>JAUMJK010000675.1:1381403-2657807 GCA_033558105.1 Coccyzus lansbergi
GAGACAGTCAATAACAACATGCGATTCTTGTTGAACAATCTGTTTTTAGAGCAGGTAAACTAGTATCTATCAGAGTCACATTTTTCCTGCGTTTGGCCCAAGTTCTCAACCAGGCTCCAGATTGTTTGCATTTTCATTATTGCTTTTACCCGTCTGCATGCACAGATATTCAGTTGGCTGACAATAAGATTTAACACCTCGATTTGCACATTGAACATGTGCCTGAAATGAAGAGCAGTTGAAAATAAGGTTATTTTTGTTGGGTTTTTCTATAGAGTGGTGTTTTGCATCTCAAGACTTCATTCTGTAAGATGTTTCGACTGGATTGCCTACCTGTAACTCAGCTTTGTAAGCAACATCCTGAGGTTAGCCCTGGTGGTATTACATGCCTTGTGTTTTGCCAGCCCCCACAAGACAGCCAAAATCTGTTAAAGCCTTCAGAACACAAAACATTGGTAAGATGGATCTCTAATGGTTACGCATCAGGGATAAAGTGGAGATGTTCCATTTGCAATGGCCTAGAATCTGTTGCTGTTAACTCAAAGCAGTAGTAACTGCCTCCTATGTTGTTACTTCTACTGGAACAGGGCACCTAATACATGTAATGGAAACACTAAGAGTGTACAGTGTATACATATATACCACGTGTATATATGAATGTATACATGCATGTGCTGGCATATTGAAGTGTAGAAGTCAATTTTTTGAAAGTTCTGAGAGATTAAGGTGTATGGCTTGCTTCGGACTCTTATTCACAATACGGGAATTTCAGTTGTGAGGCTAAAAATAGGTATATTAAGCCCTACATTCTCAATGTAGGTCAGTAGAGGCACTTCTCAGACATATTAGCATTTTGGACACTTAATCATAGCAGCATATTGCATCTCCTAGAACAGGTTAGTAGTGGCAACGCAGGAGAAATTGTTGCATCTGAAGTAATTCAGAGAGGTTGCCAAGTTTCTCAGGAATCAGAATGGCAGAATAATGAGTATTATATTTATTTCAGGATGGAAAGGCAACCGTGGGGAGTTCAGCAAAGGCAACTCAGATCATCTTGGCTCTGTGAGGGAGGGAGAATTTATAACTATAGCTAGCTAAAAAGAAGCAAGCTGTGTGTGCGTTTGTGTGTATATATATATATTTATATATGTATATACAAATCTGTGTAGGTGTATATAACACTGTGTATATATGTATGTATGTATATGCCTATAATGTATAATATGTGTAACTATAGATATGTACACATTTATATAAATTTATATTTCTCTCTATAAATATTCATGCAACTATGGGAAATCACATGCCAATAGCGTGTCCTTTTCTTTAAAATCCCACAAAAAGCTGCTTCCATTAATATCATATTGGCACAAATGTCTTAAATTATTTTTTTGATGCATAGAAAGAAGTGTTGCTTAGTGGTTGAGCACAAGCCTGGAAGGTGTTTACTATTCCAAAGGACTCCGAGTAAGTCAGTAGCTGCTCCACAGCTGTTCTGCATTTGTGAAATTCAGTGTTGGCCTAAATGACTCAGGGCTGGTTTTAAAGAGAAAGTGGCTGTTGACTGTTTGTGCTCTGGAAACCTCTGTTACGCTCACAGAGTTTTGATGGAGAAATAGCCACATTAGGAATTATTCTGGTTGCTGTTAATGTGCCAGCGAATCCTAATGATTCCAAACAGAGGGGAAAAAAAAGATGAATTTCCTGCTCAAGAATAAGCTATCTGAAGTCTGATTGCTTTGACTCAGTGATGTATGGATTTCCATTTAGGGTTAGAATGTTAGGCTGTAAATCAAGAATCTTAGCTCGGTGAATGTCTAGTTCAAGTTGTGTCTTTTATGTTATGATTGATTTTAAATAATTTCACTTCATCATCAGAAAAAGCTATACCTTAATTCATGAAGAGCTCCAAGAATTTCTCAACTGGAAAACTATTCATACCAGGGTGAATTTTGCACTTGACTTCAATGGGATTGAATCAGATCAGAGTGTTACATTAAGTGCTGACATTAAAATGATCTTGTAGTTGTGCAAGTATTAACTAAAATTGTAATTTTGTAATAAAAGTGAGCCTAAAAATGACTTACTAGTTATGTATTCTATGATTACATCATCTTTCTATTGATGAGACCTTCATGCAGTTGCTGGGTATTGGCAAGGGTTTTGATTTTGTGCTGCTGAACGTTACTTTGAGGTTTGCCCCTGATTTGAGCTGGAACTAGCTCAGTCTCTGGAAAAACGCCCCATAATATGTTCAAAGGAAAAGCTGCAAAATAATGCTTTCCATGAGCAACCCCTAAGCATCCTGCCCTGAATGATCGCCGATCGCTGAATTGCCACACGTGTTGTGCTGGAATAAATGTAGGTCACAGTCATGTGGTTTTTTCGTGATGATTTTGGCTCCCATGTGGTAGAATCCATGTCCCAGTCTGACTGCGTGTGGGGACAGGCACAGTGTGCTTGGGGTGAGTTCCACTGCAGGGGAATGTTTTTCCTGCTCCAACTCTGAACTGGCCTGTGCTTTCATGGGTATCAAAGCAGTGTGGATCTGTCATGCTGCCAATCTGCCATCATTTGCACACTGTAATGTGATTAGAAAAGAAAAGAGGGAGAATGGATTATTTCTTTTTAAGTCCTTTGCTTCCTCTGTGGCAGAAGACAAACAAGACATAATGACAGAAATCAAAACAGTGCCTTAAAATATATGATAGTGAGTGAAATATTTCCTTTGAGCTTCTTGATTATGCTTTGCCTTATGATTTTGTCTGGAGGAAATAAGTACTTTATGGGAAAGTGCTTCCCAGTCTCTTTTACATAAATGTTATAGTAGAACTTTGTGTGATATATAGCTGCCTGTTCAAGAAAATAGGTCATTTCCATACAAATGTCATATTTTTATGCAGAAAATATGCTGAATTCATATACTATCTTCTAGTTAAAGCAATCCTTTTGCTGGTTTTGTGATTTCAGCATATTCGCCTGGATGAAGACAACTGGAAGGGAAGCAGAAAAAAATGATTGTGTTTTAATTAACTCATACAGGTCTAATATTAGACTAACCAGTTGAATATAGTGTCTCTGGGGCATGCATAGGAACATCGTCTTCAAATGGCTAATTCTTTTCAGCAAGGAACATCAGAATTTTAGCACAGCGTGTCACGAAGCTCAGAGGCCGCTCATTTGCTGAGCATCTGGGAACTTTGAGGAAATAAGTTTTTCTGATGTCACTTTGTCAAAGAAGATGCCTCAATGTCCATATCGTCAGTAAACAAACCATTCACGTAAAAAACCTGCAAACTTAAGCTAGTAATGAAATGAAGTTTACAAATCTCCTCATTCTCTATAGCAATCTCTTCTGCACTGGATGAATTTAATCTACAATGAACCCAGGCTACCCACACTATTGCTCTAAAGAAACAACAAACACATCTTGACTTCTATATCGTTGAATGTTGCCGTGCCACTTGGTATTTAGGAAAAGAACAGTGTGGTTTGAGGATAGCACATACAAAATCATGTTGTTTGTCTAGACAGACAGCTAGATAAATTATGTGACCTAAAGCACGTAGGTGCCCAAAGCTCCACAGTTGTAAATCATTGCAGCTCTGTTGCCCTCAGCACAGCAGTGCTTGTATGCCTGCACAGGGGAGATGATTCAAAGATAGTTGGTACTCGCTGGTAGCAGTTTCTCTGGAGGGCTTTGCATGAAGTCATTAGCATTTTGTTAAATAAGCTTAAAGATGAAGATGAAAAAGCTTAGGCTCTCATCTAGCGTGAGCTGGCATCAGCCCAGAGAAGTGCTTGGGCTACTCAGTCCCAGTGGGCAGCATGACCCTGTAGGTAAAAATCTTCACTCTTTTCACCCAGCTGGTGATTTTCTTCCTCTGGGAATACAAAGAGCTGAAGGCATTGCTATGTGATGATCTGTGGCAGCACCTGTATCTCTTGGCTTGTGGGTGGGCTGTTGACTCACAAGGACAAGGGTTTCCCAGGCTCCTATCCAACTTCTGCACAAGCTTCTATGTCCACATAAAACCTGCTCCTGTCCTTGTATGTTGAAAAAAAACCCCAAACCAAACACTTACATATTCCCTAATAAAATAACCCTTTACCAAATCCTGCTTAAACCAATCCTTAAGGTAATTGTTAGGTGAAAATAACAGTACCACTCTACTAGAATACAATATGAATTTACAGGAATCAGGCTCCTACAATTCATGTGAAAACAAGATGTCTCAAAGGCCGGTTCCAAAGAATAATTAGCTGTTGTAAAGCTTAATGACTGAGCAGCTTTGGAGCCGGGTACTGATGTTAACAAAGAAGAACTGGAGGGAAAAAAAAAAAAAAAAAGATGGCATAATGATAATGTTAGATGCGGCTCTTTGGATGCGGTGGCTGAGCTCACGAAGCTGCTGTTGTGATGGCTATAAAGAAAGGCAATGAGCAGAGACAGCACCCATCAGGGAAGCTGTAGCAGGTTTATGGCCAGGACAGAGCACAAAGATACTCTTGTTATGACTGTTGCTGTCTTCTAGATTGGAAAGTCTGCTTATTCTTTTGTGTTGTCTCTCCCAAGTCATGAGGCACTCTGCTGTGCAGCCTCTCCCCAAATTTTTCATTCCCTGTACATGGAGGTCATGTTTAAAGAATGTGTGGGAACCTGCAAAACTGCAGCCTTTGATTCAAAACCCCACCCCAAATCACCAAAGCTTAACTCAAAGATAGCACCAACCTATAACTTATGGGTAAGCAGACAAGTGTTTTCTTGAATGGGGACCTGAGATCTCACTGTTTTATTGATAATCTCCTATTAAAAAACTGTATAAAAATATAATAAAGATATTTTCACAGTAATAAGAATAAAAAAGTCCACATATGGTACATTTTATTAACAAATATGCAGGTACTTCCCACCAAGGTCTTGTCTGGCATATGATAGACACCTACTAATTTTTTCCCTGTCAAAGTCTTTATTTTTCCTAATTTTCCCTCTGTAAATCATTTTGATACAGACTCATCCAACTGTCACGAGATGCCATTTGTTCCCCAAGTAACATATGGGAAAGGACAGTGATCTTATGAGCTTTATGCTTTAAGCCAGACAGTCCCAGGGGAGAGGTTTATCCCACCCATTAATCTCACCTGGAGCTTTGGAGGGTCACGGTGTATTTAGTTGTATTAAACATTTATATATTTAAAACTAATTAGAATTTAACTGGAACTAAGTTCCCATTCCTGCTTTTCTATCTCCATGGGGAAGGCAGCAAAAATTTCCTGTCTCATAAAATTGTTATGAGTATAATGTGTGTCATTAGATGTGCAGATACTCTGTGTAATGCAACACTGCATTAAGATAAAAAAGGAAAAGTATTCTACTAGTATTTCATTCTGTAGTGAAGGGATTTTAAAAATTATGTAAAAACTAAACGAGTAGTTAAATTATTATCAAAATAATTATTAACCTACCAAAATACTGAGCTATGGTAATAAATCACTGACAACTCTGGACATTCAGGTTTCAGTGTTATGCCTTGATGGAAAAGGATTAACTTCTGAACAGTAAGATAGTGATATAGTTGCTGAAGGTTCTTCATCTTCAAGAATTTTCCACTGAAAAATGTCTACTGTGAACTGGAAAACAAAATCCTCAAACTGATTTTTTTATATGATAGCTGAAAAAATATGACTCCTTGAATGCTGCTGCAAACCCAAATCTTTTCAACATTGTTTTCATCTTAAGAAAACACATTTTGCATCTTAAGAAAATTCCTTTTTGAAGCATGGAGAAATGTTCTGAAAATAATACTAATTTATAGGAAAAAAATCATTTTAACAAGACTTTCTAGCAGTAGAGCAGCTTTTTTTCCTCTTCTGTTGAATAAACTGCACTAACTCTTACGTATTGTGGTTTGTATGAATTTTGTTGGGAAAAAATAATCTCTAATCTTGCTGATATTATGGAGAAAAAAATCAGGCATATGAAGTTTTTATTATCTATACTAAGAAACATTGTATATCTGTGTCAATTTTTCTAATAAAAGCTATTAAGTGTTCTATAACTACTTTATTGACTACTTTAAAGAAGAAACAGAGGATGGATAACTAAAAAGGAATTAAGTATAGAAAGAAAGAATAACAGAGTGTGGCTGGCAAAGGGCTTAAAGTTCCAAAACTGAGTTTGCATTGCCAAGAAATATGGGCATAGTCAACAGGGTCTTAAGAATGCATAATCCTTTTGAATGAATATCAGAACAATTACTCAATTCTTTTACTACATTATTCCAAATGCAAACTACAACTGAGTTCATAATTTTTTATTGTTGTCCATCTTGTCATTATTAAAAGTAATATTTCCAGTAAAGTGAAAAAGTGAGTATAGTAGAATGTCAAGAAAATTGCTTTTTGCTTTTCCACGGACATGCAACACTAAAACCAAAAGTTGCACTGCGCATCTCCAAATTATTGAAGTAATGGTAAAACTGAATCATAGAATCATAGAACAACCAGGTTGGAAGAGACCCACCGGATCATCGAGTCCAACCGTTCCTAACAAACACTAAACTATGACCCTCAGGACCTTGTCCACCCGTGCCTTAAACACCTCCAGCGAAGGTGAATCAACCACCTCCCTGGCAGTCTCTGCCAGTGCCCAATAACCTTTTCCGTGAAATTTTTTTTCCTAATGTCCAGCCTAAATCTTCCCTGGCGGAGTTTGAGGCCATTCCCTCTTATCCTGTCCCCTGTCCCTTGGAAGAAGAGCCCAGCTCCCTCCTCTCTACAACCTCCTTTCAGGTAGTTGTAGAGAGCAATGAGGTCTCCTCTCAGCCTCCAATGAATGACCTGTCATGGAAAGAAGAAGGAGTACAAAGTCCAAATGTGTTTCTTTAGTTGGCATGCTAGCATTCATCTGTTCTTGGGCAGGTCCTTGAATCCAGGAACCTCCTAGACTGCTTCCTTTCTGCTCTATTGTACTCCCAGCAGGTATCAGGGAGATTGAAGTCTCCCACAAGAACAAGTGGCATTGATCTAGAGATTAACCCCAGCTGTTTACAGAAGAGCTCATCAGCAGCTTCTCCTTGGCTGGGTGGCCTGTAACAGGCTCCCATCACAACATCTAGCTTCTTATGGGCTCCTCTGATTGTAACCCACAGGCACTCAATCTCCTCATCACCACAGTCCATCTCAGAGGTGTCCAAGTCCTCCCTTACAAAGAGGGCTACCCCACCTCCTCTCCTTCCCTTCCTATCCCTTCTGAAGAGTTTATACCCCACCATAGCTGTACTCCAGTTATACGAGTCATCCCACCACATTTCCGTGATGGCAACAACATTATAGTCTCCTTGCCCTACGACAGCTTCCAGCTCTTCCTTCTTATTCATAGAATCATAGAATCATAGAACAAACAGGTTGGAAGGGACCCATCGGATCATCGAGTCCAACCATTCCTATAAAACACTAAACCATGTCCCTCAGGACCTCATCTACCCATTCCCCATGCTGCATGCATTGGTGTAAATGCACATCAGCTGATCTGCCAATCCTTCAGCCCTCTTAGAGGGAAGAGTGTTCCCAGTTTCCTGTTAACTGGAGTAGCTTGCACCAGAGTACCTGTATCTCCTTAACAGCTTTGAGGTGAGCTCTCCCCCACTTTCTGTGTGGTGATGTTCTGGTGGTCCTCACCAGAACACCCTCTCCTAACCTCTAGTGCCCCACATCCAGGCTCGCTCTTGCCTAGCCTGGTCTCAATCCCCTCCCCCTTCACATCTAGTTTAAAGTATGATTTATGAGCTTACCCAAGTTTTTAGCAAGGGCCTTAGGCCCCCTAGGAGACCCACGTATCCCAACCTTAGCAACAGTGTCAAGGGGTGCGCGAACCACCCTGTGATCAAAGAAGCCAAAGCCCCTTTCCTCACACCAGGCTCAGAGACAGGCATTAATTGAGCTCTTCTTTGTAACTTCCAGGTCTGCTCCATTTAGCCTAGGGATGGAGCAGAACACTACCTGTGCCCCAGAGCCCTCCATTGTTCTCCCAATGTCCCTGAAGTCTTTTTTTATATCTTTAGCTTTTCTTTTTACTAGACCATCATTAACAGTCTGGACTACTACCAGAGGGTAGTAGTCTGTTTCATAGATCGGGGAGGAAGTTTTCTAGCTACCTCCTTCCCTGATGCCCCTGGTAAGCAGCAGACCTCTCTGTGGAGCAGGTCAGGTCTGCAAGTGGGTCCCTCTGTTCCTTTGAGGAGGGAGTCCCCTACAACAATCACCCTCCTCTTCTTCTTAATGGAGGATGTTGTTATTTTTTTTCTGAGGATGGTGCGGCCTAGGGAAAGATTCTAGGCTATGGTGGCCATCATCCTCAGGACTAGATTTCTCCTGGAGTACCTGGTACTTGATCACCAGGGGTATCTCATGTTTTGCTGATTTCTTGAGGGAAGCAAGTTTCCTTCGTCTGGAAGGAACTTGCTGCCATTCCCCATCTCTTATAACCCCAACCTTGCAGTTTGCAGGTGGATGGTGATTGGACATACCAGGTGCAGCATGCTGCTGAGGGAGTGAGAGGGTACTGCTCCATAGCTCTATCTCCCTCTCACATTCCCTGATAGTCCTCAGTCTCGTTACCTCCTCCCTTAACTCTCCAACCATGCAAAGAAGTTCCCTGACTCGAAGGCAGCCTTCACAAGTGCAGCCAGTAACAGAAACAGAGGCATGAGCTGATTTGAGATGGGGGCACTGCCTACAGCTCATGGTCTGAGCAGCGGCATGTACCCACTGTGACTCCATCTGGATAGCAGCATCTCTCCTGCCAGCTGCAGCACTCGGAGCAGCTTTAACCTTCTACCAGGTAGCTACCATGGTCTTTGCTGTCTTCTCTCTGGTCTTTGGGTCATCTCTGCGACTTCTCGAACTGCCCCTCCAACTGCCACACACCTCTTTTCCATGCTCCTCTTCACCGCGCTCCAGGTTGCTGCGCTCCCAGGGGGACATTTAAATCTCCCAGGGGAGCCACAGGGACCACCCCCTCCCCATCAGGCATCACGCAGGATAGGCTGTAAGCCAGCTGCTGGGAGCCCTTCCCCCACCTGGGATTTTCAGGGATCCCAGTTTAGGGGAAATTCACAGCACCTCCAAAAGTCCATCCCTGTCACAGAACTAACCGTTCTGCAACCAGGTGAAATTCCTGGGGAGTTCAAGCAGTGTAGGCGCATATTAGGTGCTTCTAATCAATCATTATTTCAGGTAGACTGATAAAACAGAGGTTCCAAGTTCTTCTGGGATTTGAGGTAACAAAACCTCTTAGCTCAGATTTCACTTCTGCCCCTAAACCTTGAAATTTAAAAACCGAAAAGAAGGAGTGCCTGGATCATTTGAAGCTTTTTTAATTTTACTTCAACCACTTCTTGTTGCCTCAAGAGTGAACAGGACAGTCCTAATTTTTTATTGGTGAAAGGCAAAGCATTCTCTGCTGTCTCTCCAGAAAGAACTTGACCTAGCAGAGTGCTATGGCTAGATGGAAATAAACTTTCTATGAACTTCTCTGCTTGCGTTGTGCACAGAGACAGCACCAAGCCTGCCCACTTGTTGACTCCTGTGTGTGCCTTTGTGGCCTCCCAGTGTACAAGTATGTGCTTCTCCCCCACCAGCTACGTGAAACATGAGACTTGAATATAAAAGCTTCCACTTTTACTCTCATCAGAACATTAATAAAGCTATTTAATTTGATACAATTAAATACAGTCTTAATGAGGTTAGTCAACCTCCATGGGTTCGACACCATCTTCTGGTAAGTCAATCTCCATCGGCTCCTCCTCATCCTTTGGCACATCCACATCCATGGGCTCCACGGCATCTGCTGGTGGACGCTTCTTCCCGGCCCTCACATCCTTCCTCATCAGGTGGAGCATATAGGCGCGCCAGGGCCCCAGCTTGTTCCATGGTTTGCCCAGAGCTTTACAGGCATTGTGCCCATGAGTACAGACAATGTCTTTCATGCCGCGAAGAGTGATGGCGTTCCTCCTTCTGGCCTGTCTGTCCTTCAGGCTCTTAGAAGTTGTATTTCTCTTTGACGGCTGCGGGAGGCCATTCTGTGCCGTGCCATTTGAGGAGGAGCCGACGCTCGCGTTGCCACTCTGGCTTCCTGTCACTCCAAACATGTTGAGCATCCAAGGTCCTCAGAGCTAAGTGACCTGTGAGGCAGCTGCAGAGTGTGCAGCTTTGCTAGGTGCCCAGCAGCAGCCAGTCAGGTGGCTTGTGACAGCAGCAAGTCATTGTGATGTCACGGTGATTGGGAGCGGGGCAGAGATGTCTTGCCAAATATGGCAGGTTTTGGGGGTGGGGATTGGCCTGCAAGGGTCCCAGATGTGGCTGAAGGAGGAGAGTCATGGGGGCTTAGGGCCCCTTTCCTCAGACTCGCTTGTGCCTGCCGTGCTGCTTGCCTGAGAGAAGGGGTGACCCTTGGCCACCAGGGCCTCCCTCTGTTCTTCTCATGAGCCCTGGGATCCAACCCCCTCCTCATCCTGTCTTTCTAAACATTCAGTGATGATCATTCACCTTCAGCGTAAGAGATCAAGATGCAGTACCTTCACCTCACTTTAGAGAACACCCCAGTTGTCAAATTTCCATATTTTCTGGTATACCCCTAGTGCCTTCATTTTTGCTGTTTACACTTGGAAAAAGAGAAGTATGTAGGAGCTTGACCTGTGGTGTAATCTGCCTGCAGATTTCATTGCACTACTCAACATGGTGACTCTTCCAGGGTTAATAGTGGAACTGGTCCAAAGAAAAATTATTGACTCCCTTTATAGTCACCTACAGTCCCAAATATATGGGACATCAAGATGGTGATTGGGCTTGGGAAAAGGGGTAGGGAGTAAATTCCCTCCTGCTGTAGAGCAGGATCACGTTTGCGAGCACTTAAGGAATCTGAACATATATAAGTCTATGGGACCTGATGAGATGCATCCCAGAGTCCCAAGGGAATAGGCCAATGTGGGTTCCAAGCCAATCTCCATGATTCTCCCCCTCTACTCTGTCCTTGTGAGACCACACCTGCTGGTCTGCTTCTGGAATCCCCACTATAAGAAGGATACGGAACTGCTGGAAGATGTTGAGAGAAGGGCCACAAAGATGATGCAAGAGCTGGAGGACAACTGCTGTGAAGACAGGCTGAGAGAGTTGGGGTTGTTCAGCCTGGGGGAGGCTCTGGGTAGACATTATAACAGCCTCCTAGTACCTGAAGGGGCTACAGGAAAGCTGGGGAGGGACTTTCACAAGGACATTTCGTGACAGGACAAGGGGGAATGGCTTTAAATTGGAACGGGGAAATTCAGATTAGATATTAAGAAGGAATTCTTCACAATGAGAGTGCTGAGGCGCTGGAACAGGTTACTCAGGGAAGTTGTGGATGCCCTCTCATGGGAAGCGTTCAAGACCAGTCTGGATGGGGCCTTGAGCAGCCTGACCAATTTTCAGGACGTGTCCCTGCCCATTGGAGAGGAGTTGGAACTGGATGATTTTTACACTTCCTTACAACCAAAACTATGATTCTATGATGCTACAATTCTAGAATTCTGTGGTTCTATGACTCTACGATTCTATGTGCAGATAAACATAGAATTATAGAATTGCCAGGTTGGAAGAGACCCACCAGATCATCGAGTCCAACCATTCCCATCAAACCCTAAACCATGTCCCTCAGGACCTCATCCACCCGTGCCTTAAACACCTCCAGTGAAGGTGTATCAACCACAACCCCGGGCAGCCTGTTCAAATGCCCAATGACCCTTTTCGTGAAAAACTTCCTCCTGATGTCCAGTCTAAATCTACCCTGGCGGAGCTTGAAGCCGTTCCCTCTTATCCTGTCGCCTGTCCCTTGGAAGAAGAGCCCAGCTCCCTCCTCTCTACAACCTCCTTTCAGGTAGTTGTAGAGAGCAATGAGGTCTCCTCTCAGCCTCCAATGAATGACCTGTCATGGAAAGAAGAAGGAGTACAAAGTCCAAATGTG
The DNA here is from genome assembly GCA_033558105.1 of Coccyzus lansbergi. Classification (NCBI taxonomy): domain Eukaryota; kingdom Metazoa; phylum Chordata; class Aves; order Cuculiformes; family Coccyzidae; genus Coccyzus; species Coccyzus lansbergi. The sequence goes on from JAUMJK010000675.1 coordinate 1,393,405, forward strand.
TTTCTTTAGTTGGCATGCTAGCATTCATCTGTTCATGGGCAGGTCCTTGAATGCTGGGACTAGTTAACAACAGAAGTAAAGTGATCTTTTTCTTAAGTCTGACTATTTTGAAGATCCTTTTTTTTTAAGTCCACAGGAAGAATGTCACTGCAATATCAGGAGGATGTTCTCAATGATTTTGTGCAGCATCTGTAGTCCTGAATTATATAGTTCTTGAAGGAGTGAATGCAAACAGATTTTTCATCTGTTTGTTTGTGCACGAATGAAAAAGGGCATAAGGACTGAAATTTTTTATGTGCGTAGGATGAGTATGGCAGCACATAACATATGTACCTACATATACCTGCACACATATATATGCACTTGTATACATACATATATAAAAAAATGAACACTTTCCAGAAAAGTCATGGTCACAGTATGCTCAAATTAGTTACTGTGAAGACAAAGTATGTGCTGTACACATTTGCAGGTGTGGGTAAACGTTAAAAGAATGAGCATTGTTAAGCTGTTAATGCATTGAATTTCTTTCTTAACTTCATTATTGGTTGATTTTCAGTACCTATAATTAATGTACTTGGAGTGGGTGGATCTCTTTACCTTTGGCTGTTTCTTTTCACAGCTACATCAGGGAACAAGAAAACCTTAAAATTAAGATTCTCTGCAAAATGTTTTCCAAGTTTCCTGGTGCCATGGTGGACTGGGCAGGGACAGGAAAATGTACTACCAGAGATAAATAGTTTTTTGAAAAAAATCTGCAATCCTCGAAGCTTCCAGATGAAAAATTGCTTGCATATTGGAGTAGTTTCCAATTCTTAAATTTACAACTCAAAGAAGACACAAATATTAAGGAATTCCCAAACTCTTGAGCTATGCAAGTTTGGTACCCCTCAAATTGAACAGAACCTTTCAGCTCTATAATGGTTGGGATCACTAGTGTTTGAATCAGATATTCAGAATCAGATATATGAGCGTGATAACAATTTAAGAGTTTAATGTGTATCATGTTTCTGTGACAATTCACATGTTACCGCTGAAGTTATTTACAGATGATAGGGAGCCAGTGCTCAAGCATGAATCATCTATTTGTGATTACTTGCAGGTAAGTACACATAAAAGCACTCTTAATTCTCAAGAGCAATGTCTATTACTATAACTAATATATTAACTCCCCATCATCCCTTTTGCAAAACTAGAAGTAATAATTTTTACAAGGAACAGGACAAAAGGGAATGGCCTCAAGCTCCGCCAGGGGAGATTTAGGCTAGAGATTAGGAGGAAGTTTTTCACGGAAAGGGTCATTGGGTGTTGGAACAGGCTGCCTAGGGAGGTGGTTGATTCACCTTCCCTGGAGGTGTTTAAGGCACAGGTAGATGAGGTCCTGAGGGACATGGTTTAGTGTTTGATAGGAATGGTTGGACTCAATGATCTGATGGGTCTCTTCCAACCTGGTTGTTCTATGATTCTATGATTCTAAACAACACTACACATTTAGTAGCTTGAGCTCTAAAAAGCTTAGAAAATCAAATCGTGTGCCCATGGATTCATAGTAGGTATCTGTGATCAATGTGTGAATAAACATATGTCCCACTTGCCATGGAATTAATCACTTGGCATTGTATTTCTCATACAGAAAATATTCTCAGTGTTTGAAATTCTTGGCTTTGTGATTGTGCATTAAGAGTGTTGCTTGTGATGGAATAGAGATGGTTTTAATTAGTTTTGTCTGAATATCATGACATTATTCATTTGAACATCCCAAACGTTCTGCAGTTGGTTACTGTTCACTCTGGTCATGGGCTTTGACTCACTCACTGATTCTTGTAGTATGTCACTCCTGGGCACAGAGTGCATTTGGTAGAGGTGTAAAATCACTGGTTATCTCAAAATGAGTTCGCTGAACTCGAGATGTGATCTACATTTGTAAAGTGAAATTTCCAGCAGATAAGGAGGGGAAAAAATACACCTATGCCTGTGATCTGATATACGAGAAAGTCACTGGAAATTTTCCCACATACTTAGTGATTTCAGAGGATCAAGACCTTGCTAAATCAAACACAACATTAATTTAGAATTTTTATCTTTATAGCCTTAGTTTATTACAATGTAAACATCACAAAAAATCCTTAAATCTAGTGAATGAAAGTGCCAAAGGCATAAATCAATATAGAAGAGTCTGATGCTGGGAACATAAAGCTGGACAGAGGATGACAGTTACTGATTAAACAATATACTGCAGAGTCTGAGCGAATAGACATGAGGTGAGTAGTGAAGACACAGATCTGTTTGTATTGGATGATTTGATGAATTCTGGAAGAGGGAGATACTGGTAAAATGTAGATTCATTGCAGCAGCAGATGGAACTAGTCCAAAGAACAGATGAGCTCTCTGGGTCAGTCAGGGTCTCCTAAGTAAGGACAATGACTTGATTACAAAAAAATTTAAGCATTGTAATTCAGATTTTGAGGATAAACAAGTGTGTATTCGTCAGGAAAGAGCATCTAACTTCTTCAAGGAGAAGTCAGTGTTTTAAGCCTTTTAATTTCTCTTCTGCCTGAATGACTGACGAGTAGCTGAAAGCTGGAAACCAACTGGTGGCCGATGTAATGTTGGTGGCTAATTTAATTTATTTCCTAACTCATTAAAAATGTAGCTCTGAAATCACTAGATGTCTTCATCAGTTCTTAAGCTGAGCAGCCCAAGTCAGAAATTTTTGAAAAAATACAAACCAGAGATTCTATTTTTTTTTTAAGTAAGCATCCCGTAAAAGAGAACTTAAGTTACCAAGTACTTCTACAACACTTATTGAGCAGAAAAGTAGGAGTCAAGTGTATGCTTTTAAAGATTATTCTTTCATGTGCATTTAAAAAAAAAATATTTTCTGTCTGTTCCAGAACCCTCACAGTAGTCTGGATGTGCACATAGCAGACCAATAAAAGACTGCAGTTTATTGCATTTGGGAGAGAGGATATCTCTGAAATTCTCAAGCAAGATTTTAAGAGGAGCCTATAAATTACTTTTTACATCAAGAACAAGTTGGGTTTTGAAGAAGAAATATTTAATTTGAGAAAAGTACTGAAGTGGATTAAATACAGGCTCAGGAAAGACAGGGAAAAGAAAAACTTATATTAGACAGAAGTTCTGAAAAACTGCATTGATCCATTTCTATTAATCTTGAATGTTGGGTTTGTTTTTTTTTTAAACTCAGAAGAGATGTAATATATCTTCAATAATGAATCTAGCTGATAGTCTCGTTTTGGGGAATGGCAGGGAAAGTAAAACATATTCAAGGTGACGTGCATAGATTGGATTTGATTCCTCTACGTTATGACCACATACTTTAGAAAGAAGGCTAAAGTAGGCTGAAAATACAAAACTGAGATCAGAAGGCAAGATTTCTAAATGCAAATATTTTAGCGGGGGTGACTACGTTTTTGATGGGTGACTTGGTACACATTTCTGTTTACCCATCTTCTAAAGATCATGTGAAACGTGACATGACATCATAAGTCATTACGGTCAGTTTTGAAAACTACCATCAGAAATTATGTCTAATTTGGCCATTTATTATGGCTGAAACATGGATGACTGGATGTATTAGGGAGAGATATTACTTGTGGAAAATTCTATTCCTTTCCTGGTGAATACTGTTACCAGAACAGTAAGTGTAGAAAGCATCAAAAAGTGTTGCAATGTTTTTTTTCTGTAATTACATAAAAAAGGATAGATGAGTGCTTGCTGTTGAGCTGGACAAGTACGTGAAGAACTGGCACCGGGGACCTCCTACCTTCCTCCAAGCCCTTGATACTGATTTGCTGTGTGGATTTACATAAGTCCTTTAATATCGCATGTGTAGTTTTCCTCTCTGTAAAGTGCTTATCTCTGTACCATGGAGGCATTGTGGAAATACATAGTGCTTCTGTCTGTGTTAAGAAGTATTTATTATATATTATAGACTGAGCTAAATGTTTGCAGTGAAATCCCCAAATACACAAACTGGAGATATGTAGTGCACTTGCTGAAAGGTTAGCACCAGGGAAGATCTGGTCCATACCTTTATCAAGTACTGATAAAATATTGTAAGCGGCACTGGAGAAGTCACATACAAGTATTTTCACTTTCAGCTGTCCTTTCAAACACATCTTGTATGCCATGGGAAATAAATAGTGCTATTGCTAGGCATTGCTGGCACAGCTCTATCTATAAAGAGGAGGAGATTCCCAGTGGACTTCAGGAGGGAAGATCAAAAACTTCAGCATCAGCTCTTGAGTTCCTATAGGTTCATGTGAATGTGATTTAAAGCAGAATTTACCTACAGTGTTTCTCAGAATTTTGAAAGTAATATTTAAGTTCTGGTTTAAGAGTAAAAACTGATTCCCCTGCAGTGATTGGTGTCACACATGCCTTGATAAATGAGTGCACCTTAAAAGAAAAGATCAGGCTCTTGCTTAGAGTTCCTGTTCAATTTTCAGGAGGCAGTTTGAGAGCATGCTAAGCCCAGTCTCTGAATCTGGTTAAAATTGCCCTGGGTGGAGACATTGTGTTCATATTTACCAGCGTATATATGTCCATGTTTTCAACGGATTAGTTGGTTTGGATTACTTTAAAGAAGTGAAGACCCAGTGTTATTTTATCTAGATGGAGCTCTTACAATTTATTGTAACAGAAGTATCGAAACAATTCTGTTGTAGTATTTTACCTTAAGCATGTTCTTTTAGCAACAGTAAGAAATTAAGAGTCTGAAAAGAACCCATGAACCGCAGTCCTTGATGTAGTTCCTTCTCAGTGCCCCTCATTGCCAGTTGTCTTGGCATCCTCAATATAAGTAACATTAGCCAACCATTGTGTTTATTAGGGCACTACAGATTTCACATTAAATGTTATTTACTGTAACTCTGCACATAAACAACTAACAGGGTTACTGGGAGTTGTCCTTCGCATGCCTTATGTCAAATACAAATGCAGATCACATTTACGACTCAAAACACATGCAATGTAGGTTCATAAATTATATAAGAAACAACACAAAGTAATGAGAGACGTGTCATCTTTAGTTTCTCATTTCAGAGGCAGCAGTGTGGCATGGAAGATTTATTTACTATCCCAGCCACTGGTTTTCTTCTAGTCAATAGATCATAACTTTGCTTTAAGTCTGCAAGAAGGAAGATAGTTAGACAGCAGCTTGGCCCATTCTGGGGTGGGATACTTGGATTTTGAAGATCCAGGTCTCAATCTTTTTTCATTCACTTGGAAAAAATCTGTAGCTTTTGCATGTTGCCCTCTCCTTATCTTCAGAACGCTGTTAGTGCCTTTTTTTAAAGCACCGATCAGTGTATGTAAAGCATAACATAAAAGCTGGTGACTGATCACGTGCTTTTAAGGGGACACGCTGACCCCCAAGTGCCAGACAGAAATCCAGTGAGCCCGAGTACTGGCAAGGAGCAGAGGTACAGAAATGGGGAGCAGGGAGGGGGAACGTCAAATGGGGACATCATGGTCACAGCAGCTCAGTAGAAATGCTGGGAAATTTATACAAAGAAAGAAGGTGAGAAAGGGTATGGAGGTTTCTAGTCAAAAACAGTGTGCTGCCAGGTGGAGTGAGAAGAAATTAAAAAGGGAAGAAAGTTTTGAATCTGATAATGACTTAGCCTGACTTTAGGGGTTTGAAATAATGTCTGCATTGGGTCCAAGTTAGAGATAAAGAATCCCTGTTCTTTGTCCTAAAATTAAATCCATGTGAAAATGATTCCGTCTTAATTTGAGTGAAATTTGTATTTAGGCTGGTGTTTCTACATTAGCTTTCCCACCTGTGAGCTACCCCATTGGATACATCTCTGAAGCAATAACATTCTCTAAAGGCCAAAGCGAAGGGCTAGGGCTGGTAAATGCACCTGCAATGCGAAGGGATGGTGGAGCACGGCTGGCAGGCATCATCCTCACTGCATATACAGATCTGCTCTGTAGCCTGGAGGTGCTGCCACACACGATCTTCTTTGTTCCAGCATGGTAGAAACTGCATATACATCTTAGCCAGACTGAATGGATTACATCCTTCTAAGTCAAGGCGAATACATGTCTGCATGGTAGACTGATAAAACTGCATGCAACGTGCATATTTGGAGGCTAAACTTCATCCTCAGTTACCCTGAATGTCAGCTCGCATCATCGGTAAACACTGAATGAAATTGGGCTAGAAGGTATTATGGATAATTGTGTTTTATTTTAAATAATTTGTACAAGCAAATTTGAACTGAAGATTGCAGAAAGAGAAACAAAGACGTGATGCATTTTGTCCTTTTTTTTTGTGTTTATTTGGGAAACAATAACCACTTAACAGTAGAGTTACAAGCAGAAAGACATTCTTCAGCTTATCGCTTTTCTAGGGCATGCTTCCTTGCATGATTTCATGTGGGCACATCCCTGTGGACACGCAAAGCCCCAGCAAAGTAAGGTCTGAGTGCTGCATAACGAATCTACACTAAGCAGAGTGGAAGTCTCAATCTTCTGGGCGGTAGGGGGCTCTTCAAAGAGATCTAAACAGGCTGGACTGCTGAGCAGAGACCAACGGAATGAAGTTTAACAAGGCCAAATGCCGGGTCCTGCACTGGGGGCACAACAACCCTATGCAGAGCTACAGACTAGGAGAAGTCTGGCTGGAAAACTGCCTGGAGGAGAGGGACCTGGGGGTGTTGGTTGGCAGCTGACTGAACATGAGCCAGCAGTGTGCCCAGGTGGCCAAGAAGGCCAATGGCATCTTACCTTGTATCAGAAACGGTGTGACCAGCAGGTCCAGGGACGTTATTCTCCCTCTGTACTCAGCACTGGTGAGACTGCTCCTTGAATCCTGTGTTCAGTTCTGGGCCCCTCAGCACAAGAAGGGTGTTGAGGCTCTGGAATGAGTCCAGAGAAGAGCCACGAAGCTGGTGAAGGGGCTGGAGAACAGGCCCTATGAGAAACAGCTGAGAGAGCTGGGGTTGTTTATCCTGGAGAAAAGGAGGCTGAGAGGAGACCTCATTACTCTCTACAAGTACCTGAAAGGAGGTTGTAGAGAGGAGGGAGCTGGGCTTTTCTCCCAAGTGACACGGGACAGGACAAGAGGGGATGGCCTCAAGCTCCGCCAGGGGAGGTTCAGGCTTGACATAAGGAAAAAATTCTTCACTGAAAGGGTGATTGGGCACTGGAACAGGCTGCCCAGGGAGGTGGTTATTTCACCTTCCCTGGAGGTGTTTAAGGCACGGGTGGACAAGGTGCTGAGGGACATGTTTTAGAGACTGCTGGGAACAGTTGAACCCGATGCTTTGGTGGGTCTCTTACAACCTGGTGATTCTATGATTCTATGAATCATAGAAACAAAATGTAAGAAGAATCCTTTCAATGAAATTAGTTTCTTTTCAACCAGTAAAGCAGTCCACAAGACTCAGAAAAGTCACCAAATTGATTTCCTGGTGGACTTAGTTACCATTTTATCATACTGTGCCAGATTGTGCATGTTATTGATGAAAAAGTAAAAATTCACAAAAGTGATGTCGGCAAAAAAAGCTAAAAATTACTAGCTGGTTTTAAAACCTTGCAATCCTAAAGGTCAGGTTTCAGTTGGTTTTGTTTCTTTTGTAATAGTATTTAGCATTATTCAATAGAATTTCCCATCTGGAGGGTTGAAAAACCTCGGTAGATGACGTGGATTTGTGCCTGATCAGAATTTCCTATGAGGGTAGCTAAGCAGTCAGAGCAACTAAAAGACTGATGCTGCATTGATCCTGAAGGTTATACTTCAGTGACTAGAATAAAGAATGTAATGCAAAGCATGCACACAGCAGAAAAGTACGCAGACATATATATAAAATAGAGAAGGAAAAAAAAACTTTAGCTCATGCAAAGTTTACATATATGTTAATTTTTTATTTGAGTTTATAGTAATAAACTGACAGAACTTGATTTGCTGAAAATAAAATTATTAAAGCTTTCAGGAAAATAGTATTGATGTAAAACCTATAGAGGCCTTTCGGAGCATTTCGATGCTCTAAGTAACTGGTTAAAAAGCATTGGATGTCATAATTTCTTGCATTATTAATGTAAGCAATAGCTTTGCATCTTCCTAGTTCTAATTATTTCTCTAAATATCTCCAGGAAATGGAAGGATAAAATAGCAAGCTTTTAAAAATACTGGCTAAGCATCTTTTGGAAAATATGCCTAGAAATGAGTCATGCTTATGTTTACTGTTTGCTATTGATTTTCAAATCATAAAGTAAGTACAAGATTACAAAATCACCAAATCAAGGCTGTTACTGCAATGTCACGATTATGAGTCAGTGGTATCTTGCAACACGAGACTCTCCACTAGTGTCAATGGATAACCCTTGTACTTGTTTATCGATTAACTTTTGAAACTAAACTGAAAGAATACACAAAGGTGGTGTGACATTTCAGAAAACAAACCACACAAACTCCAGAACATCTCAGCAGCACTGAAGTAGTTTTCAATCCAATAACAAGTCAGTTACCTCTCAAAATTCACTCATTTTTATGTATTAACTACGTATAACCCCCCCCTCCCAACAATTTTATTTACATATACATAAATCATAGAATCATAGAACAACCAGGTTGCAAGAGACCCATCGGATCATCGAGTCCAACTGTTCCTATCAAACACTAAACCATGTCCCTCAGCACCTCGTCCACCCGTGCCTTAAACACCTCCAGGGAAGGTGACTCAACCACCTCCCTGGGTAGCCTGTTCCATTGCCCAATGACTCTTTCTGTGAAAATTTTTTTCGTAATGAGAAATCTCTCCTGTTAGCCATTGCAATAAGCATATTGGAAGTATTTTGCAGATGTACTCGGGACTCCAGAACATCTGTGTGTCCTGAACTCTTCTCAGAAAGATCAAAACCTGTTAAAAATATAACTGGCTCATAGTAACCACAGAGAGACAAATTCATTGTTTTCTTACAAGATTTGTCACTGTTTTGTGAAGTACCTGACTGGGCTTTTCGTTTAACTAAAGAAAATCTATAAAGCACTGATTAAGTCCTATGCTATTGTCTTCAAGACTCTCTGTTTTCCTTGAAGTGCTTACAGCAGTTTCATTTATTGTTAAAAATCATAACAGGAAAATAAACCAACATCTTGTCTTTTTAAGGCAGACATCTTTTGCATCTCCTTAAGCACTTCTCTACACTGGATCACATATTTTACAATATAATTGTAATATAGTCAATATAAAATTGACAACAGTTATTCTGTTTTAATTTACAGATATGAAGCAGATTGTCTTCACTGAAACAGCACCATAATGAGCTGAATTACTTTTATGTTAATTTTCAGAAGCTGTGACTTTGATGCAAAGCACTCAACTGTCAGGAGAGAATTCCCAGCATAGTCTTCACTTATGTACAAACATTTGTTACATTGAATGCTCACTTCATTTATACCCTTGTATTCCTGTTTAACATTTTTCCTTGGAAATAAACATATGTCCACGGGTGTTCAGCTATAAAGAGATATTAATTAGAAGGAAATCTAATAGTTCTACTGGCTATGAACTGCAGCAAAACAACAATAATGAATTTGTTTTTTTCTTTGTTTCATTAAAATATTTTCAGTTGAGTATTCAAGTGTTTTAAAACATTCTCATTTCATTTTGAATTGATTTGGTTTGCAGTTTCCCCAATAGCCACAGATTTTGGGAGGGGTGTCAGCATGGTAGGCTGCAAGCATTTTTTGTTCTCTTGAACTCTGGGGGTTTTCAGCTGAGCAAGCCACTAGTAAATTCAATGTAGTGATTTCACCTCACCCGGAGGAAGCCAGCTTTGCACTTGCTCCTTTTACCATGGAAGGAAGAAAGGGAGGAGAAAGCAGCAACTAAAGAAAAAGGAAAGATCCATCAATGTCACCAGTTCAGGGGCAGGTCAGTCAACTCCAGAGCAAGAGCCATGCCTGCAGGTGTGATACTACAATGTGTGACTGCTCCCTGGGTGTGCGAAAAGCAGCTTTCGGAAAAGCTGTTAGACAGCTGAAAGCTCCAATATGAACAGTGGGAGCTGAAGGTATGAGAAATATCTGAATCCTTACCTGGAGCAAACAGCAAATCTGAGCCTTCTTTGTGCAAGAGGTAGATGACAGAGAGGAGGTTAGTGACATGTCTCATTTAGTCAAGTGTCGCAGCGGAACATTTCTGGCACTAGATTGTTTCTGTAGAGGCTAAGGTGAATAAGTAAGCCCTTGGCTGCAGGAAAGAGTGAGAGGCAGCTCTGAGAAGCAAGAAGCCTTGTGCAATATCAGGAGCACCATAGACTAGTGGCAGCACAGGTGAGAGGAACCACTTATCTTGCCATCTTTCCAGGAAGAGCAGGTATATACACACAGATCGCCAAAGTGCCCAAGAATTAATCCCATCTGTGATTATATTGCCAGCCTCTGGGATCTGCAGCTTCTGATTCCTTATTTATAATCCTGGGTGAAACAAGTTACAAAACCAAGCCAAGAACTGCAAGTGAAAGGAGGTAAATTTTCTAGCCAGCTGTCTTTTGAAATGTCAACCCAGTAAATAACTAGATGAAATTATGTTCTTTTTTACTTCCTCATCCTTTCTTCTCTTTCTTGTTTATACAATACAATTTAGAGGTAAAAGATGCACAGCACTTTTATTTTAAGCTTTCTTTCACAATCTGTATAACGTGAGTCTTTTTTTATCCTCATTGCTTACTGCACCTTATTCAGCGGCTACTCACATCCCCTTTTATCAGGTATCTTTAATCTTTCTTCCCATTGCCTGTGATAGCAAATCACGTAGATGTGCTTAAACCTCTGTAGGTTTTGGATACATATCTGCCTCTTGGGTGAGCAAAGCTGCCTATACTGTTTCCCAAAGCCACAAAATTGTCTTGATAGGAAACAAAGCCCCCAAGTCTTTTGTCTGGGCTCCTGGTCTGTAGAAGATGTGGGTGATGAGCAAATTGAAACCCACCTGGTTCCTGGCCAATCAGATTGCACCACTTGCCTGTCCAGCCAATCAGCATGGACATAAATACCCACCAATGGGCAATGCTCTATTTTGTCTGTTGACTGACAGGTCAGTGGGTGTGAGGTTCTTGAGTTCCAGGTTTCTGATCAAATGAGAAGGCATGCAGGAGCTCAGCAGGAACATATCAACCTGATATGTTTCTTGCTGTGATATGAGTTGGATATGCAGCTTTGAGCTCTCTACCTGTGTCATGCTAGCTTTTTTTGAGGTCTTAAGTTAGAAGAGTTTTGTGGATGTTTAGACTATAGCTGTATGACTGCTTTTGAATTTTTACTTGTGGTGCAGTTTGGGGGAACCACATTCAGTAGGCTGCTTTGTTCCTTCCTTTGATCTGTTTGGGTGATGGAAATGTAGGATTGGTTCTTCCCAGTGGTGACTCTTGCTGTGGCAGCTAGCAATGCCTCCCCTTCCCCATGAAGGCAGCCGCAGCAACTGGAGACTGTTGTGGCAGCTATAAGCTGTTCTCACATGACCTTCACTGGGATGTGAAAGCTGCTAACAGTGCTGGTGATTTCAGTGCTGTCCCCTAGGTAATGCACAGAAATTGTTGTTATATAGGAAAGAATGCAGGAATTCAAGTAACTTATTCTAATGAAACAAGCATCCCACAAAATCCAGATGTGTTCCCTCCAAGGGTGATCACTAGGAAAGATCTAGGATGGGGCTTGTTTGGTGTAAATGATGAAACTATATTCAGACTTTTTAAATCACAGTCCACACCTGTGAAAACACATCTGGTTGAGTAATTCCCACTGAGTCTTTGCTGTCAATGCAAATAGTCTATTCTAGCATTTCAATTGATTTGAAAGGTTAAGGGCTGTGTGGGTTAACTTAATAACCTTTTCTATATATTATCTGAAAAGAAATTTGAATTCTCATTAGAGAATGAGAAAGCTGTTCAGCAAATCATTCCTATTTGGCTATGTTATAGATTTTTATCATTTAAAACTACCTTGCATTTGCAGTAGAGGTACCATAACTGCTGTATATAACAAGCCTCTATTTAAAGTGATTGTATACCTTGTCCTCTGTTGGGGTTTTTTTTCTGTGTAGTTAGAATTTCCCTTCAGTCCTACTTGTTTCACCTAAGCAGCAGAAACTGTAGTAATGCTGTAAACATGCACTTGTTGACATCCTCTTGACATCCATTTTCATGTAAGTAGTACTATGTTTTCCTTTGGAGACTCTTCCATGTTTTGTGCTAGTACAGAAGTAAAAAAAATAGAAAAGGAGAGGTGCTTTGATATAAGATGAAGTTCTCAAAAACTTGAGACCCAGGATTGCAGTCTTACAAATCAATGCTCTACTGAACTTGTGCCCTTTGTGTGTCCACAGCAACATTCTTTGGATATCCTTTGCTTCCCTTATAGTGAGATGGGGTGGGGGGGAAAGGGTTGGACACCCAGAAAGTGTTCTTTGGATTTTCAGGTTTCTTGGAGTATTTGAATGTGTTCAGCTTAGGCCTTGAAGGGGAAGAGACTACAAAAACAGAAATTACTCCTTACAGCTGTTACAGTCTTGGTTTGCTCCTTCCTTTAGAGTGGCAAACAAACGATTAGAAAACTTTTCCTTCCTGCTTGCTGTTCTGTAAAGCTTTTCAAACAGAAGGGAAATATATCACATATTATTTAAAAGATAAAAATGCAAATAACTTTTCACCTCAGATTTATATACAAAAAGACAATGTTTACAGTAGAGAACTTAATTTTTATCATCTTAAAAGGTGATAATAAAATATTTTATTTCAATTTTCATCACGCACATTACCAGAATGTTTTCCACGTAGCCTGCACTATGTGCACTAGTGTAGTTTTTCTTACTTGCTATTAAATTCAATCCTTGCCTTGGCTGATTCCTCTACTCCTGCTCTTCAATTCTGTCTCCCCTGACTTCCTTTCAAGAGCCTTTGTCTGCTAATCTTGTGGGATACATAAGTGTCCGATTCTCTGCAGACCATGACTCTCTCCAGATGCTACTGTGTGCAGTGGAGTCACTCAAGCTGCAAGATCATTTCATTGTAGACTAGATTGGGAGCTTTGCTCTCCCAGTAACCATCAAAGAGTAAAGGATTACCTCAGGACCCTGGACTGAGTCTCTAAGATATTTTCTTTCATATTTGGTTATGTTCAGGGCAAGAGCTTGAGTCAGGGGATTCATTGTTAAAACAATTTGCCATGCATATAATGCAGTTTGGACTCATGATTTTGTAGAGGAATTTAAAGGAGAGGAGATTGTATGCAAGCATCTTAGGATGGAAATAGTGACCACACAGTAATATACTTGTGCTGGGAGAAATTTGTCCTGTGGAGAGTGTAAATGCATATTAAGAACAAGGTAAAAAATGCCCTGTATTAATGGCACAGAACAATGCAAAAAAAAAAAAAATGGTGCTGAGCCTTTGTGGTGGCAGTGGAATTAAAGAATGTCAAATGGACTGCAGGACACATGAATCTCCTAGTGTTAATGATGATGTTAATAGCCCAAGGTGTAAAGAGAGGGGGGTTTTGTGTTGTCCTTGAACATGTAAATACTGTATGTTCTGGTTTTGGCTGGAATAGTGTTAACTTTGTTTTTTGTTCTTGCTAAGAAATCAAAGACTTGTTCAATTTCCCATGCTCTACTAGCAAGCATGTGTACAAGAAGCTGGAAGGGGGCATAGTCAGGCAACTAACCCAAGCTGATCATAGAGATATTTAGTAATAAAATATACTCTGTCTATAAACAGGAGGTTGACTGGGGGTTAGAGCTTTCTGGTCTGTGGCCATTTCTCAGGGATGAGCTGTGCAATTGATTGTTAGGTCATCAAGCAGTGAGAAATTGCATTGAATTGTGCATCGCTTATATTGTATATTCTTTATTATCATCTCTTTTGTTGTCCTATCAAGCTGCCCTTATCTCAGGCCACGAGTCTTACTTTAAGTCCCAATATTCAGCTTTCATCTGGATCTACTCTACCTTGACTGGGTTTTTGTGATGTTGACTGTACCTATGATATGACCAGAGTGTCAAGAAATAAGCATTATTGAGAGAGAACGGCAGCCCAGCAAATGCTTCATGCTGTATATCGTTTACTGTTTCTGTTGCTAAAGTAGCTTAGGACTCAATGAAGGATAAGCATGCCCACAGAGCTTTCAGAGAAGGATCTAATGGACTGAAGAAAAGCATCGCGTTTTCTAATCTGGAAGAGGGAAAATGAGTAGTAACTTTCTACCAAACATGCCAGATCTTCAGTGAGTAGAAAGCAATTCAGTTAAGCAAAGTTAGTCAATGCATAAACATGCATCTCATATGAACATGAATGTTTTGATATGCCAGTGCAATGCACGTATTTCTCTGCATTTTATTGCTTTAACTAGTTTATCTGTGCTTCAGGCTGTTTTATAAGGTTAAATGCTCTTTAACCAAACATTAGTCGTAGTAGTAGCTGCCAATATATATTGACCTGAATGCTGGAGATTAGTTCTAGTTTTATTGCCAATGTGCAGTTCAATGTTAGTGTTACCGTGTTCTTCACAGCGGAGTTAGCAGCTGGCTTTGCCTCCAGTGCAGTGTGCTTTGCTCTACTGTACCTCACGATAAAAAATAAAATGGGGAAAACCACAAGTTTTACAAAGCTTTTAAAGGTGTTGACTCCATCTACGTTCTCTCCTTTATGTTGTGATGTTTGCAGCAGCCAGTGAACATCTTGTGGCAGTTTCTTCTCTTTTCACTGAACTGCAGCCCCTGTGAAATTCCATGAGCTTATTTATACAGATGACATTCTTCCACTTCACCAATAAGCAACTTACCCTGTTACCTACTTCTTGCCTGTCCCATGTGTCATGAGCATGAAATCAGAGCTCGTTAGACATTTTGTCAAGTATGCTTTTAATAAATCAGCATCTTCCTGTATAAAATAGGATATAATGTGCTTGAACTAAAGAAGGAAAGAAAACCTGAAAAAAAAAAGAGTGGGTGGAAGAACTGTTTTCTGTTTCAGTTATTTCCATAACATCTTAGAAATTCCTTAGTTAATCTCAGGAGGAAAATTGTTCTTTGTGTAAAGTTGTTTGCAGAGAATACTAGTGTTATATTGCAGTAATCTGTGCTATATGAATTGCCCTCAGTAGGATATTTACTGCACATAGTCCTTAAGGAGTGTTATTTAAAACTTGGGATTAGGTGACACGGTTTAAAACTTGAATAATTGATAAAATTTGCTAACTTATTAAATTAGTCATCTAATTTATAGAGTTTTCAGAGCTCTTACTTCTGCTTTTCTTGTTCCAATGGTGTTTCTCTGGGTCTGTAGATGGGCAAGAGGAAGCTCAGGAAATCATCCTTACTGCCTCTTCTTCTTGGTGGTGATTGTAGACTGTGTCCTCGTTGGGTTTTTAGCAGTAGGTCAATCCTGAGTTAAAACTACAGGTAAGCACTTCCCATTGCTGCTCTAGGACTGGAGCAAAAACCCAGGATGTGAACTGCTCATCTCTACTAGCTGAGACTATTGTAAATACCACAGTTTCAGGAACTGTTGGCATCACTCTTGTCCTTATTCCAAATTTTTCAAGAACATGTATGCTCAACTGAATAGATGGGGAGTAGTAAACATAAACGCAAACATTTCTCTGCTGTTCTTTGCAAAATCAATGGTGTAAGTGAAATCTGTGACATACTTCTATGTTGAACAATTTCATCCCATTTAGAGTCTAAAAATAACTAAATAAAAAATACTGCAAACTTAAGGGCACATCTTTAAGTTTCATTAGAGGGGGGAGTTACAGGATGAACATGCTTATTAAAACAGTCCAAGAATGATTACCTGTCAGAAAGGTAGGCCAGTTGGGTTATCAATGCTTCCAGTTTAATTAGCAATTACTTTTGTGCTCTTATTAGTATTGTTTTCTTGCTGAAAGTCTTCCATAATGATTGATTTGCAATTATAGGGAGCACAAAAGATGGACATGGTATTCAGTTGTGCGTGACTGATTAAAGGGGTACATGGAGGGGGAATAAGAAACTCAGTCCAATGGAACCAGGCTGAAACAGTGCTCTGGAAGATTGTCTGTATTTTCCTTAGGCTTCTGTATAGTTGAATAAAAGTGATTTCATTTTATAGATATAAAGAAAAATTACAATGATGCCTGAGTGTGTGTATCCCAAAGAAAGCTGCTGTGATCATGGGATAAGGGCAGTCCCTTAGGTATAGATCCTTGATCATCTTGAGTAAACAAGATAAATGCTTTCTCCCAGCTCTGAAACAATCAAAGGGTGACCTTTTTGGACCTTGTGTATTGTTGCAGTTCATTACAAAAGTCTTGAATATCCAGACAGTGATAAAGCCTGTAAATTTACATCTGTTGTTCCACTTGGCACCCCAAAAAGTTAGGATTGATAATGATCACCATTTGCAAGACAACCTGAGAGACTGCTATAGTGTGATCAGAAATACTTTCCTCTCAAAGAAACTCTCCTAGTACAAATGTGGTTTGAGAGAGGATGGGCAAGATGGTATTTTTAACATCTAAAAAACCCCAAACCAATGTAATATAAGCAGACTGCAATTGTAATAAGCCCAATCTCCCTTGGTTTTGCTCTTGTTTATGCTTTGTTTGTAATTGCTAATGCACTGTATATTTATATATATGTGAATGACGTCTTTAGGCATAAATAAATTTACTGATAATGTCATGTGATAGTGATAAATGTAGCTATAGCATACTAATATAACTGAATTGGTAAAGTCTCTTAAAAATAATATGGCTGTGTTTTCATAAAGTCAAGAGAAATGTTTCTCTTCCTCATATAAATCTCATGGCTGCTAAATGTCACAAATATCACAAGAAAATGCATTCATAAAGTGTTTCTAATTAAAATGACATCAGTGAGTAGATAAAAGCATATTCCTTTGAAATTGTGTATGATATGAATACACATCGAAGTAGTCTGCCATCTCAAAGTAAGTAATTTTCTCTGCTTTCAAGGAAAGACTATGTTTCTGCAGATCCCTGTAAGCTCTTGGTTTAATGAAGCTGAAGATAACCTTCAAATCTGAGGATCAGCTCCATTCCAATTGCTCTCTGCTTTAAATCTGATTTAGCTCTAAGATTAACATGACAAAAATTGCAGTGTTCCTGCCACATGATAGGAAATGAGCACATTTTGGTGCTGTTGTGGACACCTACCTGGCTGCAGAAAAGATTTCTGCCTATTGTTCTCTCCATGTATCAGGAGGGAAGAGGCCAAAGATGCCCAATGAAGCCTTTTTGGTAGCCTTGGAGACCACAGGCAAAGTCATAACCTGAACCTTTGCTAGTCAGGGGACTTTAGAGTCTGGTTCACTGTGACAGGTGTGACAACTCAGAAGAGCTAATAAAAGGAGGGTAAATCAATGAGTCCATTCCCTTGCAGTGAGCTGCTCCTTGGTGCACCTGGCAGCAGGAATCGGGCTGCCTCCTGCTGCTTTCTGCCTCAGCAGTGCTCAGATTTCCCCACTGTTCAAGTTCTTCTCATAGAAACAAGGAGAGAAATGGGATTTTGCTTAAGTATTTAAAGCTCTTGTAATCCTTGTTTGGAAGAAGAATTTTTTGACTGTAATGAAAGGGAGTCATGTAAAGTGCAAAATTAAATTAACAGAAGAAACTTTATTAATGAGATTGACGTTTACTGTCTAGCTAATGGACGTGAAGGAGGAATATTGATCTTGGGCTTGTTCTCTTTATACACATATATACAATAGTCTCTGTATCTATATTCAACACCATCAACTTCATGTTTCTTGAAAAGCAGTTGCTTTATGCAGAATTTGCTATGTGAGATGAGACAGCCATGGAGAAGGATCCTTTAATGTGAAGGATCACATTATCACCTTAATTTGCACTCATTTATGTGTGGTTTACTTGAGAGCTTGCATATAGCTATGGTTTACTTTACCCTGTAGTTACTAGCAGCATTTGAGAATGGGTCTTGCTTATTTTTGCTGGCAAGTGATAGCTGCAGTTGGTTTGCAAAATCTGGTGGAGTGGATTATTTTTGTGATTCTGTCCACCTACAGAAATTTTCCATCTGCCCCGTAACTGTGAGTGTCCACGGAGAGTGGATTCAGGAGTGCAACAGATGCAGGGTGGGAAGCTTTGGTGGAAGAGAGGAGTACAAACATACTCCTAAAAATAGGTGGACCATTTGTACGAGAGGTTTCTATAGGATCCATAGGTGCCACTCACCTCCTTGTCTGTGCAAGAGTTGCTCTGCTTCAGCCACGCACAGTTCCACATCCCTCTCCTTCAGGTCTCTGAGCAGAGACTTAAACCTGCTATCCAGCTCTGTCTAAACAGAATAGAAACAAGTACTGCATTAACTCTTGCTAGAATATATTTTTGTTGTTATTTTTAACCTTTTCATCAGGTTTGATACTACCATAGGACCACTGCAGTATGCCGATCAGTTTTTGCAGCTATCGATCAAACTACCTAGCAGCAACATTTATGGTGTGGGAGAGCACGTGCATAAGCAGTACTGGCATGATGTTAACTGGAAAACCTGGCCCCTCTTCAGCAGGGATCTTGACCTCTCCAGGTTAAGGGCTGGTTTTATTACATTTCATTCAGAATGACTTCTGGGATTTAAGCCTATTATTTGGTTGACACACTGATAATATCCATTGAGTTTTTTCCCTAAAAACTTGTCAGACGCTGCCTGTTGCTTCTTAAAAGCCCAATGGGACTGGTGGAAGTTCCCTGAGGAACAGCATTTTATGAATATGTTGATTTTTGTGTTGTTGTGCATTTGAAAACCACTTAATAAACATTATATAAGAGCCCTCTGTTACTGATAAAGAAAAGAAATAACAATACATGCAGTGCTGGGTGCAGCAGTCAGTACAAATGTCACATGTACCTTCAGTCAGTTTTCCTGGTAGCCTGGAAAATGAGGGAAGCCTTCCCTTTCACAGCCGTGTCTTTACAAGATAAAATATACCTGTTAGCTGTTCTTTGTTTCTATAGTTTGGATAACTGTCTTGAACAATTTCCAGGGCACCCATTTTTCAGTAATTATACTATGAGACACTTATATCTGCACAGGGACTTCCTTAGGCTTTGATCCAACTTCTCTTCACATTGAATGCCCAGGTACATGGGGTTGGTCTGTCAGTTCCTCACTGCCATGTTGCTACCAGAGACATATTGAGAATATGTGGTTAAAAGTCATGTGAGGTGCTGATTCAAACAATGATACTCTTTTTCCGCCTCTTGTTTTTTCTGACTTTGTAGTCATACAGTCTTTTTTTCTGTACTTTAGAGATGTAAATAATCAGATCTTATTACTAAGTTCCTAAATAGCTTTTGTTTTGACTAGGGAAATATTTGCTAAAGCTTGTGAGCGCTCACTTGAGCTAATGCTTTGAAAAAAAAAAAAACCACTGAAAACTCTACATGTCTTGTACATGACCAACGTATTATGGACATTTTAGAGTTAGAAATCACTGTACAGCATGAATGAGAGAGTATTTGTTAACATTTGTGCTGGGTTTTATTAGAGTCCCTAAAGTAATTTATTTATAACTAGCTAATGAGCCTCAAATAATCAACAATTGTCATTATTGCCTTGGCTTCATGAAGTAACATTCCAATTGTTTTATTTTGAGAGAGTACTTCAGTGCTTTGATGAAATTGGAACTATACTAACAGAAACTGGAGGGCAAGACCACTGTGTATAATAATTTGGAATTTGTACCCCTTGCCTTAAGACAGCATCTCTGGGAGTATTTTTCTGAGAAGGGATGGCAACATTAATTAGGTATCTAAAGATGCAGCTAGATACTTTTGCAAGTGAACCATGGAGATATGTGTCACCTTAAACTGTCACTCTTGTGTTTGTGCTACCTGTCTGTCCTTCCCTGTTAGCTAGCAAGGATGAGTCATAGAGGAAGGTCCTGGCTAAGAAAGAAGGAACATCACAGCACCCCTGTTGGACAACTGTAAAAATTGCTTTCCCTCTGCCACCTCCTCTAGTAGCACTGCTGTAATTCCACTGCTGAGACATTCCAGGGCTCACCAAGACATGAGCCTTCTCCTTCTTATCCAGCTGGCGTTATGACAAGTGCTAATATTTATTAGCAGTCTCCTGTGTCACTGAAATAAACACACAGATTTTGCCACCCCTCACTCCCAGCTTTTATTGCTCTTGTCTTCTGAGTCTTCTACCTTTGTGTTTTGGGTAATTCTTTACTTTCTTTGCAAATTTGGTAGCTGTTGGGGAATTTGACAGGAGTAACTAATTATGTCCTGTTGAAAGAGAATTCCCTAGAGAAAGCAATGCAGAGTATGATTTGGCCAGGTCAAATGTCAGGAAGCTAATTCTTGTTTTCTGGACCGAAATCTGATTTAGCTCACAATTGCTTCACTATAAATGAACTCTCTTGCAGAAATAATCTATTTTCTCTCTCTAATAAATATTCATCTTATAAACTACCTCTTAATAATTAGTTTAAGGTTGGAAGATAATTCTTACTGGAATGGCCCTAGTGAATGTGGAGTTATTATTTTAAACTAACAGTGAAGAGAAACAAGTTAAATTAATTTAAAATTGCTCGAGTTCTATTTCTTGTTAATAAGTTCTGGGTTTTGTTTTGCAGAGGAAGAAGCACAATTCTTACAGCAATTGTTAAAAATTCTAAGGTTTTTCTTGGTGATAAGAATAGCATGAAAACATTAGAAAGGAAATAAAGAGGCAAGGCACTCTTAGATTAGATAGAGAAATGATGAACTTGCAGGATTAATAGAGATATAGATGAGATGTAGAATCTAATCTGGGATGAAAGGTGATGAAAACACCTTTCAAGTTCTATTGTTCACTTGATATGCATATATATTACCCAGAAATATTACTGCAATATATACAGACTTGCCTGAAGATCAGTCATATCTGCTTGCTTGTTATCTGTATTTTTTTGAAAACTATTGCTTAAATGGAAAATATTCTCATGAAGAATGCCAGGAAATAGAAAACAGAATTGTAGGAAAGTGTCAGGATTTTTATTTTTGGGTTATTTAGTATATTTTGAGAAGCTTTGAATTCTGTGTGAGGATGTTGTTTGGGAATATCCCTGAACAGGTAACTGATTTTAATCAGCTTACTTATCCCTTTTTATCCTTTAAGACAATGCATAACTTACACAAGGTTCAAATTTTATTACTGTGTTTAGAATAACAGCAATGGAGCCTGCTAGGTCCGGGGACACTTAAATTTATGCTACTTTCACAACCTTTTATGGCATATTTTTAGAAAAATTGGCAAGTGGTTCAAGGGGTTTTTTTCTGATGTGGTTTTTTTGAAGAAATTTTTACAAAATATTGTATTAAATAGATTTAAGGACTTGTATTTTGCAGATTTTATTGTTTTATTTGCAGCGAACCATAACTTTAGCTCTGAAAGAGTTTGGTTTACAGCATATGCCAGTTAATACTGCTGCATTTCAAGCAGACCTGATCTCCTCATTGTATCCTACTCTATCCAGTCAATGGCAAAAATGTTAGAGCTTTCTTTAGCTACGCTGGAATAAAATGTAGATTAGGAAATAGGAAAATCTGCAACAGTAAGAATTCACAGATAAGAATGATATTGGAGTAATGTTACCAATGAATAGCACTTTAATATTATGTGCATGTTTAATTTATAATACAGAAAATTAGGTCTACATCCTGTGGACTGTTGTTTATGGAGATATTTTGTCTAACCATGCAGGTTCACGTGTTGTAATACAAATTGGTGCACTCTTGCCTCTGTTTTCTGATACAACTAACCATCTTCTAGATATTTAAACTGTCCAGTTGCTCTGTCGTACCCTCCAGTTGCTAAAAGCTACCTTTATCCTTAGTTAAAATCTATTTCTTTTGCCTGTGTAGGGCCCTGGGCTTTGACCAAACTACCATTAAAGCAATAGCTCTTGAGATTTGAAACTTCCTCTCCCCTTTCCTAGTTGGGTAGCCACCTTGTCCTCTGCTGAAGGTCCCTGTCCTTGTAACAAAAACAGCAGAAGGGAAAATGTGATTGTTTCACTTGTGCTTCAACAGACAGTGTAAGGTTTTATGAGGGATAAGGTTGGGGCAGGCAGCAAGAGGGGGCAAAACTAGGAAATGCTGCATGTGGTTGACTGGATCAGCTCTGAGAAAGCCCTTGGCTTCAGTCTCTGGTCTCCTTGAAATATGAAAATCCCCATCAGATGTCCTAGTAGGATGTGTACATTGAAAATCTCAGCTCAGGTGCTGGAGAACAGGCTCTGTGAGGAGCGGCTGAGAGAGCTGGGGGTGTTAAGCCTAGAGAAGAGGAGGCTCAGAGGAGACCTCATTGCTCTCTACAAGTACCTGAAAGGAGGTTGTAGAGAGGAGGGACCTGGGCTCTTCTCCCAAGTGACAGGGGACAGGACAAGAGGGAATGGCCTCAAGGTCTGCCAGGGGAGATTTAGGCTAGAGATTAGGAGGAGGTTTTTCACGGAAAGGGTCATTGGGCATTGGAATAGGCTGCCCAGGGAGGTGGTTGAGTCACCTTTCCTGGAGGTGTTTAAGGCATGATTGGATGAGGTCCTGAGGGACTTGGTTTAGTGTTTGATAGGAATGGTTGGACTCGATGATCCAGTGAGTCTCTTCCAACCTGGTTGTTCTATGATTCTATGATTCAGAAATCTCAGCTCAGGTATCAGTAGTTTGAAAAAATATCTGCACCCTGAAAGAGAAGGTGGAGGTTATTGTGCAAGTGGGATAAGTACAGCAAATACCAAAAAAATAAGATACTTTTCTCCAGAGGTAGAGTGGTAACAATATTATTAACTTAATTAGAAAGAGAAAAATAAACCACCTCAGAAAACTGCAACTTGCTGTTGTAGTTTTAAGTATACCAAACCTCTCTCAAACTTTCAGACCTCTACTTTTTTAAAAAAATTTGTGGAAGTTTGTGATGTTTTTAAGAAATAGAGCTGTGATTTGGCTGATTATTGCTACCATAAATATAAAAGGCCTTGAGTGGTTGGTATATGTACGTGTGACAGCAATATGTACCTCTCTGTCAAGGCCTGAAATAACGAAGCTATTATTGTACTCACTTCTGTTGAGAAACAAACCAATAAAACATCTTATAATTTTATTTCCTGCCCAAAACTTACAAGCTGCAGTCTTTTTCAGGGAAACTGTTTACAATTTGCTTGCAATGACAGTATTTTTCTTTCTGTATATGGAATAAAATGTCAGATTTCTTGACTCAACTTTATATTTCTTTTTCCCAGTAGCGTGTTATTTCCTCTCTTACGGTCCCATGGCATCGATTATTCATGTTATCGTCATTTTTGCATGAAAAACACTTATTTAGGATACTTTTAGGATTAGCTTTGAGCTGTACATCTACATTTAAGTGAAGCTAAGAAAGATTAACAGTAAGATAAAAATAAATATATTTTAAGAGATTATATCAATAATTTTTTTTTAAAACTTTGGAAAAATTTGATCTCCCGAGAGCCTAAACTAAGGAAAAAAGTGTAAGAGAACTGTCAGTTCCTCAAACAAACAATGTCAGTAGCAAAATTTAAAAGTATTTAGATGGAAATCGTAGTGAATGCTTTATGTGGCTGAATCACGAGCTTCTCTTTGGCCTGGAGAAGTAAACATGCAGAGAGATTAAATGGAGTCAAGTTACTACAACATATACTTATTCTTCATATGCATAAATATAGGTGTAATTTATGTTCCTCCATTCCTTTGGAAAGCAGTTTTCTGGCCAAAAAAATCTGTTCTTATGGTCAGAGCAGAAAAGCAATGAGTAATTGTCCCTCTTAATTTTTGTAGGTCGTAGCTTAAGAGACCAATTTACTTACAAATTTCACTCCTCTGCACAGATTTATGTAAATAGGAGACCAAAAATGAGCAACCAGAACAGTTGCAGGTCTCAAACCCATGCTTTGTGAGAATATCTTGTGTTATCTGAACTGCAAGAGAAGAAAGGAAACACTAAAAAAAAAATAAATATTGAAAATGTTAAAGGCTGTTACATTGCAAACAAACTCCCATGTTCCCATGAAAAGGGATAGAGAAAAGGCTTTAATTCTTTTCTGTTAAAAACAGGAAATTCTGTCACAAGGCTTAAGATAATGAATCTTTAATTTTTGAGCTTTAAAAGAATGAAAAATAAGAATCAAGTCTTGAAGATGATGGAACTACTAGTAATGCTGGATAAAACTAAATTTTCGATTTGGCAACATGAGAAACATAAAAACTCAAAATGATCTCACTCCTTGAAAAATATAATTTTATATTATTTTGCTGTTTGCATACAATCAGTTCCTTGCAGCTTCTGAATGCAGTAAAGAAGAATAACAATTTACTGGTCTCTTGAAGTGGCACAGTCCTGTTTTTAATATTGTTCCTTTATGCACAGCAAGTGCAACCTCTTTACCTTTTAGGTACAGCTGAGAGTGAAACCTACGTTCATTATTGTGTTTACAGTTTCCAATGTAGGTATTTTATTTTAAATTATCTTATTTTCATCTTCAGGTTTTATCAATAGCATCCTCAAGGGGCATTTTTTCTTCCCTCCTTATTCTCCTGTAAGATATAACTGAAAAGCAGAATACTTCACAAAGGCAAAGCAGAGTCATGTTCAAATTACTGTAATTTAACTGGAATGAAAATCTGCTATTTCTCTTTTCCTTGCAGTTAAGTATCTAAAGAACTCTTTTCTTTCACACAACTAGCTCAGATGCGGCATTTATTGAGCAAGATCAGTAGCCATAAAAACAGAGTCAGAAAGGAGGCAAATGCAGTGTATGTCATTGTCAAAATACTGGAAATCTGAGAAAAATCTTTGTATAATATAAAAATAAAGCTGGAAAAAAAACAGTGAGAGGAAGGTGCCTGGGCAGGGTGGAACTTCAATGGTCCTTCCAACTAAACTCCTCCGTGCTCCTCTAAGTCTAAATTTAGCATCATGGACATGAAGACCAGAATTCTCTGCTGGCTGCTCTTGAACCAGCAGCAGCCGCAGTGGCTCATGGTCTGTCCTGATTTTTATGTACTAAGAACATTTTTTTGTAGTTTTGGACATTTGGAAATGGCTTTTCCTGTCAAATAGAACTTTGGTTCCATTGTGGACTTGGTATGTTTTGTGCTCTTTCTCAAGCTGAAAGGTGCTTTGAATTTGATAACAACAGATGAATAAATATTCATTAGCAATTAAGATGAGCAGAGCAGGCAGAGTTTCATTTGAACAACTGGGCAGGATTGATGGTAAGTGTCCAGAGGTGGAAGGCTAATGCATTAACCTACATCAACCACCTAACCTCACAATACCTAGTCTGAGTGTTTATGTTCAACTGCAGCAGGAAACTAAGTGTAATTTTGATCTTCTTATCTGATGATCTTAGATAAATAGGATGTAACTCTTATGAATAAATGTAATGGAAAGGTCTCATATGATGTTTGCTGAATAACTGATGAGTTTTAGGAAATCCCTTTAGTATCCTCTTAATAACATTTATCTATGCAGAAAAATACTTGGTTTACTTAGCTTGGCTTTATTACAGTAATAGTACAAAGTAGTAATAATTAGCAATTGTTTATTAATGGCTTATTAAAGTACTCCAGTTAATTACTGTTTTATACAGTTATGATGAATTTTTTCTCAGGATTTGTCATAAAGTTAATCAGGCAATGTTCTTCCCTTGACCAACTCATTTTTTTGTTTATATGGAAAACGTGGCAGTATTTGCAGACATTTTCAATATCTTCTAAATTAGCATATACTCTTCATATATAGTGTTGGTATTTTTAAAATGTTACAAATGAATATACTGTGTCTAAATTCTTATGGCCAAAACTATTGTCTGGTTATTGAACCTCATCCTGTTGGTGTCAGCCCATCAATCCAGCCTGTTCAGATCCCTCTTTAGAGCCTTCCTACCCTCAAGCAGATCAACATTTCCTCCCAGCTTAGTGTCATCTGTGAACTTCCCAAGTGAAAATTAAATCCTCTCATCCTGGTCATTGAAAAAGATATTGAACAGAACTGGACCCATTTCTGAGCTCTGGGGAATGCTACTTGTGACTGGCCTCCAGCTGAATTGATGAAACTCCATTTACTATAACTCTTAGGGCCCAGACAAAAACCAATTTTTAACCCATCAGAAGCTATGTCAGTCCAGGTCAGTGGTAGCCAGTTTCTCAAGCAGAATACTGGGAGATTTCTGTGGTTTCACTGCACTAAATACCTTCTGCAACTGGGGCTACTTAGAAGAAAACTAAGTGCCCACTCAACCATGCCTATACCTGCAGCTCTATCATTGTCTGTCTTGAGACAAACCAGCAAAGTCTTTATTTTGACTTTAAAGGCTTTAAAATCCCTGACCCTGACTATACCGTTATCAAGGAACGTTTAAACTGTTTTAAGACAGTTTACCCAAGTCTGATTATAAAGAAGCTGGTTGCTCACCTAGCCAGGGAGAAATTCTTGCTATAACATTTCTATGGACTTAATTCATACAATTGTGATGTTGTGCAGGTTTAATTGTTGAGCTGTGTGATGTAATAACATGTCCACTGTGTTCTTTCTCATATAGTTTAATTTGGTGGTAATTACTGGCCATTCAGTGTTTCTTTGTCCCAACACATTCAAACAGGACGTGTTGCTCTTTCAGCAAAGGTTTCTATTATCAAACAGCCACCAAGGCCATCCAGGGGTGATGTTCTGCATTATAAACAAGAGCAGTCAATCCACAGACACCGCTTGGGTGTTCATTCACAAGGCAGAATGGAGAACAGGTCTGAATATTTTGACCAGCTGTTGGGAACAGTAATTACTCCATGACAGTCTCACATAATTACAGTAATTAAAATGTGAAATAATTTTTGCTTCTGGATCTTCCTAGGGTAGCCTGGTTTATTGCTAGGTTTGATGTTGTTTTCACCTTATGCTTTTATATATAGGAAGATGAACATAGTTTTCTAACAATGTTAATTTAAGAAGGGCTTGATTATGTCCTCCTCTGTTTAAAAGAAATGGAATAGTAGTGAAAAGGGAACACCGTGACTCTTAAAATGTGAACTATGCACACAAGTCTTTACTTTTAGAAATATATTTTCTCTGTTCCAAGGCAAACACTGATATCTGTTCCTTTCTCAATAGTTCCCCAGTCTGCTTCAGATAACACCTGATGCTGTTTCATTTCCAATTCAACAAGGAAGCAAGGAACAGCGTTTCTTTATAGGTCTTGGTAACTTTAAAGCCCTTGGTAACTTTAAAGCCCTTGGTAACTTTAAAGCCCTTGGTAACTTTGATTTTGCCATAAAGACAGAAAGTATGGAGGCTGCTTGAAATTTGGACTGAGTGGATGCTGTATTTGGTGCTGTGCCATTGCGATGCTGCCAGTCAAGGCAGGAGCAAAACTGCTGACAGGACAGGAGAGAAAGCCTGATACCTATGCTACCAGCCAGTTCATAGGAAGAGGAACATTAGCATTGTTTCTGCGTAGTAAGTATGAATGGAAATATTAGTCAAATATTTCTGTTTGATTTGAGAGGTAGTGTGACAGAAAAGACTATGATAAATTACACAGCTTAGACAGATATTCTTGCACTTGATATTTATTTAAAATAGTAGTTTACAAAAGATATGTATCTCCCAAAGCCCAATTCTCTCTATAGTACTTGTACAGCTGAAGATATTGTTGCAATAGGAATTAACTTTAATATTAAACAAACCCAAACAGGAGGATAGTTTGCCTGCAAAATTAAACTCTCAAAAGCCTGTAACTTCAAAGTGAACAGTTATTTTGTATGTAACTTGATGTCATTCCAGTTCTCCATCTTTTAGGCAGAGGCACCTTCCAGCTATTGGCTTAATGCTGTTCTTTCATAAGGAGGCTTGGGCATAGGCTTGAAAGCCAGAATGGTTACTAGTGAGTACAGGAACCGTTTGGAGGTAAATCTGGGCTTTGTGATGTGAGTAATTACTTTTCCTGGACACAGCTTTGGCTCAGTCCTGAAGCAGAGATCTGGCACCTTGAGTCAGCAAAACACTTGGGCATTGCTCATCCTTGAGCAATTCTACATGCAACATGCAGGTACCTTTACATTTGAACTTTTAGCTGCAATTTCCAAAGCATTGTTGAAGTGGAATAAGCCAAACAGAGGCTGAAACTCTTTGATAGTAGTTACAAAGAGAATAAAAGATACTAGCAAGCCTACTGTTTGTCTTGGAAATAATAATTACAGCACATTAGTTTAATTAGTACAGTAATTTAAGTGACTTGTGTATTTTTGTTGTAATTATAGTGTCACTAAAGCTGCAAATCTTGTAGAAAAATTAATAAATAGTGCCTTATTGAAGCAGCTGTTTAGACGATTCTTGTGGAGCCGGTACTGAAGAGCCGTGTGATTTAATCAGTGCAGCTTTTTCACTGTTGTTGCAGTTTGGTGTTTTGCTGTAATGGTTCACAGTACATGTACATGGCAGCAAAGGGATAGTTCTAAGAAACTGGAGCAGCAATGCATCCATGCCAGTCACGTGGCATAGAGCAACAGCATATGCTGAAGAGAAAGGTGCTTGTATCATTGGCAGTGGAACTAGGAAGCAGAGACCCACGGAGGGGCTGCTCTGGGCTTTGAACCACATGAAGGTAGCCTAGTCTAACTCTGCTTTAACTGAATCAAACTCCTGCACATTTTTTTTTTTTTATCCCATTTTTATTTAAATGCACAGCACTGGCAAGACTAAAGTGGAGCGCTTTTATGGCAAACACACTTAAAGGAGTAAAACTGACCTTGGTGCTCTCAGCCCTAATTGCCCATAATTATCCAACAAATAGGAAAATGGAACAGTGTAATAAGATTCTGGTGTCAAACTCGGAAGTCTCTTTACTTTGCACATTTGCCACCATCAGATATTGTATTTCTTTTAAGAGTAAAGGAAAATAATTGCCTAAATGTAGGTCTGTGCTGGCTAAGGACTATGTTGTAGAAAGCTGTAAAACAAGATAACTGGAAATATTAAAAAAAAAAAAATGAAAACAACACTTCTCTTCCAGCTAAAGCTTCAGGTCTAGCAGAGTAGAGCTATTTATATGGCATATATCTAATGGATTAAAGTCTCCTTTTCAAAAACTGTGTGCTTTATCTTGCAGTGGCACACTTTTCGATAGGACTTTTAATGCCTTTAAAAATGCAGATTCAGGGTTATCATGTTGCTTCCAGTCTTACCCAATTTGCCAAGGTATTGTTCAATACGTTTAATAGAGACTGGAAGTGCCCCCTGACATCAGTCATTAGTGCTTTGGTATCTTCTTGCAAGTCCCAAGTGCTGCCCTGCAGGTAAGAGGGATAATAAATTACGTACACTGGGATGTGTCACTCCTTTGGGACCCTGCATTAAACAGCTTTCATATTACTCTCCTCTAGCTTTTTCTCTCCTTCCTGCTTTCTATTTCCCATCTTAGAGCTGGCAGTGAACCCTATTGTTTTTAATACCACTTACTCCTTAATTGAAGAATAAATAAATGAAGATGCTCTAGGCCAGCAGAGGAATTTCCTTGGCTGTGTCTTGCTAAGTTGATTTTAATGCACATTTGTTAATTACTAACAGGATAGATGAAGTCTGAAGAGATGCATATAAAATGAAAGAAAAGATATGTTAAATATGAACTGTCTTGTAAACATTAGTAATTCCTTGACTTGTTTTTTTCTTCTTATTTATTTTTTTACTTTTTTCTTTTCCATTTTCTTTAGGTTTTCTGAACAGAACTGTCTATGATAGATAGAAATGGTCTCTTTTCTTGCAGAGGCAAGGTCCTGTTTCCTGGAATTCAACGTTTGAGGGCCTCCTGGAGATATTCCAAGCCCAAATTAAAACAGACAAAACAAACCCCAGGTCTATGAAGCAGAGATTAAACAATTTACTGCAGTCCTGGAAAACCGTATAATACTCAGTAGCTGACTTAAGAGTTTTTCTGTCTGCAGTTCTTAACAATGACACAGTTATCCAAGTGCAAACTCCAAGCTGTAAGGAACTGCATCACTTAGCCTCTGAAGAGGTCTGTTATGGTGGTTGCTTCTGCCTTAGAAGTCCTTGTTGTAGCATGAGGTGTTTGAGGACGAGCTTTAGGAGCAGATGGAAATGATGGACTCTGGAAGCAATCACATTTCTAGAGGACATATCTGAATGTGCCTTCAGAGACAGAACTGAAATTTAACCATCAGATTAGCATTATATTCCTGATTTAAATCACATAATGCTGTGATTTATAATTTTGATATGTTCTATAAATGCAATTGGCCCTGGACCTAAGGCAACACAGATAAAAAATTTGTTCTCAAAGCCACAGATTATGTGTTAATCTTTAAGTAATTTACTCAATATTACTAAATTTAAATGGTCGTCAGAAAAGAGATACTTGCATGTCATTCATCCTTTCCATCCAGAGGGTGTTACCCTTCTAATAACAATAAGCCATCACCCAAGATTTCTGTAAGTAATGCAGAGGATGGTGTTATTTTGCATAATGATATTTAGGGAAGTCTGCAGGATGCTGCTTGTGTATTTTGCGATGTTTCTTGTACACCACTGCCTGTTAGCACTGGAATTCAGGAGTGATGGTCATGTTTATAGAAGTCTGATATTAAATGAAACCAGTATAGATTGCATGTTGCCTGTCACCAGGATGCCCATGATCTGCCTTTGGTGGTGCAGAAAGGCAAGAACCTACAATGCCCATGATTATCAGCTCAACTTTGTATTTATCTAGTGCTGGGTAATAGGATTGATTAAATACACATTGGTGATTTCGAAGAAGCATCCATGTCTATAGTTATCATGTGGAAATGAAGGGGAAGAACTCTTATGCTTTCATCAGTGCTGGTTTTTTACCCTTGATCTCCCCAATGCTGTTTGCTTTCTTTTGCATTTTGAGTCTAAAATGTTCTTCTTTTTTTGGCATAGATAGCACACAGTCCTATAAGCAAGTATTTTATGTCTAAAAGCATGTGTCTTTTGGAAATGCAGAACTTTACTTTGACGTAATGCTTATCTGTGTATAGTGTAAGTACACAAATCTAGAAATGATAATCCTGTATCTTCTGTAGTTATTGGCATGGATTGTGTTCTCCAGGGCATTTGCACCTCCTCCCTGGACAATGAAGTCCAGCACTCCCAATGACAAATGAAATAAACGTGTATAATTGCATTGCCATTCAAGACAATGCTCCTGTGGAGCATCTTTCAGGCATGAACAGAGCTGCTGAAGTGTACACTCTTGCCAGTTTTCTAGGAGAGGGAGATTACCTAACGTCTTCTCTTACTGGAATCTTACTAACCTTCCTTTGAAATTCAGTGTTCTGTTAAGACTTGGGTCTGTCATGGAAAACCTGAACTGTACAAGTTTTGTACGTAAAAAAAATGATGAGTTAAAAATATAAAAAAAGAATGAAAGTATCTCATTATGCTGTTGCCTTTTTGAGATTGAAAAAAAAAGGGAATTCATCTGCACAGCTGAATTACAATATGTTCAAGTTTTGCTGCCTTTTAAAAACTCCTCTTTTTTTTTTTTTCTTCCCTGTCTTAGATCCAGAGCCTCTGAATGAAGGGAAGGGAACAGAGCCTCCTGGTCAGAAATCCAAAAGTCTATGCTTCTTAAATTGTGTTTTTAGTGATGCAAACACAAAATCAAAGGAAGAGGAATCAATTCTTGTAACATAAACTAAGGAACCCCTATACTCTGAACACAGGCAGAGCAGTGGCTCTTCAGAGCAGAGTTACTAATTGTTCGTTTTGTCTGTTTTTTTTTTTTCACAGATCCTAAGAATCACCTGACTTCAACTTGACCGAAAAACTACACTGTGCAATGGAACTAATATGCCAGCAATACAGCATTAGTGATACCTCTGAATCATGGGCAGAGTCCAATGGCATGAGGTTTAACACAGCCAAATGCCAGGTCCTGCACTTGGGGCACAACAACCCTATGCAGAGCTACAGACTGGGAGAAGTCTGGCTGGAAAACTGCCAGGAGGAGGGGGACCTGGGGGTGTTGGTCGACAGCGACTGACCATGAACCATCAGTGTGCCCAGGTGGCCAAGAAGGCCAATGGCATCCTGGCTTGTATCAGAAATGGTGTGACCAGTCCTGGGAGGTTATTCTCCCTCTGTGCTCAGCACTGGTGAGGCCACTCCTTGAATCCTGTGTTCAGTTGTGGGCCCCTCACCACAAGAAGGATGTTGAGGCTCTGGAGTGAGTCCAGAGAAGAGCGATGAGGCTGGTGAAGGGGCTGGAGAACAGGCCCTATGAGGAGCAGCTGAGAGCTGGGGTTGTTTGACCTAGAGAAGAGGAGGCTGAGAGGAGACCTTATTACTCTCTACAAGTACCTGAAAGGAGGTTGTAGAGAGGAGGGAGCTGGGCTCTTCTCCCAAGTGACAGGGGACAGGACAAGAGGGAATGGCCTCAAGCTCCACCAGGGGAGGTTCAGGCTAGAGATTAGGAGGAGGTTTTTCACAGAAAGGGTCATTGGGCATTGGAATAGGCTGCCCAGGGGGGAGGTGGTTGATTCACCTTCCCTGGAGGTGTTTAAGGCACGGGTAGATGAGATCGTGAGGGACATGGTTTAGTGTTAGATAGGAATGGTTGGACTTGATGATCCGATGGGTCTGGTTCCAACCTGGTTGTTCTATGATTCTCATTGTTTTAAAGCTATCTTTCAACTTTCATACTTTTAACTAGAAACATACCAATGCAGTCAGTTCAATTTCAGGTCTTGTTTATAAAGCAACCACGTTTCAGTATTATTGAAGGTTACGACATCTCTGTGATGCAAAATTGATGTTTTAAGCAGTATGGCACTTCAGTTTAACTTCCTACTTCAAAACTGAGAACTGAATGTAAAAGTGTTTTCTCAGAGTAGAATTTCTGAGCGACTCCATGTGTGTCAAAATTTGTGAGAAAAGGTACATGGATCTGCATCCATAATTCTGCCCATAATTTGTTTCTGGGCCAGTCTCATGTTGGCTGCCATCAGGCATGGATGATCAACTTGAATAAACTCAGGTGGTTTCCTCCTAAGTGAGAAGGTAATTCTTGGTTTAGCATGTTTTTCTTAAATAAGCACAGCCAAATATTTTCTTTTTTTTCTGTGTGCCAAACCCCAGAAATTTCATATTATGTAGTCAAATATGTGAAGACACCTAAAACTTTGCTATTAAACACAGGAATTGGATGAATATAATTTTTGTTAATGTTTGGTTTTGATGAAGCTATAAATAGACGAATTTGACTAATTTACATAACTTATTCATATTTTATCTCCATGATTTTTTTTTTAATCGTTGTATCCCAATGGGTTACCAGTATACTTTGGATGTTCTGCTACAAATAGATAACAATCCAAAATAAAAAGAATTGTAGAGTCAGATGTTTCCTGAAATATAGCTCTCAAGAAGTACAGGCAACCTTCAAGGGTTGTTTTACAGAAAAATACCTCTTCAGATATTAGCATAACACTTCACTGGGATCAGGGTGATATCTGGTGTGAGAAGAATCTTTTTGAGTAATGCTGCTGTTCAAACAAAGTATACTATAATACCCGCTCCTTTCTAAAGAGAATTTTGTTCAGATATTCAAGAGTAATTTATCTGATTGTTGCAAGGGTGTCTCTGCAAACCTACCCTTTTCTGATTTGTTGCCCAAGTTTCTAGACTTTGTTACAAAAATTTACCCTGTTTGAATTGCAAAATCGCCTAGGCAGGGATATTGTTTTGATGATACCTCAAGCATTTGACTCCGACAGTAAAACTTAAGCTATGAAATATTATTTTAAAGTGGGTAACACCATATTGCTTCAGTCTGGTACAAATACATATAGCAGACAACTGTAATACTTTAAATTAGATGCACTAAATAAAGTAGATTTTTTTCCTAGCAAAAAGGGACCAAAAATTCCTTTTATCTATGAGTCATCTGTGTCTAACAGTATCTGATTGCCCTTTGCTTTATTATTTTTCCATTTTTAATGGCATTACATAACCCTCTTTGTCAACTCTCAGACATTTATGCCTATATAGGACTTTTTTCCATGATATTCTTTTCATGTCTTTCTCACTCATATTTATCATTGCTATATCTCCACCTGAACACGTAACAAAAATGCTTAACTTATTTCCGTCGTCTCAAGTTGTTTCTTGTGGGTGAATAATATTTTTTCTAACCATACCATCACACTAGTTTTGACATTTTACTTAAAACTTTGCCATTGAGATTGACTGCTGTTCCCTTTAGACATAGGCCACCAGCTGCATTTTTTTCAAGTTCACAAATTAGAATCTTTCATGTAACAAAGTCCTTATTTAATATTAATTCAGATCTAACAGCCTTTAACATATACTCCATAGCTGCTAGTGGACATGCATTCCTGTTACAGCTACACTGTGACTGTGTAGTTAAGGGGATTTTTTAATTCACCTACAATCTCAGTTGTAACTATCCTTTCCAGGTGAAGAATCAGTAAGGCTACAGAGAGGATGCATTCTTGACCTTTTGTAACTGAGAGAGTCTAGATGTGAGCTGCTGTTCACAGGGACGAGGCTGTAAGGATTTCAGCAATGGTCATTGGACTAGAGAAAAATTAAAAAAAAAAAAAAAGGAAGAAGGCATGGGTGGAGGAGCACCTAAGGAGGGAATCTGGGAAGAAAAAGTCACGCTGAGCTGCAGCACTAACTGCAGGTCCTGGTAGCATAGTTCCTGGAAAAGGAAAGTCAGTAAACAAAGCAGACTATTCTTTTGTAATAAACTAATTGGAACCCTTCCTTGGATTCCTCCAGAGGATTCAGTGATTCTTACAACCACAGCTCAAACTAGTAACTGTGGGAAGATTTTGAGGGCTTTCTGGATTTCATGGATTCCAAATATAAAAAATTTATAGAATATATTTGGAGAGCTTGTATTTTTTTTTCCTATCCTTATTTGTTACTGCTTTTAATGAACTGGGTACACTTTTATATCCCTTTGTGTAAACTGAGTTTTTATTGGCTTAGTTTTTTAGACTTTTAGTAATCCACAGATTATTTAACAGATGGAAGTATTTTCAGTGGATATAATCTGTCTTTTAAAAGCATTATCTTAGAGAGTTCAGAAATAACACACCTACAAGTAGTTTTTTGCTCTTGTGAGTAGTCTTTCCTTTCTTAAAATAGTTCCATTCAGAAATCCCTGTTCTCCTTTGTCTTGTATGTGACAATGGCATGTAAGACAATGGTAAAGCTGTTACAGTGCAATGAAGGGGCCTGTGTTACAGTCAAGTGTTTGATTTGGGATAAATATTCTTGGAATACAACTTTGGGTAACAGTGCTGTACAAAATTAGAACTAGGAGAGGTACTAAAAAATTGATGGAAAGTGACTCATGTATTCTGAAACTTAGATTTTTTTTTTTTTTCCTTCATGCATAAAATGATACTGAAAAAAAAATTACAGAAGACTAATGATTAATCCTACATTACCCATGGGTATAACCCCATTCCTATTTTAAAAGACTATACACATTTTTAAAGACCAGTTTACCTCTTCTTTTCATCCTTATGATACTGCAAGACCATGAAATTACCAGATATGACAAAGTACAAATACAGTAGCATTGTGAGATCTTCTTGGTGATGCTTCAGGGAGAAAAATGTCATATTGCATTCCCAATCTTGAAAATCTTTCTGTAAAATTTCCCAGCTGTGGGGCCCTTTGTTACAGGACGTAGCATTTCAATAAGGGTAACAAAAAAGCTTTCTCGGGCTAAAATTTGTTAAACTTACTCCTTTGTGAAAAGATGTCATGTATTGAATTCATTAGCTTTCATATTTCCTTCATGATAAATTAGGACTGTTACGCAAAGTTTCATATCACTGTAGCGACAACTTCATTTACTTGAATTTTGCAATTTCTTTATTATTTTTAAATTAATTTGCATTAATTTATATATGTTCACAGAAGTGTATTATCAACTGTGATGATGTTTTATTTATTCAGCTCTAGTAAGCTTTATAGACTGTATGAGGTCATGTTCCATCTATTCCTTCTTTGGAGCAAAATTTTTCTAGGGTGATGAATTGTTAAATCTATAGAGGTAGTAAAAGATTGTTCCTTTATCAATACTTCTCCTGACTTTGTCTCATTCAAGAGCCATTGCTGGGAGATATTGTGGGACAAGTTCAGTGTCCTGTTCTCTGCAGATCACAACTCTCTCCAGACCCTCCTGCGCACAATGGAGACACTCAAGCCGGAAGATGATTTATCTGCAGGCTTGACTGGGATCTTTTCTCTCCCAACAACCAAAGAAGAGGGGATCACCTCATCCTAGTAGCTTTCTACCCCAGAGTGGGCCACTAAGGTATTTTCCTGTCTGTTTAATTATATAAAATAACGACAAGAACTTGAGTCAAAGAATTAATTTTTAAAACTATTTGCTATGCAGATAATGTACTTTGAACTCATGATTTTGCAGTGGTGCTTAAAGGAAAGGAGATTGTATGAGAATGTATCTTTGGATGGAAATAAATTAATGTACTTATGCAGGGAGATTTGTCATGCAGAGGGGCAGAGAGTGTAAACACATCTTAAGAGCAAGGTATAAACAACCTATATTAATGGGCGAGAAAAATGGGGTAAAAAAAATGGTGCTAAGCCTTGCAGTGACAGTGGTGTTAAAGAACCTCAAATGAGCTGCAAGATACATGCTCTTTCTAGTTAATGAATGACGGTTGTCAAGGTGTAGAGGGGAAGCAGTGCTTGTGTCTTCCTTGAACGTTTTAAAACTCTACCTGGTGATTTTTGGAGCCACTTCTAGCACTGCTCTGCTACTGTACCTTGACTGGGTTTTTGTTATGTTTACTGTACCCATGATGTGACCAGAGTGGCAAGAAATAAATGTTATTGAGATAGAATGGCAGCCCAGAAAATGTTCAATGCTGTGTACCTTTATGTTGTTTGCTGCTTTTGTCTCTGAACTTGCGTAGGACTCCAGGAATCATAAATGTGATTTGGTGATCTGGTGGGTCTTTTCCAACCTGGTGATTCTATGATTCATGTGCTGAGGAAAAGGGTCACACTTTCCTAATCTGGAAGAGGGAAAAAAAAATTTTAATCTTCTACTGGACACATCAAGTCTTTGGCGAGTAGAAACCGATTCAGTTAAACAAACTCAGTCAATGCTTAGAGATTTGCGCAAGAGGAAGGCTGAGGTTTCTCTGCACTGGATGTGAGTACAACTCCTTCTGCTTTCTTGTTTGTGGAAGGTGTGACCTACAACAACAACACTTGCAGAGCTGACAGCCCCCAAAGCTTGGTTCAAAGGCTGGCACTATTTGATGTCTTCACTGAAACCCCCACTTGAGATTACAAGTGACTAAAAATATCAGGTTTGGGGCTTTTTCCTTTTTTAAGCACAACACAGTTGTTGTGCTTACAGAGGAAAAACTTGAAACCATTATAATCAGAATCTTTAAGGATTTATAAGGCATTTCTGAGTAAACCAGAAGCATTTAAGGGGATTATTTAGCAGTTCAGAATTTTAATTCTTCATTGTAGTCATGTGACTATTACCACTAAGTGCAAGGCTACAGTTTAGCAGTTGCAGTGGAGGAAATGACACAGAAGGTACTATGCTAATGGAGATCAGATGCCTTTGAACTTTGAGATTTACTACATCTTGAAGAAAGAGCTGATCCATACTGCCTGCGTGAGACCTCTGTCACTTACACCCACCAGCCTGCCTGCTGAGTGGTTACTAAATTACCATATAGAAACAGAAGTGTAAGAAAATTAGGTTGTTGGCATTGGCTTTATTCACATTTTTCAGTTAGTAGAAATATGTTAATATTAAGTATTCACCCTTTTTTTAAAAAAAAAACTCCTAAGACTTTAATCCTTTTGTTTTCTTACAGTACACATCTATTTTTTTTTAATTGGAAAAAAAACCTGCAAAGCTGAATAATATGCTAACAAAATGTCTAAATCGTTACAAAGCTGGCAAGGAACCAGTATGTAATAATGGTGGCTTTGCTTTGTTTCCTGCTCAGTAGCAGCAAGAAACAGGCACTGGCTGGAGGACCATCTGCAGCAAGGACAAAGAAAGTCATAGAAACAGTCAGCAGTCAGGCTTTAACAGAAAAATGCAAAGGGTCAAACCAGTGATTTCATTAAGCAGCTACTTGCAGAATTACCTTTTCCACACTCCACAAGCTAGGAGACAATCTGTCATTTCAGATTTTGTTCAATAATGACCTGAAAATAATGTAGGTTAGTAATTGTGAGTAATGAAATTAGGACTAATAAGGTATGCTTTGAGTGTTATTTACTAATTGAAGTCTCTTATTGCTTTTAGGTTAATGTCAGCATTGTAGGGCTATAATTTCACCTTAAAATACTCGGTATTTTTTTAATTAGTTTTTCTACTGAAGTAGAGATATAAACCTTCACTTAAAAAGAATAACTGTTTCTGGCCATACTGATTTCAAAGAAAAAGTGAAAAATGTGCAGGTGCAACTTCATGTTAAGAAATTGAGAGATACACTTTTGTTTTGGTTTGCTTTTTTTTTAAGTTGTGTTAGAAGATATATTGGTTGCTATTTTAGATCTGATGTATGACTCAATCCTTGGAGTTGGCAGACTCTTGGGCTTCCTAGTGGTCTGTGCATATGTGTCTTCAACCTGGCACAAGCAGGCAGTCATATAAGTATTTATTTTGTGTTAATGCACATTTTGACAGCCTAAATACAGACTGGGGTGATTTGGACTCTTAAATCCACGACTGTGGTTTTGCCTGTGGTTGAGTTATTAAGCTGCACATGCTTTAGTTAGGCACATATGTGAATTCATCAGTTTCTAGAAAGCAAGAAATTAATTGCATGCCTTGGGAGGTTTAAAAGACAGTTTGCCCTCTTCTGCATGGACTGAAAAGAGGGAGTGGAATTTTTTTTTAGGAGACATTTAATACATTTTTGTTTCCTGTAAGAAGTTTTTCAGGTTATTTTACCAGTTAGGCTTCATATGAAGAAATACACTTTTTGTTTTACCCAAATCAGTGAGCTGTAACGTTAACGTTAACCTTGACATGTCCGTGTTCAGAAAATGTCTCTGTTGCTAGATCTGCAAGCAGAAGTGATGATTGCTTCCTGCTGGTACATTTCAGAGTGGAAGAAACAACAAGTAAAAAAATTGCATTAGGTCGTAGACCGTGATAGAATGAAGGCTTATAAGTAAAACCTAACATCTGTTCCCAGCAACAGGACCATTGAAGAAGAGCACTTACCTCACCTCTTTATTGAGTATTATATATGTATGGAATGGAATATTCTGTTGGTCAGTGTTGAGTCACCTGTCCCGCTTGCTCCTCCATGCAGCTACAGCCCTTTCATTTACAGCATTTCATCAGCTCTTTGATGGCCTTGGTTTCTATAGGCTTAAGTATAAGTAATAGTGGCCTTTCTGCATACCATTAATCTCGTT
Organism: Coccyzus lansbergi; assembly: GCA_033558105.1. NCBI lineage: Eukaryota > Metazoa > Chordata > Aves > Cuculiformes > Coccyzidae > Coccyzus > Coccyzus lansbergi. The sequence continues at coordinate 1,432,920 of JAUMJK010000675.1, forward strand.
ACTTGATGGTAAGTTTAAATTTTAAGCATTTTAACTTCTAGAAGCAGGCACTGTCTGAAAAAAGATGAAGGTACTTAGAGGATGCTTAGTTGAAAAGTTGGAGAATTGGTTCTGCTTTAGCTCAAATCAGAATGCCTCGTAGTTTAATAATTCAGTACTATTCACGCCAGAGAGAATGTGCAATGATTTCAGCTAAAAAGCTGAAGTATTCTTTTCAAATTAAAGAATCTCTAACTTTTGCTTCAGCACTTTGTATTTTATTCACTGTTTATGCAAAATAGAGAAATAAGGCTGAAAGCATCCAGTCTTCTCTCCAGATGAATCGAAGAATGAAACTCTGGGGTTAGCTTTAATAGAGTTTCTAAAACATGATCTTTTTGTGTATGAAAAGGAGCTGTGCTCCTATTTTTGATTTTTTTTTTTAACTGAACACTGTAACGAGTCTTTTGTGATTTCCATGTCAAAGAGGAAGATTTGTGGAGGAGGAGTAACATCCATGTGATCTGCTTGCTATTTGATGGTGGAATTTTATCAAGGCTTTCCCAGGAGTTCTCTAAGAACTATTCTGAATTTGAACTAGTTTTCTACTTGTGTGCATCTGCTTCATTAGTTTGCCAATATGTCCTGAAATTCTTGGGAGCAAATTTATCACTAATATAAACCATCTTATGGTAGCAGAGTTACAGCAGGAACAGACTGGGTCTACTGCCAACAACCTGTTCAGTTGTATCAGGTAGAATCTGAGACTCTCAACAAAATGTTGATTTGACTCAGTTATTTAACTTTTGCCCAGCATTTGTTTTGTCTTAGAAGTAGTAAGTTATTACTCAATGTATGCAGGGTCTGTAATGTTCAGATATATACAAATATATTTAGATATAAACTGTAGAATGACTGTGCCGGTACTGCCAGGGAAGGTCTTGTGCATGGTCTCCCTGTCCCCATACCTGGGAGAGGAGCCATGGGATGCTCCTACTGGAGGGACCAGCACCTCAACTCACAGACTACAAGGCATTTGTTCAGCAGGGCATAACAACCACAACCTTCAGGTGCTGAAAGACTCCTTGGCCTAACAGACTCCTTGGAGAAGCTGGACCATCTTTGAGTCTCTAGGTAAAAAACTCTGTATGTCGCCAATCAAACCCTAATTCACTTATATGTCATTCTGAGGTCACATTGTTTCATTGAGGCCCTGAAATATTCTCTTTACGCCGAAGTAGTGCAAGTCTATTCAGATCTGAACTATTCAAGTTGTTAAAGAAGAATCTTCTCAAAGCTGTTACTGAAGCTTTCCCATTATTGCCTGGTCTTGTCTCAGGTTGTCTTAGTAAGACTGTTACACTCATTTCACACAATGCGTTTCATCTGAAGACCTAAAAAGCATTCACAGAACTATTTTCATCTTCACTATCCATATGGAAAAATCATGAAGCAAGTGGATGATGAGAGCATGATGATTGGCAGCTGACAGTTAATGAGTAGCTCACCTGGGAGTGGAGCTCAGACCTATGGCTCTTTGCACTGAACTTGTGCTCAGTACACAGGAAGATGATAAAGGCTGATATCTCCTTCTCCTAAAGGAACAAGGGCTGCATCTGGTGTTTCAGAGAAAGAGACCTCAGTTGGCAGCTGCCTTGCCATGTGCAGAAGGTAAATCAAGATAATTTCTTTCTATCAGGTTTGAGGGATGAATCTTCCCCATTTCTGTCTCTAAAAACTGCTCAGTCTTCTTCCTTCCTTGAATATGACCATGCTGAAGAGCTCCCCATTCACTGAGCTGTGTTTGCCGAGTCATTTCAGCCATGCTAACATTGCATGTGGGAAGTATGGGAGTGTGATCCTGTTGGATCTCTGATAGCCGTCCCTCCATGCTAGTTAATGATTATGTTCCTGACTGAACTGATATTCTGCAAACCACGTCTTGTAGGAATTAAGGGCTCCAAACTGTGACTTAAAGTAAGTGTTCGATACCAAAACAGTGGAAAAAAACCAAACCATATTAAAAACATAAGCTATTTTTTTTTCCTTGAATGCTCCTTGGCTGAAAACTCAATTATTAGTACAACCACGAGGGACCTAATATTTTTTTTTTAAGATGATGATTAAAATGGAAATGTTAAAGCTAAGAGATAAATGTCACCTTTTAAATAACTACCTTTTTAATGGTGCCAATATCCTACCTTGCTTTCCTATACCATTCTCTACAGTGTCGCCTGTATTCTTGTGCTGGTAATTCTGCTTTACCAGCTGTCAAACGTTTATCGGCTCTTAATGTCTGGAAACCAAAGCAGGGCACAGCAGAGACCATGCTGTTCCATCTCTTAATTCATTAGAGTTCTTGGTTGTCTTTATGGTCTCTTGGCATCCCTGAATAAAGAGCCTTCACCATACTTGCTTCTTGGAGGTCAATATTGCTTCTAGGAGGTCAATATCACATCTTGACCTGAAAGACCTCTTGTTGATATCCTTTGTAGACTAATGAAAATACACTTGATTAGGAAACCTGCTGGTTAACCCTTTTGTAGGACCTTTTTGTTCTGTGCTTTTATGTTCTCAAGTTGAATAGGAAGTGTTTCTAGGTGATTGATAGCAGAAGTTTGTAGCTCTGTGAATTCAGGAAAGCACTTAAGCAAATGGTTCTATTGATGGCAGGGTGATTGCAGGCATGTTTAAATGAAACACAAGGTCATGGGCTTTGCTGGACTGAGTGCTTTCCTGGAACAGTTAAGTGGATACAAACCTTGGAAAACAGGTATACATCAAAGCAAGACCCCAGGACTCCCAAACCATTGATATCTTCATAATCCATGTGAAAACATTATTTCTTAATATGCATTCGTAAAGCAGCAATATTAACAATGTTGAGGAGGATTTCCAGAGCTTACTTGCGCACATGCAGCCTTGCACTATGTTACAATGAAATGGAGAGTGAGACAACTAAATAACAGGTTGCATTTCAAAAACAGGGTTACTGAGAGTGGAAGTATTGATTTGTGAACAGATGAATGGTTACGGGAGAGACCTAGTGCTCTATACGTATGATTGATTTTCTTTCTTTTAAGTGCTGACTAAGGAGAAGAGAACCATTCCCTTTGTGCTCAGAGGGGACAAATCTCATTTCTGCACTTCACAGTGGGAAGTGAGATACTCAGGAAACTGGATAAATTTGTGAACAGTTCAAAAACTAGAAGTGGCACTTCTCAGCCATTTTCATATAACTGAAAAGCAACTTAAATACTGTAACTGTATGAACTGAAAGTTTTCCTTTGGAAAATAAAGTTATGTTAAGATTCTCTGTGTTGTGAGAAAAAGACAAAACCCAGTTACTTATAAAGGTTTCACATTAAGATGATTGAAGCTTCTTTGGTATAAACTCTTTTCCATGTTACTCTTTCATCTTTTCCTTCTGCTTTTGACATTTATTGTTAGTATCCCATGAAATCTCTTCACATTGATATTAATTTTAATAGTATATAGTTCATTCCTAAAAACAATTTCAATGGTCATAAGTTCATCTGTCTTTTGCAACTGTTTTAATAGCACTTTTCCTCATTTGGGAACATTTAATGATCTCTTGTGGTGCTTAAACCAGGAATGATTGACAAAGACTGTCAAGGTTCCATGGAGGTTCTAGTAACAGTATGCAAAGTTATTTGTGTATCTTGTAAAAATACGCAAAATAAAGAAAAAAATTCTAGTTATGTAATATGAATAATTTTATTGGTATTGTATTGCTGCATTTCTCTCATTTGCAGTGTGTGATGCGTCACATAGAAGCAAAATATTATTAATTAACCAGCTATTATTTGGCTGCAATAATCACAGTGACTATGTTTAGTCCAAAGAGTTTCTGTAATCTGCCTGTAATTATGTATATACTTGCCATTGGTACATGGGTTAGCAAACAGCGTAATAAACTGATAACAGCACAGGATAAAGCATTGGTTTTGATGTTGAGCTTTATAATCAAGAGCAGCAAATGAAGGAAACAGACGGGCTTTAAGGTATGTAATTCTTTCTATTGCATCCTAGTGCCTGGAGACATTTACACTGCTGCTGAGTACACATCACACAGTATTACTTAGAATTAAAAATTATAAAGCCTTTTTTTTTCCAGACTCTTTATGTGCTGGGAAAGATCATGAGAAGGAAAGAACTGAAATGCAGTTTTACAGTGGTGGGATGCCTGATGAAATGAACTTTAATGAAATTCTAGTTTTCAGGAAAATGAATGTTACTTTTTAGGACTCCTAATCAACATATATTCAAGGTGTTAAAGGGAACTCAGGAGGGGAACTACTGGAGTAACATTTCCTCATCATAAAGAAACAGATCTTAAGAAATGTACTTTTCAATATACAGCACAGCTTTAGTCTTTAAATACAATGTTCCCTGGGGCAATAAGAATTAATATAATATTTAAAATGGATTGCAGATTTTTATATTATTGGAGAAAATATGAATAGCTCTGTTATTTGCATAAGCTTCTTTATTAATCACAATACTAAAAACCAATTAGTTATCTAAGTACTAGCTTTATTCTTCTGGGGACTACTGATCGGTCAATATTGTCTTTACTCTTTGTTCATTTCTGTGTCTGTGGCATTTCCATGAATAGGGCTGCAGATAGGTTGATGGATTATACTGGAAAGAAATGAGAGGCAAGAATATACAGAGTAGATTTACACTATTATTTCACAAAAAAGAAGTGCTTCTTGAAAATATTTTTCATTCCTTTGATTAATCACTAAAACATGTAAAAGTCTTTTGCTATGTCAATGCAATGCAAATGTATTCCCACACATTCTTACTTTAAGTAAAAGTAACACATTTCTCTGTATTTAAGACTGTTTTATAAGGTTAAATGTTCTTAACCAAATGTAAAATGTAGTAGCTGTTTGCCAATATATATTGATCTGGATACTGGAGATTAGTTTTAATTAATTCTTTTTCTGGTACACTGTTAAACGTTAATGGTACCGTGTTGTTCTTTGCATGGGGCTGATCAGCTGCTTCTGCAGCCAGCACAGCCCTGTTGGTGCAGCAAACCTGTCTTCATTGTGCCTCACAAAAAAAAAAGAGAAATACTGGGAAAAAGATTAGTTTTACACAACATTTAAAGGCACTGAATCCATTGACGTACACACCCTCATTTCAGTTGTGATTTCAAGAACTATCTGTGTTTCATGGCCTTATACATGTGATGTATTCTTCCACTTTATAAATAAATAATTTGCCCTGTTACCCATGTCTTGACTTTCCCAAATATCGTAAGCATGCAATCAAACCTCAGTAGAGATTTTTGTCCGGTACATTTTTAGCAAATCAGAATCCTCCTTTATAAAACAGGATCTAGTCTGTGTTTGTGCTAAAGAAGAAAACTCAATGAAAAAAAGAAAAAAAAGGGCAGAGGATGTGCTTTGTTTTCTATTTCAGTAATTTCAGTAACATGTGAAAAACTCCATAGTTAATCTCAGGAGATAATTGTTCTTTACTTGCTAAGTGATCTGAAGGGAAGAATTAAAAAAATTCTCAGTGATCACCCACTAGTGTAATAATGTGATTATCTGTACTGTGTGAATTATCCTGAAAATCAGAGAATGGTAGGAGTTGGAATGGATGTCTGGAGAGCATCCAGTCCAAATCCCCTGCTAAAGTAGGGTCACCTAGAGCAGGTTCTACAGGAATGTGTCCAGGCAGGGTTTGAATATCTCCAGAGAAGGAAACCCCACAACCTCTTTGGGCAGCCTGTTCCAGTGCCCCATCACCCTCACTGTAAAGTTTTTCGTCATGTTCAAGTAAAACTTAATATGTTCCAGTTTGTACCCATTGCCCCTTGTCCTGTCACTTTGCACTAGTGAAGAATATGACCCTATCATCCTGACACCCGTCCTTTAGATATTTATAAGCAATTAAAAAGCCCCCAATCAGTCTTCTCCAGGCTAAGCAGACTCAGGTGTCTCCACCTTTCCTCATAAGGGAGATGCTTCAGTCCTTTAATTGACTTTGTGGCCCTCTGCTCAGCTCTTTGCAGTAGTTCCTTGCCTTTCTTGAGCTGGGAAGCCCAGAGTTTGACATAGTATCCCACATGGGGCCTTGCTAAGGCTGAGTAGAGGGGGAAGAGAAACTCCCTCATCCTGCTGACCACACTCTTCTTAATGTACCCCATGATACCATTTACCTTCTTGGCCACAAGGGCGGCATGTTGCTGGCTCCTGGTTAGCTTGTTGTCAGGTCAACCCCTAACCTGTACTGGTGCAGGGACTTGGTCCTCCACTATGTACAGGACTTTGCACTTGCCTTCATTGAACCTCATTAGGTTTTTCCCTGTCCAATTCTTCAGCCTGTCCAGGTCTTCCTGAATAGCTGCACAGCTGTCAGGTGTATCAGCCACTCCTTCTAGTTTTGTAACCTCAGCAAACTTGCTGCTGGTGCACTCTGTCCCCTCATCCATGTCACTGATGAATATGCTGAACAAAATTGGGCTCAGTATTGACCCCTGGAGAACACCACTAGCTATAACTACATGCTTCCAACTAGACTCTGCACTGATGAGAATCCTCTGAGTGATGCAATCTGGCTAGCTCTCAATCTATTTTGCTGCCTGCTCATCTAACCCAGGCTTCCGAAACTTTTCTATGAGGATGTTATGGGAGACAGCGTCAAAAGACTTGCTAAACCTGAGGTAGACAACATCCACTGCTCTCCCCTCATCTACGCAGCCAGTCATGCCATCATAGAAGCCTATGGGATTATCAGAGCATGATTTCTCTCTGATGAACCCAGGTTGGCCACTGTCCCTAACCCTCTTTTCCTCCAGATGCTTGGACATCTAGAATGAGCTGTTCAGCTGAGAGATGGCCTGTGAGACTTATTGCACATAGTCCTTAAAGAGCATATTATTTAATCTCTGGGATTAGGGGATGTGGTTTAAAATTTGAATCATAGATAAATTTTGCTAACTTATTAAATTAGTAATGTAACTTATAGTTTTCAAAGCTCTTACTTCTGTTTTCCTGATCCGAATGGTGTTTCTCTGGTTCTAGATGGGCAAGAGGAAATTCAGTGGGCTGGAACTCACCCTAATTGTCCTTTTCTGCATAGTGCTGATTATAGCCTGTGTCCTCATTGGGCTTTTTGCAGCAGGTGAATCTGGAGTCAAAACTACAGGTAAGTACTTTCCATTGCTCTATTCCTACAGTAGCAAAACCCGTCAATGGGACTCCTATTCTCTGGCTGCTGAAACCATTGTAAATGCCACTGAGCTTCTGGAGCACTAGCATCATTTCTGTCCCTGTTTGATTCAGACTCTTCAAGAACATGAATGTTCAGCTGAAGAGATGGAAAAAAGTAAACAGAAAACCCACAAGAATTTCTCTGTTGTCCTTTGTAAAAATCAATGGTTTTGCTGTGACTATCGGTGTTACTGTTATAATTTTCCTATAAACCAAGGTTGACACATGATTGTTTTTACAGATAAAATGAATGATGTTACCTGTTATAAATTCAAGGAAGAAATAATATATCTAGGAATTTATGGTCATAAAACCTCCCTCTGTACTCCGCACTGGTGAGGCTGCTCCATGAATCCTGTGTGCAGTTCTGGGCCCCTTAGCACAAGAAAGATGTTGAGGCTCTGGAACGAGTCCAGAGAAGAGCAACGAGGCTGGTGAAGGGGTCTGGAGAACAGGCCTTATGAGGAACGGCTGAGAGAGCTGTGGTTGTTTAGCCTGGAGAAGAGGAGGCTGAGAAGAGACCTCATTGCTCTCTACAACCACCTGAAAGGAGATTGTAGAGAGGAGGGAGCTGGGCTCTTCTCCCAAGTGACAGGGCACAGGACAAGAGGGAATGGCCTCAAGCTCCACCAGGGGAGATTTAGGCTAGAGATTAGGAGGAAGTTTTTCACAGAAGGGGTCATTGGGCATTGGAATAGGCTGCCCAGGGAGGTGGTTGATTCACCTTCCTTGGAGGGTAGGTGAATGGCACGGGTAGATGAGGTGCTGAGGGACATGGTTTAGTGTTTGATTGGAATGGTTGGATTCGATGGTCTGATGGGTCTCTTTCAACCTGGTGATTCTATGATTCAATGATTCTTTATCCCTTCCTCTGAAGACTGATTTTTGCACAATTCCTGCACTTTTTAAGATAATAAAGAAAACACTGAAAAAAGAGAAAAATGCTCAGGGATACTATGTGGGAACAGACAGAGTGTTGAAAAAACAGTCTAAAAACATAAACCCCTGTATTGGTATATTAGAAACCACTTGTCTTACAGGGATGTGGCACTCTGCTTTACCTACAGTTCCATTTTGTCTGAGTAATCCTATTTGCACGTGACAATTGAAGCAAAAGAGCTTGGAGGTGCTAATGGCAGAAAAATAAAAATAATTTCTAGTACACAACAATTATCATAGTGTTTTTGTAAAGCTGCCCATAAAGACTAATATTTGTGTATTCTAGCTGTTTCGGTCACAACATGCTTATGTATCTGAGCAAAAGCTACAAGTGCATGTATTGCAAACAGGCAAATCTGTGTTTTGTGTGATCTTAGCCTGAGACAAGATTTCTACACTTTGTAGCTCTCATTCTGAATACATATAGTGTTCCAAAATATATATAAAATAACTTTCGCTGTTGGGAGAAACTGAGAACAACCATGAGGTTCTATTTTGTTAGTTAAAGCTGTTAAGAAGTCACCTTAAATTTGGTCCCCAAAACCTGAAATCTAATGGGGCATCTTAATGGAACTTTAAGGTGCTTTTACATGACATTTTAATTTAAGGTCCTATAGAAGAACAGTATCTCAGGGGGAGGAGCACCAATGAAAGCAGGAGCGCAAAGTACCATTTAAGAAAAAGAAAAGTCCTTCCGATTGTAATTTTTCTTGTATTTTCACAAAAAGTCACACATACTGAGCTACAGGACTTACTGAAAAATAGGTGAATATATATCTTAAGAAACAGAATTATAAATTTTACCCATGTGTTCAAAAACTTCAAAGTATGCTTGTCCTATCTCATCCAAAATAATTATGTGCAATTTTTCGAAGCTAAAACCAAATAACACTAGCAATACTTTACAATCATTTGAATCTATATTAACACCCTGGAGGTGTTGAAGGCCAGGTTGGATGGGGCCTTGGGCAGCCTGACCTACAGGGATGTCCCTGTAGGGGGGTTGGAACCAGATGATCTTTAAGGTCCCTTCCAATCCAAACTGTTCTATGATTCTATAAAGGCTAAGTTTTAAAGATGGTGAGAAAGAGCCAGTAGAGGCAGTTACTGAGTCAACAGGTGATCACTACTTTGTTTCTGCCTTTTTTGAAATCCTAGCAATAACCGGTTGCTTTATTTCCCTAACAGAATTTTCACCAGTATGTCCGAACATACCAATAACAGAGAGAATTGACTGCATCCCGGATCAAGTAGCAACAAAGGTCAGAAAACATTCTAGAAAAGATTAGAAAATAGCCTCGTGCTTAATTACAAAAATTTAACTGGTCTCTACTGTATCAAATTTTTTCTTAACTTTTTTTAATCCATGATTGATTGAACAGTTTGCAGAGAAGCTTAACTCCTTTATAACCCTTTGACAGAAGTTCTGATTTTTCTACTTAGTGTAACAGTTTACTGTCAAAAGTTGAAGACCACTGTCAATGTACTTCCCAGTGGTTTGGTTTTGGGATATATAGAAACAAAATTAGTCAGACATCAAGCATCTGAAAAAAAAAAAAAAAAAATCACTCTTTATTTTGAGAAGCTTTGCCTGAGCAGTTTCTATTTGGCTCATGGTCAAGTACTAGCATTTATAATGGTCCAGAAATAACAGGAGAAGATGCTCTTTATCCACATGGTCAGGACTTTTATACTAAAAAGAACTAATTTGAATCTCAGTGTCTTCTTTTTGGTTGTGGTGTCTCTCATCTGGGAAAGCACAGAGCTTAGAAATTAGATTTTGAATTATGAATCTATGAATGAAGATTCCCAGTTAAAAATGTCATCTTTGTTTTTGCAGTCCTCTCATGTTCAGAGCATTTTTGTAGTGGTTCGTCTTGAAAGGCTGCAATTTTTAAAATATTATTATTATTATTATTATTATTATTATTATTATTATTATTATTATTATTATTATTATTATTATTATTATTATTATTATTATTAATATTTATAATGGGTGTTCTTATTTTCTGATGGAAGCTAGTGGATGCCTGGTATCTTTCTTTGATTTAGGGGCCAGCTTAAGAGAAAAATAATGAATATATTATGATGCGTGATGTTAATGTTGTTCACAGAGGTATTAAAAATGATTAACTAGCTGTCTCACTCTCCAAGGAAATTCCCAGTCTAATTCCAGAAATGACAGTTGTTAGAGCTTATGTCATGCTGTGGGTTTTGTTATGATATGTAGTTCAATAAAGTCCTGAGGGCAAACAGGTTAGTAAAGCTTAAATCACTGCCCGTTCCTCTACTCTTTCAGTTCTCTCACCCTGGCAAGAGTGAGAACACCATGGTAGGAGCAGCCATGCAGATCACTTTAATCCTGAAGTACCCCTTTTAAACCAATCACCCCACATTAAGTGTTGCACTCATCATGCAGTAACCTGCTTAGAGTAACATAACTCTTTTGTAGTGGTTTCCATTACTAGTTTTCAGAATAAACAGCAGCTGGGAAAATTAGGACTTGCATAAGCTCCTATAGCATGTGAGTGTCTGTCCCGATTTCTTTGTTCACTGAAGAGGTCCTAGGTGAAGCCAGAAAATGAGAGGATCACAGAGGATAGAAGTATGGAAAGTAAACATATATTTATTAACTGATCACAGAGTTGATGAAGATAAACATGCCAAAAGAAAGTAGGTATTTATTAACTATTCACTGCTGTGGAAAATTGCCATGAAGTTTGAATAGGCAAGAAGAATGCATTGGTCAAAAATGAACTATCCTAAGCAGAACTACCATGGTCCATTATGGACTGATACCTCTGAAAGCTTGGGGATTGTTGGCATTTTTTTTATTTGTCTTGTTTTTCCACAAAATATCCTGCTGACAAAGGTTTGCTTGGGTGAACATATGGGTGGCATTTTAGTTCAGTGCATAGAAAATCTATTTTTTTAATCCTTAGTGCTCAGTTCAATATTCAGAAGCCATCTCATACAGTACCTCAGCATAAACTGTTTGCTTGTATCCAGGATTATTTCTAATTAAGTTTTGACTTTCTTGTTGGCTTTATTGGGCAATGGTATCTATTATGCTGGGTTTATAGCTCAGAGGCTGTGATCAGCTCACATCTTTATTTAAACTGAATGATAGCTTTTATAACAGTTTCTGTAGTGTCTTTGAATGAACTCTGCTTCTTTCCCTGTGTCAGGCGTAACCAATCTTACGCTTCTGTGTTTACCCCTTTATGTAGCAAGCTCAATGTGCCATGAAAATACAGAGCTATAACTTACAAATCCACTAGAATAAGATCTAGCTAGAAGAATATTATTGGGCTGTAAAATAACTGCTGAAAATAGTCAACAAGTATTCTTGAGAAGTAGCTGGGGAAAAAGAAAAGCATGCTTCTGAAGTTAGGAACACAGATGCTTGAACTACAGGGCTTTACGAAAATCTGTTGTTCAAGCTACTCTGCTTTGCATGGGATAATCACTGGTCTAGAAGGCATTAAGAGGATGGAGGTAGCAATGCTGTTCTTATGTATTTAGGGTATTTCCCTGTATGTGAAGGAAACCAGGTAAGTGAATTAAGGGTGCAAAGCTTTGATCTGTGCAGTCTTGGAGGGGATTGGTGCTTGTTCTCATTTATTCTGAAATAGTTTATAAAAGGAGAAATAGGGAACTCTCATAGCGGGAGTTGGGAATGTGGAAAGTGAGGATGTTTTTTTCACAGCCTTAGAAAGAGCATTGATTTGTGGATCGATGTGGGTGAAAATGAGTTACTACATCTCTCCTCCAACCATATTTTTTTGCTTGAAACTTGACGAAAACGACAGCATACGCCCTCTCTGATGTGATGAGTCTACGTCACAAGCACTCATCTGTTTGGTGAATGTTGGGTTTGTCTTGGGTGGTTTTGCAGAGATTACTGTGCTCTGTGCCATCACTACTGAATAAATGCACTAAGACTTCCCAAGCCAGTAGCTCTGTGAGCTCCCTCTGTGCTCAACTTCACCATTTCCATGATTTCTGAGCTGGAGCTGGGTTATCTTTATTCTCTTCAGAGACTAAGAAAATCATTTGACCTGTACTGACCAGGCTAGGCTCTGTAACCCAAATCAAGTGCCAGCAAGGGCAGCAGCGATAAAGATTTTGAACCACATCCATCTGTTTCAGACTGCAGAATATTTTAAATAAGCATGGCATGAACACCAAAAACATTTGACCTCACTTGGATGAAGGTAGAAACAGTTTCTGATAGTGAGCAGGTGGAGGGAAACGTCTTCAAGATCTGTATGTTCAGTTTGGATAACTGAGATCACTTATGGACACTACCCTTTACCCTCTCTTGAAGCTTGTGTTATTACTACTGTCCTTTGTCCTAAGCTGCGGATTTAACGAGAGAAAATGTGCAGTAATTTAGTGACGTATTACCCAAATCTTATCTCCAAATGTGGAACTCGTGCAAACAGTGTGTGAATAAGTTAATTTCTAACAGCAAAGCAAAGGTACTGTAGCTTAGTGGACCACTGAAAAGTAGTGCAAAGGTTGGTGACACTACACTGAGATGTATGCTTTAAACAATAGGTTTATTCTTTGGATTTCTTGGGAAAAAAAAAAAAGGTGATTTTTGTCAATTTGGTGTTCTGCAGAAGTAATCTGAATGTTTCTATTAAACCAATTATAACTTTTAATGCCTCTCCAGTGTGTGACTTTTGGTCAGACTATAATGTATCTGGCACTGCTCAAATTCTTCAATAATTCTTTTTAAGTGTTCATTTTACTGGTGGATATTGTGGTTTAAAGAGTGTATGCTTAATAAGCAGTAAAAAACTTCTTTCTGTGTAGTATATTCTGGCCATTGAATTCACCTGATAGATTTTCAGAGAAGGGGTTGATCCCATTGCAGATATTAAGTTTCCTGATGTTAGGCTTAAAATATACTCTATGTCCATTTTGACTGTTTAATTTTTTACCCCTCATATCCTTGAATCAGAGCACCTGTCAACTACGTGGCTGCTGCTGGAGCCCCCTGAGCGATGTCAGTGTGCCCTGGTGTTTTTACTCTTCGAACCATGGGTATAAAGTGGATGGGTCAATACGATCAACTCAGGCAGGTAAGATGAAGGCCGAGCTCTGCAGTTTATGCAGATGCCAGTATCCAATTCAAGACAATGACATTGCAATATGTGTGTTTTTTTTCCCCAAGGATTTGAGGCTACATTAAATAGGCTGCCATCACCTTCTCTCTTTGGAAATGATATCAACACTGTCCTCCTCACTGGAGAATACCAGACAGCAAATCGTTTCCGGTTCAAGGTTCGTTTTTTTCTATGCTATTTTTAAGGTGTATGTTCTGTGCAAGATTTTAGGCTGGCTGAGATCGTATATGGAGTTTAGGAGGGTTGGATTAATCCCTCTGATGCAGTTTCATGACTCCCATTGAAGTGCTTAGCTCCTCCTTCATCCTCTCTGCCGTTGCAATGCATCAGATTAACAAGAGTTTAGCACAGTGGGATCTCTGTGTGAAAAATTCCTGAGAGGTTTGAAAAGCTCTGCTTTTAAACTATCTGCCTTTTTTCCTAATCACAGGAAAATTTGGAGTATGAATGTATTTACTTACTTTTTAAGCAAGCCTGGCCATCCCTGTCAATCATTTTGACAGATAACATTAACTCTTCCACTGATTTCCATTTTCTATGGAAAACTCACAGTCCATGACCTAAATGTGGGATATTCATGGGCTCTGGGGTTGAACAGGACTTCTTCTGTGGAAGATCTTTCTCTTGTGGTGGATTCCTGCTGAACTAGGGAAACACAGGGTCAAGTATTTTGAGGAAAATGGCTGAGAATGAGTGATAAAAGTTGGAAAGTGAATAATGATTAAGGCAGGGCAGACTGCAATGGGGTGGGAATATCCTAATTTAGAACTATGTATTAATGCTGGGGAGTGTTTGAATTGGGTGTTAGTTTTTAAAGACCCAGGAATTCTGTTGTTTAAATATGTGCAGATCACTGATCCTGCAAAGAAAAGATTTGAAGTCCCTCATGAGCATGTCCGTTCTTTCACTGGACAAGCAGCCTCCAATCTAAAGTACAAGGTGGAGGTGAAGCAGAACCCTTTTGGCATTGTGGTGACCAGAGTGAGCAATGGTAAAGTGCTGTAAGTAACATTGCTGTTCTTTCTGAATGACACAAATATCTTTGTTTTTCTCTGAAAGCCCATGTTGCCACACAACCCATGTACATCCAAGATGCCACATGTGAAGTGCCCTATTGGACATTTAATCTACTTCTCTTCTTTATAATGATAGATATTCTGCAAGGGCTCTTCCAAGGCCTTTGTAAACAAATTTTGTGATAGGGAGAGCTCTATGTAAAATCTTCTAGGGCTTGCTCACTGTTGTCTTTCCTCCAGCACTAGGGGAATCTTTACACCTACATCGTTCCATCAGTTTGGGGAATTTTTTTATTCTTTGAAGGATTCCTTTACCAGTACCTTAAATTGCATGGGAACACTCTTCACTGCATCTTTTATTTTGTCACAATCATTCTGAAGCTCTGAATCACCAAAATGAGAATGCCCTTTAGACCACTTTTTACCTGTGGCAAACCACTGGGAAGCTGTTTATGTAATACTTTAAGTGAAATCTTTGGCATACCTGTATGCTGAATGCTTTCATCCCATTTAGGGTCTAAAAATATAGAAATAAATAACTCCTACAATCCTAAAGGCATGTCTTGAAGACTCATTACAGGGGAGGATGTGTCAGGATGAACATGATTATTAAGTCAGGCCAAGAATGATTACCTGTCAGAAAGGTAGGCCAGTTGGATTATCAATGCTTCCAGTTTAATTAATTAACAATTGCTTTTGTGCTCTTGTTAGTATTGTTTTCTTGCTCAGAGTCCTCCATAATGATTGATTTGCAATTATAGGGAGCACAAAAGATGGACGTGGCATTCAGTAGTGCGTCACTGATTAAAGGGGTACATGGAGGGGGAATAAGAAACTCAGTCCAATGGAACCAGGCTGAAACAGTGCTCTGGAAGATTGCCTATATTTTCCTTAAGCTTTTGTATAATTGAGTAAAAGTGATTGTATTTTTCTAAAGAAAAAAGAAATTACAATAATACCTGCTTCTGAGTCTGAGTATCCCAAAGAAAGCTGCTGATATCACAGAATCATAGAATCACCCGGTTGGAAGAGACCCGTCGGATCATCGAGTCCAACCATTCCTATCAAACACTAAACCATGTCCCTCATGGGACATGGGATAGTCCCTTAGATACAGATCCTTGATCAACTTGTTTATACAAGATTCGTGCCTTCTCCCAACCCTGAAACAATCAGAGGGAGAACCTATGAGGAGTGGCTGAGAGAGCTGGGGTTGTTTAGCCTGGAGAAGAGGAGGCTGAGAGGAGACCTCATTACTCTCTACAACTACCTGAAGGGAGGTTGTGGAGAGGAGGGAGCTGGCCTCTTCTCCCAAGTGAAAGGTGACAGGACAAGAGGGAATGACCTCAAGCTCTGCCAGGGGAGATTTAGGCTAGACATTAGGAGGAAGTTTTTCACAGAAAGGGTCATTGGGCATTGGAATAGGCTGCCCAGGGACCTGGTTGCTTCACCTTCCCTGGAGGTGTTTAAGGCACGGGTGGATGAGGTCTTGAGGGACTTGTTTTAGTGTTTGATTGGAATGATTGGACTAGAAGATCCGATGGGTCCCTTCCAACCTGGTTGTTCTATGATTCTTTGGAAGAGTGGGGACCAATGTGTTGTTGCAGTTTATTACAAAAGTTGTAATTATTCAGACAGTTATAAAGCCTATGACTTTCTGTCATCAGTTGTGCCACTTGGACCCACAAAAGCATTGGAGTTCTGATAGACCAATTACCATCATCATTTGCAAGACAACCTGAAAGTTTGGCATACTCAAATAAATTATGCAAACTTTCTCATCCAAAAAAAACCCTAGTATGCAAAAATGCATCAGATGAGGATTTGATCTATGAATCATCTCTAAAAGTTAGTGGTATTAACTTTATGAAAAAAGACACAGAAAATGTAATATAAGCAGATTAAAATTGCAGCAAGTCCAAACTCTCTTGCTTTTGTCCCTTTTTTGTGGAGTGTCTGTAGTTGCTAATGCAGTATTTATTTAATAGTTGATGAACTACTTTAAACATAAAGAAAAATCAGTTAATGATGTATTCGTAGTGATAAATGTAGTGACAGTATACTAATATACTGAATTGATAAAGTCCCTTAAATTAATGTGGCTGTCATTACATAAAGCCAAGAGAAAGTTCTGTTTCTTTCCCCCACATAAATATCATGACTGTTAAATGTCACAAAGATCACAAGAAAATAGAGTTGTAGAAATTGATTCTAATTAAAATGACTGTCGTAGATAAAATCATATTCCTTAAAAATCACGTATGATGTGAATACACATTGAGGTATTTTGCCATCTCAAATTAAGTAATTTTCTCTGCTTTCAAGGAAGGACTGTGTTTCTGCAGATCTTCCTGTGTTCTTGTTTTAATGAAGCTGAAGATAACCTTCAAATCTGAGGATCAGCTCCATTCCAATTGCTCTCTGCTTTAAATCTGGTTTAGCTCTAAGATTAACATGACAAAAATTGCAGTGTTCTTGCCGCGTGGTAGAAAACGATCACATTTTTGTGCTGTTGTGGGTACCCACCTGGCTGCAGAAAAGATTTCTACCTATTGTTCTCTCCATGTATCAGGAGTGAGGAGGCCTAAGATGCCCAATGAAGCCTTTTTGTGGCATCCTAGTTGACCACAGACAGGGTCATAACCTGAACCTATGCAAGGAATCACATTATCACTTTAATCTGCACTCATCTATGCATGGCTTATTTGAAAGCTTGCATGTAGCTATAGTTTGCTTTCCCCTGTAGTCACTGGCAAGTGATAGCTGCAGTTGGTTTGCAAAATCTGATGGAGTGGATTATTTTTGTGATTCTGTCCACCTACAGAAATTTTCCATCTGCCCCATAACTGTGAGTGTCCACAGAGAGTGGGTTCAGGATTGAGTGCAACAGATGCAGGGTGGGAAGCTTTGGTGGAAGAGAGGAGTACAAACATACCCCTGAAAACAGATGGGCCATTTGTACGAGAGGTTTCTATGGGATCCATAGGTGCCACTCACCTCCTTGTCTGTGCAAGGGTTGCTCTGCTTCAGCCATGCACAGTTCCACATCCTTCTCCTTCGGGTCTCTGAGCGGAGACTTGAACCTGCTATCCTGCTCTGTCTAAACAGCATAGAAACAAGTACTGCATTAACTCTTGTTAGAATATATTTTTTTTTGTTCTTGTTTTTAACCTTTTCATCAGGTTTGATACTACCATAGGACCACTGCAGTATGCCGATCAGTTTTTGCAGCTATCGATCAAACTACCTAGCAGCAACATTTATGGTGTGGGAGAGCACGTGCATAAGCAGTACCGGCATGATGTTAACTGGAAAACCTGGCCCCTCTTCAGCAGGGATATTGGTCCCTCTGGGGTAAGGACTGGTTTTATTACATTTCATTCTTTGCAGAATGACTTCTGGGATTTAAGCCTATTATTTGGTAGACCCACTGATAATATCCATTGAGTTTTTTCCCTAAAAACTTGTCAGACGCTGCATGTTGCTTCTTAAAAGCTCAATGGGACTGATGGAAGCTCCCTGAGGAATAGTTTTTTTATAAATATTTTGACTTTAGTGTTGTTGTGCATTTGAAAACTACTTGATAAACATGAGTATATGAGAGCCTTCTGTTTCTACTGCAATAGTAGTACGTGCTATTGCAGTGCTGGGTGCAGCAGTTAGTACAAATGTCACATGTACCTTTAGTCAACATCCTGGTAGCCTGGAAAATGATGGAAGCCTTCCCTTTAACAACTGTGTCTTTACAAGATAAAATATGCCTTTTAGTTGTTCTTTGTTTCTATAGTTTGTATGGCTGTCTCTGTCTTAAACAATTTCTTCAGTGTTTTCAAGGGTTTTTTTCTGTTTCACTAACCAAAACCATAGAGTAAGACATAATACATAATAATTAATAATTTGGAATTTGTACCCCTTCCCTGAAGGCACCTTTCACTGTTTTTTTACTTTCAAGTTTCTGCCTGAAAGGCTTTATTGAGCGTAGAGACGTTATGTTAAACTAACAGTGAACAGAATCAACTTAGGCTAATTTCAAATTGCTCCAGTTTGTTTCTTGTTAACTTCTTCTAAGTTTTATTTTGCAGGGGAAGAAGTACAAATATTACAGCAGCTGTAAAAAAAAACCCTAAGTTTCTTTTTGTTGCTAATAATAACAGAAAAAAACATTAGAAAGGAAATGAAAAAGAAGCAAGGCAGTCTCTTACTTCTGTAGATTAGACAGTAAAATTATTACCTTGCAGGATTAATAGAAATGGAGATGAGATGTAAAATCCAATCTATGGTGAAAGGTGATGATGGCACCTTTCAAGTTTTATTGTTTGCTTGAAAGAGTATATGCCCAGAAATAGTACCTCAATATACAGACTTGCCTGAAAATCCATCATATCCGCTTGATTTTGTTATCTGTAGTGTTTGGGAAACTTTTGTTTTAATGGAAAATGTTCTCATAAGGGAGAAGAATGCCAGAAAAGACAACACATAATGGTAGGAAAGTGTCAGGATTTTTATTTTTGGATTATTTTGTGCATTTTGAGAAGTCTCATCTACTATGTGGGGATAGGTTTTTAAATATCCCAGTACAGTTATTGATTTTAATCAGCTTTCTTTTCTTTTTTTATCCTTTAAGGAAATGCATAACTTATACGGAGTTCAAACTTTCTTCTTGTGTTTAGAAGACAGCAGTGGAGCCTCCTTTGGTGTTTTCCTAATGAACAGCAATGCTATGGGTAAGAAAGCTTTCCCTGTAGCTCTGAGCATTGGAATTAAGTATCTTATTTGATCTATGGGACTGGGATCGAAACTGTAGTGTTTAGCTTAAGTGATATAAGCAGTAAGTAGAGCACTGGAAAGATAAAGATTGTTCTGGAAACCTGAGGGTCAGAAACCTATAGAAAGCCTGTGAAGCTCTGTGCTCGTGTTCAGAGCACTGGAATTGGAGCCTAAGTTTGGAGTGAGTAATATTTGAAAGTAAATACCCTTTAGTCTCTTTAGGTAAGCATGAATATCTGCATGCTTTATAAAGCTCTTCACATCTCTACAGTCTGGAAAGTTGTACTAAAAATTTTAAGATTAAAGGTTAAGCTATCAGACTTCTAATTCTTTTCTCTGCGAGATGTACAGGAATGGAAATACTGGCATTTACAAGAGTCATCTGAATATATTTCACCTTTATTGCAAGTTCAATTAATTGGTTTGGATTTCTTAGGTATTTTTGTCTTGTAAGTTTTTTTATCCTAATCATCAGAAAGAAAATTACAAAGTTGTTTTAGAATTATGATATTCAGAATTGCTTTTATGCACTCTTGTTTGGCAGATTTTGTGGTGCAGCCTGCTCCAGCAGTGACCTACAGAACCATTGGTGGGATCCTTGATTTTTATGTCTTATTGGGGGATACTCCAGAGCAAGTTGTTCAGGAATACCTGAAGGTACCTTTAACTAGGAAGACTATGCATTTGAAAATTTTTAAAAGTGCTTGAGATTTTTTTAGTTTGGTTTTTTTTTTCCCCACCACTTTATATGACAGGATGTCTTCACTATGTTATCTATTAACTCAAAATATGACTCAGTATATATTTAACTAAGAATAGCTGTTCATACTTCCCAAATGTGGCTGATGTCAATAGTAATAACTAATGGGGGTTGAGCTGGGGTGTAGATGTTTTTAGGTGGCCTTTTATAGGCATCTGCAACCTAATCGCTAATTTCTCTGGAGATCCTGGAGCAGAGACCATGCGGCATTTTGAGGCCCAAGAAGTTAGTTGCTGCTAAATTCATCAGCCTGGGTAGCCTGACTGATCTACATGGTGGTAACTGGAGTTAGAGATGATCTACATGGGAAAATTTATGCTTTCTTGCTTACTTTTGATATAAGGACAAACTCTTGCTCATGTGGCAGTATTATAGGGTAGATAAATATGCTTACAAGAATGTTATGATTTTATGGTCATAAGATGTCACTGATATGTTTGTACTTCCAAAGAGCCACTTGCCTCTCAGTGACATCTTAAAGAATGGGTGTTAGCCTAAAACATTTTTATTTCTTAAAAAAACAAAAGTCATAGAAAAGTATTGAATTTGGAAGTGGGCTGCTCATTTTTCACACTCCGGCTTAGGTTATATTATTCAAATAGATTGTAGGAGTATGAATCTAGGGAAATGGGCACCGAAGTGACATATGCAGGGTCCACTGAAAGTGTCTGGGATTTTTGCTCTCAACTTGCAGCTCGTGGGACTGCCAGTGATGCCCTCCTACTGGAGCCTGGGCTTCGTGATCAGCCGATGGAATTATGGGTCTTTGGATGAGGTGAAGAAAGTTGTGGAGAGGAACAGAGCGATTGGACTCCCTTTTGTGAGTATGGGGTTTGAGGAGGGCAGCAACTCCATGAAGGCAGAGCTTTGGAAGAGAAATCATCCACAGATCCCTGACCATGGTGTGTTCCCCATCCGGTTCATTTCTCATAGATTTAAATTAGTAAATTTCTAATGCATAGTCTTCTGCTTTTTACACATTTTAATTGTAGACCCATTATCAGAATCTGGAATATGGTGGAGTATAATTACAGTAAGTTATATTTGAGGAATTTATTGTAATACTTCTTCAATTACACTTTCCAACAATATCCTCTTATCTTTACATGTTACCTAATCCATGAATCTTTCTTTTTAATTGTCCAGTGGACAATTATGGAATGGTATATTATTGTTAATTGACAGCCAGAAGTAAAGTACAATTAACTTTTAAAATTGGATTTCAGATTAAATTAGCCTGATGGCATAAATAGAATAAAAATACTCTAATGTTAAGCTGAGACATGAAGAAGAAACATTTGGATTTAAGGGGATAGCTCTTGAAATTGGGCAACTGCAATGAAAATAGCCTGACATTCAACAGCTGTTAGAAAGAATGGCAATATACCCATTCATTTAAATTCTGGTAACGTTACATGCAGGTCTTTTTAGGCACAGAAGATGTATCAATACCATTAATTAGGGCTGTAAGTATGAGATAAGATGTGCAGTGTTTGCAAGCAGTCCTGACAACATACTTTCTACCTGGCTGCAGCAAATTCTCTACAGGACAAATGAGAAATGTCAGAAGAAATTGTATTGCATTAATGAGCAAAATCTTTAGATATCACTTATCAAGTTAAAGCTGAACTCCCTTCCCTTTCAGGATACTCAGATTACCGATATTGACTATATGGAGGAAAAGAAAGATTTTACTTATGACAAAGTGAAGTTTAAAGATCTCCCTAATTTTGCAGCTTATATGCATGAATATGGACAAAAATATGTTATCATCTTGGTAAGCATTTAGCTATTTCTTTTACCTTGTTAATACTACTGTTTTAGCTTTATTACTTGTTCTTTCCTTAGTTTATGTAATTATTGCATTTATTGCCTAACATTCTAATAGTCTGTAATAATTAATGGAGTGTATCCCAGGTTGTCCGTAATTTCTGCTTTTTAATTTTCTTCAGGATCCTGCTATAAGCACACAAAATCTAGTTGATGGTAATCCGTATGGAAGCTTCGTCAGGGGAGAGAGCAAGAAAGTCTGGGTTAATGAATCAGATGGAGTAACAGCATTAGTTGGGGAGGTAATCACATTTTTGTGTATTTGAACTTGTTCTCTTGTCACGGTTATAGTTTTATTTAGGTCCGGGGGTTCCTTTTAAATTCTCATTTTCAGAGTTACTTCTTTCAGAAAAATTTCCTGCCAGTAAAAACCAAATTTCTAAGGTCTCATTTACAATATGATACTTTCCAACCTAATCAACTAAGGTAGATTGAAAGCTCAAAGGACAATTTATCAGCCAGCACCTATTTACTTTCAGTAGTGATTGAAGAGCCAGCTCCCACGTTATCATTTTTATTTATAATTCTAGCTTGTATTGAGAATTTTTTCTGTTGTGTGTTGTTCCTTGTATGACTTAAAAAAAAAGGAATTGAAAGCTCCAAAATTAAGAAACTCATACTCTTTCTGCCTCCTTTCTGCATGCAAACTATTGTCACTAACAGTTTGTGATTCAAAAATCTTCATCAAAACACTATGTTACCACTGTCCTTGATGTGGATAACTGTGGAGGGCCTGATGGACAACAGGCTGAATGTGAGTTAGCAGTTTGCTACTGCAGCAACAAAGGCAAATCAGATCCTGAGCTTCATCTACCGGGCCATTACTAGCAGAGATAGAATCACAGAATCATTGAATCACCACCAGATCATCGAGTCCAACCATTCCCACCAACCTCTAAACCATGCCGCTCAGTACCTTATCCACCCGCACCTTAAACACCTCCAGGGAAGATGAAGAGTTGCAATCATCCCACTGTACTTAAAACTTGTCAGGTTGCTGCATCCCGTTCTGGTCCCCACAATTTGAAAAAGATGAAGACAAACTGGAGACGGCCCAAAGGAGAGCTATGAAGAGGATCAGAGAGCTTGAGAAGGAGTTAGGTCTTCTCTCCTTAGAAAAGGGAAGGATCCATGAGGCTTTGTCACAATATTGCAGTAACTAAAGGGCAGCTATGAAGAGAACAGAGGCTCTTTTTTCACAGGGAGTCACGTGGAGAATATGAGGGGCAGTGGGTCACTGAAAGCAATCCCTGGTAGTTTCCATCACTGGAAGTATTCAAGATGCAGTTCCACATGGTGCTACATTTTCTCATATAGTTTCTCTTTCCCGTGAAAGGTAGAACCACATGATCTTTCAAGGTCCCTTCCAACCTGGGCTGTTCTATGACCCTAAGAACTCTTCTTAATATCATTAACAGTTTAATTTGTTGTCTTCCTTTTAATGCTGCAGGTGTGGCCAGGGGAGACTGTTTTCCCAGACTTCACCAACCCAGAATGCACTAGCTGGTGGGTGGAAGAATGCAAACTGTTCTATAATACTGTGCCATATGATGGAATATGGATTGTAAGTAATTCAGAACTTTATTTTTTATTTTTAGTTTTAAAAATAAGTAAAGGTAGATGTTTATCAAATTCAATTTGAATTTTTGCAATTTATTATTACCAACCTGAAATTCATGCAGGATGTACATGTCTTCTGGTGTTGAATTTGCCATTCAAATTTGAATTTTAGATTTTAATTTGAATAATCAATTGTGGTATTTAAATGATCTGTATACTGAGTTTTTTGGATGTTCAGTGACACTTTAAAATGCTTCAATTCAATGGATGAGGGCATTGAGGATACCCTTAGCAAGTTTGCAGATGACACAAAGCTGTGTGCAAGTGTCGATCTGCTGGAGGGTAGGGAGGCTTTGCAAAGGGACCTGGACAGGCTGGACCGCTGGGCAGTGTCCAACGGCATGAGGTTTAACACGGCCAAATGCCGGGTCCTGCACTTGGGGCACAACAACCCTAAGAAGAGCTACAGACTGGAGAAGCCTGGCTGGAAAACTGCCAGGAGGAGAGGGACCTGGGGGTGTTGGTCAACAGCCGACTGAACATGAGCCAGCAGTGTGCCCAGGTGGCCAAGAAGGCCAATGGCATCCTGGCTTGTATCAGAAATGGTGTGACCAGCAGGTCCAGGGAGGTGATTCTCCCTCTGTACTCAGCACTGGTGAGGCCGCTCCTTGAATATTGTGTCCAGTTCTGGGCCCCTCGGCACAAGAAGGATGTTGAGGCTCTGGAGCAAGTCCAGAGAAGAGCAACGAGGCTGGTGAAGGGGCTGGAGAACAGACCCTATGAGGAGCGGCTGAGAGAGCTGGAGTTGTTTATCCTGGAGAAGAGGAGGCTGAGAGGAGACCTCATTACTCTCTACAACTACCTGAAAGGTGGTTGTGGAGAGGAGGGAGCTGGGCTCTTCTCCCAAGTGACAGGGCACAGGACGAGAGGGAATGGCCTCAAGCTCCGCCAGGGTAGGTTTAGGCTGGAGATTAGGAGGAGGTTTTTCACGCAGAGAGTCATTTGGCATTGGAATAGGCTGCCCAGGGAGGTGGCTGATTCCCCTTCCCTGGAGGTGTTTAAGACACGGGTGGATGAGGTCTTGAGGGACTTGGTTTAGTGTTAGATAGGAATGGTTGGACTAGAAGATCCGATGGGTCCCTTCCAACCTGGTTGTTCTGTGATTCTGTGATTCTGTAATTGATGAACCATTGCTTAAGGCAAATGCTAGCATACTCCTGTACTCAGAAGGACAATATTTGGTTATCTGGTCAGTGAACATGCACTGAAGAGGTCCTGAATCAAGGTTATAACACATACAACCTATGTATCTATGCTCCAAGTAGCTCATGGAATTTCTAGTTAGTTAATCTGCAATTGTTCTTCTAGATACAGATTTGGAAAAAGCAGGCTCCCTAGACAGGTTCTTCCACAAAAGGACTAAAATAGAGTCTCTGACAGTGGATTTTAGGTACAGATCATGGAAATGAGATGAGTTTAAGAACTATTTTGACTGACCGGATTAGTCTTCCAAAGGAATATCCTGTAATAAAACTTATGAAAGTGGGTGCCTGAAGGAAATCTATGCTTGAACTTCTCAGTGTCTATCTCAGTGCCTTCATGTCTTTATTCCTCTTGCATTTTTCCTACTTCCTTTTAGTAAAAATAAATAAATATTTTGAAACAAAACAAGAATTTACTGAATATTTTGCCATTACTTTTTAAAGCTGTAACAATTTAACCTGCTTAACAATTTAAACCTGATTCAGCTGACATATGGTAGAATGAGTTTTTCTCGCTTATTACTGCTGACTTTTTGGTTCCATCAAACCAAGCTATGAAGTGTCAGACTGCACAACTCTCCACCACAGAGCAAATCAATTGAGTGAAGCAAACTGGTCACTAGACTACAGTGGCTCCGTGAAGGATTTGCTCTCTTCTGCCATGCATGTTTTTCCTGCAGAACATTCTGGAATGCATATAGAAATACACTTACAACACTACCAAATAAAATATTTGTGGAAAGAGGCAGTAAAGTTTGAAAGTGTAATGGCTTTCAAAGTATTATAAAAGAGATTTTTAGGAGTATCTAGTCACCTTGCATATTCTGACAGAAACTTAAAATGTACCTTTGCTGGTTTGGCATTTCTCTCCAAACACACAAAGATGATTCCTTGAGAAATGTGTGGAGCTGGTTATAGGTAGGGACAATGTATATACGAGTACCTGTGCAGATTTTTTCTGTGGAAGGTGCAGTTTTTCTAATGCGATGCTCCCCTGCTTATACAAGTCTGTCCAACACTGTGAGGCATATTACTACAGATATGGACCAGGTCAATATCTGAATTGTATAATTCTTGCCTAATTGTATCATTCTAGTTCTAAATAATTATTTCTTAAAGGATGAGAGAATAGAACTTAAGACGTTATTGGGAAAATGTACTTGAGGAAACTTTATCACATTCTCCATCTTATGTTTTCAGGATATGAATGAAATATCCAACTTTGTTAAAGGCTCAATAAATGGTTGTGAGCAGAATGACTTAAACTATCCTCCTTTCACTCCCAGTAAGTCTCTCTGTTTTAAACAAAAAACAGAATACCAAAACCTTTATGACTTGCTATGCAATTGGCTACAAGGATGCAAAATTATTTTATGTAGTTCTTACATATGGGGTTTGAACATTACTATTGATAGATAATACTGGTATACTTTGACCTTTGTCAAAGTTACGGTTTATATAATTGTTTTTTTCTCTTTTCAAATTATTACTGAATGCTGTCATTACCTTAATTATGTCTGATAGTATAATGACCTTTCACTATCAGTACTTTTCAAGATGTATGCAGAACTAAAACAGAGTTCATAGTTTGTCTTAAGTAGTAGGTTTAAGTAAACATTGCCAAGGTGTTGACAGTTAATGATTCAGAAATTTGCAGTGTAGTTCTCAGTTATTCCTTTCCTGAGTGCAAAGCTTAAAGAGTAGAAGAGGTCACAAAGCAGAACTGAACCAGAAACCAAGAGTAACATTTTTGTTTTGTAGGAGTAATACTGGTCTTAGTGCAAATATTAAAGAGAAAGAAGGGCTTGAATGTCATGAACGGGCATTAAAGAAAAGATTGGAAGTAGTCAGAATTAAAATATGTGTTAAAAGTGATACCTGTATTCCTCTTTTGAAGGTATTCTTGATAGGCTCATGTTTACCAAGACACTTTGTATGGATGCACAGCAGACGTGGGGGAAACATTATGATGTTCACAGTCTTTATGGATATTCCATGATCATATCAACACAGAAGTAAGGAATGCATCCTAAAATCTTTACAAAAATATTTCAGAATAGTACATGGCCAGCATTTTCCAAAGCAGCAAGAATTTTCACTTCTGAAGGATCTCAATTCCTGGAAAATAATGTATTATATTTTAGACAGTGAATCCAAGACAAAATCTACTTACTAAAGTTGGTAGTGAAAGCCACGCGCTACTTGTTGAAGCTATGCAGAAAGATTATTTAAAATTGATGTCTTGAAATTCACTAAAAGACACCTGGTTAACTGTGAAGGAGTCCACATCCCTGGGATGAATAATTGTTGTAGAATCAGTCAGTTTAAACCTTACCTATATAAAACTATTGATGCCCCAGTTGACTGTTTTCCCCTTTGCATAATTCCAGTGTTTTTTCCTTTCAAGAGCGATTGAAGAAGTGTTTCCTGGAAAACGAAGCTTTCTTATTTCGAGGTCTACTTTTATTGGATCAGGAAAGCGGACGGGACACTGGCTGGGAGATAATGCAGCAATATGGGATCACTTAAGATGGTCAATACCTGGAATGCTGGATTTTAACCTATTTGGAATTCCTTATGTATGACATGCTTTTGTGACATACTTTCAGAATAAAAGGATAAAGAGTAACTCCCCTCTGTTATAACAGATTATCTAAACAAATACTGTCTATAGAACCATTTAGTTTTAACTTTTTTTTCCAATTATTTATTTTTGGCTCAAGTCACATTTTGTTTACTATGGCTGAGAGTGTATGACGACATAAATGTGGGTAACACATATATATTCTTATATATCCCAAGCTACCTGTTATTTCCAGTAATTTTTAAACACTACTGATCAATGTAAAACACTTTGTTATTTTTCTTATAATTTCAAATTAGATAGATATCCACTTATAAGTGAAAATCCCAAATTCCTTTCCATTTCAATTTTCATTTAAATTTGTTTGACTCTCGAGTTTTTTCCTAATATATGCATATTGGAACCAAATAGGAAATTTAAAAGTTTGAAAGAAATAAAACGTTTAGTAATAAGTAAGCAGTTTAATATTTTGTGCAACATAGTTGAGTTTGAAAGAAGAAAGATACGTGTTTATCTGCTCAGACACTCTGGCTAGCAATTTAGGTTGAATGCATCACTGAAAACTATAAGTTTTGTGTAGAAGTAAGAGGTGTAACATACTCTACAACCAACAGATTCTGTTTTGATTTAAAGATCGGTGCAGATATTTGCGGTTTCTTTGATGACACTACAGTAGAACTTTGTATACGATGGATGCAAGTAGGAGCTTTTTACCCATTTGCCAGGAATCACAATGCCGAAGGATACATAGTAAGTTGTGTTTTCTTTTACTAAGTGTTTTGTGTTACTCTACTGCATTCCCTTTAACAGTATTAGTAGTGATGCTGACCGGTTTGAAAATGGCAGAAACTTAAGCTCTCTTTATGAAATTTTAGATCTGAGAAGTTCAGCTTCATAAGGGTCAGTTTTGACTACCCTTGTTTAGCAACAATTTCATCACCATTAATTATGCCTATCAACTATGGCAACCAGTCACTGATGTGTGACCCATCCAACTAACACTT
This sequence comes from Coccyzus lansbergi, assembly GCA_033558105.1. Classification (NCBI taxonomy): domain Eukaryota; kingdom Metazoa; phylum Chordata; class Aves; order Cuculiformes; family Coccyzidae; genus Coccyzus; species Coccyzus lansbergi. The sequence goes on from JAUMJK010000675.1 coordinate 1,461,018, forward strand.
GAGAGTACTTTACCATGAACCTGACAGAAAGCCAGGATGAAATCTGAGCTAACCCTGATGTTCCAGCATTGCAGATGAGCAAGGAGGAATGTGCAGCACTAAACATCATGAGCCTGGAAGAGTAGCATGTCAGGTCACACCACTGAGAAGGGAGATGATGCAGTCCTGCACCACTGAATTTCAGCCTGTCTGAAACAGCAGCCACTTTTCACATGTTTGGAAGTCTTTTCTGAATAATAATAATAATAATCATAATCTGATATTTGTTTTCAGCCTCAGGATCCAGCTGCGTTTGGAGCTGATTCAGTTTTGGTGAAAACTTCCAAGCATTACTTGAACATTCGCTACACTTTGCTGCCTTACCTCTATACGCTTTTTTATAAAGCTCATATTCAAGGAGACACAGTTGTGAGGCCAGTTCTACATGAGTAAGTTTACTCATCAGCTTTTGTGACAGTTTTGTGAGGAACAAAATAGTCGGGCACTTTGAATGTTGTTTGAGACTTTCTGAACACTGATGTAGTCTGTGAAAATGTACATTGCATTATATATAGACAAGTTCTCAATTCATGAAATGCCCTTTTAGAATAATCAGAAGAGTAATCAGAAACCATCTGTAATTTCTGCATATCTGCATGTATCATCAATCACTCTTAGGGGTTGCTATGAGATATTATTGTCAGCTAATCAAATTATTCTCCACCATCATAAATATAGATTAGAATACATGTTTCTTTGCCTGGACACTCTTGCATAATCTGTGCCTAGAATACATGCACACCTACACTTTCACACATGTGTAGGGAATGCTAACTGGACTAGTAAAATTGTATCTTCTCGTCTTCAAAGTGTCTCAGATTATAAGGACAAAAAAAGGGGCAATGGTGATATGTCACTCTTCAATCGTGATTCTAGACAATCAGTACCCTGAAATATTGGAGCTACTGATAGTATGGTTAATTTAAAACAAAACAAAACAACCCCCCATTTACTCCTATATCCTTCTCACTTGCCCAGGTTCTATTCTGATGAAGAGACGTGGAGTGTTGATAGGCAGTTCCTGTGGGGTCCAGGGCTGCTTATTTCCCCTGTACTTGATCCGGTAGGTTTGGATGATTTGTTATGTATCTTGTAACTACTTCATGGGGCACACATAGATGCTGAATTACCAGTTGCAGCTCTTTTCTCTAGCAGGGACCCACAACATTAAATCTCCAACTTTCTGCATTCTTGTCACTTCTTTATTACTCTGATTGAGAACTGAGCCTTTGTTGTCATGTCTTTTGATAGTTCTTTTACTCAGTGGAAAGGCTAGAGCATCTCTACTATGCATTTCCTGCTGAAAGCACATTCCCTGTCCCTTTTTTATGCTGAACAATCTGAACCACAAAAGTAGGCTCTGCCATTTCCACGAGGATCTTAGATGTCCTCTGGGCCTATTCTAGTCCAAGCTCTTCTGTCTTGGCCAGACCAGGAAAGACTGGCAACACAATTTCAGGGGGCCTTGTTTATTACCATTAACACCATTCTGTCTCCGGTGCAAACGTGTGTCCTTAGGTCATATTTGTTTTTTCCTGTGTGCATCACTTGACTGACTTACCAGAATCCACTGTTGGTGGATTCTTAACAAACCTAGGTTTGCCTTCTTTTTTCTTGTTTACTCTCTCCCTCCTTCATTTGTTGCTTCCAGTAATGGAACCCACAGCATCTTTTTATCACTGGCAACATGAAAAAATAGAAAATTTGCACTTTGTGCTATTAAATCCCACCCTTATTTTCCAGCCCTCTAGGATGTCAGAGTCATCTGGTCTGATGTTCTGATTCTTCTCAGCTTTGTATCATCTCTGAATTTACTTCAGAATCAGCTTCTCTTCCTGCATTTCAACTTGTTTGTGGTGCAACAGGAAAACAAATTGATCGTGGCATACTCTGTGGCAGAATCTTGTAAATAATCTTTGTTATTGCCAGCAACGCATATGGCATGGAGAAACACAAAACATTTGTTAAATACATAAAACAAAAGCAAGAATCTGGAAGATGCCAGCCCAGAAAAATGTGAACATAAATAATATCTAGACAGCCTTCTAGATATGATCAGAGATGCTTGAATTGGAGCACAGGGATTTTGGGGGTCGTGCAATGAACTGCGACATTGCAGAGCATTGGCTCAGTTGTCACCCAGTAAATTTGCAGTAATTGTACTCAGATTGCTCTCTTCCTTTCTATAGAAATCATTATAGAATCCACTAGGAAACAGTGAATGGGAGAAGTATCCAGAATTTTATTCAAAAATTTAGTGTCTTTGATTAAGTTGCCTTCAGATATGAAATCTGTTTCTTTGTTCACCTTTCAGGGTGTGAATTCAATTCAAGCATACATTCCTGATGCAGTATGGTATGAGTATGACACGGTAAGTGGGTGCAGAGGACACTGTGGGGAGATTTTCTAAACAGTTGTGCAAGAAAATAAGATTGTCAGCCCTGCTTTAGTGACAGAGGCTCACAGGAAGGAAATAGTGAGGCAGGACATGCAGGGTGGTGAGGCAAGTTAATTAATCAATGCCTCAAGAAAGACACGAGGTGTGGAATACAGCACAGGAGATGGGAAGGCAGATTGAGTGGAAACTTTAGCAAGGACCATATTTGAACTACAATAAACTACAGTTATTATTTTAATATATGGGAATCTGCAGTTATTGTTTGCCAGTCTCATTTCTGCTAATAATTTTTCCACTGCTGTGATGATTCTTTCGGTGAGTGAAAAAGGACTTTGTTCATGTCAGGTTCCCATATTAATATCAGAGTCCCAGCAGGACTTGCTTTCTGCATTGGCTGAACCAGAACTAAATAGTGAGCGATATTAATTTATGACATTTGATTATCTTGATATGCAGTTTTTTTAATCTTTATGTGCCCACTGGCAATTAGCTATTTAACTATTTTAGAGCTTTTCCAGAAGGAAGCATTTGATGAAACTCAGGATTTAAGAAACCTTTCACAACAGTGAGTAATGCAACATACCTGTTCTCTTTTACATCCCTGTCAATAAGGGGGCAAAAATCTCAATAAGAAAAATATGGACCAGGTTGGACCTACCAGAAGACAAAATGGGACTCCACTTGCGAGGTGGCTATATTTACCCGACTCAAAAACCAGCTGTCACAACAGTTGCAAGGTAAACTTCAAAACTAAATGTTTTTATGGATTTTTTTTATTCAAGTATGGGCTGAGGACTTGCAGGGTAGAGATCATTAGCAGCCCATTGTATTTAGCTTTTTCACTTTTAAATATGTGAATAACTGTGAACCACACCTCACTTTCATAATTGCTTACATTACAGCTTCGGTGATTAATTGCAGTCTTATTTGCATAACATTTTGTAAACTGTCTGTATATTTTAATCCATTTAAACAAAAAGAGAAAGCAACCAAGGACTAATCTAAGGCAATTCTCAAAGTATTGAAACCCTGTTGAGTGTCACATACTTAGCATGAACATGAAGGATGTATTAAGACTTTTTAGATGTTTGATGTACACGTAAGACAGAAACCTTGTTTTTCCACAGCCGCAAGAATCCAATGGGACTTATAATTGCCCTGGATGACAACAATGAAGCTGTTGGGGACTTGTTTTGGGATGATGGAGAATCTACAGGTGAGTAGTTATCTACAGTGAAACAGTTGTGATTAACAAAGCATTAATATGTACATGTTTCAACCTTCCTGCTGATCTCATAGAGCACAAATAAGACATTGTTGTGACATGCTATTAATACTTGCTCATATGTTAATACCTTTTCAGCACTTTTAAGTGGAAAACTAACTATAATTAACTTATTTTTCTCTTGTTCAGTTTTCACTATAGCATTAAATAGGTAAAAGTTTGATACACAAGCATGCTGACTGTTAAACCACTCTGTGAAGATTGATATATGTTCACGAAGCTGGTGAAGGGGCTGGAGAACAGGCCCTATGAGGAGCGACTGTGAGAGCTGGGGTTGTTTAGCCTGGAGAAGAGGAGGGTGAGAGGAGACCTCATTACTCTCTACAACTACCTGAAAGGAGGTTGTAGAGAGGAGGGAGCTGGGCTCTTCTCCCAAGCGACAGGGGACAGGACAAGAGGGAATGGCCTCAAGCTCCACCAGGGGAGATTTAGGCTAGACATTAGAAGGAAATTTTTCACACAGAAAGGGTCATTGGGCATTGGAATAGGCTGCCCAGGGAGGTGGTTGATTCACCTTCCCTGGAGGTGTTTAAGGCATGGGTAGATGAGGTGCTGAGGGACATGGTTTAGTGTTTGATAGGAATGGTTGGACGCGATGACCTGATGGGTCCCTTCCAACCTGGTTGTTCTATGATTCTATGATATATACATAAATTGGTTTCAATGGGTGCAAGAATGCACACAATTAGTGTTTCACACTAAGAATAGCTAGAAGATGAAAAGCCAGCATTGTTATTAACTGTGGAATTACTTAAATTGTTTCTGAAAATAGTAAAACTTTTGTTATCTCAAAAATATGGTATTGGAGCCAATGTTTTCTTTATACCATCTAGTTTCCACAGCCTACTGGTGCATAAGCATACAAGTAGGCATGCACGGGTTATACTTGTCATGCTGCCAACCTCGCCTTTAGTAAAGCTTCTGGGGAATTTGTTTCCCCTGGGACAGTCACTATGATTATGCCAACGCTGCTCAACCTGATTTTTTGTGATGCACTGGCACTGATATTACTTACCTCACCAGTTCTATTCTGTCAAATGATTTTAACATACATACCTCTTTTCCTTAGGGTAAAATTAAGGTCACAACTAAATTCAACACAACATTTTTTAAAAAAAAAAAAAAGAAACACCAAAATCTAATTTAAGGTTAAACCTGCTTTTGGAATACATACTATATAAACAAATCATAGTTTGTTCTAGAGCAATGGGAGAACTTTTAAAAAATTAAATATTGTCTTAATCTTGAGATGAATGATATTTTGAAAAATTAAATACCTTTAACAGTGGTATTTTCTGTGGAATTAGTTAGGAATCCTGTAAAATCCTGTAAAAGTATCCTAGGAGCTTAAATCCTTTAGGCTGCTTTTGCCACACAGAGTTCAAGGATTATTCTGGTATGATTTTTTTGAAGAAATTTTACAAAATACTCAGTTTTTTATTAAAAGCATTAAAGGACTTGTATTTGACATATTTTGTTGTTTTATTTGCAGTAAACCATAACATTCAGACTTAAGGGTTTTGGTCTATGGCATATGCCAGATAATGCTGTACATTCCAAGTAGGCCTGATCTTCTCAACTTCATATCCTGCTCTATCCATTGACTGTTCTGAAAAGCAAAAATCTCAGGGATTTATTTAGCTATACTGGAATACAATGTAGGTTAGAAAGTAGGAAAATATCCAGCAGTAAGAATGTATAGATAGGAATGAAGCTGGAGTAATATTACCATTGAGGTAAAAAACAATAATGCTCTGATATTATGTGCATGTTTAATTTATAAACCACCAAATTAGATAGAGATCCTTCAGCTGGAATGCAATGGAGATGTTTGATACACAAGGTATCAAACTGCACACGCATGTTTTCAGGAGAGATCTTTGCCCTTGAGTTGACAGGGATTTGGTTTAGTAGGCATGATGGCTGGACCTGATGATCTTAGGGACTTTTCCAAACTTGATAATTCTTTGATTTTATGATTCTTTGAAATAACCTCACTGCTTCCTACCACAGGCTGTATCTGAATTGGTACATTCTTACCTCTGTCCTTTAATACACCTAACCACCTTCTTCTAGGTACTTAAGCAAGCCAACTTCTCTGGCTTATCCTCCACTTGCTAGAATCTACCTTTATGCTGAGTGACAATCCATTTGTTTCACGTGTGCAAGGTCAGGACACTGACTAAACTTGCGTGTAATCAAGGAGCTCTTTGGGTTCAAAAGTGCATCCCCCATTTCCTCACTACGTGGTCACCATGTCTTCCATGTTATGCATTTGACCTGTATAATTTCCTTTATTTTTATTTTAAATATACCAATCACATCTCTCAGAAAAAACTTTCAAGCCTCTACTTTTTTTAAAAAAAAATTGTAGAAGTTTGAGGTGCTTTTAAGAAGCAAAGCTGTGATTTGGCTGATTACTGCTGCCATAAATATTGAAGTCCTTGGGTGGTTCCTGATATGACATCTACACATACTGCTTTGTCAAGGCCTGAAATAACACAACTATTATTATTACTCACTTCTGTTGAGATACAAAGCAATAAAACATTTTATAATTTTATATCCTGCCCAAAACTTACAGCTTGCAGTCTTTTCTGGGAAACCATTTAGGATTTTCTTGTGATGACAGTATTTTTATTTTTTGTACAAGGAAAATATTGCCAGAGTGAATCAACTCCTGTATATCTTTTTCCCAGTGGTATGCTGTTTCCTCTTGTAGGCTTCCATGGCATTGATTATTCATATTATTGTCATTTTTTGCATGAAAACTGCTTACTTCAGGTATTCTAAAGGATTAACTTAGAACCATGTGTCTGTATTCAAGAGAAGCTAAGAAGGAATAAGAGTAAAATTAAAAAAAAAAAAAAAAAAAAAGTACATCTTAGAAGAGCTTGTTTGAATGATTTTTTTGAAAACTTTGGAAAATTATGTCTCCTGGGTGACTGACCTAAGGAAAAAACCAAAAAGAGACAATTCGGTTCCTCAAAGAAACTTTAGTAAATATTTGAGTTGTTCAATGCAGCCTCTGAATGCAGTAATAATACTAATAATTAACAATGTATTGGTCTCTAGCAGGTACACAGTCCTGTTTTTAATGCTGTTCCTTTATGAACACCAAGTATAACCACTTTCTTTACCTTTTAGGTACAATTGAGAATAAAAACTACATTTATTATGAGTTTACAGTTTCCAATGTAAGTATTTTACTTTAAATAATCTTGCTTTCATTTTCCATTTTTATCAATAGTATCCTCAAGGGTCATTCTCTTATCCCTCCTTATTTTCCTGTAAGGTTTACTGAGAAGAAAAATATTTGACAAAGTCAAAGCAGAGTCGTGTTCAAATTACCAAAATTTACTGGGATGAAAATCTGCCATTTGTGTTTCCTTCTCGCAGTTATGTATCTAAAGAACAGAACTCCTGTTTCCTTTCACATAATAAACTTGGCAACAATATTTATTGAGCGGGACAACTGTAAAACATCAATGGCCATAAAAACAGGGTCAGAAAAGAGGTGAATGTAGGATTTGTGATTCTCAAAATACTGTAAATTTGGGAAAAATCTTCATGCGCTGTAAGAATACAGATGAATATTTCCAGAGAGGGAGGAAGGGCTACTCCTTGTCTGGACCTAAAGAACCTACTGGCTGACTAAGTTGCTGGTTTTTAAATTCTTTTAAAGCTGAAGCTGCCTTGGCAGGATTAATTTAGGGCAGGGTGGAGTCCAGATAGTGTTTCTATTCAATATTGACCTGAGATACCATGCGTGGCAAGGACTCCAAGTATTATGATAACTATATTTTTTTTATAATAATACCTGCTAAAGATATTCTTTTCTTTGCCATGGTGAAGCAGCAGAGCAGCACCTGAGAAAGAATGAATAGAAACAGGGTGGAGAAATAGAAACAAGTGGAAGCAAGGGAATAGAAGATTGAAGCACGTGCTTTAATTATTTCATATTTTAATCATCTGTGGTCATATAATCATTTATAGATAAGCAACCTCAGTTACTCTTGGAGTTTGAAACTCTTATAGCCAAATCATCAGTTGACTATAATGATGTTGAATTAAAAATTAACATAAGCTTTCACATGGAGAGTAATAAAATGGTTAAACACTGGCATATGTGACAACCATAGTACAGTCTGCCCTTTGGACTTGAATAAGTCTAATGAAATTGAATAGAAACTGGTATTTTCATATGAGGAAAAGTGAATATGAACCTTACATGTTAAATCTCAGCAACGTCAGAGCTGAGTAGAGGTTTACTGCTTTGTCACTGGCAATGTCAGCCATTTCTTATTTTTGAAAAAAAGTAAAAAAAACGAAGTTGAAACACATATGCAGCATATTATACATATATTGGAAAAATATTATTGTGAAAATAAAGAGCAGGGTAATAATTGGTGTTATGAAAAGGTATTGGCTTACTCAATATTACAATATGAAGATTTAATTTGAAAAAGTGTTAAGTCAGGAGGATATTTGACAGAATTCTTTTATAATAATTTGATCAATTCATTATTTTTCAGAATGTTCTACAAATGAATGCTATACACAGCAATTATACTGATCCAAACAACTTGAAATTTGAAGAAATCAAGATATTGGGAGCGCTCCAAAATATAACTGCAGTTACTGTATCTCAGAACAACGTTGTTGAAAATTCTTCACCTACTATCACATATTTGCCTCGAGAAAAGGTAAATCAATAATAGGAAAATGGGAAGTAAATATCTTTGAAATTGCATCATCTTTATTATATATATTGCTAAGGACAATACTCCGTGGCAATGTCATTTCAACAGAGTACGTAATGTATTTTGCTACAGAACAAAAATACAATTGCATTCAACTCAGCTGCATAGGAAGTGCCTCTAAGCTTTGCTTTCAGACCCTCAGTGCAAGTTTAGTAATTCAGTTATTCGTGTTGCAAAATTTAGTTTCTAAGAGGAGGAACAGCTTTGTGACTTTGATGTTGGAGGAGGATACAAAATATTTATGGTTTAGATGAGTACTTGTGCATTTTTTTTTAAAAAATGTTGTGCACTGTTGAGATTTCCTTTGTCACTTTATACAGAGTTTTTCACCAGATGAATACAGGATAACAGCAACTCAATGCATTTCTGTGTGAAGCAAGTGAACGTGCTGCTGGGAAGCTTTCATTAAAAGTGTTTTCCCACACTAAGGATAGTGCTGACATTGCTTTGAACTTGCATTCTACACCCTGTTATTACAAGCCCTTGAGTTACTTATTATGTTATCTCAGTTACTGAATAAAAATTAAAATATTTTAGCCTTTTCTTACCTCATAGAATCATAGAATAGCTTGGATTGGATGGCACCTTAGAGATCATTTAGTTCCAACCCCCTCCCTGCAATGGGCAGGGACACATCCCAGTAGATCAGGCTGCCCAAGGCACCTCTTCCATTCATATTTCAAAACATGAAGGAGCAGTGTCCTTATCTTTATTTCCAAGGAAACTGTGGAATAGACTCAGTTTTTTTAGATTCTTAATTTTTCAGATTTTGATCTGCAAGAATATAAGTTTTATCCATTTGTAAAAGTGAACCCATATCAAATGTTACAGAACACGGGATTTTGTGAATTGTTGCATAGCAAAATACATTGTTCCTGAGAACAAGCATCTCTGCTAACTAAAGTCATGACGAATATGATATGAGATTTAATAACTATTGTTTAATATTTATAGGTTGCTCATATAACAGGACTTCAGCTTGAACTGGGAAAATCCTACACAGTAAGCTGGACTCAAGTAATGAGTGAAAATGAAAAGTTTAATTGTTATCCCAACCTCAATCCCACAAAAGAAAAATGTGAAGAACTTGGCTGTGTCTGGGATGTAAGTAAGACTTATTTCTCTAAACTATCAAGGTGGAAATGTTTCCAGAAACATAGCCTTCTCTTTAGCATTGTTGCTGTGGAAATATAGCCAGGCAGATTTGTCAGATTTAAATAAAGTAGGGGCACAGATGTTAGCTACCTGTACTAGCAAATTTTATTTACCTCGCTGAAACCAAAGTAGTTGGTAACTGTGTATGCTCTTCCAAAGTATATCAGCAGTTGAGGATAAATATGGGGTTTTTTTTCAAAGGTAGAAAGAAATAATATTAGAGGCATGAAAACATAGGTCTTGAGATCAGGCTCTTTAGCTCCCTCTCCTACTTCACTGGCACCACAGTCTGCAAGGCTTATCCCTTTTGTCTCATTTTCAACCACTCACGCGCTTTTTAAGTCAAGCCAATTCCTCTGGATCTCAATTTGAGAAGAAATTCTTGAATCTCCCAGAAGTTTTGCTTCTGATGTGAACCTAACTGCTTATACCTGTGCCGAGGAAGTATGTCCAAATCATCCCTGGCATGCAGTTCTTTACCACAGAGCTGTATTTATTATTATCCCATGGCTATAAGCACATAAAGAGCAGTGCACCTTGGCAGGACTGAACTTCAGAGCGTCCCTCCAACTCAACTCCTCCATGCTTTTAAAAAATCTAAATTAGGCAGCATGGATATGAAGACCAAAATTTTCTGCTGGCTGCTCTTGAACCAGCAGCAGCTGCACTGGCTGATGATCTGTCCTGATTTTGATGTATTACTAGGAATAATTTTTGTAGTTTTGGACATTTGGAAATGGCTTTTCCCGTGAAATAGAACTTTGGTCCCATTGTGGACTCGGTATGTTTTATGCTCTTCCTCAAGCTGAAAGGTGCTTTGAATTTGATAACAACAGATGAATAAATATTCATTAGCAATTAAGATGAGCAGAGCAGGCAGAGTTTCATTTGAACAACTGGGCAGGATTGATGGTAAGTGTCCAGAGGTGGAAGGCTAATGCATTAACCTACATCAACCATCTAACCTCACAATACCTAGTTTGAGTGTTTATGTTCAACTACAGCAGGAAACTAAGTGTAATTCTGATCTTGCTGTCAGGAGATCTTAGATAAATAGGATGTAACTCTCAGTGGGTATTTTAAGGATAATTTGTGTGAATAAAGGTAATGGAAAGGTCTCATCTGATGTTCCCTGAATGTCTAATAAGTTTTTGGGTGCATCCTCTTTTGTGAGCCAGGGACCAGAGAGCAATGAGATTAAAAGGGAGGAAGCTTTAGGAATTTCAATAGGTCAAGATTGAGTCACGTTGTGGAACTTGAGCTTGAGAGATCACAGAAGTAGGGAAATTAAATCCACCTCCACTGTGCTAGGATTACATTTCCAGACTGAACTACTGTATTTGTACAGTCTGAACTGTATTGTTTGATTATATCTGACTTAGTGTAGAGGTCAGTGTGTTCTGTATTACTTCTTCACTGTTCACCAGTTGCATTAAGTTTTCCTCCAATTTCTACACTTGACAGATATCTGATAAAAATGGAGCTTTGGATCCCATGCTAATAACGAAAAAAAATTAGACCAGGCCAACGTAGCTTACTAACATTTAACTTATTTCTGTTTGCAGCAGGCAACATCAAACTCGGATATTCCATCCTGCTATTACAACTCTGACAATCCTTACTCTACAGACAAAGTAGAATATACCTCATCGGGTTTGACAGCCAACCTCACCTTAAACCATGCCATGAGCAGAGCTAATGAGAATGTCACTACACCAATTAGTACGCTACGCTTGGAGGTGAAATATCACCTCAACCACATGCTGCAATTTAAGGTAATGTCATTCCAGACTTTCTATACGTTTAATATCTCATTGTCAAAAAAAAATCCTGTTCATGGAAATTATAAAGGCTTTTTATAGTCAATTTTATATTACGCAGACAGTAACACCCTCACCTAAATATGTTTCTTTGTCTAACCAAGTAGCTATCATTGCTTTTAACTCACAGATTTTTTATCCTATAATTCTTTACTCACTTATGCCATAAATTTATGGTATAATGTCAGCATATGTGTGTCATGTCAACTAGAATCTCTGGAACTAAAGACATTTTATTAGTGTATGGGTAAATTTATCGATAAAGATTATCCAGAATGTACAGTGTAGATTTGCATTAATTATTCTACTTCTATTCTAAAATTTTTAATATACTACCACTTAGACTATAAATTATTACTCTGCATTTAATAATTCTGAGATAATTATGGTGCTTTAAAAAGGTTGAGGCATCAACGACTAATTTCTGTCATCTTTCAGAATACAGAAAATTTTAAAAAAGCACCTCTCAAAGTTGGCTAAATGATTAACCAGAAAGATATTTACCAAACTTACTTATATACCTATATGTAGAAATTATTAGACAAGCTATTCCTGGCCCAAAATATATCCTTAACTTTGGGTTTTTTTCTCCAATCCAAATGCTGAGAAATAATTTATTGAAGAACAGGTATTGAAAGGAAATACTCATCTCAGCAAGTGTTTTCAACTTTTTTCTGTATTCATTTTAACCAATTCAATTTTCTATTACCATAGATAAGATTTTTTAAAAATTAATTAAAATTAATTTTTTTCATTTCATAGATTTATGATTATCAAAATGCAAGATACGAGGTTCCGGTGGAACTAAATATTCCAAGCTCCCCAGCTAGCACAGACAAGGAGCGACTCTATGAAGTATCAGTTCAGAATAAACCATTTGGTATACAGGTTCGGCGCAAAAGCACACGAACAGTCATGTAAGTCATAATAATCTTACATTAGTTCATTTGTTTTTGTTAGCTCTTTTCAAGACAAACCACTGGACTTGATGATCTGGTGGGTCTCTTCCAACCTGGTGATTCTATGATTCTATGTTTTATATACTTTTAGACTAGCTCTTGTATCCTTCCCATCTACCAAATGCTAGGTGCTCCTCCTTTGCATTGAGAGTACTGACCGAGGGAAGGACAGAGAAGGTGCACAGAGCAATATCCTAGTTTTACCTCATAGTTACATAAAGTTTTTCCCCCATCACTTCACAATCTGTCACTTGCTGAAGTTCTTCTACAAGAAGCTGAAGCGTGGAATAGACAACTCCAAAAGCCATTCCTTGTCTAGTTCCTAAGTTTCTGGGAAACACAGTGATTTTGTGTACTTTCTAAAATTTTCCTTAGGTGACCACAGCGCTGATCATTCAGGATTGTTTATTTGGTCCAACTTTAGGAAAAAAAAATAAATAGAAGAATGTAGTGTTTCAACTGACTTGCAGATGGATTTTTGTAACATGACAGCTAATAAGCCCAATGGGAGCTTAATTTCATTCCTTGATTAAGTTTAAGTCAGACCTAGAAAACAGGGAACAATTATGTTAGTGGTTGCATGTGATTTTTTTAATTAAAAAAAGTTCTTGTCATTTTTTAAGTGTTCAAAACTTAATTGCAAGCCAATTCCCTTTTCACCAACCATACTAGTCCTCAGAGTGCAGATGAGGCACTTTAGGACATGGTTTTGTAGACATGGTGGTGGTGTGCTGACAATTGGACTCGATGATCTTAGAAGTCTTGTTCAACCTTAATGATTCTATGATTCAATGATTCCATGATTCAAATTATAATTCATCCCCTTGGAATGATGATATTCTTTGGCAAAGCACCATCAAGTTTAGTTTGGTTTCTGACTGTACAGATGTCAATTTACAAAAAAATGAATACAGTTCCAGTGTAATCTGCATAAAAAGTCCAGTGAACAATAAAAAGCACCTTATTTACTTTATTAAATTGACACCAAGGATCAGTGTAGGAGCAAAATATGATCATGAAACACACTTTCTCATTGAATTACCAAAATATGATGCAACTTGCCATGCATAATATATATCTCTCTCAGAGATTTAAAGACTTTTTGCCTCTGAACTGTGAATTGAATTCTTAGACATCTTCATTTCATATGCTTTAAGTTTTCTCGATAGCTGTAACAATTTTATTCCACCTTTACTGAAAAGTGTGATTTTTAGAGAAAAAGAGTAGCATAAAAAAGCATCTGCCAGCTAAACCTGCAGTGGAAGACACTATGTTCTTGTTTTTATTTTCCTCTTTCTGTTTTAGCTGGGATTCGCAGCTGCCCACCTTCACATTCAGTGACATGTTCATTCAGATTTCTACCCGCTTAGCATCTGAGTATATATATGGATTTGGAGAAACAGAGCACGCCACGTTTCGACATAACATGAACTGGCGCACCTCAGGAATGTTCACAAGGGATCAGCCACCTACTGTAAGTAGAAGCAAATGTAGCTTTTCCACCAATGAGTCTAACGTGTGGAGATGTTTTGCAGGATTTTAAAGTCCAGGGGACATTCACTGGTATTGGACGCACTTACTGACTTTAAGAACATAGAATCACCAGGTTGAAAAGACCTGCCAGATCAGGCCCTTAGTCAGATTTTGGAATGGCATGAGGTTTAACAAGGCCAAATGCTGAATCCTGCACTTGGGGCACAACAACCCTATGCAGAGCTACAGACTGGGAGAAGTCTGTCTAGAAAGCTGCTTCGAGGAGAGGGACCCGGGGGTGTTGGTTGACAGCCGACTGAATAGGAGCCAACAGTGTGCCCAGGTGGCCAAGAAGGCCAATGGCATCCTGGCTTGTATCAGAAACAGTGTGACTAGCAGGTCCAGGGAGGTTATTCTCCCTCTGTACTCAGCACTGGTGAGGCCGCTCCTTGAATCCTATGTTCAGTTCTGGGCCCCTCACCACAAGAAGGATGTTGAGGCTCTGGAGTGAGTCCAGAGAAGAGTGACGAGGCTAGTGAAGGGGCTGGAGAACAGGCCCTATGAGGAGTGGCTGAGAGAGCTGGGGGTGTTTATCCTGGAGAAGAGGAGGCTGAGAGGAGACCTCATTGCTCTCTATAACTACTTGAGGGGAGGTTGTGGAGAGGAGGGAACTGGGCTCTTCTCCCAAGTGCCAGGGGACAGAACAAGAGGGAATGGCCTCAAGCTCTGCCAGGGAAGATTTAGGTTGGGCATTAGGAAAAATAATTTCACAGAAAGGGTCGTTGGGCACTGGAACAGGCTGCCCGGGGAGGTGGTTGATTCACCTTCCCTGGAGGTGTTTGAGGCACGTGTGGATGAGGTGCTGAAGGGCACGGCTTAGTTTTTGATAGGAATGGTTTGACTCGATGATCCGGTGGGTCTCTCCCAACCTGGTTGTTCTATGATTCTATGGAAGAAAACAAATGGCTTAGAAAGGACATTCTTCCTCTTTTTTTTTTTTTTTTTTTTTTTTTTGTTCTTCTCTGATAATTATTCTGAAATATACAAATGAGTCAGGACAACTCTGACTACTTTGAGGTAAAATTGGTACTTACAGAGGTAAACCAGAAATGTTATTTCTATGGTGTATACTTGTGTTATTTCAAATGAAATAGCACAATGCTTGCAATTGGCAAGGAATGACCAGTGAAATAGCAGCAGTTGATTATACTTCTAATTTCCAGTTCAGGTTTCAATATATCTTTTATTAAATGAAACATAATAGAATGTCATCAGCATCTCCTGATCATATAGACAGGAGGACAGATATCTTGTTACTGTTTGAAAAGAAGGAAAAATTTTTTCCCTTGGGAAGCAATTTCTCATTAGCAAGTTCTAAAGATAGCAATACCTTTGCTTTGTTTCCTATCTGGTCAATGTTAACAAGACTGACTCATATTGTGAAGCTGAAAGTGATCTTCTGTAGGTTGTGTTGTGGATATGTAGGACATAAGAATATAATTTTGGAGTTTATTTGTTGTATGTTTTGCAGTTGTGTCTTTCGTCTTTTAATGAATTTATTCTTAAATTTAAGTGAATGCTTGTAATATTGCCTCAGTAGAATGTATTTTATTTTGTTTGCAGTACAACTTGAATTCCTATGGTTATCAGCCATTTTACATGGCTCTTGAAGAAGATGGCAATGCCCATGGAGTTCTCTTGCTTAACAGTAATGCAATGGGTAAGAAAACCTTTATTTTCTCACTGTATTTTTATTTTACAGTCAGTATTTTGCAATTGTGGCAAATTCAGGCAACCTTTTTTCATTCCACTTCCCCCATTTCCAGATGTGACGCTTCAACCAACCCCTGCCCTGACGTACCGCACCACAGGAGGAATTCTTGATTTCTACATGTTTTTGGGCCCAACACCAGAACTTGTTGTTCAGGAGTACACTGCAGTAGGATTCTTACTTTATTACAAATTAATGCTGGGGCTTGGCTGGTTAGTTGGTTTCTTTTGTTTTCACCTACTCATCACAAATATTCTTTTTTTTTTTTCAGCTGATTGGACGACCTGTCATGCCACCCTACTGGTCTCTGGGATTCCAGTTGTGCCGCTATGGATACAAGAATGACTCAGAAATTGCCCAGCTGGTTGAGGGCATGAAGGCTGCTGGGATTCCCTATGTAGGCCGATAGCAGTTAACATTTAAGTTCATGCCTGAACTTTTGCCTTCAGTTTATTAGCAAAATCAATTTAAACACAAAAAAAAAAAAAAAACCCAACCACAAAACCCACCACCATGGTGGAGTAGAGCAGACTAGATCTTATGCCAGAGCTGAACATCTCTGCACACTCTGGGCTACGTTAAATGTAGGCATCAGGCTCCTTTATTTTCCTTATCATTCACACCAAAGGAACACTCAGATGCCTTAGTCAGTCAAATTCTCTTGCCACACTAGATATGAAGGAACAGTGATCAACAAGAAAAACAAGCAGGAGAGAAAATGAGGCAGCATCATTAGAATGGTATATTACTCCATGACACGTCGGCTATGATTTGGCACAAGCTGTTTTTTGGAACATGAAAATATCACATAGGTCTAAGAAAATTATATTGTTCATTGAATGGGTCTTCCTATTAAATGCCATTGACATCACTATTTCAATACAGGTTTTCACAGTTTCCTTGTAGATGTGGTAACATGTGCAGTTTCTGCATATATATGCACATGTACAAATCCAGGACTTTTTGATCTACCTCATATTTGTTTCTACTCTTAGACTAGATGCAATAGTGAAATCTTTATTTTACACTGGACTTACTGATTGATAGACTATGTAATATATATAGTTACTTTAGCCTGAAGTTACAGCTGCTTCCAAAGTTGTTGTTCAAATGTTGAGTAGCTTACCTATTTTGACAACTTATCAATAAATATATATTTGTCAAAAGAAAAAAAAGATAAAAAATTATTTTTACATTGATTCTTTTTGTGAACTGCAGGATGTCCAATATGCAGATATTGACTACATGGAAAGGCAAATGGACTTCACCATTGGCACAAATTTTGCTGGATTACCAGCTCTGATTAACAAAATAAAAGAAGAAGGAATGAGATTCATCATTATCCTGGTCAGTTTTGAATACTGGTTTTGAATTGCAATAAATCCTTGCAGAATGCAGAATTTATTCAATAGCACTTCAAAATTTCTTTTTTGAGCATAAGGGTAAAAGTGTTTTTAATTTTAGGATCCAGCCATCTCTGGAAATGAAACCAATTATCCCGCCTTCTCAAGAGGTTTGCAGAATGACGTCTTCATAAAATGGCCCAATACCAATGACATTATATATTCCAAGGTACTGTTTAAAAAAAGTTGATGGCAGTAAAGAGACATGCTGTGTCCAAGTGAGCGACATGTCAGCTTAGAATTCAGTGCTGGCTCTAGGGGGAGGTCTACTAATGGTATATTCATTCCAGCCTGTAAACGACACATTGAACAAGTACCACAGACTGAGTTGATGTCAGTATGTGTTGTCATTCACATAGGTATCAAGAAAGAATGGTTTGAATAGTTTTATCTGTATGTTGCTGATGCCCAGTTTACACTCAGTGTGATCTGATTATTTCTAAATGTCCTTTATCCTATTAGGTCTGGCCATTTCTTCCCAATGTATCAGTCAACGAGTCACTACCTCAGCAAACACAGATACAGGTAAATGCTGATATGTTTGGTTATGTTTGGAATGTAGCAGCACATTAATTAAGGAAAATAGCAGCAAACTGGTTGATAAAGCTTGTGGGTTGAATAAAGTGCAAAAACTTGTTAGCCTTCCTAACTGAGGCAAAACCAGTAGTGAATAAATATTTTTTTTTTCATTTTAAAAAGTATTTTAAATAAATCCCAATGTTTTAATGGTGGGATACTTTCACTCTTATATCTGTTTTGGTTTTGTACTCTCTTACCAGTTGTATGGAGCACATGTTGCTTTCCCAGACTTCTTCCGCAATTCCACAGTGGAGTGGTGGAAGAGAGAAATCCTGGAGTTCTACAACAACCCAACCAACAACACAAGAAGTGTCAAGTTTGATGGCCTGTGGATCGTGAGTGTAGAATTACATTTGATTTCTGGACTTTTTTCCCCCCTGCCAGACGCTAGCAGTGGGAGGTCACATTTCATGGAGTCTGTGCTGGTATTGAAGCTCATAGGGTATCTGGTGTTAAGTAGCCATTAAGTGAAATTAAAAAAAAAATGGGGTTGAGGGAAAGCAAGCAGAGCACCAGGTAGAACCGGAGCCTGCAGCCAAAGGCACACGTTTGGCTCTAGGTTGCACTTGCACTGCCTTAGTGTATTGTGACTTTCTTCCTCTGCTGTGACACTCTTTGCACAGGGAAACAGAACCTACACTCACTGTTTTTCCTTTGAAATACTTTGTGTCTCCCTACACCATTCTACACATGAGCATGTCAAGAAAACATAGAAGAGCAGGCTGAGGCTGCAGCCGAAAAGACTACTGAGGAATTCTACAATGCTGCTTGCTTGTAGTTTACAATTTAATGTGTTTTGTAGTCTTGAAGTAATTACAATCAGTTTGTGCTCTCTGTTTTTAGGACATGAACGAACCAGCAGCTTTTCTGAATGGTGCCATTGGTGGTTGTAGAAATGACCTCCTCAATATGCCACCATATATACCTCGTAAGTCCAATCACTCCTTTAAGCAGTGTTAGGTTATTCTGCTTACTGCATTCTTTCTTCCATGACATATGCTGTGTAAATGCCTAAATGCAGATATATAAAAGCACAGCTCCTAACTGAAAGTGGCCCTTTACTTTTGAGGTTACGGGCACGCTTCAACTTGATCTCTTTCAGTGGGACCAACAATTGCATGACAGTTTTTAAAACTAAAGTTATTTTCAGCTGCTTGCCTGTATATGGATTTTGATACCTATTTTATATCTAGGTGCTTTGTTTTAGGCATGGTAGAGAATGAAGTTTTCTGTTTCACAGTTTTCTCAGGTGAATAATGCAATGCAAAAATATCCTAGTGTCTCTTTCTCGTTACCATTAATCTGTACAGTCAAATACTTGAAATACTTTACTTTCTTAGCCTGACTTTACTCAAGTCCTCATCTAAAGTCCTAATTAGTTATTATTTATAAATAGTTTATTAACATACTTCTGTTGCTCACTGTTGTCTTCAGTTATTGACTAATTTCTTGGAAATTGTCAGAGATGGACCATAACACATACCAGAACCATATTTCTATTTATATGGATGGTATGATGGCCTTTATAAAGATTTGCAATATATGATTCTATGATATCTTCTGAATTTGGAATATCCTCTGTTTAGTCTTCAAGCCTCTTCAGTAAGAACATTTGTAATTGAACTATTAAAACAATTGCAGTTATAGTTCCTTACCTAGGAATATTAGAAATCTTCCATTTTGAAAATGTTATTTTTATAATTCTAAGTAAAAAATAGACAGTATATATGGCTTAAAAGAGGCAAAACACCTAAGAGATTATGAAAATTAAGAGAAAGTAACTCAAACTATTACTGAATTTTCATTATTAAAAAATATCTTTGTTCCCTTTCCTTTAGATTTGGGATACCGATCAGACGGATTAGCTTACAAAACTCCATGTATGGAAGGTCAGCAATATCTTCCAGATGGTACTCCAGTTAGACACTATGATGTCCACAACCTTTATGGATGGTCACAAACAAAACCAACCTTAGAGTAAGTGAAATTTGCATACTTTCTTGTCATCTCCAAAATATGTTACAGATGAATATTTTGTGTCTATATTTTTATGGCCAAAACTTTCATCAGTTTACTTAACATTCCTAAGAACACTTTCTTTTCATTCTAATATATTTGATTCTTCAATCCAGCTATAAATGGAGTTTGCCAAGAACTGGAGCAGGCTGTATGGGGAACTGGTTGAGTTACCATCCCTGGAGGCAATTACAAGATGTGTAGATGTAGTGCTTGGGGACATGGATTAGTGGTGAACTTAGAAGCACTAGATTAAAGGTTGGGTTTGATGATCTTAAAAGCCTTTTCCAACCTGAATGATTCTGTGATTCTGTTCAGAATCTTGAACAGTAGTGCTATAGCTCTGGCAGTTAATATAATTCATCATGTTACCGCTCAATTAGAGCAGTGACCTCACACATGGTGCAGAAAGGATGGTATGAACCTGAGATTCTGGAAAGGGTGTACAGGAGAAAGTGACATGGGTCTGTGCAGGGCTGAGCTGAACCTTTATTTCCATGATTTCTCTGCAATAAATATTTTCTGCAATTGGAGATAGCTAAGAAAAATAACCTGCCTACTCAAGCACGTGTACACCTGCATCTGTGTCACTATCTCAGGACAAGACAGCAAAGTCATTATTTTGAATTTAACAGCTTTAAAATCGCTGACCCCAACCAGACTCAATTTTCAAGGTGCATTTAAACTGTTTTAAGACAGTTTACCCAAGTCTGATACTAATGCTGGTTGCTTACCCATCTGGGGAGCAATTCCTGGTATACCAATTCTGAGAACTTCATTCATACAAATGTTATGTTGTGCAGGTTTAATTGTTGATCTGTTCTATGATATAATAACATGTCCACAGTGTTCTTTCTCATATAGTTTGATTTGGTGGTAATTACTCGCCATTCTGTATTTCTTTGTCCCAGCACATTCAAACAGGACGTGTTGCCTTTTCAGCAGAGGTTTCTATTATCAAACAGCCACCAAGGCCATCCAGGGGCGATGCTCTGCATTGTAAACAAGAGCAGTCAATCCACAGATACTGCTTGGGTATTCATTCACAAGGCAGAATGGAGAACAGGTCTGAATATTTTGACCAGCTGTTGGGAACAGTAATTACTCCATGACAGTCTCACATAATTACAGTAATTAAAATGTGAAAAAATTTTTGCTTCTGGGTCTTTCTAGGGTAGCCTGGTTTGTTTCTAGGTTTGATGTTATTTTCACCTTATGCTCTTATATATAGGAAGATGAACATAGTTTTCTAACAATGTTAATTTAAGAAGGGCTTGATTATGTCATCCTCTGTTTAAAAGAAATGGAATAGTAGTGAAAAGGGAACATGGTGACTCTTAAAATGTGAACTATGCACATAAGTCTTTACTTTTAGAAATATATTTTCTCAGTTCCAAGGCAAACACTAATATCTGTTCCTTTCTCAATAGTTCCCCAGTCTGTTTCAGATAACACATGATGCTGTTTCATTTCCAATTCATCAAGGAAGCAAGGAACAGTGTTTCTTTATAGGTCTTGGTAACTTTAAAGCTCTTGGTAGCTTTGATTTTGCCATAAAGACAGAAAGTATGGAGGCTGCTTGAAATTTGGACTGAGTGGATGCTGTATTTGATGCTGTGCCATTGCGATGCTGCCAGTCAAGGCAGGAGCAAAACTGCTGACAGGACAGGAAAGAAAGTCTGATACCTCTGCTACCAGTCAAATCACATGTTCTTTGGGCACTGTAAGCAGACAATTATTTAGCAGTAAGAGGAACATTAGCACTGTTTCTGTGTAGTAAGTATGAATGGAAATATTAGTCAAATATTTCCGTTTGATTTGAGAGGTATTGTGACAGAAAAGACTATGATAAATTACACAGCTTAGACAGATATTCTTGCACTTGATATTTATTTAAAATAGTAGTTTACAAAAAAATATGTATCTCCCAAAGCCCAATTTATTCTTGTTACTAACTGAAGGAGTACTTGTGCAGCTGAAGATATGTTGCAATAGTAATTAACTTTAATGTTAAACCACCTAAACAGGAGGATGGTTTGCCTGAAAAACTAAACTTTCAAAAACCTGTAACTTCCAAGTGAACAGTTATTTTGTGTGTAACTTGATGTCATTCCAGTTCTCCATCTTTTAGGCAGAGGCACCTTCCAGCTATTGGCTTAATGCTGTTCTTTCATAAGGAGGCTTGGGCATAGGCTTGAAAGCCAGAATGGTTACTAGTGAGTACAGGAACCGTTTGGAGGTAAATCTGGGCTTTGTGATGTGAGTAATTACTTTTCCTGGACACAGCTTTGGCTCAGTCCTGAAGCAGAGATCTGGCACCTTGAGTCAGCAAAACACTTGGGCATTGCTCATCCTTGAGCAATTCTACATGCATCTTTGATAGTAGTTACAAAGAGAATAAAAGATACTAGCAAGCCTACTGTTTGTCTTGGAAATAATAATTACAGCACATTAGTTTAATTAGTACAGTAATTTAAGTGACTTGTGTATTTTTGTTGTAATTGTAGTGTCACTAAAGCTGCAAATCCTGTAGAAAAATTAATAAATAGTGCCTTATTGAAGCAGCTGTTTAGGCAATTCTTGTGGAGCTGGTACTGAAGAGCCGTGTGATTTAATCAGTGCAGCTTTCTCACTGGTGTTGCAGTTTGGTGTTTTGCTATAATGGTTCACAGTACATGTACATGGCAGCAAAGGGATAGTTCTAAGAAATCAGAGCAGCAATGCATCCATGCCAGTCACATGGCATAAAGCAACAGCATACACTTCAAAGAAAGGTGCTCGTATCCTTGGCAGAGGAAGCAGGAAGCATAAATTCCCCTGAAATTAGCATATCGCTTTCCCCCTAGAACTTATTTGGTCCCTTTGCAGGTACTTTGTAGCAATGGCCAAGGCTTTATTTATGAAATTTAAACATTTTTTTTAATTATTTGAGGGATGGGATTAATTAGTGAATCAATTTTTCTTCCAGTTCATTCACAGCTGCACCTCTGGAGCCTCAGGAGATTTTCTCCTGACTCACTGGCAAGACACAGTCTCCCCTCACAAAAGCCTGGATGCATAGTGTGGAGGATCTTGAAATGTCCATGACTCTCCTTGCTTGATACAGCAATTTCCTTTTGTCCTTCACATTCCAGTATGTTTCCTGCCCTGTAGGTTTTTGCTTCTAAATTGAGAAAATGAAATAAATCCCACTGTTGTCAAAATATTGCTAACCTCTGGCTGAAATATTTTCTGCTTATCAGAAGCCTAATGTGATCACACCAAATATCAGCTTGTGCCAAGGTAATCACACACATTGGTAGTCATGCCTTAACTGTGATGGCTGTTACCTGCCCTGAGCAGAAAACTGCTTATTTAATATATTTGCTTGTAGACACATCCTTGCTTATTATTTCATATTGATATCATGTCATCTTGATGCTTCTGAAGTGACTACAAATCCTTGACATACTCTTTTGTTCCAATAGCTTTTTGGCATCTGGAGACCAATATTCCTGACACCTATTTCCCCCCTTACAATATTCCTGGTATGAGGTTTTTTTAAAATTATTTTCAACTGTTGATGCAATTTTCAGGTATTTTTAGAAAGGAATGACGAGCACTGGACGTCTTCGTGAAGACCTTAGAAAATGTGCAAGTTGGGCTAAATTTGTATTTTCTTGCCTGTACTGGAAAGCTGTATTTTAGCACCTCCTTGTTTTGTTTTGCCAGTTCTCTTTCCAGCTACAGGTTGACTGACACTGCTGAGTTCCTGTGTATGTGTGAATCCTAGTGAATTGTTGTAAAAAGCACATCTGGATCAGATGTATGCATATTCATGCATAAAACAATGCTGCCCTTTGCTAGGAGAATATAAGCCCTTATATTTGTTTTTGAAGACCAATTTAAGTAACTAGTAATGTAATAATTCTCATGTCATTTTGGGGTTCTTTTCTGTCTGTTTTTAATGCCAGAGCTTTGCAGAGCGTCACCAAGGAGCGTGGGATCGTTGTCACCCGTTCCACATATCCCAGTAGTGGAAGATGGGCAGGACATTGGCTCGGGGATAACACTGCAGCTTGGGATCAGCTAGCAACATCTGTTATTGGTACATAGGACGAAAAGGATCTGTATTCAGTTAACTGAATATTTTCAGCTATTTCTTTCTTTTCATCTACTTGCCTTTAGTATTCATGTGGTTTTAGGCCTTTTAATTCAGGAACAATATTTTATGGGCAATGTCTCTTTTACTTCTACTTCGCTTCCGCACCGGGTGCTGGGACCCTTTTTTTCCTTTGGGACTGGCCACCTTCACACCCTGTGTCCTGTTACTCCTTTCTTTGTTTGCTTCAGACCAACCAGCTCCTGCCTTTTTCTGTAGCCGAAACCCACTACACTTTAATGAAATCGTAGGGTCAGTGCTTGTTTTCTCTTCCTGTCATTCAACATTACAATATGTATTATCTATGTAACAATTAGCATACCAAAGGCAGAAAAATAATGACTAGTAATGTCGAATTATTTTCCCTTTCAGGTATGATGGAGTTCAGTCTCTTTGGAATATCTTATGTAAGTTACTACCATATATTTAATTATCTTGGTGCTGTACTAGATGTTATAGTATTCCAATCAGATAATTTTTAAACTTTCAGACAGGAGCCGATATCTGTGGCTTCTTCAGCGACTCAGAGTATCAACTGTGTCTTCGCTGGATGCAACTGGGTGCATTTTACCCATATTCAAGGAATCACAATGAGAAAGGAACAAGGGTGAGTCGCAATTTTTAATGGTTGTTAACATCTGGGCCTTTGCAACTCTCATGTAGAGACCAATCAGAATATGGCACAAGATGTTCGGATGACTGGCTCAAGAAAAAGAACAATCCAAGCAAAATGGAAAAGGAAAAAACATGTTGGGCCCTGGAACAGGCTGCCCAGGGAGGTGGTTGACTCACCTCCCCTGGAGGTGTTTAAGGGATGGGTGGATGAAGTGCAGAGGGGCATCGTTTAGTGATTGATGAGAATGGTTGGACTCGATGATCCAGTGGGTCTCTTCCAACCTGGTGATTCTATGATTCTATGTTTGGCTCTTTATCAAATAAATAATCGTCTCTGTTTTCATACTACCTCTGCTGTAAGCCTGCCCCTCAACAGGGAGAGTTTATGTCCCCAGAGTAGCTACTCTGGGCTTTGGACCACATGAAGGAAGCCTAGTCTAAGTCTGCTTTGACTGAACCAAACTCCTACACATTTTTCCCCATATGCCATTTTTATTTAAACGCACTACATTGGCAAGACTAAAATTAGAATGCTTTTATGGCAAATGCACTTAAAGGAGCAAAACTGACCTTGGTGCTCTCAGCCCTAATTGCCCATAATTATCCAACAAATGGGAAAATGGAACAGTGTAATAAGATTCTGGAGTCAACCTCAGAAATCTCTGTACTTTGCACATTTGCCACCATCAGATATTGTATTTCTTTTAAGAGTAAAGGAAAATAATTGCCTAAATGTAGGTCTGTGCTGGCTAAGAAAGTGCTGTTATAGAAAGCTGTAAAACAAGATAACTGGAAAATAATAAAAAAATGAAAACAGCACTTCTTCCAGCTAAAACTTCAGGTCTAGCAGAGTAGAGCTATTTATATGGCATATATCTAATGGATTAAAGTCTCCTTTTCAAAACTGTGTGCTTTATCTTGCAGCGGCACACTTTTCGATAGGACTTTTAATGCCTCTAAAAATGCAGATTCAGGGTTATCATGTTGCTTCCAGTCTTACCCAATTTGCCAAGGTATTGTTCAATACATTTAATAGAGACTGGAAGTGCCCCCTGACATCAGTCATTAGTGCTTTGGTATCTTCTTGCAAGTCCCAAGTGCTGCCCTGCAGGTAAGAGGGATAATAAATTACGTACACTGGGATGTGTCACTCCTTTGGGGCACTTTGCATTAAGCAGTTTTTATACTATTTCCCCTAGGATTTTCTCACCTTCTTTCTTTCTAGTTCCTTTCTTAAGGTTGATAGTGTAACCTATTGTTTTTATTGCCACTTTCTCCTTAATCAAAGAACAAATAAATTACGTCACTCGAGTCAAGCAGAGGAATTTCTTTAGCTTTGTCTTGCTATATTGATTTTAATGCACATTTGTTAATTACTTATACTAACAGGTTAGATGAGGTCTGAAGAGAAGCGTGAAATGAAAAGAGGTGTTAAAGTGGAGGCTCTTGTCATCCTTAGCAAATTATATTTTTACTTTTTTTGGTTTAGATTATCTCAACAAAACGTTCTACCAATGGGCTCTTTTCTTTCAGAGGCAAGATCCTGTCTCCTGGAATTCAACATTTGAGGAGATTTCCAGGAACGTGCTGAATATAAGATACACCCTGTTGCCCTACCTCTACACATTGATGTATGACGCTCATGCCCATGGCAGCACTGTTGTCCGCCCTGTACTCCATGAGTAAGTGTGACTCCTTTGCTCTCCTTGTCAGGAAGTTGCACTAAACCTTCTATAGTTACAACCCTCCTAATAATAAAATTTTCTCTGAGTTACAACATTTTTTAATTAAATAAAAAAAAAGCACAAGATTGAGAATATGAGCTTTCAATATTAAGCCTCACTGGAATAACACGAGTTCTGTGTTTTTCACTACGCAAAATTGAACGTTTGCTTCTCTATATTTAAATTTTAAAGCTCACCCTTAACCTCGTTAGGAGTAAGTAACAAAAAAGTTTCATCTGATGCTGGGCATGCAAACACTGCGAAAAGAGCTAGACAAAAACTTTGGACAAAAAGGAGGCAATTCTGCCACACATCATGAGTTTTGCTGGGAAAAATGTCTTTTGTGTGTGTGTCTGAGGAAATATAGCAGATTCTTTTAAAAAAAAAATGTTAGAAGTACAAAATCACCTTTGCTTCTGATCAGGAGGGGCAGTATCTGCAAAAGCTTCAACTTGTGCTCTTAAAAGATGTTTTCTAGTGTCTACATGTATGTCTTGGGTGAGAAATGCTGACTTCTTTGCATGTTTCAACTTGCTTTTTCAAATTGTCAAAGAAAAGAAGTGGCACAAATTATAAAGTGGTTCCCTGTCTTTCCATGACCTAATCTTACTATTGCTGATCCCAGCCACACACAATGGGTCTGAGTTCTGTGATCTAAATATACTGCAAAGTAAATGCAAAGAAAGGGCAAAAAAAGGAAGCTAAGTAATAGCTTGCATTCCTCTAATGATTTTCACATTAGGATCTTTATGCATTCCTGTTAAGCATTTATTGATCTCTGAATTATTAATACTATAATAAAGATGAGGAAATAGTAGAGATTTGGAATAATAGGTTCAATTTCTGACAAAAATGTCTGTGAGATGGAACGTTTTGGAGAAGTTCAGCACACAATGTCTAATCATTACTCTGTGAACATGCAGGTTTGTGGAAGACAGAAACACCTGGGATATATATGAGCAGTTCCTATGGGGACCTGCACTGCTCATCAGCCCTGTGATGCATCAGGTAAGCTTTTAAGCACTTAAGAAAATACTGAAGTCACTTTAGGTAAAATTCACTTATAGATTTAAGGAACCTAACCCATGTATGTTTAATTCCAGAATGCTGTAACAGTGAATGCTTACTTACCCAATGCCCGCTGGTATGATTACTACACAGTAAGTAATTTTGTAAATTATGTTGTTTCTTTTCTTCACAGCACTGTTCAGACAGCACCAAGTTGGGCTGAGAACAGTGGAGAGGTCCAAACACTCTCTTTCTTTTACAAATTTGCATTGAATTTCAGTTCTTACCAATGTAACATCATCTTAGCTGCTAAAAATCCCTCCTGGATTCTTGTGTAATACTGTATAATAACATGACCACAGTTAAGGTAACTTTAAAGTTGAAATAATATCTTTAATTTGAAGTCATTCTAGGTTTCTAACCCTAATGTTATACACACGTCTTTGTAACGGATGCTCTAATGGAGAAAGACAAAACAGGTGTAGCTGCATTATCTTTCACAGAATAAAAGAAACATAGTTTTGGTATTAGAAAGTGTAGGCATCAAAAATCTCTTTGTTAATCACAAAATTGTAATTCACCTGAATGGCCCCTTTGGTTCAGCTGCTCTCACCTATGATTAAGCCAATCTTCTATAGATTCAGAATTTTAGAGATTCTCTTAAATGCATCAGGTAGGTAGTCCTACCATAACAACTTGTAATTAATCTGTCTGGGGAAAAGATAATAATTTCATTCTAAAAAAATTCAGTAGAAGAATTTTTGGGGTTTTTTTATTCATAAATAGGATGAGGATGTTGGCTTTAGGGGACAGTCCAGACTTTTACAAGCTCCTTTGGAACACATCAACCTGCATATTCGAGGAGGATACATCCTTCCTTGGCAAAGACCTGCTAATACAACTTTTTACAGGTAAGATTAACTGAAAATTTAAAATTTGGCTTTGCCCAATTATGTATAACACTATCAGTGCTCAGAGAAGCTACGTATATGATAGCACTTGAGCTTTGGGGTTTTTTTTCCTTTTTTGTTTTACTCCTAATGGCCTCCTGTAATGTCATAGTGTGGGCTTAGGAAGATGACTATGGGAGATAGATTGAGTGGCATACAATATTTATTAAGAAGTCATAAACATGAAATGCAGTATGCTCAGGAATCATTATTCTGTTTTCCACAGCCGAAAAAATCCAATGGGACTCACTGTTGCTCTGAACGACACTCTGATGGCAGAAGGACAGCTTTACTGGGATGATGGTGTTCGCATTGGTACGTGTGGCACTTCTCCCCTTTATAAATTCCCGTCTTTGTGAGGATGGTCTAACACTGCAACATGTTGCCCCAAGAGGCTGTGGAGCCTCCACCCCTGGAGATATTCCAAGTCCAAATTAAAACAGACAAAACAAACCCCAGGTCTATGAAGCAGAGATTAAACAATTTACTGCAGTCCTGGAAAACCACAAAATACTCAGTAGCTGATTTAGGAACTTTTCTGTCTGCAGTTCTTAACAACAGCAACACAGTTATCCAAGTGGAAACTCCAAGCTGTAAGGAACTGCATCACTTATCCTTTGAAAAGGTCTGTTATAGTGGTTGCTTCTGCCTTAGAAGTCCTTGGTGTATCATGAGGTGTTCGAGGAGGAGCTTTAGGAGCAGATGGAAATGATGGACTCTGGTCAAAGCAATCACATTTCTAGAGGACATATCTGAATGTGCCTTCAGAGACAAAACTGAAATTTAACCATCAGATTAGCATTATATTCCTGATTTAAACTACATAGTGCTATGATTTATAGTATTAATATGTTCTAGAAATGCAATTGGCCCTGGACCTAAGGCAACACAGATAATAGATGTGTTCTCAAACCTATAGGAAACATAACCGTAACCATAGATTATGTGGGAATCTTTAAGTAGTTTCCTCAATATTACTAAATTTACATGGTCTTCAGATAAGAGATACTTGCATGTCATTTATCCTTTCCATCCAGAGGGTGTTACCCTTCTAATAACAATAAGCCATCACCCAAGATTTCTGTCAGTAATGCAGAGAATGGTGTTATTTTGCATAATGATATTTAGGGAAGTCTGCAGGATGCTGTTTGTGTGTTTTGCAATGTTTCCTGTGCACCACTGCCTGTTAGCACTGGAATTCAGGAATGATGACAGTGTTTGTGGAAGTCTGATGACAAATGAAATCAGACTAGATTACATGTTGCCTGTCACCAGGATGCCTGTGATCTACCTTTGATGATGCAGAAAGGCAAGAACCTAGAATGCCCATGATTATCAGCACTACTTTGCGTTTATTTATCACTGGGTAATAGGATTGATGAATGAAGCATCAACGTCTATTGCTGCCATGTGTAACTGGAGAGTGAATAGAGCTGAATGTGGGAAGGGATTCCCATATTGGTCTTAGTACCCTTGATCTTCCTAATGGTGGTTGTTTACCTTTTATATATATTGCCTCTAAAATGTTCTTATTCTTTAGATAGCACACAGTCCTATAAGAAAGTATTTTATGTCTTCTGGAAAGACAGAACTTTTCTGTATTTGTGTATGCATCAGTATATCATGTATTTGTGTATAACAGAATACTTGAAATTTTGATGTGTGTCAACTAAGTTGAATAGCTAATATGTTTTATTTTATTCTTTCCTATTAATAGATGCATATGAAGATGGTGTGTATCTGCTAACATCGTTTACTGCTAATTGGGTATGTAATGCTATCTCACAGTTTCTGAATAAACACTTTAGGAGATTATTGTTTTATTTTTAAATATAGGTGATCTAATACGGGACTTGCTCATGTCTAGATGTCCCACCCTAACATTAACTGATGATACTGATTTCGGAGTATTGTTAAGTACTGTATACATTTATGGCATTGTAATTTCAGATATGATTCTGAAAATAGAAGTTTGTTTCATATAGATTTCTGCAAAGTGAAAGCACGTATCAATATAAAACATCTCAAACACGTAGATGGTTCAGAACAACTGAACTGGGAAAAACAGCCCTTGCTGGTGAAAAAGGAGATGGAGGTTGCAGACAAGAGGGTTTATGGAGAAAAGTCTTTGGAACCCTGGCTTATAGCTATAAAGAAATACCTCTGCCCAGCAAAGAATTTGGGTTTTTTCTCAAGAATGGATATGTGAAGTTGTTCTTATCCATTTGGCAAGTTCAGAGTCCTTCCTGCTGTTCTCTATATTGCTGTTCAAGCTATGTCATTGCTCTAAAAAGAAAGAAACATGCACAGGGTCAGAAGGAGGGCATTTCTGTTAGCAGTGGGGCAGTGGGGTGCTTTTCTCCTATTTGTGGTAGGATGTATTTGCTGAGTGCAGTCTTAGTGTGAGGAAGCAGAACAGTCATTGGCAATCACAGAAGAAAACACTCTCTAAAAGAGCAAATAGAGGAGAACAGGATCTGCCTCATTCATGAGTCCTAATCATGCCCTTCCATTGATGACAAACCGGAGGTGTGATGGTGGTTCTGAGTCATAAACTTGAGCCCCAGTTCTAGGAACTGTGCATTGACCCCAGTCAATGTATTTTATAGAAAAAAAAAATTGAGGGGCAGCCTGGTAAGACAGCAAAGAAAGTGCAGTGACTGATGTAGAGTCACTACCTCTCTTCTGGACTGCTCTTTCCCTTTGTTCATCATCACAGAAAATCTGGGATGCATTCATGGGTAAATAAGTCAATAAACAGAAGCTTTCCCTTTAAATACTGGCATTTCTGGGATGTTTGGCTTCAATTTTTCTCATAATCATTTGAATTTCTGGAATTAAACTAGGCTGTGGTCATATAAACTTTTGGTTTAAAAGACATGCTTTTTCTTTTTTAATAGAAAATACTTTTTTATTTCATTAGTTTTTTAAGGCAGCAGAATATTTTCTAATTTTTAACTGCACTGTTCTTCTCATAATTTTCTTTGTCAAATAATTGGATGTTAATCGCTAAGGAAATTTGTTTTGCCTAATATTTACTATTTGCAGTTGCAAGAAGATTATAAAATAAATGCACTTTTTCCTGTTCTTACAGCAAGTTGGTAAGGAAATGCATACTTAGAGAGATCTTGAATCAATCAACCATGGAAAATAATCACACTAAAAGGAATACACCCTAAGCATTGAATATGCAGAACTATATCAAATATACAATTGCATTGGATTGCACTTGGGCTGTGAACCAGCAGGCAATGTCTCTGGGCTGCTTAACATGGCATTTGCTTTCTGGAGATATTTAGTCCTTGGTGCATCCCAAAAAGAAACTGTGCGCTCATAATCTACTTAAAATCACAGCAAGTGGAAATGAGAGGGGACTTGCGAGTGCTGAGGGCAATGATGGGGTGAAGGAACTGCTGTGGGAGGGTGTGAAGTAGAGAGAGCATAACCTAGATCAGAAACCAGGAGAAGGGGCTTAGCTGTTGTCCCTGTGACAGTAGAGGAGGGGTTTGTCAATGCAGCAGGAGTTAAGAGCACCTGGTTGCTTTACTCCTCACATCTATCAGCAATTAAAGTGGCAATTAAAGACACAGCAGAGCCCAGGATCTAAGCAGATTAACAATGTGAAGGAAATTGAAACCTTCAGCATTTAGAAAAATAAATAAAAACATACAGGTATTTTAAAAAAAATAAATAGGGAGAGAGGAAAGCAATTGAAAAAATCCTGTGGACTAGTACTGGTCTAGTAACAATCTCTTATACCTCTTTCCTTTTCCTGTCAGAACGTTTTAGACATCACGGTTTTGCATCACGGTTACACTGATCCAAACAACTTAATGTTCACTGAAATTAAAGTCCTGGGGTTGCCCACCAAGATTACCAAGGCGACCGTATTGCAGAATGGTGTGACAGTTGCATTGCCTCACACGGTGACCTACAATGATGCCAAGAAGGTGAGATGCCATTTGCAGGGCAATGCCACTTTCACGATGGCACACATGCTCTTAAACATTTAGAGATTCAGCTCTACACTGTAATATAATATTTAAAATATATTTCAGCAAGATATATATGCTATCATTAGCTCATGATTATATAAGTCATCATTTAATTTATAGTAAAGATTGTGCAGGTAGTCTAGTAGAGCTTTTAAGCATAGCGATTACTGTCAAGGAACCAAAATACTTCTGACTGGAGTTTGATTTGTGTTTGTCATCCTAACAGCTTACTTGCAACTTGTGAGATTTCAAGGAAGGTGAAGCAGCTACAAGTATTTTCATAGTCTCTACATGACCCTGTTGTTGTCAATCTTGTCTGACAACACTTTCACTTCTCAGCCCTGTTTGTCTACCACCCTTTCTTACTTTGCCGTATCGTATTTTGTCTATTGGCATTGCAGCACAGGGCTCCTACCTGTAAAAGTCAAATCTCACTTCTCCTAAGGTTATTAGCATACCTTCCACCAGAGCACAGGGTTTTCCATCTGCATGTGTTGTTCCTGGTTCCTGCCCAGGGCATTCCCCTCACCTCCTCCACTAATAAAGGCCAGCACTACAAAAGGCAACTGAAATAAATGTGTATAATTGCATTTCCATTCAAGACGATGCTCCTGTGGGGTATGTTTCAGATACGAACAGAACTGCAGAGGCATTCAGTCTTGCCAGTTTTCTGGTAGAGGGAGACTGCCTAACCTCTTCTCTTACTGGGATCTTATCACTTTCCCTTTGAAATTCAGTTTCTGTCAGTCTTAGTTCTTTCTCTCTTTCATGAAAAGCCAGAACTGTATGCTTAACTAAAAAGACGAGTTAAAAATGTAAAAGAGAGTGGAGTTCTAAAAGAGCTTCTGAATGAAGAGAAGGGATCAGAGCCTCATGGTCAGATATCCAAAAATCTAGGCTTCTTAAAATGTGTTTAAAGTGGTACAAACACAAAAGCAAAGGAAGGAGAATACATTCTTGTAACCTGAAGTGAGAAGCCACTGTATTCTTTACTGAACACAGACAGAGTAGTAGCTCTTCAGGGCAGTTATTAATTGTCCATTTTTTGTCTGTTTTTTTCCCACAGGTCCTGACAATCACCCAGCTTCAACTAGAATTAGGCAAAAACTACACCGTGCAATGGAACTAAAATGCCTGGGAAACAACATTGACCATACCACTGAATTTTCTTGTTGTTTTAAAGCTATCTTTCAAATTCTCCATTTTCAAAATGCCTCTCTGTCATCGTATAATTTGTACTGTAAAAAATATACTAGTTATAGTTAATTCATATTTAGGATTATTTGTATAAATTTGTATATTTCAGTGTTATCGTAGGCTGACTAAACAGTCTCCCTGTGATGCAAAGTCAGTATTTTAAACTGTATGGCACTGCAATCTAGCATCATAATTCAAAACTGAGACCTGAATGTAAAACTGTTTTCTTAGAGTAGGATTTCTGGCTGACTTCTTGTGTGCCAGATTTTAATTGTGGCTATTTGAGTCACTGCTATGGAGAAGTATTTAAGACCAGATGAAGAAAAAGTAACTGCTTTCAGATCAGTGATTTATTGTGAAACAAGGTTTCAAGTTGTTGATCTATAAAATTCTGAGGTACTCACAAAAGTCATTTTGAGGTTTAGTTTTCCTATGGCTTAGGCCAGACATCTGTATTCCCCAGTGTTGTGACCTAAAGTTGTAAAATTAAACCCGAAGTTTCAAGGTAAACTGATTAACGTTGGTCTCTGAGTGTTTATTTCACTGAAGGAAATGTTGTTGCATGTTTACTATAATGGAGTAATTCATGTTAAGACTCTTCGTATCCCAAGAGTGCAACAGATGATCTAAACAGATTGGAAAAGCATGTTTACAATTAAATTTGATGGGAATAAACTGCTGTCAGAGTAATAGTACTCTCTAGTGACTGTGCTTAAGATTAGATTAAAGGATACCTCTCTGTTATAAGATTTTGTAGTAAAACAGGTAAGTAGCCAACATTTCATAGGTGAATCATGGTGATTGTAGGGCTGAATTTACTGAAATTTCCCTGTGATGTAATAACGAAACTGCAATCCAGAGAAAATGGCAATCTAGGACTAACATTACCATTTTGACAACTATTTCTATCTGAAGGAATCTAGTACACAGTTTCTCCAAAGCTACTGATGACCAGCAGCGTAAGTAAGCAGATACAAGGACATTTCTCAACACTGAGAAGAGGGGAGGTGCAGGTTACTGACCCTTCGATCCATTCCCTTTCACACTATGTTCTACTGCTTTACACCCACTCAAATGATAGGTACAGCGAAAGACATCCAAGAGCTTGTTTTCATCATTGTTCTCATCAGATTTATCTGGGGAGTCTCTTTGATTTGTTTTCTCAGCTTTGAGAGGATCAATACCTCAGCTGAACTGACTGCATTTTGGCCACAGAGGAAGGCTTTTACTGAGTGAGTCCTCAAGATGGTAATAATTAATGAGGAACTCATATAGACTGAGAAATCACAACTTCAAAGATGAGTTGGCCACCTTAGGGAGATGCTCCCTGCTGTGTCTCTCCCAGAGGGCCTGGGAAATGAACATCCTCTCTTGCAGTTTGTACAAGTAGATGCAGCTCAGCAAACCAGACCCACAGCTCACTTCTGAAGTGTCTTTTATAGCATCACAGTCGTTAGCTGGAGCCCAAAGATAGTATATGCTGCACCAGGTGGACTTTTTTTTTTCTTCTTCAGGCTTAAAGTAGCTTTTTATGCAGCGTCTCTCTTTGGGTCAGATACACGCGTGTGTTGTGAAACATCTCTTTCTGCTGGAAGTCCCAATAGAGTTCATGAACTGTGCTGAGTATTGGGACAGTTTTCAACAGAACTAAGTAAGTGTCAACAAACATACTAATTGTGTTTTGGACCTAGTTTTTCTATGATTCTATGATTCAAACAATTACTTAAAAAAGTACTCATAAAATAGCATAATAACACTCAGAGGTTTGATATAATCCTGCTCCCCATTGTACCAGAAAATGCTGATGGAAAGCACAGCATCTTTCCTGAAAGCCATAAAGTTTTGGTTTCAATTTTCTTTTTCTGAACTTTATTGGCTGCTGCCCTGGGCATACTTGAAAAAATAAATCCAAAGAAAACAGAACTTATGAATAGTCATAAATTTTTTTGTGTATTAAAATTTCCAGCTAATTATTTCCTAGTATTAAAACACCAGATTTACATTATGAATAGCATATTGTTGTAGATTATCTCCACTAGGCAGCTAAATAGTGTCAAAGACCAACTAGACTGTTGGAAATAAGAAGAGCGCATTCGAAATGCTGCCCTTCATGCATCCTGGTCTGAGACTGCTTCTAAACATGGTCTGAGAGATGAGATGATGGGTGATGCAGTGCCTTGCACTGAGCTAGTGTCCATTTTGCACCTGCATTGTTTTCTGGATGGGAAAGTTCATATCTTAGTGAGATATCTCATGTCATAGAATCACCAGGTTGGAAGAGACCCATCGGATTATTGAGTCCATTCCTATCAAACACTAAACCATGTCCCTCAGGACCTCGTCTACCCATGCCTTACACATCTCCAAGGAAGGTGAATCAACCACCGCCCTGGGCAGCCTATTCCAATGACCCTTTCCGTGAAAAACTTCCTCCTAATCTCTAGCCTAAATCTCCCCCTGGTGGAGCTTGAGGCCATTCCCTCTTGTCCTGTCACGTGGGAGAAGAGCCCAGCTCCCTCCTCTCCACAACCTCCTTTCAGGTAGTTACAGAGAGCAATGAGGTCTCCTCTCAGCCTCCTCTTCTAAAAGCTAAACACTCCCAGCTCTCTCAGCCGTTCCTCATAAGACCTGTTCTCCAGCCCCTTCACCAGCCTTGTTGCTCTTCTCTGGACTTGCTCCAGAGCCTCAACATCCTTCTTGTGGTGAGGGACCCACAACTGAACACAGGATTCGAGAAGCGGTCTCACCAGTGCCCAGTACAGGGGGAGAATCACCTCCCTGGACCTGCTGGTCACACCATTTCTGATACAAGCCAGGATGCCATTGGCCTTCTTGGCCACCTGGGCACACTATTGGCTCATGTTCAGTCGGCTGTCAACCAACACCCCCAGGTCCCTCTCCTCCATGCAGCTTTCTAGATAGATTTCTCCCAGTCTGTAGCTCTGCATAACAGCGTTAGTACATATACACACACACACACACACACACACACACACACATATACGCATATGTTTATATATACATGCATACACACATATATACAGAGGTATATATATATATATACACATATATTTATCTGTGATATCGACATACAAAACCATAATATATGTGCATGTATGCACGTATGTAAATCCATGTGTTTTATTCCATCATTTTTTTAACTAGGGTTCCTCTTTACTGAGATATTATAAAATTTTAATAATGGTCAGGTTTCGGGGAAACTACACCAGAGAACAACCAGATGCAAACAGGATCTTAGGAGTACACTTTTTTCCTTGAAACACGTTCAAGTTCTTAGCAACTCATCCTAGAACTGATTCAGAGCTCATAGGAATCAATGAGTTGCTTTCTGTAGGCTTTGGATGAACTCCTGAAAGATTAAGTCTCTGTTTTAAACCTGTGCCTCCTGCCTCTGGCATGGGTCCCAGCATTGGTACAGCTTCATTTACCAAAGCAAAAATGACCTTTAAATGCATTGTTGCAGACCAAGAACACAGCCCGGAGATTAAATAAAGGACAAGTAACAGGTTAATGAACTTCATGAAACAGTCTCTCTTTGCTGTGTTATTAGGAGCTGTGCTCAAACAAAAACTTGACAACATGCAGCAACTGTGCTTAAACGCTAATGATGGCCACGTAGATCCCCCAAGCTTTGCTTAACACATTCCTGCAAGATGAACAAATGTGTTATCACTGTAAGAAGGCAGAAGATACAGAGAAAACTGACCAATTAATCCCCTCTCCAGATGACTGCTTTTCAGGACAACCCTGACCATCTTAAAGAAGATCACAAAGTTCTCTGTATTTGACTGATATTGGTAATTTATATCAATATTTTTATTTAGCCATATAATGAGTGGCTAGTGTTGCAGTTATTTATCTCTGCCCCAGTGACGGTGCTGTAGCAGCCTGAGCTGTGTTCCAGCTGCCCAAATTAGCATGAGTGCAAAGCCACCAGCCAGCCAGC
Source organism: Coccyzus lansbergi (assembly GCA_033558105.1). NCBI lineage: Eukaryota > Metazoa > Chordata > Aves > Cuculiformes > Coccyzidae > Coccyzus > Coccyzus lansbergi. The sequence continues at coordinate 1,498,276 of JAUMJK010000675.1, forward strand.
GAAAGGACTGATGGAGGCCAGGTCCATAACTCCACCACAAATCAAGAGGAAATTACATTTCCAATGACAGGTAGCGTGACCTTCAATACCTCTCAGTACAGAAACATTTTATATCCAATTATTATTAATTCATCAGCCAGGTAAGCAACTGCCGTGTTTGCCCTTGTGCATTGAGCCCACACAGTCAACCCGAAAGGGAACAAGTTCTGACAAATCACTGCACATTTGGGTTTGAAGGCCAAGATGAGGGGTTTTAGTGAATCCCCACCTGGCCTCTGAGTCCCCTGCTAAGAAAGCTCTGCTTTCAGTCTTAGAGAGAGAGAGAGAGAGAGAGAGAGAGAGAGAAAGCAGACAAACTGCAAAACTGGGGGTTCTTTTCACTCATTTTCCTTCCTATTTCTCAAACAGAAACTCTAGCAGACCTCCCTGTAGACTCCTGCCTGATTAAGTAGTTGATCTTTGTATTTTAAATGTGGTTACATTGTTGTAGCAATGTGTAGTATTCAGATCTAATTACCTTCCTCATGCTTGGAAAGTGGAAGAATCCAAGAATACTTCAATAATACAACACATGAAGCACAAGCCTGGAAACAGCTGGGAGCTTTCTTTCTAGCAACCGTACTGTGATGAGCACTATCGAGGTGACAGCTCTGTAAATTACATCCTTGCCAGATGAGTAGCTGGAGGATATTTTCAGAGGTGTGACCTGTCACTGGAGGGTGACTTACCTTAAACAGATTCTGACTCAAAACCTATAGAAACAATCATGAATTACCAGCATTTCCAGGATACTTTTGCGTCAGAATCCAGGTCTCTAAGCTGCAGGGTTAATTCCTGCTGTAGCACGCTTGATATTATTGACATCTGGGAAGATGTCAGAAGCTATAGATCTTGGTGATAGCTTTCTTAAGGCATATGCTCTATAAATAGTGGTTTTCAGAAAATATTTCTAGCTCTTATGCACTAAAATGTAGTTGGGATTCTTGCATTTTTTGCCTTTTTGAATATGCTGCCATGCAATTGTCCTTCCTCGTATCTCATGTTATGGCTGAAGGATATTAGCAGCAAGCTGTGCAATACAAGGTCTCCTTCATTTAGATTTTTCTCTGTGAAACAATTGCATTTTGAAAACAGCTCTTTCACTCCTAAAAAAGAAGGGTCTGCTTAATACCGGCTGTAAAGAAAACCACCACTAATTGGTGTGGGATGGAAATGATAAAGAATCAGCTCACATTTGCCTTCATTGTGGCTCTAAAGGAATTTCCACCCTTACTCTGAAGGACTTCTCTCAGGTACAACGTGTATGAATACTTGGGTGGTCTGCCTGGGCACGGACTATTTCTGTTGGAAAGGAGCAGGTATCACTGCGCTAAATAGACATTGATGGTTCTGCAATTACTATTCCACCAATGTAAATGACAAAACCACGTCACACTTGGCTGTGCTTGTTCTGATGAAGCTGCCACATACACTCAGTTAATTGGATTTTTCCTTGGAGTCTGGGTGTAACAGCTGGATAGCAACATCTGGCGACACGGTGGGAGCGTGGTCTGCTTTGACAAGTGAGTGAGATTTCGCCACTCCAGAGAGCACAACAGGTGAAGTTTTCAAATTACTTCACTGCTCTGACATAAGGAACTCACCTCTACTTCCCCTTTAAGATAAGGAGTTCTTTCTTCCTTACGTTCTATTTGTCTTGAGGCAGTGAGGAAACTAGCATGGTTATATGTTATAAAGCTTATCCCAACTCCATCAACAGGCACCAAGAGAAACATTTTAATTCTATTTTATAAAGAAGCCGGGGTTTTTTTGTACTCTCAGTCGATGAACTATTTGAGTTTTCTTTAGCTAAACTAGGAAATTTTGGTAAGAAGTTATATCAGTAATGAAGAGTATGTACATTTCTCTGAAAATAGTAATCCCATATTTTTCTGAGAATTCAGTCAAACTTGATGGTGGTTTCAATGTATTAGTAATATGAATATAGAATTACAGAATAACCAGGTTGGAAGAGACCCATCGGATCATCAAGTCAAACCATTCCTATCAAACACTAAACCATGTCCCTCAGGACCTTGCCCACTCGTCCCTTAAAAAAACCTCCAGGGAAGGTGATTCAGCCACCTCCCTGGGTAGCCCATTCCAATGCCCAATGATCCTTTCTGTGAAAATTTTTTTCATAATGTCCAGCCTAAACTTCCCCTGGTGGAGCCTGAGGCCATTTACTCTTGTCCTGTCCCCTGTCACTTCAGAAAAGAGGCCAGCACCCTGCTCTCTACAACCTCCTTTCAGTTGTAGAGAGCAATGAGGTCTCCTCTCAGCCTCCTCTTCTACAGGTTAAACAACGCCAACTCTCTCAGTCGTTGCTCATAGGGCCTGTTCTCCAGCCCCTTCACCAGCTTCGTAGCTCTTCTCTGGACTCGCTCCAGAGCCTCAACATCCTTCTTGTGGTGAGGGGTCCACAACTGAACACAGGATTCAAGGAGTGGCCTCACCAGTGCTGAATACAGAGGGAGAATCACCTCTCTGGATCTGCTGGTCACATCATTTCTGATCCAGGCCATGATGCCATTGGCCATCTTGGTGACCTGGGCACACTGCTGGCTCATGGTCAGTCGGTTGTCAACCAACATCCCCAGGTCCCTCTCCTCCTGGCAGTTTTCCAGCCAGACTTCTCCCAGTCTGTAGCTCTGCATAGGGTTGTTGTGCCCCAAGTGCAGGACCCGGCATTTGGCCGTGTTAAACCTCATGCCATTAGACTCAGCCCAGCAGTCCAACCTGTTTAGTTCCCTTTGCAGAGCCTCCCTACCCTCCAGCAGATCCACACTTCCACCCAGCTTAGTGTCATCTGCAGACTTGCTAAGCGTACACTCGATGTCTTCATCCAGGTCAATTATGAAGACATTGAGCGGGGCTGGACCCAGCACTGAGCCCTTGGGAACCCCACTTGTCACTGGCCTCCAGCTGGATTTAACACCAATATATTGCAGTATTAACTGTTATAATTTTTGAATGATGATGAATTGAAACTAAACCTTTGTAAATTAATCCAATAGGAAATAACACTTCAAATGATCCTATGTGGGGGAATAAAATGTTTAAATACACATTTGCTATATGTAATTTTTAAGTGTATATACAAGTATATACACTTACATACACACTACATAAATATTTTTTAAATTATTGATATTTTAAATTCTATTAGGTGAAATAATGTGGGGTTTACTTGCTATATGGTTATCCTCAAGTTTAGAGTAATTTCACTTGAATTTTTAATACATATGAGGCATTATGCATATGATAATGATTATGTAATAAGCAATTTAGAAATGCTCTCTGACCAGACCAGTGGTTCCCTTTTAATAATCTCATGAGACCTTTCAGGCAGATATAGTGCACCATTTACTCCCACTGATATAAACCCTATATTCAGGGTCAGGCTATAATGCAGCTGATACTAATATATTCCAGCTATTTTTAAAAATTAAAGCAATTTGAATTGAACACTCAGTGCAGGAAAGGCAAATAAAAGTGACATTCAGGCGGGATGGCCAAAAAGTGTTTGTTAAAATCATAGTTTGCCATATGTTGCCTCTTAAAAATACCATAGGAAGGCATAGGAAGGAGGGCAAAGAATCTGGTCTAGATGAGTCCCTTCAGGTCCATCGTTTTTTTGGGGGTTTTTTGCTGGGATAGGAAGAGCTGAGCTGGAGGATCTAATGGGTAACATAGAAAATGTTCAACTTCTACGAAGATCTGAATATCCACATTTACAGGTCATCAGGACACAGCCACAGGAGTCAGAATTAAATCAGATGTGTGCAGTAGTTGATACAACATCCTTCCAATTCCTTGTATTTGGTGATTGTTACTGTATGAGGTGTCACAAAGAGGGTTCAATTCATTTTGAAACATCCAGTTAAAAAAATGTAAACTCATTTTGATATTTGGATAAAAGTCTAGGGCCAAGGAGTATAATGTGATGTTTTAAGCCAGAAGAGTTGCTGCCTAAAGTTGTAGAATTTTGATGGCTTGTTTTATTTTCTCATGAATATGAATGTAAGAGAGAGCAACACACTGTGACTTGTGATTACAATGTCTGAAATGAAGCCAGCAAATGGAAATTTGAGTGAGTTGGGTTCTTTTTTTGCATTTGCTAATATACTTAATTCTATCAGTTATCATTTTTAACAGATTTGGGAGAAAATAAATAGCATTAGTTAATGATAATTTCACTATCAGATATGTATTTCATAAATGTTATCTGTAGTGACATTTCCAGCCTCCCCTGAAAAGACTACAAAACTCAGTACAATCATTTAAAATAACAGCTCTAAAATCTCTTTTTCTCCTCCGTGTTGTCTCCTATGTGATCTATACAATGCCTCACACACAACTCCTGACACCTGTATCTTATCATTTGCCCTGGGACATTTGGATTAGAACAGACAGGGGAAAAAATAAAGCTCAAGAATCTGTCTTGTTAGGAAACACAGCTGGGTTTGCTGTTTAATCGTGACACTGTTATCCACTGTGCTGGGATTAATGTGCTTCACTCCCTCTCCGTTGTCACTTGCTGGGGATGAGCGATGCCGAGGAGGGACTTGGCCAGCATTAGCTGATCCAGACGTTGCCAAAGGGTAAAACTAATCAGAGCCAGGTAAAGGGAAACATTTTGTGCCTGTGTTAATAGCACTAAATAATATTTCCTTGGGTAATAACCATTATAACAACGTCTGCAAACCTAGGAGAAATAGTAATCCTCATTAAAATGATTCTCTAGTAAATTGCAGTGAGTTTAGAGACTGCTCTTGATCCACATTTTATTTTGCCATTTCTTATATCCTGTCTCTATGGTATATGAGAGGGTGTATGCCTATGGAGCTCCTTCTTTTTTAATGCATCTGAGCTTAAGACAGATTCCACTTGTTGGATTTGGACGGCAGCAGCCTCTGAATTTCTTAAAGCTACAGCTTTGGGCTGCAGAATTGGGTGTTTTCTCTGCCACCTACTGACAATTCATAATTTTAAAAAGGAGAAAGCTATCTGTGGGTCACTAACTGGAAAACCTTTGCAGGCAAGCAATGGGAGAGCTTTACCTGTTTGCTCTTGTGTGCCATCTAATCTTCGCTACCAATAAGTCTTCTAATTCCCATACAGCTCCACTCCTCAGCACTCACCTCCAGTACTACGTGGTCTTCTAACTTCCCGAGGAGCAAAGCGGTTCCTTGGCAGATGCCACCTGATTGGATACTCCAGTCAAGTATCTCCATGAAGCCCTGCCATCCAAAGGCTAAACCACAGCTCAGTGCTGTTATACAGCAAGGTATTAGTCAAAAGTTTTTCTGATATATCAAAATTATACGTTTCCCTTGTATTAAATAATGAACATAGAATTTTCTGCACTGCTTGTACAAGCTCTCAGTTTAATTTGTTGCTATCCAGTATTCCGGGGTTCGCTTTCTATGGCAGCATGCAGTGACACTCAGGAAGCATCTTTTGTTATTTTTCATACTAGACAGCTTTTGCTTTTTCTACAAGTTTCCATCTGATTCCTTTAATGAAATGGCTCTCACAATTGAGCTAATCTCTCCCTCAGCTCCTCCTTTTCTCATTTTCACTGCCAGGCTTTGCCTTGCGTTCACTCTGTGCTGCTATCAGTCTTGAGAAAATGCTTTTACGGGTTCTACCTATTCCATCTCCAACTTTAGAAAACGAAATATTTTCATGCCACCTCTACACGCTGCAATTTTAAATGGATCTAATCAGTTCTGCCCTCTACCTTTTAAAAGTAGAAACATTTTCGAATGAAAATTGAGATATCCCATCCTTCAGTGATAGCCTAAACTCTCAGTCTCTTCCATATCACCTTTCAAGCAATAAAAAAAAAAAGTTTACCTGACTTTGAGAATTTAATCACAGCACAAAAACCTTTTCCAAGTGTTTTAATTGAAGCCAAACATCTAATTAGGTTACAATGTCGTATCTCGACTACCCACGTTGAGACAGCATCTCTTAACAAATTTAAATATTCCATTTCAGAATGTATATACTTGCAAGTATGTAATCAAATCATCTCCAGCTAACAGTATCACTCAAAAGAACATGAGGTTAAAAATAATAATTAAAAAAATAACATAAGTAAAAAGTTAATGTGTTAAAAAATTTGCATCGTCTGATTTTTTTCATATGAGCAGTACATTAGTTAGGATATTCTAAACTATTGCTTACCTTGGTTTAAGTTCTTGCATTAAAAAATTCCTTGCTTCAACATACACACAGGTGACAATCTTAATCTTGCACATTAATATATGTCTCTAAAAGAATTCAGAACAGAGAACTGAATTTCTGCACTCTTAATATATGGACTAATAAACAGTTATCAATCTCCTTTCCCAAAACAGTTTCCAACTATACAGATGTAAGGGACACTTAATTAATGTGCCACTTCCAGACCTGGCACACATGCAAAGAGGGTTTTGGTTTTTTTTTCATTTTCTTTTGAAATATTCTTTTTCATCTCATGAGCTTCCCTCCACTCCTTTCACTATCATATCCCAAATTAAGAGTAAATATTTTCTTACCTATTGTGCACATAAAAATAAAATTACGTATGAATCCTCAAACATTGAGAGTGGTCTCTCAGATTACTAGAGAGCAGAATAGTATGTAAAGGTGAGGTAGCTACAAGGCTGGAATGACATGGTATGAAAGTGCTGACTAGAGTCTCAGTACCTTTTGACACTGAATTTATTATAGACAAGGCTACATATTTAATTTCAAAAGGTTTTCTGAATTTAGCTGGAGATAGCACCATTCTCTCTCTCTGCACATCTTCCTTTTTCCCCACTTATATGAGTATCTAACAGCCCCTGAAACGCTCCCAAGGACAATTTATTCCCTGTGCACAGCATCGTTAATGCAGCATTAACACACAAGAGTTTACTTCAAAGTTTCCAAACTTTCAACTAGGAACATGATAAAAACGTTCTGTGGCTGAAATAACCCAACAGTCTGTTTCATTTGGAGAACTATTGCTCCATAGCTTAAAGTAATTTTCTCTGTTAGGTGGTAAGTTCATAAGGATACTGTAACATTAATGAATGATGATGATAGAGCTGACATTAGCATGAGGCTATTTGACATCAAGGGAAACTATGCTGGTTCCTCACTGCCAAGGTTCCTGAGAATGCTCAGCTTCTCGCAGCTTTTTTTTCATGTCAGCATGTTCTGCATGGCAGCACCTAGTGAACAAAGCAAAAGAAAATGTTTCTAAAGAAATAATCTGAAATCAAACTAGTTCTGAAACTGAGGGACATTAAGAAATTGATGATAAAGAAAGATCATCTAATTGAAACTAAAAATATAAGATAAATAATACTGCTGAGAGGATAAGTGAGGTGACAGTCAGGAGAGTTCAATTAAGTGCTTTCTTTGAGCACCTTTATGCTGGTTCTATTGTGCATCAGAAACTGAAAAGAATGCTAGTACACAGGCCTTTTTACACTGAGGTGAAACCTCTGTGCTCAGGCAATATTTTATAGTGTGTTTTGAGTATGATCCAAGTATACTAACATTGCTCAACTCTGGTAGTGCTGGGTGACATCTCAGTCAGAAAAACCTGCCTCTGTAACTGAAGGCTGTAAAATGTGCATGAGTATGAGGAATTTTTATTTGCAGTTATAAAAATATCCATAGTTAAAATATTTTACCTGCCCCAGTGATTTTTACACCTGCAGATATGCTTTTAAACATGATTTAGTCAGGTTCATTTTAACCAAAAGTTATGTGCTAAGGTGAACTAGGCGGTGAGCCCCTGTATATTGATTTGTAACTCAGAGCTTGAAGAATACCTCTTTTTTTTTTTTTCATTATTCTCCAAGATGAAAAATGGGCTATTTAATGCTTTTTCTCCCAATTATGTGAGCGCTAAAGGAACTGGACAGGATGTTGGTAATGGGAATGTCCTGTATCTTTATATTGCAAACGTGCTGGCAGGGCTGTGGTTGGTACCGACAGCCTGGATGGTGGGTGGAGAGTGATGGACCTGTTTGCCTGGTGGGTCACCTATCACAGACGAATTTGACTAGAGTTGACTTGTGCTGGAGGTACCAGTGCAACCCCATGCCCTGACATGCACCAAGAGGTGGCCGCAGAGCATCACATGTGGCTCTGTCTGGTATAAGGCAGCCAAACCAGTAAAGACGCAGATCATAGAATCACCAGGTTGGAAGAGACCCACAGGATCATCGAGTCCAACCATTCCTATCAATCACTAAACCATGCCCCTTATGATGATCCTGGCATGGATCATCTGCCCACAGATGATCCTAAAGTAGAAAGCACCACAGAGACATTCAACGTACTAGAATAATTGATAGCTCTGGTCTGTGAGAAAACAAACATTTGCATAGTCCAAACTAATGAGACTACTTAAGTCTCACTACATTTTACAAAAAAATAATTTTCAAATAATTTAAAAGTACTATGCATATATATACACACACACACAGAGATCTCCCATATTAATGTACAAATATATCAGTACTACTGTTCCATAGAAGTATTAGACAATTACACTGGCATGACATGATATATACCTGTTGCCATGGCAAGTGACTGAATATTATGGAACTTATTTTCCTCTCCCTTCCTGCATGGTGAAAAGTAGAGACAGACCCCAGAACGTGGCACTGTTCAGGACTGGTGCTGCAAAGAGGAGTTCAGAAACGTTAGTGGTAAAACCCAACAAACAGACACCAAAATGAATTCTCCAAAGCCTCAGCAAGTTAATTTTCCCTAGCGTTAATATAAGACCAGCTAAGTAAGTCTTTCACGGGATCGTTTTCTCAAAATTTTCTGACTTGGATTTTCTCACAGGATATAAGTCAAGTAGAGATTTACTGAAATCTCTGGACTTGTACTGAAAAAAAAACCTACTAGAAGATATTCCCCTGTAGTTTCTAGCAGTGTTCTATTCTGCCTGTTTCTCAGTTTGTTTTTTCTCATCTAGATACTGACAACATTTTTCAAAACAACATTCTCTGTATCTTATGACCTGTGATACCATATTCCAACGAGATTAAGTTTTGATATTTTTTTCATTCTTTTCTATACTTTTATGACTTTCAAAAAATGAATATTTCTGTTGGTCAGTTCAGGCTGGCAGCACCATACGCATGACCAGAGTGATTATTTAAATACTTTCTCAGTACCTAGAAAATAGAACCATTCATTAATATCTTATGAGGAGAATTTTGGGACAGGCTTTTTACCTCTTATAATACATTTTAATGCATTTCTTATTGAGTCCTCTATTACAGTTCTGAAGAGGTAATTCATGCTTTTCTTCAATTCAATATTTCCTTGCAAGAGAAGAACAAAAGCTGGAATTCTCTTCCTACTGCTAGGTAATTCCTACGAGATGTACTTTATTTATAACTAATATAGTTAGGGAATATACTTTCCACCATACCATAAAGCATAGTTATGAGAATAAAAGTACATATGTGGGTCAAAAAGGAAATTATTTTTTCCTCAGATAAAGGGGGATCAAAATCAGAAGAAGCTTTTTTTTTAAATGACTATGTATTGAAAATGTCACTTTCAGGGTATATATTTCCAACACAGATTGATTCAAAGTTCCTTTACATATTGAGTAATGAATCATAGTATTCTTGTGTACAAACAACACCCTTGGAAAGGAAATATTTTCAGCTGCTAGAAAAGTGTTTTTCACATTTATATATAGTATATAGCTATATAGAACATGTCTGGTATGATAAATATTTAGACACACAGACACACACCCACACATTGTGCAGAATTGATTGTGTCAAGAGGAAACTACTTAGTTACTTCATAGAAGATATCATTTGTGGGGTTTTTATTTTATTTTTAGTATATAACTGTTGCAGTTAACCTCAAACAGAAACTAAACCTCACACTGCTGTTCACTTACCAGATCTTTGTGGGATGGGGGAGATAATCAGAAGGGTAACAGTGAGAAAACTCACAGGACAAGGTAAGGACAATTTGTGAGATAGAAAAAGAAACCATGTTTGCAAACAAAGAAAACTAAGGAATTCCTTATCTACCTCCCATCAGCAAGGCAGCTCTTCAACCATCTCCAGGAAAACGGGGATGTGTAAGGATGACTTGGGGAGGCAATCACCATCACTCCAACCATTCCCCTTTTCCCTTCCTTCCACAGCTTTATATACTGAGCGTAAAAGCATATGGTATGAAATATCCCTTGGTCAATTGGAGTCAGCTGTTTTAGCTGGGCATAAAGGCCGGATCATGCACTTGGGGCACAACAACCCTATGCAGAACTACAGACTGGGAGAAGCCTGACTGGAAAACTGCCAGGAGGAGAGGGACCTGGGGGTGTTGGTTGAGAGCCGACTGACCATGAGCCAGCAGTGTGCCCAGGTGGCCAAGAAGGCCAATGGCATCCTGGCTTGGATCAGAAATGGTGTGACCAGCAGGTCCAGGGAGGTTATTCTCCCTCTGTACTTGGCACTGGTGAGACCGCTCTTTGAATTCTGTGCTCAGTTCTGGGCCCCTCACCACAAGAAGGATGTTGAGGCTCTGGACCGAGTCCGGAGAAGAGCCATGAAGCTGGTGAAGGGTCTGGAGAACAGGCCCTATGAGGAGCAACTGAGAGAGCTGGGGTTGTTTATCCTGGAGAAGAGGAGGCTGAGAGGAGACTTCATTACTCTCTACAACCACCTGAAAGGAGGTTGTAGAGAGGAGGGAGCTGGTCTCTTCTCCCAAGTGACAGGGAACAGGACAAGAGGGAATGGCCTCAAGCTCTGCCAGGGAAGATTTAGGCTAGAGATTAGGAGGAAGTTTTTCACGGAAAGGGTCATTGGGCACTGTCAGAGACTACCCAGGGCGGTGGTTGATTCACCTTCCCTGGAGGTGTTTAAGGCACAGGTAGATGAGGTCCTTAGGGACATGGTTTAGTGTTTGACAGGAGTGGTTGGACTCGATGATCCGATGGGCCTCTTCCAACCTGATTGTTCTATGATTCTATGATTCTATGGCTGTGTCCCCTCCCACATCCTCATTCACCCCCAGTCTACTTGCTGGTAAGAGGAGCAGAAAAGGCAATAGCTCTCTGTAAACACTACTCATCAATAACTAAAACATCCCTGTTTTCAGCACCAGTACATAACACAGCCCCATACTAGCCACTATGAAGAAATTTAAATCTACCTCAGTCCAAACCAGCACAATAATTCATATAATTAAAATATAACGTATTGTAATGTGCTTTCCAGAGTCTATGAAGAATACTGTTTTCATATTACAGTGATTTCTGTAAGAAGTTGACATGTTTCGAGATTGTGCCTACTTGGTTTTATGGATATTTATGCTTAGAAAACCTGCAGTTATCTATGTGCCCTGTATTCATAGACATATCTCTCCAGCTACCTGTTCAAACGTGTAGCTGTATTGCCATAAGCAGTATGCTTACTTTGTTTATTTATGTATTGATTTATTTAAATGATTAAAAAATAATTAATTAAAACCTCTGTGGTAGCAAAGATAAAAATAACATATTCTTAGTATCTGGTAATTATCTTCAAGAATTGTGACAAAATATATGCTTCATTATCTGTAGCTTGACATTTTATAATTATTTTGACATTGTTAATTTTTTTAAATAAAATATATCAAAATCCCTTCAGAATTTTACAAATGTGTATGAAGAAATCATCATCGTGCCTAGACACTCACTGGATACAGCACTGGTTATCTGTTGTAAATAAAACAAGGACGGTGCAGTAGCAAATCCATAGTAGCTTTTAAGCACTCTGCAGCCAAACAGCATTGGTGACTGTGATACATGGTGAGAAGATTTGCTGAGACATTTTAGTTCCTTGATTCCTTTACTCCAAGGGTCATGCTTTTATTTTTATTTACTTTAGAAGTACCTTGTAAATACTTAATTTTAACAAGACTCATAGAATAAAATGATCTTTTAGCACAAGATGACCAAGTGGTCATTTGGTTTAATATTACATTACAATTAAAGCTTTTCTTGTCATCCTACTGGAAGAGCACAGACAGCAAAATATGTGAGATTAGGAGTTTCAGCCCAGGTGGAGTCTCCTGAAATCCTGAGGTCAACTGACATGCCTACCTGTGCACAACTGGCAGGGAAGCCAAGAGGGATGTCACTGCATCCCTGAGGCCACAAGAAGGGGAAGAGCACTGCCCTGCACCCCAGTAGCTGCAGAGGAGAGGAGGAAAGAAGGAGAAATTTACATGTAATACTGTGGAAAAAATAGGAAAAACAGGAAAAAAATTTTCTTCTTTTTTTTTTTTTCAATTCTAAGTCACTTATTTTAACAATAGAAAAAATAAAATCCCTGTTGAAACCAAAGAATTTCAACTTCCCAGTCGTCCTTTTTGTTGTCAGCTTCAGAAGTTTCCAAAGCCTAACAACATTACTTCAAAAGCATTTGGTTTAAATGAACACTAGATAATGAAAGAATATCTTTTAAGAATACTTTGAGACACATAAAACTCCCCAGCAAGCTTCCATCGCTGACATTTTGACAAACAATGCACCAGAAAAGATCCGGTCGTGGAAATAAAGATGGTGGGGAGAGTGACATTTTCTCTCCTGCTAATTGACAACTTGGGAAACAAACACATCAAAAGAAATACATTATGATATTACTCTGGTGAATACAGTCTGTCAGAAAACACAGCCTGTTTATTAGTTTGAGATAAGCATTCATTTAGATCTCAGGCAGGGTTCAGAGATGAGTTCTGGAAGAAGAAGAAATCTATCCATGAGGGCTCACAGCACAATGTGCTTGGAGAAAAAATGAAGGTGTGTTTGAAAGCCCATTAGACAGCAGCAAGAGATCTGAAAAGGCAGCATTTTAAATATTTTCAGTGTTATGCTGCTTCTTTCTTATTTAACAGCTTAGCAGGACTGTATCTATTATAACCAAGTCGGAAATAACTTCAAGGTGGGAAGCTGGGAGAACAATAAGTTAAAGACATTACGTAGCCACTTGAATGACTTTGGATTCAGGGCAGTACAATTCAGAATAGAAACCATCTCTGTTTTGAGAAAAATCCAGAGATTTGACATTTGATATCAAGTACTTCAGACCCAATCCAGTTTAATGCAACTGCTTGCCTGCCTTACTGTCCTGGCAGTCCTGTGGAAATGAGGAGCTGGGAATCGCATCATCCCCAAAACTGTCATCCAGGAGCAGGACAAAAGAGAGTGCTGTTCACTCGAATAGCCCTAGATGTAAACCTACCCCAAACAACAAAAAAACCTGTGTATTTTTAATGTTATTAGTGCCACCCATAACATTACATCCTCCCACACACTTTTAGAGATAAAACTAAGTAGCTAAGGAAGAGGGAAGAGTGTAATAAAAGTGACATCCTGTTACTTACTGTGAAACAGATAAAGTATTTCTGCAAGACAGAAATGAGAAAGAAGTAAAACAATATGTTAAGATCTTCAACAATAACTGTCAACAAGCATCTGATACACCATAAAAAGAAAGGCACAGGTGGATGAGGTCTTGAGGGACTTGGTTTAATGTTTGATAGGAATGGTTGGACTAGAAGATCCGATGGGTCCCTTCCAACCTGGTTGTTCTATGATTCTATGAAAGATCTCTTGATTTTAAGGCATGTTTACACAAGTTCATGGTGACATGCTCATCAAACTAAGCATTAGCTTACAAATCACTGCTTAAAACTGGAGATACCTTTGACCAGTCCATGGTAGAGAACAATTTCCTGTCTACTTTCCAGCAGCAATGGCTTTAATGGTTATTTCCATGTACAGGTAATGATCTGACTTCCAGCATGAGGCTATGCAAACTCCTGTAGTGAAGATGAACTTACAAACAGAGACTAACGTGAAGTCTGACTGAGCTTGGCTTAGTAGACATCACTGTCATGGGTCTCCAAAGGATGGAGGGATCATTGATCCAGTCAGGCTATGGCTGCATCAGAGCCTTCATCTGTAGAAGGGAACACAAACCAAATAATCAATTTAAATGTGAATGTGTCTAAAAATACATCTGTATCAAGTCAGAGATTGCCTTCTCTTCAAAACTTACACTTATTGGAAAATGACTGAAAAGAAGTAACCACAGCAAAGCAATCAGAACAGATAAGAGTAAATGCCATTTCATGTGGCTCATTTGACAGTCTAACAGCAAAGCCATCCACAATAAAACTATTGTCTAATTTAAAAGCTGAGGCAAAGTTTTCTACAGGAACAAATGAAAATTCTGTGAATTTGATGGTGAGTAACTTAGATCTTCTAGATGAATATGATACAGTCTGGGATAAGTCTGTCTAGAAAGCTGCCAGGAGGAGAGGGACCTGGGGGTGTTGGTTTGCAACAACTGAACAAGAGCCAGCAGTGTGCCCAGGTGGCCAAGAAGGCCAATGGCATCCTGGCTTGTATCAGCAATGGTGTGAGCAGCAGGTCCAGGGAGGTTATTCTCCCTCTGTACTCCGCACTGGTGAGGCCGCTCCTTGAATCCTGTGTGCAGTTCTGGGCCCCTCACCACAAGAAGGATGTTGAGGTTCTGGAGGGAGTCCAGAGAATAGCGACGAAGCTGGTGAAGGGGCTGGAGAACAGGCCTTATGAGGAACAGCTGAGAGAGCTGGGGTTGTTTAACCTGGAGAAGAGGAGGCTTGAGAGGAGACCTCATTGCTCTCTACAACTACCTGAAAGGAGGTTGTAGAGAGGAGGGTGCTGGGCTCTTTTCTGAAGTGCCAGGGGACAGGACAAGAGGGAATGGACTCAAGTTCCACCAGGGGAGGTTTTGGCTTGAGATTAGGAGGAAGTTTTTGACAGAAAGGGTCATTGGACATTGGAACAGGCTTCCCAGGGAAGTGGTTGATTCACTTTCCCTGGAGGTGTTTAAGGCACGGGTGGATGAGGTCCTGAGGGATATGGTTTAGTGTTTGATAGGAATGGTGGTACTCGATGATCCGATGGGTTTCTTCCAACCTGGTGATTCTATGATTCTATGATGCATCCCTCCATCAGCCTTTTCAAGAAAACTTCCTTTTCTGTCTTGTGGGAATTTTCCGCTTTTAGTTTAGTGGTATTTTGTATTGGCAAAGGAGGAAAAGAAAATCATTCCACTCTTGTTCCTTTATAACTCCCAAACACTGGCTAGGCAGTAGCCTTTCTTGAGATACTCGAGCCCTTTCTTATATATAATTTTTTTCCAAACAACTTATACAGTTTTAAGAAATAACTGCAAGCATCAGTTTTGCATCATCATCAAACATCCTCAAACATTAAAAATAGGAGGGAAAAAAAAAAAAAAGAAAAACTAAAAGTAACACATAAGCCCGCTAGCAACAAACCCTGAGAGTTTTCACATATTATTGGAGAACAACTTTGGATCCCTTACGTATATAAATGAAGACCTGTGCTTAGCCCTTAGAACAAAATCCATCACACAACCTGACTATCCTCAGGCATTTCTAATATGCGCAGGTGAATATTGATAAAACATCATTCAGAGTGCTGAAGATCCTCCATCAATTCCCCACAAATCTTGCAGAAAGGCTTCCCAGCAAGAAATCGGTATGAAGAGTTGAGCTGCTCTGCTGGCCTATCAGTGAGGGATGAGCTAGCAGCCACACTATTTGAGCAGACTAGAAAAATCAGTGAACAAATGACTGATACAAACCTAAATTCAATCTCACAGAGAGGTTGAACTTGCCTTTTCAAGCAGCATCACGAGAAGAAATGTAGACCTCAAAGCACTCATTTGCTTACAAAAACATTGGGTTACGTGATGGGGAGATCTGTGCAAGCTTCGTATGCTGCCTCATTGGGTTTTGTAGTAATAAATCCTACTGCTTTCCTCCTAAATAGGTTGATTTTACCTTTTTTCTCAATATCGTGAAATCAACACTTATTATGCTTCCTATAGAGTTTCTTAGCCATTCTACTGTTACAGCTGCTAAATGCTTTTGCCTTTGGTAAATGACAAAGTCTGAAAAATATTAGTTATTTAACAACCCTCTTTGAATACATTCTCCATGCAGTCATGAAACAGCCTGAGGTTTTATAACAACATGTTGCACTAGAAATTTTGTCTAAAAGGACTACAAATTGGATTTAAAGAAATTTAAGATTAAGGCAAATTTCCTACTAGATAATCTTAATGATCAAGAGAAAAGATGTTGAAGAGGTGACCCCCTGGGGAACTAACTGAGGGAGAAAATAATAATTTTTTTACACGAAATTTTTAATTTTTATTCATTCTACAGACCTCGTATGTACAAAACATGTCACCAGACTGCTTTTTAAGTATGCTTTTGTACACTTTTGCTCTGCTGTCTGACTTGCTTCTGCTACAAGATCATCAGCTAAACTGAGTATTTCCTGATGGCCTAAATAACTCCCCCTGGAGAAATGCGTGATGTTTCTTAGTCAGAGTAGAGAAAATCTACAAACAAAAAAAGCCTTTTGCTGAGGAGGAGTGCTACACTAGGTGTGGTGTTACCCCACTGATTGCAACAGGGACCGTTCCTCCCATCCTCTCACCACTGGGTAGTGGCATGTTTGTACAGATGCCTGTGTAGGGACATTTCTGAATCAGGATGTATTTTGTTCTCTAAGTTTTTGCATTTTTTTCTCTGCAAACTTTTTAATGAGGTAGATTTGTACAACTTTATCTTACAAGCGAGCATCCTTGTGCTCTTTGACTTGTTTTCCCTGAACATAGCAGTAATACCTTGTCTATCTGTATCAAGAGAGCTCTTAAAAATGGTATGTTTTACATGAAAGAGCACTAGTCTGGTGGCTTTTTTTCACACTTTTATTTCTTCCTGCCGTAAAACCCGTCTTCAATGAATTTATCACCATTGAAGAACAATAATAGAAAACAAAATGCATGGATGGAAACTTTAGTGCTAAGTCTCAAGCTGCAGCCAACTCTTATGACTACATTTGAAATGCTATAAAACATACCTTGTTTTCAAGAAAGCTGACACGTTCTTTTTGTGCCTGTAATCTCTGTAGAACACAGCTGCTCTGAGTAGTTTTGACGATATTGCCATCAATTATGAGAAACTTTGAGGAAAAGCCACCAGTTCGTATATTTTGGATCCAAAAATGAAGTATGGAGCACTCATGTCTACTATAGAGATGATATAATGTAAAGAATTATTAAAATTAAAATGACTACACAGAGATTTCAGGGAATTTCCTTTGCAGGCTCAGCTATTATGCATTTTATTTCACTTTGCAAAGAATTTTGTTTGGTCTACTGCAGAAATATCATCATCAAGTATTAATAGTTTTCCCTATTCACAGTCATAATATGCCAAGTGTTTGACTGTTTTCCATCATTCTAATAAACTGTTCTGAAATGAAAGAACTTTGAATTGTCTTAGATGATGAAGGAATATTACACTCACAGTTAACGACTAAGTTCCAATTCCAAAAAGTATAATAGAGAGAAAGTCTACGTGATTGATGAAGAAATTTTAGGTCTCTTGATATACAAATGCAATTTGTCAATCTTTTTTTTTTTAAAGAAAATATACTAGAACACTTCAGATATTCTTGTACCTTCTTCACACAATTCAAAACCCACTTGAACTCCTGTGGGAGGCAATTAACAATAATGAAAGCTAACTTCAGTTTTGAGTACATTTTTAATGCCACCTACTGAAGTTCAGGTAGATCCTGAATACTTTAGGTGAATTAAAATTTCTCTTTCAAAAAGGAGATGGACAGAGTCTACTGTACACCAAGAAATTTTGTTTACCTTCATTGCAAATTCAAAAATTTGTTCTCATAACAGTTAATTTTGAGAAGGTGAATGCATTGGGTACAGACTCATTTCACTTACTAGGACTAACCATCACACACTGGAAGGAACTCAGCCTACACATTCACCTCAAATTCTAGGGAATCTATCTAGATCAGATCTTGATTTCATGAACTCCTATTTTTCAAGTGGATGCATCTAAAGACAAGGAGCAAAAGATTGCTTTTATTTGCAGAGTGGCATTTAAACAGATCTAATTTTTCATAAATGTGTAATTGCTTTCTGAAATGTTTTT
Organism: Coccyzus lansbergi; assembly: GCA_033558105.1. Lineage (NCBI taxonomy): Eukaryota > Metazoa > Chordata > Aves > Cuculiformes > Coccyzidae > Coccyzus > Coccyzus lansbergi. Next base: position 1,516,381 of record JAUMJK010000675.1, read on the forward strand.
AAACAAAAGCTGCTTACAGATGCCTTGTTAAAATGAAGATGTTATGAAATTCTAGATCAAATTAATGATTAGTAAATGCAACTACTACTATTGCTTCCACAGCATTTCAAAAAAGGCTAGAAAAAAGGTGAAGAATTACAGCCAAAAAAGACTCGATTGAACACACTTTAAGCTCTTGCCAACTACAAAACTAATAAAGTTTCAAGAAGGTAATACAACAAATATAATGATTTCCTTTGCATCTTAAATAGATAATGGAGGAACTAGACTCAATATATCTAGCAGTTAATGCCCTCAGTAATAAATAAATGAAAGGTTACTGTAGAATTAGCTACTACACTAATAAAGCCAACAAATATCCAATTTATGATCTTTGCAAACACAGCTGTTTCCAGCTGGTGATATTCTCCCACTGAAGTTAGTGGGGCTACTCCCATTAACAAGACAACTTAGGACCATTAGAGCCAAATATAAACTAAAAAGTTATTATTCCCATTTGTCCATAATAGTCAATTTTGTGAATGGGGAGAGACAGTCAGATCTTTAGGAACAGTGTACCAGCAGTTCCCAGAGCAGTATTCACAAGTCCCACAGAAGACATCCTCCCCACCCAGGTCAGTTTTGTCCCCACAAGAAAAGGCTTTGGCTGCTGCTCCCTGCCCTGACCCCTTGTCCCACCCATTGGTACCTTCAGTTCAGAGAGGAAAGAGCTATCGTGTCATGTTGAACTAGGTAAACAGTTTCTCTAATGGCAGCAGTCAAGGCTTAGGCAGAAAGTAAACAAATTTGTACCTAAACACTGTGCTTCTAGTCACACTAAGAAAATCCTCTTGACATAAATTAATTACACCTGAGAGGACTATGCCACAGCATAAGCAAGAAAATCTGAGAATGTCATGTCACAGCTGATGACATTATCTGAGTCACTTTTGATGGGATTAATATTGTTTAAGTAAGCTGAAAAGAATTTCACTGCACAAGACAGAACGGCAACAGAACAACAGTTCCAGAGGGTGAACAGTGTTTTAATAAGAAAGGGCAGATAATTATGAAATGTAATTATACTTTGAGTTTCTCAGGGAAAGGAGCAAGCCTTGATAAACTTTTTAGCGCACTCTTGTTGCTAGGAAAAGGCAGATATTTCACTGCTATTAGAAATATTAGCCTGCAGTTTTTGCACCAGGCTTTTGAAATGTTCAATCCTGGGATTAGGCAAGCAATTTAAATATATGAAAATATTACGTATTTCATGTAACCTGTACCTATACAAATAAAAGCAAATGAGAGGTAATGTGAATATCACTCAGATGTGTGCATGTAGACAAGTGATGAGAATTTTAGAGTCTAGACAAACTAAATCATCAGAGAAACCTAACATGGAACTCCCAGTGCTGGTGACTTGTCTTCTCTGCATCTGCACTCAAAGGAAAACTCATCATTTCTCCAGCAGCAATGAGTACAGGGTAGATCTAGCCTGGATGGAATTTGCTAAACTTTGAATCATATTCTGAAGAAAAATATATGAAAAAAAAAATCAGTGAAAGAAATTGAGGCAAGGAATCCTATTTATTCTGTTTCCCTATATCTTTGTAGTAAAATGTGTAATATTGAGTAGTTCACACTGATATTGCTCAACATGGGCTGAAATGGATTTAACATGCCTTTTCTATCATAAATTGTGAAAAAGGAGTGGATAATAGGGCAGCCATAGCTTTGATTGCCAAAATAACCAAGCACACGCAACTGGATAAATCAGCAAAACTCTTGTTCACTCCTTACATTTAATCATGAATTAAACTTGCCACACATAACACATCCTATGAAATATTATTGACCTGCTTCCTCACCATTTCTACATGCACAAAAAAGTGAGATTTGTTTTGCTGAGGATCCTGAAAGTATATAAAAAGAGATATGAATGGAACTATTTTAATGGAAATATTTTTAAAGAATTCTACTCTGTTATTTGAATTAATGAAAAATCCCTTCTTGGTGGCTCTACAAGATGTGGCCTCAGCTAAACTACAGTTTTGCTAATTGGAGTTACTTGTGCAAAACTGTCATTCTAATTTGTGTTTATCCAATTTAGGACAGGTATTATGGGACCAGTAATGTGTGATGGCTGTAGAAACAGATGTACAACAAACCAGGAAAATCTGTAGCTGCTTTAACTGGGACGCTATATCTTTTGTCAGTTCAAACTGAGATTTTTTTGTGTGTAGTAATGCACACTTGTGGCCACTTCGATGTGTTTATTGTTCGAATTATTTTGCATATAATGAAAAGAAATCCAGCAGATCCACATATTTTAGTACAATTAGTGACAGACTAAAAATATGCTTTGTGATGTTAATTGGGAGTGAGTAAAAGATACATCTAAGTGTCTATTTTTGTCGTTTGGTGTCCCCCTTAAGAATAAAACCCCGTAAGCTGTCAAAGTGTCAAGGTGCGTTGACTTTACAACAAGCAAGGAAAGGAAAAACCTTATGACATAGCACAAGAATAGAAATGTCATAAGACTAAAGGAAACTTTAGTTTACTGTATATTTTTCTACATTAATTCAGAACAAGTATCTAAAAATAAGTATGTCTGCCTTTCCCACTAAATTAACCTCAACCAGAGTACGTTGTTGGATACATACATTATATAGAACCAAAAAGATAAAGGTACTAAAAATAGAAGAAAACAAATAAATCAAAAAACAGAAAGCAAGCAAGTATCTAACTTTGAAATAAGAGATTTGCTTTCATATACATAAATAAAAATTATTCTTTTATCATAGTGTGTATCCTTAATTAGATGTATATCTAAAAGATTTCTCAAAAACTACAGAGGATCTGTCAGTATAGTTCATAATGTAAGTCTGACTAGTCATGCTTCATGAAACCACTGCATGCAGCAATTTCTTCTGTAGAACAACGCAGAGACTTGTTTACATCAGTATATGTATAAAGGTTGCTTCATAAAACAAACTGAAAAATGAAAAAGCAATCAATTCTGCACTAAATATTGCCCGAAGAGACTATTTAAACTGAGTATGTTCACTATCAGATATTTTTCCATAAACTTATTTCTATATCCACCTAAAATGATTCTGAAAGCTACTTAGTTCAGCACCTAAATGGGAGAAATTTTTACCTTGTTTCCTCCAGTACACTCAGACCCTCCCTCACCATGAAGCTGGTTGGTTTTTTGGACCTGAGAAAACTCCTGCACATATTGCACAGTCTGGCACTGATCTCCCAATGGGACTGGCAGAAGGGAAAGGGAGAGAAAGAAAGGCAGAAAAGGACAGACGGACAGAAGCATTACTATGTGTCTTGATTGAAGAACTTCATCCTTTCAGAAAAGGAATCACAACCAAAAGATTGTGTCAGAGTGCTGCAGAACATGCAGAGACACAACACAGTTGCTGTAATTTCAGCTACCATGTTAACTTAGAAGATCCAGAAAGGAAAGAAGAAGGAAAAAAGAAAAGGAAAAATGCAGGAACATGAGAATCTTGGATTACTTAAAGCTCTCATGATTTCAAACTCATAAGGCTGAAATCACTGAGTGCTCAGGTCAGTGGGTAATTCACAGGGAGAGAAACCCCATAGGTTTCACTCAATCATTTTCCTGCTTTCCTGACACATTTTTTTCAAATAAAACTGGACATCTCAAGTTGTACATCCACTGACTGCTCAGGATTAAATCTAATAGTCAGCAAATGATCGTGATAAACATAACTACAAGCATGTGAGGTGCTTCAGTATAAAATAACATGGAATTGTCATTGAAGTTCAGTGGGTGGCTTCGCAAGAAATTGAATAATCAGACAAGAAAATAAATGACAAGCAGTGAGAAGGAATTATTTTTGGCACAAAATATGGTGGAAAATTATTTTCTTGGAAGGACTTTATTAAATATCCAACAGTTTAGGTGTATTAGTTAAAAAGTGCGCGAGACTAAGTATCAGAAAGAAATTTTTCACAAAGTGTGTCATCAGGCACTGGTAGAGTGACACACTGCCCAGTGTGTCACTGGGCACTGGCACCTCCTACCCAGGGAGGTAGTTGAGTCATCATCCCTGTAAGTGTTTGAAAGATGGATAGGTGAGGTGCTCAGGGACATGGGTTAGTAGCAGATAGGAATAGTTGGACTCGATGATCCAAGAGGTCTTTCCAACCTAGTGATTCTATGATTCTAAGTAATGGAAAAATAGAATTACTTTACACACTGATGTTGGGAATGAAGAGGCTTTTTTTTTTGACTTTCAAAACTTGTAGGATTCTTTTTGCCTATCCAGATGTGTTCAAAATAACATAAAGCGAACAGAAAGAAATGGTAGCAAACTAGTTCACTAGGAGTGAACATGAAGACTTGGTCATTCAGCTGTATTTAGAATAATAAATGTTAAAAGATTTGATCCTTTAACTGTAATAAACGCGACCTAATAAACTTACATGCCATTTTCTCTGTGCTAAATGCCATTCTTAACAATGGTCGAAGCCTTGGTCTGGGAATGTATCTGTGGAAAAATGCAGATTCAGGTCAACAGAACTATTTATATCTAATTCACAAGATTGTCTCATCTGAGGGAAATTGTCTCATCAGAGGAAAAAGTTTTAGTGAACATCAAAGTGTTTTATTACATTTCAACATTTCAAAGCAAAAAATGTTTCTATTTTTTACTTTCAATGTTTCATTTCAAAGTACTTCTTTTTTAAAGAGTATAACATAAAGACATTTTTAAAATTTTTGTTTTGTTAGAGAAGCTAATGAAAATAGTTTATATTTACATAAAACAAACCACTAGCTGTCTGAGGTATTTTTGGCTAGCAAAACAAGTATTAGATAACTACATAGAATCATAACCTCACAATTCGATTGAAATAAGAAACTAGGAGAACATATAACCCATCAGCTGACAAATAGAATAGTCAAATGGTCATATCACATGTGTCCCCATTCCTCAAGGTATACTTTTAGCAGAGTTTCATTTTCCTTTTCTTATTTTCTACAGAGTTGCTATCAAATAACTCAATTCAACAGGATTGCACGCAAACAAGAGCCTGAGAATACACGATGAGAGCTCAGAGTTTCTGGTGTGCTTCTATCTGTGTGCATCTATATGTGGTACTTGTACATTTTTTATCATGAATGTATATTAAAATTCCATATATATTTATATATACTTCATACAAATGATTTTATATAAAGTATTGAGAATATATTCTCAAAGTATTGAGAATAACTATGCATTTTTAAAACTTCTCCTTCTTCTCTGGCTTGGTCCCAGAAATGTAGAAAGCATAGTTTAAGCGTTAAAATGATGCTTATTTCCTTTCTTTTATAGATTTTCTTCTCCTTTTAAAGTTCTGTGACCTATTTGCTAAGGGAAGAACTTACCTGTTTGTGGGGAAGAAGTCTGCCTGCCTGTCCAACTTGAACAAAGCCATCAGCTTGATCAGAGGAGATGCAGCCATTTTTCGCAGCTCATCAACACATGAGAAAATATGTTAGAATCATAGAATCAAAGAACAACCAGGTTGGAAGGGACCCATCGGATCTTCTAGTCCAACCATTCCTATCAAACACTAAACCAAGTCCCTCGAGACCTCATCCACCCGTGCCTTATACACCTCCAAGGAAGGGGAATCGACCACCTCCCTGGGCAACCTGTTCCAATGCCTAATGACCTTTTCTGTGACAAACTTCCTCCTAATCTCTAGCCTAAATCTCCCCTGGTGGATTTTGAGGCCATTCCCTCTTGTCCTGTCCCCTGGCACTTGGGAGAAGAGGCCAGCTCCCTCCTCTCTACAACCTCCTTTCAGGTAGTTGTAGAGAGCAATGAGGTCTCCTCTCAACCTCCTCTTCTCCAGGCTAAACACCCCCAGCTCTCAACTGCTCCTCATAGGGCCTGTTCTCCAGTCCCTTCACCAGCCTCGTCGCTCTTCTCTGGACTCTCTCCAGAGCCTCAACATCCTTCTTGTGGTGAGGGGCCCAGAACTGCACACAGGATTCAAGGAGCGGCCTCACCAGTGCTGAGCACAGAGGGAGAATCACCTCCCTGGACCTGCTGGTCACACCATTTCTGATACAAGCCAGGATGCCATTGGCCGTCTTGGCCACCTGGGCACACTGCTGGCTCATGTTCAGTTGGTTGTTCATTCTTTGCTTCTAAGCATACCACCAATCTAGAATAGCTGGGAAACGTATTTTAACACTATTATTTTTCATGCAAGGGATACAAACCATTGTCATCTCCACTAAAAGAATTTATCAAACAATGTTGTAAGAATTTATAAGGTACTACTAACAACTATTTCAAAATCTAAAGTCTGTTTTGAAGAGTTTGCAAACCCTGTTTGCAAACAGAAAATAAATTCCAGAATGCTATGATTATTTCAAAACATAAATGAAATAAACCCAAAATTTACAGTAGAGTGTACTAAAGAAGAAAAATTAAGCAACAAAATTCCCTTTAAGCCTATAAGATTCAGCATAATGTGTTAATTATACCTTAAAAAATAACCGGATCTTTACAACAGGTCAAAGTCTCTGACCATACTTCAGGCATTACTATGGGGAGTTCTTTATAAGCTCACTGGGAAAAACAGCACTTTAACTAAAAAAAAACAAAACAAAAACCCCACAACAAAACAAAACACAAACAAACCCTGATGCTCTCCATTGTATTTACATAGAGAATTAGAAAAAAAGGACAAGGAAAGAGCTCTCCAGGAAGGATGTGTTTCCATAGAACTGCTAACTTCTCGAAGCAACACAATAAATCCTACAACAGATCATAATTGGATTTTCATAGCAGAATCTTCACATTTTGATATTATTCTGATTCAATTTCTCAAGTCGCTGGGACACATTTCTCTGAGGGTCTCATGAAGACCATTTTTCTTAACTGCTGTGGGACTCCAGCAGACAGAAAAGTGTTGGGTAACAGATGGCATGCTCACTGCTTAGTAATATCACAAGGCAGCTTGCTCTTGTTTTGTTTTCCAATTTGTTTAATTTTACAGATCTGTAGAAATGCAAAATTAAATAAAACCTTATTTCCCCTCTGCCTAGTGCGTAGTTATGATTTACGTTCTGTATAGCCCCCCAAAATGTTCAAGAACTCCATTATCAGAGCAACTGTTCAAACATAAAGGAAATTACAGTCTTTGTTCCAAATTCTTTGTAATTTGAACAGGAAAAAAAGGGGGGGGGGGAAATTAATGATAACCTGGAATTGCTATTTTCTCATCCTAAAAGTAGCCAAAGATACTTTCAGCAGAGGAAAAAACAAAAGAGAGCGTTGAGTCGGGGTGTGACAGCTCAACGAAGTGATCCTTTCTCCCTGCTGACAGACACTGTCCATAGAGATACCTGCAGAAAACAGGTAAATAACAGGGAACTAAATGTAAACATATAATTGTCTACTAAAGCCTAAAAGGGCAAAAAACTTCAGAAAATTTGCAAGCCTCATGCTGCCCCATTGACATCACATTATGGAGGTGGATGGGGTAGGTGGAGCTGCAGGGTTTTCAGGGATGCCCACAAGCTGCACAGGCAGAGCAGGGGCTTGATGAAATCCCAGCACTGACCCTTCTGAAATCTGGCTTCACTGCTGAAAATACAAGAGACTCAGAATAAGTGAGTTGCAATCAATATCCATCAGTCCCCTGACTGCTGACAAGCTCAGTGACAGGCACTGGCCTCACGTTTTGCAGCGTTGCTTTAGCTGGCCGATGTTTTACAACAGAGTAATCTGGGGGAGGAGGTTGGCAAGAAGTTTAAAACCTCTTTGTTGAGATGCAATTTCCCATATAACCCACTCTGTTCTACATTATGCAAAGCAACATTTCCTTTCTGAATCTGGATTGCCGTTAGGATTTCCCTCCTCCCAGCTCAACAAGAAGCACTCCAGGGACAGCAGAGCTCTGCTGTTGCAGTGCAATTCATGAAGATAGTGGCTCCTCATGAAGAGGTAGGTGTGCTGAAGACACATGACAGATCAGCCAATGTCTCTTGGGGTCTCCTTGGACGTATCTTTATACTGCTTCCAACTATTACCCTTAGCTTACTGGTATTTGTTATTGATTTGAGGGAGAAACAGCAAGGCAGACTGGCTGCCTGCTTTGTTCCTTACTAAGCAGGTTGGTGGGAGAAGGTCAGTGCCATCAGTTGCATCCATTTAGCTGAGGAGCCACAGCTCCTGATGCAAATACAAGAGCAAGAGGGTAATGGCCAGAACAAAGCAAGCACAGAAGATATTTTCTGTGGGAGAGCAGGACACTTTACCAATTGACCTTACCTAGATCCAGTGAGTCTCAGACGTGTTTCTGGGTGCCAATGCCAGAGCTTGGACCGGTGATTTTTGTGCTGCAATGTCTGAGTGAAATGGATGATCCCTTGCTTAACCAAGTACCTTATCCTCCAATATTTAAAACAGTGAGAGCACTGGAAATATCAGTGGCCTAAAAGGAATCTGGAACCGACTGACTTTTAGCAACACAGTTTGTTAATGAAAGCAACCCCTGTACGTAGGGGAATTCAGGACCCTGATACTATCGTGGTGGGAACATTTTATGTCTCTGCAAATGCAAAAGTGCACCTTGGCTGTGTCAGAGAAGGTGATGTGTCAGCTTTCTGAACAGACAAGGATCAGCTCAAAGGAGGGATGTTTTTTGTTTGTTTCATACCATATGATGCAGATGAATAATGACAACAAAAATTGAAGAGACTAGATTATATATATGTGTGTATGAGTATAAATATCACACTTCAGCTCTCTCCCAAATGTTGTGAGAATTGAAATAATTACACTGTTCTCAACATTAATTAAAAGATTCCGGGTTTGCTACTTTTCAGAAGACTTTTTAATTTTGTTAAATGTTGGGGAAGTATTGCATCTGATGTAATAAACTCCCGCATCTTACTTAAGTGTGTAAATTTCGAAAAAAATATTTGAATTTCCTCTTTATGTTTTCTGTAAGTTTCTTAACATCATGGGCAAACTTGTAACAAAAATCTAGACTGGGCATTGCACAGTAATCACTTACTGAAACCTCCTGCTCCCCTGCCTAGGCAGTAAATCACACTTTTCATACTAACTAGGATTAGAACTAGGATTTTTTCTCTTTTCAATACCTGCCCTGGAAATTCTCTTGATTTTTTTTCCGCAAAACTCACCCCCTCAACTTTTAAACTTCTCTGAAAGATACACTGTGATATCACAAATCATCCAGAAGCCTATTTGGATTTAGGAAATGAATTTTGCCCAGACTGTCCTCAAATCCAGGCAATCCACATTAGGCTTACAGGGTATCTACTCTGTGGAAAGCACAGAATTATATTTACCACACAGGTTCTTCCTCTTGCAAAGCAAGTTGAATGAAACAGAAACAACTAGAAACTCTTCAAAAGAAGAGTCCCTCCACAACTTTTTCCTACAATTAGGAAAAAAAAAAAAAGACTTTCATATAATAATATTGCCATAATAATCATGTTCATGGGTGAAATTGCTTTCCAAGTTATCAGGTTCTTTATGTATCAGTAACATCAGGATTTATTTTATGTTATCATGCAGATGTACATATTTGCAAAGGAAATGGCAAATTTCTAATCAGGATTCACCTGCTGACAGACTCGGTGGGATAATATACCAGTAACTGTCAACAAAGTGTCAAATGAAATTATGCAATGTAAATGCAAGTAAATGTAGGGAAAGATCATTTGGGAGACATTACTAATCACGTTAAATACACATAACTACACTAAAAGTCTAAATTTCAAAGGCCTTTGGGTGCCTAATGAGATTTTTAAAATGCCATTTTAGACGTACTGAGACATGGGGGGAAGTGTCTTGCTGCACTTACCTACCTTTGAGACATTTGCTTTGTATTTCTGCCATCAAAATATACCTTTCTGAAGCTCTGGAATGAACCAAGGCAACTTCAAGGAGCAATGTCATCTCTGCATATTCAAGATTAAAGAAGCTTTTAAAGGAGAGCTCTGACTTCAGCTGCCTTCAAACAACACCTAAAAAGAGACAGAACTGGAATTTCTACAAATCTTCCTGCACCCTCACTTTGCACTGGCTCCTGGAGCACACATTTCCTGGGCTGAGATAAGACACATGCTGCATCATCCACTTATTACCTTCTTTCAGATTTAAAACAAGAATAGTGAAAGAACTTCAGTGGAACGTATATGGACATCTACATTACTTACATCCAGAGGTTTCTGCTTGGCACAGCAGTAAGTGGCTAGCTGAGGGGCTCAGAGATGGCCTCTCCTGAAGCCTTAGCACACCCCTTGACCCAGGGCATCAGATATTCTCCCTGTGATTCCAAGATAAGGGATCCATGATTTTTCGGCTTGGTCTATAATAAGTGAATTGGGCTGCAATAGGGCAGAATAGCTCAAGCATGGGTCAAACAACACAGAATTTAATCGAGGAGTCTTAGGATGGCTTTGGAGCACTATGCAGAGTCAGTCGATACAAAAAATAGGAGGAAAAATATCCTGAATTTCATTTTACTTTGAAATAAGCCATGTCTTGCTGAGCAAAATCATGAATACTAACAGATAAGTGTGGAGGACTGAGGCTTGGGACCAAACCGAGGAGCTAAGCTTTTGACAGCACAGATATACTTGCAATTTCAAACAACTTTTTTTTCTTTTCCCCTTTAAATTTGTTGTTTCCCTCTTGGTTCATAAGAGATATATCCCCTCAAAGATGAATGGTAAACATTGCATTTGAAAAATGCAATAAAAAAACATTTGCTATATTTTTAACCTCCATAAAAAATAAAGTATTTGCATAGCAATGCCCAGGCCATTCTCTTCCTCCCCATGGACACACTGCGATGCTTCAGAAACCCAAAGAGCAGAATACAAATCACTTCCTACCTCCATGACATCCCATGATTTCAGTTGAGAGCAATTTACTTAAGATATATTTCTTCAGCTGGGAATACGCAGCACCAGTTCTCCTTATTGTCCTGGACATTTCACCCACTAAACCATTAGTTTCCTCTGAGGACAGAAGTAAATAGCACAATTTGTTCTCACAGAAGACTAGCTGTTTCTGAAATGTGAAGAAGCTCATGGTAAATGGATAGAATGTTAGGAATAAATAAGAAAAATAGGCCAACAGAAATAAATCTTCTGCATTGACTGCTCTCATGCATCAAAATGGGCAACAGTCCCTGTCTTTTGCCGGAGTCAAGACACGGCTAAGTTTGCAAGTTCCAAAGCAAATATCTTTAGTTCACTGGTAATTTTCTACCCAGATATAAAATATAAACTTTAAAGAAAAATGTGAAGACACAGGCTTCCAAGAACAGGTAGCAATTTAAGAAAATTATACCAACAAGGGGAGAAAAGATGTATGCTCTAGCCATTTAAGCAATAAGTTACTTTAAATATGTAAGTAACCCAATGAAAATAATAAATTTGACCAAATTTTCAGAAAGATACTGTTAGACCAAGGCAGGAATTAAATAGTACATATTGTACCTGATGTTACAAAGAAATTTAATCTATATCCCATCTCATAAATATCTGAAACTCGATTGACAGAGAGATTCACCTTTGCCAGGTACTATTTCATTGAGTAAATGTGGAAGAAATTCTATCACATGTCTGAATTCTTCTTGAATTTTCAGATAATAGAGTGATCTAGACAGTTTTTCCCAGAAGACTTTCAAATCATCATACTTACTGGGCCAACTTAAAGAGGGGTTTATCACCAAAGCTGCACAATTAGAGAGAAAAAAAAAGATATATTGGATAAAAACCACTTTGGTTGGAAACGTTAGTGTCTAACTATTTCAGGATTTTAGTTGACGCCAGGTAGAAGATGGCTGAGGTCAATTAGGCTCATAAGTGTATCTAAAGAAGTTTAAACCCGATCTTCCACACCAAGTGAAAAGCTCCAGTGCCCTTCCCTGTGCATGGGAGATGATCATTCCTATCAGCCCCAGCAGTTGCCTCCCCCTGCCATCCTCCTGACCCCCTACCTTTGGTTGCAGCAAAGGTACTCTGACCTGCAACATACATCTCTGATATGCCAAGTAAATATCTTATCCAAAAAGGGTCTTTTAATTACATTCTTTCTTATCCTTTTGGGCAAAGGAGAATTTAAAAGAAACATTCATAACCAATTATGTCCCTCAGAAACATTTTATTTCAGAAAAGAGAGTCCATGCATTTGTTGAGTAATATCTAACTTGTTCTCTTCAACATAATATCAACTGTGATTTCAATTCCCAAACAGCATTTTCATTCCCAACCTGACAAACTGATTGATCGTCCTTGTTATCTGTCTTAGAGCTTCATCACTGAATTCTGAGGAGATGTTATAGGGTGAAATAAATTCAGAAGATAAAGTGGTTGAAATTAGAAACCTTGAGATTTTAAATCAAATTACAGCACTTCACCATTTTCTGTAACTTTAAAGCAGCGAGGATGTGAGTATTACACAGATACTAAAGTACCACAACTTGTGTGTCACGGATCAGAACAATGCACAGGTTACATTGAAAATAACTAGTTTAGACTTTCATAACGTTTCACACTCATATCAAATGACTAATAAACTATGTTCCTTCCTTTTCTATTCAGTCAGAGATTAATTTGGGTCCTGGTAGCCTAAGAGGGCAAAGTAAGTAATTGTAAATATATTACATGTTGGTGAGAGTGAGTCCACACCTATCTATGAAAATGGAAGCTGGCATCTCTTATGCACGAGGGGATTAGGAAATGGTGTGAATTACAAGCAGCTTCTGTTTGGATTACCTCTAAACATGGACACATTTAGGAATTTGATTCATAAGCTTTAATGATTATTCAATTAATATTTCTATTCAAGTGTGTGCCTGGCTTAAGCTCCGTTAAACCTTTTGTCAGTAATAATGTCACCAACCAGCCACCAGAAAATGCACCCCAGCAGCCTCTGCAGATAGCACGTAGCTATTTTTGTGACAATGATTGTCAAAGGAAAAGAAATGTCACGTCACAACTGCAGTTTTCCAAAGTGCATTGAAATACAGCTCCATCATTAACAGATTTTTACAAACCTACAGGATCCTACAGAAGGAAGATAAGATTTTCCTACCTATGTATATGAAGAACTTTACAGTTTCATAGCCAACAAAATATTGTTGACCACAGAATATGCAGCACTGGTTTTAGTACACAGGAGACCTATGCATCAGTATTGAAAGACTGGCATAACATGCAGATTGGTGACAGGTTATCCACCTACCATCATAGATCTGGACAACAGCATTACAAGGAAGCCTTCAGACAACTCTGGGAAAAGATGGCACGAGAATCATAGAATCATAGAACAACCAGGTTGGAAGGGACCCATCGAATCATCGAGTCCAACCATTCCTATCAAACACTAAATCATGTCCCTCAGCACCTCGTCTACTCGTGCCTTAAACACCTCCAGGGAAGAGGAATCAACCACCTCCCTGGGAAGCCTATTCCAATGTCCAATGACCCTTTCTGTGAAAAACTTCCTCCTAATGCCCAGCCTAAATCTCCCCTGGCAGAGCTTGAGGTTATTCCCTCTTGTCCTGTCTCCTGTCACTTGGGAGAAGAGACCAGCTCCCTCCACTCTACAACCTCCTTTCAGGTAGTTGTAGAGAGCAATGAGGTCTCCTCTCAGCCTCCTCTGAGATTTAGATATGAGATTTAGATAATTCATTTCTGAAATGTGAATAAATGCAGATTTCAAGAAGCTGCAGGCAGTTCAATACTATATTAAACAAGCCTGCACAAAATTGTTTCACTTACCTCTCTACCAAATCTTAAAACTGGTAAGAAGAAAGGAGAAACAGCTCTCCGATGGAGTCCTGGTTGAAGATGTAAGATATGGAAGGCTGGACTATCAATCTTCATCATTAATTTTCATGCCTGAAAGTAACCTTGCATATTTTATTCTTCTTTAGAATACCTCAGAACAATAAATGCCAAAAAAGGAATGAATGCTTTGTAAGTTCACCCAAAGTGATTAATAACTCTTAACTTCAACGCAACAATAGGACATGTCTGACCTACACCACTGAAAGAAATGATGAGCAGACATGTAAATCTTCCTTAATTACCTCTCTTTGTAAAAAATGCGTGGCAACCAGAAGAAGTAATCAGTCAGTCAAATCACAGAGTAGTGGAAAGGTCAGAGTCTTACAGCCTAAACAATGTGAATTACAAGAAATATAAAGCATTAAAATTCCAAACGACTTCTTTTTGACAGAGGTTTTAATGAGAATGGAATAAGAGAAAGCAATCTGTCCTCACGACAAAAAATGTAATGAGAATATTCTCCACCGCTTTAAAGTGTCTTCAATGAAGGAAAATACGCTTTTGTACCAAGACTATGAAGGATTCAATTGGTGTTTGCATGTTACACATTTCAAGAAATTCACATGATCGATTCATTTGCCTGTCATCTCTCCATTAGGAAAACAACTGTGCTGATTCATCTGGCATGGCTTCGAGCTGCCCTCTGCCTGTTTCCCACTTGGTTTGTAAAATGCATATCTGAATTCTCTAGTGGGCAATGAGTAATTAGGGAAGAAGTGTGAACATTCACAAATAAAAGCTAAGCAAGCCTTACTAAATTATGAGATTTTTAAAACCCCCATTAAAGTATGTCCATTAGCAAAACCATCAGAAGAACAAGATTTTATTTTGTCTCTGCAACGCTCCAAACTCCAGGTCGACCTTGCACAAAACTCCCTGGAATTGAGGGTCACATCCCTTCCCACACAGGTGCAATGGAGTCATGGATGGGCTGTGCTGGGGGACCAGCTCTGTCCTCCTCTGGTGGTCACTGAGCAGGTGCTCAGCTCCCACTGCTCACTTTTCCATCACCAAAGGGACTTTCACAGCCTCCTTACCCAGCTTTCCATGAGCTCCACACTAAGGACTTCACAAATCCCAGATGGCATTTCTGTACTTAACAACCCTTGTTAGAAATGTATCTACTTATTTTAATTCCCTGTGAAAAGCAGCATTTTTAAAGCTCTCCAGTGTTTCTTTACTAACATAACTCAAATATACCCAGGAGAAAAGTGCCTCCAAAGTGTGAAAGTATCTTATTCTGTTCTTGGCTTCTCTACTGCACATTTCACTAACGATGTAAAAGTAAGTTTGTCATTTTCTTAAGAACTAGAAAATAGACTTTTTCTGCATGTTGTTTGGTTTGTTTTTTTAGTATATCACTAACCATTATCAGTTTTTGGTAAGTGACAGAGAAATTATATGCATTAGTTCAAGGTGATTACATGCAATGCTATTTTTAAAGAAGTCTCAGGTACCATCATTAGCACGACGAGTGGGTATAACAAGTCCTCCTTACTATGTTTAAAAAATAATTACGGTATCATGGTGTTTTACCATTGCAGATCTTTTTTCTCTTGCTCTCTTTATACATCAAGCCCCTTAGGAAGCAGTCATTTCTATGCAAATGTTACATAATAGAAATAAAACTTCTCCATAACCTGCCTTTCCTTGAGGAAACAAATCTGCTCTCTGTGTTGGGGTATATAGAAGATAAAACCACTGTGGTTTTGCAGCACTAAGCTGCAAAATTTTACTATATGAATGGCCTTCTGCATCATTTACATAATCATGTATCACTTTTCTAACTTTGTGCATTTTATTTGTTTTGGAGGAGCAATAATAATCTCATTTACAGTGTACCTGACATTAGCCAGATTCAATAATCTCAGGTAACAGATACAAACACCTCACAGACCTTATCAGCCATGCCACCCCCTATAGTATTATTTCATAAAGCACTTGGCAAAAATATTTAAAAGACAATGATAGCTGGAAGGGAGATCTCTGGTAAGAACAGTTAATTGAATTGTGCTTCTTATTTCCTGACCTCAGTGGGAAATGTCAAAGTTTTAGCACTCAGTGACCATTTTAAGCTAAAATATGAGAAAATGTCAAGTTGAGAGTGAGGTATGCAAGAGGTCACTTTGCATATGGACTGCTTGTCCCCTACAGCTCAGAAGTGAATACACGGCAGATACGGATAATAACAGACAGGAATTATTAGCAGGCAGCATTTCTGTCATCTCCATCCATCTGCAAAACATCTGGTAATCTCTTGAGCAAGTACAGTCTTGCTGATGAAGCAAATAACTCAGTCCCTCTGGACTGCAAAACATACTGTAGCACAGTTTGGGCTAAAAGGGTCAGATTTGTCCTTTTTGCTTGGGGTCTAAAATGTCACATTCCATGTCTCGCTATGGGAAGGAAGAAGGGGCTCTGCCCAGCATTACATAAAATCTTCAACACTCCTCCTGAATACACAAGCTATGCTGTATGAATTCCAGTCCAGGTACCAGAAGACTCTTCATCTTTCTAAAAGAAAGAAAATTCCAGGGAAAATTACCAAAATGTGGGAAATGTATTTATGAGAACCTCCAAATTTTGTGACTGTCCAAGGACATTGGAGTCAGACCTTAAAGTAATCATTGCAAGCAGATGTACAGTAGGTTCTCAAGCCTATTTGTGGAATAAAGTTGTGTTAATTTGCAGTTACCATGAGGCATCACGAATTATAACATTGCTTTACTCTACATCCTTTTTGTACTTTGCAGAAAATAATGCCCAGAGAAAGGACTTCTTCATGTACAAAACCATAGCTCCAGAGTACTCTTTGAATGGAGAACAGTGCTGAAGTGCACAGCAGAGAAAGAACTTCTGTCTAGAAAAGGTTAGTCCAGAGAGGAATTTGCACTCTGAAACCTTAGTATATAATTACCAGGTCACTCTCTGAGATCGAAAATGTTTTTGAATATGGATAGAGTATCAGAATTTCTTTAATTGTACCTTTCTGGCCAGGAGTTGCAGCTGCTGCTAGATGCATCTTTTCAAAACAAGAGATCTGATCCATTTTCATACCAAACAATATAGAGAGAACCATTTTTCCCCCCATGATTACTATGGATATCTTAAGGAAACAAATATATTTTTATCATTACCTCCAGTGACTTTTTCTCCTTATCTCTTAGGGACCTAAACATTTCTGACCATCAGCATTTTCCATGCCTAACTTTACCCCCCACCCCCCCAAAAAAAAGAAAAGGGAGTTGCACTTCTCTGCTTAATGTGGTTTTTGGGAAAAAAAAGTGTAGGAGAAGATGAGAAGATATAAAACTTTACAGTCCAGTAGATATTGGGGCTATATGAGATTAAATACAGGTACAAAACAAGCATCAGCCACAGATATTACAGCAGATTCTGAGCATCAATCAAGATGTTCTAAACGTAAAAGGAAGACATGGTGAACTGCAACCTCAGAATTGAAAGAATTTTCATCTTCATTTAAAAAAAAAAAGTCTAAGATGTAAAATTTCTTTCAAACAAGAACTTTCCAAAGGTAGTTGCATAGAAATTCCAGTTTTCTATAGTTTCAATGTGAAAAATTATAACTACACAAAGATTAGTTAAGTTAAAAAAAAAGGCTCATAAAATAACCCATAAAGACCTAAAAACATGTGTTCATTGTAAATTTAGTAGATTTTTTTCTTTCTTTTAATCAAAATCCCTGGTTGTACTTCACTTGAACTTGTTCTTCTCTCTAATCTTATCCTTGGGGAGGTAAATGAAACCAAATGTATTGTTTCTGCTTGATGAAGCATTTTAACCTCCCTCAACAGGCTCATCTTTCCATTAATAACACAGTTCCAACTCTAACAGAAGATAATGTTTTCAAAAGAGAAAGCAAAGAAGAAAAACAAATCAATGCATAGGTGGCATTATTTGAGGAATTAAATTTGAAAAAGCATTTCCATTAACCAAACAGAAATAAAGCAAAGCAAAGCATGAGTGGGCAGTATGGAGTTGAATGGCCATCCCTCTGTGGTTGCTGGTGCCTCTAAGTTTTCACTCTTTCTGCCTTTACTAGTCTGTTTTGGTTTATTTATTTTCTTTTTTCGTATTGATATATTTCCACAGCTAGATAAGACATGGCAGACTGAGGTGCTAAATCATCCAAGGCATCTTGTTTTTCCTGCTGCTGAACCAAAGTCCCATTTTAGGAAGAGTTGTGATCACAGCTGTGTGCTGTGGGTGCTGCGGTTGGATGTCGTTCCTTATACACACAGGGAAGAATTGAGCCCCAAACCATTTGTGTTCAAAATGGTTGGAAGTGTATGTTTATAAGCTTGTGGAAATTTAAAAATATTACCTTAATTAAAATTGTTGTTGTATTTGTTTTGTCAGGCTCTCCCTTTTATCTGCATGATAATGATTTTGCCTCATCAGCTCAAGAATCGTGTGTGGGTGGAAACAGTGACTGATAGATTCATATAATGAGGCTCTAAGTGACTACAAAAGACTTTACATCACTGTGAATCATCCATCTATAGTGCTGCATTATTCAGAAATTAATGCAACTCTATAAATGAATAATGATTTAAATGTACTTTTAAAAATTGTTAATGCTCCAGCATTTTTTCCTTCTCCACAAAAATCAGAAAATTGATTATGACTATGACTAGACCTATGTTCTTAATTTAACTTACGTAATGGTAATGTAGAAAAAGTCTTGGAACAACAAAGAAAATGGAAAGATTTCCAGGACAGTGGATATGGGTTTATAACCTTCAGAATTCCCTAGCTGAATTCAGTCAACTTCAGAGAGAATTAACACCATAAAAAGCCTCCTGTAAGGTTGCAGGGTATAGAAACAACTCAACTATAGCTGAAATTCACAGAAAATAGCCAAAATAGATTAGAATCTATGTCAAATAACTAAGTGTAATACGAATATGGAAAACATTTCGCTTATTTGTTTCTTATAGTACTCATTTAGGAAAAAAATTTTCACACAAAGGGTCATTGGGCACTGGAACATGTTGCCCAGGGAGGTGGTTGATTCACCTTCCCTGAAGGTGTTTAAGGGACGGGTGGACGAGGTGTTGAGGGGTATAGTTTAGTGTTTGATGGGAATGGTTGGACTGAATGTTCCAGTGGGTCATTTCCAACCTGGTGATTCTATGATTCTATGATTTTTTAAGAAGAGTGATTAAGAGAATGATAAATTAAGGACCTGTCTGAACAGTAGGAATAATACAAATTGATTTCCCAAGTGTTTGTCCATGGATGATCTCTTGCGTAGGTTATCTGATGAACAAAATAAGGTGAATGCAACCACAGCCTTCATCACAGTGGGATCTATATAAGGATTTCACTACTCTGGGTTTTTATTTTTAGAAAATACTGATAGCTTAGTCTCCTTGAGACAAGATTAATAAAAGGATTCAAAACTGTTGAAGGCAAGGGGTTAACATGTAGACAAATACAGACAAAAAATTGCAAAGAATAGTCATATAAATCTTCAGAAACCAGGATAAAACCAAGCATGATGTTACAACATTGGTTTGACCATTTTTTTCAGATTCAAATACACAGGCTGCCCCTCCAGCCATGTCACGTACTCGGCCTGTGCCAGAGTACTAAAACACAGATTATATTCCCAGTTCTAGCCCTGTAAAGCTTATTATACTGAATTCACCAGAAGTATTCTGGTGTTTTTAGCAGAACGGAGGATGTGATCAGGATTAGAACTGGGTCTATGTGTTTTACTGAACACCATGTGAACAACATAGTATCTTTAGAGATGTTTTAAACCAGATATTATGGAAATTACTGAATGCATTTCTGTTCATGTCATAACAGCAAGTTTTCAGAAGAAATCAAAGATGGGAAACTGTTCTCTTTGCATTAAAAAAAGTTAAATGTAATAAGTCTTCACCAACTGTTAAACAAGGTTTCTCTCTTTTGCAATAATAAAAGACTTATATTTAGTGCTTCATTGAAACTAGATACTTAAAAAGAACCTTCAGCCAGAGAAGACAGTTTCAATAAAGTCATCTTCCACTAGGATTGTTTTATATTCTGCAAGACCCTATTAAATTATCACAAATTATTGATGCTATAAAGGACATGAACTCTACTAAGGCTGCAGTCACAGATGTCCCCCTTATTAAAACCTTATAAAAATCTCTACCACTCGAGCAGCAGAATTGAATTTGTATCAAAAATGTGGTGAAATACTACCACCCACCTATCAAACTGCTGCTCCATCCAGTTACTTGGAGTTCGATAATAAAACCAGTAAGTACTTTTGTTATTATCTAATTCTGCTGATAAATTTTAATCTCAACATTTTTGTCCACAAATTATTTACTAGGCTGAAAACAATATTGCCTGTCTTAATTCATCTTAGAGAGACTTTAATAAAATATTGGATGAGCATTGGGTATATGCTGTTATCTGACAAGAATCAGATATAAGACCACCCTCTCTGCAATGAAAATCATTTCAGGAGTTGCCCAAAGACACCTGCTTTATACTCACCTATATTAACTAACCTTACAGTGATGGAGAAACATAAACCATATTTAATTCTAGAAGTGAGATTTTTAACAATACTCAGACACACTAATAATGAACAAACTCCATTTTCTTTTCTGTTAGCTGCTAAGCAACATTTCTTTTTCTGCAGTTTGATATCTTGTACCGAGGTAAAAAAATTTCTCAAGCTTCATGTCCAGGATTACACATTTTTCATAAATGCTGAAGAAGAGAGAATAAGTTTTTAAATTTTTTTAGACTTAGAAGGAGATGGATCTTTGAATCTGTTAAGATATTTTTCCCCTTACAAGAAGAAAACATTTTATCTTAATTACACAAAATTTTATCTTAATGATAATTATTAGCGAGTTATTGAAAAATGCACATCTAATCTTGGCTTTCCTATATTTTCAGTGTCACTGGGAACATAGGTATTACTTGTATAAAATCCCACATGAAGAGTAAGTAATGAATCCAACTCATTTAGCACTTCTGGGCACTTGCACAAATAGAACATAGTCAATATGTCTTGCACTGTCCTGATATTCTTCATCAAAACCTGCCAACTTTAAAGAAAGTTTGTGTTGCTTGTTTTTAAGAATTCCATGTCCTAATTTTCGAGATCTGATCACAAGAGGTCTAGGGAATGTTTTACTTGAAACTTCTAATGTTAAACAGAGATTGCCATGATTCATAAATTCTTTTTTTAATGTTTAAGACTGATGAGTGTTCTAGCTTTTCAATTTAATTAGAGAAATTCTCAGTAAGAGATCTATTTTAGTCAAGTTCTGTTCTCCTAGTTTCAGATTATCTTTCACACTTTGCACCAACTAAAGAAATGTACTACACTTGTTCCTTCAGAAATTGTCTCACGTAGATAAAAAATAAAGTTTCATTGAACATAGTTACATTTTTCTTGTTAGATGCCTTCAAACACTCTTCAGTCTGGTAAGGAGACCCATCGCTCTCTGAGTTTCCTAAAGAAACAGTTTCCCAAAGAAGAGGAATTAAAAGATCTGAATTCACCATTATGCACCTACCTTTCACAGCCATTTCACTTTTCACCTCCAGGCCAGGAGTTCTGCTTCTTCATTTTATTCACAGTAATCTGCATCATGGAAAGACAAATGAAAAGCAGGACAGAGAAACAATGAGGGAGGAATAAACTAACTAGTTACACTGAATGTTTAAAGTAAAAAATTCTGTATGGCATTCCATAGTACTCTCAGATTTTGCAAAGAAACAGAAAATATCATTTCTTTGGAAGGATTTCAGATATTAAACTTCCACTGATTTTTCTCTGCATTTTTACCTGAGACACAGAAGTCATCGGATCCTGAAGCAATGGGTTGCAAGTTATAGTCTTAACTATGGATTTACTGCTATTGATTCATAATACAGTAGCATGGGAGAAATACATCAAGTTGATTAAAATTACCCGTTTTTATTGAACACTTTTGTAATGAATTTTCCTCTAGCTGAACAAAAAGTACATTAATGCAATCTAAAATTCTCCTGTAGTGAAGAATCAAAAGCAGCAAAACGGACAAATAACTTTGATCTTAACATGCATTGTCTGTTCCGATCTCAGCTATGATTGCAAAAACAATATTACATCAGATGTACATAGCCTGAATGCACATATTGCTGTAACAATGCAGCAGTAATATTAATGCTCTACACAATAAAATATATTATTCTAATATAATTAACTTTATAGTTATTACACTTGGAGAGTCTCTTTTAGTGATTTGCAGAATATATAGGGATAGTGATTCTTAAATAAGAAAAGTGGCGCTTATTACTAGTCTTAGAATGACAAAAGAACTCAAACACCTCTCCCTAACTTTTTAATGAAGAATAAAACAATAATAGAGAATTTGTAGAGAGGCTCTGATCAACACACACGTGTATGTTATTCCTTTTGTTGCCTGTGAGAATTCCCAGGTATTGAACTTTTCCCTGACTTCCTGTATCTTGGTTTTCATAAATTATGATACTTTGAAAATTTATGAGCTACCATAACTTGCATTTTCTAATACTTAGAGATTAGTGATATGACGTTTAAAATATAATTTCTTGCATTCCTGAACTACACATGCAAATTTAACAGTCTTTTTGTCATCCTGGGTAATTGTTTAGTCAGGTATATTAACGTGTTTTCTAAGACCTATAGCTTTATGGGGAAATTATTTATAAATATAATAATATATTTTATATATATTTATATATATAAATATATATAATATATATATATAATTTTGCAAACTTCAAACATCATCAGCTGACTGAATATGCACAGATAAGAAATTAATTAAAATTCAGACCTCACCAAAAATTCCTCTGCAGAAGAAAGTAGCGTAGTTACTTAAAATGAAGAATTATCAAACTGGAAATCAAAGTGTTGCTCCTTCAAACACCAAGGTAGTAAAAGGTAGGCATGAACTAGACAATGAACAATATCTAGAGAACACGGCCAAGGGCACGATGAAAGTAAGTATTTTCAGAGTTTTGTGGGGATCAGATTTAGCTTCCTTCCCCTAATGAACAAAACTTTTGTAAGCATTCTCATGGCTTTTGAGCTCATGTGTCCACTTCAACTAAATCCAACAGCTGAATAAGATCTAGTAACTATTTTCTTACAAATTTCGTACAGCAGATAGCACAGAGAATAAAGAGAGTGCCTACACCTGTTCCCTATTCAGAAGCAATGTGACCTCAAATCTCTCTCTCACATTCAAGCACAACCAGTTTCCAAAGGTCTGTAGAGGAACATGTTTTATAAATCAGAAGTGTGGTTTCTATCTCAGAGCCTTGATCCAATATCCAATGATTGTCTTTGCCTTAGTCATAAGAATTTTGTTCCTAACGCTGTTATCCTTTTGGCAGTTTTCAGGATTGGTCTGTTAATCTCTTGTTATTCTCACAATCCTGTAAATTATATCGAAGGCCATACTGTTCACTCTACTTTTTTAGTCTTATTTATTTGTGAACTTATTTATTTATTTCATGGTATGGTGTTTTACCGAGCTCATGACTAGGTCTATGTGCTTTTACCCAACACACTGCAGCAGCAAAAGGTACAAAGAAAAAATGAAATTGTCCCGATTTTGTAAAACTAAGGGGTTAGAGGAAAGAGAACCCAGTTTTGAACAATTTCATTCTAATAAGCATTGATCCAGTTAGGGAATTTCTGCAGCAACCAGCATGTCAGTGCCAAAATATTCAACAAAAAGGGATTATCGGCATAGAAGAGATAACATATTCTTCATATAAATCAGTTAAATAGTCAATCAATCAAGAGACACAAATCCATGTGAATCCTGGCTTTATTAGCTTCATTGCTCACAGAACTAGTTGGATTTTTTTTAATGATGCTTTAATCCTGTTAGATTTCAGAAGCAGAGAAGTTACAAGATTGAGCTAGAATCTATTCTTTCTTATGCATCATTTAACAACTCCAGAGTGAATTAATTACATCTGATCAACCCACTGAAGGCAATGAGGCCACGAAAGGTGCAAGTTAGGGGCTGCAAAACATTTATTACTGGTGAAAGGGCACCAGACAGAAACCTCTTTGACTTTCAGTTCCAAGAATGAGTGAAAGATCTAAGCTTGATTTAGTAGGGCTGGTTTCAGTGAAATAACTCTTTTAATTTATAAAATGGTTGCATTTGAAGTGGAAAAATGGAATATACAATGCTGTGACCTTATTTTCTTTTTTACAGAGCCATTTTTAGCATGGCACTACAATTTCATTTTGATGCTTCGGGCTTCACCACCGACCTCAATTCCTGTAGGACTATATTCAGCATACAAAAGAGTATACTGGGCAGAATCTCAGGAGACTCCAACCAATCTGGATGATAACCCAAGAGTCTGTTTATGAACAGCAGAGAACACAGTCACATTTGCTAATCACAGCCTGTTCAGCTATGTGCAGGCTGTCACCACATCCTCACCAGTCTCTCAGTCTCATTACCAAAACTTCACAGACAAACACTGCAAGTCCTGTGAAATGCAAAAGGCATTATTTATGCAAGGTAAGAAGCATCATAGAATCATAGAATAACCAGGTTGGAAAAGATCCACCGCATCATCCAGTCCAACCATTCCTATCAAACACTAAACCAAGTCCCTCAAGACCTCATCCATCTGTGTCTTAAACACCTCCAGGGAAGGTGAATCAACCACCTCCCTGGGAAGCCTATTCCAATACCCAATGACCCTTTCTGTGAAAAACTTTTTCCTGATGTCCAGTCTAAATCTCCCCTGCCAGAGCTTGAGGCCATTCCTTCTTGTCCTGTCCCCTGTCACTTGGGAGAAGAGCCCAGCTCCCTCCTCTCTACAACCTCCCTTCAGGTAGTTGTAGAGAGCAATGAGGTCTCCTCTCAGCCTCCTCTTCTCCAGGCTAAACACCCCCAGCTCTCTCAGCCATTCCTCATAAGGCCTGAATGTGCTGTTATCAGGAGTGTTAACCAGTTAGATAATAGCATAATTTTAGACAGCTTTTCCCTTCCTTACCAATTGGACGAGGCTGTATCCTTTTCCCACTTTGACACAAGATCAAGATGTCATTCTACAGTGCTGAGACAACTCTTACCCACAGTAGGAGCTGAATCACATGGGAGTAACAGTAGCTCACTCACTCAGTTCCTCCAGAAACTGAATCTGTAGGAAAAGAGCTGGGCTTAAAGCTGCATTTAATCACTAGCCATAAAATATGAGCCCTATGGGACAAATCAGGCACCATCACAACTGAAATGCCATACAAATCCATAACGCTATGTGCATTTATCTCTCTCAAATTAAAGCTTCTCCTTATCTGAGCCATAACCCATAATGGCTTGTGTTCTTCATCCCCTAGATCTGAGTCCTCCTGCCACCACCTCTGAATACAAAGCCTCCTTTGCAAGCCAAGACTTTTTCCTACTCAATACAGCAAACCTGAAATATTTTCATCACTTCAACAGTCAAGAATAGCAAAGAGGGTCCATGGGCCAGTAGTCCTGCCAGGGCCACATGGATCTGCTGCCCCTCACAAGAAAGGAAAAAGGGAAACAAGAGAGACATCTACATCACTGATGGTGATAACTATCAGGCTGAAATTCAGAGAAAAATGTTCTGCTTTAGCCCAAACCAGTATAATTGTAAAATAAATGTGATTTTTACATCAGATTTAAAACCTGGCAGTCATAGTCAGTGAAGAAGATTATGATAAAAAAAAGATGCACATAATATATTGTTTGGTTTTCAGCAAATATGAAGTTACACCTGCAAGAAGATGGAAGGGACACAGGAGCACAGCCACTCTGGTGGAGAGTGCAACAACAGGTAATGTTAACAGCAAAGCAGGGATGGAACTAAGTTTAAACAGTCAAGATGATGGTAGCTGATCACACAGAAGAGTCAAAAACTACAGACAGAAAATATCGCCAGATTTTACAGGAAAAGCAAGTTAATTTACTTGAGGAATCTTTATCCAGTCAGTTTTCTAAACACAACTTGGTCTCAAACTGAAAAACAAGATATCTGTGTTAAATCTTAAAAAAATATTACAGCTGTAAATGACTATAGATCCTTTTAGCTCACTTTCCTCTGTAAACTCTGACTTTTTGTGGTTTTGTGACTATTGTTTATATTATATTTACTGTTATGAGATTCTGGATTCCCAGTGAAGTTCCTTGTTTCTATTTCTACATATGAACTTAAAAAAAAAAGTAAAAATATAACTGTTACTGGATTTTGTTTAATTGATCTTGAATATGTTTTGACATGGTGCAAGGTTGATTGACTATTCAGACTTTTTCCTGAAGTAGAGAAAATTGGACTTTTTCCACCCCCTTGGGCTAGAACTTTTATTTATAGATACTGGTAAAACCCCCTAATATCCAGTGGTTATTGTGTATCTGCTCACAGGACCTCCTCTTACCAGAAAAAAACCCCTCCTGCATTAATTAGTTAATCTTTATAAATGACCTAGCTTTACCATTGCTGTAGTTGTCTAAATAGGTGTTAATGACAAGGCATTTCAGTATATGCTTGGGAAATCAATAGTCTCAAAGTAGAAATTGTGATTTTCTGCCAAAATTAATGAATTTGCTGCTCTAGAGGTCAGGATGTCATTTGCAGCGTACTGTGCAGACCATGAAAGAAATAATTTCTCAGTGCATTTATTCACATTGAGTTGTAGCATTGGTCCAGCATGAATATTAATAGATGTATGAGAAAGAAGTTAGAAAGTATAGACTGGAATATAAGGCAAGAGGCAGCTAAACCAGGAAGATAGCTGAACTAAAAAAAGACATTATTTAAGCGTTTGTTGTAACAAGAACAATGAAACAAAGGACACACAGTCCCCAGAGTAGGATTTTTTTGTTTTTTTTGTGGCTAGCTTGCTAAGAAAGGTAAATGAGTTATGAAAAAAGGCTCATTTTTCCAGCTCATTTCAAACATTGTCCACTATCTCAAGTTGAAACAATTCCAATAATCCCTCCAGGCCTTTTGTTTTCCTGGATCTCATTTCCACAGCCCAGGCCAGCACAATAATTCTGTTGTCCCAAAATGTGAGAAACTGTCAGTTGCATTATTTACTGGAATGTGCTGCCCACTCCGGTGGCTGAGGAAGCCTTCTCCTGCTCCAGAATATGACTCCATGTTCTTTAGTTACAACCTGGAGTCACCCCTGGTGTAAATCCCCCTGGTTTCATCCTGGAGTTACCTGTTATACCATGAGTAACACAAGAGAGGATCCAAAATCAAGACTGCATTGAACACTTGCATGACAATTTTGTAGCTGAGGTCTGCATATTAATCTCTACGAATTAAAGAAGTTAAAAGAAATAACTACATACCTAACTGAAGGTATTTCCAGAGTATGTGACTGCTTTAACTTGGATTTGAAAGATATTTATCCATTGAAAGTATTCTTCCAACCTTCTGTAAATAAAAGTCTCCCTTGTCATATTTTGTCATGTGTCCCTAGGCATATTTTCTCAGAGTTTCACAGCTCTAATTATTATGAGCAATATCTTCATGACCTCCTGTTACATCGCTCAAAAAACATAACTGAAAAAGACCTATTTTGAAAGTTTCTTTGAACTTGTAAGTCGATGGTTTCTTATATAACTGCAATAAAAACCTCTGGGAAAGAACCTATTATGAGTACTGTGTCAGCAATTTTAAATTATTACAGATGGCTTGCTCCCCTTTCCACATAACTATTTAATAAATTTAAACTAAGGATTGGATAATTTCATAGCTGATAGCAGCCATGAGCTTTTACTGTGAGGTTTTTAAGCTGAGATTACAGACCAATTTAGGGAAGAAATTTAATGAAGAAGGTAATTCTTAAGTCCAGCTGAGTGGTGTTGGACTTCAGCCATTTCATTGGGAACTCAGCACCAGACCATATCTTCCAGAAGCTGTACCAGGAGTCCTACAATGCTTTTCAGCACTACGGGAGAATGTGGAAGATGTGTCGAAGATGTTGGCTGGTGATACCCCAGCACGGTGACAGCTGTTATGAGAAGCGAGCAGCAGTGCAGAGCTGCTCTGTAACACAACCAAATACCAAAATGCTCCCTATTGCCCTGCTTTCAGGTGGCTGGTAGAAGTTTCAATTGCTAATGGTGAACTCCAGGAGAAGCAGTTAAAACACAGCAGATTGTCTCATTCAAGCATGCTGGCTATTAGATCTCAACCACTGAATGTTCCCTTATTTTGTTGTTTTTAATTTCTCACCCATTTTCCAGGCAATTGTCCTTACGTTTTAAAGCAGTTACTGTAAGAAGCATTCTCTGACACTATAGGAAGTGCTCTTTGTCCTCCCTTTGTCCCTTCACTCCGTTATGAAGTAGTTGTTACGGCTCTCTTTTAGAGCAGCAGTTATCAATAAAACTATTTATAACCTTATGGTGTGCCCATTAGCTGGTCAAAGTTTAATTGTAGCAAGAACTGTAAACAGGATAAAAATAAACCAGAGCAGATCTCTGTCTCCCTCTCCTTCTCCCCATAAAAAACCCAAAAAATCCCAAACTGTTTCCACCAGAATGCTTACTTCTAGGATAATAAAGAAAGCGGATGAAAGAAACTCAAAGTGAGGATAGAATAACAGTATAAAAATACTGTATTGACATAATTCTTTACTCACATTGCAATACTGTTATAGCATTTAGTATCAATAGGAGGAGGGTGAGGTCTTTTTTACAATGTGAATTGCAACCCTCTGCCTTTCAAAACAATTTTGATAAGTGGCAATGGCAGAAAAGACAAAGTTTCGAAGTTTTAGTATAACTTATTATACTCTTGCCTCTCAGCATGGATTTTGTATGATACTGGTTTTGTATAATATCAGTTGTTGAAGATTTAGTATTTAATGTAAAGCATAAACTTATTTTTGGCTAAAAATACAGGAAATCTTGTATGCTTATGATAACCTTATATTTTCATGAATTTAATTTTTTACAGTTTTGATGTTGTAGACCTCAAGGACCAGACCAGGTGTTCCAATGAAGAAAATTTTGGTTCATACCTTACACTGACATTACTTACACAGAAACAGGGATACTTTTGTTTTTAAAAGTCATTAAAACCAAAATCACCCACCACCCATTGGCACATCTTCCCATCATGGCCAGATATGTAGTATAACTATTGGCATTGGCAACTACCATCTCAAAGAATACCAGAATGCAGCTTAAAAGTGTGTCCTCTGACTTACAGGAATGAGAAAGAGAATGGATTTAACTGAGTGTGATGTTTATCATTTGACTAGTAAGTGGGAAAAAACCCAAATCTGAGCAATGCTGTGCTGGATTGGCTTTTTTTTTTTTTTTTTTTTTTTTTTTTAATTTCTAAGCTAAGCTATGCAACAGCATCAGAACAAAATGACCAAAATTCCAATGTTTTTGCAAGCAGAGAACTAAAAGCAAACAAATACATTTGTAAACATGAAGCTTTTAATTACTTACATTCTAAACACTGTGATAACTATTAGAGAAAAAGCACCAGAGAGATTTCATCCACGTCAGTATCATTAGCTGCAAATATTGCTGCAGTAAGTCAACAAGTAAAGTTTTTTATTATTAAATATGTAATTTAAAAGAAAACATCACGTTCACTTAGGAAAATCTGAACTCATTTGAAAAAGAAAACCTCATTTTGAATGAGCACTGCAGAATCCAAGCAGAAGCCCATACCACTAAAAAATGAAAAATTTGTTTTGCCCATTGTTTATTACTCCATAGTCTTCCCACAGTGCAAAAAAAATGTTCATTTTAACTAAAAAAGTCCATACTTAATTGTAGCCTTGCATAATAATAGCTTTGCAAAAAACCCACTACCTTAGAACTATCAGGTATAGGATGAAACAGAAAATTAAAGTAACAAAATTTTTGGCAGTTTTTCAGCATTTTTGTGACTAAGATTCTGACCTACTTTCCAGTATTTTCCTGGAGGTAGTGTAAATGTGTAAAGAATCCCTAAACTAGAACTGAAAGAAACTTATGGTTTAAAATGAACAATTCCTTTTGGAAGAATTGACTCTCCATTACCCCAGAAGTCACTGTGACATTTGTATTTCTCATTGTTAACTTGCACATTTGTAACTTAATCCAGTTTCCATTTTAATAGCAGCATTTAATGGTAGACTCAGTACTAGGAAGATACTCTCAGGTCTGTCTTTTTCTGTCTTTATGGTATCTTTTACACCCTTGGATAATGGATACCACGGAACTTTAAAACCAACAAATTTGTATTAATATGAGGGCTTTACTTGATAGACATAAGATAAGGCCCACACAGATGTACAAGAATGTTAGAGAGGAAAAATTATCAGTATGTAAAATTTTATTAATTAATTAATCATTATAAATGGCTTCTACTATTCAAACTGGTTTTATTGTGCTCTTAAAATACTTATTTAGACATATGCCCTTCTTGCATTATGCTATAATATGACGTAATTTCTTATATTACTAATCAGCGATAAAACTCGGATGTATATGAGAATGTGAGATAAAGACGTAAGTTGTCTTATTTATTGCATGTTTAGTGCAATAATTATTATTGAAAAAGTTCCTAAGGAAATACATTTCAGTAAGCATCTGTCATTTTTCCAGAAATATGTCTGTTTTAAAAAATGCAGTGAAATAGTGCTTAATCAGTATCTGCGTCATTGCAGCCATTAATCTTTTCCAGGAAAAGTGGAAGTTCAATGCTCAGTTCCACATTGTTGCTTTCTTATTACTAAAAATTTGTCTGCAA
The DNA here is from genome assembly GCA_033558105.1 of Coccyzus lansbergi. Taxonomy (NCBI): domain Eukaryota; kingdom Metazoa; phylum Chordata; class Aves; order Cuculiformes; family Coccyzidae; genus Coccyzus; species Coccyzus lansbergi. The sequence goes on from JAUMJK010000675.1 coordinate 1,547,027, forward strand.
ACATTATTTCTGTATCTGTTCCTTGCCAACCTGCGCAGAACTGCCTTCCCACGACCTCTGCTGGGGTATCTCTTTGCTATACCTTTTCCCACTGTGAAATTCTGCAGTTATTTGTCCCCTTGCATCCAATTCTGTTCATCTACCTTTCTTTTTTGAGATCAAAATCTGGCTTTCTCCTGTGTCCAGCTGTGAGGACGCTGCACGACCAGCTCCCCTGCTACAGCCACCTCCCTGCCCACGGTGAAACTAGAGCACAGACAAGGGATGCTCCGGTATGACCGTTATAATAAAAATGAGTGAGCTGAATGAAAAAGAACCATACTGAAAAAGAACCTAAGAATATCATCCATGCACAAACACTCATGAAAATAGATGAAGGATTTCCCTTGATATACATTCAGACACAGATTGTGTTTACCTCTCTAGGATGTGAAGTTGATTATTCATCATCAGTACCTCATCACTAACACAAGATTCTGTTTCCACCCGCATGTAATGAAAATGATATTATGATCGCATCAGCATATTTTATTATTATTGTTACATCAAATCGCCCTCCCTAGGTACATGTAAACACTTTTTTTTTTTTTCTTTCCACTAAAAGAACTCGTTGGGTGGCTTCTTTATAAAATAAAGCATAATAAAGGTGTTTACATAGATTTGTGTCAAAAACTATCTGTCCAAGGAACAGAATGAAACAGCATTTCTGTACACCACTAATAAAATCTACATGACTGTCTTGATAGCACTGAGTCCCTAATCAAGTAAAAGGGAGTTAGCATCATTAAGCAGAAACATCCTGAGAGGCTGCGATAGAACATATTCACCCTCTGTTCAACCCCCACAGATACATAGAAACACAATTTTAGAGAGTATCAAACAGAAGCTCACACTGTCCAATTTTAAACTTAATAAGAACTATAAGACTGAGAAGTACCTTCTGACATATAAAAAAAATAAAATAAAATTACGGGGTTTAACACAGAGAATGAGTCCTTGCCATAGTAATGACATAGAACTTCATAAGAAAAATTGCAGGTACATATAGTCACCAGGGCCCAGACTTAAACCATTCCTTTACATGACCTAGAACCTCCAAGACCTAGGTGAGCCTTGAATAAGAATAATACAGTTGTCGTGACAATGCAAGTTGTCGTGACAATGCAAGTTTTCGTGACAATGCAAAGGAGAGCTTTAGGAGGGAGGATTCCAATGCTTATAAATACTTTTAAGAAGCTCATTAAGCAACTGAAATTCATAAAACTCTCAAGTCCACTGAAAACAGAAACCCAGACAGGTACAACTCTCCCAAGCAGCACACTTTCTTCTTTTGATAACCTTCAAAGCAAAGACTCCAAACAGTCACTTATCCTGAACTGTCTCAACAGCTAACATAATTAAGCTTAAATTTCAAGACATTGTTCGAAATTAAATCAGTTTTGCTGTTGTATCTACCTTCAGGGATATCTCTCCAGCTCTATCTGTCTCCTTTGAAGCAGCATCTTTAACCACTGCCTGTAAACCATTCCGGTGTTTTTCCCTGCCCTGGGTTAGAAGTGTTTTTTCCTAATACTGAGTCAAAATATTTTTTTCCTTATTCACCCTAATGTATAGTTGTCTATTTTTGTAAAAACCCTTCACGTAACTGACAGCTGTCCTACAATTTTCCTCAAGATGTGACAGCCCCTGGAATGTGGGTTAAACACAAGAAGCACTTTCTGCTAACTCATACCCCTGCATCGTTCCTGTCCATGCAGATATATGAATGAATTCACATGGACACATACAGTCTAGAGACTGAAAATGAAAAAAAATCTTGTTTTATGAAACACATCCTGGTGTTCAGTCTGAGGACAATATTTTATTATGAAGTTCCAAGTAATCTTAATAACTCACATATTAAGAAGTCTAATGATACAATCCATGGGACTGAAGAAAGCAAAGTTCATGAAATGAGCAATGCTATCACTTAGAAACTGCCTTCACCAATACACAAAAGCATTTCTGATAAAAGCTTTCAGTTTGTACAAGAACATCAACTGGATGATCTTCTGCATTTTTTTTCTTTTCCATAACACCGTTTTTTTAATTACAGGTTTTATATTCAAATGCAAATTCACAATTACACCAGCTGCCATTCTAATAATAAAAGTAAACAAATAAAAATGGATTTTTTTAAAACTGTAACACCTAAACAGTAGACTTGACAATGTTATCTATCAAGTAATAAAACCTTTTCCCATATACAGGTATTTAGATTTCCTGGGAAAGACCATTGGTATTTGAGTAAAGATAAAAAACCCAACCTTCCAAAATCAAAGCAAATAGTTTGTTTTGATTAACAGAAAGGACTTTTCACTGCCCGTTTCTCTAAATCCTGAGGTTATCTATGACAATATATTGCCCAATGTTGTAAATAAAATCCCAGAGAGATGAAAAGAGAATTAAGTCTTCGGTTCAACATTCAGCTTGTTGAAGACATTTATTTCATTTGTTTCTCTCCTTAATAAGTTTCTAGTCCATGAAAGTTCATTATGTCCTACCTTGTGATTACACTTAGTTTCCTTAATAACCTCTTCAGCTTTTAAAACCCCAAAATAAATTATGTGTATTGTTTCTTAGTTATCTGTTATTTTGCTGACACCGTGGAGGAAAGAAAATTTCCCTTTTGGGAGCACTGAAATTTGTCCTTATAATATCAAACTCATTACAACTTTATAGTTATTTTTCAGTTAATTTACTAAATACTGAAGTTAGGTCCTGTGGTTTATAGCTACTGAGCTCATTCCTGTTATGTATTTTAAAGATGGAGAAAACAGTTTTCCCTCTAGTTGTCCAGACTTTAAGAATAAGGTAGTTCAGAAAGATCATTCTTTAGATTCTGAAGAAACCTCATGAAGGAATTGCCTCCATGTCATAGAATCATAGAACAACCAGGCTGGAAGAGACCCATCGGATCATCAAGTCCAACCACTCCCATCAAAACCGTTTAACCCTTATAAACCTGTGAGCTAGGTCTAATGTCATCATCCCAGTCCAGCCAATGACAGCAGTGCTTTTTGGATCTGTTTGGAGGCTGCCTTCTAAGCAGCTTCACTGTATTTTCTGTATATTCACAACTTTTCACTCTCTACGTGAATTCGTAGAACAGTTTGTAAGGCCCTAAATAAGACAAGCTACAAAATAGTTGTATGAGTGGAGAATGAACGTTTCTCATTTTTAAAGTCAAGCTTTTTGATCTAAAGCTATTTAAGTCAATGCAAAGAGTCAGGGATTTATTTACCTCCCTTCCCAAATGCTGCTCATTTGAGAGAAGAGATTAAGAGCAAAAACATTGCCCCTTTGCCGTGGCAGATTCAGTTTTGGGATAAAGTCAGATATTGCAATATATTGATAGGAACAGTTGGACTTGATGATCCAGCAAGGTTGGGGTGGGGGGGGCGCGTCTCTTCCAACCTGGTCATATGTCAGGAGATATATGTCAATAATGACACCAGTTGTCTTCTGTAGTGCTAAACCACTGCATCCCTTGGTGTATCAACAGCACAGAACACATGCCGTAGGCCTATACCGCTAAGAAGAAATGTGATTATTACAAAATAATGCTGAATAGATCATCTGCATCTTTAATCAATAGTTTAAATGTTAAACAATGCATATCAAGTACTGAAACATGGTGTTTGCTGTTTTATCCCTTGTGGAATATTATTATATTTTATATACATGAAAACAATTTCATTTGTTTGTATCGAGGGATACACTTGTATAATATTCAAAGTAATAATAATGTGCATAATGATCCAGACAAGATTTGAAAGTTTTTAACTACTCTATGTTAAATAACACATATTTTTGTTATTTTGGCAGACTAATAGCATTCAGCAGAGAACTCAAGGAGAAGTAGAAGGCAGTTTGATTAAACTCCACAATACTCTAGTCTTCCTCTAGAGTAAGTCTGTTCACTCAAGTAGGGTCAAATAAATCATATATGTGACAAATCAAGTCTATTTCTCTTCAATCATCTAAGCACAGGATTTAAACTCATCCTGACCTAAGAGTGCACATATACAGGGAGACCTGACTGTGTGTGCTTGCTTTTGCAACTGATGTGGCATGTTTCCTTGATGTTGTGGACATTTTATATAAATACTTCCCTTTGTAAGACCCGGGTACATCTGGGACAAGGAAAACAAACACTAGGAAGATCCAGGTTTCACTCTTTGTCCTCACGGAAGTCCTCTGCAGTTCTGAGCCTTGGATATTCTGCAGCAAAGAAGAAAAATATAAAACAAAAACATGGATGGTGGCAATGGAATAAGCCTATGTTTGGTATTTTTTGTTTTCTTCTTTCTGTAGATTTTGTTATTAAAATATATTTAGATAATTAAAATGTTCTGTGTTCATATCAACATCATACAAGTATACACTGCTGAATTCTCCTCTTTTCCCTTCCTCTGAACAGAAGTGTCACTCATCCCTTTTTGCCCCTGTTCCTTCCAGTCAACCTTGTGCAACTGGGCAGTCACTGTGTCCCTCTTCCCATTGCTGGAGCTGGGTACAGAACACCAAAGAATAAAAATAGCTGCTCTTTGTAGAATTTTTGATAAAAGACTTCTATAATGACTAAGTGATCAGTTCTGACACGCAATGCAAATCTGAAGTTAAAAACACTGTTTTCCTGAAAAATTAATTATGAATCATTAGGAAGACTGAAATAAAATCTCCTAACACTTTCCTTTTAGCTTTTCTGAGCAAATATGGAAAATATAAATCACTTTAGAGAACTGTTACAACAGACACTTGTTAACATTTGGGGTTTTTTAAGGAATTTAGTGTCTCTAAATCATATCATTTTGTGGTTGCACCTGGAAGTACTACAGCTAACTTTAGAGGCTATAAATGTCTTCTGCTGAAATGTGTTAAATCTAAGAGGTACATGAATAGACATATTACATGAGTGTGATGAAAACTTGATACTTAAAATGAAAAAAAAACCAAAAATCAGTTACAATAAACCAAAATAGAAATAGAAAAGTAAAGTATCTCTGTATCTTTTTCCAGAAAGCAGCCCTTGGTAAATATAGATTCAATTGTTTTCTATTCCACAGCATCAGCTTGAGCTGTAGGAGGAAATTATCAGCATTGTTGAAGCAGCAGAAAATTCCCCCTTTTCCCCCACATCTTTTAAAACACAAAAAGAAGCAATGCTCCCTTCTTCTCTCTTTAAGTCATTCAGGAACAGTGTTTCAACAGCGCTAGAGGTTGGTTTGTTGATAGATTTTTTTACAGAAAAGTAGAAGACAGAAACAGCAAAGTATACTTCCCTCTCTTTTCTTAGCACTGTACCTGAACTTATATCTCTGAGGCCTCTTTTTCTGCCTTCAACCAACTCCCTGCATGCTTAAAAACTTAAGTTAAATTTTACTGTGGATGGGAAGAGGGAATTGAGACAAAGATCAAGGGGAAGAAGGGAAGAGGGAAGAAAAGTCAAAAGTATTTAAACTTCTAGGAACACACTAAAGACAAAAATAGTAAATTGATACATGTCTCTGTATACATAGTGTGACATCAATAACCTGTGACAAATATCAGAGAGATTAAGACTTAAGGAGTTTAAAGGATTAGAGTCAGGCAAGTAATTAATGAGTATATCCACAAGTACAGGAGAAAGACTATTGCGAGAGTGATATGCAGTCCATCAGGCACCATGTGAGTCTGATCCCTTCCCTCACTAACACGCTGCTCCCTGACACTGCTCAGCACTGCTCACATTTGCTGGATGGTTCTGTGAATAGGTAGCAGTGTTATGGATGGGATGGTGTTTCCAGCACACAGTAAGAAGCTCACAGAAACAAATTCACTGTATAAAGGCAGTGTTTATGGCAAAAGATGCCAATATGTGCCTATACTTACAAAAAAAAAAAAACCCAACACCGAAGAGCACTACCTTCATTGTCTATAGGATGGACATTAGGAGGAAGTTTTTCCACACAGAGTGTCATTGGGCATTGGAATAGGCTGCCCAGGGAGGTGGTTGAGTCACCTTGCCTGGAGGTGTTTAAGGGACGGGTAGACGAGGTGCTGAGGGACATGGTTTAGTGTTTGATAAGAATGGTTGGAATTGATGATCCGATGGGTCTCTTGCAACCTGGTTGCTCTATGATTCTATGATAGAGTAAAGCAGGCAGGAGATGCTGAGCAAGACTGAAACACATTTTATCTCCTCTCTTCCATACTTCAGCAGCCTTATACCAGCAATCAGGAGCTGCTTTAGAGTCTGCTCTTACCCAAAATCCTCTGATGTTGTGGCTTTCAGCGTGGGGAAGATGTCATGTAGCCAACTGCCAGAGCTTGTGTAGGTATTACTCAAAGGAGAGCTTCCAAAAGTTTGTCTGGGGGGAAGGCAGTGAATGGTGTACAAGTGTATATGGTGCAGTGCAGCTTTCTCACTTGGCAGGGTAGAACACTCTGACATTCCTGTAGACATCCCTGCCCCACTGGGAAAGGCTTGTGTGAGGACTGGCAAAGGCAGAAATCTTCTTTGCTTCTTCTCCTTCCAGCATTATGAATACACATTAAAACTTAAAACACGCTGTTCCAAAAATATAACCTGTACCCCTCTCAAGTGAAGCAATTAACATAACTTGTTGACTGATTTCCCTTACCGTGTATCTAAAGCAATGTTACTCTATTAAATATGCTTCAGTAAGTACTTGACTCACTCCCAGGATAAAATATCATTTTAATAACTTCAGCAATAAACATGATACCTGCAAAAGCTGTATGATGTGCAAAGAAGGGCAGAATGAATAGGAGGCTGCGCTCTCCCCGCACAACCTCTACCCAAACACACCGAAAGGTCAGAGTAGGAGATATCTGACCCTGTCAGATGTTTGTGGGAAAGACTCCAGTAAAATGCCTCAGCTAGGCATGATTAAAAACTCTACCAGACCCCAGGCTTGCTGTCATTCTTTGCTCCCAGTGACTGAAGTGATAAGCGATTGGATGAATTTGGAAGAATGCTTTGGCTCTCCAGATGTAAGTAAAATTGCTTCTCCCCTCTGTTCTGTCATCCTGCTGCCCTCAGCTGGCTGGGTTGCTGCCCCTGGCAACCACAATTTCCTTCCCAACAGCCTAAACCCTGTAAAGTCCTTTTGGGGAAGTAGTGGGGATACCAAACTGACACATGACTTTATTCAATGCTTGGTTCTGTTATGCCACACAAGGTATTTTTTCTCTGTTTCATTTAAATATATTTTTTCACCTCCTTGTGGGCTCATTTCTCCATTTTGTCTTTGCTCTGGTGTAATTGCTTTGATTTTAGCTCTTTCAGATTAAGACTGTTGCAAAATAATGCAAAATCAAGTTGTTTTACTTATATTGAAACAAAAATGTTAGGTTTTTTTTAAGAATGCTGTACTGTAGGCTAGAAGAAAGAGATTTATTTTTTCTAGGGCAGACCTACAGATTGCACCAGTGAAACATCCCAGCATGAATGTAATGTAGATGCACCTTCTGTGAGGTGCTACAGTAAGCAGGGAGCTAACTTGCTGACAATACACTTAAAAAGCTGATTTTCTTTACAGGCATAGATAAGCCACTCTCAATACCCTTAATTTCTCAGTCACTTCCAAGTACGATACAGGTAAAGGATAAATAAGACTGTACTTTCCTTTCCCACTGTCAGTTCACATCAGCTAATGTATGAGAAAGAATTTCCCTTTATTTAAATGGAAATTACCTGCCTCAAAACCTAGTTTCTGTGTGAACTAAAAGCTGCTGTAGCCCCAGCAAAATTAAGATAACTTTACACACATCGCTGTCAAAGCTTAGCTTCCATGCTAACCACTGAGAATTCAAGAATGGCCTGAAATAGGAAATAGTTTTTTTACTGAAATTTCATTTTATAGTGCTGTACCACCTACTTGTTCTCTGGAGTAAATTACCCATAGAGATTGTATTAAAGAATTTCTAGGCACTATATTGAAGAATAATAATAGCAATTTCATAGTGATTTCACAGTATTAAGCATGCACAACACAAGAAAACTATCGCAGCAAAATCCAATTTGTTACTTTTCCAACACTGAATTTTACTTCTCTTTGGTTTGCAATTCATTATACAAAAGTTTAATCAAAGTCTCAGTTTCTTCTTCCTCTTTACATGTAGCACAGTCAGAATAAGATGTAACCAATAATTAAGTAAATTTGACTTGGCTTAGTACACAGGAAATTGAAGATAACTACAAAAAATCATCCATTAGCAACTTGTATATTCATATAGTACTTTGGTTATTATTTTTAGGAGAGATAATGTTAAAAGATGTGAGTAGAAAATAAAATAATTTTTCAAGTCTATTAGAATGATAAATTCTTTTACCTGCATGTTGAGAGGGCTGCACTGGTATATTAAAGGAAACTGTTGTTCAAATAAGTGGAGATTGACCTGAAAGAGAGGAATGTTAATGGGAAAACATTGCAATATCACAGTATGAAAGAATTATTCAGAATCTTTTCAAAAGAATTAAAAAATATCATGGACATATTGAGAATAGAGGGAGAAATACTTTATAGGGAAAATCAAGGCAGAGTTGGGCTTATCAGACCCTATTAAAATGAATAGCATGACTGAAAAGAGTGTTTCAAATAGAAATTATGTAGAAAATTCTAAGGCAACATTTGACTGGTTGCATTTCTAACCTTTCTCTGCAAAGGAGAAACCTCATTCAGCAACCAGATAGCAGTGCTCCCAAAGGCTGTTTAATCAATTTGAACCCTGTTCAGTATGAAGAAAAGTTAAATATTGAGGTGTAACTTTGAAATACATAAGACTTTCATCAGCAGGGATGACAGTTGGAAAATATAGAGTTACTGAATTAGATGTCCTGTCAGGGAAGGATGCTGATAGATGTCTGAGTTGCTGCCACGTTCTCAAATGAAGAAGGTAAATGTGGGACCTGGAAAGTTCTCCTGAAGATGGAGACTGGCACTTGTCCTATGAATTCAGCAGGTCTAATACCTTGACAATGTTTTCTTCAGGAGGAAAGCAAAGAAGTAGTAAAGGTAGAGTTGTAATTGCTTCCACTTTTCATCTTTTATCTTATAATACAACCCAATGGGTAAAACAGGCATGAAGGAAATAGAGGGCTCTGATTGAAAGACCTCCCCAGCCACAGGAAATTTAAATGCTTACCTCCCATCCCCAATATCCCTGTGTCTCCACAACCACTGAATCCCATCCCTACAGGTCCCCAAGCACAAGGTGTTTCTGATTTAATGAGTTTTGTGGTGCTTTCCAAGCACATTTCTGTGGGAGGATGCCCTTCACCCAGCATAGCCTGCAAACTGGTAAGCGCATAACCCTGGGAAAAATGAACAGTGCCCAGTTTTGCCTTGGTAGACTGCTTAATCACAGTGCTTTTTGAAACAGTTCTGTACAATCACCTACATTTTCTGCAGCCACAGTGATGGGAAAGAAAGTTACTATAACCACAGGGAAGTTGGTCCTAATAGCTGTGCTCAGTGAGCAACTTCCAATGACACTAGACAATGGCAGAACATCTAATTTCTGGTCCAGGTCTGCGCAAGTTTATGTGACATGTTGTGTACATCAGAGCAAGCCTTGACAGGCACAGAAGTGTAATTTCAGGTCCCTACAGAAACTGAAAATCATAGGGAAGATATATATATATCTTACAGTATATAAATAGTAACATGCATTTTGGGGCTAGCAATTCGTGACTTGAACACTTCAATCCCACTTTATCTCTGCTTTAACTATCAGGTTTTCATGTTGACTGGAAATATATTGGATCATGTTTCATAGAATACTCAGTCATCTATTGAGGATGGCATTCTGTGTATAAAAAAACCAGAAATATTTAATTAATGTTTTCAAAAAGAGAAAAAGTGTTCTGTTTGCTTTCCATTTTGTTGTAACTTGTTGGCATATGAGAAGGCTACTCACTTTGATAAATATTTGCTCAGTATGCATGAAACCAGAATGATCATTATGGAATTCTGCTACTTCATCCCCATTTTCTCTTTTATTTCTCCTCTTTCTTCAGTATATTAGTTTTTAGCTCACTGAATCTGAGTTGTCATTTGGAGTTTCAATGCTACATCTTTGATTCATGTGATAAAACAGCAAGTGCAACAGACAACATCAAGAGCTGTCTGCGGAAATGCTGATTTACTATTGCATCCCTTTGTTCTGAAAAAGATACTGAAATAATGAATCTATAGCACACAAAGAAATCCCGGACGAGATTTGCAAAATATAAGACCTTGATTTATAGTATAGTTAATGAACTTTCATCTTCAAGTATGTGGATGCACACAGTGTTTTTAAACAGTGTTCATATCCAAGCCACTGCTGTACAAAGTCTAAAAAATTGTATGATATTGTGACCATACTTCATAGCCTTCCTTTCTCTGGATAAATAACGTGCAAGAGACTGAGAACTGCTAACAAAACCCCTATATAAACACCTGCAAGTAAAACTATGAACTAAATTTTTGGCATTCTGTAAAGTTATAAAAATAATAAATTAATTGGTGTGCATCTTATATGTTTCAGTTATCTATTTCAACATCAAAAATGGAATTATATTATTCACCCTCAGTATGGAATGTATTTTAGACTCCACACACTAAAGCATCAATAACCGTAAACCAACAGTGAATCGTGCTGCTGCACAAAGTCATGCCTCTTTACTATGACTTTTCTATGTCACCACTTTATTCTAAGGGTAAAAATAGTTACTATGGCATTAAATGTACGTAAAATATATGAAAGATTAAGCGGACAGAATAGATTTCAACAAACAATTCCAATGCAGTTTAAAGTTACATAAAAAGGTAAGTTCACAAATACAGCTTTTTAACTGATACTGCAAGGTCAACGATTGAAACACAGGAGCAGGAGTCTGCAATTTTGTTTTTATTGCTTGTTATAGTTGTGATGCTGACATTCTTCAGATTTTCATGCTACTGACTAATCTCTTTTTTTTTCATGAGGAAAGCACAGGTAGGATTTAATTGCTGTGATTACACTGAAAAATGAATACTTGCTTAAAGAAGATAGTTATTATTACAGCTCGCTTGGTCAGCTGAGTTCACAGTGTGGGAGGATACTGAGTAAAGGCAATAGCAAACACTATGAGAAGGGAGGAAGAGTCCACAGTGTATTGTGCAAGACTAAGTGTATCTCACCTTCACAACAACAATAAAGTTGGAGAAAAAAGAAACATTGGCTTTCCTCAAAATATGATCGATACAACATTATTGAGAGTTTTTTTCCAGAAATATGTAATGTCCTCTTTTACTTGGAATTGCAAGCAAGCGCTTTTGCATTTCAAGATTAAAATGAACCAATGAAATGTCAGAGCTTGTAGTAGGACATAAAATCTAAATTTCACTCTAATGATTTGAGGGTTATTTTCAGAGAAAGTTTGATTGTTGATAGGTAAAAGAACCCATACTGACAGCAATACCAGTACATGCATATCTAATCTCTTGCAATTGGAATCTATAAAAAAGGAGACATTCTTTATTAGCTAAGAAAGACCAGTATTTTTTAAGTCTTCTAACATAGCTACAAAAAACCCTACACAAATATTTGCTAATGATAGTTTCCATGCTCGGGATCGTGTATTTACACACCATAATGGCTGATCACTGGAGCATGAGATGATTTCTTTCTGGTTTAGTTTATGCTCTACAGTAACGTGTTTTCATTTTAATAAAACAGCTTGTGTCCCTGTGCTATGATTAGTATAAGGGTTTTCCAAGGTAAACTTTCCTACTTGAAGAGAATCACTTAATAGCTCTCTCCATTTAACTTTGCATTACCCTCTCTTTTTATACCACTGCTGTCTCCTCTACTGCATGACATAAGCAGTGGAAAAAAACAAGCAAAAAGTATCCTCATAAAATAAAGACTGTCAAGGGATATGAAACGCACTTTGAAAGCAGTTATCTCCTAAATGTGGATACTCACTCAAGTGACTTTGGGACTCAAGAATTTACGTAGCCAAAATCTGGCTCTATACATGCATTAAACGCCAAGTTATAACCACTATGAAAGGATATAAAGTTTTTTGAAGTTTCAGAGTCATCAATATTGAGTCAGTGCATGACCGCAAAGATAGGGATAGGACATCAGCATGAGCAGCAAAAGTGTGAGGCAAACAAAACATGTATTGGCAGAGCTGACTCTTTGATGGCGAATGCATGTGTGGTTGAAGCATTTTATTTGTCTGCCAGTTTACTTGACTGTCTATATTTTGGGGGAGCTGAATACCTGAACGAAGCAGAGCTGACAAGCTATTTTTGTAGGACTCTGGAACTGTTACCACTGCTAAGAACTGCAGAATTATCACTGGTGAGTGTTTGATCAACTTGTTGCCTAAACTTTGAGTGATTTGTCATTTCTTTCTAGCACGGAGATGGAGGGAATCTTAGAGAGAGTTAGCAGCTTGTCAAAACTGTGACTAACGAACAAAAGAGTCTGAAAAATGACTGAAAGAGGCTCTTTTCCTTGACAGTTTTGCTCCACATCAGATGATGGCAGTGGCTGTTAGTTGTGGATGCATCAAGTTTTCTTCACTTCTTTACTGCGTAAAAATGAGCAAGGACAGACCTGGAGTAAAGCAACAGAGTAGAATACTGAAGGAAGTACCTCAAAATCATTTTGAGGGACCAGCAGTGCTGTCTGTGACTGGAAGCATTAGTGGATAAGCAAGAGAGCTAAAAACAATCTGAGTCAATTCCAATGGCATTACGTATTCAGTCAGTCCAGGTCATCTAGGGAGCATCCTGCCCAGTGACCTGTGAGGATGCATTTGATTGGAAAGAATGGAGAAATTTCCAGGACATGGCTGTGGAGGTTCAAAAGACTCAGTAGTGAGATGTTGCTGAGAATGGAGCAGAGGGGGAGAATCACCTCCCATGAGCTGCTGGCCACTCTTCTTCTGATGCAACCTGGGAAATTGTTGGTTTCTCGGCTGCAAATGCACATTGCTGGATCATTTTGAGCCTCTCATTCACAGCACTGCAATGTTCTTCTCTTCAGGGCTGCTCTCAATCAATTCTCAGCCCAGCCTGTATTTGTGCTTGGTATTTCTTTGACCCAAGTTTAGGACCTGGCGCTTGGCTTTGATGAACTTCATGAAGGTTCACACAGACCCACCTCTCAAGCCTGTCCGGGTCCCTCTGGATGACATTCCTTTCCTCCAATGAATCAACCACACCACACAGCTTGATGTCATCTGCAAACTTGCTGAGGGCACACTCCAAACCACTGTCCAAGTTTGTGACAAATAAATTAAACAATACTAGTCCCAATACCACTCCCAGGGAATGCCACTTACATGTTGAGCTGTTGACCACAACTCTTTTTTTTAACAAATAAAGGCAGAAGGCTAAAGATTTGAACATGAAGTAGTGGCTAGATGAGTGATGTAAGGTGAATGGGTCTGATCTTTTATCAGATAGTTACACTACAATAAGGATTGATTCAGACTGAGAACCCTTCTAGGAGACAGACTGCTTAGAGAGGTTCAAAACCAAGTTTAGTACACAGAATGGTTTGAACAATGAATGAATGAATAAGCCATTACACACAAAATCACAATGATGAAAACAAAATTAAGCCAAGGTTGTAGAGCACTTCAGCTGCACATATTCCAGTGCTAGAAGCATAGGCAATTCTGTTTCTTTTTAATGAGTATTTTTGACCTGGTTTGATTTAATAAATACTGTGGGAAAGTCTTCATGGGAACAGTGCAGTTCCTTGATTCAGATTTAAAGCTTTATAATGTAGGAAGGAATAGTGAGCCAAAAGGAAGAAGAAAATAGTATCTCATGATGCACGATTCCTCAGAAAATACTACCAGGTATTTATGGAGCAATATGCTAACACATAAGAAGAGTACTTCATAGGTGTTGTTCTTTAGGACATCAGATCACATAACATAACAGGAAAACCAAACCCACCTATTTATAAACTAATAGACAGTTTTTGTTCTTAAACAGTACCGGAAAACCAGACCTGATTAAATTAAGTAATATTTGCTTACTGAGTCAAAAGAAGAGCTGAGCAAAGTGCTGAACAAGCAGGTTCCAGGACTGAAAGTCTGGTTCCCCTGCTTCCTGAAATATCAAATAACAGATCTAGGCTCTACAGTATAAAACATAAGATCTGGTTTGGAATTCTTCTTGTAGTTTAGCGTTTAAAATGATTCTGCCCATTATGAATACCTCCTATAAATGAGCCAGTAAACCATGCTTGTGATTGCCTTTTAGGCTGAAGTTGAAAATGCCTCAAATAATCAAAAAAATAGGCCACGTTAGAAAAATATCTGAAAAAAAAGATGTGTAGAGAAGATTGGGAAGCAATACAGCATACCTGACTATGAGAAGAAACTGGTAACCAATATAATGAATTTGAAGCAGAAGCTGGTAACTGTGGGAAACTGATAGGGAAGGATCATAGGATTAAGTTTCTGACCATCTTCTCTAAAAGAAGCATTATAGTTAAAACTACAATATTCTTTTCAAAGTTCAGAAAACTCTGTAACGCATGGTACAAATGTAGGGAATTCAAACAATGAGTTTTCTTTATTACTATACAAGAATGATAGAAAAATTAACACTCATAAATTCACTGTATAGGAGCTTACCTGTTATTCTAAAAGCCAAACGATATCCTGTGTTCATGAGATGATGAGTTGCTTTCTTTCAAAATGACTCGAAGATCCCAAGAAGCAGCTGTTAAATAAAGAGTCATAAAATGAGGAGGGCTTAAACACGCTCTTTCTACAGGTTTCAAAGAAGTTTATTTACTATCATTCACTATAAGTGCCTAATACAAAACTACCAAATTTTCTGGATTACAAGCAATGCAGTCTTCTGTCAGCATATAAAGGAGATATAGAGAGTGACAAAGTAATTATATAATTATCAGCCTGATGATTCCAGGGCAAGTAAGGGAATGACTGATGCAAAGGTCATTAGCACAGAACTAAAAAAAAATGTAATTAATGCTAATCAAACTCCAGTTTATAAAGACTAGATCATTGCCCAACTAATGAGGAGCCTCTTTGTAAGATTATAGGTTGATTAATGAAAGGTGAAAACATAAGAAACATTTATTTTGTATCCTGGATGCTTCATTTAAAACAGTAAAGTTAGAAATGAACACGGTAAAGAATGAAACAAGCTTGATAAATCCCAAGACTAATACCTGTAAATAACCCGTCAGGAAGCTATCAGCCAGCATGTATGACTGGATGATGCTCAGTGGGTCATCACCAACTACAAGGCAATTTGAACCAACACACTGTACAAGGCAGTGGGAGAAGGAAGGGAACACATGCAGTATGCTTCCTATGACTAAGCTGGTGAGTGGTAATTTATCAAGCCACCATAAATTGGTCACTTAAAATATTTGCCCATATTCATTTGCTCTCTATTCCCTATCTCCTCTTTCCTTTCTAAGGCATTTAGTTTATCTTCTACACCTGTCCCAGTTTGAGTGATGCATCTGTGTGTTTATCAGTCATGCTCACCTGATAAAGTCTTCCAATTTGTTCATTTTTAGATTGTTCATTCTTCAATGTATAACACTGCATTTCATCCACTCAGGTTTTAAGCAGCATCTATTACTTATTTGTCAAATGTCATTCAAGAACTTCCCTGTGATATTGCAATCCTCCTCTTTTTGCAATGTATCCCATTTTTATAAGCAATTCTATTAGCATATTTCTATTTTTCTCCAGAGAACTAGAGAAAACATCAAATAAGATCAGTTCTTAGATTGATTCTTCAGAAATTCCATATTCAAGTCTCAGAGTTCCTCGCAGAGCAAATCAAAACAAACTTAAAAGCCTACCAGAAACTACATGGTGAACAAGATTGAAAATGTATAATTCAGGCCAGCAGAAAGAGATAAGATTCAGTTTTTCAACCCTGATATTGAAAAAATATACTTAAACCTAGACATTTTTAAAATAGTGACTAGAATGAATCATGACACTATAGTGATTATTTTAAGCTCAAAAATATTCTAATCCAGATAATCTTTCCTAAATATCATGAGGAAATTTAAATCAGGAAATGAAACCGTGGCTGCTGGATTATATAGTAACAATAGCTTCTTTTCACATTTCATGACTTATTTAGAGACACAGCTTGAGTGAAGGCAGAGGCAGAATTTGCAATGTAATGACAATATAAGTATTTCCTCAGTGTATACAAGCCTTAAATGTGGACCTCCAAATACAAGCTCCTTAGCATCCACACCTTTGTTGCTTGTCTTCTATAAAGTTGTCTACAACTATGAGTGGATTTTTAATTTTGTATTTGCCCTCTAATATTCCTTTTCACGCTGCAATATGTGATCTAATGATGTTAATCACACTTTGCTCAACACCTATGGTCTTTTGGACGGTCCTAAGCAGCCAAACCACAGATTTATGTATTTATTGATTTATTAGCGTGGAATAAATCTGGGCAGAACCTGGCTAATCATTTACAGGACAATTTGCAGAAATGTTATGACTTCATTTCAGTTACATCTAGCTGTACGCGAGCACCTCCTCTGATAATTAGATCTTGGAATTTCCACAGAACACATAATTCTTTGGTAAAATCAGTAACATCCATAAATCAGAACATCCATAAATCAGAACCTGAAGAAGTGTGAAATTGTATTTAATATGTCTCACATCCATCACCATTTTACTGTGCTTGTAATTTTTTTTTTTGAGAAGCAATGGTTTGTTCTGGACAAGGATTTTCGTTAGTAAACTTCAATATTGATGCTATTGATGTATCAGTCAGCATGTTTTTCCAAAGAACGAAGCGGCCATGGTGTGGCATGAAACACAAAGCAGAGACAAATGACAGTAAAATGGTTCAAATACTGAGAAGTCTGGCTAAAGTAAGATTTGGCAGCTCTATCCCATGTTCACTTTTAAGGTGCTAAAAACTTTTTCTAGACAGAGCCAAGTATTAAAGATAACTTGCAGGCAGCAAAGAGCCAATTGACAGAATCAAATGAGAAATATGTATTTTATAAAGAAGTTCCTGTGATATTTCTGACTTATTTCTTGTGCTGAATTTCGAAATAGTATAGAGGAGGTGGCAGATATAGGTAGGCAATCCAGCAGTGAGGACTGCAGCAGAAAACAGAATCCTTCTCACTTTCTCTTTATTATGAAATAAAAATGGAGCTATGAATCATCACAGCATAGACAAATCATCTGAGGCATCTTAAAACAGCCGCTTGACTGACTGCTGCAATATCACCTGTCATTCAACAAAAAGAACTGCAGTGCATGCTTACAAGTTGATAAAAATGTGCCCAAAGCCAAATGGAAACCCTTGGCTTCATTAAAATAACATTATTTTAGAAGTTCCTCAATTAAAGCATTTAAAGTCCCTTTAGAGCAGATGCAATAACCCCTGTGAAAGCCAGGTGGGTACTGGCACAACAAACAATATCAGGCCAAATCGATAGAGGTTATACAAAAGTGGCTGCAGATGTATTAGGAGTGGAGCTACAAACCAGACACAGCATCTTGCAAGGGTCCTAGGTCACCCCAGAAACACTTCATGTAGAACTGCTGCCAGTTTTATTAAGTTTAGCTTGGAAACATAACAGAAAAACAGAGATTTGTTGACACATTATTCCCAGACTTCCTAGTTCATAAAAATCCAACACAGATGAAGCACACCAGCTGCCCTATCACTACCAATCTGAGGCCCACCCTGAATGTCAACCTACAACAGCCCCTGCAGAAACAGCATCATGAATAAAGCTCTTCTCACAAACAAATTCTACCTTCTGAAAAAATACAATGTATATCAAAAGTCATGATATTCCCATGTAAGTGTATTAATTTTTTTCCTTTGGTTCAGGTTTTTATCTCTGCCTCTGTACCTCTCTCCCTCATTTTGGAAATCTACCATGAGGGTTAAGAAATCCACAAAGGTAACTTTTCTTATTTAATTCATTTGTTGTTGTTTTTCAGTTGTTTGGGTTTTTTTTTCCCTTTTTTCCCTGTAAAGATGCCGATTCATGCCACTTAAAGAAATTACACTTTAAAGAAGCATAAATACATAGCGATCTTGCTATCATCACGAGCTTTATATGTACCAATCTCTGGGGCTCTGTAATGGCAGAAGATTGAATTTCCATGACAACATTAAGAAATAAATTTTTTTCATTTGACTTAAATGGGTACTCCTTTTCAGAACCAGCAGGTAATGCCAGCAACTGTGAGGCTCAGTGCATACTGAAGCCAAATGAGATTTTAACTGTATGTAGATTTAGGATGGGATGCTTAAATGATTTTCATGACTGCAGTGAAAGCTTATCCAAGAGATCTGCATCTGTCTCCTAGCTTATAACTTGGTCAAATATACAATATAAGAATAGAGTATAACAAGAATTCTTATTATATTCAGAAAGACTTCTGGCATTTGCTGCTAAAGGCACTACACACAGTTTTGCTCTTTTTTTTTTTTCATGGTTCAGATAATTCGGGTATAAATAATTTTGTCTTTTTGGAGGAAGAACATTCCTTTGAGTATAATGAAAGTTACTAAATAATTTTGGCATATTATTTTTTCTCCTTTTTCCTATTTGTCATCATAAGTTTCTCCTGTAACTCCCAACAATTTTCCACAACACATTCCAGGCCCTTTCTATTAAGGTTGAATGCAAATACAAGGCTCTAATAGAAAAGACACAATGATAGATGATAAATTGTAAGAACTGCAACAGTAATAGTCACAAGAACACGTAGGAATGGAAGAAAGATTTTTGGATTACTTCTTAAAACTAAAATTCTTGAACATTTTCTTTTATTCAAAAGACAAAAAGAAGCAAAAAAAAAAAAAAAAAAAACCAGCAAAGGAACCCATGAGTCCCTGTTTTTAAGTAAATGGATATTTATGTTAAATGATGTATTAAATATGTAAGAAATACACCCTTTGCCAGCAGTTTCAAAAATGAGGTTACAAATATTTTTTTTAAAAAAAGATTTTTCTCTATAGAGTCATACTCAACGTGACCTAAGCCTGAAATCTTTTAAGACTTTGCCATCTGTTTCCTATTGCGTCACACACTGAGTCTAACTTCAATAACCTTGGGGGTTTCTTTTGGCAGACGATGCACAAAAGTGTGCAAAAACCCCAAGCTTTTCTGAATTGGACTGTCAGCAATTACTTTGGCTTACACTCTTTTTCAAGGATATGTCATATTTGTAATATATGTAGTACAATATTTGCATAAACTATTTATTAATATTTTGCTGAGTGAAAAAGCTTTTGATAGGGCTATCATCTAAACCCCACCTGAAGACAGCATCTCAAAATACCTCTGAAAAGTGAAGACTATAAATTATTTGTAGCAGAAAGAGCTTTACATCCTTCAAATCTCTAAATAAGCTTCTGATGGCAGAGTTCTCTACGAGTCCTGTTTAGAGACAGCCAAATCCACTGCTGGCATCAGAGCATGTTTCACCAAACCACAGAGGTATCAGTAGGGCATCAGATTGTGTCTACAGTGATGCTGACCTACCTCTGGCTTCCTGAGCACCCCTTTGCTCCCAAACTTTACACAGAGAAGCCAAGAGCTTGAGTTCTTGCATGTATGAGGCTCCCTGTGCCACCTCTTTGAGGGCCCTGGGTCTCTGAGGATAGCATCGCTTGAACTAGGTATCTAGCAAATAGTAACTACAGCTTCTTTTGCATTTTATCCCCAGAATAATCAAGCTAAACTATCCATAACTCCCCCATAATGTTTTATTTCCTCTTCTTCTTCTTACTATATTGGCATTTTCTTCTAGTGAGATATAATTCCTTAGCAGATCCTTTAGGTTAAAACAATATCTTTTATCAACTCTGCTGTCCATAATTTCCCTCCTTTTCCAAACTTGTGGACTATTCCGCTGCCACAGGACCTACATGGTTCCAAAGGCAGACCCCTTCCTTCAGTAGGGATTTTATTCAGGCTGAGCAGGTATCTCCAACCCAGCCTTCACTTTCCCTTCCAAAGATTCAGAGGCATTCCTATAGCCTTCCTCAGTACAACAGTGCCTTTCAGTGGCACCCATCAGTGCCCTATCAGTCTCAGCACTCAATAAAAATTGCTCCACTCAGCCTTGCTAAATCACCTTTCTCATCCTATTAAAGAAATCCCTTTTTAATTGACATTTTAATTGTGACTCCCCAGCATTTTTGGCAAAAAGCAGGCCCTTAGCGCTACCCATAGAAAATGGATTCTTGTTTAAGCAGTGCCTTTTGGCTTTATTCTCTCTTTTGTTATCCATATGCTCTTTTCTTCTCGCATTGTTGTTTGTGTCAGCGCTGGGCAGATACATAGTTTCTGAAAGTTCTAGTTATCTGGGAGTAGAGCCAATTTTTCCCTTTTCCTATTTCTTTATTCCCTGTGAATATTTGCCTTTGCAATAGAAAGAATTCTCTGCATGAAGGGCATGGTTGTTGATATGTTTCTAGCTTTGCAATTACACTGGAAACATGAACAAACTTTGTTTTCAGGGTGACTGCATTGCCCTGAACACTTAGTGCCTTCGACGGAGACCTGTATTAATAGCTGAGAGCTTGCAGGGCCACTTCTCTTCAGCAAAGAAAGAATTTGTAATATCTTGCCTGTAATCAGACCGAGTATACGGCTGAGAAATGCAGTCTTTATGTGTCAGCTCTGCTTGTGTCAGTCAAAACCTATTAAGCTCAGCTGTCACTTAGCATGTGATCTAATTCAGCTCTCGTAATTCCCGTGCAGCCAGTTTCATCGCTGGCACAGGCTTTCAGTGGCAGATAATGATATTCCAAGACATTTAATTTCAACCCTTATAAAACTGCTTAGTGGAATGTATCGCTCTCAGTTCTCAAGATATCTAAATGAGCATTCGTTTGAAACGCAGAAGAATTAAACTCACCCAACCCAAGACAATACAGCCACCCAGTGCCTCAACATCTGATGTGCCCATGAGAGGTGGGCACTGGCAAGTGCAGCGGTGTCCCCCAAAACTCAAGTGCCATCAAATGGTCTGAGTTCCCACTCCGCAGAAGGGAGCATTGGAGGAAAACCACACAGGGAGCATGGAACATCATCCAAGGAATTCTCAGTCAAGTAGAGGCTCTCTCAGAGAGATGAGTGCTTCCAAGTCAGAGGCAGATACTGATGTGTGCTGGGTAGGAAGGGCAGGAAAGCATGAATCCTTCACAAAACATTGTTTATATATTTACACCTATTGTTACAGGGTCTTCATTTTTCAGTCTCAGCATGGGCTGCTGCATGATTGATGAGGCTCAGGAGGTTGCTAGAACCACTCAGGGAGCAAGCTATGTCTTCATCTATACCAGAGTAGCTTAAATGACAAGGTGCTTATTCACATTTGGGGTTTTATAGACCCACCACCACCTCAGAAACAACCAACAACCTAAACAATTTAATCAACAGCACAAGAAATGGACAAGTTTTAGGCAGCAGGATGCACCATTACACATCACTCACATCGCAAGACATTCATGGAACAGGATGTCAGGCAATGCAGCATTTCCCAGCTAGTGCCTTAGTTGGGGAGTGTAACTAGATGGTTTCTTTAATTACAAGTGCTCTAGAATGATTTGGTACAGGAAATCCCTATACACATACCCAAATACACTGTCAAAGATTTCTTCTCATTTTAGAAAGGCGCTCATTAGTATTTAGAAATAGATTCTTTCCACCTTTATTGTTGGCCTTAAAATTGATCAAGGGAAGACACAAAACCCCTGAATTTTATTTTGAAGTAAAAAGGTCTTAGAAGCTAGTATACAAAAGCTATAAAAATCCCTAATTAAAACCCCAGAGACCTCAGAGCTCTCTAAAAAGCACTTATCTTCTCACAAGGTACATATTTGTTCCCACTATATCTGTGCTCATAAACTGAAAATAGGTGAACATGCTTTCGGCTGTATAAATTATTGTCTCATATCCCATGCAACATGTACAGATACATCTCATTACAAGGGTATTTTTTTTCCAAATGTAAGAAACATTTCCTGACTTTTGAAAGAGAAATTTTAGATGTTATCTTATTTATAAGCATAAATATTTTCTGTATGCAAGATGTTTAATGGTGGTAAAATAGATCAGTGTTTTTTCCACCCATGTACTATATTTTCTTCAAAACCAAATTATTTGCAAATTTAATAAATACAGTTAAAGGTAAGGAAAAAAAAGACTGCTTTAAACAAAGGAAAAAATGACAGCCTCTTATTTTCTGTAGAGATGCTAATCTCCCTCTACATCACAAGGACTTTTGAACTACGTTTCTGTGGAAGCTGGTGGGAAGTCAGTTTATTTCCCCCGTGCATTAAAGAGAATAATTTATCTTCCAGAAAAAAATGCATATGCAAATATCTTTTCCAAATAAAACCATTCTATTAAAATTCACATTTGTAAATAAGGTAAATGTTGTGTAGCACACAGTTGACAGCATTTGTATAAGCAAAATGTAGAATAACATATTCCAAATGATCATTACATTAATTCCATTTTGTCTCTTCTAGGATGGTAGAACACTGAAATTAGATATTTTTCTCAAATATATGTATTTTACCATTATTTCATCTTCTGGCACTTCAGGCCATACCAATTTCACCATCTGTTTATTTTTTCAGAAATTGAGAGATAAGATTTAATGAATTTATTTATGCAAAATCCGGCTAGTTTCCCTTTCACTTAATTCTTCCAAAGGCCACAGATGTTAGCTTAAATAGAAAGTGAAAATATGATTTAACTCCGATATTTATTTATGAGTGTTAATGTAGAAACACTGCTTGGCAGCTCATCTCCATCCTTGGAAGTTTTCAAGTTTCCAGTTGACAAGGGCGCAGCTAACCTTACCTAGCGATGGTTTAAGCAGTACTCGGGCAGCAGGAGGGTGTAAGTTTACTCCGGAGACCCTTTCAAACCAGCACAGTCCCATGATCTTTTTTAACTTAGAGAATTGCACTGTTATTATCACTAAAAACTAAGAACCCTGAATTTTTAGATTTTGTACTGTAGAAAGTTAGAATGACCTTTTTCAGCTGCACCATTGAAATGAAGATCCAGCCTTTACTGACCACGATTCTGAGAATTCTAAGAGGGTTTTGAAGGTAGATCATAGAACCATAGAACAACCAGGTTGGAAGGGACCCATTGGATCTTTGAGTCCAACCATTCCTATCAAACACTAAACCAAGTCCCTCAAGACCTCATCCACCCGTGTCTTAAACACCTCCAGGGAAGGTGAATCAACCACCTCCCTGGGCAGCCTATTCCAATGCCCAATGACCCTCTGTGTCATCAACAGCTCTTGATCTCAGAGCTGTAGGCTCTGAAGGAACATTTGATGCGTTACTGTGATCTAAGCACTTCTCAGTGCCTCAGACATGGGCTGTCCCATTCCTCAACTGGGAAACTGTTATACACAAGCTGGCCTGCAGACAGGAGTTACAGATTACAGAAAATAGTTCTGTTTAGACTAGAAAATTATTATGAAAACAACTTTTAACAACACAGAGTTAAGGCTGCCTAATGATTTGCCTGATTTACTTCTCCAGCTACAGACTGGCTACATTTATATTTCTGGACTTGAAAAAAAAAAGGTCAAGTTAAGATACGTGTTGACTATGTAATATTACTTGCGCATTCCCCTTGATAATACCTACTGGAACTGTTTGTTCAGAGAGAAGCCGTAATAAATATACAGGAGCAGTTCTGAGGTGAATATGCAATTGCTGACATTCGTGAGTCAGAATTTTAAGTAGTGGTACAGGTGTGTTCCAATGTCCTTATAGTATTTGCTGTAACTCTTTCTTAAGTCCTACACATAGAACTCTATAAAGGGAAACTGATAAGAATGTCTTGAAGGAGTCATAGATGGTGACATTTAGGAGTCAAGGTTGGTTAGTCCTGTCTAATTCAATCCTTACTAAACAGTGATCTTTTACACAAATTACAATGGGTACAAACTGCAGCTGAAGTTCTTAACTAGATCAGTGACAAAGAATACAAGTCGTGAAAGTTAAAAGTCATGCTGAACCCAAAAGAAACACTTGATCAAACTCTGAAAACCCACCCAGTCCTTAATGTGTGATCATGTAGGCAGGAAACTTTCCTATTCCCATACACTAGGCAACTTTCTTAACTATAAATTAAAGAGCCTGAGTCCTCATTCTGTGAAGTGATTTTTCACATTACAATGAAAATAACGTCTCAAAGAATTTAAAAGTTCATTTTTAACTCCTGTTTCCAGTTGGATAAAAGTACTGTTACTAATATAGTAAATTCTTGGGTTTGTCACCACAGGAGATTATAACATTTCCATCATTCAAAGTTTGAGACAGCTACCAAGATTATTAAGAGCTTTCCTCCAGCCAAATTTATAAATTGTCACAGAACTCACTGTTATGTTACATGAAATTTAAAGTAAGTGAGCCGTGCACTCTTTAAGATGCTCAAAATCCAATTTTACACTTGTCTTAATTACTGCAAATCAGTTCATCACACGTACAAACTGCCATCTGCTCATCCATTTATCAAATTTCCAAACATAAACTCATTTCACTATTTATGTAGAGATACTGGGAGTTATGTGTGTGAAAGATTCACAAGTAACTCCAGCACTATGCAATCCTTTGCCAGAAAAACTGAATTCTGCAGATGTACAGGGACATCTCTGGTATCACAATCAACAACAACATAGAAACACAGAAACAGAATAACCAGGTTGGAAGACACCCATTGGATCATCGAGTCCAACTATTCCTATCAAACACTAACCCATGTGCCTCAGCACCTCATCCACCCATCCCTTAAACACCTCCAGGGAAGGGGAATCAACCCCCTCCCCGGGCAGCCTCTGCCAGTGCCCAGTGACCCTTTCTGTGAAAAAATTCCTCCTAATGTTCAGCCTGAACCTCCCCTGGTGGAGTTTGAGGTCATTCCCTCTTGTCCTGTCCCCTGTCCCTTGGGAGAAGAGCCCAGCTCCCTCCTCTCCACAACCTCCTTTCAGGGAGTTGGAGAAAGCAATGAGGTCTCAGCCTCCTCTTCTCCAGGATTAACGCCCCCAGCTCTCTCAGCCGCTCCTCTTGTTCTCCAGCCCTTTCACCAGCTTCATTGCTCTTCTCTGGACTTGCTCCAGAGCCTCAACATCCTTCTTGTGGTGAGGGGCCCACAACTGAACACAATATTCAAGCAGCAGCCTCACATGCTCATAGTGGCATCACAGGCAGCAAGGAAAAGCAACCATCACAGTGACATCATGTCACACATTCTAGTGATGTGTCAGTTCCTAGAAACCACTCCACTTTTTATTAATAAAAGATTTCTTTTTCTACTTCTCTCTAATCATCCCTATAGTCAGGGGCTAAGGACTGGAACAACTAGCACTTAAATCTATATTAATTTACCTCCTTTCTAATATACACTGAAATGTATGAAGCAATGGACATGAAAATCAGGCCAGATGTTCAAAGCAGAGGAAAATATGTCAGAATATTAAAAAAAGCACATATTTATGCTAAGTGAAAGAAAATGTATAAATTTATAAATGGGACAATTCTGAGAATGGGGAAGTTCTATCAGAACATCAATTTCAAAATTATAAAAGATTACAATTCTATTATCAGTTAGAAAGTCTTGAAATATTCTTTTTTTAAAAAAAAGGTTATGTTATTGTTAAAACAAGCTTGTTTATACACATGGTCGTTATGCGATAGAGAAAAGGAAAGTAACAGGCTATTTTATTTGTTTTGTTACTAGACATAGAGAAATAGATGTAATTAGATTTTTTTTTTTATAATACCTAAAGCTAAGTGTTGTATTACCATATAAATACACTTAGAATCATAGAACAACCAGGTTGGAAGAGACCCACTGGATCATCAAGTCCAAACATTCCCATAAAACACTAAACCATGTCCCTCAGCGCCTCATCCACCTGGTGCCTTAAACATCTCCAGGGAAGGTGAATTAACCACCTTCCTGGGCAGCCTCTGACAGTGCCCAATGACCCCTTCTGGGAAATTTTTTTTCCTAATGTCCAGCCTAAATCTCCCCCTGGTGGAGCTTGAGGCCATTCCCTCTTGTCCTGTCCCCTGTCACTTGGGAGAAGAGGCCATTACCCTCCTCTCTCTAACCTCCTTTCAGGTCACCTCCTTTCACTTACCTTTTCCGGTGGGTTTCTAGTTTGCTTCCATTTCTAAAGTCTGAAACAATGAAACAGAAAATCTGATTTCATAACTCTGTTCATTTTAGGCACATTTAGATAATTCAAATTAGGCACTGACCAGAAAAATTAAGAAGGAAAACTAACATTTTTTTTTTTTAATCAAATGTCTGCATAAAGTAATAGGTTCAGAGACATTTGGCTTGTATTTTAATTTTGTAAAATGATTTTACAGCTATCAGACTTGCTGATGGAATGAAATAAATGCTATCCAGTTACCCTTGTGAAGACATACATCCCTGCATACATGCTAATTCGGCTTCCTATAATAATAATATGAGTAGCTTTCACTTCTTTTTTCATCCATAGTTGTTCTTTGGATACTAGGTACCAAATTAAAATGATTGGCTAAAACGAGACACCTGCTGAAAATGATCAGTTTATCCATATGTTAAAGTTTGTCAGTGTTACACTCATCTTAACTCCTGTTATTGTAGGATCAACATAGTTTCCAGTACCTTCACTGTTGTAGGATTCCTCCCTGGCTCTTGAGAGATGTGTTATTTTCAGAGGTTTAAAGAATGGGAAGCATGAAGACAAAAATACAGTAATGATTACAGATGTTCATGTCAGTAGCTGGCATGGGAGTATATGAGTATAACAGTTCAAGTAATTTTTATTGTAAATCATAGAATCATAGAACAACCAGGTTGGAAGAGACCCATCGGATCATCAAGTCCAACCATTCCTATCAAACACTAAACCATGCTCCTCAGCACCTCACCTACCCGTGCCTTAAACACCTCCAGGGAAGGTGAATCAACCACCTCCCTGGGCAGCCTATTCCAATGCCCAATGACCCTTTCTGTGAAAAACTTCCTCCTAATCTCTAGCCTAAATCTCCCCTGGTGGAGCTTGAGGCCATTCCCTCTCGTCCTGTCCCCTGTCACTTGGGAGAAGAGCCCAGCTCCCTCCTCTCCACAACCTCCTTTCAGGTACTTGTAGAGAGTAATGAGGTCTCCTCTCAGCCTCCTCTTCTCTAGGCTAAACAACCCCAGCTCTCTCAGCCACTCCTCATAGGGCACAGAAAGCCAAAGTTAAAAATATAGATGCCCAGCCTCTACAAGCAGTTGCTGAAGGGCACTATTGATTTCTGTTTACCTGAAATAATAGTAAATAAGTGCTATGTTTAGAAATCCACTGGACATATGTGACCAAACTTTTCCCAGTTTGCTTTTCAAGCCAGAAATCCACTGTGTTAAGGGAGTCTTCCTGCTAAACTACATAATATATCAAAATTAAATATTTAAACAAAAGATTAATGAGATGCAGAAGGCAGACCATATGAAACACAAAATACCCACTACAGCATGAGTCAGTCAGACAACCCAGAAACATTATTTGTACCACTGGTTTTGGGCTCCTACAGTGCTGGGTAGGGCCAGTGCAGAATATTTATAGCTTGATTATTCTACTTGAGTGATCTCACGCTTGTAGAAAACTTTATGAAACCCTGTAAATGGCTTTTACTCTATGTAAACCCATAGCACATAAATAAAAGATTTTTTTTTTATAGAGCAGGCAAGCTCATAATGTTGTGATGGCCTTTTTTTTGATAAATCAGTATTTTGAATCAAAATTCTGTCTTTGAATTCTTTAAAGAAGGCATTTTGGCAGGTTACCTGAAGTGGACAAATGAAACTTATCTGTTTTCTGTTTCAGAACATTTTTCAGAGCATATTGACCATTAAGTAAACTCAGAAGAGCTACTTGGACTTTTTTATTTACTAATGAGTAATTATAGAACTTGTATGAACCACACATAAATGAGAAGTAAACAAAAAGGCAATCCCACTTAGTTATTACAAAAAGCTTAACAGAAAAGATAGTTGATGCTATATCTCATGTGGAAATGATTTAATGGGCATAATGAATTTGTAAAAATTCAAATTACAAACATAGTCTCAGAGCTAAAAAAAAAACCGAAACCAACCCTGTCCAGATGATTTTCTGCCCAGTAACAAACTCAAAGCCAGAGATTCTCTCTCACAGGAACCCCATTAATACCCTGCTGAAACAAATCTGAATTTAATTCAAACTCGGTGGGTAACAATGCTGTCTGTTTTCCTCTTTATTGCTATGCTATAAAAACCCAGGAATTAGATTTAGAACTAGCCACCTGCTTTCACAACAGACTGCCAAAACCTGAAAGTATTCTCTTTACTTTTTTATTATCTTTTTTTAGGCTTATTATTGTTGCAGATATAATTTCATGAAACATTGCTGATAGGTAAAAGAATAGCAACAGGCAAAACTCTACGCATATATTTCAACAGCATGGTTATTCTTTATTTTGCCCCCTCAAAAAAAAAAAAAATCACTTTTCTAGTTATTAGTCACATATTATTTAGTCAGTGAAGACAAAGGGTGCTACGAACAAACAATAATACCCTAAATTTTTAGCATGTGAGGAAGCAATGCAGATCACACTTGGAAAGTAGAGAGAGAGAGTATTTGCATTTCTCCTACTGATTCTGTGTTCACAGCTAGCACTGTCTTATTGAAGCCATTCCTCTCTCTGCTGCTGTCTGTTTGTACCATTATAATTTTCTAACCACACTTCCCTTAACATTGATCCCAGTCAGAGTTTGAAAGTGATTCCAATTGCACTGAGGGTAGCTTTGATTTAAAAAAAAAAAAAAAAAAAAAAGATAAACAGTCCTGTAATAAGCCCAAAAAGTATAATTTTAGCATGAAAAAAAAGCTGCTAGATGAAAATTGAAATCCAACATACTGAATAATGTAGCTTTAGTAATCTTACCTCTAGCGGCCAGTTAAATTTTCTTGGAAACTTCAACAAATCCAAAACATTTCTGTTAAGCCTGTCTCTTAATTACTATTACAAAATAATAATTACATGTACAAGCAGGGAATTTGATGATATCGAAATTAGAGATATATTCTGACATTTCAAAAGCAGTAACAGAAATCACTATTACATATGTTTACTGATATTCTGAAAGCCTTTAACCACAGTACATTTCAGTACTTTAAAGCATAACCTTTTACAGAAGTACCAAGATTCTTGGTAACTTCCTCTCTGCAATGCTATAAAATTGTCAGGCAGGAAACCTACAGAAGAAAATGCTGAAGACTTTCAGAATAAGTCTAAACCACGCTAATAGTAAACTGAAGTGCCGCCTGAAGTATAACATCTTACAACATTTTCAAGCAGTGAAGGGGGATTAGCACAGGAACACGTAACACAAAAGTTTTGAATAAAACCTATGCTTCATCTTGTAGAACAACATTCAGAAAATCTTGCAATATCCTCTATTCTCAGTCCTATTCAATCACAACTTTGTCCCGGAAAAAAAAATGTTTAAAAAAGAATTGAGTGTGAAGAGTGACACAAGCACTTCTAAACAGGAATGAAAAAAAAATAAAATTGGCAGTTTGGTAAGCATCTCAAAAAATGAACCACTGAGTTTCCTTTAAGGATTAAAATCCTCTCTTTCAAAAATAACCAAAACAAAGCAACAGCAATCCGACTAGGCTCCATCTGGGATCTGGTTATTCCAGAAATCGTTCTGCTGAATAGAGCTGTCCATTGTCTTTGGCTGGCCCTGCTTCCTCAGACCCATTAATCCCCAAGTATTTCAAACCTTCATCTCAGCCCAAGCATTTATGCAAAATCTCTGGCCACTGAAAAGTAGCTTCCAGATGCTCATCTCCTCCTAACAGCAAGGTTCAGGTATTCGCTTTGGTGACCTGAACTGTTTCACACCAACATCTCACTATTCAGGACAGAGGCAGCTAGGACGCGGGGAGACTGTGAGGCACAAATCCTAATCAAAGACCTAATCAAAAGTCCAGAGAAGAGCAACAAAACTGGTGAAGGAGCTGCAGAGTCTTATGAGGAGTGACTGAGAGAGCTGGGGGTGTTTAGCCTGGAGAAGAGGAGGCTGAGGGGAGACCTCATTGCTCTCTAAAACCACATGAAAAGAGGTTGTGGAGAGGAGGGAGTTTGGTTCTTCTCCCAAGTGACAGGGGACAGGACAAGAGGGAATGGCCTCAAGTTCTGCTAGGGGAGGTTCAGGCTCAACATAAGGAATAAATTCTGCACTGAAAGGGTCATTAGGCAATGGAACAGGCTACCCAGGGAGGTTGTTGACTCACCTTCCCTGGGGGTGTTTAAGGCATGTATGGATGAGTTGCTGAGGGGCATAGTTTAGAGATTGATGGGAATGGTTGGACTCGATGATCACGTGGGTATCTTCCAACCTGGTGATTCTATGATTCTATGAAATCTAAATTGCTTTACCAAAGCTGCAAAGGAAGTAAAACTGAGTACTCCTTTCTCCTACTTCCTTTAACAGAGCCGCATGTGCATCATCTTTACCACAAAGTTGACTCTCTGCTCTTCTCATCTCAAATGTGGCCTCTGGCTAAATATTGTACAGAAATTGAACTTCAGTATGCCAAAGACTTTTTCCAACAGGACTGGGTAAAAAAATTACAAATAAATTTGTCAGTTTCTAGTAAATCTCTACAGCATTCAAACACATACGAAATGCAGCTCAGTGGATTCTCATTTCTCGAAGATGCAATAACAGAAACAACAACATCAACAGTAACTTTAATGTCTAATGGCACAGATATCTCTACTCCTTTAACTGAAATCTGAAGTACTTGGTAACTTTCATCAGACTATCTAAAAATTTCTAAACCAACTACTTATAGGGGGGAGATAAACATACTTTTCTATTCAAGGGAAGCAGACAACCACTGCCACTCATTCGATTACCAGTTTTCCTTTTTTGCCCCTGTTTTAAATGAACAGCCTGTACTTAAGGAAGGTTGTAAAGCATTGACTACAAAACAGCAAACAAATGTTTTGGCTTGGCTGTGAAAATCTTTCAACAATTTCTACTCAAATAAAAGGCTGCAATCCTAACACTGCTACCTCCGCTATGATTTCTATTGAACTAAAATTTGGCTCAGAATTGCAAGCAAGTCCTATTTGCAGGCAGGCAGAATTCACGCAAACAAAACTGAAATGATAATTGAGAGAGAGTTTTTGAATAACTGCTGGTTTTGTCCTAAGCAGTAGCACTCTGTGGTTCCAATTCTGTTTGTCAAAAGGAAGGATTATTTCCTGAATGTTCACATTATGCTGAATGTGAACACTCTCATAGGCATATGCACAGACAATCCCTCACCAGGAATTTTTCCCCTTTATTACAGACTAGGCAGAGTCAAAATTTTGTCCTATTATAAAAAGGCCTGTGGTTTGTATGGGCCACGCAAAACTATTGGTAGTCATCAGCACGTACTGCTCTCTCCAGACCATCTGCAGAGACCCACAAAGCAGGAAGGTGGCAGAGGGGCTGTGGTGTAATTCAACAGCCCAACAAGTTTGTGGTGGTCAGGGATGTACAAGCCCATTCCATGCTTCCATTGCATGACCAAAATATAATTGCATCAGAGTCACTCTCTAAATAATTCTGAGTTGTAAAAAAGAGATGCACAAAATATTCTGTGAATTTACATTCACAGAATCACAGAACAACCAGGTTGGAAGGGACCCATTGGATCTTCTAGTCCAACCATTCCTATCTAACACTAAACCAAGTCCCTCAATACCTCATCCACCCGTGTCTTAAACACCTCCAGGGAAGGTGAATCAGCCACCTCCCTGGGCAGCCTATTCCAATGCCCAAGATCCTCTGTGTGAAGAACTTCCTCCTAATCTCCAGCCTAAATCTCCCCTGGCGGAACTTGAGGCCATTCCTTCTCGCCCTGTCCCCTGGCACTTGGGGAGAAGAGCCCAGCTCCCTCCTGTCCACAACCACCTTTCAGGTACTTGTAGAGAGTAATGAGGTCTCCTCTCAGCCTCCTCTTCTCCAGGCTAAACAACCCCAGCTCTCTCAGCCACTCCTCATAGGGTCTGTTCTCCAGCCCCTTCACCAGCCTCGTTGCTCTTCTCTGGACTTGCTCCAGAGCCTCAACATCCTTCTTGTGGTGAGGGGCCCAGAACTGAACACAATATTCAAGGAGTGGCCTCATCAGTGCTGAATACCTCCCTGGAGAATCACCTCTCTGGACCTGCTGGTCACACCATTTCTGATACAAGCCAGGATGCCATTGGCCTTCTTGGCCACCTGGGCACACTGCTGGTTCATGTTCATACTGCATGGCTCATTCATACTTTTATATTGCAATTCACGGGTGGCATATAGGGGAGAAATACATTTGTTGTCTCATTACAATGTAAACACCATTATACTGCACCAGGTTCATCCTTAACTCAAAAAACCCTCCTCGATTAGATATTGATACCAAATTAGCCCATATAATTTTACTGGCTCCAAAATTAGAATTATAGAATCATAGAACAACCAGGTTGGAAGGGACCCATCAGATCTTCTAGTCGAACCATTCCTATCTATCACTAAACCATGTCCCTCAGCACCTCGTCCACTGGTGCCTTAAACACCTCCAGGGAAGGTGAATCAACCACCTCCCTGGACACCCTATTCCAATGCCCAATGACCCTCTGTGTGAAAAACCTCCTCCTAATCTCCAGCCTAAATCTCCCCTGGTGGAGCTTGAGGCCATTCCCTCTTGTCCTGTCCCCTGACACTTGGGAGAAGAGCCCAGCTCCCTCCTCTCTACAACCTCCCTTCAGGTAGTTGTAGAGAGTAATGAGGTCTCCTCTCAGCCTCCTCTTCTCCAGGCTAAACAACCCCAGCTCTCTCAGATGCTCCTCATAGGCGGATTAAAGTGGATACTGTGACATATTTAGTCCAGCTCCATTAATCCTCATCTACCAAACTCTGTTTTACCTACTTACTAAGTTCTGTAAATTTTAAGAATAAGGTTCCAGATACATCTGCCCAATGGAGTTTCACAGTATCCACCAATCCAGGTCTAACTCTTCTGCTTTGTCAGTTCAGAGGAATACAATAAAGTAAAACACACTGCCAGAACACAATCACTGTGTTCTTTACAGTGTCTATCACATTTTTCTGGTGAAGAATTTAAATCAGTGTTGTCTATCATTAGTGAGGTGCCAGTGACCTCAGGAAAAATGAAAAAAGGGAATAAAAATAAAATGTAGCTGCCAAAATGGAATCACTATCTGAATCTGGTCTTGTATTCGTTTCAATGTGTTTCTCTTTATGTTTGTAATGAATCACAGTGGCTGAGGTATAAACTGCTGCCAAAAACTGCTGGCTGCTAAATAGTTCTGAGTATTTTCTTACTTTGTTCCTGGTATGTATTTTAAAAGGAGCTGATCATCATCTTTTTAGTGGGAGGTGTCCCTGCCCACGGCAGCAGGGTTGGAACTAGATGATCTTTAAGGTCCCTTCCAACTCAAATTATTATTCTATGATCTTTTGTTTCTAAGTTGCATTTAGAAGCAGCAGGAAAAGAGACGTGACATATCAATCTTTATAAATAAAATCTTAACCAAACCATTAATCTCTTCTCAATAAAACTGGAGAAAATTTGATGCAGTAAAAAGAGGAGAGAGAGAAGCAAGGACTCAAAGTGACCACCAAGGTTTGCATCATTGCCTGCAAGACCTTTAGCAGGGCAGTGACTACTCACAGTCGAGCAGGTGCTTTAGGAGGGATCAGTCTTGCCATGTGGTAGTGGAACAACTGTTATTTCAGCAGCGCTGTCACACACCATTCCTTCACATCTTTGTTGCATTCACAGCACTGTCCCTCTCCCCACATACTAAAAGAAACAGCTATCTTTGTTTGGCTTACACTGAAGGATAAAGAAATCCAGCATTATTTTATCTTTTCTTCATGCAGAACAAGATTCGCATACAGAGATGTCTTATTTCTATGAAGAGCCAGGCATGCATCCTTCCAAAGGTCTCTCTTTCAGTTTGATTAGCATTAAGGCATTTTGAAAATGTACTTGATGGTTAGAAGGGTATGGAAATCATGCCATAGCCACACTGCACTTCCATAGCCACTGGCCACAACCATAGGGTAAAGGATGCTGTGAGGTGTTTCTGACAAAAGTTCTATAGCAAGAACAAAGACCTCATCACAGAAAATATCTCTGTACTGATTGAAATGTTACCTGTAAAGTTGTTTACATGTAATTGTATGTTAATTTGCAATTTACATGTAATAGCAAAATATTATTTTCTTCTTTATAGAAAATAGGGTCAATATTCTAGGTTTACAGGATTCTGTATCTCCAGCGAGGGCAACTTTTTATCTTGGGGAGTTTTATTACAGATGTCATGCCAGAATCCCTAAAAGAGCTTCATGCGGTGTTTCTGTGCTTTGACGTTAGCCTCAGTCACAGGATGTGCAAGCGCACGGGGAAAGGAACCCCAGCAGCAGAAACTGAACTTCTGAAGTCTCAAAGTACTGTCAGAACTCAGAGTTAGTTCCTAAGGTATCTGTGCAACTTCATCCTCCTCTATACTGAAAGTTGGGAGATAAATTAAAAAAATAAAAATATATTCTTGAAGGGCGCTTATACATCTGAGGGAGAAAGCAAGCTTCTGCAAGACTGGGGATGCAGAAATCTCTGGCATCCTGCAGTGGGAAATGCACATCATCTCAACATTTTTGCAAAATTAAGTCTAAAATAAATGAAAGAACAACTTTTTGGTTTCATCTTTAGACTAAGAATTAAAAACTTAATTTCACCTCAGCATGTTTTCAGAGAATAAATACAGAAGGAAAAAGTGTTCTGTCCTAAAGATTATTTCACACATTTAGGCATTTTGTGTCTCGACACTGCAAACAACTAAACAGGACATTCACAAACTACAGGCACTTTGTAATTTAACATGAGCTAAAATCTTTGGAAGACTGGACCATTATTCAGCAAAATAATGAGGTCAGAAGCTGTAAATTCAAACAAGTAAGCAAGTTCATCTTTTTAGCTATTTCTTATGAGCAGCAGTGCTCCTGAAAACCATCAAATCTTCCTGTGATTAGATAAAAAACTCCAGGGAACTGAGAGACATAAGAGATGTGTAATCACAATTAAACAAAATCAGAAAGAAATGGAGAGACTGTCTACTAGATAACATAGAGCAATACAAACTACATAAGCTACTGCATCACCTTTGAAATCAAGGGAATATGGTGATAAGATTCAAGTGAAAAACCTAGGAAATCTCTCACAAAAGGAATAGCTGATCCATTTATCTTATAATCAGAGTGGCAAAATCTTTTGCTTCACTTTGAGACAAAAAGCATTACCTGAGGTTTCTAAGAGCTGCTTAGCTGGAAATCTGACCAGTCTTGAAGAGGCTGTTAAACAAAGATTACGATAAGCTGTGTTTCAAACTGTGTGAAGTCGTAGGGAGTAATCAAAACATTGCTCTCAACAGAAAGAAATGGTATATAGATGTTTTGCTGTAACTGTAACTACAGAGAGAAGGAGGAAGATCTGCCCTGTGGTCACAAAGCGAACCATCAATTCCCAAGCATAGTGCTAGGAAAGACTGTATCCATATTATAACATTCCTTTTATTAAGTGGGAGGGCAGCATTGGTGGCACCGCTCAGCCCAGGACAATGGGGTCAGCACAGCTCCTGCAATGTTATTTTCTAGATATTTTTGGACATTGAAAATTTGTGTAATATTAAAGTATTGTTATCCACCATAACAAATATGACAAGTTTAGAACTGGTCCTTATATTGAGAAGAGAAAAAAAAACCAAAACAAAATAACCTCACAAATTTATTCCTCTTACCACAGGATTCAGAGATATCTTTGCATTCACTGAAACAAAAAAAAAAAATCAGACCAAGTTCTGTATCTTTCCTAGCAATCTAGAGAAAAATCCAACCAGGAGGATGAATAGCGTAAAATCACAGAGCCCAGAAATCTTTCAGGAGAAATTATAGTGCAAGAAAATAGAAGAATAATGTTCTTGAATACAAGCTTATATTTCAAACTGTAAATAATAATGTTTGTCTTGGACGTGGTTTTCAATTACAAGCCTAGTACAGTCACATCGTATGTTATTTATTCTAGATAATTACTAGGTCGGATTAAATTAAAAATTTATTAACACACTGTAACATTTGTAATCCTACAGGTCTTGAGTATCCAATAACAAAAAATAAAATTTTAAAAACCTCTAATTACACTGTAATTAACACCAAAATGTAACTTTTTGGCTCCTGGAGATAACCTTAATATTGTAATAGTTAATTAATTTAACCTACACTTTTTATCAGCTGGATCCAGCATTAAAATGAACAGTAAATGTAAGAACTGACATGAAACACTCTACAAGTAGATCATCACACTGTATTGCATAATGGAGTCATAACTTACCAGTTATAGCAAACCCTAATGCACCTACAATAAAATATACACCTTAACAGTTCTAAATTATTTTTATTATCTAATAATAATAAAGTCTTTCTCATTAATAGTAACTTTTCCTATATTTTAATTGGCAATAATACCTTTTTTTTTTTCTATGTCAACTAATCATTATGAGTTTCCTTACTGACATCTAACACAGTCTCTTTATCAGTTTAATGTCTTTCCTACTTACGCTTTCGGCAATGTATGTTAGCTTACTGCAGGGCGTAGGATGGTTTATAATATTTTACTTCAAGTGAATACAGTTTCTTAATGCAAGTGCCATGTTTTCAATTCTTTTCTTCGTATTTCAGTATCTCAATTATATGCAGGAGTTTGAATTTATTTCTATGCAAAAGATATGCTAAGTTACCTATTCTTTCTGCCCTTGAGCCTCTCTAAAGGAATTGAGGTAATGCATCTCTACCTCAGGGTTTTCCTGATACTCCTCTTCAAAAATTCTTATCAGATTTTAGAGTAATTATTTTGTGTCAATGCTTAAACCTGTTGTTACTTCACCTGAACAGTTTAACGCTGTTGGGTTTTTTCCCTTCATATAGACGATCACACTTTGCCAGTGCAGATATTAATGGTTATAATTTTTTTCCATTCACATCTTACTATCTTTTAAGGCTTTATTTCATACAGAACCACCTCTATGTGAAACAGTAAACAAAGATCTCTCTTTAGTAAATATTCCTAACATAAAATGATAGCTTAGCACTCTGAAATTTGATCTTGCATGAAAACTGCTTCTAGACCCAGTATGTGCAGTTAGGTCTAGAATACCAGCTTCCTAACTAGTGTGCAAATACCTACATATAGTAGAAAACAAATAAAATATGAACCACTATTTAGTGCTCATAGACTGTTGGATATATTTAGCACACCATTTTAAAGTAATTTCAATACTGATTTTTAAGTTTGTTTTAAGGTGACTTTAATTTTATTCTGCCTACCACAGGGACAGAGCTTCTCAGGAAGAAAATACATAAATATATGTACATATATATTTCACATACACTGCATCAGAAGCACTGCAGTTTGAGCTAGTTGTGCACCAAAAGAATGAAGTGCTTTGCTATGAAAAGAAAAAGTTACTAGATGTGCTGCAAAGCAGCATCTCTCTGTTAGTCTGCATTTTTAAAAGTAAGCAGAGATAAGCAGGTTTGACTACAGCAATAAAATATTTCATGCCTTTTGGGGGAAAGAAAAATATCAGTTGGCATATTTAAAGCAAATTCTGAAATTTCACCCAAGTTTCATTTTTACCCCCAGAGATAATACTGTCTAAATGCCTCTGTCATAGTTAAACTTCTAAAAGAAATTTCTTTTTTCTGCATGCTGCCTTTTCCTCCTAGTTCCTAGCAAGCTCTCACCTACATTTTCTCCTTGAATCTGAAGAAAAATGTATCTGACTATTCACATCTTAATTGTTCAAAATTAATCTTCTGTAAAATTTAAAAGATAGTGTGAATCTCACTGGATTTCAAAGAAGCCAGAGTAATTTCTATCACATTTAACAATGTTTACATTCACTGACCTTTACCTTCTCCTAGGCATGTCATCGGGAGAAGAAACAATAATTTTGCTGGGTTTGAAAAATGAAGGACCCATCTGAGGTCTTCAGAATTATCTAAAAAATCCTAGAAGGGGATGAATTTTCAAAGCACTTTGGCTTTCTCTCCCAGCTCTACCCTGGTGCAGATTCTGCTCCTGTTGCTTACCAGCATCCAGAGGATCACAGGGCTTGAGAGTCTGGAGGAGATTCCAAGACAGGGGCCATAGGAGAGTAAGCACAGCAAACGAAGAAGCCCCCACTTGATATGGTTGGACTCGATGATCCAGTGGATCTTTTCCCACCTGGTGATTCTATGATTCTATGACATAAAAGCTGTACATACCAGTGCCCTCCTGCCACAGCCTATGGAATACACCAAGGTTTGTGTTCATCCCCAAGTCCCTTATTTCCATCTAAACAAGAGAACAGTCAAAGTAAGAGGAATACATTATATTATGCAGTACTGTTTAATCATACAGTTGGTTTCTGATAGCACAGGCAGCATCAATTGAAGAAAAGTACTGTTGAGTTTTGGGTTGTCTTTGTAAAGTAATTTGTGGTGTAATATACTCGTTACTTACAGACACAACATATTTACCCTTAAAATTAATTAAGAAGACAAATATGATGACCCAGCACATGAAGTATAAATCCTCAGTTATCATGTATGAATTTCAACAAGAATCTCTCACATGTCATAGTTTCCTTGGGAATTCTCAAAGTGTTTGGGTAGTAGGTAAATAATCTTGAGGAAAGAAATTATTTGGGTCAAAGATTCTAACATATTTGACCAAAACACATGAGAAGGAAAGAGAGGATTGTACTTTGTCTTCAGGGATGAGGAGGTAAAGTCACTTCAGTGTTCTAAATATTATCTGCACATTTTGAAAGGTAACATTGCAGGCAGATTACCATAGTTATCTCTTTCAGAACAGAAATTTGCTATCAATTTTCCTTACAAGATAAGCTCAATTCTGCTTCTTCTTAAAAGCCAGATGAGCTTAGTTTTCAGTTAGGATTTTTGTGGGATAAAATGTACAGAGACAATGCAAACCTTCCTCATACTGAGGAAAAAATGGATGCCTGAGCTATTGACAGTGAAAAAAACCCTTAAAGAATGATTGAGCACATAAACAAAGAAGGGATGAGCTGATGCTTTTGTCCATCTGTATGCAAAATATGGCTAGAACATCTTTTTCCTTTTCCAGTTGGCTTATCTTTCCTCGATTTAGAGCAAAAGTAAGCCGGAAAGGAAGGAAAACAGGGCTACCATGATATTCCTCTGAGGATGTATTTTTCCTGTGACATGGGTGAGAAATTAATACAAAGATAACTTCTTGCATAATTATGGCATCAGTTCTCCAAATTCCTTACATAGACTGTCAGGAAATTTGCTTCTCTGAGAGATGATCTGTTCTTTGGTTTCCCATGAAAACCAAAGCTCTTAGCACACGAACCCACAAAGCCGACAACTTTGTAAACTCACTCAGTTTACTCATGAAAGTGGGATTATTTCTCTGCTGCAAAACTCTAGTGAAACTTTGTGGTTTCTTTTCATTTTCCTCCTAACACACGTCCCTACATTCGGTCAGTGGGATTATAACTTCTGAGGAAGTTACCATCAGGACTGTAATCAATTATAATCCATAGAGTTACTGAGGATTTGTACCTATTCACCACTATTGCTTTTTCACACCATTTAAATCTCTATAGAAAATAAACTAGTTGGAAAGCAGTTTTATCTTATGGCTTAAACGTATTTTATGCCCTTTTCACATGGTATTCTTAATGTTCACCCTAAAATTCCTGCAAACTTGCAAGCCTGCAAGTCCTAAGAAATGGAAAAGAAGAAAAAAGTGCATCTGAGAGAACAAGCAATGTGATAGATTAATGGGCAAGACGTGCAGTTTGCTTTTTGATACAGAAGGTCCTTGAACTCTGATATAAAAGCCCTTCTCAACACTGTTTATGCCAGTGGGCAATTGCTCTGATAAAAAAACAGTGAGAGCAGTAACAACTATAAAATACTTTATCTGGTTCTATCTAAAAGGGCAGATATACTTAAAAGTTTAGTATAAATAAAGAAAAGAAAGGGTTGCAGTCCTCTTGTGCTCCTTACAGGGCTCACAGAAGGATTTCTTTCTGCGTGTGTTGTTACACTTTGCCTAGGGATGCTGGCTGACACTCAGTAAACAATGAGAGCGATCATAATGACGTGGTGTAGGCAGAAATCCTTCAGATAGCTGTCAATGGGAAAGTGAAAAAGAAAAGAAAAAGAATGACCCAAATGGCATAGAGGTGGAAATGGAAATCAGCATCGTGCTTTTATTC
This sequence comes from Coccyzus lansbergi, assembly GCA_033558105.1. NCBI lineage: Eukaryota > Metazoa > Chordata > Aves > Cuculiformes > Coccyzidae > Coccyzus > Coccyzus lansbergi. Next base: position 1,587,523 of record JAUMJK010000675.1, read on the forward strand.
CTACTTAGTACTTCAAGATTATTAATGAACACTTCAACCACACGCTGTCTCCATCTTGCCTTCCTTGTCAGCTTATTTAATGCAACGTTCTACGAACTGCCTAAGGTTATAGGTTAGGCTCAGTACCTTACTCAAGCCCTGATTACTTTTTTTTTTTTTTTTTTTTGCTGTTTTATTGCAAATGCCACTTTACAAGATGAAACACAAATGGTGGCAGTAATAGATTTAATCAGTCTGCAACATGAGCATACAACGAGGGAACGGACAAAGGCAACATTAGCTTGCTGCAAGCCACCAATCAGTATTTCTTGGGTGCTAAACTTTTTGGTCTACCGATAGTCTCAAATTATGGAATCATAGAATATCCTGAATTGGAAGGGACCCATGCTGGCCCTTCTAATATCAAATGCATGAATATGTCAAACGATGCGCTAGAAACATGTACAGCATCAAATTGTAAACTGTGAAGGCACAAAGCTTCCTACCACCCTCCTCTGTTCTTGCTTCTCACAAGTGAGTCCATAATGCAAGTGCCTGTCACTTGGAGGGAATCAAAGCCTCCTTATCACTTTGCTTCTGCACACACCTCAAATTTTGCATTTTACTGAGACTATCCTGCAGCTGACCAGATGCAAGATGTAAAAATGACCCTAATTCTCCCCTCAATTTCTTTTATTTTCCCTTTCCCATCAAAGTATAATTCCCGTATTTATGCCTAGAATTTTCCTTGACATTTTAACTGACTGAATCCAAAGCATGGAGGTCAGCACATTACAGACACAAACAAAAAAGCAAACACTGCTGTGGGGACACAGACCTCAGTTCATCTTGTCCAGTGTTAAAAAAATCTAATTCTTCCCAAACATGACCTCTCTTTCTCACTTTAAAAAAGCCATTTCCATTATAGAGCAATAATAACCAAAAACACTTTTATCATAAATAACCATAAACATCATAATAACCATAAACCCTTTTTTTTCTTGGTGGTGTTTGGGGTTTTTTGTTGTTTTTTGTGGTTTTATTTGTAAATGCATTAGATATTTTCTTCGCTTTGAAATTCTTTTTTTGTACAGATAACACTATGTGCTGTTACATTAAAATTTTGAGTCATATTCCCTTCACCATACCTTTTTGCATTAGGAAGGAAGAGATAAATTTTTAATCTTTTATTTTTAATGAAGACGAAAGAACAGGTTCTGCTTGGTTTGCTTTGGCACACCATACATTTTAATGTATATTGATTTGTCTAAATGTCTCATTTAGAACATATTTTTGTTAGTATTAATGGTTCTTGGACAGATAAGATTAGTCCTCCTGTAATATTGCCAATCTCATGGGTCAAAGTTGAAGAACACATTACTTTGTTCTGAGATGAAAAAAGGAAGACAAAGAGACAGCTCCTGAGACTGGGAAATCAAAGGATCGATGTCCTCAGCAAGAACAGACAACTACAGTTTGCCGGAGTCAGGACAAAATTCTTCCTTATATTGACTACTATTCTTGCTAATCATTTATTTCCATTTTCTCATTAATTTCAATGGAACTCTGAGTTGATTTTATCAGGAAGGGGGTTTATTAAGCATTTTTGAAGGTGAGCTGTAATCCAGTCACATTTTGTTACTACTCAGTTGTATGAATTCTGCTGGGATGGCTGTTACTATATACAGCACATGAAAATAAGGAAAATAGCAGTTAACATTTTCAAAGTGAGTTTTTAAAATACTTAGAACTCCCTACTCTTATAATACAAATAGTAAAATAACAAGAAGACAACACAATACAAAAATGCCACCCACTTGCTAAACTTTTGTTTCGTTACGTACTGCGGTCTATTGAGATGTTAATGCTTTTTAATGTTTCATGTGGAAACAAACTATCTGAGTACATGATCTCTCATGTAATCCAAGTATAATCCAGAAGCTTATACTAATTTAAACAATATACATTTCCTATTATGTCAGGAAAAAAAAGAATAAATAACCAATAACATCAAAATAAAACAATTCTGATCAAAATATTTGCCTCTAGCTACTCTCTAGATGCCACCTTAGAAGATTTTCTACTTTTTCTCCTTTCAAGCCATCAAGTTTTAATTTATGATGGCAAACAAATACAGTTCAACAACACCTTAATAAAGTTACACAATCTCATCTACCATGGATAAAATCTTCCAGTAGGCTGACAATTTTGAAAACTGTAATTGATAATTCCCCAATATTTACAGTTGCCATAACAGCTGCAGGCTTTCCTTGTTGAATAAGAAACTTCTTGGTCTTTCATTTCATATTGCAAACTCCTCAGCATATGACGGGGAGTCCCAGGTCCAGATAGCCTACAAATTATGTGAATTCTAGATTGCTTTGCTTTCTCCAGTGGGTGAAAACCAGTAAACCTTACAGATTAATCTGAAATTCTTTCAGGATTTCGCTTCTTACAAATAAAACTGGTCAAACTCAGTTTTCAAAAGCTATCTTCATAGACCCATCCTCTCCCATCATAAATATTTTAAAACACTAAAGCTGCAGCAAATACATCCTGAACCATCTAGCCTTATCTGTGTCTGTTACCACAGGGAAGTTGTTTCATGGACAAATTGTCCATTTGCAACTCGATCGACGTCTTCTGTTTCACTTTCCACCCATGCAATACAATTACAAATCAATTATGTTCTTTTTCTAGACCTCAATCCTTTTAAAAATGGACAGGGCCATCTATATACTTAATGACTGTCTCTCAAAAGACATCATTCCTTCCTTAGTAACAACAGATGCTGAGTAGGACTACAGGGTATGGAAGAACAAATGGAGGATAAGCCTTTAATACAGTGTTCTGGAAAGAAGAGAGAAAAGCAAAGAAAACAAGATGTGGCTACACTGTGATTTTCAATGCATAAAGACACAAAAATCATATCAGCAATGAGAACACAGGCTTTGGAAATAATTCAGTTGCAGTGAGAAAGTTAACAGGGAAACTCAACTGAATGTGATTATAAAGACTTTTAAGAAAGACTTTTCCGAAAGACTTTTACTTATTTCACAAACTTGTGTTGTAGTTCAATGTTTTTCTGACTACGGCTAGGAGACACTTTAATCCTTTCTCATTCCCTGCTCTACTGTACAGATCCCACTATGCCACCCACATGCCACAGGGCTTTCCACAGCAACATCCATAAAGAGCCGAAAACCTGCAATCAATACTAATATTAAATTTTGCAGGGTAATTTTTCCATGGCAGTGAAAACAGCTTTTATAAGGAAGCAATACTAGTAATAGAAAAATAAATTGCTATTAGAAAAAAAAACCCCATTTTTCAAAACTAGTTAAGGGCTTCTCAAAATGCAGTAATTTTATCCTACTTCCCCTCTGAAAGCTTTCCCAGAGTCTGCATGTTGCCACCAGAAGAGCTGGTCAATCACCTGCTAACAACTTAAGCCAAGACTTCTATCCAAAAAAGCAATCCAAGTCATCTTTGTCCTCTTATTGAATTTTACCATAATAACATAAAATTCAGTTCCAATAAATATCACAGCATGGAATAGGTAAACTTTGGCAAAGTCTGAATTTAGCTCATCACCACAATGGAAAAACTCATTCATTATTAATGTACACCCATGGGAGCATCACCAGTGACTTCCCCTGCTCTAGAGAGCTATTCCCAAGGAGGGAGGTAGTCCTAGCACTGCTCATCGCACAATGGAGATGCACACCTTGACCCCATCCTTTGCGCTTGGGCCAGTGCCCTGTAAGGTCTACCTGTGGGAGACCTCAGACCAGTCATTCACCACAGAAAATGCTTATTACCATGAACACTGTGACATTTCCCTTTTTCAACCTACAGAGATAATTAAGATATCAAAACAAAATTGAACAGACAGGATGGGAATGACTCCAGTTTGTAGACACTGTTCTAGGAGCACTGTTGCCCACTGACCAGACCTCAGAGCTGGTACCACATGGTCACCAGGAAGAGCACCCAAGGGAAAAAAAAAGTAAAGTAAAATTAATAATCTTAATGGCCTTTACAAGAGGTGTTTTACACTATATATTGTAAACCCAGTTGGATTTTTCTACCAACTCTACACCTCACTCTGTTGTTGGGTAACAGGTTTCTTCAAGCTCTGCTGTTGTCAAATTTATCAGCTCCACCAGCTTGACTGTACTGCTTCAGTTCATGAAGCCAGCTTAGTTAGCCTGAGCTAAAGCATCAGACTGCATAACATTGTGCTATGAGAGAAGTAATTAAAGGCCTGCCCTGCTCCAGGTGCTTCTGCCACTGACTTCTGCAGAGGCAGGACTTACAAAAGGGTTGAAAAACATGTGCTAAACTAACAACAATTAAAATAGGTAGATAAACCTGTTGATAATGCAAAGACTGGAATGGCCTCAAGCTCTGCCAGGGGAGATTTAGGCTGGACATCAGGAGGAAGTTTTTCACAGAGAGGGTCATTGGGCATTGGAATGGGCTACCCAAGGAGGTGTTTAAGGCACGGGTGGATGAGGTCCTGAGGTACATGGTTTAGTGTTTGATAGGAATGGTTGGACTCAATGATCCGGTGGTTCTCTTTCAACTTGGTGATTCCATGATTCTATGACTAGCACATAAAGACGACAATGGGTGATATTTGCCTACTGGATTATGAAAGAGATACATAACTATTTTAATATATTTACTATTAAAAAAAAGAAAGATTTATAAAACTTTAACCTCTACCAAAAGGACTGTTTATAGGTTTGTCTCCCTACAGGATAAAAATGCATGATACGTCAATGTGATTGCCATTGGATACTCAAAGAATACAAGAGAAGCAAGGTTTTTGAGGAAAATAATCCTTTCAATTATATGACACACTGTAAAAAATAACGATATTTGAATTAGCGCATGAAATAAGAGAATTTCTTATATTTAATCCTTAGCAATAACAAATGCAAAAGATGTCCTGTGGTATAAGTGACATTCATAAAAGCGAGCTAGGCTTTGGGGAACAGTGGTCCCATCAAGAAAAGCATTGGAACATATGCCTAATTCTAAGTATAATTGACTAAAGTGGTTAAAATTGAGCACCTGCTTAAGTGCTTTCATGGCATCTTGCCTAATGAAATATTAATCACAAATGGCAGAGAGCCATTATATCAAGAAGGTCTTATTTATACTGAATTGAATTATATATTAATTAAGGTATATATAATCAGCCACAGTAGTAAGTCTGTCAATGTTATCATCTGAATCAGCACATTTCAACAGGGCTACATCTATTGTGAAATATTCCTGTTTCTAATTAACCTTGGTAGTGATTTTATTTTGTTAAGAAACTTGCAAAACACCTGTACTGGTATCAACAACTGCTGCTCACTCAAGGGACTAATCCCACTACCTTCTCTCACAGTGCTAAGGAGAACACAGGCTTCCAGGATCAGTGATACACTAACTAGTGAAAAATAAGAATAACTTAAACCCCCCAAAATGATAAAAATAACAGGTTTTGTGTCCATAGGACACATACATTACACAGACTTTTTACTCCCTTCTACTTCTTGGTGAAATTTAAACAATATTTTTCAAGCTTGATTCTGGCTCCCTAAGACCACAAAAATGATTTTTTACACTGACATTTGCCACATTAGACTTATTTCAACTCTGCCTGGACTTCCCATGACTCTACATAAGAGATAGAGGATATGCTTTTATTTTTTTTTATTTTCATTTTGAGCTGCATCAAAATAAAATGCATCAAAACTTGCCAATGTGGTTTTCTGAAATTTTCAAAGCTTTAGAAATTTTGAAGGTCCTGCTAACTTTTTTACATACCAAGAGGTACTTAGTCAAGACTTTGACTGTGCATTCTTTAAAATGGTATATAAGGCAAAATCAAGGTGTTAACTGCTTTATTAAAAGGAGGTGAATTGTTGCAATGATGAATAATAGCAAAAAACAATTTTTTTCCACAATATGAATTTCACTAGATGTGGATAAATTAATTAACTACTCTCTTTTCAGAGTTCTGAAATATAATAATGGTAATTTTGAAAGAAATATTTTTCCCTACATTTCCTAGCAACAACTTACATGTAAGAAAATAATTATTAAAAAAACAAACAGATCAGAATAGAAAGCATACACTTTTTTTTTAATTCTTTTTCACTCAGTACTATGGCAATTACTGCTCCTATAGCATCAGATTAAAATGGAGTTGATTGCACTGGGTTCTTAGTTTATCAATTCACAATTTGAAGAGACTGGTGTTTTGCCTGAGATTTCAATATATCAGAAAATATTTTTTAATTAGGGCTGAGTATCTTGCAAATAAAACACTGCACTACAATCAGATCAAACCAAATTAATGTTTGTCGAATGCCGTTTGGCATTTCCTACCAAATGGGGACAGTTTTGCTCCATATGATTTCAGATGTGTGCAAACAGTCTGCCAAAGTAGAGACCGATGAGAACTTGTACGTGTGTTGTGTTTTGAATAATCTACTCATTCATCTCATTCTGGCAAAGCCTTTCAGTTTAAAAAGATAGGAATCTGGACAATATAACCTTATTAAAATAATATTTTACTGCACTGTAAAAAACAAACTCTTGCCTAAGGATAATTGTTGATGTGACTATTTTCAAGTGTTGATCTTTTTAGAAAAGGTAACATTTCAGGACCAGTACTTGCTTTTATTATCATATTCCCACAGTAAACAACATCTTAGGGTAGAGGCAGTTGCATTTAAATAATGTGATACAGGTGCCCTGGGCTCTTTGTACAATAAATCCACCCTGCAAACACAATGATGTGGATCTGATGAACCAGCTGTCAAGCACTGACCAGCCAGACTCGACTATGATTCTGGGGGTGGACTGGGTATGGTGGGACCAGGTGCAGAATACCAATGTGAAGGGAACTGCCTGACCACTGAATGGAAAATTTCCAGTTGGACTCAACAGTGATTTGTAACAGATGAGGCAAATCCAAGAAACACCTGTTAGCTTTGGGAAGAAGGAAAAATGTTGGCACTACAATACTTCGCCAAATGAGTCACCAGAATATAAAGGAAGAAACGGTATTAAAGGAGAATGAATTTTGCTTTCAGATCTGTAAAGTACATAAGAATACTTAATATTTGTTGCATTCTTCCTAGTGGGACAGTGACTCATTTAGATCAAGATTCTTTCAAAATTCAGCTTCAAGTAAATTACAAAAGGAGCTCTCAGATAAAGAACACATTAAAGACTAGTTTAAAGACAATGATGTTCTAAAGGAGTACGCACTGTGCATGCTCCTTCAGACAAAGTCAGCCTGTGTATAAATATAACTTGTAATGAGATGTTACTGGTGAGTTTTTGACAGCTGTGAGAATGTCTAAGGGTTTAAAAAGGCACGTCTCCCAGGAAGAGAATTCAGCTTCAACAATGTGGGCTACAAATGCAGCAGATGACCCTGGCCAGTCAGCATTGGTGACCATCACTGCACTGGACAACAGCCCCAGGCCAGCAAGGTCAGCACTGAGCTCTGCTGTGAAAAGGGTTTTCATGGTGGTTATTTGAATGCTACAAACTGCACAGATAATGTACAAATGTCTGAAAGGGTTTTCACTTAGTGTGACTCCGTTATCTGGTCTATAATCAGATCATTTCAACTTCATAGAATCATAGAACAACCAGGTTGGAAGAGACCCATCGGATCATCGAGTCCAACCATTCCTATCAAACATTAAACCGTGTTCCTCAGGACCTCATCTACCTGTGCCTTAAACACCTCCAGGGAAGGTCAATCAACCACCTCCCTGGGCAGCCTGTTCCAATGCCCAATGACTCTCTGTGTGAAAAACTTCCTCCTAATCTCCAGCCTAAATCTCCCCTGGCAGAGCTTGAGACCATTCCCTCTTGCCCTGTCCCCTCTCACTTGGGAGAAGAGCTCAGCTCCCTCCTCTCTACAACCTCCTTTCAGGTAGTTGTAGAGAGTAATGAGGTCTCCTCTCAGCCTCCTCTTCTCTAGGCTAAACAACCTCAGCTCTCTCAGACGCTCCTCATAAGGCCTGTTCTCCAGACCCCTCACCAGCCTCGTTGCTCTTCTCTGGACTCGCTCCAGAGAAGACTACTACTTTAGTGAGTCTTACTTTTAATTACCCTAACAATTTGAACTATAAACATAAACACCTATTAAACCCAAGCAATCTTAAAAATCTAAATAAATCTAAAGCTTTGAGTGAGACTTTTGTTTGACCTTCAACACAGAATTTAACTCAAAGTTAAAATGTTTCATTTACAAATTCTGCTACCATTCAGACTTTATGTCACTTAAGGAGTAATACAAATTGCTGTTTAGAGATCCAGCTGTGATGAAAAAGAAGATACTGACCTACCTTAGATCAGAGCTCAAATGTATCATCCATAATGAAACAGGTCATAAATAAATGGTCTGAGAAATGTTTAAGATTGCTGCAAAATCAACTGAGCATGAGGTGGAATCCCTGCTTTGATTCAAAAATAGTGACAATAGTGACAATTAACCAAAGAGCCTTCTCATACAAGTGTGTTACTGAAGACCATCAATATAGGAGTCAAAACACTTCAGGCTCATTTTGGAAGAGATTTTGGAAAGGTTAATGAATAAAATAGAAATGGAGATCCACCTCCGACCTACCATATGTCTGCTACATTTCCACAACATCTGTGTTTATAGCAAACAACTCCCTGCATGCACTGGATAGAGAGCTTTCAGGAATCTCGTTTGGATAATATTGTTATTAGCAAAGGGGAAAATAAGCTTAATAATAATGTCATGTAGGTCATCAAATTGCCTTGATCTCCAGAATATTGGCAGAGATCCCTAACAAGAAAAGCTAACATAGATTATTTTAGGAACTCAATGAACTGTAGACAACTTATGTCTGTAGAAATTATGTTATTACAAGATTTAAAATATTAGTGCCTCAGAAAAATTCAATACGCTAAAACAGTGGATGGGCAAAACAGCATGCACAGTGACTCAGTACCAGTAATGCTGCCACCATACTGCTCCCACCACACACACATCTCAACTGATCTGGAAAATTAATCTGGTTCTCAAAGATGAATTATATTTATTTATTAGGCATTTCTTTAGGAATGCTGTGATAACAACTGGATACAATAGCAACAATCAGCTTGCTCGGAATTAATTTTCCTCTGATGCTAAAATCTCTATTCTTAGGCCCAGTTGGGGTAAAACGAATAGACAACTGTAAACCATTTTCTCATCTCTCCTTCAGAGTGTAATCTCCTTCAAAAGGAAATAAAACAGTTGCATTTACCTAAGTGAAATGAACAATTATTGAAGGATTACTCCCTACCTCTAGCATTTGCTTCCTCCCTGTGCCAGTTTTGGCTTGCCTGTGCTGTTTGCCTGAGGGTTTATACACTTTGTCTCTCTGTCACTGGCTTCAGCAGGAACTGTGGTCCCACATTCCCTTTATACTTTTCACGCCATCCAATACAACTACAGATGTTCCCATTATCCATATAAACGTCTAATCCTTTTCTGAACCCCACTAAAATCTTGGCTTCACTGAACTCTTGGGGGATTTAATACCACAGGTTAATTATGCATTTGTGTAAATACTTATTTTCTTTAATGGTTTTAATTTTGCTGCCTTTTGGTTTCATTATAAGTCCCCTGGTTCTTGTATTATAGGAAAGGATAAGTGAAAGTGCCAGATTTACTTTCTGTATATGCAGTTAATTATTTGTATATCTCCATCATGTGCCCTCTTCATGTCCCCTCTCCACACTAAACTGTCTCAGAGTTTTAATTCTTTCTTCACACAGAAGCCATTCAAGCCATTTGCCATAATTAAAACAATTAATTTCAAGAAAAAAAAATCAAGAAAAAAACCCCTCAAACCACAAAACAAAAAACAAACCAGTCTGCTACACAGAAAATTCAGAAAGAAATGAAGAATAAGTTGAAAGGATGACTAAGCTTCTTCCATCTATTGGGATTTTTTTGCAAGCCTAACACTGCATATATTTCCATACAGAAGCCCATTGCTCTTAGGCTATCTAGCTAATAATATTTAACTACTTTAATTTCACTTTACCAGATTATTAATGTGTTTAATTTATTAAGAGTTTCAGCAGTGACACTGCTGGGTTTAAATTTATTATTAGAAGGATTTAATTTCATGACAACAATGAGAACTTACATTCTTCCTAAATTTATAAGCCTGATTTTCTTATGAAAAATAAGTTTAGAAGATGAAAATATTGTCTTTTTTTAATCCTCAGTAAGCTACGGGAAACAGGTAGCATTAATATAGAGTTACCGATACTGACATAACAGATTTTTGTAGCTGAACTTTAGCCTATTAATATTTTAACAGTGTATAATTAACATTTACACAGAGAAGACCTTTCCAAGAAATAGATATGTTTATATTTACATATACACATATATTTGGTTGATGATTGATGGTATGGATGTTACTTCTCTTTTTAGGACAGACTTACCAAGGAGGAACATTTTTAGGCCTTGGTTTGTGGGGATGATCAGGCCCAGTCAACACAGGTTTACCAAAGACAAGTCTTGCCAAACTAACCTGATGTCCTCCTATGACAAAGTGACTCGGCTGCTGGATGAGGGAAAGGCTGTGGATGTATCTTCTTGGACTTCAACAAAGCCTTTGACAGAGTTTCTCACAGCATTCTGCTACGGAAACTGTCAACTCTGGCCTGGACAGGCACACAATCACCTGGGTAGAAAACTGGCTGGATGGCTGGGCCCAGAGAGTGGTGGGAAATGGCGTTAAATCCAACTGGAGGCCAGTTACAAGTGGGGTTAGAGATCAGGAGGAAGTTTTTCACACAAAGGGTCATTGGGCATTGGAATAGGCTGCCCAGGGAGGTGGTTGATTCACCTTCCCTGGAGGTGTTTAAGGCATGGGTAGACGAGGTCCTGAGGGATACGGTTAAGTGTTTGATAGGAATGGTTGGACTCGATGATCCGATGGGTCTCTTCCAACCTGGTTGTTCTATGATTCTATGATCTCCAGGGAAGAAAGATGGTGACACAAAACATGGTTTCCCAACTTGTTCAGTGAAAAACACTCCTGGTAGATCAACTTTCAAGGGTCTACTACAACTCTAAATAGGCAGCTCTCCACAGGACAGATTTCTGTAGGTCAAGTAACTCTAACCCTAAATATAATGGTTTCTCATGAGTAAATGTTCCCCATGGATAGTTGTCCCCTCAAAGAGATGTCCCTTCCCAAATCTTCAGTCCACTTCCCGCTGTGATGTTTCCCTAGCTTTCTGCGTTTTTAAGAACAGACCTGTATTTCTGAAGTTATGATCATGTTACTCTTTGGTTTTAAGCTATATGGAATGGTATTTTGCAAGATTAGTGAGAATAAACATTTGGTTACTGAGAGAGTACCAGGGAGATGAGAGAATTTACATTCCTGCATATAGAAAAAGGCAGACAGCCCAAACCAGAACATGCTTAATTTCCATCTCGCTTAACCCAGTAAGTAAAAAATCCTGAAACAAAACAACAGAAACACCTTTGCTGATCTACCTTGATAAATGTAATCAGTAAAGTCTGAAGTCAGTGTTACAAATTGTTCCACTCTGGTTAATTAGTCTGGTAGCCAGGGGAAATCCCCAGAAGAATGCTTTGATACTTTCCTTTTATTACACTGAAAGGAAAGCAAGATGTTATTCTGTAAGCAACAAGTAATGCATGTTTATCAGGCTTGGAGCCACCTACCACTGTGCAGTACCTTGATTTGTTTTATTAAGCTATGCTCTTAACCAAAGCTCTGTGGAGGGATTGGACATACTCTTCAGTTCAAGTTCATTAGTAGTCCTAAAGCTTCTAAACAAAGACCTGTTTAAACTGAGTGATGCAATTCTTTCACAAAATAGAAAAGTCTTTGGTTTAGGTTGTATTTAGATAAACTAGAGTGGCTTAATATCCTTTATGTTGGTCTGAAAATAACTAAGTGCTCTAAAGAAACCTAAGACAAGGAATACTTTCTTTTTGCAGGGGCAGCAAAACTACATGCTAACAGCCAAGCATCCTTTTCAAACGTCTAATATATAATAAGAAGTATGACTGTGCTCCATAATTCGTTTACTTTATACCCAACTGCACAAGGAGCAGTGGTACTAAGCCATCATTAGAAATCTATCTCTTTTTGTAGGCAACCAAAAACTGTCTTAAGGCTGTTCAAATAAGGTATGAAATAGTTACATGTGCATCCTTTGTTCGAAGTACACATGACTTCAACAAGCTTCTTTAAAAAAAATTAGTGGTATAGTAAAGAAAAAAACCCCAAATCTGCATAATTTATGTGTTATCTAAGGTCTCTGTCACTGAAGCCAGATAAGAGATGAAAAGTCTGTAGTTCATAAAAAGGATCTGATTTAATTGCTTGCAGGAAAAATGTATTCCTTTCCCTTTCTTATTGGCTGGCGTTTTTGGTTGGATTTTTTTGTTGTTGTTGTTTTTTGGTCAGTGTTGGTGTGATTTTTTTATAGAATGCAGGATAATTTAATTAGATGTTATATAGGATAAGGAATTAATAATATACTATACCTGCACTTTGTCTTTTCAGGTCAGGCTGTATCCTAGCTGTGGAAGCAGGTTCTTCCACCCTCGGACAGAGTAGGATCAGGAACATTATCTCCTACAGGAAGTCAGCCTGATGTATCCCACTGGGAGATCAGCACTTTGTCTTGCACTTTACTAAACAGCCAAATTTTCTCCCTTATGTTTTGATGACAATAGTTGTTTAGCTGTCCAGCCTCTCAATTCAATCTATAATAACCTTCTGGACAAAATGTTTAATACCATTGCTCTTGCCAAAAACTTAATTACATCCATTGATGCATCAGAAACAAAAGTGTTACTTAATGAATTTTTCCTTAACAGTGGCTTTATCTTTCCTTCTTCACTAATTTCTCAAGGTTACTGGGCTACAGGTTCTACAGTCTGCTATGTGAGCTCCTGTCTTTTAAGTCACCAATATCCTGACAATTTTTTTTGAGTACTGAAACTTCTGCTTTATGCAGTAATGAAGCCCTTGCAGTTATTTCCTATTTATTTTTTTTATTATTATTAAATAAGACAATTCATGTACACAAAGATGGACATCAGCCCAAGTTTCACACTAAATAAAGAAACGGAAATAGACTACAATAGAACAACAGATATCCACATGAAGATAGGTATATGCTTCCTTGGAAAATTACAAACCTATGAAGCATAACATCTCTGGTGACCACTGGGGACTGATATGCAAAGCAGCTGGGCATCTGCCCAAATTTAACAACACCAGCACACCTGAAGTTAGAAATACAGTTAACTATCTTCTTAAATCAGATTTTTCTTTTTTTCTAACACATGGAGTGTAAAGTGCTGGCCTAATTGCTCTCGTGAATATAACTTTAAAATCTTGCTTAAACTAAATACATCTTTGTGGGATTGTTGCACTGCGCATTCTGGATTGACACTAAAATGAGATGTGCAGACATTTATAGGCTAACTGGCCTGGTTCTTTTGAGAGAGGTTCCTCAGTTTGTCCTTACTGATGAAGATAAGAAAACTGTTTAAGATACAAACTGCGATTTCTGGGGAAGTTAGATGAGTTCGGAAAGAAATCAAATGGCAGATGATGTTCCTCATCATGAAGGTTTTGAGAGCCCTTTTACCTCTATGTGGCTCTTGAATCACATTGAATATCTGAGCTGGGAGATTGACTTCAAGTTTGCATTTTATGAAATCAGGCAAGAAGTAGCCAAGATCCTGACCCTCCCTGAACCCATGAATACAAATGGCACGGGTATGACATTTAAATAGATGAAATACGTCTCAGCTGTAAGCAAGAATTTTCCATTTATCCAGCGTATGCTGTCATAATTCTGAAGTGTCAAGGTCTGATCTGGATCATTCTCCAGCTGATGACAGATGAGCAATTCCCCACACGGTGCACTGTACACGGGCACTTTGTGCAGTTCACGCTTGGAACGGTGTATTTGACATGTACATTAATAGGATAAAAAACTGGGAGGCAAGCAGCGTGTAAAACAATGCAATAGCCCCACAACAAACCTTGAAATAATGTTGTCATTTCTCCCATCACCAGGAGTGGTGTCAGGTCACTGACCTGACTTTAAGAGCACTACTTTGGAGCTCTCCAGTAGGCAGGACTACAGAATCATAATTTGTATTCCACAAGTTTTACACTATGGAATAAATTGCTATCTCTTCCCCCACACACACTCCAATACACATCTCCATTACTTGCATTTATGTCTTAAAAGTAAAATAAAACTGTTCTCAGTAGTGCTAGACAGTTTATGTAGCACTTAAGGAGCTTCTTTGAGAGTTCTACCTTTAGAAACTCTTCAACAGCACCAGTCTAGCTCTGATTCCCAATTACAACTATTTTTATTTTTCAGCATAATGCTGGGTTTTTTCAAATATCAGAGTAATTTCTGGGCTCAGGAAAATGTCATTAAGCATTGCCATCTCCTGTTCACCTCCCTCCTTGATGAGACCAGAATGTGCACAGGAAAGCCCTTGTTCCTGCGCACAAATCAATATTTACTGCAGCAAAGAAGGGAAGGAAAAGGGGAACAGAGGGTGAAACAAGGGACTGGAATGCTGAAAAAAAAAAAAAGTCTGTTTCTAATTACAATTCTCTTTCCTCATTGCTATTCTTTTAGATGAAGTTTATTAAGAGTAAGTGAACAATTTCTAATGCCTTCGTTTTCTTACCATGAAAACATCAGCAAACTAAACACTGCTGTTTAGTTCATCTATACAATAGATCCCTTCACTTCTCTACAATTCAGAGGATCGGCTTGCAAGGATCTCGAAACAATATTTCAGACATTCAGAGAGGAAGTATTTTTATCATTGCTTTTATAATTGCCTTGCAATCCTTTACAGCTAGATACCAGCTATAATTAAAGGGGGAAAAAAAACCCCACAAACAAGAAAAACAAAACAGTGAGAAGGTCAACAACGACTCTTCAGTTCCAAAAATCAACGGTTCAAATCAAAGGAAGAAACTCAACTATCCTTCCTTGGAAAATGATATGTTAAATTATAGTCACTGCTCAATATACTTAGTTAAATGGTTTACTCAGCTGAAGTCTTAGTCCACAAAACATCCCTAAATGAAGCCCAAAGGCTTCGTATCTGTCATTCACATCAACCAGGAGAGACCACCTTTTGAATGAGGATGCAGTCTCTATGTACTTGTTTATGGAAACACCGACACTGACAACAATGACCCTAATTATCATCATTTCCACCCTAGCAGTTCAAACAGAAGTATTTAAAATGATGATAAAGTTTTATTCATTATAAATGTTTGCCCAACTGACTGTGAGCACAGATTACGCAACTGATTTTTCCTGGAATTTAAATTGCAATGTCTCCTGAATGTTCTTGTTATTCCTTTCTAGTATCATTTCCTCTGGTCCTGCTGGAAAATTAACAGTATTCATCCCACAAATTTATGATCCATAGGTGATCTGAAGCCACGAAATCTCATTGCTATTCTGTACAAATATATCACTGAAGTCTAGACACTGCAACTTTTGTGAACTTTCCCATGCTACTCAAGTTCCCATATTCTTGCAAACAATTCAAATCATCCTGAAACAATAAAACTTATTTTCTTATAAAACTATAAAAGAAATACATATATTCTGGGTTCAATAGAGAGATCAATGTGTTCACTTTAAGATCATTTCGCTAAGTTAACTTGTTAGCAATTTTCTGTTCATTCAATGTTTCTTTTAGACCATTTATTATTATTTTTTAAAATAATAATCAACCTCTCAAACCTATTACTCTTTATTCTGTATTCTTACTAATGGAAACCCCCAAACTCACTACTTATAATCTGCATTTAAATTGTTGTTTGCCTATTTTGCATTTCTCAAAGTAGTTATTCAAATGACTGCCAAGCTCCCTTTATCTTTCACTACTATTCCAGAATCAGCCCATTGCCAGCATTATCAATGCCAGTAAGAATTATATTACTCCTTCAAAAAGTACCCTTGAACTGAGGAAAAAAAAACCCAACCTGTAAATTAAGCCTTTAATTAAGCATGTAAATTAACTTTTGTAAGCCAGTTTCAAACACTTTTTTTCCCTGTCCAGTTCCTGAAGTTACTCTTAAAAACTGCATTTTGTGCTTCAATAAATTGCATCTGGATGTAAGAATATCATGACAAAAACACAGCAGGAAGAAATGATAAGATGACACCTAAAACAGATTCATGTTAATAATACATAACTTTTACTTCATAGAATCACCAGGTTGGAAGAGACCCACTAGATCGAGTCCAAACATTTCTATCAATCACTAAACCATGTCCCTCAGGAATTCGTCCACCCATCCCTTAAACACCTCCAGGGAAGGTGAATCAACCACCTCCCTGGGCAGCCTGTTCCAATGCCCAATGACCCTCTCTGTGAAAAAATTTTCCTAATGTCCAGCCTAAATCTCCCCTGGTGGAGCTTAAGGCCATTCCCTCTTGTCCTGTCCCTTGTCACTTGGGAGAAGAGCCCAGCTCCCTCCTCTCCACAACCACCTTTCAGGTAGTTGGAGAGAGCAATGAGGTCTCCTCTCAGCCTCCTCTTCTCCAGGCTAAACAACACCAGCTCACTCAGTCATTCCTTATAAGGCCTGTTCTCCAGCCCCTTCATCAGCTTAGTTGCTCTTCTCTGGACTTGCTCCAGAACCTCAACATCCTTCTTGTGGTGAGGGGCCCAGAACTGAACACAGGATTCAAGGAGCGGCCTCACCAGTGCAGAGTACAGAGGGAGAATAACCTCCCTGGACCTGCTGGTCACACCATTTCTGATCCAAGCCAGGATGTCATTGGCTGCCTTCTTGTTCTTCTTCTACTTGTTTATTAATGATCTTGACTGTGATTTTAACTTTATTATATTCTGAAATGTTGATGTCACAAACGACCATCTCTATCATCTGAAGACCAGCACAGCTAAACCACTGAAATATAATTTCACTTGTCCAGCCCTGTGCCATGGAAGTCTTACCTCATTTCAGCCTCTAACTGACCGTTCCTGAGTTTTTCCTCACTAAGTACTGCAGTCTCAGATACACACACACTTATTCATGCACAATGTGCTGCTGATAGAGAAAGTAGTACTCATATTTGCTTTTTTAATAGCTTCTAGGCAGAATCTTGAATGTAAGATTACAGGCCCCCACTTTCATTTTTGGCACCTTCTAGATAAAAGCGAGGGCTCTATGATCTCCGCAATTTTCTATTATTTTCAGTCCGATCCTGACACAAGCTTAACTTCTGTGCACTAGCCAGTATTCATAAGAGAAAGTACCTTAATTCAGAGTGAAAATGAATCCTAAAGTAGGAAATAATTCATAAGTACACTGCAAGTAGTAAGTGGCAACTCGTTATCTGCATGAGGTGATTAGCTGTCTAAAATATTTCATCTCCACCCATAGGTTGTATTTTTTCTTGATCTTTCTAGTGCCTACCATGCCAGCATTGTAATTTAATGCAGTTTCAGGTCTATTGTGAACTAGGGCTCCAGAATCAAGTTGAATAACTTCCCGAACCTGTCTAGTTTTACTTAAACTTGTTGCTAAACTTATGGTTTCGATATTGAGGATTTACCTTGATTATCCTTTTTTTCCTTAATGTTATAGGGTATCTTTAATTAAAATATTCTTCACATTAGCTAGTTTGTGCTTTACCCATAAAAGCATATGGACATTTGTAACATTAGAAAAGCAGTTTCTGCCTCATCCCAATTTCATTGTACCCATTACAGTCGCATCCTAGTTCTCACCTTCACATATTAACAAGGAGACTTGAAACACTTGTGTGTGTTTTCCTTTGCTGGCAGATAAACAAACGGGCCACACACATTAATTTTAATGAGTAACTCAAGGTTTTTCTATAAAAGAACTCTCAAGAATATTTAATAGCTGAGATAAACACTCAATTAAGGTAAGAAGTTCCTAAGTATTCAGATTTCTTGAATACTGTCCCTGGGGATATCACATTGATTATTTAAAAACAGTACCCATAGAAAAGGAAGGAAACAAACAGAACTGACAATACCGATGGTGGGGAAAAAGACGTAAGCAAAGTGAAGGATTTATGTAGGGACACTGAAGACAAAACAGAAATTATTTACAGCCACACAGGAAAAAACAGTATTTTTTTGGAGAAGCTCTAGCCTATATTGCTCCCATCACAGAACACCTCTGAACTTTAGCTGGTAGACCCTTGCCCCCAAGAACAGCTAATGAGAGCGTTCTCTTTGGTATGGAGGCAGAGATGAAGGCTCTAGGCTTCTCAATAGGAAAATGAAGCTGCCACTTATATTTAAACTTCATCTCTACAGAACTTACAAGTGGCTTCTTTAGCGTCAGCAATAATTGCTACCAAACCCATCCACATTTCTGCCATTAGAGTGACTATACTAAGAAAATCTAACGCTCAGGTCAATGTATTAAAATACCCAAATATTTGATGAAGCTCAAAAATCTGTGCAATCTTCATAGCAGCCCATGCTGCAGAAAACCTAGTCCTTTGTGGCTGTGATTTTGTCATCACATGGAACAGCACTTCATGCAGGGACTGCCAGGACAGATATCATCCAAACCTCCTTTAAGGTCAAACCACAGATTCAGCAAGACATGTAAGTGGGTGTTTCAATGCATCAACAGTCCCATCAATTTGTGTGAGTCTGCCACATATTTTGATTTTTGACTATTTACAGCTACCTTGTAACAAAGACCTGAGAAACCTGAAAGAAGCAACACATTTTTCTGAAGGACAGATGATATTAGTAGCAAGACACAATGAATGCAATCAAATGTTCTTTAAGCTGATGCCAATTATGAGCTGTGACAGCACAAATACAACCTATGTTGTTGGGGCCTTTTTCAGCTCCCTTAAATCCTTCTTTGGTAATAAAGTTAAGTAACTGGCATAGAAGGCAACTGTCCAAGTTACACTGCTTAATATATGTTGAGGCAAAATGTTTTCAGAGAGCAAATTCTTATCAGTCTGTTTAAGGCAAGTGACTTCAATGAAAGGAGAAAAAATCCTAAGCCAAAATATTGCTTTCATTAGAAAATCCAGTGAGAATAATTACTTTTAACTCTGTATCTTTAGTTCTTTGGGTCAGCTTTTACTTTTGAGGTTGTTTGATCTCCTACGCAGAATAAACCATGCATCAGTACAAGTTTTTAAATGTTAAGAACATTCAGAAATGCCTCATTTCAGATGATATGCAATGATGCAAAAGTGGGGCAAAATGCCAGAGCAAAAATGGAATAAAAATAGCTAACAATTTCTTAATCTACAGAGCCTTTTACCTCCATTACCAGCTGAACCATCTGTTCTGCAGTTGTTCAGGTCTGCAAAAAAAGTATGTATAAACTAAAATGTGTTGTGCCTTTTAAAGCCGAGACAATCTGCTGGGTAAAGAAATCTCATTCTACATTTAAAAATAATAATAATTTTTTTATTTCTGACAATGTAGCCAAAACAAACCTGCAAACCAAAGACAGATGATGGCTGAATACTACTTCAAATCAATCCTGATCTTTCTTCAGCACCATGTAGGTGAGAGAATGAATGTGCTGCTGGCGCTGCCCTGCGTGTCCTCTCACAGTCCTCAGCACTAACACACACTAGATTCTCACCTCCTGTCCCTTACTCCACAAACGCTCCTCACGGGAGAGCAAAGCCAGGGCAGTGATTGCACTGTTAATCTTACATCTCCAGACTTTGTTTTTGTCATTCTCCAGCTTAATCTTCCTCAACAAGCTTCCAAAAACCATTTGCTCATTCTCTGCCTTGGTCTCCTCAGGTTAGAGGATAAGTGCACTGAAGACTACAAGCACTGAGTCACAGTGCGAACAGCAGTCATAGAAGTACCATAAGTAGAGAGACAGATAGTATTCTCTGGGACTATGCAGATGGGTTAAAAGTTCACAATGCTGGTCAAGACCACATTTGCCTTCAAAATAAATCCTTTTACTAGATCAGTAGAACCACTTTACAGGCAAAAGTGGCACTCGGTGAAATGTCACATCCAGTCATTAGCTGGTATAGTGACACAGCAGATGTCTACTGCTACTGATCAGTATTCCATCTGAACATGAATCAGTCCACGCGATTGTTACCTGGGCTTTTCACAGACCTATTGACATACACTTCTGGTAGTGGTTCTGAGTCAGGCACTGTGACCAGCTGCCATGAACTCCAGCATTGGTACATCAATCACACTATAAAATACTGTTTTACATACTTACTGCCACACTTAGGCTTCCAAATACTGGACTAAAACTAGCCTTTGGGATTCACCATTAGAAATTTCTGTTGACAAAACAGACTAAAATGTCAATGAAAATATTACAAGTTGGTAAAACATCACGATAAATTAGGCTTGATCTACCAAGTATATCTCATAATGTGTTCACATACTATAAAACAGTCTTAAATAAGAATCATATTTTAAGAAATGAGCTAAATGACCTGAAACCAAGAGACTCTGTGACACAAAATGTATCTAATTTATTTTCTTAGCCTAGCATATTTGACATAGATTATAGTTTTAATAGCTTTGTTGGAACTCTTAGGTTATGTACTCTACCGGTTCAAAGATGACGTAAATAGGATATTTGTGCATATTTGTTTCTGCTTTACGACTAAAGCCAGAGGCACATCCCTAGACGTCAGGGAAAACAGAAAAGCTTTTTGGAGCAAAAGCTCAGACTAACGAAGGATGAAGTCCAACTAGTACATCACTTTATCCTTCATCTTTTAAATCAACTTTAGTACTTCCTTTCTGTTTTCCTGTACCTTGTCATTAAAAAAAAAAAAAAGAAAGAAATAACTGTCCACCCTTAACAGAACAAGCAACTGTGTCAATCTGACAAGCAATCTAGTGTTTTCCAGTTCATACTTTTTTTTTCTTTTTTCCCCTTCTTTCCCCTTCAGCAACATGTATTCCTGACCACATATGCAACACTTTGTTATGGGACAACTGAACACATCATATTCCATTTCTGACCCTTCATCACTGCAACACAAACTGTAAATTCCACCGCGACAAATCAATTTTCAGACAGGACTTTGAAATTCTCAAAGCCAAGCTGGTAAGGCAGATAAAGCACATACATGATATACGATTTCATTTTGTCCATTGATTATTCAGTAAGTCTACAAAAGACAGTCATTCTCCGGTTCCTAAATGAAATCCCAAGAAAGATCATTTAAATACAAATAATATACATTAACAATGCATATTTTGCTCTTTTTTTTTTTTTGTGGGATGATGCTCCATGCTCCATAACTCATTCATTATTTATGTTCTTTTAATATATTGTAGACAGCTGCTATGCACGTACTAGTTTCACCACTCTAAAATCTCTTCAAAGAAACGCTGAAACCTTTTATTTCCCTTGAAGGGATTTTGGGTAGAATTAATAATAAACATTAATAATTCAAATTTTCCTTTTGCCTGTTGGTGGATGAGCAGTTTTCACAGTGGCTGAACAGTTTTCACACAGTATTACCAATCTACATTAATAATGCATTTCTTTTTTTTTTACTGTTTTTAGCTCATTGATGGGCAGGTTGCTTCTGAAATAATATGCTCTGATAATAGGTACTTTTGCTTCGCAATGACTCAAAATCAGGAGAGAGCCATGATGTGTTGTAAATATTCACTAAAGATAACATCTATCAGTCTACTATGGTCTTGCTAAAATGAGCAGGCACCTACTGAGCATTTTCAAGGTTTTTCAGTACTGTCTCAATAAACACTGGAAATACTCTGCTATTGATTGGTGGTGGGAATTTCTACCCCCACCTACTGGTAGAAATACAATTTAAAGTCGTTTCACATTTATGAGACAGAAAAGAAGGGGAAAATCAGTGATAGTCATTACAGTGCTCTCATTTCTTAACATTTGAGGGGATCTGAAGGTTATAAAGAGAGCCTGAGAGGTCTTGGGGACCCAGAGGGGCCTTTCTGCAAGGAAACACACAACCCAAGGGCACTCAGAGTCTTAAAATCCTTTCTCTGCAATTCTATTATTTCCATCTTTCATCCTTCCTGACCCTTTTTCTTGTGGTTTACGAGAAACCTGTTTAGAAATATTTCCTGTACTTAATGGTTTCCTGGCTTTCTCTTAGTGCAGTGTTACAGGGCAGTGTATTGTTACAAAGGCACGTGATAGATTTAGGCATTGATTCTCTTTATAGCTGGTTTATCAGATGGGAGACAGACTTTCATTTCCCAGTCACCTCAGGGCCCAGAGCTCTTTTATTACAAATTAGGAGTTTGAAACTATCTCCTTAAATGAGATATCAATATATCATCCTATATTTATAAAATACAGTAAGCTTAATTGCTACTTCATGCCATAACCTTTACAGTTGCTGGGAAGTCCAAAATATTTGAATGCAGAAATGCAGTCATTCTGAAAGCACAAAACAAGAAAGAGAAGGAAAGAGTTTTATCTGCCTTTGCAGTTTAACTTGAATTTGGTTTTAGTTAATGATAACAGACTCAAAAAAAAACAAAAAAAAAACAAACACTGAGCAAGACTAGAAGTGTCATTCGGAACAGAGTTAAACATACTTTTGCTATCATTAATCATGGCAAAAGTGACAGAAGAAAAATGAGCTGGCTTGGTATATCTAATATATTAATTCTCCCTGCAGATTGGTTCAATGCATGAGCAAGTAAAAACAGGTAAACCTTTGGAAAGTGAGAGGAATGTCAGTATGAGGCTTGCCAGTAGTAAGAAATAGTATGATTTTTCCTCAAATAAAGCTACAAATAATAAAAATTCAAAGATACTCTTTCTAAATTTAGTTAAATAATAGCAAAGAAAAAATAACTAAATTAATAGCAACATAACTTCATGTTCATAGTGACTGAGCACATGTTTTCCTTCCACCACCTCCACCAGTTCCTGTATTGCCTGCAAAAGGTTGATTCATATTAGTCTGCAAAAACAAACCCTATTTGTTGTTTTGTATTTTTCCCAGTTTCACTAAAATTACAGTCCTTCAGGGTGCTCTTTGCCAACTGGTGAAACACATCCAAGGTAAGCAGAGGAAATGATAGGTAATCTTTTTCTTTAATTCAGGCAAAATTGAAAGGTGATAATTTTGAATCTGAGCTTAAGCTTCCTTTTTATTTCCTGATATGTTCTAGCAGTTACATTGCACATATGGAGCCCTTCCTAAAAATACCAAATGGAGACCTACTTACAAAACTGGTGACTTTGTTGTCATGATGAAGAAACAGCACTGTGCAACTTCAGGAATCAAAAAATAGTGAATTAGAATCTTTACCATCAAGTTCAAAGTTGACCTAAAGGCACAATTGGGAACAAAGCAAAACAACAGTGAAACACATGCTAAGGATCTCATTCTGTCTGATAGAAACAAAGTTCCTACTTATTTGATCAAAATTTCTGTACAGTTCTTTTACTGTAACAGATCATCGAATTATGAGCTCTGGCAAAATCAAGAGATGGATAACTTTTTTCCAACTCACAGACTGTTCTGTCCCAAATTAGGTATGTAATACATCTGCAGCTTGGTTCTTCCTTTCGTAGTCTTTTTCTTACACTACAGATTATAGAAACTATTTTGCTGCTACATAAAATTGCTAAAACTGAGATTACAAATGAAGGGGCAAAAGTGTATTACAAACCCACAAACGTAATAATAAAAATATTGGAATAAGTAAAATCATGAAAACCTTAGGGAACAGTTAAAGCTAAATCTCCAGATTTGTGTATCCTGTGCTGAATGGGTGGTGTCATCTACTAAAATTGTTGAACAGTGAACAATTTGCTGACTTTTTGGGATGGCACCTGTTTGCTTTTTAGACACGGCAATGACAACAGTGGTTTAGTGGCGATAAGATAGACTCAAAAGAGCTTCAGATAAAGGCAAGAGGTAAACTCTGCATGAAGGCAACACAACAGATAGAAGGCATGGAGTGAAATACTTAGCAAACTATGTACGATCATATTTTTATTTATTTAGAAAAAAACAAATTGGTTCCCAACAAAATGACAAACAGTGATGCGAAAAAGTAGTAAAGAAAGGACAGTAAAAAAAAAAAGTAGTGTGGACCCCACACAATTCCAGTAGTACCTTCATTTGCAAACCCAACGCATTAGGAGAGACAGCTACTTTAAAGTTGATTTACAGCAAGCCTACAGTCCATCTGCTCTGGAGAGCTGAGACACTAAAGATAATTTCAAAATTGAACAGAAAGATAAACATTGATCAGGGACATAGTTTTCTCCATTAACCTGATGAAAATTTTTTGCATCCCACCTGTTGGATGGTAAATAACATAGAGACAGGTAGAAGAATCTGTCAACTTAGTTAAAAAAATATTTAACCTATCAGGTCAGCAATCAATGGAAGAAAAAATCAGTCTTATCAAGATTAATTTCATTATTGCTTGGTAAGAATCTGTAGAGGTTCCTCAGGTGAGAGAAAAAATGTAACCCATGATGAGAATTCCTGCATTGGGATTTTTTGAAAATACCTATGCTAGTGCAGAACTATTCTGTCCTCAGGGATAGCTTGAGAGGTACCATGTCTCAAATATATTTCTCTGAATTACACTTTTCTCATGTTGGCTTGGTACAGAGGGAAAACATTAATAAATCCGTTGTCAGGATGTTTCTGTTCCCACAAATCCTTTTACTCAGAAAATGCTGACGCTATCAAGCCAAAACTTTTTGCAAGAATGACAGTTATGACAAATTTCTCAGACTTTTTCTGTAAAACAACATTTCAATTTGGGAATGACACTAATTACAGCAACCACAAGAGTGTCAAAACTGAATGGCAAATGTTCTTGGACAACTGAAGCAAGACACTCACAGGAATTGAGGAGATATATTTCATTTTCAATCAGAGTTTTTTTTCTAATGTTTCAGTCTTTCATTCATATGTGAGTAACAAGACTCTATTCCTGGCTTTATGTCCAGTAGGTGATAACTCCAGGAAACGGAAGGAAATAATAACATAATGAAAGAGACATTTACTGAGAAGAAACTCTTATTGCAATGGGCTGAAGGGCATTCTCAGACCAAAGAGATCAGTTAGAAAGCTGAAAGTCCATCTGACTTTGCACATGTGGGTTTCCAGACTAAATATATGTCCCACGCGCATTGCAGTATACTAGTCAGAAAATTTGCAAAACAAAACTGCTTTTGTCATGTCAGAACTGTACCAGATCATGCAGCTTCATATTTTTCTTGCTGCTGTTTCTATAGGCTGTTCAGTCATCCTTTTCTTTATTGCCACGTAAGGGAAAGGGCTGTCTCAACTGCAGAGAATATATACAAAACTAGTTTAAGATATAAGATCATGACATTTGCTGTGGTCAAATTGCAAGTGGAAAATTGCTGGCAGCTTCTAAGGTCCAACCTTCAATTTGACCACTGAAAGTTAATTCTTCCATTCCTGCTTCCTCTGAAATAAATAATTTACCTGAAAATGCAGACTGACCTGACATAGACAGGTAAACTTCAGTGTTTTCAATCTGCAGCAGAACTCAATTTATTCTCAATGTCAACTTACTGGATAAGATATTATATATTAATCCTCAGAAACAGAAAAGCTGCATAATTTTAAACCATTGTCCATTTCAATATGATTTTAAAGGCAGATAGATTACTGCAATTTAGCTCTGGTCCTGACCTTTCCTGTCTGAAAGGCTGTTTTGGATCCTGGATATAAGTTCAGGTTCAGCCAGTGAAGAACAGTCATTAAAACTGGTTTCAATAAATTACAGTTCTCTAGACTAAATATCTGCTATACCCAACAAAGGTCTAATGACTGTAAAATAAATATGCACATACAGCTAATTCTTTTTTTCTCTTTTTTAACAATATGTGGGTCAAAATGTAATGTGAAAGCTCATTATCTTGCTCTATAAACTGATGAAATATTAAATACAGAAACTCTACATCACCATCTCCTGATACTGAGCCTTGCAGATTTTGTTTATCACTCAATACATGAGCAGTAAGGCAGTTACTATTGGTGCTGGAAAAGAAAGAGCTTACAAAAGGAGCCCTGCACTGCAAAATATTTAATCACAAGAAAAGGTTATAAATCTTCATTCATAGTTATCACATCATTGTAAAAATGTTTGCTTAATTTAACCTTTTGGCACTTCACAAATATTTATCTTCTTAGCTATTACACAACTTAGACAAAACTTTTATACATCTTTGCCAATTAAGAAATGTACTTGAAAAATTGCACAGTAGAAATTATTTTTTTTTTTAAGATAAGATTAGTCATGTGCTAGGTTTCTTATTTATTGGCATAACCACAGAGGAACAATCATTTTATTGTCAGACACTCTTAAATGGAGTTTCTTTAAAGAACCAAGGATGGAGGAAAAGCACTTTGTTTTAATAAGGTCAACATGTTTATTAATTCATTTGCATACTGAAGGTTAGATTCTTATCTCTATACAGTAAAAAGCAGCTTTCTCTGTCGTTTAAAACTGGAAATACAAACAAGGCTTTCAAGAATCTAAACAAAACCCATTTATGTGTGCTTTTTGACGCCTGAAAATGTTCACCTATTCACACCTACTCAACAGGCAGTAACAGCTTAATATAAAGTACATTAAGCTCCATTTATCTTTTTCAATTACTTCTAAGACCTGCATCTATAGGTATAGCAATTACCTAGATAAGTAACAAAGCTGTGCCACAGTTTAAATATGTAATCATCAGCGCAGGATGTTAATTAGAGACAAAGGAGACAGCTGATGGGAGTGTGTTAAGATTGTTTCTACTACAAAATCACTTAAATAGAAAAATAAAAGGATCATTTTCACAAACACCGGGCATTGGAACAGGCTGCCCAGGGAGGTGGTTGATTCACCTTCCCTGGAGGTGTTTAAGGCAGGGGCAGACGAAGTCCTGAGGGACATAGAATCACAGAACAACCAGGCTGGAAGGGACCCATTGGATCTTGTAGTTCAACCATTCCAATCTAACACTAAACCAAGTCCCTCAATACCTCATCCACCCGTGCCTTAAACACCTCCAGGGAAGGTGACTCAACCACCTCCAATAGAGACATGGTTTAGTGTTTAATAGGAATGGTTGGACTCAATGATCCGATGGGTCTCTTCCAATCTGGTGATTCTATGATTACACAGTCTAAAAATATTTCAAGTCTAAAACCAGAAAGAATCATCCACGAGTGCAGTATACTGAATATCACTGGCAAACCATCTTCCTTAGGCAACAAAGGACCTCTCTCTGCCCTTTTCTCTAGCTCAGTGATGACAGACCCTTTCTTCTATCCTTCTACCATTATTTCTTTTAATATCTATTTACACTGAAGCCCGTAATAAGTAAAATGTGCAAAGCAGATTCTGGTGGTTTCACAAGTCACTCAGTATACAGATTTTCACACACAGAAAGATAACACAAGAACACGAGCCAGCAATACCTTCCATTTACAGTGCATTTACAGATAACATAAAATAGGATTTTGGAGTTTGACTTCTCAAAATATTTTCCTACTAAGGACCATTATTGACTAATATATCAAAGATTGCTCTTCCCCTAATGGTACATCAGCGCAATACATCATTATAAAGGCACTACCATCCTGATGATATATTACTCAATAACATGGTAGCAGCTGGCAAGAACTTCCAGGTGAAAAAAGTTTTATCCCATTTCTTTAATTCCCATAGTTAAGAATGAAGCGGGAGAGTTGCTAAGACAGGACAAGAAAGTAAGTTCACAAGCAAAGAGTTATAAATTGTCTTAGTAGGAAATGATAACTGTGGTGACTTAGTTTGGAAAGGCAGACCTTACTTTCAACTTTCTAATAGCTTCTACGAAAATTACAAAAAAAAAAAAAAAAATCACAGTTTACCACTTTAAATAGAGCTGCAAATGATAAGCAAGACTGGTGCTTCTCAGTGCCATGCCATTTGCAGCTTTTGTTTCATATGTGGCCCATCTGTCTAGTTCAGAACATGTGGGTTTATGAACCCTAAGTCTCATTCCTTGACTGCAACTCCTTCACCCGGCACTGCCAACTGAAAGTCTCCAATGCCCTCTTCTACTGGCAGACTGCAGAGCTTATTGAACAAAACAAAAGGCAAAACAAACAAACAAATAAAAAGGTTTTGGCTTTTTTTCCTCTCCCTACAAGAGAAACTTGGATATTTGATTAATTTCCTTCAAGGACTTTACACCACCGCTGTGTAGAGAGAAGCACAGTTCTTCAAGCAGCTCCTACTGTTCCACCATCCTGCTGCTGATCATTCATCCATCTCTATTTCCTTTGCCAGGCCCAAGGTCTTTTAGTGGCTTAAGGACTCTGATGCCCATCTCCCCCTAGGAAGGATTAAACCACCATCACCACCTGGTGGGAGCAGGGTGAAGTCCCTCTGTTTTCTAGCCTTCCCTGTTCTGCCCCCATCTCTGCTACTGGGCTGGGACTTTCCATTTTTGTGTTCCCCATCTACATGTACCATAGCGGCGTTATTTGAATTAACTCGATAAATTTGGGAAATACAACATAAACTGAAAACTATATCTTATTGTGATATACTGATCACTCTTCCTGTGAGTTTAAAGAGCTGCAATTACTGCTTAATCTCAACGTAAAGCAGCTCTGTCTGGATGCAACACCAACTTTTGAAATTGGAAAAATGGTATTTCCACAGCTGTGTGCCTTTAGACTGAATACTAATTGGATTATATCTTGGAACCTCTTTGCAACCTGGTTACACAGGTTAAAAAGAAGAGAAAAAGAAGCAAAGGGATAAAAAGGCTTTTAAATAAAAAAGGTTTGTGGTTCAGGCAGAATAGGAATTGTGAAAGGTTACAGAAATTTTCTATGGAAAAATATGGCATGTTCCTGGAAGAAACTGAAAACATAAGCAGCCACTGAAATGAGTGGAGAGGATGGATAATTTGGACAGACTGTTGATGTTACTGTGAA
Organism: Coccyzus lansbergi; assembly: GCA_033558105.1. Classification (NCBI taxonomy): domain Eukaryota; kingdom Metazoa; phylum Chordata; class Aves; order Cuculiformes; family Coccyzidae; genus Coccyzus; species Coccyzus lansbergi. The sequence continues at coordinate 1,616,560 of JAUMJK010000675.1, forward strand.
ACACTTTTGCTCTGAAGTAGTGTTCATCTATATAAAAACAGACATCAGAGGTAGCTGAAGTTGCTTGCCAGCTATGTGTACTGAATAAAAGGATATAAAGATACATAAGATTTGAGGATTTAGAAGGACTTCTTATTGAGGCATTTAATAGGTAGGAGAGCTTCTGATGGCAAAGGAGAAACAAAAGGTTAGGCAGCATTACAACGGCTCTTTTCAAGCAGATTGCTTTGATGTGGTACAGACCTGACTACATGGGAAGATGTTTACAGAAAAATCCATTTGTAACAGCAGTACCTTCATGGTTGAATGAATGAAAAGGTATTTTCTGTACTTAAATGAAACTGGGATGTAGTACAATGTAACAGGGAAGGAGAGTTCTGTAAAGGCCTTTAAAACAGTAAAATAAAAGAAATAAAAAAGATCACAAGGGGCAACAGCTTTTGCCTACAGGAGACTTTTTGAGTTTTGGATTTTCATTTTGTTTACTGCTATGGAAAATTATCCTGTGCCAAATTTTATAGCTGTGATACCCATGAATCAAAAAAGTAGGATTATTGGAAACTGTCAAGTGCAGCATGGAAGACTTGGATTTCATTCAAACAGCAATCTAATCATGGTGCTCAGATAAAAATCCAAAAACATGAGATCAAAAGACAGGCACATCTGATGATGAACGTAAGATAACTGGATGTCTGGATTGAAAAAAAAAAAAAAAAAAGACCTGGAACAGTGTTCTGAATCTAGAGACAGATCAAACCAGAAATGCTTTACCCCACGCAGGAAACTAAAGGAAAAGGAAAAAAAAAATCCACATTCAGCTAAGATGTATCTCAAGTAGCACCATTAAGGCATCAGCTGATACATGTCTCTTTATGCTGCTAAATCAATACTTGTTCAGAAGCCTACACCACAACTCAAGTTTGAAGACAGAACAACTAGTGACTGTGAGCATATCAGAGAGAGAGAAAAAAGCTACACTACCGAGATCTGAAGCCATCATACTATTCATTTTGTGTTTCTGCTCACTTGTTCCATTGCCTGTTGTGAGCAAATGGCACTGAGTAGGGTCCAAGAGGGATAGAAATGCCAGCCTCACTGTCTTGTTGTAAGAGCCCAGTCTCAATCTTTTATTTCTGATGCTGAATAAAGGTTTGTCGACAAGCATCTCACAGCACACAAAATTTGGAGGCTACTAAATTCTAAAGAGTTCACACTATTCTTCCCTTACCCAACCTCTGTATTACCTTCTTGTCTTCCTTCCCATATTCCAGCACTCTCATTACTGCTATTACTCCTAAAACTCCAGAAAGGCCTGCTGGAATTGTTCAGGAAAAGACGTGGATCCCCTGCAATTTATATGGATTGAAGTTGTTTCTATTTTTTAAAAGATATATCAGGGTTACTGATTGGAACAGTGTATTTATCATATCAATTTCAAAACCATGGCAAGAGCTTCATGATCTCAGTGTAAGAAATACGTATCAGTAATTAGTGAGACCTTATTTTCCTTATTGATGGATAACAGTAATTTTGAGGTAATACCACGAGCAGCAATTTACTCAAGTCATTGCAAATACTCAAAAAATAAAGACTTCACAGTCTCAGAGAATGAGGAAATGGAAGTTCTTAGCATAAAAATTAAACATATGAAGTAGAGAAATAGGCCATCTACTTAATTTCTTTGCTCATTTCTAGTGATCACGTGCTTTGATATTAATCCCACATCTTTCTCAGTTACTAGTAGTTTCCAGATTACATATAAAACAACTTGTAGCCTTTCTCTTGAAAGAGATTGATTTACAGAAGCCTCTTCTGGAAGATGATTTAAATGGAGGTTACTTATTCTTCAAGAATAAGAAATTGACAGGGGACAGGACAAGAATAAGAAAGTGACAGGGGACAGGACAAGAGGGAATGGCCTCAAGCTCCTCCAGGGGAGATTTAGGCTGGAGATTAGGAGGAAGTTCTTCACACAGAGGGTCATTGGGCATTGAAATAGGCTGCCCAGGGAGGTGGTTGAGTCACCTTCCCTGGAGGTGTTTAAGGCACGGGTGGATGAGGTCTTGAAGGACTCGGTTTAGTGTTTGATAGGAATGGTTGGACTAGAAGATCCGATGGGTCCTTTCCAACCTGGTTGTTCTATGATTCTATGCTTCTATGAAATTTCCACTTCAAGCAAAACAAAATAGTAGCTGGAATGAGGCAATAGTATTAATCAGACCTAGTTTGAATTTATTTTTGAGGATCAGAGGATTCAGAGAAAATGCTCTATTAGCATATTTTCAGAGTATTTGCAGGAACAAATAAGCAGTGTATAGACATTTTTATCTGATAAATCACAGCAACTGTAGGGGAGCTGCTATCCTAGCCTCAATATATCGGTCAGCATGACTGCAAAAATAAACACTCTACCTGAACATCAAAAAGATTGTATATTGCCCAGGCTGAAAATGGTTTACAACTGAGGTATAACTAAATCGCATTTTAACCATGTAACCTATTAATCCCTGGTTTTGAGTTTAAAATGTAACTTGACTCAGGGGCAATGTTATAACACGGCACCCATCTACGCTAATGGACTAAATCACATTATCTGTTTCAAGCGATGACAGTGCTCTAAATGGATTTTATATTACAGAAGAACCCCCAAAGTTAATACAGAAACTGGTATAAGAGGAGAAATTTTTTGCGTAAACAGAATCACATTACTTGATAAATGGCAGATTTACCAATGTTGGAAATGATAAACTAGAGAAGTACTTTAATTTGTTTATTATTCAAAAGAGTGGTGGGACATCAAATAAATCCTATTTGTACTTTTTTAAAAAAAAAAAAATTGTTTATGCTGTGCAAGTATAAGGCAGGAAAAAAAGAATTAATAAATGAAAATATTCTTGTATTCAGGCAATGCCAGATATACTGGAAAACAGCAAAATGCAAGAGAAAAAATAAACATCTAAAGGAAAAGCTGCTGGTCAGCATGTTGGAATTATCCAGTATACAAATCAGGCAGAGAAATATTCAGTTTCCAAAATGTCTGCTTTTAACAAAGACACAAAAATAGTGAAATACTGCAGAACGACAAGACACATGGTGACTAAGTAGGTTTACTTTATGGGTGGGTACAGAGAGCTCATGCTGGCAAATGCGAAGCAATAATCTAGGTACCAAAAATAACCATAGGAATCATTTTTGAATACAGAAATCATATGGGAGATCTTGTGGTGATTGCAAATAATAAAACCATCTGTCCAGTAGTAAGAAGCTGGGCAAGCAAGGGAATGAAGCATAAATCATGGAAAGGTACCCTGGCAATGGCAAAGATGCTACTGAAAGCTCATCTGGAAAAATACGGTCAGTTATGATTACCACAAAATCATCGCAGAAATCAAGCATATGCAAGTCAGTGCTACCAATTTGCACAGAATTTGGGAGAGTTTTAGCCATACCAGACTTAGTCTTTCAATCCTAGAACACTGCAACCTGCATGGAACTTTTCACCAACATTTACAAGACCTTGATGCCAGTAGGTATTTTTCAAAGCAGTCAATTAATCCAATGCATCCCAAGTGTGGAAGGATGAGAATAGAAAGGAACAGTATTCATAGAAATTAAAGTCCAGAGAAGAGAGTCCAGAGAAGTGCCACGAAGCTGGTGAAGGGGCTGGAGAACAGGCCTTATGAGGAACGGCTGAGAGAACTGGAGGTGTTTAGCCTAGAGAAGAGGAGGCTGAGAGGAGACCTCATTACTCTTTACAACTACCTGAAAGGAGGTTATAGAGAGGAGGGAACTGGGCTCTTCTCCCAAGGGACAGGGGACAGGACAAGAGGGAATGGCCTCAAGCTCTGCCAGGGGACATTTAGGCTGGACATTAGGAGGAAGTTTTTCACACAGAGGGTCATTGGGCATTGGAACAGGCTGCCCAGGGAGGTGGTTGATTCACCTTCATTGGAAGTGTTTAAGGCATGGGTAGATGAGGTGCTGAGGGACATTGTTTAGTGTTTGATAGGAATGGTTGGACTTGATGATCCGATGGGTCTCTTCCAACCTGGTTGTTCTATGATTCTAAAGTCTGTTCTCATATGAGGATTGATCCTAGTCCTACATAGGTATCGTTCTTCCCTTTTATTTAGGCTCCTATAATGTATTTCCAACAGTTTTCCCATACCAAAAATGTATAGGCACGTGGACAGGTGGATTACTGGAGACAAACACCTTTTCAGGGTCCAAACCTCCATTTTATTTCATTGTTAAAAAGTAGCTTATATGGAGAGGAAACCTAGTACTAGATCTTCCTCTACTGTTCACTCCTCCAGGCTTAAGTGATTTATCTCAGGGTCCATCTCCCTCTTGTCTACTTGCTGACTGGCCAACAGTAGGTCAAAACGGAAGAATACAGACCATGGCAATCTTATGCTATGGTTTACATAGTAGATCAATAGATAATAAGATTGGGATGAACTTTGACAGATTTAAGGATTACAGTGCCGGCATTCTGAACAGGCAATATTTTATAAAAGAGCTGCTCCAAATCTTCTTAAACTTTAATGAAAAAAAAAGGAACTTATGTACACATATTACTACTGCAAGGTTGAAGTGTATTTTTTTGTCAGGTTTTCTGGAATGTTAAGGTTGAATCATGAGTTTCTTTCAATTTACAGCTGCATTCTGTCTCCAGCAAAGGTTATGGTCTCAGAACAGCCAGAGACCTTGGAACTGATTATCCCTGGTAAGAGCACTTAATTAATTTTACCCATCACATTTAAAATTTGGTTTCAACCACACACTTAGCAATGACCTCACAGTTTCAATAATACATACAAAAGAGAAAGTAGGATGCACAACTACAAAAGGAAACTACAAAATAAATTAAGTTAAAAATATAAGCAAGTGTTGATTATACTTTCTTTTGTATTTATGTATGACTGAGGTGATGGCAGTAACTTCTGAGAAAACAGAACAGCTGAAAGCACTTTAAAGGTGCTAGCCGACAATGGAAAAATTGCAGCATTTTGACTGACTTTTAATAAACTGACTTTTCCTAGTATAAAGAGGTGATTCTGACCTCAGCTCACCTTCCTAGCAAATAAGGCAGATAAAAGAATAAAAGAAAACTATATGGATACAAGGCTATAAAAGAGAAAATACTCAAAGTGACCTGAGCATCTAACAGGAACACAGAGACCACTGTTGAAGCTGACAAGTGATGAAGCAGCCTAATGATAGATACACCACTTTTCGGACGTTGTCCACCTCTTCTGAAATGCTTTGTATGCATATACAGACATATAAATGATTATTGTTTTCTCTTGATAATCTTTTTTAACACAATAAGCATCAGCCTGTATAAACTAATATAAAATAACAGCATTATAACATTTCTCTACCTCACTTCATATGTTCTTAAATTTCTTTAAAAGTTTTAGCATAGATATAGGGGTTTTTTAATGATTCAGGATAGATCTCATGTTATGCAGGAAGCAAGAACGCTTTTTAATCTACAAAAGTCTTCACTGTACCTATTCATTCAAAGTACGAAGCTCTGAAAATTTCCATTGTGTCTGCTTTTTAAGTTTATATAAGAATGACCCTGGATAAGATTTACAAGTCTATCAACTGTGACTAAGACCAACCTGGAACTTGGATCTTTCAGAGGTGTTCACAAGATACATGCTCTATAAGAAAAAAAAGAAAAGAGAAAGGAAGAAAGGAGAATATGGGAGTCAAATTGCACAGCTTCAAAAAATAAAAGTTGATATGGAAGTTAAAGAGAAAAGTTTATAAAAGGATCACGCTACTTATAAGGAAAAAAGTTCTCCATATTTCTTGCTTGATTATAAAGTACTGGAATCTCAAGACAGTCTCCCTTGGAATGATATGCAACAAAAAGTATTTCCATTGTAGGAAGAATCAAGTAAATTCACTGCTTTGGAGTGTATGAGAAGAGGGTAAACCCTATTGTTGACATTAGAAGAGGATCTTTTTATTCTCTATTGATGGATTACAACTCTGTGCGATACCTCTAATCTAGCTGGCAGTAAGAGATACACCACTGCTATCACTACCAGTGAAAAAAATTTAAGCAGCCTATCTACTATTTTTGAAGAGTAGGATGTATAGAATAATTATACCTCTTCTCCCTAAAAGAGGCATTTTCATTTACAAAGCTGCACAGAATTCCTCCACTCGCATTCAACAGTTTTCTTCCAAACAGTTTGACGAAAGAAAACGCACGTTTCACAGCATAAATGTGGACTTTCGACAGTTTGGCAGAGGAAGCAGAAATCAATCAGAACCACAAGATACAGCCTGTAAAGTAACAGCAAACTCTAAAGATGGAAGCTCTTAAATGATACATAGAGTCTAAGTCAGAGTTCCACCTGGATCTACAGCCATAGGACCTGTGATCTTTTCACAACGTAATGAACAACCCTTCTGTGTGCAAGTTCAGTGCACCATGACTTTCTTAGTTGTACTCACAAGGAAATGTCTTCAGGGCAGGTTCTACCTGTCTGGACAGAGTTATGTCAAGAATTGCTGGTGCAATGGGGTTTCTCTTACAGCTGAGCCTACGGACTTACTGCAAGACAAAAATAGTTGAAAATACATCCAAAACTTTAGAAATATCTACAGATATTCATATTACTATGAAATTGCTTTAAAGCAAACTGGCAATGAAATTACACGGTTCTGCCATAACATGCATTAAGATTTTGCTTGAGTCAGTTAGTATCAAATAGGAAATTATCAGCAAGGCATACTGACATTTACAATCTCTTTTAAGTAGAGATGAGGGTATAGAAGGGAAAGATCAGAATGCTTTAGTGAGGAAGATATGTCATAAAGAAAGAACTAGGTGCTTGATCCAACCAACCAAGTCATCCTAAAAAAAAAAAAAAAGATTAAAACAGAGCTGCTAAGGAAAAGCTTTTAAGTTTTTAAAAGTTTTTAAAATAGTAATTATCAATGTTAATACACTGAGGCAGCACAATGCATGTGCAGCGTCAACACTTATTTATTCTCCTTTGAAATGGAAGGAGTGCTTAAGAGAGGGTCTTCATGAAGCTACACTCTCCTAACTTAAATTTAAGAGCTGTTTAGTGCCCCTTCCAATCTCAGATTTCTGTACAAAAAACCAAAAAGGTCTTGACAGAGGCAGAAAGATTAAAGGAAAGGTGAAGACCAAAATTTAGTCTTGTACAATCCTTTAAAAATAATTAAAAAATTATAACTATGAATCCAAATGCTAACTTTGTACTGTATGACCTCCTCAGCTATAGAAGTAAGATATAGCATAACATTGCATTGACAATGAAATCAGACAATTTTATACCTGCTTAATAATGTATGGCAAATATATTTGAGTTTAGGAAGGATAGTATTCATTTATCGATCATGATGCATTATCTCCAACCTGGAAACTTCTAAGCAGCTTTCATCTCATGTGCAGTTCTAAATAATTCAGAATGTAATTTCAGTTGGGTTTTGTTTGTATTTTTTTCTTATTAAATTTGTATTTTTTAATCAGAAGAAAAGATGAAGACTTATAGAGAATCAAATGTCTATATCATATTGCTCAAACTCCTAAAGAAACCATCTTGAAAAGCCCTACGAGTGAAGATTGTGCTGTCTAATTCTTAGCTGGTAAAATACCAACCTCTGTTCCCATTGTATTTGTATAGTGTGACATGTATATTTAATAAAGATTATAACAGTAGCAAATAACTTTGAGTTCTTGTTAAAAGGACATATTCACATTATAATTTCGTAAAAGTTATTTGTTTATTTTGTTTTAAGATTGGAATAGTTCATCTTTGCCAATTCTCAGCATGAACATGGAAATTTTGTTCAGGTTTCTAGGTTGAAAAGTAAATTTAAATATGCAAGAAACGCTTACTAACTTGTGCTGCGGATTTGCATTCACTCCAAAGGTGAATTCTTGAGCAAGATGCTGACAAACTATGCAGGCTTGAGATTTACAGGCTTATCTTGGGACTATTTTAATATTAATGAATTTCCACAGCAAGGTTAGATTTTTGTTTCCCCTATCTATAATTAGCAGAGGGAAAGGAAAAGATGAGAACAAACAGATACCATCGTGACACTGGAAAATAAGAAAGAAAAAAACACAAATGGAATAAACGGTGTTTCAAAGAAGCTAATTAGGAGCACTCTACAGGCCTTTGAATGGTCAGTTCAAGAGTTAATATTATCAGAAAGAGATTATTGTAGGATTCTACAGATCAGCAGTCAAGAAATACATGAGATTTTAAGAAGAAAAATTGTGCTGCATGAAAATATTAAGAAAAGTGTGTTTTCATCATTACAATCCGAGAAGGCACAAGGACATATTCTAAAGTCATACACCAGTGAATGCAAATTAAACACCTTACAATAACTAATAGTTTCCTTTGGGACTCTTCAGCTCATCAACTAAAGTGATGTTTTGAGTGCTTCTGTGATAAGAGGATTTAGCAAGAGATAAAGTCATAAAATAATAATCCAAGGAGATACTGGATTATATGTCTGTGCAAATACAAACTGTTACTTGCGTTATTCTCTAATTCACGCCCACTCTCACTCAACTGTTGTTGCTTTTCATCTTCCCAGTACGTTAGTTATACCAATATTGATCGCTACACATCAACACATCTGATGTGACTAAGTTTCAAGAAATTTAATACAGTGTCATCATTTAACAGTACTTCTGCATGTCAAGTGCTACAACAACAGAAGGGACACATTCCCAGGCTAGTTTTAAGCTGCCAAATCAGACCCTGCTAGTGACGTGGATAGTGCAATCTGAAACTCAGTGAGTGCTGCAAAGGTGACCTAGGCCACCAGGTGATATACGTGCCCTACACAACTCTCCCACGAACATGGAACAGATCAAAGATTTACATCTTGCTTCATATTTTGGAATACTATCAAGGCACTTTGCAATTTCTTTCAAAGCTGCTGAATAGTTTCAATCATTTTGTTGAGTCCAACAGTCTCTCAATGAAATGTTCCTGTCCTTCATACTGATTTTACACAGGACCATTTCTTGGGTGGTAAGGAAACCATGGCATGCAGCTACGACTAAAAGTCATTGTACTGACTACAAAAAAAAATTCAAAAGCATCTATGTATTCCCATAGTCTTTGGACACTTTAAATCACCCGGAGTTTAAATGAGCTCTGTGAGCAGCTGTTATATTTACACTACAAGGGAAAGCCTGTAAACATTCAACCCACCCTGCAAGCCCAAACATCTGAGTGAATGGGAAGTTCAGATATAAAGGTACAGGTATTAATCTCTGGGGGTAAAAATCTACAGTACAATTTGAAACATCTATCAGAAACAGGAGTCGGGACACCAGCTAAAAATCCAGCTTTCTGGTTTCTTTCTTGCTAAAGATAAACTCTGAGTTTCAATATAATAACCTAGTTTTGTCAAGGAGCTTTGTGAAGGCCCAAAACAAAAGGCAGAACAGAAAACTCCTTTTCCAAAGCCACATAGGTTCATAAATTCATGCAGCGCTTTAGAGCTCCAAACAGTATCAGCTGCACTCAAACGTAACTATTAAGGTTTCGATATCACAAGGGAGTACCTGTAGTCATATACTGCAAAGAAATCAGATTAAAAACAGTTGAAATCATGCATGTATTATTCCTGATTGTGTCTGGGAGCTCCAGCACATCAGTAAGTGTATTAACACAGTTTCTGTCCTGGAAATTCAATTATCACCCCTGCTTCTATGTTCTACAGGCAAAGACTGTTTACAGGATGCAAACAACTATGCAAAACTCTGGAGAATTCAAGTTTTCCTTATCTTTCCTACAGTGAAGTATAGTACAATGCTCAGGGTGGAAATAACCTCTCTTTGGTAATAATGCCAAATGACCTTTATGTGTTGACATCCTGGAATGGAGTGTACAAATTCCAGCAAATGTTATTGTGAGGCCATAAGAAACCCTGGAAGGAGAGGGTCCACACAAGCCATCTCCAGAACAACACTTACAGCATCATCACTTTTCACTACTCCTCTGTAAAACAATGCAAGTTTTTAATTATTTTATACATGAGAGAACAATTTTAGAAGGCAGGTGATGGCATATTCCAGGGACTTTGCAACTGATGAACTTTTGCATCTAGGTAACCTCAGGAACCAAAGGAAAATAACAGAAAAATGGCTGATGAATCATAGAATCATAGAACAACCAGGTTGGAAGAGACCCATCGGATCATGGAGTCCAACCATTCCTATCAAACACTAAACCATGTCCCTCAGGACCTCGCCTACCCGTGCCTTAAACACCTCCAGGGAAGGTGACTCAATCACCTCCCTGGGCAGCCTATTCCAATGCCCAATGACCCTCTGTGTGAAAAACTTCCTCCTAAATGTTAACCATAAGTTAAGGCAGAGGTCTAAATCTTCTGCAGCCATTCAAACCGAGTTCCAGATGACTAACTTTCTTTCAGATTTATGCTTAGATGGAATGGAAACAATCATAATCTCTGATTTTCTACCTGCAGTCTACAATTCCAGAGGGTAGGTAAAGGGACTTTGGTCCTACTGGGCAGATAACATCCTGTTTTAATTTCAGCCAAAACATGACTTATTCCCTTGAATGACTCACCAAAACCACTGTTGCAATTTTTCTGCTTCCATAGCGCAAACAAATACTTCATATCTGTTCCCCCCACGATATAATATTTGAGTAGGGTAATGTATAACTTCTTCAACATGATGTAGTACTCATAAATAAGGTGAAATATTAACTCTGAACACTGCACAGTGGGTTTAAATTTCCTCTCCCGCATTGATTCTGTATCATTTTATTATGTTTTAATAAGCAAGACCAAGCTCCAAATTCTACTTTACGGGAAATGACATTTAATAATGTAAAAATCTATCCCACGTGCATGAACTTTTCACAACTCGCATTGATTTCAGAGGATACTTCTGAAGACGGAGAACTTGCAGGATCAGGGGCACTATAAAGTGTGTGTTGTCACAGAAAATATGTATCATAATTCTGAATGGTTATGCTCAATCAAATAAGAAGAAACACAGTGGAAAGAAACAGAGTTAGCACTGTGCAGATAATAAGCAATAGATGAAACTAGACAGCAGTAAGTAATTGACAATGATGACACAGAGTGAAGGAAGTTGAGAGCAATTAAGAGGGACTTCAGGGCTCTCGGGTAAACTCTGGGGTTTAAGTAGTGTTTAGCTCTATTCCAACACTAAGGAATGAAGAGCAAGAGATCAAAAAGACTCATTTGATTAACACTCAGTCCCTGTTGGATGCAAATGGAACAAATGTGTCAAAGGATGAGGACAGGGCTGAGATACTCAATGCCTTCTTCGCCTTAGCCTTTAATAGTAAGGAAAGTTGTTCCCTCTGTGTACATACCCATGAGTTAGAGGAGCAGAACAAAGCTCCCTTGATGCAAGAGGTCATGGTTAGAGACTTGCTTGCCCAGCTAGACACCCACACATCTATGGGGCAGGATGAGATCCATCTAAGAGCATTAAGGAAGCTCGTGAACATGCTTGCCAAACCCCATTCCATCATCTTCCAGCGATCCTGGGTGGCTGGGGAAGTTCCACTGGACTGGAGGCTGATGTTGTGCCCATCTACAAGAAGAGTCAGAGGGAGGACCTAGGAAACTACAGGCCAGTCAGTCTGACCTCAGTGCCAGGAAAAGTTACAGAAAAGTGATCTTGAGCACTACCATGAAGCACATGCAAGAGAACCAGGTGATCAGACCTGAAAGGAGGTTGTAGAGAGGAGGGAGTTAGCCTCTTCTTCCAAGTGTCAGGGGACAGGACAAGAGGAAATGGCCTCAAGCTCCTCCAGGGGATGTTCAGACTGGACATCAGAAAAAAATTTTCATGGAAATGTTCATTGTGCTTTGGAACAGGCTGCCCTGGGAGGTGGTGGAGTCACCTTCCCTGGAAGTGTTTAAAAGACAAGTGGATGAGAGGTTGAGGGACATGGTTTAGTCATTGATAGGGGTGGTTGGACTTGATCCTGTGAGTCTTTTCCAACCTAGTGATCCTGTGAATATAAATATGCATTTAGGCAATGCAAGACTAGCCCATGGGACAACTAGAAGCCATAGGGTACAGCTGGCATCAGAAAATGCTCAGTGCCAGAAGCCATAATTGTGAGTATATTTGTAGTTTTCTTGTGAATATGTATGAAGGCCTTCTTGCCCCCAAATATTTGGAGCTTTATTGGATTTATACAGCTTCAGACTCTCCTTGATTCTCCATTCTCTCCTTTCAAGCAAGAGAGTAGATGAGAATGCAAGCTGTGCAATCCTGCAGACAGGCAGCGAAGAAGGAAAATAAAAGGAAAGGGAAAATGCTGGTGCATGAAATCTGGCAGGTGGTAAGTACACAGTAGATTTCAGTAACTATTTTGCTACAGTACAACACAAAAGGAAGTAATCATTACATGTGATGCTGTTGTACAATAAAATACAATAAGCAGAAAGACTTGCTTCAATAGAAAGACACTGTGATCTGTGATATATGGAACTAGGCATAACATCCTCAGATGTAATCATCTTTTAAGACATTATTTCTTCAGAAGAAACTATGCAATTATTTACAAAGAGTTATAAACACACAGTAAAAGTCAGATTTTTAAATTGCCCTTCCATATGCCATCTGTCAAAATAATTTTTCAAAACAAGACAAAGTTTGTAATTTTATTTTGCCACTGATAGCATATGCAGGAGGACTGGGATCAGCTTGGTGATAACCTATATACATAAAAACATTCAGTTCTAAATTTCCCACTCATTGCTTGGCCCTCACAGACTGAAGTTGAACGTAGTGATCATCCTTAAAGAGCTTTGCCATCGAAAAGAAAGTAGTTTAAATGGCACAAATTAGCAGTTACAAAAAATAAATCTGTCCTACTCTACTACCTCTCACTATTCAGAAATTTTTCACTTTCAGAAATTACTAAAGATTTGTAAAAAGTATTGTTACATTTTTTTTTTTCCTGGAAGCTCTAATTCTCTCAATGCAATTCTTACTCATTCATTTTTTGAAGTACAAGGAATCTGAAATGAATATACCTCTGGAGGTTATGGAGCGCAGAAATGAGAGCAATCTGCTTTTGGTGAAAAAATCTGGGCTTCATTACATGCAATGGTAAGATCTTTTCTGCATCTTCAAACTGGCTTCATGGACGTGAGGACTTCCATCTCTGGTATTCAGAGCTGCTTCATAGGATTCAGGTGTCCTCAATACCAGATGAGGGAAATTAAAAGTTGCCAATACATAGAACCTTCATCTCAGTGATGGCCCAGATTATAATTTAGGCTTTTATATCCATATCAAGATATCCAGATCTTAAATAGTAATTTCCTTGCGATATTTAATTTCTATTAAGCTGGCCTTCTCACAGCCTAAGAGAGCGCTCTTACTCTTCAAATGGGAAAGGTGAGACAGGTGAGAGGAACATGTAAATGCTACCTAAGGTAACAATGCAAATTATATTGACAAAAGGGATTTAGGAAGGGAATTTGAATATTCTTAGCAACTTCACTGTCCCTCATTACTTGCAACAACCTACTGAGAAACACACCTCTATGTCCATGGAGTTTCATCATTACTGAGATACTATCTGCGTTTTTCCACACCTCTGCTAATATACACTGAAGTTTATACCAGAAGAAGAATCATAGAATCATAGAACAACCAGGTTGGAAGGGACCCATCGGATCTTCTAGTCCAACTATTCCTATCTAACACTAAACCAAGTCCCTCAAGACCTCATCCACCCGTGTCTTAAACACCTCCAGGGAAGGTGAATCAACCACCTCCCTGGGCAGCCTATTCTAATGCCCAATGACCCTCTGTGTGAAAAACTTCCTCCTAATCTCCAGCCTAAATCTCCCCTGGTGGAGTTTGAGGCCATTCCCTCTTGTCCTGTCCCCTGTCACTTGGGAGAAGAGCCCAGCTCCCTCCTCTCTACAACCTCCTTTCAGATAGTTGTAGAGAGTAATGAGGTCTCCTCTCAGCCTCCTCTTCTCCAGGCTAAACAACCCCAGCTCTCTCAGACGCTCCTCATAGGGCCTGAAGTAAAAACAATCTAAAACCAAGCACATATATCATCCATAAATGTACAAAGGACAGCTCCAGCAGGAACTCAGAACACCAAAATATCCTTCATTAAAGTCATAAGCAAGCATAATAAAGCATTAGGCATACTGTTACATTCATTTATTAAAAGCTGTAGTGGCAAAGTAACTGTCAATTCCTTCCTCACTAGCGGAGTGCAGTGGCTCCATTTTATATTCAAGTATAGAATGTGTCCATAGCATCAGTGCTGGCTGTAAAGCTGCTACTTTAGCTTTTAATGCTTAATATAAAAATACAACTTCAATAGTCTGAACGTAATTTAAAAAAGTTAATTTCATCCTGTTTGAAGTTCCTTCTCTAGGTGAAAAGTCAGTTTAGCTGCTGATTGAGAAGCACTATTTTCATTGCCAATGTGTCAGAATATACTTCAAGTTAGCTTCAAAACAAACAAACAAGCTAAAATATAAAAAATCCAACTGTATACATTTGAAATAGTACAGAAATGAGACAAAGCAGAAGGTGAAGTTATTTCTATGAATTGATTATGACACTAATTTATCTTTTGAATTTGGTGTTTAACTTTCTTGGTTTGTGCTTAGCTTCCCTGAAAAACTGAAATGAAGTAAACAGCACAACTACAACATCAGGTTTGAATTCCTCATTTTGTAGCTACAAAACAATGTTTTCTCCTCCAATCCTTTTCTAGATGCAGGAGACCTGATATCACTATAAAGGCAGGGCACCTGAGAACAGGAGATGAATCGTAGAAGTGCACATTCTTACTCCTGGGGCAACTTGCCCCAGCTTGGACAAGTCTCAGGTTTGGCTTTGTTTGGGTCTTCTTGTTTTGTTTAGAGAAAAAAAAAAGCTAAATCATACATATGCATGCAGGATATCTCATGTTCAGGATACCCTCCTGACACCCTCCATAACCCCATGGATTCTCTTACAGACTATATGGTGTGCAACACACAGAAAACAAGTCTACCCAGGGAGGTGGTTGATTCACATTCCTTGGAAGTGTTTAAGGTACAGGTGGATGAGGTGCTGAGGGACATGGTTTAGTGTTTGACAGGAATAGTTGGACTAGATGATCCAGTGGGTCTCTTCCAACCTGGTTGTTCTATGATTCTATGATAAATTTAATACTTGATATACTATTCCTAAAATATTTTCAACTATTGAACACTAGCTCCATCCATCTCACTGAGTGATCAGAAATCTTATACAGTATGACTGAGCTGGCATGTTTGGGGTTTTTCCTTATTGTGATATTGAACTATTCTAGAATCAGTACCTTTAAACTTTCTTTACATATTCACACCATATTTCTCTTGAGACTTCATTAGATATTCAATTGCATTTGATTTGAAAAATACTTTTTCTTCAAACTTTTTGAATAAGTAAATAGTACAAGAAATTTTGCCTGTTTTTATTAATGAAGTCACAAATCAGAGGGTTAATTTGAGAAGCACCTATATTAATCAATCATGTTGCATCATAGACGTGGTGGAAACTACTAAGCAGTTTCTTCCTCCAATCAGTATTCTAAATAATTCAGAAAGGAATCTCAGATTGACTTTTCATCCATGTATATCTCATTTAAAATGTGTGTATATCTATTTCCAGTATGATAGTATCAAAAGTATACAGTACTTTTCTCAAATTATCAGCTTATTTTCTGAAATCATAGAATGAAATCTATATTACAATTTGGAAAAGCTTTCTTATGCTGCATCCCTTAAAATTCATGTTAAAGAGGGGCACCTCGGTTACATTGGGAACTATAACTTTTCTCTGTGACACCTTTATGATCCTCCTTCCCATAACTCTCATCCGGTGAGAGTTCAGAAGACATTTCTTGTTCCTGATGAACAACTTCTTAGATGAACTTTTAACTTACAATTCTTGAAGCTTTCCTTTAATGACTCTTGTGTGCCAGTCTGAAATGATGTGCAGAAGAAAACCTAACCCTACCTCATTTCAGCTGTGCTCTCAACCTTCAAAACAGCACTTCCCTTATTTGCACAAGCCAAATAAGGACAAACTCTAGAAATGCTAAATGTATAGCAAGTAATATAAAGTCTTAAGTACAAAATTAATTAGCACTTGATTTGATCTGTTTAAAGATATAGATAAGCTGAAATTGGGAATTATTCCCCACCTCCCCACTCTCCATATTACAGTGGGAGCTTTGATCTAGATACTGGGGGAAAAAAGCCCAAACCCTTACGAATAATTAAACATTGCAGTTCAGGATAATAATTTATTAATGAAGACAAAATATCCTATCACCAAGACCTTGAAAAATGTGTTTTACCATTATGACACACCTGATCTTTCATCATACCATTATTTGTCTCCTTTAATACAAAAGTTACCACCTCCCCTCCTTAAAATCTTTGTCAAGAACTTTGCAGACCAAACTTCTGGCTTTAGTAGAACTCTCACAGCTTCCCGTTAAGATTAGAAAGGAGGAATTTAGAGGAGTTAAGCTTGTGTAACTGGGCTGAGCTGAGGAGCTGTGAAATGGGGCAAGTAATTTAGCAGCATTTTATGAATACAAGGGTGCTGGTATAGTGTACCCTGGTGTGGGCTCTGCCAAATAAACAGATCTTGCCATGTCAGAAGAGAGCGAATTTGAGTTAATTACCTAGTGAGCAGGGTTTGGAAGCTAATTAAAGTGCAGGGAGAGCATGAAAATATCTAGCACACAGCCTGCAGAAAATGTTGCCTGGCTTCACTGAGGAAGAGGAGGGATATTTGCTCCAGGAGGATGACAGTGCTTAGAATGAAAGTGGGAAATGCTAGAAGCAAACTGATTTCAAGACCGAATTACATTTCCTACTTGTTTGCTTTGATGCTTTATCTATTTGGTTGCCAGAAATAATACGGATCTGCTCCTCGCTTCTACATAACACTAGTACAGCACTAATGGCTCCTTAATAGCATTATTATAAAAATACATTATTTTACATTTCAAGCTTTACTTACTAGTTAAGTTGTATTTTAGCTATTTGCGTTTTCATTACTTAATGTTAGTTGTAATGAAATCTATATGTGTATACTACCTAACGACAAATTAAGCAAATTAATTTGCAAATCTCAAACACTTTGTAACACTGAAATACTGTAAAACATTCCCCAGCAAATCATCTCAGTTCATATTTCTTATTAATTAGAATAACTTTGTTCTTTTTTGCACAACATAGGATCATTATGAGCTGAGCAGGACTTATACATATACTCCAGCTAAATGTATTAGCATAAATATATAATAATATTTTTAATTATTTCCTTTGTGGATAAATTTTAGTTTTAATTGCCAAATATTTCTCCATGATCTAATGAAGCAATATGCTCTTCCTGGGGCAAGGGAATTCTTTGAGATTCTTTCAGTCTTTACAGTTGAACACATTCAGCATATTTAGTTCCGAAGAGCAGTACTCTGCTCACCATCTCTCCTCTGCAGCTGCACAGTTCCGCTGAGCTTCAGAGCAAGCTGAACAGTCCCATGCTCAAAGGTGCTATGTCCCCCCAAGATGCAGGAATAGAGAACCACTTGTAGAATAGATGCACAAATATTCCTTTTTTCCTAACTGGTCACAATAACTAACTAGCACACTAAAAGCTGCATTTGCAAGGCACAGAACTATAGCTGATTGTACAATACATCTAATCCTAATCAACTGGAAGACTCCATTTACTTGCCAAAACTTTGAAAAAATGTGCCATAACTTCTCAATTTCTAGTTAAGATGTTCGAGACGAATGAAAAGGCAGCCTCAGAGTGATCCTGAAGTGAAAAGGAAACAAACCTTGGGAATAAATAATTTCCTGAATAACCTCTCAGATAATTTCTTTATATTACATGACACTATCATTGTGGAAGCTTCAGTTTCTCCAGAGAGGAGTGCCAGAGCAGGGACCACAGTGCCAGAAAAAAGATCAATAAAGCCACACCATAGTCACCTGCAACTACTGCATCCACAGAAGATGAAAAACTGCAAGGGAAGAGCTGAACTGAGAACAGGTAGCAGGAAGCCTCTGTGGAGGGGAAAATTAAGGCAAAAAATCTTTGTGCTCTAAGAAGTTTTCCCGGTAGAAATAGTTTCTCTAAGAATGAAGAGGTTTGTGCATCTGTAAGGAATTATCTGTCTCTGAATAACCACCTTGACCTAGAGAATGACTTTTCAAGTCTGGTCACTCAGAAGCACATAAAAAAACCCCTTGAAGTCTTGAAGCTTTCAAGTTGAATATTAATTTCCATAACATGGAAGCATCCATGCAGGTCCCACTGAAACCAGTCATCTCCTGAGCTGCTGGAAGTGCCCCAAGGACCCAAGCGTCACTGTACATGGTGGTAGTCACCACACCAGCGAACATTTCTCCATTTTGGGTGAAATTAATTTTGGTTATCAACTTGATCTTGGACTTTATATTTAATGTTCTCTGAAGAAAAGCAGTTAATATCTGTGGTGTATTACAATGTCTGTGATTACTAAATCATTCTACTTAAAAGCAATTTTTTTCCCCATCCCTTTAGACAAAACATTCTTCTCTCAGGTTCAGGTAGGAAAAGTGCTTTGAAAAGGAGACACCTTGACTTGGTTATATTATCTGAACGCATTTGCACCAACATTCAAGTGACATAGCTCCTCCCTGCTCATTTTTGCAGCTAAAAGGTTGAGGTTGCTACATCTCCCACACTACTCACAAAAATCTTTTATTATATTTTGGTAAACACCTTTCTTGTTTTGTTCAGAGTTTAAGCCAAACACATGCCTTATCTTCATGAGAGGCTGTTGCCTCTAATTTTGTTTTATGCCTTTATGGTATCTCTAAGCTTACTATTAAATAGACGTTACTCTTCAATGTTGTTTTGAAAAGTACCACAACATCGGTTATTAGCAAACAGCTAAGCATACTACTGACATCTGTTTGATATCTCTGTCTCTGAGGAGCACCTCAGACAACAGACAAAAAGCCTGCTGCTCAGCTTTGCTGTCAACTTATCATCAAAGACCTGTCACTTAGCACATACCTCGGCAATGACTATATAGTATGCATAATCTTTAAATTGTGAAATATAGAACTGCAGCTCTGTCTGAAATAAGTAAATGCAAAAGTAACTAAGATTCAGAATGCCTCTGTAGCACAAATGCTCTATGTACCCCAGCACACATCAAATAGGTGCTGAATATGATTCTTTTTGATGAAACTTCTTTAGCTTGCAACTGTTTTAACAAGCCCTTTGAGTCTTCCCATCTATCGCATATTCTCTTATTTTTAGAAAAAGACAATTAGTCTTATACTTGCTTGAGACTAAAGCACCTACAATCACTTCCAAATTTGCACTAAGACCAATATCCACATATTTTAACATCTCTCCGGCACCGTAAAACATAACTTGTGGGAATACACAACGGAGATAGTGGGAAATCAAGTAGATACAGCTATGTAAGCACTATCAATAGATCTCTCTGAGTCATTGGCTTATTTTATACATAATAAGGTCTAGAAAATATAGGGTCATTCCAGTACATTGAAGACAACTCTCTAGCATAAGGTCAGCAGAAATTTGCATCTATATAAACACCTGGGAATTCTCCAGCATTTTACGTTGCATGTGAAGGACTTCAGATTTTTTTTTTATAAATATAATTTTGTCTGACCTCCTGTGACAAATATTGTAATTTTAAGAAGCATGTTGCATTGCATTAAGCTAGTGTAAATGCCCACTGAGAAAGACAGCTTTAAGTGACCACATCAAAGCCGATAATAGGCACGACTATTAAAAGCTGATCTTTACAAATCTCAGCAATAAGTGTGTCTTATTGGTTGCCATCTCAGAACACTCGTTTCATCCTGAATTTTATAATATCAATTGAAAGGTTTAGGACCTAACATAAAAAAAAAGGAATGCAAGAGTCCAAAGATGAATTATACATGGAAAACTTGGAGATCAGCTTGAAATTTTTATGAAAGGTTCCAATGTGACCTTCTCAGGAAGAGGAGAAGTAGCTTTAATAAATTTGAGCTAATTCTTGCCCCCATTCCCTCAGAGACCCACCAAATTAAACCCCTTATGTGAAATGTTGTGTATGGTAAACACCAAAGAGGTAGTTAGTTGTGGAGAGGGGCTTTTTGCAGACTCTCCTGTTTTGAAACAGTTTAAAGTGACCTAAAAAGAACAACAATGCATCCCAGTACTATTTTCCTTAAAAGAAAAAAAAAATCAATACCATCCAATTATTTTGGATCTTATCATCCATTAGTTTCTTTTTCCTAAAGATTTCTGAGGATCCTTATTTTATTTTGAATGATACAGTAAATAAATTCATCAAGCCAACTGACTTTAAAAAAAATCCTTATAAATAATGAGGATTTCACGTCTATTTTTACTCCTGCTTACTTACTATTTATGTATGAAGTACATTTCTGAATCTTTGTCAGCCATTAAAAGTTAGGAAAATAAAAGAAGGAAGACTCAACAGCTAAAGAACTTCAGCTTGTTTCTTGATTTACTTTTCTAGCAGCTTCCACTTATACATTCAGCTTATTATTCCTCTGGAGTTCTAAACCAGCACCAATTTAGCCCTTTTATATAAAAGTGAAATGTCACAAACAATTTTTTTTTTCATGGGTGTTTTATGTGGGTTTTTTTGTTTGTTTTGCTTTTGGTTTTAAGTAAAATTAATCAGAATAGAAATTAGGAATTCAGAATAAATAAAATCCTATTTCAAGATTTCAATAGGAATATTTTATTAAATGTTTATGGAAATTAGTTGAAAACTCACAAATTTC
This sequence comes from Coccyzus lansbergi, assembly GCA_033558105.1. Lineage (NCBI taxonomy): Eukaryota > Metazoa > Chordata > Aves > Cuculiformes > Coccyzidae > Coccyzus > Coccyzus lansbergi. The sequence continues at coordinate 1,637,458 of JAUMJK010000675.1, forward strand.
TGCCTTCTGTTATTTAATATATCACTTGTAGTTGTTATACCTTTATTTTAGGCAGGCATCTGTGAGCTTGAGGTTCTTGCTCATGAAAGAATTGCACCAAAACACCTAACAAATCTATGGATTTGTTTACTTGGGTAAATTAATAAATTAAGCATCTGTTACTCTGAAGTATAGGAATAATTTAAGCAGGTCCTGTAAATTAAGCATAACAGTACTACTTCAAAATAAACTGATTGCTGCTATTTGAACATTTTAGCTGAGCACGACAGAAAAAAAAATATTTGAAATGTTCAGTGAGTGAACTGTGGAAGAAAGTTAAACTTGTGCTATTGATTTAGAAGCTGGCATACTAATCTCTTAATATTTAAAAGGAGAAATAAATCTGTATGGGAGATAATCTACTTGTCTTATATTCTACATCTCCTGCAAGAATTTTCTTGCTCATGCCTAGATAAGGTCTTATCTAGTCCTTACTGAAGTCAATAGCAGTTTGCTTGTTTGTTTATTAAATAGCAGCTGCATTGAGGATCTACAAGGAATGAAAAAGTGAAAGGACTACAGTTTTGACCTGTTAAAATTGATTTATAAGAAGGATTTATTTTTTTCTCCTATTATGCCCAAGTGATAAATTGGTCTTTCAGTTAAGGCTGTGTGAAAAACCAATTTGTCAATTCTTGCCTGACCAAAAAATTGGAAAATTACCCACTTGAATTAAAATATGCAATGATTTTTGTGGTTTGCTCTTTCTTCACAGACATTAAAAAAAAAAAAAAAAATTACTGGAATGTTTAATAGCAGAAAGCAACAGAAAAGAAAGATTGGAGGAGGCACCATTTACAAAAAGGAGGAGCAGAAGACCCTGGGCAGGAGATTCATCCAGACAGGAGAGTGAGGTAACTTTGCATCTTCTGCCTCAGAGGGACCTGAATGACACCAGCAATCTCTTAGCTCAGCTACCACCAGTACAGTATCATGCTTGGTCCACTCTATAAACCACTGAAACATCCACTAAAATGGGGAGAAAAACAGTTACGAGCTCATGTCACAAAACTAGATTGGACGCTGGTTTTTGTGAGTGTTCACACATACTACAGCTAAACAGAGCTAGGGCAGTAAACTGAAGCCAAAAATCAAACACAACTCACATACAGAAGAGCAAAATAGAGGGTTGTAACGTGGCAACGTGTTTCATTGTACAGTTTAGTCCATGGTTCAGTAAGTATGGCTTGAGATTCCAGAATGGGAACACACTGCGTGTTTGTTTCCAGGCAATGAGTATTTTGTATATTCTTTTATTGTTACTCTATTTTATCTTCCTTTGATACCCTCTTCAATTGTTTTTATCCCAACCCACTAGGTTTATCTTCTTTGTTTCAGATTCTGTCCCCAGCTAGGGGAAAGGAGAGGGGCAGAGCGAGCAAGTGGACACTTGGTTCTTTTTTTGGAAACCCTTAGGTCCAGCTCCTGGCCCTCCCACTAGGCACAGCACCTATAACATAGGCATTTGCCACCACCATTTGGAAAAATCCATCTAGTACTTCAGCTGACATTCATAATGCCCAGTTCCTAGGGTCCCTTTTCTTTCCATGGGGGAGGAACAGTTTTCTTCCTCCTACAGAAAAACTGTAAGAATAACATTATGGCTTGCAAAGCACCCACAGGATGTGTATCTACCTATTTAGTATCTGTAATCAGTGACAAAGGATTGGTGAGGGAGTAGCAGAGTTTTGCAAAAGAGTAGTGGCATTCTGTGGAAGGAATTGAACTGCAACCTGTAAAACATGAGCTGGAAATGCTTCAGACACTGAGGAAAATCTGTCTTTGGACTGCAGCAGGGAGCACATTTCACTCCAGTGTTTGCTGATAAATCAAGGCTCTCAGATACAGACAGTCAGAGGGCAAAGAAAAATACCAAGATGAGTAGTAGAGACAGAAAGAAAATATCACTGAGGAGTCTAGGGAAGAAAAATGAACAAGTGTATATATATATATATTAATTTATGCATTGTTTTGTATAGAGGAAGATAATCTCCTCAGTACTTCACTGAATGGTGAGTGACAGGACCAATCCACTGGATGCCCAAGCAGACACGTAGGTGCACATCTCCCATCTGAGTCTGATTAACAGCATGTAAGAGCAGTCCAAAGATAACAGAAAATAATATAACCTACTTTACAGAGCTAGAATTTATTTAAGAGCTGAAGAGCTCAGGATAACCCATTGTTTTAACTGACAGTACCACACCATGAGATCTGTGTCTGTGCAGTGCACTAATAGAAAGTGACTTGCAGTATTCCCATTCAACCCGTTGTAACTCAAAAGCAGCTGTCACCAGTGAGATGTGCCTGCTAACAGTTCCAGCATCCAGGGGACTGCTACAGCTCAGCATCCACTTTCAGGTTTGTTAGCAAATATCCCGTCACTTGTAACACATGAAGTAACACTCTTGCTTATTTTAAATGAAGAATGAATGAGTTTGAATTTAAAAACTGATTATGTATATAATGAATCCAATTTCATACCCCCCAAAACTACCTGAAAGGAGGTTGTAGAGAGGAGGGTAATGGCCTCTTCTCCCAAATGACAGGGGACAGGACAAGAGGGAATGGCCTCAAGCTCCACCAGGGGAGATTTAGGCTGGAGATTAGGAGGAAGTTTTTCACAGAAAGAGTCACTGGGCAGTGGAACAGGCTGCCCAGGGAGGTGGTTGATTCACCTTCCCTGGAGGTGTTTAAGGCACGAGTGGATGAGGTCTTGAGGGACATGGTTTAGTGTTTGACAGGAATGGTTGGACTCGATGATCCGATGGGTCCCTTCCAACCTGGTTGTTCTATGATTCTATGAAAATAATAGTATCAGTTACAAAAACTTTTACTACTGTTTAGCCAAAACCAATACTAACAACAACATAGCTGGGATGTTAACATTTAAAATGAACATAGTCCAGGGGTTGTGAAGTCAGAGTGCTGCCAGCAGAGGATATGGATGCTCTCAGAAATGCAGTGCCCAAGGATGCACAAAAGAAGTCTGCTCTTATTGTAGGGCTCAGGCTCACATTTTCACTACTAAGCTTTCCAGCAAACCCAGGCCCTCTTGCCTTGAGCTTTCAGATCTTATATTCTGTGAAGATGAGGGAAGGGCCCCATTGAAGTCTTTCTAACCAGACTCAACAGGCAGTGCCTCTGCACAGATATTTGCCTTTTGGGTAAGTTAACGGTCACCTCTACCAGGCAGAGGGAGAGAATAAGCAAGAGTCTATAGACACCAAACCAAGAGTCCTGCAGCCAACCTGTACCTCTCCTGCACAACACAAGCATCCTCTTGGAGACCCTACTGAAGCCTCCCACCCCACACTCAGCCCAGGTACACACAGGCACACACTCACCCTGGCATTACCGTTCCCTCTGTGCCACAGATCCTCTGGGGCAGCAACATACCAGTGTTGCTTGCCTCGGGTTTATAAACACTCTTAAATCTTTTTAATTCATACATATTTGACTTCTGTGCAGCTTTGCGTCTGGTAAAATCGCAATTTCACTTGCTGAAGGTTTTTTTTTTTTTTCTTCCTCTTGTGATATATTTCATTTCAATAAATATGAATAATCTGAAATTAGTTCTCTCATCTTTAACAACAACTACTTAGAGGCACGCTGAGAGGATTAATTTTGAAGTACTCTGAAAATGTCAAGTATTTATTAATTATAAGTTAATTGGAGTTAGAATTACACTATGGTAAATAAAAATAAATTAACATAGCTGATGGGCAAAAGGGTAAAAGCAGATTTTGAATAATATTGTTAAGATGTACGGTTTTAACAAGCCTTTTGAAGAAACAAAATCTGACTGATGATGTTCAGTAAATTTACTTCTACCAAGCATTCTTACAGATATGGAGAACTTAAAATTGTTCCTTTTCACCTGTCAACTTTGATTTACTGTTGGATTTCTCTGATGTATGGCTTGCAGCAAAAGGCCTCCATGACTTTTAGGAGAAGTACAAGGTTTAGCATCCATTCATCTCAGCTGAGAGCCTTTCAGTGAGTGCCAGATTGCCCACAGAGGAAAAAGTATGTATGGAAAACACCTTTATCCTGCAGCGGGAATAACAGCAGCCTTAACATTTGTGAGGGTGGCATGCGTGTGATAATCCATTGAGTCGTTAGAGGGGACTGGAACTGAAAAAGTGAAGCTGCAACTGAATCCCCACCTTGAACTTCATCTGTGCTTAAAGGTTCCAGACAGAGGAGTCATCTATGTGCTCAGAATAATATGCAATGAATGAGTTTTTACTGATATACCCAGCTCCAGCTGCAATCGAACCAACTACTTGCAGTCAGATACAGCCAAGTGCCAAAGAACAGATGGTGAAAATAACTCTTCAACCCTTCCTCAAACTTGTCCAAGTTCCTCTCCAGTATTGCCTCATGAAGACTTTTCATAGACTCACATGAAAGCAGCAGGTCTTGCACGGTGGTCTGTATAGAACCATAGAATCACCAGGTTGGAAGAGACCTATTGGATCATCGAGTCCAACCATTCCTATCAAACACTAAACCATGTCCCTCAGGACCTCATCCACCCAATAAGTATAAGCACATTCATGCCAGAAAAGGCCTAGACATGCAGCAAAGGAAATCTGCTGGACTTTCAAAGAGTCTCTCCTAAACCATAGACAGCATGGTATTGTTTTTCTTGCCCACAACCAAAATGCTCTCCTTTGGGCTGTGAGAAAACCTTTAGTGGAAGAGGACGTAATGGAACAAGGAAGATCTTCAGTAACTGCTTCCCACTTGCAAGGCCAAACCCAGCTCACGCCACTCCTCCTTTTCCTTTTCTCCCCTCCTTCTCCATGAGACTTAGAGGAACCCCACAGCTGAAGGAACTGAGATTTTGTGGTTTTTCTTGGGAAATAAAACAATAGCTTTTGGGCTTTTCTATTGCTGAATCCCTGAAAGCAAAGTGGGAAGGAGCTCCTTCTCCCAGTAGCAATAGATTATGGATGAGGTTTTACCACAAGTAACAATTTTTTGCATGCAACTGGTTTTTACTCTTTCCTCAGAGTCACAGATGCAGTGAAGATTAAATTCAACACACACTTCTCTGACAAGAATAAAACTGTCAGGAGTTGCTTCCACCTCCAAAACTATGACCTCAGTCAAGCTTTGCCCAGTCTCCTGCCAGCCTGCAACCTGGGAACCACTTGTTCCTAGGCTGCAGCCCAGGGAAAGATTCTTCCCAGAATTTTTATCTCCGAAGAGAGGCTAAAAAGCTGGCTAAGTTAGCCACAAGGCTGCTTGGAAGCAGTAATTGGAGATAAGCAGAGGTTCTCCATAACAGGCTCAGCTCCCAAGGATGCTGACACAGCATTTCTCCGAGTTGGGCCCTAACATTATTTCAGAGAACCTTTACTGCAAGTTTAAATTATTTCAATTCCATTCCATCTTGCCATTTTAGCTTGAGCTTTAAAATAGTGTTTCAAGATATTACAGATCTATTCCTCCCTAAATATACTGATGCAACTGACAGCAGAAAGACTGAAATTTATGTATTTTTGGGTCAAAGCTAAAATAAGAAACTTCTATGTTTTACTAGACTTTTTTAAAAGAAGATAACCCGAGTGTTAGGTTTCAGTTCTATCACAAATTGGGACTTCACCATTTTACAGTTCCACGTAGATGTTTTATTTTTTTTTTCTTTCTAAACAAGCCCATGGGAAATTATTTTGAACAGTCACTCCAGAAAAAAACCCAATTTTTTAAGTTTATTTTGGTTTTAAACATCATACTTTCATAAGACAGGGTATTTTTTTAATATTTTTTATGTCAGGATTTTGCACCTTATATTTGCTAACAGCCAAGCCTCTTAACACAAAACAAAAGAAAAAAACAGAGAAGTTATAGGTATCACTATTCTAAATCACATTTTGAGACAACAAGAACTGAATAAATATTCTGACTGAGCCAAATAGCACATTTACATAAAATATTATGGAAGGAAATACTGTGCTCGTATTTTATAAGTTGTTGCTATTCTGTAAAGATATTCATAATGAGTCCTGAAGTGAAAACAAGCTCAGCTTGTTTAAAATACAAATGAATAGAAATTTATCAATAATATTCAAGGATTTTCTATTCCTTTTGTTTAATTTAGGACTGCAAGAGAACGAGCCTTTCATGCTAATTCTTCTAGTTGTTAAACTAATCTCCTTGTTTATAAAGCATTACCAGGAGATTAATCCTGAGTGCCTTTTTGAGGGTCAAACCAAAACTGCTTAAGGAGAAGGAAGCAAACTCCCACTGGAGCACAGCTAGAGCCTTCACTCCCCAGACTGTATTGCTGACAGGGACCTTTTCCCCTGTACTTCAGTGATGTTGGCTGTGTATGAATCATATGTCCACAATTACTGCTCTAAGGCCTATAGTCAAAGCTTTAAATTACATCTCCTGTGCTGAAGAAAACAAGCAATATCTCAAATGTTATACTGATTTCTTTGATAATTCTGCCTTATTACCTAAGCATTCTGTCTAAAATCTGTGCCTGCCTGGCGTAATTCGTGATCTAACCAGAGAAGTAACAGGACACAAAAGGCTATTTCCCTGTGACATTTATAAATTGCCCTGAGATTTTGTAAAGTATAAATACAATGGTTTACTAAAGCATAAGTGACATAGTACATTAATGGTTTTCTACTAATGCATAATACCCTCACTCCAGTAGCATGAATTTAAAGGTAAATCATGAGAAATAACCAGAAGCTTTTTAACTCAATGGCTATACGTTTTGTCTTTTAAAACAATGGATATACTAAAACTTGATAATTTTCTTTGAAAAGCATATGCAGTAACATATTGTGGTTGGACTCAATGACCCAGTGGGTCTCTTCCAACCTGGTGCTGATTCTGTGACACGTGACAAAAGATAGACAGCTGCAGCCCAATTTAAAAATTTCTGGACATTAGTTCTCCAAGGTGGGAGGAGGGAAAATCATTATGCAATCACCTTCTCAGTTCATCTGTCTATCACCTTCAAAGAAATGCCAGTAACATGTCAGCATATTGATTGATTGGTCCTTCATAAATTGCACCAAAATCCTCTGCCCTGTTCACTACTTTCATTACTGTAGCTGCACAATTAGAGGCCAAAAAGTATAAAGGCAGCCAATAGCACACAGAAGTACATACACCTACAGACAAGGTGGATTAGGGTACAGATACATTATGAATTTCCATCCTGAGAAAAAAAAATACACAGGACTTGATGATATTGGAAATAATTTGTCAGGAATTTAGCCTAGCCTTCTCAGTACTGCTCACTGAGCATACTTGTCCCAGCTCATATTCAAAAGTAGTTCTTTATTCATGGACCTGAATTCTAATAGTGTTTATAAATCCTCATAATTGATTAGGTCCTGTTGTAGAAAGCACTGCATAGATTGCAGAAAGCAGAGTCCCTACCACACAGAGTAGTTTATAATTTATGGATTAGACAGGATCCAATGGGTGGAGACAGACAGGGTTGCATGAGAAAACATGATAATATGCCTGTAGACAGCAATGAGAGTCCTCAGCTCCCTGCTGTAATCACTGGTCATTTACTGTTGGCATCATTGCAACATCCAGAGCTAATGAGGCAGCTGAAGGACAGCACTGATGCTGACTAAATGCATTTCTATATAGAAGCATTAAAGATAAAGACGCTCCTCCAAAAGCTACAGAGAAACCAAAACCCCCAGTCACTGCAGGAAAAATAGAAAAAAATTCTTAATTGTAGCACTTGCCCTCTATGTTGCCTGCCTGCTGCATGCTGTTGGTAGCCCTGTTCTCCGTGTGATCTTTGAGAACCCTGTCACACCTCAACAAACATTTTTTTACCTCACAACTTCATTGGAACATGAACAAGTGCTAAGGTCAGAATTGTTCAGCTTTGGTCTTTTCTACTTCTCGTTCAAGGTTAAGAGCCCAAAACCCCCTTCTGACTGGCGATTATATTTTGGCTCTCCTCTGGTCACTCTGTGGGAGATGGGTGAACAAGCCCAGGCACCCCTAGAGCATACAAGCTTTCTGTGGTTCGCGAGACTGCTGTCCATGAGAAGTTTCTGATTTTCAACTGGGTATATAAGCAAGAATAAATCCGAAGTAAACATTAACATATGTAATGCTGAACCAAAGGGAAAATTTTACAAGCAGAAGAGGCAGGGCCAGTAAAATAAGAAATTGTTCTGAAGTGCAGAGTACATCAAAATTGTGTTTGGAATATTATCCATGCATAAAATCTTTGTTCTGGAAGTTTAATTCAAAGAAAGTAGTCAAGTTTTACTTCTGGATACTAAGTCCTCAAAACTTGAAACTGATATTTTTCCAATGACCCAGACCAGATATTATTTTTACCTACTAAAATAGATCTAATATCAAGTTACTACAGCTGATAACAAATCACAAGAGTAGAAATTTCAAGTATTTTACTCCTGAGCAGACAGCAGGCAACTTTTTGATAAATTTTCATCACAAAGAAACAACAAAACGTCCCAGAAGAGGCCACAGGAAATCCTTTGCATCCCGTCTTCAGCACAGTACTTGTAGTACATGCTGCAATAAGGTAGCAGTTAAAATGTACCTGTTTTGTTGAATTGGGATGCATGCCATAATTTCAAAAACTAGTCTCTTCTAACTTGGACTTACTATGAAAAATCTACAGGTTTACACAATGTGTTGACAAAATCAGACATTTTACTACATTTTGGAAATTATTTATATCCCACTTGGGGTTTAAGCTTGTATGAAATTGGCCAAGCACTGGAATATTTTGTATTTCTCCAAACCTACAGAATACAAAACTGAGGCTATAATTGTAGAGAAGTTCACGAGCCTATCTTTGTATTCAGGTTAAAACTTAGAACTTTTTTGGTAAGACAGCAACAATCACTTTTTTCCTCCACTGTTACAGAAAGAAATTAATAAGGGAAAATTGTTCTTACAGTTTTGAGACATAAGGCACTGGAGGCCCATATCTTATCCCTATTCTATTTTAACCTTGACTTCACTAAGCTTGGGAAAACGCCCTTCCTTTTTGCAGGCATTCCAAAGTAAAAATAAAATCAGTATCAAAGTACTTCCCAAAGCTTAAAAGCAACAACAAAAATCAATACTGCACAAACAATTCCTCTCCATAAAACAACTCTGCAATGCTCTTGGAACAACACAGAAAAGTTATTGTAGTCAAGAAGAGTCCCATTGCACAAAGTGAAGACACTAGGGAGCAGCAGAGTCCTGGGGAGGGCAAGTAAATCTTGGATGCCACAAGTTCAAGTTTCAAAGAATAGAGTTGTCTGTTATTTAGACAAAGGAATAGTATGAAGAGGCTGCTGCTGCAGAGCACTGATTTAGATTATACAGTAGAAATTGATGAAGGAAAGTTAGGTGGAATAATAAAGGCTAAAGAACAATTTATAGAAAAAATATTCATTTTGTAGTATATATATATTATGCCAAGCTCTCAGCCTCTACAAACTTGCAGAACAAATAGTCTGTTACAAAACCAGCCTGATGTCTTGGGAATGAGCAAAGAGAAAACATATTGACTCAGAAGACACTGTCTCTCTCTGACCTACTGCAAGAACACCCGGATCCCCATATAGCATTATTTTAATCAATGTTTCTTTTCACTGCTCTCTCAAGCAAAATTACAGCATCAGTTTGTTCTTCCTGAGCTGACACCACTCTGAATTCTACAACTGGTGGCATTACATTCATGTCTGTGGAAAAAAAACCTTTACTCATTAGAGCTTTTTGTTTAAAGTGACTAATCCCATTCATCTTTCCCATCTGTTTGAGGATTTCTCTGAACATAAAAATGAATGAGTACATCACAGTGTCTAATTAGTCTGAGGTTTGCTCCATAGCTGCTTTGCAGGAGCTTATTGTGTGCCCACTATAAAGCAACAGTGATAACCACTACAAGGCAGCAAGTCCAATGTTAACATTATCGTTTGACAAATCTCAAAGTAGCCGACACCTCAGCCTCACAAGCAAAACTTCAGAAGTTTGTGGGATTCAGCTACAAAACAAGGACTTGCTTCCAAGATATAGTTGCAAGTTAAAGCAAGAAAATTAACATATGGTACAACTCCCTGTATAAATTGATCCCTCAGCCAAAAATGGTTTTATAGACAAACCAGTCTTCCATTTTTAAACCCACATTTTTCTTCAAGCACCTAGAACACTGTAATCCTACAAAATCTTTTCCAAAGGTAACGGTTCTTCTATACTGATTTGCTCACACAACTATGAAATCTCAAATATTCTTTGCATATCTGTACTTGTGTGTCCTCAAACAGCCTTACGATTATCTACATAACTCCCCAAGTGCCTAGTTGAGAACTCCTTCTGAAGTCAATGGCCACTCAAACACAAATGCTAATGGCTTGTTCTGGTGTAATTTATTTGCAATAGTTCAGCAAGTGCATGGAATTAAAAACAATTATTCATAGTGGAGATGCTATAACCATTTGGATAACGAAGAAAAACAGTTTTGGGGTTTTTGTTTGCTTAGGCAAGATGGAGGTTTCTTGAGCTCATTGTATTATATTATTTCCAATAGCAAAATGCCTCCATTCCTACACCTTGTCCAAATAGTAGCTGGGACAGGGAGCTTGAGAGAAGGGTTTTGGGTTTTTTTTTGGATGAATTAAATGCATTCCACTGTCATATTTCTGAGTAAAAATAGCCTCAATACTCTACCTCAGTACATGTTACTGGAGCGCTGCAGCAGCTAAAAGCTCTGTAAAGAGGCACTTCCATTCTGCTCCCTGTGCTCCCCATCCAGTTCTTCCTTGTGGCTCATTTTACTATTCTCCTACCAACTCTGCTCTTCCACAACTACTGTTTCATGTAGGGCAAGAAAGAGGAGGAAAGTGGAAAGCAAACACCATGCTAGAACACTGCCCCAATTCCCTGGCTTACCATGATCTCTGTAGATTAAGGAAAAAGTATTGAAAAGAATAAAGAATATCCACGTTAATTGTTTCTAATGAAAAGTAAAGGTTCTCTAGTAACTAGTAAGACATTATCCTGAGTTTTGTGCATTCCCCCCCCCCCCGCCCCCCCCCAGTAAACCACCATCTAACACACACAGAAAGGAATAGTTTTAAAGCTGATAAAATTTTACATTCCCTATTTCAGTTTTAGAGTTGCATTTTTGGAGTTCTGGGCTTCTATGTTTTTAGGCCTTTTTCTGCCACTGCAGCATTTGCTAAGCCAGAGTGGATTTACCAACTTAAATTGAACTACTCTTCTGTTTTTAAATTAGAGATATGTCATGTGGACTTTTGAATTGGATTCTCCCCATTTTAGCTTTTGATACTTTTTTTTTTTCCTACTCTTTGGAACTCTGCTAAAAAGATAGTGCAATGATTCTTCAGTACTACTTGAATTTATTTTTGTGACTAGGTCACTGAAGATCTTTTAAGGTGTTTCATAAAAATAATTTCTTGTAAGTACAAAATAGTTCCCCTGATGAGTAGAACAACTTTCATGGGGAAGCATTTACCCAAACAGAAGGGATCTGACTTGTTTCTCTCTATGTATTTGAAAGATTGGTAGCACTAGTTTTGCAGTTCCTCTGAACTGCAGATAGTTTTTAAATGGTCTTTTAAGAGGCTACCTCATGAGATATTCTGGAAAACAGCAAGAGGCTCAGCTCTACAGTCAGCTGCAAATCAAGAAGCCTAGTTTAACCATATCATAGACATAAGAGTAGTGTAAAAGTTCATAATAAAAGCATTAAATTAGTGCAAACGGAAAGAAGCGTATGAAAGGGTCAGACAGCAGAATGGGTTTTAAGAAACACCATTCCTTAATTGCTACACATTAGGTTTACATTAGGTTTTACACATTCATTAATTACTACACATAAGTTTTTCACAGAAAGGGTCATTGGGCATTGGAACAGGCTGCCCAGGGAGGGTGTTGATTCACCTTCCCTGGAGAGGTTTGAGGCATGGGTGGACAAGGTCCTGAGGGTTTAGTGTTTGATAGGAATGGTTGGACTCGATGATCCGGTGGGTCTCTTCCAACCTTGTTATTTTATGATTCAGATGAGAATGAGGCAAGAAGAGGAAGAAGTTTCTTCCTCAGGTATGATGACACAAAGCAAAGCTTAACCTACAGCTTATGGAATCACAAAGCTGAGTGCTGCTGTAACTTCTGCCTGGTGACCTGCCAAGTTCCAAATACATCTTTGCTGACATCAGGCTTTCACCATACTGCAAATGCTGAAAGTATCGAGCAATCAGATTCTTTGTGTCTACATTTCCCAGGTCCTTTTCCTTCTTACAATAACTTCTGTAAACAAAGGTTAAATATTTATGAATATCAACCGCAGCTTTTTTTGGTCAGGTTGAGGGAGGTTGCAAAATTGTGAGTTTCATCTGCTTTAATATGCTCAAGGAGAATGAACTTGATGCTAAGAGCTCATATCGGAATGACAAAGAGCTGACTTAGCATTTATGTCCTTGCTCATTTGAAACCTAGAACAAGACACGAGGGAGAAATACCCACCTAGACTGAGGTGTAATTCAGAGGCAAGGTTTAAATACTCTGGTGATTTAAGCAATTATCCCCAAGCACCATTGTTCTAAACTCCAGTGATCACCAGCTGGGATTCTGACCGGGGCCTCATCACTGCCAAACTTTCACTCATTTCAGGGAAACCAGAGAATTCAGACATGGTCTCAGTGTTCAGGCTAAAACTTCTTCACCCCACCTGAATAATTCAAATTGCATCTGAAATAGCAGCTGCGAAAGTTGTGTGTGAAAGTCACAGTAGATAGAATTTACCTATTCAGGAGGAAAAGTTGTTTTTCCAGCTATACAATTTTTTCAGAAAACGTTTAGTTCATTTGCCTAAAATGACCGTAAAAGAAAGTAGTATCAGAAGGGAGACATTGCTCTGTTTTGGACAGGAATTTCAAGTACCTGAGAATTTGAAACATTGAGGTCATCCTAAAAGCAGATAATAGCTTTCCAAAACACAACCTTTAACCAAATCAGTAGTAAATCTAGGTGAAGGGGCAACCTACCACAAATGCAACAGAAAGGAGAATTCCTCCCCACCTCCCTTTTTTCCCCTTATTTGAAACTTGCCACGGTTCTACTCAATTAGACTAAATGAAAATACCGATCAAAGCATTATATCATAGAATCATAGATTGTGTGGTAGGGACTCTCCTTTCTGCAATCTATGCAGTGCTTTCTACAACAGGACCTAATCAATTATGAGGATTTATAAACACTATTAGAATTCAGGTCCATGAATAAAGAACTACTTTTGAATATGAACTGGGACAAGTATGCTCAGTGGGCAGTACCGAGAAGGCCAGGCTAAATTCCTGACAAATTATTTCCAATATCATCAAGTCCTGTTTATTTTTTTTCTCAGGATGGAAATTCATAATGTATCTGTGCCCTAATCCACCTTTTCTGTAGGTGTATGTACTTCTGTGTGCTATTGGTTGCCTTTATGCTTTTTGGCCTCTAATTGTGCAGCTACAGCAATGAAAGTAGTGAGCAGGGCAGAGGGTTTTGGTGCAATTTATGAAGGACCAATCAATCAATATGCTGACATGTTACTGGTATTTCTTTGAAGGTGATAGACAGATGAACTGAGAAGGTGGTTGCATAATGATTTTCCCTCCTCCCACCTTGGAGAACTAATGTCCAGAAATTTTTAAATTGGGCTGCAGCTGTCTATCTTTTGTCACGTGTCACAGAATCAGCACCAGGTTGGAAGAGACCCACTGGGTCATTGAATCCAACCACAACATCATAGAATCATAGAACAACCAGGTTGGAAGGGATCCATCGGATCATCTAGTCCAACCATTCCTATCAAATATAAACTAGAGGCTACATAAAACAATATACAGTTAAGTAGGGAAAGGCATATATTTGTAGCTTATTGGAACTCAAAAGGAAAATGTCTAAACTGAATAACCAATAAAATTTTCTTGGTTTATTTAACTCACAAGATGAGGTTGTTAATTTCAGATTGCTGCACAATTTATTTTGTGCTCATGACATCAGCTTCAGAAATATGAGCTAGGTCAAACACCAAGACACACTCAGGATGATATTAAAAACATCATTTGGTATTGACTGAAGTACATTATACACCAAGAAACACAGGGAAAGAAATGTAGCTTAATATATATTCTCTCTGGTATTCGTCCGGACTGTTTCTTCTACGTGCTCAAATTTTACCACTCTGTGGTTTTGTTTGCAATATCAAGTAAATGGTATGAGAATCCAGATTGTATTTCAAATTCAGTAATTTAGTAATCAAATCTGCTTTGTACTTTCTAAATAATTCTGTACAGGAAAACTGAAGGGCAAAAGATCATCTAGCTGTTAATCACTATATTATTTTTGAACTGATCATATATATAATAACGTACGACATCACTGTGTTTTCCAGGATGCATAATTGCACTTTTTTAAGTGAAGTGGACAGAATTTGGAAGGAGTCAGCATCTTCATCCCTACTTCTGCATTTGATTGATAGGTAAGATCTGAAGTTAGATCAAAACTTAATACTCTTAATCAAGCTCACTTGTACTTGAAAACTGTTTTTAATAAATTTGGGTAGTAGATGCGTATATACAAGATGAAGGACAAAGGTACAGCAAAAGATTTGGTGTGTGCTATGTGGCTTTTCCTAAGCATGATGCAAATGGCACTGGTGGGCATGGATAGCAAATGCTAAGGTGAAAGTGTGCACAGGTGAGATGAAGGATCATGAATAAATCGTGTTTAAAGTATTTTAGTAATTAATATAAGAATATCTCCCCCTAAAAAGCAATGAAAGCATATTGTGAGTCAATAAATTCTTATCAGTTTTTATGTTTTTCTTCCTGGCAGCAGTGCAAATCACAAGTAACAGCCAATGGTGTCACATGCCATGATTCACGATTACTGCAGCAAAAGAATCATTAAAACCTTTCCTTGTTTTTGTCACCAATACAACATAGATGGAGACAGGAGGAGACACTGATGGACAAACGATGAGCTTCGAACTCTAAAAAATACTCCAGTTCTTTCCTATAAATTATGATTTTCTACTTGCCTTGTCAAAGTACCTTCAAGTCTTAGTTTATTACACTATACCTGTACAAAACCATGATTCTGCTGTACTAATTTTTTATCAACAAAAAGAATGCACTCTTGAAGCTGGTGAAAGGGCTGGAGAACAGACCCTATGAGGAGCATCTGAGAGAGCTGGGGGTGTTCAGCCTGGAGAAGAGGAGGCTGAGAGGAGACCTCATTGTTCTCTACAACTAACAGAAAGGAGGTTGTAGAGAGGAGGGAGCTGGGCTCTTCTCCCAAGTGAGAGGGGACAGGACAAGAGGGAATGGCCTCAAGATCCACCAGGGGAGATTTAGGCTAGAGATTAGGAGGAAGTTTTTCACGGAAAGGGTCATTGGGCATTGGAACAGGCTGCCCAGGGAGGTGGTTGATTCCCCTTCCCTGGAGGTGTTTAAGGCACAAGTGGACAAGGTGCTGAGGGACATGGTTTAGTGTTTGATAGGAATGATTGGACTTGATGATCTGTGGGTCTCTTCCAACCTGGTGATTCTATGATTCTGTGAAATGTACACAGTTTACAGCAATAGTAATCTTTACAGTATCAAGACCAAAACAATGAATCAAATCAACTAATTCCTACCACAGACTACTATTCAGTTATTATGAGACCGGAAGAATGAAATAAAGAATATACAGTTTTTTAGAATATCTTTAAATCTTTAGAAATTAAATTGAGATTTTGAATCCTTCATACATAATAATGTTGCCCGTGAAAGTCAACAGAAAGGTGACCTATCACTATGCTTTACACAGATATTTGTTCAAGAATGATAGTGAAAATCCATCATGGTAATGGTACCTTTTTCTTGCAATATTTTAAGCCTGCCCTTGTTACTGGACAGACTGGCTCTCCTAGCTGCTTTGTCTATCTCAAATATGTGGACTTTAACAAACCACTAAAGTCAACACTGATAAGTCATCATAACTTTTAAATTATTAGCAAAAAAATCCCTTATAAAGGCTGATATTCATAGAACAAATAAACCTCAGTTACTCCTAATTTGATTATAAACACAAGTTTGTCACAATTTTATATTAGAAATTGTGTGAACACATTAGACATGGTCATGCTTAGAGATCCTTCCAAACCACATGACAAGTTTTATCCTACTTTTAGATCTGCTGACTAGCTTAAACAACACTAACAAAGGGGAATTCTCTTATGTGGGTCCCAGTTCAGGATTTTTACTTTGTGTATCTAAAAATCTTCATGTATTCCTTATTTCCAACCGAATCTCATCTCGTTGGCAAGTGTATTAGGTCTTTTGTAAGCATATCATGCATTACTACACAGAGACCCATGTCATGGAGACAGATAATTAACAAAATATAAGTAGTCCAAACAGAGCCAATACAAGTGCATGCAGGACCATGAGCCCTCCTGCAGGGTTCAAGCTCCTTTTTTCCATACCAGGTTGGGATGCAGTAAGCCATTGTCTCCTCCTGCCCACTCACAGACTGTACACGCCAGATGCCACTGAGCTATCAGCATCAGATGATCAATGAAATCAAGGCACACAGGACACTCATGGTGCTTTAACCCAATGAAGAAGGGTCCTCCATACACCAGAAACTCAGGTGAACATCCCCAATATGCAGCTTTTGTGGCAAAGCAGACCTGACCTTATGAGTCCATGTGAGGATGAAAGACTAATATGAAAACAAAAAATACAAAACAAAAAAGAAAATCCCTGCCTCCCTGGGGCACCATTCTGAAGAGTCAGTCCCCAAGAGCATCCACTAAGAAGTAATTGTGTTTAATGACAAGCAGGTTATAATACAAGTGTGCTGCACAAATCCGAGAGGATTAACAGGTGCATAAAATTTTTCCCATGCATTTTAGCAGTCACAATTGACAGGAAAAATACATCAGAAGAACCTCAAACTGGGATAATTTGACCTCTCTGGAATAAAATATTTCCCTTGTATTTCCCAAGTTATTTAACAGCAGTGGCTCATCCCACAGGATTAGTTTAAACTCGAAGATACTCTGTCCTCCAGTTCAATACATCTTGTTTACACTTTAAGGGAATGAAAATCAATACATAGATAGTATATTTTCTTCCTTGAATATAACTAATGTTGCTTTAACCTTAGGAACAGGCAAAAAACATGAATGCATCACTTGATCAAAAATGTGAAGTGAGAATATCAACACCCACTTGAAATATTTTTCCTAAGCTTAAAAGTTCCTCCTGCCCCATCATAATAATCCATATATTTACATCTTTTTAATTCAGTACTTCAGTAAACAACAAAATAAAGGTTTTCTATTACCTACAGAAATCTAGCTCGAGTCAAGGTTGACACATTTTGTTTTCTACATTTCAGCAGCTAACAAATGTAAAGAAGCGAAATCAAATTCTGTCTCTCCCACAGAACAATATCCTAGAAAACTGTTCAGTGTAGGTTTCAGGGGCTCAATGATCAAGCAATCTCCACCATAAAGCACAGACATTTGATGACACTAAGGAGCAGTGTGTCACAGCTCAGGAATGCATTTCCAACTCCTTTCCTACACAGCTTGGATGGGTAAGATTGTAAATATTGAGAGATACAGTTCTACTCACTGCAGCAGAAAGTCAAATGCTGGTAAAGCAAAGCAGGTGTTCTAGACTGGAGACATGTCCTCTTCTATTCCTCTCACAATGCATTTCTACCATATTAGCAGTGGAAATCCTTCAAAACTTTTCTGCAATAGGGCATTTGGGAAAGTTTTACAAATTGACAATTGTCATCATGACATTGACTTTTAAAGCCAATCAGTACATTCAGTTAATTATTTATCATAGAGCTTGAAAAAAAGTGCAGATGGAAGAAGGATGATTCATAGTGTTGTTATTATTTTGTATAAATATGCAAATAGTCAGATAGTCTAACAAAGTCAGAGTTCCTCTGCAGGAACTTCAAAGGAGAGTAAATCCCCACACACAGAGATTACAACAGCTTTACTATTACTGACATAATCTATATTTTGCTATGAGTTTAAAAGAATATGTTTTGGAGAACAGTCATCCTTTGACAGATAGACAATCAAACTTTTGATGATCGTTATGTATTTGTTATGTAAATTGTATGTTACTAATTTAAAAGTTAAAACATTAGTGTTATTACTGTTGTCAGTACCAGATAAGTGATAACAGTATTTATAATAGGAATGTGCATAGAGACTAAACTCATAAATATTCCAGTTAATTGGTACAAGTCATCTTTTGTGACCATTAACCTTTGGTTTTCAAATTATTTCCAGATGGGTAGAGCCTGACAATTATATGAACAAAACGCTAATGGAAATGTCCAAATATAAAACAGAGCTTCACAAACCTGCTAATGTAAAGCCTCACATGATTTACTGATATTTCCCACCCATCTGTCATTTGTCATGTTTTATTTTTCAGAGAGAAAAACTTGTAGAAATAAAACACATAAACCTGCGTGCTTTGATGGATTATTTTCATTTATCATGTCAGGAAGTGCTGTGAACTTCCAAAACTGCATTAAGGACAACAGGTGCTACCAGACACTGCATTTTTAACTGCAAAGGAGTTTGTATTAAAATATTGTCTTTTTCCCTCTTCTTCAGATCAATGTTCTCAAGAATCATCACATGCAACAGTGCTAAATATACCTTCAGAGACAATTTTGAAAAAAAAGGCAAGTTGCAGTGTATCCACTTGCTAGGATTCAGCACTAGAAGCCTCAAATGTTTCATTGTCATATGAAAAAAGTGTTTCAGTTCTCACAAAGTTACCTCCCTGCATTTTATCATAAATGCAGCTATTTCGCAGTGACCACTAGACAGTTAAATGGGAAAGAGTTTAAAACTAGGTATATACCTCAGAAATTAAAAGGAAATTTGAAAATACAGAAATAGTCCTGGCAATTATGTGGCTGCTCACTACTCTATCATATTTTTTTTAAATAAATATTATGAAAATATTCATTGCGTACACATTAAAACATTGCAATGTGAGGAGTGAGGAGGATGTGACAAGAATAACAATTTTTTTCTGGCTGCTTTAATGCTCATCTATGAATATATTTTTTATGGAATAGTCAAACTTAATAGCTGTATTTTTTAAAAAAAAAAGAAGAAATTCTTGTAATGTGTCACTAATAAAGCATTAGTATAACAAAACATGATCCAACTTGGAGATTTTTTTTCCTTACTCCTAACTTTTCTTTTTATGCATCTGTCACAAGCTTAGATAACAAATCCAATAATTGCATAATATCCAGTCCTAGTCAAAAAAAATGCCATTGGTTTTCTTTAAAAGGTAATTAATTTGTTGAGTTGAGCCACATTTATGTGCTGAAGACAAGCAAAGGTCTGTGTGCCCTGGAAGTAACATAGGTGCACCTCTCCAAATTCACACCACAGCAGCAGAAATCCAGCTACACACTTCTGATACAGCTCAAAATAACTTAAAAAGCTTTGCTTTCAAGCACGCTGCAGATATTTTCTGCCATTAATCTATTAATTATTGCACTCATCCCGGAATACCTGGACTCAGTTCCTGCCCTAGAGGATCTCATGCCTACATAATTTTTCTCACTGAGAGAAATTGCCCTAATTTGCCAGCACAGGAATGCACCAACTGATCATGTTCTCTGTTTTGGAAACCACAGCATCAGAGAAAGGAATTCAAAACTCAGTGAACCTCAGAAAAGGTGCATCAGGAAAACACAAATCCACATAAGTGCCTTATTTAAATCTCCCCTAGTTGTTCCTTATTAAGGTAAATCTTCAGGATAAGGTTATTAAGAGTATCAATCAAATGACATAAGACCCATTATCAGGATGCTGGAAACATACTGACTTGCCACAAAGTGTGTTACAGATGACCCACCCACTAACCCAACCCACTAGCTATCAATTTTGACAGCAACTTTTGATCCATTGCACTACTTTTGAGTTGAGCTCCACAAATTCAGCAAGAAATACTGTGCGTGGTGTGAAACTCAATATGATTTAACTTACACCTCATGCAGAATTATTTTCTGGAACGTCTCAGATTCCTGAATACTTATCAATTTCTTAACCTAAAGGGGAGAGGGTCCCAGCTTTGGGTCTGTGACAGTCCCTGGACAGACCAATCCTGACATTCCTGGTTTCCTTTCCATGGCAGCACCACTGCCAACTGGCTAAGCTGTAATGAACTAAGCGATACACTACTTCATAACCCATTCTTGTTGCCAAGAGAAGAGTACAATATATATGAGATGTATTCATACTTATGACCTCTTTACCTAAACAAATGCAAGTCAGTGAAGTGACCCGAGCACTGTCACAGCCAAAAGACAGAGATGACTATGCTGATGCAGACACATGCTCCAGAGCTCACAGCCAGCCTGCACAGCACTGCCTCTGTTGCAGGTTGAATTGCTCTTTGAAATTCCATTTATAATCATCTTTTCTTACCTGGATGCCCAAAGTCCCGTCATTTACTTCTCAATTTCTTTTCTTCTTTAAGAGATGCAAATATATACACATCTACCTTTTATTCATGTTGTTAAAAGAGTTAACTTTCTGCTGATTTGCCTTAAAGTTGGACCTGTTTATTCACCCAATAACAGTCTGAGCACTTCAGGGACAAACACAACCGCTTTCATCAATATTCCCCAAGATGCTTTGCATGCTCTCTCCCAATAAAGTAAGTGTAGGCCATTAGTTCTCTTTTTAAAAGAAGCCCCACAGAAGCATCAAATTTCTTCACACAAGTTTGCATACTTTGAACGAAGTTGCAATATCAATTTTCCAATTTTACAGTCTGCTGCCTCCCAAAAATTATAATTTGTGGGGCTGCAGAAAGCTAATTCACATACACATGCAACCTCTCTCATTTCAATAACGCACTGATTTAAAATCGGAACGAAATACTTTGACAGTGTAGGACTGTAGTTACCTACAGTGGTAAACCTTAAAATAGATGGCACTCCTATAGCCTGTGGTGAGAACACTTCTTCCATCTTTCTGTAATTCATAGTCACTTCTTAAGCTCCATCAAGATTTAACCCTATGAGTTCTTATCACTACATCATGGATGTTTAATTTTATGTTTCCAGTTTACCTCATCCTTCATTTATTTTTAAATCCTGCTTAAATCTTGGACATTTGTAATATTAAATCGTTCACTTTTTCTTTGTGCTCCGTTACTGAACTTCACATTTTATACCAGTAATTACATTTAACAAAGTCAGTTTCATGTTTTCTACATGAAGTGTAGATGTTGCCTTGGAAAAATGCAATCCTACTTTTAATCTGCCAGACTACAATTCGGATGAGCAAATCTAAAGAAATATTTTGTGCCCCACCTACAAAATCAGATTTACATTCTGAGCTTAATGATCAGTCTAGCCTTTATCTGCCAGTATCCATTTAACTCTACAGAAACAGCCCCTTTTTAACCAATGCCTGACACATTAATTTTTGCAAATGCCATTTTAATGTTTTATTAGACTTTATTTTTTCATAGCAGTAGTTTTGATTGCATTTTGTTTGAACCCTTTACTGATAAAGCCTTTATATTCTACCTAGCTGCAAAATCTGAAGAAAATTTTCTACCTGGTGGTTTGGGTTTGCTTTTACAGAAGCATCATTTTCTCTTGTTCTCTGGCTAATTTGGCTCATTCTTCAGTTAAGGTTTCCTGATATTTTCTCTCATGACAGATTCCTATGTCTGAAGAAATCCCCAGGCTTTCAGCAGGGAGATTACACTAGAATTTTATACCTCCTGATGGAGTATCTCTCATGTCCCTCAGCACAGACACTTGAATTACCAGAACAAAACCCCAGGGAACTTTTTCTGCAGCCATCTCCTCCTCTTGTCCTCCAAAGAATACATGTGAAAATCAGGAACAAAAGGATAAGCAAGGTCACTTGCCTGTGTTAGTGAAATAAAAATCTGGTTTGATGCTGATTCTTTCCTGTCTTTCTCAACTTATTCCAACTCATCCTCTTCAGTCAATCCAAAGACCCATTTCTACCTCATTTTCCTAAAATGCGTTTCCTTTATCAACATGTTTGAGGTGAGATATGGATGAAGGACTTTGAAATGCTTATTCATAAGGACAAAATACCACCACATTACAAGAAAAATTTTCATCTCACTAGCAAAAAGCATTTTTTTCCCTTCCCCCTCTCACTTGCCCTGCTCCCCAGTTCAGCATTATTTGAAGGATCTTATATTTCCTTGAGTCCCCAGAGCCTCAGATATCTCTCTCATAGCAAGTAAGCAGTGAAATTACTGTTTATTTCCTTCCCTTGTTTCTACCTCATGACTCCCCGACATTCACAATTCAGTCTCCTGTCCACTTCCTCCTCCTTTTCTCTTCAGTCCAATATTGAGCATCCTGGTATCTTTGGAGCAATAAACTTCCTTCCTGAATGAGAACCACTATTATACAGAAGGTAATTACTTCTAGAACCACATTTGGCTACCTATTTATTTTCTTCCCTCATGATCTACTTTCACGTGAAAATTTGTCTTTCATCCTAAAACTAATTATTTATCTAATCAAGTAGTTCAACTCCTTCCCGTAATTAGTAGCCATGTGGCTAATATACCACCCTGTGGTAATTTTGCAACACGCAGGTAAACTGTGTAAAGGGTTTACCATCTGGTACTTCTCTAGTGTCGGTTTCAGAAAGATTTAGCTCCACTAGAAATGATCAGTTGTGAATACATTACTGGATGTTTAGGTAATTGCATCTTTGAAGATAATCCTCCTCCTGAGTCTCTTAGTGCTGGAGCCTCCATAACTCAGATGTCAAAATATCAAGTTTAGTGTGCCTTGAAACATCTTTAATGGATCCTCTCTTACATCTGTTGAATACAGACACCCTCATCTTTCCTTAGACTCATCTCCTACTCCTAAATATTATAAAATTTGGCCAGATGGAAGCATTTCAACAGTTTTGGGTCATTCTTATATTTAGATTTTTTTTGATCATTATCTCACATCATTTCGAGTATTGCTATTCACCTTTGGAAATCCAGATTTAGGGATGCTTTCTGAGTATTATCTTTAGAGAGACAATCCAAATTGGGTTTCTTAAGCAATGTCTGTCTTCTCTGAATAATTGCCTTACTTTTAAAGGTCTGACTGTTGTCTTTGGAAATTTATTAATGGTTTTCAAATATAATCTCTCTGAAATTATCTCTTTGCTCGTGCAATGTAGCTTTATGTTTATTCTCTACCCATGCCAGGTTTCTGCTCCTCTTCTGTACCTGAGTGACGGGTTTGGCTACCTTCTAGTACTTTATGTTTGCCATCAAAACTCTACTCCGTGCCTCCAATGAACAGGCCGAAGGAGGCATGGATTGGAAGGTTAAATCGGTTCAGCTAAGAGATCTGTCTCAAAAATACCAAGTGTCAGGTCTCAAATGACAGTAAGGAAGTTTCTGCTTCATAATGCTTAGTCATCAATATATGATAGAATTTTTTGGACAAATTTGGAGTGCTTACAGAAACCGATTTGAAGAAAGAT
The DNA here is from genome assembly GCA_033558105.1 of Coccyzus lansbergi. Taxonomy (NCBI): domain Eukaryota; kingdom Metazoa; phylum Chordata; class Aves; order Cuculiformes; family Coccyzidae; genus Coccyzus; species Coccyzus lansbergi. The sequence goes on from JAUMJK010000675.1 coordinate 1,661,087, forward strand.
AACAAATTTTCCTCAAAGGGTTACAAGTCCATTGAAACGTTATGGTTCAAACCCCAAATTTAAGTTCCTCAATTATTTCAACATATTATATTTCTTAACATTCATTTGTGCAACGTGCAAACGATAGTAGTGGGGAAATACTAACAAATGTCTTTAAGCCTATCTACAGCTCCTCAAGGCAATCCACTATAAAATTGCTATTCAAATAGAGTAGGAAGGAGATTGCACTTCAAACATACTTTTATATTACTTCTCTTTTTCTAACAAGAAATTACTTCTCCTCCTCAAACATTCTTTTTTCTACTTATCTCCTCAAACTCATAACGAAAACAAAAGGGAAAGGAAAATACAAAAATCAGCTCGCAGCTCAAAAACCACTGACCTATTTAATCAGCTCTGATTATTGTAGATTTATTTCATTTCTTTTCTGCTATCCTTTTTATAAACATTCTTGTTCATCTCTCGACTCCTCACTTTCTCTTACAAGATCCTGTCTGACTCGCATTCCAAAAAACATATGGACAGAAGCATCATAATCCACATCTGCTCAGATCATGACCACCCCATACACAACTCGATACTAATTCCCCATCCCCCCCCACCCCATGATGAAAACTTCTACTCAGAGCCACTGCTCCAGCAAGCAATCTCCTCATCTCATATGGCAAGATAATGAAATTCTCTCATCACAAGAATATAATTCCTTACCCAACAGGCAGTAGAGTAAGCTGAGGTGTACGTGTCTGTGTACGTGGTTTAGTTGGAACAATCTGAACACCCTAATGAGTATCATAGATGTGCTTCTCCAGCAATTTCTTCAAAATAAAATAAATTTTTTTCAAAGGTTTCAAGTACAGCACTCTGTTCAAACTTTCAGAATATTTTCTGTAGAATTTTCATCGCTTATTTTAACAGAATTGTTATATCAATCTGACCAATCATTAACAATTTTCCTTGGAGCGTTCCTTCTACATAATTCTACATAATTCTACATAATTTGAAAAAAATAACTAACACCAAGTTACACAGATAAGAATTAAGATGATCGAAACTCACATCCTTTGCGCGATGTCTCATAGTATGAATGCATTTTTTTTTTTCCAGGAATAACCTGCAAGATTTCTGGATACTTTAAGCCATCAGTAGCAAACAGGACTTGTAAAAAGATTTTTCTATGCACTTTTTTGAAGAATGTAAAATTCTGCCCTGCTCAGTTTCTAGGCAAAGTACCTCGTGAGATGGCTAAAGCTGCTTTTGATATCTCTATTAACTTCCTAATTCTCCTGTGAAATGTTAAAAGAACTCTTCATCTCTTGCCACTTTCCAAATGTAACAGAAAATAATTATTGTCACAGAAAACTAAACCTTCCACATGAAAACCCTGAAAAGTTGCAAAGCTGATTAATGATGATCTACAACCTCTGCACACAAGGTGACTTGTTCTTAGACCAAAAAAGTTAGCAATATAACCTCCCACAACATTTACATTACTGCAAAGGACATAAAAATTGTTAAGGCTAATGAAACTAAATACTTTTTGGCAATTTTTATGACTGTCAATTATACCAGTTTTAACATGTAAATAAAATGTAACATATATATTCTAAAGAGAATATTCACTGGAATGATGCAAGAGGAAGTTTCTGAAAAGTCTTTTAGGTTACACAATTTTCTGTTCTACAACACAAATCTCCAGGTGCTTCTGCTCTGATCTCTTGTGCAACAGTGCACCTCTTCCTAATACTTTTAATTGTTACCTTTCCCTTCCAAAATGTGAGGTCCCTTCTACTTTTCTTAAAGATATACTTGTCCTTTCGAAAAAGGTGGAGAAATGTTAAAGACATGAAAGACAGTTTGGCAACTAAATAACTCCCCTACCTGCACAACCTTCACTCTGCCCCTCCTACTCACTCATCTGCATTGTGCTCAGCTGGAAATCTATTCCCTAGTAAAATCTAAAGCAAGAACAGTAGAATTAGCATTGAAAACAGGCAGGAGTATTTTAGCATCCAGATTGCAGGAACAGATTTTTCCACAGTATGAACAATAAAGTCATGAAACTTCTTGAGATAAATCAGCATTTGAGTGATGCTCATTTCACAGAGGTCCAAAACACGCCTAAGTAACTTATAGACAAGAATTCCCCCAGTCTTTGAGTGGATTATCGCTTGTAGTGTTCAAATAAAAGCAAACACATATGTTTCAAGGTGGGATTTGATTACTGCCTACTTCTTGCATATGGACAGGCACATCATTGGTCAGGCCATAAGAATCATAGAACAACCAGGTTGGAAGAGACCCATCGGATCATCAAGTCCAACCATTCTTATCAAACACTAAACCATATCCCTCAGCACCTCGTCTACTTGTGCCTTAAACACCTCCAGGGAAGGTGACTCAACCACCTCCCTGGACACCCTATTCCAATGCCCAATGACCCTCTGTGTGAAGAACTTCCTCCTAATCTCCAGCCTAAATCTCCCCTGGCGGAGCTTGAGGCCATTCCCTCTTGTCCTGTCCCCTGTCCCTTGGGAGAAGAGCCCAGCTCCCTCCTCTCTACAGCCTCCTTTCAGGTAGTTGTAGAGAGTAATGAGGTCTCCTCTCAGCCTCCACTTCTCCAGGCTAAACAATCCCCCCTAAACAACCCCTGTTTTTCACACCTCTACATGATGTCATTGAAAAAAACCCCCAATTGTTGCATGCCTATAAATTTCATCCTTTTCAATCATGAATATTAGAAACACAGTCCTAACATTGATGTGTTGTCTTGTAAAGGCAAAAGAATTTTCTTGTGCGAGTTGCCGTTAACACTACATCTTGCACATGTTCTCCTAAGGGTCAGCTTCATTGTAGCTTTAAAAATCCTCCTCAAAGACTTAGATTTCTTAGCTTGCCTCTTGTTGTTGAGGGAAGGATTAATCCAGTAATTGAGGATAAGTGCCTCGATGCCCAGGATTCAGGAAGGCTAAGGAGAGCGAACTATAGAGCAGAACAGCCCCAATAAGTGTCTCAGAGCTGTTTCTCAGGACCACATTTAAGGATAGCAGCCTGCTTATGGGGCTGGAGACCTAGTCCTTCAGCCTAGCTGGAAAGCACCGAGGCAAGCAGGAATGGGACAGAACTGCAGGGCCAACATCTGAAAATTGTTGCCATCCTTCAGAAACATCAGCTGAAAATTGCCAACACAGGAAAATCCTTTTCAAGATCCCTTAACCACATTTGCATCATCACAACACTGAAGAATCTTTGTGCATTATATTTTTAAATCTATATTCCACAAGGGCTACAAATAGGGGAAAAAAATATTTTGACATATACCACTCAAGTGTGAAAGTAACCTTTAGCTTTAATGGATTATTCAGGAACTATCCTGGTGTTTTTAATTAGCTAATGCTTCAATAAGATCTGCAGTCCCCAAAAGAACATAATAGTTCCATAAAATGGCTCTGTTTTAATTTCTCCAGTTTTAATGTACCACACAATCGCCTATCCTACATCCCAACTGTAATTAGCATGGCTAATTACTGAAACTGTATGAATCGCAGTTGCTATAATAAGTACTTTTAGTGTATTTCTAAATACATCACTAGTATTACAGAATTTATTATGAAGACACACCAAGGAAAACAGAGCATCGATGTCATTGACTACTCATGGGACTAGCAGATAGGGGAAAAAATATTATCCTTATAGGCATAGTAGATCTCTCAGTGAATTAGGCAATTTTCAGGGTCCCAAGTGCTTATGAGATTTTTGTTACATAAAAATATGTTCATTAAAAAAAAAAAAAAAAGAGAAAGAAAGAACACAACAAACCTCGTCAAAGAGCTGGTAGAAGACATATTTAAGACAAGTGTCATGTAAGTCAAGAAAAATTTATTTCACGGTCTTTAAAACTCTTTAACAATATTTCCTGACAGAGAGATTATAAAGCCCAAAACCTATTAAAAAGGAGTTTCACATCTTTGAGATTTCATAATAAATTCCAAATTTGGGAAATGCCTTTTAATAGGCTTCGGATATCAGCAGTAATATTTCCCTATAGTAGGATTATAGGTTGAATTTATGGATTTCAAACAGTTTTAGAATGAGTCCACCAGGCAAAAAACTATCATCACCCAGATCTGTGCAACAGATGAAGACAATGAACTCACTAAATTTACCTTCCATTGATAAATATTAATTCCTGTCAAAGACCACTCACATAAATAATGGAATACTAACTCCCTTTCTTTGCATCTGTAGTGTACAGACTATCCCAGAGAGAAATTAACATACCCATCTAGCTATAATTTTTTAATTGAAAAAGAAAGCAAAAATCACAAGTTTAGCAGGTGTTGTTACAGTATCTCAGAGATCCCACCATGATATTAATGAAGAACAGATACATCTGAAGTTGTTTTTTTTCTTCAAATATTAAGCAATTTAAGAACATGACCTTGGGAAGGAACTAATTGCATTTGTCTTTACTGATGCTGCATAAAACATGAGTTGCCCCCAATATCTGGCTTGTACTGGCACAGCTACTGCTTCTGACCCTGAAAATTGCACTGATACCTGGGATCCGACAATGTAATCTTATGTCTTTACTGGAAAAAGATCAGATCCGCTTGTCTCCAAGCGAATGTATTAACCCTTGCAGAAACTAAGCTCCAGGATGGTATAAATGTGGATGTACTACTTCCATAATCTACCCACAAAATAAAACTGCAGCACTGTGGAGGGTAAAAGTCAAAGTCACCACTTTTTACAGTCATGAACATATATATAGTCCTTAAGATGAGTTTCCCTTTATTCCTTAAAGCAAGCTGTCTTAGCATGGCAGACTAAATTGCCTCACACTCTACTACCTTTTAACTGTGGTATGTTGACAGCTTGTAAAGAAAGACACCCATTGTACCTCACGTTCCTTCAAGACCACTTGCTAATTCAGCAGAAAACCCCTGTCCAGGAGCTGGAGAATCAAACAGCAACTTCTTACATGAGTCAGTTTAGGAAAGCAGGCTCTCCAAAGCTCTTCTGAAATAAATCAAAGACACAAACAACAACAAAAAAAAACCAAACAAAAAAAACCCCACAAAAACAAAACCCAGAAAGCCATTCCATAGCTACAGTTGTCCTTTATATTCTTTCATTCTACTTCTGCCAAGAAAATGCTTCATGAATCAAGTATTTCATCAATCTGTATGAAAAGAGCACAATGGCCTATACTAAACACTAAATGGGACTCCTCATGCTCTCCAGCACAAAGCATGTACTAAATTTTTATTACATACAGCAATTGAGTAAGGCAATTTTTCCAGAGCAGGATTCACAGCTGCTTTCTCAGCTCTCATTACTTGAAAGGGTCACTGAGTTCTTGATCCTCCATCATTCAGGTGTCTGCTGGAAGGGCTGCAGTGCAGACCTCCCATGCTCCACTACGCAGCCTTGTGCAGGCACATGCTGCCTGCCAGGCTGTCCACAGGGACTCTGCCTACAGGTGTTCCTTTTCTTTTGCCCTCAACTGGTAAGCCATTTCCTCAGAAACTGCCTTGAAATTATTTAATTGCATCTTTCTCAATGCAGAAACATTCATTCTAATTTTGTCTTTGATTACTAAACTTAAGAGCCCAATAATCTTGCTTATGGGTGGAAGTGTGGATCTGCTGGAGGTTAGGGAGGCTCTGCAAAGGTACTTGAACAGACTGGACCGCTGGGTTGAGTCTAACGGCATGAGGTTTAACACGGCCAAATGCCGGGTCCTGCACTTGGGGCACAACAACCCTATGCAGAGCTGCAAACTAGGAGAAGTCTGTCTAGAAAGTTGCTTGGAGGAGAAGGACCTGGGGGTGTTGATTGACAGGTGACTGAACATGAGCCAGCAGTGTGCCCAGGTGGCCAAGAAGGCCAATGGCATCTTGGCTTGGATCAGAAATGGTGTGATCAGCAGGGCCAGGGAGGTTATTCTCCCTCTGTACTCGGCACTGGTGAGACCACTCCTTGAATCCTCTGTTCAGTTCTGGGCCCCTCACCACAAGAAGGATGTTGAGGCTCTGGAGCAAGTCCAGAGAAGAGCAAGGAGGCTGGTGAAGGGTCTGGAGAAGAGGCCTTCTGAGGAACAGCTGAGAGAGCTGGGGTTGTTTATCTTGGAGAAGAGGAGGCTGAGAGGAGACCTCATTGCTCTCTACAACTACCTGAAAGGAGGTTGTAGATAGGAGTGAGCTGGCCTCTTCTCCCAAGTGACAGGGGACAGGACAAGAGGAAGTGGTCTCAAGATCCACCAGGGGAAATTTAGGCTGGAGATTAGGAGGAAGTTTTTGACAGAAAGGGTCATTGGGCATTAGAATAGTCTGCCCAGGGAGGTGGTTGATTCCCCTTCCCTGGAGGTGTTTAAGGCACGGGTGGGAGAGGTCCTGAGGGACATGGTTTAGTGTTTGATAGGAATGGTTGGACTCGATGATCTGGTGGGTCTCTTCCAACCTGGTGATTCTATGATTCTATATTGTCTGAAATTCTGAATTTCTTTACCCTAAGCCTGGAGCAGGAGATTTTTTACCACCACAGACCTTTGTTTTTCACACATTTCCATAATACTGGAGTTGGGCCAGCATCAGTCATGCTGCCTGTCAGTACTACTGCAGAAGCACCATCTTTACATTCAGACTGCACTCACTCCTGGGTTAAAGGTGCGAGTTTCTGATAAGACCAATCTCTTAACTAAAGCTCTGAATATCAACTCTGACTTCTTTCCTCAGTGTCTCAGATGGCAGATGAAGACAAACTGAATAAAACATGCTACTCTGCAGTCATTGACTTCATGATTTTGGCATCTGCATGAAAACTCTACAGATGTTAGTTTTGCAAGACCTTAGTAATACATGACTGATTGTTTGGGTTTCCTCTCTCTGCCTTCTTAAGAACATCTTCTGAAATAGCATTCTATCTTGGTAAGGCAGTTAAATTAAGATTTTGCTTAGTAGTCCTTATATTGCATCATTTTACACTAGAGAATCATATTCTCACCAAAACCTTTTTCCTACCAAGCCTCAAAGATGATAAAAAACCCAAAGTGGAATTGCAGAAACATACTGAAGTACATGGAACACGCTGGTTTTCAAACATTTTCTTTAAATTTAATAACAAAGTATTTCTTGGTAAACTATCCATATTAAAAAAAATGATGAGGGTTGTTTGGGGTTTGGGTTTTTATTTTTCATTTTAATACTCAAAGAGAAATACAGAGGATCTAGTGCTGAATTCAAACGGCCTTCCTAGTTAATCATTAGGTGTGAAGAGTACCAGAACTTCTCAGCTCACATTATTCTATAGACCAAAGTACTAAAAATAAAGGCACAGATGCATTGGTATATTTCAGAAAAAAAAATGCAAGTCTTAAACATGAGACAGTTGGGACACAGGGAATAGCATGGTATATAATTATTCCCAAAACCAGAAGCTGTAAAAGTTTCAATTTGAACAGATTAGCATAGCACATACAGCAACATAACCCAAAAGTGGATTTCCTCAGTCACTACATGTCCATCTGATTGCATGGGCTCCTCAATGAGTAATGACAAAAGAATACTAAAGTATCTTGTTCTAGCTAGTGTCTTGTTGACAGGCATCTCTTTACTATTGCAGCCAAGAAGCTTCTGTGATGAGCTAGTCACTTAAATGCCGCATTAAAGAAGGGAGAATGACATTTCAGGAGCTGGCAACAGTTTGCATAAATAAACTATGGGGTTCAGAAAGAATGAATGTGCTTTGCATGAGTATTTGCTGATGTTAACTCCTTGCTGTATTTATCAGGTATTACTAAAAGTCTATTTGACTATGCATGTCGGGCCTTTCTCAGTATCTCCTTCTCTTTCAAAGCTTTGTGTAACAGACCAACAGCAACCTGTAGAAATAGCAACCGTTTTATAGAGCATCACAATTTTTCAGATGGTTACAATCACTTATACCCTTCCTAGCACAACATAGACTGGGATATTTTTGTTTTTATTATGATTTGAACAGTTAATCTTAGTACCATGAGCCACGTGAAATCTGCAGAGCATAGTTAACATTTTGTTCTAGTATTTCTTTCAGATCTCTGGGTTCAGCAAGAGCCTTGTCTTCAGAAATCTCAGCCACCACAATAGGTATACTCTGATCACAGACCTGCCACTGCTGATATTTCTGCAGGTAACTGCAATAAACTGTTCATTGTGTGGTCAGGAAATTTCCACCTGTGCACTGCATTTCCTGACCACAGGTGCTTTCCCATCCCTTCAGCTGCTCACCTGCCTCCAAATGCAAAGCTTATATCAACATGAATAAGCAATAAAACATAAAAAGTCCTCAGTTTATGCTGATCCATTTGACACAGAATGCTAATCCCTCTCATTTTTACCAGTGTCTTTTTACCCCTGCTCAGACAAGTTATCCTGTTGGCATAGGAAAGCCTCACCTTTTTTTGATGATTTTTAAAACAAAACATGATCTGAACAGCTGAGAGTGTGAATTTCAAAGTGACAGAAAACACTGGCAGTATTTAGAACCCTCTATTCTTGAAAATTATCCATTTGTTTTGTGGAAGTAAATGCAAGCAGATTTGCCAGCTGTGTAATTCCACATAGTTTTCATGTCTCCTGTGGCTTTTGTAAGTTGCTTTAGTTATGAAGCCCAGACTTGAGTTTTCACAAAGCCTGCCTAGGTCAAAGAGAATTTTTCCAACTATTTCAATAGGCAGTGGATTAGACTCTATGTGAGACGCAAATTAACTGAGCCTGATTAACAGCAGTGCTGCACTTGAACCTGATCTTGTACTGGTGTTGGCACTTCAGAGGCAATAGTTCTTCAATGAGAAGAGCAGCTGCTAAAGAGGGCAAGAATCAAAGAGCAATTTCCTCCATAATAAAACTCATGAAGTCAAAAAAAAAAAGAAAAAAATGCTAGAAGAGATCAGCTTTCCATGAATTCATTCAGTCTCCACTGCAACATGCACAGGAGAGACTGATGGAGAATGTAAGCTCTGAAACAACACACCTGTGGATATTTGTTGCTCTAAAATATGGATACATGCAGCTCTGATTCATGTGTAGTGTTTCCAAAATGGTAAACTAACTAATCTGACACTACATCACATACATCTGATGCTATCTTTTTACTTCAGGAATGCGATGGACCTATATTATGTTTGGGAAATAGCTTAAGAAAACACAGCCTTTCTAACAATAAATGTTATAGGCAGCATCTGAAACTGCTCATCCCACTGCACTGTCAGACTCCAAACTGGCAGAGGTCTATAAATGTACTTGTGTGCACTATGAGTAATTTCACTGACTCACAGAGGTGGCTCAGAAAAAACTGTTAAACAGACGCACACTTTTTGTAGATTTGGGGCTACGAAATGCCCCAAAATTCCTCCGATAGCTCAGAGACAGTCTAGGTCTGTTCATATTTCAGAGCGTTAGTGTTCTTAGCTGGCCTTAACTATTGCAGTGACAATTTTGCCATCATCAAATTTTGCCAGGGGAGATTTAGGCTGGACATCAGGAAAAAGTTTTTCACAGAAAGGGTCACTGGGCATTGGAATAGGCTGCCCAGGGAGGTGGTTGATTAACCTTCCCTGGAGGTGTTTAAGGCACGGGTGGATGAGGTCCTGGGGGACATGGTTTAGTGTTTGATAGGAATACTTGGACTCAATGATCTGATGGGCTTCTTCCAACCTGGTGATTCTATGATCAGTGAAACACATGATGAAAACATGGACTTGAAAGCCAGCAGGCAAAAGGCGTAACAGCACACACCTGGAGTAAAAAAAAAAAATTCAAGGACAGTCAGCCCAAGGGGATCATCACTCCCCTTTGCTCTGCAAGGATTCTGTCACTGACCTCCATGACTCAGATCACCCATCTCGGGTTTTGTTACACTGAAGAGATCAGAAGGAGCATAGAACTAAGCATTGGATTTCCCCAGACTGTTTCAAGAACAGGGTCTTCACCAGATCTCCCCAATCTCCCAAACTTGTGTCAGAGCTCCTGAAACCTTTCATTGGAGGCAGGACAATTACTTAGAAGTAGCCAAAACATTTGCAACAAGAACGTTTGTTCAGAGGAACACAAGGAAATCATAGAATCATAGAATCAAAGAACAACCAGGTTGGAAGAGACCCATCGGATCATCAAGTCCAACCATTCCTATCAAACACTAAACCATGTCCCTCAGGACCTAATCTACCCGTGCCTTAAACACCTCCAGGGGAGGTGAATCAACCACCTCCCTGGGCAGTCTATTCCAATGCCCAATGACGCTTTCTGCGAAAAACTTTTTCCTAATGTTCAGACTAAATCTCCCCTGGCTGAGCTTGAGGTCATTCCCTCTTGTCCTGTCCAGTGTCCCTTGGGAGAAGAGCCCAGCTCTCTCCTCTCTACAACCTCATTTCAGGTAGTTGGAGAGAGCAATGAGATCTCCTCTCAGGACTGCTTAACATGCATTACAGATTACATTTACTAAACTCTATTTCTGTGACCCTAAGGTTTCTTTTCTTTTCCCATGCCTGACCAAGCAGCTTCTCAGTGGGGACATGTCAGCACTGTAACTCAGAGACTGGGTTTTTTGCTCAGGGGAAGCAGAGTTCCCTCTGCTTACAGCTGCATTTCCCACTCTTGGCACTGACCTACTTGCTTGCAATTGATGCTCAGCCTCTCCTGCTCTTTCACGCTTTTCCCCTCCCTTATGCTAAACATTTCCAAGTAGCCCAACACCAGTATTTAGTCCTCAATGTGCCTTGGATACCTCCTAATTGTCATCCATGACACAACATAAAACTGTGAATTTTGTTAACATTATTTTGTGAGGTGGTAGGGTGTTTATCCTCTTAGGCCTTTAAAATTTATTTCTTCACAGGGAGCTGATGCAGCAAATATGTTCTGCAAAACACCCTTTAACCCAGAAGTTGCTATAACACTGCACAAGTAAACAAATCCACATTTATTCACCCTCACCCAGTCATAACTGCCTTTACAGAAACACCTTTCTATATTATTTAGTATAGCACATCGTTTACAGTCATGAAGGAGATAGTTCTGGAACTGTTGAAGTTAAAATTTTTTTTTTTTTTTAAAGATTTCAGATTCGAGTTATTTGCAAAAGGAGTCAAATAGAAATTGTGACTGATTAACATAATTATGTGAGGTAAGTAAACAGCAGAAAACACATATCTCCCATGCCTGTGGGTTCAGATTTTTACTTCATTTGCTTCACTAAGCCGTTTTCCCATAATAAACAGCAAACAGCTAAGTTCACTTAGAGGAAGAATTTCAATATATGTGTTTGCTGAAGAGTGTAATCACATCAGAGTCTGAACTACATGAAAGAGAATATTACTATGGGTCACAGACCATTCTGCAGCTGTGTTACTCCACATAAATTCAGTTTATGAAATACCTCCCGTGGGGCTGAAACAGCAAGACTTCGAAGAGGACTACAAATACACAGAGTCCGTAACCCCAAGAGTATTTCATATAAAGCCTACAGAGATACATGAAGCTCTGATAAGGAATTTATCATCCTTATCGTGAGGAATTCCTTCGTGCCCAGCAGAACTCTCATCTTCCTCATTTTGATTGTGTATGATTAGAGTAACTATGAAATCTGTGCTGAACGTCTTAAAAAAAATTAGGGACAAATTCTCAGATTGTCTCGACTTCTGTATTAGACATTCAATAACCTGTTGCTTTTTACAGCTCACAAAAAAATGTTTGCAATTAAATATAATTAAGAGCCACATAAAATGCCATCATTCTACACAGTTCACTAAAACAACCCCCCAGATTATACAGTTAAAATTTCAAAATATCACACATCTTTTCAACATGATAGATTTTGGCATTTAAATGTCAATTTTCTCTTCCTCCTCAGTGGTGACATTTGTTTATCTTGGAAGAGAAGGGTTAAACCCGGAGCACAAGCGCTGTAGATTTGGAAGGGAACATTGCATTCTGCAGGGAGGCGAGAGAATGCACATAGTTCATTAAATAATGTGAGTAGTAATGAGGGTTTACACAAATCAAACAGTGTGTTAGGTAATTGTAATGTTGCTTTGTGGTAAACCACCTGTCAGGAAACACTTCCATCCGAAGACTCAATCTGCTATGGTGCCTCCAGATGATTTCTAATTAGCATAAACTTCATCTGTGGCATGAAACCAACATATTAAAAAGGTTTTTCTTTATTTTTTTTTTTAGCTTCTTTCACTCTTCTCCTAGTGCTGTGAAAACAGTTTTTCATATGATCCTTTGAAGAAAGCTCTTTTACCGTGAGTACTAAGAAGTCTACTGCACTCTTCCGAGGAAAATAGCAGCCTTTCACACAAACAGGAAGAACAGAGCTCTGGGGAATTAAAAAAAGGATTAAAAAAAGAGAGACTCAACTTTGTCACCAAATGTAATCTGAAACTTCAAAAAAGTTGAAATAGTGCACACCTCAGACACTGACATGGAAGGACTGCATGTCAATAAATATCACTGTTTTTTCAACATGAAACATATTTTTAATAGTTACCAAGGATAGTGATTGATGCTCCAGTAACAGAACAGCCTGAAATCAGAACAGCTGGATCTGCTGGAGGGTTGGGAGGCTCCAAAGGGATCTGAACAGGTTGGACCCATGAGCTGAGACCAACGGCAGGAGTGTTAATGAGGCCAAATGGCAGGTCCTGCACTTGGGGCACAACAACCCTGAGCAGCTCCAGACTAGGAGAAGTCTGGCTGGAAACTGTTTCGAGGAAAAGGACCTGGGGGTGTTGGTTGAACAGGAGCCCAGGTGGCCAAGAACGCCAATGGCATCTTGGCTTGGATCAGACACAGCAGGGTCAGGGAGGTTCTTCTCCCTCTGGACTCAGCTCTGGGGAGACCGGTCCTCAAATCCTGCGGCCAGTTGTGGGCCCCTCAGCACAAGAAGGATGTTGAGGCTCTGGAGCGAGTCCAGAGAAGAGAGCAGAGCTGGGGAAGGGGCTGGAGAAGAAGGGGAGTGGCTGAGAGAGCTGGGGTTGTTTAGCCTGAAGAAGAGGAGGCTGAGGGGAGACATTATTGCTCTCTCCAACTACCTGAGAGGAGGTTGTGGAGGGAAGGGAGATAGCCTCTTCTCCCAAGTGACAGGGGACAGGGTCAGAGGCTGCCCAGGGAGGGGGTTGAGTCACCTTCTCTGGAGGGGTTTAAGGGCTGGGTGGATGAGGTGCTGAGGAACATGGGTTAGTGACTGATGGGAATGGTTGGACTCGATGATTCGATGGGTCTCTTCCAACCGCATGATTCTATGAAAATCAAAATTCCCATGCTCCCCAAAAATAAGGTACTGGAAGATGCAAAGATGCCGAGCTGCTGGTAGCCCTGCCTGCTGCAGCCACAGAAGGAAAAACTACACAATCACAGAGATGCCCTCTCCCTGTGCTACATCCACAAACCTGGAGAAGACAAAAGTCAAACACTGGAACACAAACCACCCCCTTTCAAGCCAAAGGGAACCAGCAGGAAAAAGCACATATACATTAAAAAGGTGCAAGTATATCTCCTCACATACTGTTTAATAGTTTCTGTCATAAAGCAGATTTCTTCCACACCCAGCTGCATATAAAACCAAAGCAATGACAGGGGTCCCTACTCCCTGCCCCACACTGCTTACTGCTACCTTTCCCTCAGAAACTGTCAGCTCAACCACTAATTTCACAGCAGCAGTATCTTTGCAGTTCTTCGTTAGCAAAACGAATGAAGAAACTTGGATTATACCCTTTCAATTTTGCATTTACTTCATTGTTGACTTCTGAAGTAATTATAATTGCCTGGAACACTTCAGTATTTTGGAAATGAAAAAATCTTTCTGTCTAAATATATTTGGCATGATATTCAACACCAAAGCAAAAAAAAAAAGCGGGGGAGGGGAGAAAGGATTGCATAAAAGAGTTGAACATACAGGATATCATGTTCTAATCTATCATACTAAAGAAAAAAGCTTTTGCCTATGACTCCAAACGCCACAGAAGGCACATCCAAACAAGGAGTGCTCTTCAACTATGAGTCTTCAGGTCTGATGGAGACTGAATTTTTTTTCATTTAAAAGTAAAACAAGAAAAAGTCTAAAGAGACAATATTCCCTGCCTTGAAGCTCAGAGGAGAGATTTAAAGTACTGGATAGAGTTTAATTTTTTTTTTTTTAGTAACTGAAAACACCTCTAGAAATACAAACAAAGCCTCTTGGATAAAACACAATCCTACATGACCATTCATCCATGTTTGAAGCCAAGTAAGCCTGTTTGCTGCTTTGTTGAAGCATACCTAACACTTCTGTTGCACTGTTCAGTATTTCCTTATTAAAAATAAAATCATAATAAAAAAAGGATTAACAAGCAGGCTCTTGGAGAACAGCTGTTCTAATGAAACTTTTAGACACACATACGCAAAAAAAATGGAAAGCAGCAGAAGTCTTCGAAGAAACTTGAATACATACAGTACACTCCTTTTTCATTATTAAAGGAGAATGTTGGCATGAATTTTCATTTTTATTGAGTTTAATCAGTAGGATAAGAGAAATCATTTTACTCACAAACTCACCCATTTGATCTAGAAATCACTTTATGGAATAACAATCAGATGCCATCAAATTGTTTACTGAGTCACTCAAGTAATATTATTAGTAATTATAGAGAGCTCAGATTCCTTGCGTTTGTGTAATCTACATCACCTCTGAGCATACAGACACCCAACACACAGCTAGCTGGGGCATAACAAACTCCGTCTGAGATTCTCTTCATCCCTGGAAAACAATCAAGATGTGTGTTATAAGGTTTTTCCCAGAATGATTAGTTATATTCATTAAATCAAGCTGCACACAGAGTATCTTCACTCAATTAATCTCCAAGCATGAGGATGGTACTTGTGAATCATCTTGCCATTTCTCATTGCTTGGTTAGCTATAATTTTGTGCTCCACTACTGCTCACTGTTCAGAGAAGTTAGAACAATGATGAATGGCAGCAACTCTCGTTACGGCTACTTTGGCATTCTTGTGACAACCTACAATAGGGGCTTTCTAATTAAAGCTCAGGAGAGTGAAGCTTCTCTAGTAATAATAGATGATGTGTGCTCTGGTAAATAGTTAAATTTGCTCTGAGGTAAGTCTGAAGCTGAATTTCTCAGAAAACAGACTGTTAAATTATTTTAATAGGTCAGCGTGAAAGTTCCCACATTTCCAAACATCTCACCTGAAGAATGTGACTAGATTTTGAATTAATATCTAGCCCCTGTTCTCTCCCTCCACCTCAAATAAAAAGTGAACACCTGTGCTTTGCGTAAAATGCAAAATCAGACACAACAAGTGGAAGCAAGTCTCTGGTTCTTTAAGAATGAGAGTTGTAATCTGAAGCCAAATGAAAGATAGAGTCACTGTTTCTAATTCTGTGAGAGACAGAAAGTGCTGCCACAGAGATGAGTTGCACTAGAGTGTCAGTCACCTTCCCTCATTCCACTGTCTTTTTTCCGTCAGAATTTTGATTTATTCTAGATATACATGTAACCGGGTGGAAAAGTAAAGCACTGCTTAGTACAGCATCTAAAAAGATTACAACAAGAAGTAGGAATCAACCATTTGAACAGATCTACTTATATTTGAAAAACTGAAATATTAAATCATGTAAGTTCTCTTCAAGTCTCACTCTCCTTTTATTTTTTTCTTGTTTTGAAGTTGGAAACAAATGGAAGCAGAAAGTCAGTGATATTTTCCTTTTTCAAGATAGGTGCTGATTCCATAGTCAAAAGTCTGACTTCAAAACACAAGAAATGCCAGCAACAGGTCGGTCCATATGCAGGGCACTTATACCATCCCACATCAAGTAGCTTTACAAATTAGATTTGTAATAAGAGTAACATTTTTTTTTTAATCTCAGATTGTTGACCGATAACTTTATTATCATTCTTGTTTTGCGACAAAGCAATTCTGAATTTGGTAGTAGCCCTTTCTCACAAAACCCAGTATTAAAAACTTGAACACCAAGTTATTCACCGTACACTCAAATTTCAGGTGTAACCATGAGGTACATCTATTTGCATTACTTCTCAAGGAGCTTATACTTGCACGATGCCTCAAGGGATGCAGTACCCTGCCACAAGGCAGCTCTGCTAAGCAGACAGATCACACCACAGTCTTGATATCCGATTTCACTCCCTACAAAGTATCATACTCCAAATATAGAGAAGTGGGAGTAGAAATACAAATACTAGAAAAGTAGAATAATAGAAATAAAGACAACAGTTGCTAATCTCTTCAAGAAAGATTTTAAATGGGCTTTTAAAATAAATTATTCCTCCTACCACATAAAACAGCACAAGCATGACTGTAAGAAGCAGCTGATGATGAATTTTAATACTTTTCAGCCTGTGTAATTATTACAGAAAATGATTTACAAGTTTCACAAATTAATCAATCCCAATAGCAGCTTGCAAATTTTACCTGTTCATAGGCAGTTCTCTTATTTTATCTAGAAACACCAGAACAGGTAGGTGCATGTAAGCTACTGCCAGCTGGTACAGAGCAGTGATTTGCACTGGGGATGTGATGCCATCCACCTCTGTTCTGGCCAGGATGTATCACCAGTTTGGTGGTACCATAACCCTTCCAAGGCACAGTCAGTGTTCACCAGGCAGCTCCGTGAAGCCCATCCACAAGCAGTGAGGGAACTGAAATGCCACGATACTGCCACAAACCCACAGGACAGAGCCAGTGCCACATCTGAAACACAGCTCTCATCTCCTCAGATTTGCATACAATTGCAGGGTTGGTTCCTAGGCACATATAAGGTTCTCTCACTATGGAAGGCTACTTTACTCCTCAGAGACAGATTAGGGAAACCTCAGGATCTCTGAAAATACTTTCTCAGTTTTCCTGCCACAGAACTAAGCCAGAAGAGGAAAGAGCCAAACTGCTGTTCAACGATGACAGCTAAAAATAAAGGTTACAGTTTAAAAACGGGTATCAGTATCTTTCAAGGTCTATTTTGTTAAGGATGGAAGCAAATGTAGAGCCCAGCTCTTCACCTGGCACAAACCTTCACTGACACAAGTGATTTATAGGAGGTGTTTCTGCCCTGCTATTCCACACATATTTTCTTTTGGAACTGCTAGGATTTAGGCTGTAATTTTACCTGACACCCAGTTCCAGCATGAGGAAGCTGTCTGCTCCACAGAAGACAATAATAACTGCAAGCAACAGCTTTCTTTAGCCACAGCATTTCCTTTGCCAATTACGTACAAGAAAACATTTCTATGATACTGCAAGATGATGAGAAAATGGCATTTGAAATTATTCAACATGTTGTACCAAGAACTCTAAGGTAAGAGGAATGATGCTTTTCAGCATCAAGACTTAAACCTGCTCTCAGCATCACTACTTGGCCTCAGTCACTACTTAAGACAATCTGTTGACATTTAGTATTATGATCCCCTCCCCCAGCATTAGTGGTGTTTCCGATATGCAAAATTCAAGGTCATAAGGCTTCAAACCAAATGAATCATTTGCTGGATTTAGAGAACTCATGCAACCTCCTCTGTGCATCATCTCACAAACTGCCTGACAGGTTGTCATAAGTGCTCATTTTAAAGGTCCTGGTCAGGTCTATCACACGGGGACAGCTGTGAGAGGGATCTTCCCAAGCAGCCTATGAAGCATGTCACCACAGAGAGGAGCAGAAGAGGCTCTTAGGGCTACAAACCAAGCTCAGACCAGGCAGCATGAACAATACAGACTGAAGCCTGCATGTATCATCTACTAAGAAGCAATGGATAGGACATTTGGAAGCAGTCAGAGAGCACTAAAAAAGGGAAGCACAAAGCGCTCATCAGTTGAGCTCATACTCAAAAGTTGGTGCTAGCTTCCTAAAGATTCAGTAATGTCTAAATCACTCTCTGCCTCCTGGAAACAAAGGTAGTGATACTGAGAGTGGGACAAGACAAGAGGAAATGTCCTCAAGCTCTGCCAGAGGAAATTTAGGCTTGACATTAGGAAAATTTTTTTCTCAGAAAGGGTCATTGGAATAGGCTGCCCAGGGAGGTGGTTGATTCACCTTCCCTGGAGGTGTTTAAGGCACAGGTGGATGAGGTGCTGAGGGACATGGTTTAGTGTTTGATAGGAATGGTTGGACTTGATGATCCAGTGGGTCTTTTCCAAAATGGTTGTTCTATGATTTTATGATTTCTAGAAACTCCATGATGTTCCTGCACCTAAATCGCTTTGTGCTGCATAGTTCTGGTTTACCTCTCAGCCACATGAACTATTGCTTTCAGGCATAAAGCTGGGACGTGAGGCAGGCAAGAGCCTACAATAAAAGGCTATGTCTCTTGGAGTCTGCTAGTAAATGATGGGAAAAAAGTCTCCCCCAATTTCTGGTAAATTAAATACATCTTTTTGCTTTGTATGTCCCATTCCTAATGTTCAGGGAAAACAAACATGCCTCAGCAGCGTATCATTATCTCAAACATCTTGAGTACTTAACCAATACACAGCAATCTGTACAAGATAAAACACTTGCCTCATACACTGCACTTATGAAAAGCCGACAAAGAAACTATTGTGAAGTGATATACTCCAGGAGGTTACAAGCTGATACCAGCATCAGGAGCTACAACAATTTTTCATTAAGAGGATATCTTGAGCAGAACAGCACCAATAACAGATAGGAAACAAAGGGATGTACTTTATTCCTTATTCAGCATTTCAAACTCTCCACAAACAGTAATGTTGTGTAAGTAGGATGGTACAGGCCATGTTCTAACTCAGAAATAAGTCTTCCTAAGTTTTGAAACACTGAGAGCAGCACACTTTCTATAGAAAGACTGACAAATGCCTATGAATGTGTAAAATCAGAAAGAGACTGATGACACTTTCCCACTCAGCTTCCAACTCTGTGCAAAGAGAGAGACAAAACATGGATTATCCACTGCCTGAAAAGAGACTAGGAGAAAGGAAGGTCATGCGTAAAACGGATATTCATTTGGTATCAGATGGGGAATCCTCCTGAAGATCTTATGAGACAAGACTGATTTACAAGACAAAACTTCAGGAGGAAAAAAAATCCAAAAAAATAACCCACCCAAAGCCTTTCCTATAAGCACAAGCAAGCCAGCCACCTGTTTTCTCCATATGAAAAAGAACAAGAGACTTGAGCGAGAATATCATCACAACACCAATAGACAGAGGGGTAGCGATAAAGACTTTTAAGAGCTCAGGCTTAACTTAAGGTGCATTTTGTTCCTGAAAATTAAGCTATTCATAAAGCTTTCTTTTTATGTTACAAATCTGCATACATTAAATAACAACATATTCTATTTTACAGTAGGTAGCAATTATCTATTTAGCGTCTATCCAAGCTAAAACCACAATCTTTAAAGCAGTGTTGACATCTATGTGGTTTTTGTATAACATCCAGCATAGAACCGCAGGCCTTAAACAGCAGGTTATTGTTTCCAAAGTGATAATAAAATCTGAGTTTAGGTCAGAACTGCCATAAAACCAACACACCATATTTAACTGACAGATTTGGGAAGGAAACATAAGCAATACAGAATAACTTGCAAGCAGCTGAGCAAACTCTTCAACCTTTTACATGCAGAGATAAAAATCTATTCCTAAACTCTCCTCCCCACAGCCAACAAGTCAAATTTTAATCTCTTGCTTACTTTTCATTGAAGTAATGTGATCATGAGTGCTTTGGGGATAGATGCAAAACATAAATGGAAAACACTGGAAAATGTATGTTAAAACATTGTTTACAAAAAAAATAAAATTAGTATATATGCAGCTACTGAAAATATGAGAAACTACTGATAACTATGTAATGATTGACTTCCTTAATTTCTAGCACTTAATACCTCTATGTTTGCTTTGCCATTAAAATCCATTTTTCCCCAATCTCATTCTTAACTTCTTTGGTTTGTACAATGTTTTTGTTTATGATGACATTATCTCACTTTCTGCAGTATGAATATAGTTCATTGTATCCAATGGTTATGGTTTGTAAAAATTATATATCCCAGTTATCCTCCCAGGCCCTTGCTTTCCTTTAACTCTACTGGGAACATACTCACTAGCTTAAAGGTAAGCATGGTAGAGCAAACCACACACACACACAAAGAAGTGTTTGGTATTTTACAAAACTACTACAAATTCTGTTCTGACTAGTTAGTTAGTTTGCTTGGCATTAATCAAATTCATTACAAGAAACAGATTTTCACGCTTGATTTTAGATAAGTGTTTCCCCTGCAATGAATTTTTAACACAAAATTTGACAATAAAACATCTCTGCAAAGTAAACTATGATATGGCAATAGCTGATTATGGTAATTATTTCTGGCTTGTAAGAATTTTTTATACAAACACAATTCATCATACACAACCGGGAGCAAGAGGATGTTATTTTTCTTTAAATTTATATGTGATGAAATCGCTTACAAATGCCTGTGCACTAAAGGATCAGCTCTCAATTGTTTTATTAAAATTTTAGTGGCAACCATAATACCCCTTTGAAACCTTACCTTTCAATTGCCCTGTTGGTCTCCAAGCAGTCTCAACAGACTTCCACACCAAGATTTTCTGAGTATCTCTCTTCAAACTCAAATACATTTTAGGCTTCAGATTCCAGTCTGCCTTACTCATACCTATCCACTTTCAGAGTTTAATGTCTTTTACTTACTTCTATCAAGCAAAAATCACACACAGGTGTATTTCACTGAGAATAAGGAAGAAACAAGCACCAGGTGAGATAGAGAAAACAAGCAAGTACTGTGATACCTTGGAAAAGTACTCTACACTCTG
Organism: Coccyzus lansbergi; assembly: GCA_033558105.1. Classification (NCBI taxonomy): domain Eukaryota; kingdom Metazoa; phylum Chordata; class Aves; order Cuculiformes; family Coccyzidae; genus Coccyzus; species Coccyzus lansbergi. The sequence goes on from JAUMJK010000675.1 coordinate 1,681,912, forward strand.
AGGCTGGGTAATTAGAGCCAAAGGGCCCCCTGCTAATATCAATAAAGCAGTCTGCACCTCTGTAAACTGCATGAGATGGCCCAGCATCAGTTTTCTCATTGTTCATGTTTATAAGTCTGTCTTAAAATCTGGAGAACAGGAGTGAGAACAACTTATTTAGCAAGATATTTTAGTGCTTGAAGCACATCATTCCTTCCCATACATCTCTGTGGTCCTTCAGCTGCTGCTTGTGCTGCCCAGTTAATGCACGTGTCTGCATGCTTTGGCAGCAGCCAGCAGCACAGGTGCTACAGCTACTGGCATTCAGGTGTATTTTCTTGAAATTGCATCTCACTCCCTATGTCCTACCTACAACACTGCTTCTAGAGTAACAGGACGTATCCAGCCTGAGCTGAAAACCTCTGGGGTTTGATGCCAACTGTGAGCATTACAAACTAAATATTACATACTTTGGTGCCCTGTACTGAATCAAGAAAGTCGACATTTAAATGTCAAGTTGTGTAACAAGATACACAAAGAAGCTTTAGAAACAATTCAAAAGGAAGTGGAAATTAAGGATTTCTGTCCTTTCTGTTGGTCTGAATCATTTCTAAACACACACACACACACATATACACACACGGAGTTTCTCTGACCTCAAAACCCCAATATAATTGTTACAATATCTTTGTGTTTTGGCAGGTTTATTTTTCTTCCAATATACATCTTTTGAGAAGATTAAAAAACTGGCAATCTGCAGTTTGCACCATCTCACAATACTGATTTTTTTTTCCCAGCTTCTGCAATGCTGTGATTTATTTAGGATATACGTTCTTATCTATAGACAATACCTTATAAATTATACACGTTTCCCAAATCACTTTGTCTTTATTCTAAAGGGCAAGGTCATTTCATTGCTTTACGTCAGAGCACAAATTCACAGTGGGGAAAAAGGCAAACTTGTGACTGTGTACACGCAGTCTTAATCTCATTCATAACCATACATCCACTTAAACCACTTTTTATTCATTTCTATTTTTATACTCTTGAGGGAATAACAGGGGGCATACTGAATAATGCATAGAATTCCATGTCCTCTGTAATGCAAAGAAAAATACGCTATTTCAAGATACATTAAGCAGCTTGGTACTAAAGCATACTACCACATTGGTGAAACCATTCCATTACACTGGAATTGCACTGAATACCATGGCAAAAATCACTAAACCAACACTGAAATTCAGAAGAACTGAAATTCAGAAAAATCTTCCACAAACTGATTGATTAGAATCATAGAATCACAGAATTACCAGGTTGGAAGAGACCCACTGGATCATCGAGTCCAACCATTCCCATCAATCACTAACCCATGTCCCTCAACACCTCATCCACCCATCCCTTAAACACCTCCAGGGAAGGGGACTCAACCCCCTCCCTAAGCAGCCTCTGACATTGCCAAATCACCCTTTCCAAGAAAAATGTTTTCCTAATGTCCATCCTGAGCCTCCCCTGGTGGAGCTTGAGGCCATTCCCTCTTGTCCTGTCCCCTGTCCCTTGGGAGAAGAGCCCAGCTCCCTCCTCTCCACAATCTCCTTTGTTCCTCTGTCTCTGTCCCTGTCTCCTCCTGTCCCAGTGTCCCTGTCCTCCCCTGTCACTGTTTGTCCTTGTCCCGGTGTCCCTATCTCCCTGTCCCTGTCTCCCGCTGTGCCCCTACACCACATCCCCCTATCCCTGTCCCTGCCTCTCCACGTCCCTCCCACCTCACCCCAGACTGTCATGTTATAGTTTCAGTGTGCAACCTACAGCTCAAAATTTGGCTGTTAAGAAGTGGACACTGAACCATGGAAGAGAATTTTGAACGTCGAGTCATAGAAGACTGGAAAGCTTCCCAACTGACTTTGGTGGGTGCTGGGTAAAGCCCATACAGGAATGAGTTCAAACAGGAGTCAAAAAACAGAGACAAAGGCATCAGATATTTTGTCCTACACAGACTGCTTTGCTCTTTGACTTCCTCAACCTTTCCTTCTCAGTGGTCACATCCAACATACTAACTGTTCCCAAACCATTACCAAAGCCATTGAGCCTCTCCAGAACTCAATATTCCTTCTTCCAAGAGTCAAAAGCACAGATTGTTTCTTGATATTCTTCATTCATTAGTCACTAACCCTCTACAGCAACACTACTGTATCTTGCAAAATGAAGCTTAAGCTAAATTTACTCTCTCCCATACCATGCTTAAGTGTCTGTTCATCACATGCAGTAGAACTGCTTTTTCAGCATATTTACCATCAGAGCAGGAACTGAGATATCACAAAAAGGCTCAAAACTTCTTTCAAAAAAAAAGATAAGCACAAATCCTGGTTTTAAACTCACCTTTTCTCTTTCAGTCACAGATTTGACCAAAAAAAAAAAAAAAAACCAGCCAGAGAATTGTTTTGAAAAATGTTCTTTCCTCTAGATTACCTCAAACTGGATATTTCACTTAAAAAGACATTACCTAAACCTTGACTATCTGCTGCATCGCATATGAATGGATCATTATTTTCAAGAGCATGAAAGGGGTAGCTGCGCCATGTGTTTAATAGGTTTCTCGACAAGGATGACTGTGGCATTACCCTTTGCATGAATCGCCTAGTTAAATGAAGCAAGATGCACCAGGAATTGAAGATCAAGGCACAGTTGCTCACATCAGCCATTAATTTAAAAGGAACTTTACTGAAATAAAACAGACAGAAAGTTATAACACACATGAGATTGTTTGTAAACATTTATGCACAATTGAATTAGAATACCTATTGCTCATCCAAAAAAAGTTCATGCTAATTGTGCTCTTTCGCTTTGTATTGTTAAGCTTAGTTAAAATCATATGGCTAATTCTTGCAATTGAAATTCAGTTTCATGATATTGATTAAAACTAGACTTCCCATCACTCCACCAGTAAACACTGAATTTTCCAGCCAGCTGTATACTCCAGGAGTTCGAATTACCTTGTTGCACTATAAACATTCATTTTCACTGATCAAGATGCAAACACAAGTAGCCTTAAAGTGTGTTCATTTGTAGTTTTCTCAATACCAAACTAACACATCTACCTTCCCTGGCCTTTGAAACAAACTCTTACTTCTTCACCATGTGACGTAAGATCCTGTTTCTGTATCTTTGATGCATATTTTGATTTCCTCTTAGAATTCATAAAGTTCCTGTTTCTAAAGGGCTACTTTGTTAAGACTGTATTACACAGTCACTTAGAATCATAGACTCATAGAACAACCAGGTTGAAAGAGACCCATTGGATCATCGAGTCCAACCATTCCTATCAAACACTAATCCATGTCCCTCAGGACTTCATCTACCTGTGCCTTAAACACCTCCAGGGAAGGTGAATCAACCACCTCCCTGGGCAGCCTGTTCCAATGCCCAATGACCCTCTGTGTGAAAAACTTCCTCCTGACGTCCAGCCTAAATGTCCCCTGGCAGAGCTTGAGGCCATTCCCTCTTGTCCTGTCCCCTGTCACTTGGGAGAAGAGCCCAGCTCCCTCCTCTCCACAACCTCCTTTCAGGTAGTTGTAGAGAGTAATGAGGTCTCCCTTCAGCCTCCTCTTCTCTAGCATAAACACCCCCAGCTCTCTCAGCCGCTCCTCATAGGTTCTGTTCTCCAACCCCTTCACCAGCTTCGTGACTCTTCTCTGGACTCGCTCCAGAGCCTCAACATCCTTCATGGTAAAAGAAAGAAATCCCAGTAGTCTCTTATTAACAGGTTTATATATATTATAATCAAATTATAAAATAAGATGGCTTATTAATATTTCCTTTTGAATCAAAATACCTGTTTCCCATGTGAAATGAAGTTTCTGATAATATAGATCTTATCTTCTGATGTCTTTGTCCATCCTTAGATAAACATTCTGCTTATTAACACAGCAGAGACAGCAGTCCTGTGACTCATTTAGGAACTTAACTGACTTTTTAAAAAATAAAATCACCTCCACACAATGTTTTATTGTTGGTTTCCTCTAAAATTTTCATACCAGATAAAGCAGAAATTTCAGAGACATTTATTCAGGGAAAAAAAAAAAAGACTAAAAATTTCTTTCTCTCATTTCAAAAGAAGTAAAATGATAAATAAATCGATAAAAGCAATCCCTGCCATGACTCTTGTATGCTTTAATTCATAGCTCAGACCTGCTGCCACTTTTGAATCAACATGTACCAAGTAAAAGGGATTTCCGCTGGTAATCTTTTCACCAACATTTTGGGACAAACCATGTGTCTGCTCCTACACAGCATTTGCACCAAAATTGAACTATCTTATGTTTTAAAGTGAAGATTCAGAATTAAAGACTTAAGAGTACAAACACTCTCACTTTTTGAATACTGTAGCCTCAGCAAATTTTTTGGCTGTTTTCACATATGCAACACCACTAAGCCTCCTGGCCACCTTAGCAGCTCAGCTTCAGGAAACCATTCTCTTCCCTTCAATGACTTTGGCAAGATCTCCATCTCACTGTGAGGCAGCCTCCTCCTTTGTACATGTAGTTACCATATTTTTATCACAGGTTTTCTAAGACTGGTTCAACAAGGAAACATGAAAACACATTAAGAGCTTTATTTCCTTCATTACTGCATTTTTTAATGGATGAAAAAGGAGTCACTGCTGACAAAAATGAAAGTACCAGGTGCATCCTTTGCGTAAGAACAAAACTATTTTTCTCCTCACAGAAGTTTCATGCATCTGCCCTTTATCTCCAGTAGCTCAGAGACCGTAATTCCTTCTTTCATCTCTGCAGGGATTACGTTACTTCTTTGATAAAAACAATGCTTCCTTTGTGTTTGACTGTTTTCTATTGCACTAACATCATAGCTATACAACACATCTCACATCTCCTTTCTATAAAACTGTCGGTCTACACAATTTCCCAACCACCTTTTTCTCCTCTTTATCAAAGTATTCTATAGCCCTAATAGAAACACCATGCTATCCTCATCACTTGCTTCCTTCTGTCCAGCTGAACTATTTCTCAGTAGCCAAACATTTCTTCTCCATTGGTTTTAACCATGCTACTCTCCATATATTAAGCACTCACATTAACCTTGGGTATCTGAATAACCCTCTCAAGGCACTCTTAATTACCTACTTAACTGTCTTCAAAGTCTTATCACTACTATGTGGTCTCCTGATTATACAACCAGAGGCCAAAGATCAGATAATTGAAAGAAAATATCAGGACTGTTATTTGTTTTAATTTATCACTCAACACACATGCTTGAGTGTTGACTTAGGTCTGCTCAAATGAAGTAGAACAAAAAACAAGAAAGGCTACATTTTTTCCCCCCCTTCTCTTGTGCAACATTTGAAGTTGCACCTGCTCCTCTAGGTTCTCTCAGGCAGCTGACAAGCATTTAAATGTCTTGCAAGCAAATGAAAAAGCTCAGAGGAGCAACATGTGTAGAGTTTTGAGTAAATGAAACAATGAGCAGCTCTGCAGGAAAATGAATTTAATTAAAGTTACTCATGCAGACTCTTAGAAATCTATACATCTGAAAAATCATTTCCCTTTCAATTAAGTTTGCATTTGTCATTTCAGAGATAAAAACAAGTCCCCATTGACCAGGTTTTCCATACTGAGCAATTAGGAAAAATACATAAGATGGGACTGCAAAATATTTCACATAAGAAAAATGTAGAAAAGCCAGTGAGGATTTACAGTCCTCACAAGTCCCACTACAGCCAAATGATTGCTTTTTAAAGTCAAAAGAACAGATGTATCAACTGTAGATGTTTCAAGACAGTGTCTGCGTTATGACTAATACCCTGAGGAGGACTCACGTCACCTAACTCGCACCTCTTACATAATCACTGGGAAAAAAAAGTTTCTTTCAGAGGATTTCTTAGAACATCTGAATTAGACGCCTGATCTGAACTGCACTCTCATCCCCTTTTTCTACCACTGTCTGGAGCCTGCGGAGACTCACCTCCCAGCCTGGCTGCCTCATTGCTTGTGCAGGAGACATAGTCCAATATATCAAAGGCACAGAACGAGGGAAAAAGATGTTGCTGACTGCAGTCATTTATTTCTAAGAAGTTTTGAACAGTCACATCCAGCTACTTTCTGAATATTCACCCCAGCTAGAAAATCACGACTCTGTAGCAGGAACATAAGGTTTCCTCTCTTCTTCATGCTGCTTTATAGGATATATCCAAGTTTGCTCCATCCAAATCAAGCTTCTGCTAATCACATATGCCACCACTAATTTTCCTGTAATTTCTCCCTATCACCCCACTGACACAGCAGCTTGTAAGGAGTTAGGTTGAGCTACTGATTTCCAGTTGTTGCAGTCCAAGTATTTCCCCTTCACACCACGCCAGTGATGGGAGACTGCTCAGGATGTCAGGAACAAGTGCAATTAACAGTCTGTTGTTTTGTGTGTGCTCACCAAAAACTGCACTGATTCCAATGACAGGAATCAAGGGCTCATACTCTCTAATGTTAAGTTTTTTCAAAGCTGTTTTGTAGTAATCATACACAGTAGGAACAGCCATTAGCATTCACAGATGTGGTATTCACAGTATTCTGGTGCATCAGCTGTTTTTTTTCCAAAATGAGCTTAAATGAAATCAAATTTAATGTGAAGGTTCTCAGTTTTCCTCCTGGGCAAAACTCCCACTGAGCTTAGCAAGAACTGAATCAGACTCATGAAGGGTTTAACATCACTGGTTTTATTTGAAAGCAAGGATCCAATCCTATGATTTGTTTGTGCACACATACAAAAAAAACCCCCCACACTCTGCTTGACCTGGCAGTAAACTATTCATTCAGAAGGAATACAATGTTGTCTCTAAAAAAAGGCTCAAAGAGTGGAGAAGAATAGATATTTCACCTCATTCACCTTTCTAAGAGTGGTAAGAGTAAATGGGTGTAATCCACACAAAAGTTTCAGTAAACCACAGAGAAACCAACCTTCTCTGCAAGAAAATTTAAATCACATATCCTTCCTGAAATCTCACTTCACCACAAGGGAGGACCATTTGTTAAACACACACGATAATGCAGTAGGTTGAATATTTGGGATTTCCTTTCTTCCTCCACGTTCTCTGGTCAGAAAAATTACTATAGGTGTTTGTAAATTGAAGGCAGTTCCAGGGAACTTTATCAGATCTGCTCAGCTGTGACATCCTTATCATGCATGGAAATCCTTGTTAAGTTACAGTTTGTAAGAATAGACTGAGCCCATAACAAATTTTGTTGTTAGTCTTTGGCTAAGAGGCATGGGGACATATGGAATAGAGAAGCAGGGAATACTTCTTCCAATTAGTTACCTCTAAGGAAAAAAAAACAGCAATATTTCCCTCTCCCTCCTCATCCCAACTTTATTGCAAATGAAGCGGGACTATGAAAATAAGTGTAAGTATAAAAACTCACTTCGAATTTATTTTATTTAAATGTATTTCTGTTTTAACATTGTCAAAGTTTACACTGCAGTACTCTAAAAATCAATATTTCATCTGATAGCTAGCATCATGAAAAATCTTCATAACAGTTTGTACTTTGAAGATTGTAGAAATTAAAGGAGACATCATGTGCTTATTTGGATCATTGCTTATTTCTGAAGGGTACAAGTCTCTTGTAAAGCTGCTGTCAGCTCTGCAGAAAGATTCCTGAGTAGTGGAGAAGCTGGAATGGTGGGCAGTACATACTACCATAGGACCCCAAAGGGCATGTAATAGGCTCTTCTTTTATTTGCAAAAGAAATGGTCAAGCAAGATGAAATATCATAGAAGGGGCAACTGCTACAGACAGAGGAATTACATATATGTTACATCCAGAAAAAGTACCTTAAGCAAAGTAGATGGCCAGCCCAAACACAGGGACTGCCTGAGCAAATGATTCATTGTACTCTATTAGTGATCTGACATACAGCCTGGAGTCATTATATATGCTTCAAGTTATCTACCTGAAGAGTTATTTGTTTGCCTCAGAAGTCTGCAGCGACATTGTTAAAACAAGAATTCATTCATTCTCATTTTCCAGGGCCTGCTCTAGGCAGAAGCAGCACAATAATCCCACACTCTCTTTTCCTAACCTTTGACAAGTTAACTTAAAATACTCAATGCAATATGTGTACGTTCTTCTATAAAATGCTTAACCTGACATCCTTGTGATGTTCACATTGCTAATGATAAGATCACAGTTTATCAAAGCATAAGCTCTTCTTGAGAATTTGTTTATACACATACAGGCATTGTGTGGACTGTTGAGTGTAGTTCATTAGTGACCCAAGATGTCCATGATCCCTCCATGCTCAGTGTACTACATGTATTTCAACAAACAATTAATCAGAACTCAGTACTGCATCTGGCTCGTATTTACAGCCAAAGAATGAATTGGGCTGAAAAAAAGCATTTGAAAGGATAATACTTCAACCTGATGACTTTGTAGTTGAGTTTTGTTCTCCTGGAAGGAATCTGCTAACATATCATGTTTGAGAGACCCAACAGACACTGAATTTATGAGCCTTTATGTAAACAAAACATATGGTGCTTGCTACGTTCTATCTACCTGGTAATCAGTCATTTAGCAATAAATACACAATAAAATTTGGCCGGCTTCTCAAGACATGACATCTGAGGAGATCAATTGCAGACTTAATTTAGACAAATTTTTCATCAAAATTCTTTTCTTTGTATCATATTTTCTTTCTTTTTCCATGAAGTTTTCATTAACTTCTGTGGAAAATGAGACCTGTGTTCTTCAAATCATAATATGAATGTAAAATATCAGTAAGTTTAGGGTATGAAATGATGAATTAATCTGAGACAATGACCAATAATAGCTCCAGGTTGTTCTATCTATAATCATATTGACAACACTGCCTAAAAAAACTATACAATGAAGACTATTACTTTACTATTCTTTTAACTAAAGCCTCTCAGAAGAGTTCCCTCTTCCCAGATCTCCAGTCTAGAGCAATATCTGCAAGCCCCAGGTGGGAAGACCTGGTCAGGACCAGTGCTGCTCCCAGGGCTTTGGCTGTCCTGGCCCAGAGGGGCCATGGGCTGGACCTTAGTCATACACATGGAAAGGAACAGCCACAAAGGAGTTTCTCACAGAAACTTTGATAAATTTTTCAGCCTAATCAGACAGATTTATCCTGGTTTTAATCACATCACAAATCTTATGAGGGAAGGAGAAAAGCAGTGAAAAATAAGAGAAAAAAACCAAGTAAAAGATCACTGCATTTTGGCTCTACTCCAGGGAACAGCAAGTATTGAAATGCCACTTGCAGTAAACACCTAAATCCTTCCCATTTTTAGATCGCCAGACTACAAGGTCATTTGTTTTGTTGTGCTAAGACAATGAATATTCAGATTTTCTACACTGACAGTAAAAATCTTCAGAAGGAAAAACCAAGAAAAATTCTGTATGAATTTTCTGATCAGATTATTAACTGGAGGGAGACTGAGGACTGCAGTTGAATGTAAGTGAATGCTCACAACACTGAGATTTGGGAGGGCAGAGGGACAAGGCAAAGGCAGTAATATTATCTTTTTCTAGGGAGTCTCAGATGCACCCGTGACCAACCCAATAAGGAAAGAGTAGGCACCACAACAAGCATCACTTGGGTTTCAGAGGCCACATACTGCAAGAATCTCTCTGAATATCAAGAAGCAAGGTTTTAAAAGCAGAGTTTTACCAACATTTTTGATAATATAAGCCTATTCAACTGGCTACAAGTCTGTATATGGCAGAGATTTATTGAAATTTCTGTTGATTCATTGCCCACTGGGAGAGCACAGCAGGACTTTTGCCTTTTGTGAGTCTATCCTTACAGCTGTAAGGATACATCCCAAACTTTGGACAAATCTGTTAAATGAGCTCTTCCACTTACATTTTTTGCAATATTAAGTGTCTTACTGGATCAAGACAGTTGAATTTAACACTGAGGTGCATCAAATAAGGGTTATGACTTGGCGACAATTTACAGTATGTATTAACAGGTGCAGAAAACATTCAAAACTCCTGTTAAGTAACTTGCCGCTATTCCACAGTACACGTGCTTCAGACATTCTCTCCAAATCCCCACAGGGCTGAAGCAGGTTTCCAGCTGTGGCATTCTCCAAGAGTTTACATAAGGTCCAGACAGCAGTTCCCCACTCAGTTTGCATCAGAAGCACATCTATAAAATAGCCACTTAACAGTAATGTGGGATATAACTCCAGTTAATTATTTTCTGTAAGAATTCGCAACCAACCATTGCCTTGTGTATACATCCCTGCTTCCATTTCCAACACAAAACCAGATTTCTTAATGTCAGTTTCATTTATTACTGAGACATGGAACAGTGAGAAATTATTAAAGAACTGAAAAATCAATTTAAGCATTGTAACTATGAGATCAGAGTTTTCAGCTACTGCAATTTGTGTAACACAAGATGCAGCTAAGAGGTCTCCATAAAGTGAATTAGACCAAATCATTTCTTTGTTCAGCTCAAATATGCATAGAAGATGGCTTCTATATTATATTACATGAAGGGAATTTGGCATTTATACTTCAGTAATAAAAGTTGGAAACACAGGAAAAACTGGTAAAACACATAAATCAAGATCTGATCCTGTTTTTTTTTTGTAATGAACTTTATTTAGAATAGTGTTGCAAAAAAGAGTATTTACTACAAATAAAGTGTTTAATTTAATTTCCCATATGCTGTTTGGAAGGCTGAGGGGGTAGGATTAATATAAAATATTATGGTTGACGCATAAGCACTGCGGATAAAATACCGGGTTTATATATTGTGTTGGGTTCTGGTTGTTTTTTTTGTTTATTTTTTTAAAACATTCACTGGGTCATTTATAGTGTATTCCATTCTGTAGTGATTCAGATACTCACTTATGTTTTGAAAGCATGTTCAGTGTTATAATACAAAAAAACAATCAATATTTCAATATATGCTGTCTGTGAGCTTGACATAAAAGATAAGAAACATATGTAGGTTCAGATGAAGAAATGAGTTTGTTGTGAAGTTTAAGGGAGGACTTGGCACCAAATAATTGAAGTGAATATGCAGAAAGAAAATCTGATGACAAACTGGAATACTTGACTGAAAAGCAGATAAAATAATAATAAAAAAAAAAGTAGGCTCTATGTGGTCTACCAGTTTAAAATTCATCTACTTCAGTGAATGTATTAATTCTGAATATATATTAAAAAAAAAGAAAATACTCACTGAATTTGAACCACGTAGCTCTTAAGGGAACTTCTTATCAGAGTAGCTTATGAAGATACTGGATCAGGGCAACTTAACAGGCTGAGCACAGTGCCGGGACCAACCGGAGAGAACAGCCTGTGCAGACTTCCCTTCCAAGGAAGATCCCCCACAGCTATGCCCCAACATGGGGTCGAAACACTTTTCAATCCAGAAAGATTTACAACGTTCATAATATTGCCTCATAATTTCATAAAGATGCTAACATTAGAAGTCATATTTCCTCTAAGTTTTAACTAACTTTGTCTTACTACAATCTTTAAGAGCCTCCCTCCATCCCAGCTGATACTACTTTAAGCTGGTGAAGGGGCTGGAGAACATGCCTTATGAGGAACGGCCGAGAGAGCTGGGGGTGTTTAGCCTGGAGAGGAGGAGACTGAGAGGAGACCTCATTGCTTTCTACAACTACCTGAAAGGAGGTTGTGGAGAGGAGGGAGTTGGGCTCTTCTCCCAAGTGACAGGACATGCGGGAATGGCCTCAAGCTCCACCAGGGGAGATTTAGGCTGGACCTTAAGAAAAAAAAAAAAATCATAGAAAGGGTCATTTGGCATTGGAACAGGCTGCCCAGGGAGGTGGTTGATTAACCTTCCCTGGAGGTGTTTGAGGCACAGGTGGACGAGGTGCTGAGGGGCATGGTTTAGTGTTTGATAGGAATGATTGGACTCAACGATCCGGTGGGTCTCTTCCAGCCTGGTTATTCTATGATTCTATAATTTTAAGTTCTAAAAATCTAAAACCTTATGTTATCAGCAGCCAGAATGCAAATGCAACTTTGAATATTTCCTCATCCAGACCAAAGAATTATTTAATCTTTTTTTTTTTACACTGTCATTTTATCCTCTTATTGCTGTTTACACTATTGCCTGAATGCCTGGAACATTCAAAGATATTAAAATCCAAAGGACTAATCTTTTGCTATATTAACAGAACTCATTACTAAACTTCCTAACGAACAACCCTTACTTACAATTTGTCATGGTACTGTCTTCCTAATAAACATTATATTTTTCTTATTTGATGGAAATTCTGCATACTTAATTCCCAGATCTATTTAAACAATCCCATTATGCTTCTCTAAAAGAAAACTGTCTCTTAAAATATCCTTACAGCAGAAACACTGTCTGCCATGAGTGACACTATAGCAAGAAAACTCTGACTTTTATTATCTTGTTTCTTTGGCCTAATTCTACTTACACATGGCTCAGAGAGCAGCAACTACTTATCATCCAAGCACAACTCTATCCATTCACTGCTTCTGTAATAAATAAAGCCTTCCAGAGAACATCCAGACTAGTTTCTCTGAACTCACAGGAAATATAACTGAGGTTTTCACTATGATGGTTTTGGCACAGACATGAGGAAGAACCCACTTCCTCATCTATGGAAATCCACTTCATGAAGGCAGTTAAAGCAGGTGTGTTGGACCCTCAGCACCTGAGCACAGTCTGAAAGTGTGAACATAAAAACTGCATTTTTATTTCAACTTATTTTATACGTCTAGGGTACAAAAAGCCAAACCAAAACAAAACAACCACCCACATCATTAACGGATAAACAACAACTGAAAATTATCATAAATACTTACTCCACTGGCACATATTGACTTGAATATTATTAAGTTTACTTTACAATGTCATGTTTGGGGACAGAAAAAAAAGCCACCCACAAACTTTGCTAGTGATGTGTAAGGGTTTTTGTAGACACCGATGAACTTGATTTAGAGACTAAATACTGTAAACTAAATTTACTTCTTTCAAATCAATAGTTTTTCTTGTCTTTCCCTTGAAAGCAAGACAGACTTTGTTGGTTCTGATTTTTTTTTCTTTAGTAATATCAGTTCACCAGGCATTGTCAATTGTTCCCCACTACTTGAGGCAATTTCAAACAAGTTCACACACTTTTAGAACAATTCTAATTAGCTTTGTTCTTTATGAATGGTGAACTTATTTCAGTCCCATTATATATATGTTAATTGTTATCTTTACAAAGAATAATGAATTAGCAAAAGTAATGGTTGCTTGACATCTATTTAAAACACACTTTAATCCTCACTCTGGACTAAAAATAATTAAAACTGGTTCAGTTTTGGAATTATTTTTAATTATCATTACAATATTACATTTATATTTAGATATTGATACTTATGCTATCTGTACAGCATTGCTTCCCACGTAATCATCCCTATAAGAAACTGCCTGGAGTTCTGTTGGGGGTAGGGAAGAATTTTTTTTTATTTATTCCTGCAATATTACCTTTCTCTTCATTACAATACACATATTACACACGTGTGTGTACGTGTAAATATACAAAAAATAAAAAGGTCAAAAGCCGATATAATATCAACTTGTGTTTCACATTTTTCAGTCACTTGGCCACCTTTATTCCCAGTAGCTAAAGTTTTGTCATTTACTGCAATGGCACACACAGCACATTTCCAGAATGTCATCAAACACAGTTCTAGCTCTTTAGGATCTTAACTGGCTTCCTGCTCTGCAATACGTGAGTCTCTTGACATCAAAATTCTACGTTCAGTTTCCATATAATGCCATCATGCCACAACCAACTGCAAAACAGTGACAGTTGGCAGAAAATATAAAGTAGGTTTTCTTCTTAGAGAAGTGAACCATGATAGTTTAGTAGCCCCTCAGATAATTTCCTAAGATTTAAAGGAAAAAATACCTAGAGATGTTGAAAGCTTCAGAAATCTGGAAGTGAACTTCATATCAACAGAGCCCCTTCAGCCCCACAGATGCAAAAGAGACATTCACTACACATCACCACAGGAACACATAACCTAATGAACTGTAATTACTAATACCATAACTGCCTTCTATCACAAGTCAGTTACTCCTTTAAACATTTATTTAATGGTAAACATCAAGATATTACTGTGGCAGCTCTTTGAGAAACAATTATTCAACAGTGATTTTTGCTCACCTCCAAGGAGATAGTCTAATCAACCTTAGAAAACTAACACAAAATTGTCATCTTCAGAAAGAAACAGCACCTAGAAATGGATTGTTGCAAGTTCTACAGGAATTTATGGTTTTCTAGAAGAGAACATGAAAGGTAGTAATCCCAAAGTCTCAATATCTGATACTTCTTTCAATAGCTGTGGTGGCAGCACAGTAGAAGTGTATCTTCTAAGTGAATAACAGAGAATTAATTCTGAAAAAAATACAATAGCTGAATAGTTCAGAGCCAGCCATTTTACTATTAGCTCTTTTTTTCTATAATTAGGCAAGCTCCAGGAAACTCAGAAAGAACAATTACATTTGCCTGAACCAATCTGGGTGAACCTGACCTGGTTTAAGCACAAAAAAAGAACAACTGGATTTATGATGCTCACATTTTCTTGGAAGTAAATCTTCTTTATACTTTAACTCACTGCAAAGCCTTTGGTCTCGATACATCCAATAAACTATGATTTTCACATTCAATATTCACAAAAGTAACATAATACAAAACCAATATTGTGCTCATTTATCTCACATTTATTTTTAAAAGGCTGGAAAATTTTCCCTTCCCTACTGATTGCATACAAATGAAAATGCTTGGTTCCCTGACTGAATCAGTCTAACAAGTGTGAAGACAAATGTTACCACTCTGAGTCACTCACAGCAAAGTAAAGTGGCTGAAGTCACTCAATTTCTGGTTTAATAAAGTTATATAGCAACTAACACATCATATCTTCCAAACTGCAAATAAAGATCTAGAATATTTTGTTAGTGATGAAGTTAATAAAGCTCCTTCAGAATTACTAGGCCTGCATCAGATGATAATCCTGCAGCCAAAGTTAAACTTCCACAATTCATAGAACTGCTTTCCATCAGGAAGTTCTGACAACACAAAGTTTATCCTCTTCCTTCTCCAGTTCTCAATCATGAAAAGTATGGAGAAATATATTAAAAAAATATAAAAAGAGTCAAACGAATATTAAAAGAAATTTATATTTTGAAAGATCTTTAAAATACCAGACAACCTTATCCCAGTTCAATAAGCAAGAACAAAGAAAAAGAGAGAGTAGGTAATCTTGACCAAGTTGATTAGATGCTCCCTCCAAATTAACTTCGGTGCTTATGATGTGAAAACTCACGGGTGAAGAAGGTGTTGGAGGCATTTCTATAAACATCTAGCTGTTCTCTGCTTTATCCCAGCTGATAAAACACTACCAGGATGCCTCTTCATGTTCAGATGCCGTAAATCCTTGGAGAGTAAAGCTTCAGAGGAAATTTTCCTCCCACTCCTAGAATAGTTTTGGGGCTGAGGAGAAGAGGGAGAGAGAAGAAAGGAGTCAATATATTTTTCTCTCTAATATAATGCAAGTGTCAGGTAACATAAACCAGAAAGTGACTTCTTGTCTACTAAGAAAAGAAAACTTAACTGTTTGGATCCTCTTCCCAGTTAGCTGACACAGCTTATGTACAACAGCCTAAGAAAAACCCTGCATACGAGTTACCTTGATGACATGGAGGCTGCAGCTTATTCTACTCATAACATGGTCAAGAATAAAAGCTCTGTTGACAGAATCTCATGCTTATGTCAGACTCACAATTCTGCAGAAGGAATAAGCATTGTAAATGCATATTTGTATACAAGAACGTCATCCGCCAACTAAAAAAAGAAAGTCAGCATAAATCTCCCCTACCAACAGCTGTAGAGTTTCACAACCCTGTTAATAGATTTTTAGCAAGTTTGACACAGCCTGCCTACAGCACACGTAGATAGGCTAAGACTGTAAAAAAAAAAAAAAAAAACCAAAAACATACTTCCCATAACTTGTCTCTCCTAAAGAGTTGTTGTAAGAAAGAAAATTGTACAGACACCTTCTTGTAAGCTCCTAAATGTAGAAACCACCACACCAAAATAAAACCTAATCGGAGGGTTTGAAAAGCAAGATAAAAATAATAAGGCCGATTCTCAAGAGAAAACAAATGTTTAAGAAGAAACTTAATTCATAGAATCATAGAATCACCAGGTTGGAAGAGACCCATCGGATCATCGAGTCCAACCATAAGGGAAGATCAAAACAAGCAAGAAATGAAGTGTCGTGCTTTTGATTTTTTTAAAGCTGTATCCCCCATAGAGCCACCTTTGCAGAAAATATATCTTCTGCATTTTATATTCCTATTACTGCGTTAGTTTTTTTCCTTTTATTTATTCAATTTTAAAAGTTCACTTGTTCCATTTTGTAATTTGAAATTGCATAGGATGGAGTAGAATGTAACAATACATTTAGAGGCATTGCAAAAGGAGATGCAGGTATCTTCAGAATGGTTGAACTATCTTCTGAGTTTCAGATTGTATAACAGTGATATATATAGTAAAAAATATAATTATTTAACCTTCATTATTAATAGAAATAGAGAAAGACCCATTTTTATTGTTTTGCCTTGATGCTACTTAGTCCCTTGAATGTGTTTCTTTCAAAAGACAGATTCATAGGCTACCAGGAACCTGTAGACAGAACTGTCTAACACAACAAGACAGTATTAGCATTTCACATAATAAGCTCAGTAACCAGGCGCTTTTTTACGATCAGTCCATAGTAACTTTAAGGATCTCTTCCTTCTGGTTTTACCTCCCTTTTGATCTCCTTTCCACCTTTTAATCAGAGTAAACAAACATATTGTTTATTCCTATACAGAATATGGGTCTTAGGTTTTTATTTCTATAATTAGTAAGAAAAGCACTAGTATTCACATGTATTTTAATTATTGTCTTAAATAATCAAGAGCAAACCACTTCCTCCAAGATTTTCAGCATGTTAAGGACTGCAACCAAACGAACAAGAGAAAATACATCATAACCCACTCATCAACTTTAAAGAGGCAATCCTTATGACTACAACCAAGCAAACTGATAGCATTCCATGATAAAACCCTCCTATCTATATGTAATCTGAAAACAGATGGAAAAGACATGCAAATGAATATTGCATGAGATTTTTTTTTTTTTACTGTCCCTTACAATACCAAGAAATGCAGGGTGAGAAACCACAAAGTAGAGTTTGAGGCTATATTGAATGAGTTTCCAGATTAAATAGCAGAGGTTAGTTCTGACCAGACGCATGCTTGGACAGGAGTCCCACTAGAGAAGACACTTGCAGTCCCTTTCTCTACAAAGATTTTTATGAATACACATGTATTAATATGTAATATAGCAGAAAGTATTAGTGCATGGCTTCAAATGAACACTGGAGATTTTTGCAGCATTTTCCCAGGCAGCTGATTAGAAGCAAACTTCTGGTGTTTAGAAATCTCCCCACAACAGTCAAACATCTTTGCTGTAAAAAATAGTCTCTGCTTTCTTTTGGCACTTAGCAGCTGGGGTGATTTGTCATCTGTAAAGCATGATGATAAAATGCCATGATCACACAGGTCTTCATAACACAACTTTCAAAGCACTCTACAGAGTGTACTTTGATCAAAATGTTTACCAGGAACTAGCTTTACAAGAAGTTCATAAACATCAATCTTTATTAGTGTTATTTGCCAATGCTGAAGTATTAGGTTATACACCTATGGAGTTGCACTTCTGACACAGAGAATAAATATTTAAGGGGCTTTGCACTATTATATATATATAAAAAAAGTTTTCATTAAACCCAGAAGACAACAGACAGTGGGGCTTCTGAACATATTTCTGAGGAAAACTTCAAATTATGAGCAGACACAGAAAAAAAACTTTAGTGAGAAAATACAAAGAAAAGTAAAACACTCAGGAAACTATGAACATACAGAATATGATTGAACAGAACTATAGGAAATTGTTGCAGTAAATATTGATTAAATTTATGCTTCTCAGTTCTACTTTCAAAAGCTGCAGAAGAACTAAGATTTCAAAATTAAAAACAAAGAAAAAGAAAAGAAAAAGAAACCCTTTAAAAAGCCACAATAATTTTAATTTAACTATGATTCAGCTGGAAGCCATGAAAATATGCACAGCAGAGCACATCAGCTAAATGAGAGAAAACAAGCAGGAATACAAACAATGAGTCAGAATGAGAGACTTGATTACAAACCCCTTACTGTTCTTCAGAGGGTGTACTAGTAAGAACTGATATAAAATCTGACCAAAGAGAAAGCTTTACAACGAGATTTTCCTGAAGATTATTATTATTTTTGGACTCTGGTGGTCATTACAGAACCATTCATATCAGACATCAAGATTCTGCAATTCGTCTTATAAGGTGCCAAGAAATTAAGGCAAGCAGAAGTTTGTTTCTACGTTAGAAAGATATTATTTAGAAAAAAAGTAAAACAAAACAAAGAAAAACCATACACTTATGCATCACTTCTCTCAATACATGAGATATTGCATACTTCATTTTCCTCGCTCACCAACTAGATCAATTTTAGCAAGTTGCATGTATGTAAAATGAGGGCAGAAAGGTTTTACTTGAAAAATTGCACACCTGCTCCGTACCACAGATTGTATTTTATGTATACGTATGAATCTTGGTAGCAGAACAGCAAGATAAATACCCATAATTCAGCTCTCTCCTTACTCTTTCTACTTGCCTACCACAAATCTCCCTGCTCCTTTATGCCCTTGTTGCAGGCTTAAATTGACAGCCTTCCCTCCTCAGCTCACACTGATTTAATACAGCTGCAGCATCTCTTCCTTCCATTTCTCCTGAAATATTTTCTTGCTTCTCAATAATCCCCCAACTTTCCTATCTATTTCTACCAGTTATTTAGTTCTAATTGCATCACCTTTGGAATGCATTTGGGGTACACACCCTAGTAAACACTATGCAAAGAAAATTCTGCCACAACAAGAAGCAAAGAACATGGTAGTGTTGTATACAACTGAGATGAAGCCACTAAAGGAGGAATATTTTTATCTACAAGTATTATACATTAACAAAAGGAAATATTCTCAATGTCTGTATTCCCCAGACTGTGTGGAGAGGATCTATTCTGATAAAGAAATTCAAAAAATACTTTTCACAGTTGAAATTCTCTTAGTTAGAGTAAGTTCTACCCAAACAGATTTCCCCTATCTTGCCCTGCTTTCATTCCAGACATCAGTACATAATATACAACCTAGAGAGATTATTAGGGGGTGGCAAAAAAACTACAGACTCCACACAAGCACAGCTAAAACCGCCTCATTACCACAGCGATCATCAACTTGTGTGTATGTCATGCTTCTCTGGGCTATTAGAATACATTTCAGAGATGTGGGGAAAAAAGCTCCCTATTACTGAATTAAGAGATGGAAGGTATTTCATAGCAAAAAAAAAAGTACTTTTATTATTTTACCTGAACAGAAGAATAACTTAGAAGATAGCAGAAGGTAAAAAGGGAAAAGAACCCAGGTGATGTTGGAAACTGGGTAAAATATAAATGGGAATAGTCCAAGCTACTTGGTAACTAAGTCATGCTATAAAACTTCAGTGTCAGCCTCAGCAGATCAACTGATGGTGGATTAAGAAGTATTCTTAGCACACATTGGAAAGGAACTCAAATTGTACCCTAGCTGGCAGAAACAACTACAATGGTAAGTATATACATGTTATCGGGTACTACCCATTTGAGTCCAAACTTACCATTCACATATGTCTGATGAGAGGCAAATAATGTTGTCCCCATCAGATGTTCTGACTTTGAAATGATTCAAAAAGCTCTTTTTCAGCGATACTAAGCAATGCAACATAGTTAACTTTTTTTTTTTTAAACTGTGATTTTAAGTTTTTAAGAATCAAGTTGTGACTAAGTTTCGTGTCACCAGAGTTTTGGATGCTGCTATTCTGATTTATGAAAGCAGACATTTTTGTGCTTCTCTACATGCACAGATGCCTATTTGGTCATAAAGGTGCCAAAAAGAAGAATAACAATTATGTGCCACTGTCAAATCATATTTTAAGTGAAGAAAAATCATAGGGAAAGGAACAAACAAACTCATACAAAAATAGAAAGACGCAGTTCTGCGAATAAAGACAAGTGTGATGGAAGAAAGCGAATCATAGTTTTGGTCTCAAATGCTTTCCAAAGGTTCTGCTGGGTGCTGATCTCATTTATACTGTAGTTAAACTGACCTGGTAAAGCTTAGACATTGAGATTTGCCTTCATTTACCTAGCACTGAACTTTGCTTTTGTAAACTAATTTCACAAGGGTAAGACTGTATTTGAGAAATCTGTTCATGGCTTCCCACCAATAACATGCCATTCTCCCCACAATGATGTTTTGACTTCATGACCTTCTCCTCCCAAACCAGTATAATCTGCCATAAAAGAACTTACCCTTTAAATATGAACACATATAGGAATAGAAAGAAGATACTAAACCCAGAAAGTTTAAATAAAATAAACTTCAAAATCTTCAGTTCTGAAATGATTGCCAGGATTTTTTTTTTCCAACTTAAACTGATTCAACAACTTTCAAACAATCGCGAGCTCATGACATAGAGAACAGTCCCTCATTACTTGGAAAATACTGTTCCTGTTGCTTTAAGTCACACTTCTCAAATATTATACAAAGGAAAAAAAAAAACCAAACAGATGCATATTCTCCCCTTCATTACATGCAATACTAAACATACTCAGATAATTTTAGGAAGGTATATATTATGTTTCAAACAATTTAAACTTCTGTATTTTTATAATTGCAGGAAAAATAGAAAGGAATTTTAAATGCAGGGCTAACGACCTTATTCTGCTAGTTGTAACATTCAGCTGCAGGCAGTGGTTTCCGACACACGCATCAGAGCTCCCAGTGTGAGCTTCCTGGACTGTTGAAGTAACTCAAAACTACTGTCACTGAAATGCAGTTACACGGAGGTGAAACTCCCGTGCAGAGCTGGATAAAACATATGCAGACTCTAGAGGGAGTTCTAACTTTGCCATATTTTTCCCCTCACGCAATTTTTATCAGTAGTTCAGAACAAAACAAACAACCAACAACAAAAAAAGCAAACCCATGCATGATGTCTCTTCTAGATGTCCGCTACATCTCCTTGCCCTCTGGTTTTGGGCAGAGCAGGAACTGCCTGGCATACTCAAAGATCAGATTTGTGTTGGCACTAATATCTTTTTCATTTTTCTGTCTTACTCATTCATGATATAAACCTCAGGGGAGGTTTAGGCTGGACATTAGGAAAAAAATTTTCATGGAAGGGGT
This sequence comes from Coccyzus lansbergi, assembly GCA_033558105.1. Taxonomy (NCBI): domain Eukaryota; kingdom Metazoa; phylum Chordata; class Aves; order Cuculiformes; family Coccyzidae; genus Coccyzus; species Coccyzus lansbergi. Next base: position 1,703,282 of record JAUMJK010000675.1, read on the forward strand.
CACTGGGCACTGGGGCAGGCTGCTGAGGGAGGTGGTTGAGTCCCCATCCCTGGAGGTGTTTAAGGCACGGGTGGATGAGGTGCTGAGGGGCATGGTTTAGTGTTTGATAGGAATGGGCAGACTCGATGATCTGGTGGGTCATTCCCAACCTCGTTATTCTATGATTCTATGATGTATAGGAGCTCCTAATTCAGCTGGTTTGGGGTGACTTTGATATATCTTCAGTCTGAGGATGAACTATACTCAGACAGCCACCCCTTAAATATTTAAGAAAACAAAAATTTTGTAAAGATATTTTCTCCAACATATATGAGCTCTTTTCTAATGCAGTAATGCTGCCTCTGCATTCCTGCTGCTGATTCAGAGGATGTGTTTACATACATAACACTGGAACATGCACTAGCACACCCCAGCACAAGAAAAACTATCACAAAGATAGCCAGCGCGTCTGCCACACTCTTGAACCCTGAGGTACTTTTTAGCTTTGTTAGGCCTATTGAAACAGGAGCATTGGATCAGCATAATGCACCTGACAAAAATGCCCCCAAGATGAGGAGAAACTATTATGGAGCTGACAAAAAGGAGCTGCAGTACCCACAACATCTGTTTTCAGAGAACATTTTACTTTGGTCTTCTAGGATTGAAACAGACTGTCTTTAGGAGACAGGACAAGAGGGAATGGCCTCAAGCTCCACCAGTTTAGGCTGAACATTAGGAAAAAAATTTTCACGGAAAGGGTCATTGAGCACTGGAACAGGTTGCTGAGGGAGGGGGTTGAGTCACCTTCCCTGGAGAGGTTTAAGGGACAGGTGGACAAGGTGCTGAGGGACATGGTTTAGGAATTGATAGGAATGGTTGGACTTAACGATCTAGTGGGTCTCTTCCAACCTGGTGATTCTATAATTCCCTCCTTCCAGGATTGAAATGAAAGTACTTTCATTATAGCTCTGATTGAACTTTAATGTCTCACAAATACAGCAAACCAATCACTGGATATCAAGATGCCAAAAAGGTATAGAAGAGGACAATATACGTTTCCAATATTTCTTTATATTGAAAGTCAAGCTTAAACAATCTAGTATTGCAGTATTTTTCTGCTTTGAGGCAAAATACTGTGTTAGTTCATCTTAGCTGAAGAAATTAATAACAACTGGAAAAAAGGTTGGTTATCCTTTACTATTACCTTTTCTTCCTATTGATCTCAAATCTATGTTCACTTTTGTTATTAATTAGTGTTTCAGAAGCAGATTAAAACTTTCTTCCCCTTCTGGTAAAGGTGTCAATATATGGTGAGTCAAAACCCAACAAATTTCACAAAATTCCTCAAATATTCATTAACACAAAAGAAGGAGAGAGATTTGCATTTCATCTTTTTCTGAGAGTATAAACATAACACATTGTATAGACATAACAACAAACTATCTTTAGAAAAACAGCAATGACTTCTAACAAACTTCCGTATGTTACTAAGGAAGAAAGAGATATGCTTAAGTCAGCAGTTTACGTCTCAGCCTTCAGCTTTCACAGTATTTTATGTAGCTACAATGGTAACAATATTTAGGGAAAAAAAATATCTACAAGCTATGAACTACAGCTGTCCCCTGACCATTCAGTGGTTTCATTTTGGATTTTAGTTAAGGAGGGAAAGCAGCCAGAATCTAGAGACTGGAGCAATGAAGAAGAAGAGGAAAAAAAAAAAAAGAAACTGCATTTTAAGTGATTTTTGAGGAGTAAAAAAAGTGTGCTGAGCCAGATACTCTTTATTTTTAAAGAGTTGTTTCATCCTATTTCCCTAACTTGACTCTATTTCAAGTTGGTATTGCAGAATGCTACTATGCTGAACTTGGGAGATCTTTTCAGGCATCAGAAATACCCTGCCTGTCAGCATTCCCCTGTTGAACCTACTGTGAGTGCAGACGTCTTTTCTCTCTTTCTGCTCCACTTTGTGGAGAAAAAGACCTGCAGTACAAGTTTCAGAAGTGTTTCTGGGGTGATTTTCTTCCAAAGTAATTATATGACAGGCAGCACAGAAGTCTGGAGGAGGAACTCCACCAGTCCTATCTCAGGAGCTATCCTGAGAGCAAAAGCCTTCTCAGTGCTTTCAAAGGAGCACCTCAGTATCCAAAAGGTAAAAGTGTACTTTGCACAAATTCTTTTCTCTTAAAACCATTTTTCATAATAAGCTCAGAATAGCAAAGGGTGAAAAACATGTTTCATTTATCTGAAAAAGAAGGAATGGAACAATGGACTGGCTGAAAACACATAATCCCTGACCACTGTTGCTCTGCCATCTATCGCTCAGACAAAGATGCTCCCACTTAAACCAGCCACATGAAGTAAATTGCCTATTTGCATAAATACACCAAATGACTATTTATACACTTGATAGCTAGTCACAAGCTGAAATATTCATCCCTAACTCCAGATCACATTATTGGTACTGGCACAGGCTGTGACAGTGGGAAAGAGTTCCCAGATATTGCAGTGCTGGAAACAAGTGATCTACAGGGGGGAATGTGAAGTTGTTTGAACAGAAGGATATTTGCTTGAGCAAGAATCACAAGGTTGTCAGGCATAGTCAAAACAGCCGCAGTCAATACACCTTTGTCATCAGTAAGTCAAATGAGTAACCCATCAGTAAAACTAATATGCAGAATTTACTAGGGCTTCATTTTTTGATAGAAAAGTAGTTCTCCTTGTAAGACATACATCTGATAATATTCTGATGACGTTGTTAGAACTTACAGCTTTGTATGCTACAACTTCACCAGACCTAGCAGTACATAAGCAAGTCCGACAAACATGGCATAAGAAAATCCAAAGTTTTAAACCAAGATCAGATTAATGGTTGAGTGGTTTGAGTTCGTGGGTGTTTTTCTTTTGGTGTTTTTTTAATTATTATTCATTACATCTTTGATATATCTGGGCTACAGTCAGTCACCTTTGCTCCCTCTGAACAGTATCACAACTGCTTTTTAGCTCAAAGCTCCCCTGCATTGTTCTACCTACAGTAATCCAGCTGTATCTGTCCACAGCTTTTTTTTTTGATATCACTGATCCAATTTGTATAGCTTATCATCTGTTATGAGACACTGATGGCTGTTTAATATGTCCTAAACATAACCTTGACACGAAGGGAACTCAAAGCATTTAATAATTACATTCCTCAATAAGAAGCAAGTTCCACAGTAAATGTATGGAAAGACCAAACTGTTCTTTCACTCAGTTTGCTAGACAGCTATGATTTATAATCACATCATATTTACGATCCAGATTCGTTAAAATGGGGTAAATAATTCAGCCTGTCAACAGATCAGACCAGAAGAATATGCTTTACCTTCACCTTCCAGCAATAGCTTTCCTGAAAACCTCTGTCGGTTAAATAGCTCCAAGTGATTTCAGGAGATAGTGACCCCTCAAGATGTGCTAAACCTTTACTATAACAACCAACCAGCTGTTCTTCATGCAGATCTATTGAGGTGCTTACAAAGGTTTCATGAATAAGAGGATAGTTGTGGCTCAGATACCACAAAGGACAAAGCTCAGCAGTTCCCTTCAGCTGGGAAGCAATAGAGAGAAATACTTTGACTTGCATATGCACGGACAACTATAAATCAGTAAGATTGCTTCCGAGCTTCTCTTCCAAGCCCGCACTCAAGCAGTAGTTCATAGGCTGTCTCATGCAGAAGAGCACGCAAAAAATGTCTAAGCCCAAGAAAGGGTCTGTAGAAGCCGAGTAGATTTATAGACCGAACAGCCAGTTGCCTGTGGGAAAGTCATTATTCTGCCCCCATATGGGGGGGGGGGGGGGGGGGGAAGGGGAAAGGAAAAAATCCCAACTACAAGTCTTTTAATAAAACCAGAGCAATGGCTAAGATTAAACCTCCAAACCCTCTTAGCCTATAAAATACATACTTTTATTTTTAAGGTGTCCTTTCATTCTATTTCCCATGCTTCAAATCAGCATTGCAAAAGCTATCTGTGCGGGATTTAAGAGGATTTAGGGGGCATCAGAAATATTCTGCACATCCTCGTTAGGCTGCTAAACTCACTCCCAATGCAGAGGATTTGTTCCCTGCTTTTGTGCTCAGTACTGAGGTAAACCTGAGGTAATGGGTTAGGTGCATTTAATACCTAACTACCACTAAATCTGCTTTTAAGCTTGGCATTTACCCATTTTCAGTAGCAGAGATCCCAATGTCTTTCTAAAGATTGAAATCCACAGGGAAAGGAGTTGCAAAAAAAACGAAAAACCAAAGCCTAAGCAGAAGATCAGCTGCTGGGAGTCTAAGCAAGGTGGCTTGAGGGGGAGCCTGAGGGTTCGAGAAACTTGCTTTTTAAGAGACCCAAACAAACGATAGTCAAATAAGAAAGAAGTGAGCAGCCAAAATCATTGTTCAAAGGAGGACAGGAGAAACTCCGAAGGTGTAAAGGGGAGAAAGGAGTATTTTTCATCTCTTTCACAAGAGCACAGAAAATGTTCAGAGTTTAAGAGGAAGGAAACATAAGCAAAACACCCAAAGGTAAAAGCTGTCCTCTCTAGCTAGGTCTGCTGCTTCACCAGATGGGCAGAGAGCTGTCAGACGATTAAGACAAATTTCTCCATAAACGTAGAAGAAAAGGAGATCCAGCTCCCAATCTGAGAAAGCCTTATTTACATGCAAACACAGAAAACTGAAAAAAAAAAAAAATACCCCAAGCTCAGGAACAAACAAAAACCTGAAACACAGCACCACACTAAGATGATCAGGTATCAGTTTTTGAGAGTTCCCAAGGAAAGAACAAGTCCAGCAAGAGGACCTGTGCTGTGGTAAGGAGCATCTACATCGCCATGTATTCCTGCATTATGTAGTTTAAAATATTTATTAAGTAGAATGTTAATGATAACTTTATTCTCCCGTTGATTACCTCTCTTGGGCAGCTAAATATTAACAAGAGGTTGTTCCTTCTAGCTAATTTAGTAAGCAAGAGCTAATTTAAATGAGCATATCTTTTAGGACTAATCCACTGTGAATAATGTTCCTAACTTGTTTTCATACAGTAGTTGTGACTTATTTAGGCTCTCACAGTACTTCAGGGTTTTTAAAAGAGGCACTATGCAAATTACCCTGCTTAGTAACAGCACACTGGAGCGAGTACCTCCTGGTGGCGTGGGTTTATTGACTTGGCTTCGCACTTCTTCACCAACACACACTCCTGTGCGTGGGAGGGAGTTCAAACCTGCTAGATAATGCCTTCTAACATCTTCCTACTCAGGCGTCCTAAGAGATGTTTTCCCTTCATTTGTCCTTTTCAGATAAGCATGCTGTTCTTTTTTTTTTTTTTTTTTTTAATTTTTGTTTTCCGATATTAAGATGAGACGCTTGGTGATGCAGAAGCTGAGATGGAAACAGTACTGCACCCACTGAGCAGATTCACACTTGTTCAGGATTTATTTACTTTAATTTTGTTTTGGTATAAATCCTATTGGGGTTCAAAACCCAACACCATCTGGTTCCTCAGGAAACCCCAAAACACAGAAAACTGCCCTCCCCGAGGTCCCATCCCCTAGGAGATACACACAGCTGCTGCCTCAGCCACAACCATCCTGTGATGGGCTGGCAGTCCCCCCAAGACGTATTAGGTTTACAGGCACAGGTTCCCACTAGATTTTCCATCAGGAATGCATCTTCTCCCATCCAAGGCACTCCTATCCCTCCCTCAGAGGACATCCAGCTGCTGGTTTGGTTTCCCATCACCTCCCCAGGGCTGGCAGAGGGACCTGGCAGCTACCAGCAGGTTCATTAAGGGCTAAACACTGCCTGGTGGGCAAACCTAACCTCTCAGCTCCTCAGTGCCACATGCGCTGGGAAGGAGAATGTCCTTTTTTCTTTTCTCCTTCTACCACTGAGACCCCACTAGCCCTTACTTTGCCAGCCCCATTGCCAAGTGTCCCACTAGCTCCCCTTCCCTCATCCCCTGCATCACCCTTATGATACAAAACACTCCAAGAGCCAAGTAGAAGCTCCATTGTATTTTTTTCCCTGACAATATTCCATTTAAGAAATAAGTACAAAACCAATTGCCAACTAATACCTAGTGAAATCCAGATTTCAGCGAACCATCACATCAGGGAGAAGAGCCAGTCAAAGCACACAGAGGAGGCTAATCAAGGAACCAAGTGTTGTGCATAGTTGGAGATGACAGATCAAAGAATTAATATTCCCCAAGATCTTTTTTTTACATCACATCTGTTTTTCTGGCAAAATATTCTGTGTGTCCTTAGAAATTCCTCTTTGTACATTTTTTTTAACTAGAGAAAAAATAACAATTGGATGCATACTCTTGCTAGATATCCCACACCAATATGGAGCTTGTTACTGACTATCTGCCTGTGTAAATAATACCATGGGACAATTTTACACCATTATCCAGAAAATGTGCCCATAGTGGATTTTCTGTGGCTACTGACAGCTGTTGCACTGAACGATGCCATAAAGCTGAACACTTGGGAAGTACAATCTGCCCAGAGTACATTGCATTAACACTGTGACATTTTCAAAATGTAATTACCTTGGTCATTATTTAAATGACTGCTGTCCAGTTTTTCATCTTTGCTATTGCATAATCATTTATGAGGTGGTATCTTGTGGTTTTTTTTTCAGACTCCTGCTGGGTTTCTGCAAGGGTTTTTTGAAACCTGTAAGTAGCTGCTGTTAATGCAACAAATCTCATGAACAGAGAAAGCAATGCTGACCTCTGCATAACCATCACAGGTACCCAGAGAGAAAAAGTCTGGAGAAACAGAGAAAAGCTCTAGATTAGGGACTTCATATGAAATGTGCTTGAAAAGAGAAGGAAGTCTGATCCAGTCTGACATTTAGGCTCTCTTAGGGCTTATTCTCCTAACTTCTCTGGGACACAACAATGTTGTTGCAGCTGTTCTCTGCTGCCATCATCCTCTCCCTCCCCAGCTGAAGAGCCAAGCATCTTCTGCCAGAGCTCTCCAGCATGTTTCATCTACCCCAACCAGGTTAGCTATGGGGTTTTAAGCACTTCATGCTAGTCTGACTGATTTTGCTTCAGCTCTTCATACTAGGATCCTAGATCAATGGCATAATAGCTACTGACTGAGAACAGAGAATACCACAAATACCAAGGCAAGGCAGAAGCACACTCAGAGCGCTTGGTACCACCATGCCTGTTGCCAGTTAGCTGGTATTAGAGCCAGTCCAGTTTTTCCTATAGCACCTTGCTCAAATTGCCTTGGTAGGAGTTTGTGAACCAACTCCGTGTCTGCTGGAATTATCAGATGTTGAATTCATCTTTACAGCTAAGAACTGCCGTGGTGCTCTCAGGACAAGACACAGAGAAGAGAGATGGTTCTCCCAGTGGAAGAGAGGAGGCATCCCATATATAGGCAAAATTCCCTTGATGCCAAATCCATGACTACTGCCTGCTAAAGTAGCCTTGATCTCTAGCTCAGTATATAGTACAGATGGTCTTGAAGGACTGTTATTCACTGTATGGTGCAGTGCAGCACACAATATAAGATACATTTGAAAGAGAAAGGCTTCAATTCACTTTTCCTGACATTCTAGAACGTTTCTTTTCCAGAGAAGAGCAACAAGGCTGGTGAGGGGTCTGGAGAACAGGTCTTATGAGTAATGGCTGAGAGAGCTGGGGGTGTTTAGCCTAGAGAAGAGGAGGCTGAGAGGAGACCTCATTACTCTCTACAACTACCTGAAAGGAGGTTGTGGAGAGGAGGGAGCTGGGCTCTTCTCCCAAGTGACAGGGGACGAGGACAAGAGGGAATGGCCTCAAGCTCCGCCAGGGGAGATTTAGGCTAGACATTAGGAGGAAGTTTTTCCCAGAAAGGGTCATTGGGCACTGGAACAGGCTGCCCAGGGAGGTGGTTGATTCCCCTTCCCTGGAGGTGTTTAAGGCATGGGTAGATGAGGTGCAGAGGGACATGGTTTAGTGTTTGATAGGAATGGTTGGACTCGATGATCCGATGGGTCTCTTCCAACCTGGTGATTCTATGATTCTATGATTTTTAATTCCAGTGCCCAAGGCATTGGTTTGCCTCTAGGCTGGCCTAGGTCTTGAAGGCAGCAAAAAAGTGGGTTTGAGACCTTCCTCTGCCTTGTTCCTGAGCAGCTTCAGATGAAGCTGATTAGTACAAGCTGATGAGTAGATGAGTACAAGTGAAGACTGATTTTTTTTTTTTTTTTTTTTTTTTTTTTTTCTGTATAACAGTTCAGCTGGTCAGGAACATTCTGTGAAAAGCAGGACTAGGAGGAGGAGGGGAAGAAGTATAGAATATTGTAGTTTTTCTGCAAGCTATCTGTAACATCGTGACCAAATTATTTCAGCTTCTCATTAGATTCCATCCCAGGTAATATGGAAAAGGGTCAGTATCTGACATTTCCAAAGTGCAGCAGAGCTGACCACTTTATCTTCATAGGGACTTCAGGCAGATTACTGTGCAATTTAGTTACCTTAGTAACATCAGACAGCGTGTAGACTTGCAAATAGTTGTTATGTCACCTTGCCAATCTGCTGCTACACCTACAAGGAATGAAGAACAAGCAGTCAGCTACAGGGATATCACTCAAATCCATTATATTGGCATGTAAGAAAAACATTACCACTTTGCTTATAATATTAACTTAATTTCAGTGAAAAACTCCACATCTTCTATTATACTTTGGGACTTTTTTTTCCATATAAAAAATGACTTAGTAAAACTGGCTATTACTTCTGTCCCTCCTGAAAACACTCCTCACAAATGATATGCATCTCCTTAAAACAATATTGTCCTGATTTTCTTGATGCTACATACGCATCATTTTGATTTGGGAATTACATATTGAAGTAGCAGGTTTTGAAATAGTGGAAACTAGTGAACCTTGCATATACATAGGAGAGAAATGTTCTTTTCATAGAAATCATGAAATATGGATGACGATGAAAAACAAGCCTCATATTCATTGTTCTGCAAGCAAAAGGAAGTATGAGTGAAGCCTTTGTAAAAAACATATTTTCTAAAAAACGAATAGCACTCTATTATACATGTAACAAGAAGACAATTAAAGAGAAGTTGGCCTGAAATCATAGAATTATTCAGGCTTGAAAAGACCTCCAAGATCAAGTCCAACCATCAGCCCATTACCACCAGGCCTACTAAACTATGCTACAAAGTGCCCCCTTTACAAGCTTTTTGAATGCCTCCAGGGATGAAGACTCCACCACTTCCCCGGGAAGCCTGTTCCAGTAAAGACATTTTTCCTAATATCCAATTTAAACCTCCCCTGGTGCAACTTGAGGACATTTCCTTTTCTCCTATTGTTTATCACTTGGAAAAAGAGACCAACACCCACCTCACCCCAACCTCTTTTCAGGTAGATGAAGAGAGCAGTAAGGTCTCGCCTCAGCCTCCTCTTCTCCAGAATAAGCATATTAGATAAAGACATATGGAAGTTTTCTTCATTTATTTATAAATAGCAGAAAGACAAAATGCTTAAAGTTGACAAGTTGGTGCCTTAAAGCACATCTGCAAAGTTAACGCTAGAGGTATGAGGAGGATTTTGTGGTGATCAACAACACTTTTTTTATTTTCCCAACTTAGTGGTCTTCTGGCAACCTATTTAACATCTACCTCCATTACAGCAAACACCAGAAAACTGGACACGCTTGTATAGCTATTACCCAGCCGGTCATCCAGTGTATTACTTCAGAACATTGAAACAGCTGATTCCTTGTTCAAATGCTGTATTTGGGTAGGATGGCAATTTATTTTGGTCAATGTGCAATTATTAAGACTTGTGCCATCTCTCCAGCAGCAAATTGCACTGGCAGCTGGGGCAATAACACTTTAGATCACCATTCCTAAATGGATAGGCCCAAGCACATTTTTTATAGTCCTGTTTCTGGAGTCAACTATTTTTAAATGGAAAGTCTATCTTGAAATGACTGGATTCTCTACTATGTGATAAATCTCCTGTCTTGAGAGTGAAGTTGGAAAAAAAAATCAGGTAACTTTGTTAAGTAAGTTTCTTTCTTTAATTAACAGTCAACAACAAGAACTAAATGAGGCTCTTGACTTAATTTAGCAGAAAGCAGAATTTCTCCCATGATACCACTCTGCACAGGAACAAGAACAAAGTATAAACAAACATTCTTCATAACTCAAATTTCACCCTCCTTCATTTTAGTGCCTTCACTTTTTCTTTTATTCAAAGTTATTCTGAGAACTGTACCAGCCTGGCACCAGATCTGATATGCTCGTAATTGGGACAAGAATGAGGGAAGAAAGGAGAGAACTCTCACCCTTTATTTCCTTTGATTCTCTAGGAGGAAAGATGGCAAATCACCTCCTTTCTTCACCACATATGCAGGTATGGAGCAAAAACGATGACTACTTTTTCACAAGTTTTTAGCACCCAAACTTAAGCTAGAACATAGCTCAGCTCCTCAGTGGGAAAGTAAGATTTCTCAGGCAACATCTCAGGAGGCTTTAAAAAGATTTCCAGGAACTGTAGGTTAGGATATACTTTCAGAAAAAGTGTTTCATATCCCTCGGTGTATCAGGTCTAATGAGTAGATAAATACTATTTACCAGGCTAGACACTGAACACCTTCTAGAAACCTTTCTGCAAGTACAGAAGTAGGAGCTAAGGCTGAAGATTTGTGTTTCTTTCTGTAAGGGGAATGGAAGCAGCTGGATATTCATCTGGTAGCCCCATTACAATCCCAATGAGGACAATATGATTATCCACCTGAATGGCTAATTGCAAGAGTCAGACTGTTGTGCACAAATGTGTATATTTATTATACATAATATACAGATATGTGTACTAGGGTTGTGCTAAACAGCTGTTTATTTTAGAGGAGACAGCTGTTATTGGGATTCAATTTCTCATTTTTTTCAAATGTCACAGGAAGAAACATTGCATGTTAGCTCACAGTTGCATAAACTGCTCACTAGAATTAATAGAGTTGCTGAAAAACACATACAGAATTGCATTAATAATGAAGACTACCCATTACCACTTCAACGTTTTATGCTGGAACCTGACAAAAGAACAGATTAAAAAAACCTACCTCATTGACTGATTTTTCTTAATCTTAATTTCCACCTGTTATTGGAAGCCTTGTAGTGAGATTCAATTAATGTTTAGATTTTTTTTAAATTTAATTCACAATTATTTTCAATTCCAAATATGTACTAATTGTACATTACTTTAGTAATTAAAGTTTAGCTGGAATAAAAGCCCCATCTTACAAAATCCTGTAAAAATACATAGTCAGAGACAAACATAAAAGCCACACTTTAGAATGTCAGGCTAGAGTGAGGACAGGTAACACTCTTGCTCCTGGCATAATAAATGGAAAAAAGTGTACACAATCAAATTTTTAGAAATGCAAGTCTTTTCCTGTTCTTATTGAAAGAAGCAATTAATGCCTTTGAAAGCACTGGTTTGCTAAAGTGGTACCATAAAGTCTAAGCTTTCTTCAGAAAAGATGTCAAAATTTAGCCTCTAAATTCATTTTAGGTTTGCTCTGACCAGGGGAGATCATTGGAAGACTGAGCAACTGAAATGCTTAATCCTTTTCTTAATGTGTCAAGAATAAGCTTTTCTTCTCTGCTTGGTCCTCATTTCAATAAAGATGGTGTTTTGAAGTTTTAAGTATTAACTGCCTGATGTAATATTTAATGTGATAAAGTTTAAAAATATATAAATAAAATCCAAAAAAATGTACTATTTTGTTGCCATTACACCAATGCTAATTAAAAAAAAAATATATATTTTTTTTTACTAAAAAATAATGATGTGAAACTACATTATTTAAAGAGCAGGGCAGCATGTAGAGGGAACAAGTCTCACTATGAAGACTGAGTAAAATATTAAAAAAAAATATTTTTTCATAATGAATAACAAATTGGTTTGAAAGTAATACTTCATAGAAACATAAAATCATAGAATCACCAGGTTGGAAGAGACCCACCAGATCATCAAGTCCAACCATTCCTATCAAACTTCTATGAGCTTTCTCATATCTCTGTTTGGTCATTGGCTCAAACTTTTCCTAATGGTGTGTACTTCAAAGAAAGTTCCTCAAGCTAGCCCCATAAGAACAACCTAACTACTGCAAGTCTTGAAGAGTAGCTCATCTTAGTGCTTGTTGGGCTAATTTACTCTGCTGAGGAGGACTGAGATAGATTGACTTCCCCCAGGGTAGCTATGACTTTTTCTGCTGCCCTTCACTATCTACCTCTGCTGTGCCATGTAGACATACTGAAGCCCAATTTCAAGCTAAACAGCAGAACCATAACTTACTTACACTTGCTTGCCTTGGGCTGCCACTCTCTGTTTGCCAAAATGACATGATTTCTCTCCAAACATAAGAGTATGGTCAGACTGCAGTGGCCACAGTTGTTCCTCCAGCTCCATGCAGATGCTCGCTTTTCACAGCTGTTTATCCAGTTCCATGGAAAAGACATCACTACCTACAGAAAACAGTCTGGATTATTAACACTGTAACTATTGTAGTTTGGCTTGTGCAGCACAGAGCTCAGGCTGAGTGGAAGTCATTGATTTTTCAGTTAGGGATGTGCTTTATAGGCATTGCTTGCACTTTTCCTCTGTCCCTCTTACACAGCCTCCTTCCTCTTCAACTCTGTGTGTTACTACTGACTGCAGGCACAATGTCACAGTTCTACACTGCTTTCTTTCCCCATTTTTTTGTCCATCTGTCCGCATCTCCACTACTGTCAGGCTTGTTGCTATTCCCTGTGCCTGCCCTGGCCAGTTTCTGCCCCAAATCAGCACAGCTTCTCTTCAAGTTCTGCTTCTGGCCAGAGATCACCAACTGGAAATACATTGTCAAAGCCACGAGGTGTGGGGAGGAATCTGTCTCTCATGTGCATGGTACTCTGAAAAGAGTCATGAGAAGAAAGACAGACTGCCTGATTTAGGCACTCAGTTGAACTATATTTAGTGAAAGACAGATCAAGTAGAAAGAATTGCTTAAACTGCTGCAGATAACTGTTGTAATGGCAATTTGTGCACTTAATATGTGCTGTAGCTGAAGCTCTGGCACTCTAAATAGTCATATGAAGGTCAAAGTCATTCCCTCTGAGTCAGGCTGTGGAAACATTTTTTCTTTTTACAAAAGAACTGAGCAGGGGCAGACAAAGTAGAGCCCAGATCTCCAGAACTCACAGACAGGTCAAAGGCTACATTGCTTCTGCTAAGAACTTGCAGCAGTAAAATCTGAGTTAGTTTTGACATGTGCGGCTCTTGTGGGTCTTGCCTTTCCAGTTTCCAGTGCCAAACTTGTCCAAGCTGACGCTCTCCCAGTACCTGCTGGAATTGCTCTTTACTGTACCCTGTTCACAAGCTGCCATAGTCATCTCAGTCCTGTGCCTAAACCAGCTCAACTTAAATAAATACTCATACTGCAGTAATAGACCATCTGAAGTACCCAGTGAGGTCAAATATTTAGACAGATGCTTGTTTTGTTCGTCTGACATGTCTTACAGGAATGAATCCTGTACTTCCCATAGTTGTGGTGATGCTTTAGAAATCAAAACCCTTGAAAATATGTTATGCTCCATCTTTTCCAAGTGGATGCATCAAGTTATGTAAAATACATAACAGCAGTTCTTTAAATGGCTGTAAGACACTTTAAAAGTCCTGTTATCCCATATGTTAAAAAAAGATAATTGACTGAGCCTGTCCTAATGAACTATGAACTTACATCACTTTTACGTTTGGTTACAGCTCCTTCCTTCAACATAAAAGATGAGACATCTGTGAATTCTATTTTTAGGTATAATTTTAACTTCCAAATAGCAAAAATACAGGCTATATAAAAACCAGCAGTGAAAATAAGTTTCCTGCTTCTGTCCCACTCACACATCATGGGTTAAAACTTCATTGGCTTGAGTACCGAAGGGTAAATGATAGCAGCACAGTAAGGAGAGAAACTATATAAAAGTGAGAGCATTTTAAACATGATTTGTTTAAATTATACTGTTCAACAGGATCATCTAAATGCAAGTATTGACATATATAATATTTTACTATGGATTTCCACACCAGCTTATAATGTACAGTATTTTTGCTTCTCTATCAAAGTTATACTTCAAATATAGACTATGAAGTTGAAATGTTGGCAAGAGCTGAGGCAGCAGCTTTACTACGTGATGCAGCTAGATGTTTCTACTGGCCAAATTTTCAGCCTTGGGAACGCAGGAATGTAAATCTGATCCTAGATACACACTGAGTAATGGGATAAGTTTGAACTTAATTGCCTGTTTGCACTTTCAATTACCAGACCAAGCATATAAGCACAGGATTTTATGTACACAAGTAGCGTGTGGGTCAGGACCTCAGTAACCCAGGGGAACGATGTAGCTGCAAAGCAGCAGATATAAAAAATACATTCACACATTGATCTAGCTGATTTCTCCTCCTAGTTTCCAATAATCTGAGAATTTCCACAAAAAACATTTACTATTTCTTCCAATTTTGGTGGCTCTAGTAAATTTTACAGGACCATTTAGTGACTGAGGCACTGACTTGAGAGGCAAATAAGTTCTGTTCAGCTCCATACTTTGCTCCAGAGTGCTTGTGTCATGTCGGGCAAGTCATTTAACCTCCTGATAGCTCAAGGTCTCATCTGTATCACGGGAAGTACACAACCTGCCCAAAAGAGACTATGAGGATACAATCTCAGGAGATTCTCAGACACAAGAGCAATATGGCCTGAATAAATACACACAGTGAAAATGGTTTTCCATTTCCCTCCTGTTTATAATTCATAGGTTACTACTTCATTACCTTTAGCACTGAAGGACAATATATATCAGCACGAAAAGGAAATAAACATTAGTATTTTAATTCTGTAGCTTCCTTTGAGAAGATATTGGTCTAAAGAGCTATGCAAATAGAAAACTATAGGGAAGATCCTTTGCTTTTAACTAACTCAATACAAGTGCTCAATTCCTAGCAATCCAGAAGGCCATTTCCCTCTTAAATCCACTGCATTTAACTTTAAAACCTGGTAGAACATGAAAAGTAAATACCTAGCATGCCTGTGCTATATTCACTGCAGTGATTGCTAAGTAGTAGAGGATTTTCTGAGGTAGCTTTTAACTTCCAGACCATACTGCACACTAGAAAATCCCCCACACCTGACTTTTTGAGTGGCTAATAACCCCATATTGCTTTGGCCTGTTCATCAACTGATTCAACTCAATAAACAAGAGGCAAGAGCTCACTAATTAGATGCAATGGTGGCTTAGGTGAACCTACATTGCCACCATAGCTAAAATCGGAAAAATTAAGGGGCATCCACAGTCCTGGTTACTGCCAGTAGCATTGGCTGCCTCTAGAGTACACGTCACCTGCTGTCCATGGCTGGCACAGAGATCCAGAAACCCCAAGACTACTGCCTGTCTCTTGGCCACCAACTGATGAAATTAACTGGGCAGTGCCCAAAAATAAGTGGAAATCTCTCAGATGTTTACAGACCTTGCAAGGAAATTCAAACTCCAGGCATCAGCTGATGAAATATGGACAAACCCTTATGGTTGGGATGGTTCAGATTTATCCATGGATCTCATTTTTGTGGCAGGAGCTTCACACAAAACCTAGTTAAATGAGACGAGAAGAAGGACGTGTAGGACAAAGTTACAGGCTGTCACTTCAGTCTCCCTCTTTATCCATCACCCACTCATAAGTGCTGATCAGAGGGAAAGGTTGCATCCCTACATGAAAAAGACAGGCAGGCAGAGAAAGAACTGGGGAATTGTTAGCTTGTGGGGTTTTTTCAGCCCAGAATCCAATGGTGAATGTAAGATTGGTGAAAGCAGTAAAAATGCAGACTTAAGCCAGTACGTACTGGTGTTAAAAGCAAAGTTCTTTTTGAGGAAACCACAGAGATTTGGAGTGGCACTTCCAGAACAGCAGTCTGGATGAAAACTCAAGCCTGAACATCAACAGCCAAAAGCAGTCTAGCGAATACCCGAATCAAACAGGGAGACATAATGATTTGTCCTTTGTAACACGCACTGAGCACGGCAGGAAGCTGTTTTTATGGAGTTTCACAAGAATGTTGTGATTTAAGTTTTACTTCAGAGTGAAAATAACACTGCTTTTGATTTTGCTTCCTTTTTCATACAAAATGTGCATTTGGTTTCTTATTCTAATAAATTATTCTAATTAATACTACTTTTTAAAATTTGTTAGCCTAGTTTGTTATCTTTTCTTCAGGAGTTTACTTGGTTGAGATTAAAAAAAAACAGTATAACTGATCTGGATTTACCTTTCTTAAAATTTAATCATATTTCTTTCAGTAGAACTCATGGCTAACAAGAGACAGCAACTTTTTCACATTTCAGACTGCAACCACATGTGTACAAACATTTTCCATTGAAAGCATCAGAAGATTTTTCAAGGGGAGAGCAATTTGAAACTGCAGTGAAAGATCTGAATTTTAAAAGAAGCTTTACTGTGGATGACAGAGTCTGAAATACAAGGGCTTAAATGATAAAATGATGAATGTAAAGAAGCAAAACAAGTGTTAGGAGACGACGATTGGGAATGGGGGATGTGACGTAGGTGTAACTTTTGGTAAAAGGCAGATGAGAAAAGTGAGAACAGCAGTGGTGTTTTGGAGAGCAGAATAGAAGGGGCTTGCTGTCAAAATAATGACCAAAAAAAGTGTTTCCACTTTAAACAGAGAAATTTACAGTGTTCATTTTTATTACTATTATATTTAATAAGTAAAGAATACTGTAGAAGAAGCTAGAGTGGAAAAAAAAAGAAATTTACATAGCTGCATGGCTGATTTAAGATGACATTTGGGGAAAACTGAATACTGATAAAACAGCAATTCACTGGCAGGGAGGGGAAAGAGAAAAACAGAGGGCAGGAAAAAAAAAAGGTTTTGAAGGTAAACAGCAAAAATAAAATATAGCTACCATATATCTAAAGGAAACTGGCCAGTATTCAGAGTCATTGTGAGCTCCTCAGGCATGAACTTGTCTGAGAGACACTGTACACTTGGTACTGACATAAATGGTTTCCACCACACATCATAAGGTCAAGAGAAAACTGGTTCAAATACAAAATAAATGTACCAGGCATAAAAAATCCCATGTACACTGAAGCCCTGGAACACACACTGACTGAGTAGGATCAGAGGTCCATCAAATCCCTCCTGAGCAACAGGCCTCCTGCACTAGAAGTTTTCCAGAAACGACTGATAAATAGACAAAGTTCTTCTGAAATATCCCTGCAGGACATACTGTAGACATACTATCAAATCCATGAGACAGATTGTTTTTTTTCCAGTTTGAGGGTTGGAGATTGAAAAGTGATAATTAAAACAAAGGGACCATATATTCCTTGTTTCATCGGTAGTAAGATCAAGATTTGGGTAAGCTGCTGAAGAAATACAGAAGAACTTGTTAATTTTGAGTGAAAGACAAAGCTAAATCTCATGGAAAATCAGCATCATCTGCCAGGCTTGACAGAAGAACCACATCATTAAACAACTGAAAGATGAAAATAGAAAACAAAATGAGATAACTTCTGAGCCAGTGGCACTGGTAGGAGATCACATATTCACTCATTTACCGATGTGTTTCTTCCAATTTTTTAGTAAATTTTATTACAGTGTAAATGTTAGAAATAAAATGTTTTATAATTTATGGGTTGGATATTTAGCTCAGTGCTCAGAAGAGCCTTCAATATGACCCTAAAAGCTGCATTATAATTATCTTAGCTAAAACTCAATAAGTAATACTAAATTTAATATATTTCCTTTTTTATTAATATTATAGACTGTAACTGAAACAATATGGAACTCACGATACTCAGTAAAATGAGAATTTCAAAGATAAGCATTTACCCTGAAATGAAATTAGACCTTGAAGGTGGCCAAAACCTGAGAAGATACCTCATCAAACTATATAACCCTTACATTAATCGGGCTACATTTCAGGCTTTAAGATAAATAAGATTATGTGTTCATTTTGATGAAAAATTTATGTAATCTGACTAAATCTTGCCTAAGAAAAGCATAAAATGAAGCATTTTTCATCTTGAAAATAGAATGCATAATGGGAAAAAGCAAAGAACTCTAGAAAACTGATGAAAAGGGTATTTATATTGATGGTACCAATAAAGAACTCAAACAATTCTCTGAACAAATTCATCTTCATCACTAATTCAAACGATACTTAAAAAAAATAGAAACACTGTATCTGCACTACAGTTTAATAATACAATGATCTTTCACCTCTGATTAAGAAAAAATGAGCCTCTTTAATAGATTCATGAGCACGGACAATGGTAAATAAATCTACTGAATCCTGATTTTAATTGAAAACAGTCATTTCTTTTGTTCGGAAAGAAAAGATACTAAATAATATTTAAGTTAAGCTCCTGTAATACATGTTTATCTAAGGAAAGTGAGATAAATTATGCTTTTAGAGCATGGGAATGTATCACTGTTAAAAATAATATCAAATACGTGCATAACTAATTATAAGGGTTAAGACTACTTATATTTTATATATATATAAAAACACACTATACTTTTATATATATATATATACACACACACACTTACATTATAGCTCTGTAATTAAGCACATTACAGGAAAATATCTTGTATGCCAAAGAATTTTTGCTGTTTCTTGTATTATTAACAAAAAAAAAAAAAAAGTATTCATTAGCTCAAGGGGATTGTTTTGTTCCCTCCTTACCTCTCAATGGCTTGTCAGTTGCCAGATGTCTATTACAATCAATATTTGTTCACAAAATCAGGAAGATTCCCCAAATAAGGCAGTGATTTGCACTGTAAAAGCTCAACTCATCTCGGTCAAAGAAGTATTTCCTGCAAGCATCAGTAGATTTTTACAATCAAAGACCATAAGTTAATAGACCTCCACAACTCCAAGCTTCCCTTTAACAGCTCAAGGGTAAAATAAACTCTCTCTGATGTGTAAGTACCTGTGTGCTGAGCCTCTCCATGTGCTTTGTGGCTAACAGATCCACCTTCCAGATGAGTAGAAACTTCTTAGTAGATAACCCTGCTTGGCTTTGTTAATTCCTACATGTGGCACAATGTAGGAGTACTGAGGCCCTGAGGTCAACCTGCTATCCAGTGATCCTAGTATGATTTCAGATACTGGGGGCATGTTTGAGATGAACTGAAGAAGTTTACATGTTAACACAGGTGTTTTTAAAGCTGTCACTTATAGGTTAGTATAAACGTGATCCCATATCTGTGTTTAATATATATATTTTTTCTAGTAATTTTCTCTTTTAATATAAATTTTATTTTCTGTTTTGTCAGTCACACTAAGCTGGCTTCCCATTATGATATCCAGACATTTTTCAATAGAACTTTGAGTATAGCCTTAGTAAATTGTTTACTACTCTACAGAAAAGTCAAGTTAGCTTTTCCAGAGGGTAGGAGCCTCAGCAAGAGAGAGGGAAAGCAGATGTACCCAAACCACACAGCGAGAATAAAGAAAAATCAGGTTTTCAAATTCAAAGCATAAGCTATACCCAAAAAGTCCAACAAGGTGTTTGTTTCTGTTTTAAATTAATTTCTGAAGCAGTGCCACTAAATAAAATTCTCATGCGCATTTTCATGTTACGGTGTAACTCTCAAAAATTTTTAATCAAGATCATTGTGCCACAAGCTACCTGAACATTAATGAATTGTAGAAAAAAATTGTTTCTCTAAATATTTTTTTATCATGTATGTGGCTTAATTGCAACATATTTCCAGGTTACTGTATCTACTACTTTAGATTATTCAAACTCAGGAATTAAAATATGTCCTTAATACTAACAAAGTACTCCTATCTGCTTGGAAAACATAAAGTATGACAATGGTCACAAGGTGACTTTAAACCACTAGTCCTAATTGTGTTCACTGTAAGTCTAGACAAAAGTTTCTACCGTAATATCAGAAGCAGTTTATTTGGTTTTCTGCCTTGCTAGTATTTCACCAGGCTGCTTGAAATTACCTATTAGAAACATTTTACTGCCCATTTGCTTTTATTAAAGCATTTTAGACAGAAGAAATGTGTATTTAGATATGTGCACAGTTTAGAAATAAGCAAAATAAACCACAGACTGATTACGGCTGAATTAGTTTGAGAAACTGGAGCCATTTTCTGGCAAGAAGCAAAGAAATAATTGAATCTGCAAATTCCTAATTTCCTTTCTGTCCATTACATTTGTAGCAGAATTGACCGTGTGTCCCATCCACTACAATAAAATTGCAATTGCTTCACTGAAGCTTGCCCACCAAGGTCCCCTGTGCTGCTACTGTAAGCTGGTCCCCAGTACTTCTATTTCTAAATAGAGAGTCATAAATGTAGTGGATATGTAGGAATGGGCTTTTGTAGAAGCATCTGTAGGATTTGTACAGAAATGATGTGATTCCATTTACTCTGCCTATTACGTGATTGAGATATATGTAGTCTGGATGCATAAACTTCTTCAGAGATACTCTTAGCACTAGAAATTCAATAAAAACAAAAATAAAAAGCCCAATGGATGCCCCCGAAAGAGGTCTTAGTTGCAAAGAGGCTGGTACTGAACTAAGGGAGTATTTCTGCTGCAAAAGGTGAAAAATCTGTTCAGACAGAACACCTGACTGACATCCACATTGGTCAAGGTCAGCAAAATCTGGCTCTGAAGTCCTAGGAGATGGAAGAAGGGAAAAAGTCTTGCACCAGGAAATAAATGACCCAGAAAGGGGCAGGAGGGGATGGTAAGGAACCCAGACTCCCTCAAGGCAACCGAGAGCAGCCTAACTGATGAAACAGAGAAAAAGGAATTGAACTGAACATATATATATATATTTTTTTTTTTTTACTGCAAAAAATATGTTTGGTGCAGATGTTTTCATCATGCCTTAGTTCAATCTCTGCAGCTCACAAACTTCCAAGTAGAGGTAGTTATGAGCCTAGCATTGCTTTGCATTATCCTTTCTGAAATAATCATTAATGGTTTAAACATACTCTTCAGATAACTTCTTAATCCTGTTGGAATCCGGGATTTTTTTTTCTGTACAGAGGAATTGGATATTTCGTCTTTGGTCTTGGTGGAATGATACCACGTTCCATGAGATGGGATATTTGGGGACCTCGTTGTCTTGATTAGTTATGACCTGCTACATCATGTAGTTTTTCTTTCTTTCAAATGTTTTCTGTAGCTATTTTATTACTTGGTATATCAAATAACCATATTTCACAGATAACAATAATCCCTCTAAATAGTTAACTGAAAACAAGTGTTTACATCTAAAATATATTAACATCATGCATTAGCTGGAACCAATGAAAAATACAGAGCTCAGTTTCAGTACATATTAGCCAAATAATCAAGCCCAAATCGTCCCTCAAGGAACACTAATAAGTAAATTATACAAGACAGTAAAAATTAATAGGTTTTACTTCCATCAGAATGCTAGGTAATGCGTGATAGATATCTCCCTGTGGTGTAAAGCTAAAAATTGCATTATTTAATGACCTTTGCATCTGTACATTTAAAACCACGCACGATAATTTAAATTTATAATATGTTACTGCTTATTTCATTGTTCTGAGTTATAAGAATTGATCTCCTGGGGGAAATACAGCTCATTCCTACGACTTTCATTCCCAAAGGAGGGAGTGTTCTTCACAGATAGCCCCACTATGAGAAGAGAAATATTATAGAAAGTTTGTATGAGAAGTCAGGAGCCACATCTGTGCTACTCTGAGTATCTCCAAGCTGACATTATTTGTAACGTTGATCTTTCCAGCCTTCAGTATCTTCCATTGTAAACTCAGATTTCTTTAATATGTTATGAGTCATGACATGTTGTTTCCATATTATGGTCTTTTAGTACTTTTTGCAATATGATTTTGAACTTATCCTACACAAGTTCTCTTCAATTCCATGTCATTTACAATAATCCTGTTCTTCATCCCCACATACCTCACTAAGGAGCTCTGTTCTGTTCCCAGCTGCAGGTGGCTGGATTATACAAATCTGGAGGGGGCACACAACTCATAGGATCATAGAATCACCAGGTTAGAAAAGACGCATCAGATCATCGAGTCCAAGGCTCATGCTCTCCTCCCCTCAGCTGACTTTGGGAAACTTGAGCAGCACTAAGATCTTCCAGCATTTCCCTCCCCTGATTGATACTGAAAAGTGACTGAGATGGAAAAAAACAATACAGAGTCTCATAAGGATTTTTACAAATCACACATAAAGAAATAACACAGAAACCAAGACGACTGGAGCAGCTCAAGCTGAACATGCACATAGGTCCAGTGTCCTCCAACATTGCCCACAGCCAGTTTTCAGAGAATCACACCAGCAAAAAGCAAGAACACAACCATTTTCCCCACAGTACCTCACCAGCCTGCAGCTATTTGTGATTTAAACATTTCCTGAAACTGTGGTGGAATCTTTGTGTGCGACAGATTTTTACCTCTAAGGATTTTCAGTGTGGTTCGTTTTTTTCCTTCGTTCCAGTGACTTTTTGAACCCATGCAGATTTTTGGCGTATGCTGCATCCTGTAAGGCATCTGAAGAAAAGAAAAAT
The DNA here is from genome assembly GCA_033558105.1 of Coccyzus lansbergi. NCBI lineage: Eukaryota > Metazoa > Chordata > Aves > Cuculiformes > Coccyzidae > Coccyzus > Coccyzus lansbergi. The sequence continues at coordinate 1,725,902 of JAUMJK010000675.1, forward strand.
TAGGAAATTAATAAAAAAGAAAAAGAAAACAAGAAACAGTAAGGTCAGAAAAAGCAACCAATAAAAAGAATTGGAAAAAGGAGAGTAGAAATAGACTTCTTCAAAGACTTTTACAAAGGTTAACATGTTGATCATTCAACATTAAAGATCAAGGATTAAACAAAAGGGAGAAGATGTGGCCAAACACTAGAAGATGGAAATTTACATTTTTAAACCCAGTTGGTTCTATGTCTTTCCCTAATAATTAAAATTAATTAATTAATTAAAAATTGACAGTGGTAACCATTTTACTACATTGCTATAAGGATTTAACTATTAACTTCAGAATATTCTCAATTTGGATTCATTTTAATCATGTTTTCATGTAATTACATGCTCCAAATAATTTTTTTTTTTTGTAGTCTAAGCCGTTTCATGATGAACCCTGTGTAAACTATCACAACTGCAAACCAAAGATGTGCTGTCACTGTTACATTTCCTGTTACTGGGAATATTTTCTTAGTATTCATATGAATAGTGAATTAAATTGCTTACATGACCTTCACAGAGTGAACTATGGCTAATTAGTTATTTGTGCTCTCACATAAATAATCTTGAGGAGGCAATAATTCTACTGAATATGCATTAACTTCAAGAAAGTCTCTGAAAACGGACTAAAGTAGTAATGGATTATAAAGCAAATATTTCATTTGAAAACCTCCTCCGAGTGAACACATGCATTAGTCGTTCCTCGGATCACACCGTGTTGGTGTGGTGAGCTGTTGTTGCTGCATCCTGCTCAAACATTACATTTGATTAATAGAAAGTCTCTCGAGGCTTTGATTTTGTATTTTCAAAGCTTGAAGTGGCTTCATATTCATAAACAGAAATCGCTATTTAGAATCGTTGTTTGCTCATCAAAATAGCGTAAGAGCCAGGCTGGCCTAGAAGCAAACAAATTAGCCATAAAGATAAGTCATCCCTGTTATTAATAGGAAGATGAAAAAGAAAAAGAAAGGATGATGAATGCTCCCTTCTGCTTTCCTGTCTTTGGCGAGGCAGGAGCAGGGGTAGAGCAGGGAGATAAGTTCCAAGGGCAGCCTGTTCAACCCCACTAGGGCAGAGACCAATGGACTGAGTTCAGGGGATGTTTCACCTGAGCCTTGCCTTCAGCTGAGACCATGTGGGAAAGCTTCACCACAGATTTCACCTCTCAGTTTACCCACCGACTACACCTTTGTTTTCAGCTATGTGTTATTTTCATGTCAGTGTCAAATTTCCCTAAGCCTGGTCAGGAAAGAACCCAAAGCTGCTTCACAACTTGTGCAGAGAGATATATTTTGTAGGTGCTGTGCAGACAGTGCTGAGGCACAGCAGGGCAAGAACACCTCTCAGTATTTCCAAAGGTAAGTGGCTTGGAATGGCTTGCAAAAATGATTGAAAGAAACACGTGTTTTCATAAGAACTGGAAATGATACAATCAAACAACCACAGAAGCATCCTCTAGTGATAAATGTTACTTATCCTCTAATGTTTGGTGTAGGACATTATATATGCAGAGTTTCATACACATCCCACAGCAATCTGGATTTGATAGCTAGAATATATATTTAGCTCTTATCTTGTGGAGTGACTTTTAATGACATTTAGAAGTGCTAAGGCACTTTGAGGATTAGACTTTTTATTAGTCCCAGTGTTTCCCTGTAAGCAGTTGCTCAGATATTAAACAGTCCCTCTGCCAGCTTACATAAACATTGAGCCCATTTGATATGGTGCAAATGTTTCATGTAATATTGTTTCAATGAGTTTATTCTAGTCAACTTTATACATTTACCTGCGTAAAAACCTTCATAGTGTAGTAATTTACTTCATCTCCGTATTAATAGATATTGAGTTTTGAGAAGCTGCATCAATTTTTATTCAGCCTGGTTTTGTTTCACAGCCAGGCAAAACTTTCTTTTGAAGTAGGTACTTTTCTCACTTTTCTTATCAGAAAGAGCACAGGTTAGCACTTAAACTATAAAACCCCCCCTCCAAACTAAATAAAACAGCACTTGGATTAAAAGCCCTGTGTCTGATATCCACTGTCCTTTCTCTGAGTATGACTTATGGCAGTACTAACCCAGCTCCCTCCACAATAATGTGTCATGTTAAGCTAGCAAAGGTGACTGAACAGCTCTGTATGTTAGGGGCAGACATTCCTGTTGCAATGTAAAGACAGGATTTAATAGAAGTGGTTTAGTGTTCCCATCAGCAGTGGTTGAGTACACAGATAAGTCCATCCTGCCAACTTCTGCTTGCAGCAGAGCACAGGGTGAACTGGTAAAGCGCAATGTGCTTTCAGCTTTCCCAGTAAGGCAAAGGCTTAAGGAGTCAGATCCCCAAATCCTTCATGCCCTCAGGTTCAATAATAAAGAGAACAAAGTTATAGTTACATGGAGGCTTTCAATGTGTCCCAATTAGGGCTTCTGTTTTCGAAGAAAAACCTTAAATGAATTCCCAGAGCATTTTGCTAAAGAAAAAAAAAAAAAAAATCCTGCTGTTGTTTATCTTACCCTATCTCCCTGAAAAGTCAACAAAACTACCCATATAACACATGCTGCCTACAACTGTGTGTGCCCAAGCTTCCAGGTATCAGTTTCGTATTTTTATTTTATACTCTTGATAAGCAGCACAGTCACAAGCCAAAGATGGGCGATTAAAAGGACAAAATGTTCCTTCCAGTGCCTGGAAGGGGCCTGCAAAAAAAAGCTGGTGAGGGGTGTTTTACAAAGGCATGTAGTGATAAGACAAGAGGGAATGGATTTAAATTGGAAGGAGGAAGATTTAGATTAGACACCAGGAAGAAATTCTTCATGATGAGGGTAGTGAAGCACTGAAACTAGTTACCCAGGGAAGAGGTGGACGTGTCCAAGGTCAGGTTGGATGTGGCCTTGAGCAACCTGGTCTAGTGGGAGGTGTGCATGGCAAGGAGTTGGAACTGGATGATCTTTAAGGTCCCATCTAGTCCAAACTGTTCTCTGATTTATTCTGTTGTAATGTGAAGCTTTCTGTACAACAATCCTACTCCTCATGATAAACCACAACTACTTTCAGACTTCAATGTTGCACTCTGGAACGAGCTATTCCCAAAAAAAAAAAAAAAAAGCGTCTTTCTCTGGCAGGAGGAAGACCATATGAACATTTTTACCACTCTGTTTTTCAGTATCTGATGTTTTTTATTGAAAGAGCTGATAAATTCTCCACTATCTGAGCGCCATCACTCATCACACTGAGCCATAAAGTCAATTTTTAACACTGTGTAAAAAGAAAGTCAATTGTTGCACTGAATACTGCAGCCTAAATACAGAACCTGGAAATGTAGGATTTTTGTGTGACGAAGCCAATTATTTTCCTCTTGTGAGTTGATTTAGATTATATTTCAAAGTATAAACACAATAATTCCAGTGTTCTTTCTTCCAGCGGAAATGCGTGTAGCTTCAGATAACAAGATAATGCGGAGAGGATTCATCTCCTACAAGCTGTCTTTGTATGGTTTACAGAGCTAAATAAGTGAGGGATGCGCAATACATAATCACAAAGCATCTTTCTGTGGCAAGAGGAGATATTTTCTACATAATAAATGATTTTTTTTTGTTCTAGTCTTAAAACAAGAATTAGAGCAATCAGCTATATGGAAAACATCTCTGAACTGTTTCAGCATTCAGTTCTGTATAAGTTTCCTCAGAAATTTTGCAAGTCAGGCTGTGACAGAGCATACAGGTATACCTCAGCAAAGTTGTTTCTTGGGATGAAATCAACATTTCTTGATTTGGTTATGCTCACTAAATCACAGTTAATTTACCTTTAATAGTTACTCCTGCAAGCCAGTCTTTCCCTTTCTCCATCAACAACTAAAGTGTTTATACAGCTTATTATTCATTATTAAAAGTATCTACTGTAACCATCCTGTGTCCTCAGTAATTTATAATTGTAAATTCATGCCTGAAGGTCAGATTAATATTGAAGTTTTGCTCTGTAGCTTTCCTATTATACACATATATACAAACAAATGTGGAATAATCAGAAGGCTTAGGAAGGCCAGTTATGAAAACAATCCACTAACATTCCCACTGAAAACCCCTAACATTAATCTAATGTTGGCAAATCTCATGAGATCCCTTGCTATCCAGACCTGTAAAACAAGAAATACTAGTTTTCTTCCACCTCCCCTTCTACTGTCTAGATGACACTTGTGTGGGTTCAGAGATAGAGGATAAAGAAAGGATTTGATACTGGAGATTGCCAAGGTGGGTTTTGTTTCTCTGACTACTTCAAGGTACAATTCCCAACTCAAGTCAGAAATAAAGCAGAAATTCTACAGCTTGTGCATGGAGCTGTCATCCTCCATCTCACATTGGGTCACATCAGGATGAATCTGCTAATAATTTGAACAGACCGTGTCCCTGTTTTCAGTGAGAGCAACTAGTAATTGACAGTGAAAATAATGCTCAGTATGATAACACATTTGAGGTGGTTTCCCTTGAAATCTCTTCTGCCTCAGTTGCACTGAGTCCTCCAGTTCCAAAAGCCTCCATACAGAAGATTTCTTACATGAACTCACACAGACTCAGCAAGGAAACACTTCAATAAAAAAAAAAAAACAAACCTCCCTACAGAGCAAAGTCATCCAAGTATTCATACAATTCCTAAAAAACCTCAACAATGTTTTCAAATGCTGCAATGCAGTCTTTTGTAATAAGAACAGTAAAAACTTCCAGGCCAGCAATCTTACTGGAAACCTGCAACGACTCAATTGTGATTGATAACATCAATTTGCGAGCAAAACTTCCAGCAAATCATCTCATTGCAACAAGAGGCATCCTGCCTGGGATTTCCCACTTGTGCAGCCATTATAGTAAAGATGATGAAATTGTTTTGAAAGTATTTCTAAGAGTCTAGTATCCCCATAGACTTTAGATTCTGAAGGAAACAAAAGCCGCTTTCAAACTTCTAATTCTGTCTGTGAGTTGGGACACACTCAAAGTACTTCCCAAATATTACAACACACTCTGGACATGTAAGACGTGGGTGGGAAGATTCCACCCTTCATAGATCATAGAATCATAGAACAACCAGGTTGGAAGGGACCCATCGGATCATTGAGTCCATCCATTCCTATCTAACACTAAACCATGTACCTCAGGACCTCATCTACTCGTGCCTTAAACACCTCCAGGGAAGGTGAATCAGCCACCTCCCTGGGCAGCCTATTCCAATGCCCAAGATCCTCTGTGTGAAGAACTTCCTCCTAATCTCCAGCCTAAATCTCCCCTGGTGGAGCTTGAGGCCATTCCCTCTTGTCCTGTCCCCTCTCACTTGGGAGAAGAGGCCAGCTCCCTCCTCTCGACAACCTCCCTTCAGGTAGTTGTAGAGAGTAATGAGGTCTCCTCTCAGCCTCCTCTTCTCCAGGCTAAACAACCCCAGCTCTCTCAACCACTCCTCATAGGGCCTGTTCTCCAGCCCCTTCACCAGCTTTGTCACTCTTCTCTGGACTTGCTCCAGAGCCTCAACATCCTTCTTGTGGTGAGGGGCCCAGAACTGAACACAGGATTCAAGTATTCACTAGGTGGTAAAATACTACTCTGTGGGTAAGGAACAAACAATATTTGATGCTTTCCATTTTTACTGCTCTTAAGCATATCTGTGGAACACGGCTAGCCAAAACTGTAATCTCATCCATGAATTTATCACTACATTAAGAGATTTTCCCTAACATGGGTGATGAAAGGTGACTTTTGAGGAGAAGGAATAAAATGGGAGCGTGCTAGGAATTGACAAGGGAAGCACACAGGGTGTTTTTTTTATGTCTATTTCCTCATTAGCTTACCAGGGAAATAAGCATACTATAAAGTTCATGTTGAAGAGAAAGGTCAGGCTTCACTGCACAGAGTAGGCTGCTCTTGAAACAGAATCATCAAGGAAAATATCAGGACAGGTACAGTTGAAAAATGGAATTTCATAGTTGCTTTGTAATAATATTTTCCTACATTTATGCTACAATTCCTTAACATTAAGAGGATTTTCGGAACAAGTCCTTTACACCTCTTACAGATGCGAATTTGCTCTCCTAAAGTAAAAATAAAGAGATATCAGAACTAATCTTAGAACCTTAAGTGTTCAGAATTAATCTGAAGAAATAGATCATAGAAATATCTAGATTGCAACCAGCTTCTTGCTAATAAAAAAAGAGGACCTTTTTCCCCTGTATTAAATGAAGAGCTTTTATCTTCCCAAAGGAGTATGAAGTTGACTTTGGAAGAGTCATGGCCACCTGCATCCTGTGGACAAAGGTATAAAAAAACAGTCCATCTCACTTCAATGACTGTATTTATACTTATGATCAGCACTCTAATTGTGTCAGAAGAGTTAAGGAAAAAAGAAAGGTGTGGGAATCATTATATGAGCATTCAGGAGTTGCCAGCTTCTCCAGGCTAAGTAGCTGGTGTAAAATATGATCATGTTTATGTTCTATAAAGGGTTACAAATGCATAAGTCCTCAATCAGGGTTTCTAATCATGCAGCAGTTTTTCTGTTTCCCATTCCTTCTCTAAATGCCTTATAAGTGTCACCCTCCATTTCACCTGTTTAAAGTCCAAGCAATTTCATTATCATCCAGTTTCTTGAAGTTTTGGCAAGTCTTTTTGTCTACATGCCTTTCAGTACAGATGATATCTTTATTAAGTTAGTCTACACAGTCCAGAAGCAGCAGCAACGAGACAATCTAGATTGTTTAGTTGCAGCAATCAATAAAGAAAGATGTTCTTTCTAATTTTTGTACCGCTAAGTATTTTCACTTCAAGATAAACCTTCATTTTTCTTGCAACTCTAATTTCTCATTAAAACAGTTCTTCAAAATGTAGCATGTTAGGATAGTTTTTCAGGGTTTTTTCAGTTCATTTCACTTAGTAGTAAAAGTCTTATGGTCAAACCTACCTATTGATTGATATACGTGAGATTTCTCTTTAAGTCAATAATAACCCTTAGAAAGAATCAGTGTCTCTTCGCTGCTATTTATACATAAAGAGTTCTATTTAACTGAACTGGTGTTCACAGTTTAGCCTTTCAGAATTTATTTTTTTTTTGAGGATTGCCCTTCTTAACTCTATTGGAATCTACTACAAACTAAATCAGAGGAGAAAAGCTCACAAATAAATGATAATCATAACTCAGTGTTTACTGCTTCATGCCTTTATCTTATCATTCTAGCAGCAAAATTTCTTATGTATTCTTAAATTAGTTTTCAGTAGCATAGCAAGAAACAGTGTGCAAGTAATAAGATGACTGCATTAAAGGGAGCACTGAATTTATGATCTACCCAACAGAAATCTATCAATTTTGATTGGGTCCCAGGCACAGTTACTAATATCATTTCACACTATGTTGCACAGTTTCTCACCAGGTTTGTAAATTGCCTCATAAGACAATATAATATTGAAGGAAATAAACAGAACTACATCACCGAATAGATTATTTGTTCATTATTTAAGAAAGCGTATTTTGTTTGGAAAAAATGTGACTGAAAGCAAATATTCCCTGCTTTGTTTCACTGATTAATTCTGCATTTTTTTTCCTGGTATATTGTTATTACTCTATCTCAAAATCCTTGAAATAGAACAGTAAGAAAATAACTGCTCATGGAAGGCCACACCTGTACATAAGATTCCTATAAAATCCTTTCTTTCAGGTATATTCCTCCCATTTTTCTGTCTATATAACAGTGATGCAGAAGAGGGAGATTACTTTTGCTTAATATTAGTCTGATTTTACTTATTCCTGATTTTAAAAAATACCATTATGATGAATAATCACTTTCCATGACTGATAGAATTCTAAAACAGTATAAAATATTTTCTTCGACAAACTTGATGGCATTAGAGCTCTAAGTGAGGTCATCTGATTTTCACAAGTAATCAGGAACTTCTGAATTCTGTCTTACACCTGCAGGTTTCAAGCATAGTCCAATAAATCTCATTTTTGCAAAATGCTTAAGGAAGGATTATCCTTTACAAAGGCTCAAAGAGACGAACAGACTAAGGAGGTAAGACCTCAAGTATTTAGGGCTCCATTACTGATGGTGTCAGCCTGAAGCCCAGTCCTACTCTGTCCCAAAGTTCTTTCAGTGCTTCGCTTGCTTGGCCACTACCTGCTGGTTCATTGAACTCCTGACATTAAGAGATATTTGCTGAACTCCTGAAGCCTATCGGGGCTAGAGCAGATGTGAGAACATGCAAAAATAGGGGTAGAAATATCTGGGGAAAACTTTAAAGATAAGAAACAATCACGGCACTGTAAATGCTTCCAAATCTACATTTGGAATGAATCTTTGCTTCTAAAAGCTACTAGGGATTTTAAAATTCTAATATATATCCTAATCTCACAGACTACTCAATCTTAAATCTTGCCTGGCCTAGAAGTAACAAGTGTAACAATAAAAGTTTTCAAAACAGGTATGAAAAGCCTAATTGTGACAATCCTGCCCTAAGGGAAGTTATTACCAACTCCTGTCAGTTAATGCTTAGTGATCCTGTCAGTTTAGCTCCTAAAAACTTGAGGGTTTTTCATGCATTCTGATTTTCTGTAATTAATTTTGATCTTCTCATTATTCACATGAATGTCATATAATCTCCTTTTTACCCTTCTAAGTTCTTGCTCTTAGAGCTACCTAGTAATAAAAAGCTCCAAAGGTTAATTGCCCATTGTGTGTGGTACCTATTTCAGTGTATTCAAAGTGTGTTATCTCTCCATTAAACTTTGTGTTCCTACATGAAAGTATAACTAGGAGCATCTGATAAGACATCCTAACAGTGTTATAGAATCATAGAACAACCAGGTTGGAAGAGACCCATCGGATCATCGAGTCCAACCATTCCTATTAAACACTAAACCATGTCCCTCAGCATCTCATCCACTCATGCCTTAAACACCTCCAGGGAAGGTGAATCAACCACCTCCCTGGGCAGACTATTCCAATGCCCAATGACCCTCTGTGTGAAAAACTTCCTCCTAATCTCCAGCCTAAATCTCCCCTGGAGGAGCTTGAGGCCATTCCCTCTTGTCCTGTCCCCTGTCCCTTGGGAGAAGAGCCCAGCTCCCTCCTCTCTACAACCTCCCTTCAGGTAGTTGTAGAGAGTAATGAGGTCTCCTCTCAGCCTCCTCTTCTCCAGGCTAAACACCCCCAGCTCTCTCAGCTGCTCCTCATAGGGCCTGTTCTCCGGCCCCTTCACCAGCTTTGTTGCTCAAGAAAGGGGAAATATTATTACCCTAGAAATATTATTACTTCTCTGGACTCTCTCCAGAGCCTAAACATCCTTCTTGTGGTGAGTGTCCCAGAACTGAACACAGTTCTGTAATTGTTAACAATTGTTAATTGTTCTGTAGGACCCTGCTATTCCTCTTGTTTGTTTGAAGTTATTCAAACCATACTATTCCTCTCTTTTTTTCTCAGGTATTTCCTATACCAGTATTCTTTAAATGCCATTTTTTACCATGAGGACTTCCTGCAGCAGAGTGCAAGGAACAAAGTATATCAAGGCACTGTATGTGAAGAGCGTAACATGCAATAACATCTGCAGCATCCCCAACAACTATTATGACATGGAAAGCATGCACAGGTGAAAAGCACCACGTTCACCAAGCCACACTTCAAACCCCAGAGCCACTATCCTTCTTTTCTTCCTCTACACTGCAAGTGGAGGGTGGTGCCTGTGTTCAGACCATCCTTCTGGTAGGCTGCTCAAGTTAGTGGCTGTGTACACATCTAGGCTCAGTTTAAATACTAAAAATATTATGGTACTTGAAATGACCAATCATGAAACAGCATAAAGCAACTGATCTACAGAAGACACAAGCACTGCATTAATTTAACACAGGAGAAGAAAAGCTTGATAATTTAGATAACTGTGTTTTGTATAATCAAAATGCAAAGTGGTGGACTCATAAATAATACATGTATGAAATGGATAACATCATAATTGTTTGATAAAATAATCTCCATGCTTCCTTTCAGTAATAGAATGAGCATGGTGATTTTACCATGTCATAATGTTAAATATAATTATTTCATATCATTATTTATAAATGGGCTGAAAGCATTGATCCTTCCATCAGGAGTTTACCTCAGGATAACTGCATTCTAGTAGTGATATGTCCTTTGACATTGCTGTTCTAATAATGTACTAGTTGAAAATGAAACAGTCTGAAAATCATGTGTCAGAGAGCGCATTACAAAATATGTCCAGGAGCACATTACAACAGAATGAGCACACCGAGTATCATATCGTGGTGGTGGGGAGGACCACTACAAACACCTACTTTCTGCACTTAAGGGTCTAGCTGTTTTAAAGAAAAAGCCGTTTTGGGCAGAGAATGACTCTACAGAATTTCAGCAATGAACAAATTAAATTGGCAGGATTTAACAGCCAATACCTATTTGGTCCCTAGTTGTGAAAACCTAAAAAATTTTAAAAATAAAAACCCACAAGAAAACCTGTTTTATCCAAGTTTCTTTCATGTCCTGGCTTTGCATAGATTCTCCTACTGCTATTCTTTCTCAGTGAATTTTTACTCCTTAGTGGAAGACACTCACTATTCTTACTAATGGAGAAGCAGTTAGTTAATCTGGAAAACAGATTAATCATAGAATGATTTGGGTTGGAAGTGACCTTAGAGTTCATCTAGTTCAAATCTCCTTGCCACAGGCAGACATCTCCCACTGGACCAGGTTGCTCGAGGTCTTATCCCACTTGGTCTTGAATCTGTTAAGTATCTTAGTAGATACACATACTTTAATTATAAACCTTACTAGGACTTTTTACACATTTTCAGTGTAATTGCACCTGCTGAGAACATACACAGGAGGTAGCCTGTGAATAGTTACATGAGCAGAAAATGATCTTAAACAGTTCAAATGTTTAAACTGTTTAAGGGATAAGGTAAAGTAAATGGAGAATAAGAAGTTATTTGTCTGGTACATGAAATCATTCAGAACTTGATAGCCGGCATGGAAGTCCTTCTCATCCTGTTCCCAGGAAGGCTGCAACTGCCCATCTGAGGCCATAGTAGCATCCCATCTTGTTCAACCTCAAACATGCCACCAAGCTCAGCATTTTCCACAGTCTACAGGTGGCTCCTGCCTGCAGGATGTAGCTGTTTGGGGTCTTCTCCAATGTATCTAACCATGGCACCTTCTGTCCAAGGGCAGACACTGTCAGACCAAATATGACCACATCTCTTGGACTTATCCAGTTGCATTGCATGAAAGGACCTCAGTTTTAAAAGTATTTAAATTGTATTGTATTTAAATTAATTCCTTCTTAAAAATGTACAACCAAACACATAAGGGTGATTTGGTGCATGTATTCTCAAAGAAGGTATGTCAAAGACAGGCAAGTTAGAAACACTGTATTTCACTTTGTCTTCTAGGGTAGGTTCCAGTGCATGGTTGGGTGCACTCTCTAAAACATGTAGCAATACACGTACACAACCTGTTCTGTCCACCAAGATGTGTCTGTGTAGTAAAAGATTGTACGTTGGGTTGACGGACTCCAGAATTCTACAGAAATTGGGATCATCTCCTTTTTGGATTCATCTAGGGAAAGCAAATATAAGGATGAAGGTACCCAAGACCTATCTGTGCTGACTGAACTTTCCTTAAACCTAGGTCCCATTCTCAATTTAACAAGATAGTTATGGAAAATTAAAGTTATACATGCTTCATTGTCCAGAAGGTATAAATCCAAAGAGATAGACAGCAGTACAAAGGATTTTGTAGTCTCCAAGAGATTATTTAGACATTAGTAATTGATGACATGAAAGAAAAGAGACTACATCATCTGATTTCAGACAGAAGTATTCTCTTTCCAAGACAGAAGAGTTTGAAATTGCATTCAAACTCCCCCAGGGACGGTGGTATGTTTCCCCTCAGTTCTTTCACTGCAGCTGCTCAAGTTGTGTTTCATTTCAGCTTCACTGATTCCAAAGTCCTCCAGCACATACTACTCCTTAGTGAAAGACAGTTCTAAAATATGAAATAAGGAAGTCAGTTACATGCCAAGAACATCCTCAGTTTCTGATGTTGCAGTCAGTATCATCATGCATTTGCATATCAGGTAACTGCAGCAGAGACCTTGGCTCACTGATACACAATCTTTCACTAAAGGAGAATTAAATTAGAGTATTAGTGTATTTTATACATTTTTAAATGTTCTTTCAATATTTACTTGTTCAACCTTATATTTAGTGTCTAGACTTTAAAATACACTCACCTTGTAGCTAGCTTTTATATTTTTTGACTAATTAGTGCTCAGATAGCTACATAATCAACACTTAAATGAAATGCTGCAATACACTCTTAATGCTCAAGATGTATTTCCCCCCACCCCAGAGCTCCCTTGAAGATATTAGCATATAGAATAACCACAGCCTGTTTCTTTGGAGGAATTTACAGGTATCAAACCCCTTGGATTTCCCTATTCATCCATTACTCTTCCGGACTGCTTTAAAAAACAGGCTAAATAGTTTTTCTCCTGGGACATGCACTTGGAAGGTTTCCTGCACTATTTTTACCCACTCAGAAAAAGATACATTCATTGGTTCACTGTTTAAGAATTCACAAACATTTTTATGTTCTGAAGATGGTCACATGGGACAAGAGTCATTTATATTTCAATTATTTAGTTCACCTTTTTGGCTTCCTTGGATGATACATTCAAGAGGAAACAGGGAAGAACTAGGAAGTTATATGCCTTTCCTTTTCTTTAGTCTGAGAGAAAAATAATAGAAATTTAGAGCCTGAGGAATTGAGAACATAAGTAATGAAATGAACCCCAAAACTACCCAGGTCAAAATGTACAGAAACTAATCTACAATGAGTCCATGCAGTTTCCTCTGACAAAGGAGTAATATTTATCCTCTAACTATTCCGTCTTTCCACATTTCTACTGCACATCAGCTGAAAATTGGGTTTGACACTGTTTTCTGTCCAGAAACATCCTCAAGGGACACTATGGATACAGTGACACAGAGGCATGGAACAACATGGATCAGACTCTATGAGGAAGGAGCACAGATGCTGAAGCACAGTGTCAGTGTTGCTAATCAACAACTTTTAATGATCTAATAAAATTCAAGAGAAATATAATTGTAGAGTTTCTCTATGGTGGTGGGTGCCTTTTGTTTGTTTTTAAATAAGTTCCTATGTCATGATTACAATGCAAACATTTGATAATGACAAGTCAACTTTTCCATATATATAACCCCACTTTGTAGCTCAGTGTATGTGTTGGACTAACTGATGGTTGCTACAGAAATTAATTAGTAGAATAGGAAGCAATAACAAAGTCCTTGACAAATCTCTTCATGTTCACCATGAGAAGGATGTTGAGGCTTTGGAGCAGGTTCAGAGAAGAACAATGAGATTTAGGCTGGACATGAGGGAGTTTTTCACAGAAAGGGTCATTGGGCACTGGAATAGGCTGCCCAGGGAGGTGGTTGATTCACTTTCCCTGGAGGTGTTTAAGGGACGGGTGGACGAGGCGCTGAGGGACATGGTTTAATGTTTGATAGGATTGGTTGGACTCGATGATCCAGTGGGTCTCTTCCAACCTGGTGATTCTATGATTTGTTGGGCAAGATCCCATAGCCCAAAGATCACATCACTAGTTACCAGTCTCTCCCTGAATCTGATCAGGTTACACATTGCCTTTGAACTCCTGTTTGCATTTTGTGGCTGGGGAAAAAATATATTAGAAAAGGTGTTAAGATCAGGTGGTTCAATAGTTAAACCTTCAGAGATTTCTGTTCAGCTTTTTAAAGCTACCACCTCTAGCCACTTCAGACTTAAGATTAGTGACATCTTCAAAAGTGATGGTACCTAACAAACTCTGAATTAAGTAGCACTGTATTTCTGCTTCTTGTTAAGATTATAGCTCATGCAGCTTTCACTGCTCATTCACCACACTCACAGTAAATCTTGGAGAATAGCCCATAGATTGCACAGCGTAGATTGTACCAGAGCTGGTAATTACCCTTTCACACGTAGCGGCTCAAAGTTGAGTGGTATTAATTTAATATAACAATGTACTTCTGAAAAACATGCATTCCTAGTAAACAGTGTGCTGTAAGAGGTAGAATTTTGTTTTGCCACCTTATTCTTTTAACAGATCAAAACAGAAAACACATTGTTGGTTAGCTGGTAAGACTGTTACTGGTTGGTTTGTTTTGGTTTTTTTATCTTTTCATTCACTGAGCACAGAAGTAGAAAGAAAGCTACCTCCTGTAACCTTTCTGTTGACTTCAGCATTGTTACAAAGTGATGTCTGTTCTTTATACAAATTCACTTGGCTACACCAGGTCCTCAACCAGCACAAGTAAGTCTGGCACATGCCAATTTAAAACAAAATATCTGGTAGCCTGGATGCCAATAATACAGAACAGCCAACCATTATAAACACCATTTTCTTTTCAGAATGAGGTGGCTCCCAAAACAAGCACTGCCTGAGACAGGCACAACTTCCCTGGGATTGCTCATGGTACCCTGGCTGCAGTAGGTGCAGCTGATAGACAATGAACAGATCATGGAAGCTCCTGGTTATATGGGAATTGTGTTCTGCACAGTTCATCCTGTCCTCTCTCCAGATTAGGCACACAAGAAAGAGCCATGCCTACAGCATGCTTTATCAGAACCTCTTTTCTTTGTCCTTTCCTAAGGAGGTGTGGTTTGAATAAGATAATTTGAATATCTTTATGCTGCTTCTGCAGCCAGAGTCAGATAAAGAAAAGGATGAATGGTTTTCCTTTCTAGTTATGCAATCTCAAAGAAGCAGAGTTTTGCAGCCTTATGCCTTGACTAGAAAGAAGTGCGTATTTCTTTGCTGAAAAAAATGTCTTCAAGAATAAAATGCAACATCTGCCTTGTCTGGTAATTACTCATTGCCCATGCCTTTCTCATTCAATGCTGTTGTTATGCTCTTGTTCACTTAGAGGCAAAGCCGCATTATGAAATTGTTTAAGTTTCTTTATAAAAATTAAGTATTTGTGGGTCTGGCAAGGCAAAATAAAAGTCAAATGAAATACTTTAAAAAAAAAAAAAGAGAATTAGATTTTTCAAGGTATACTTCTAAAAAAATAGACCAAACACTTGGAATGTAATTTGCGTGTTAAAACATAACTCTAACATTAGTACATCTATGCACATACATTATAAATACAATAGCTTTAAAAAAAAAGTAAAAGTTTTATGACACCTGCAAACCCAAATACAAAAAAAAAATTATCCTTGTCCCTTAATAAACAACTATATTAGCAAGTTATTTACATTTTCTCTAGAAGAAGTAGAAGTTATAGACTTCAAATTTTCTTTTTGTTCCCGTAAGCTGCATTAATCTATTTATTATCCATATAGTTAACTTACCTGTTACCAAGAGTAGAATAAAGAGAAATAAGATTTCCTCTCTTGGCTCCTGAAGTTTTATAGGTTAGAAGGATGTCAAGTGGGAACAGACAACCCCCCCCTCAAATACTTGTGTTCCTCATTCATGGCAGATAGCACTTTCCTTTCAAAAGCAAATGCAGAAAGAAGGAAAGACCCAAAACAACCCACACTGCAAACCTGTAGTGCTACTCTACTTGTTGCTTTCATAAAACCCAGCAGCTGCTTCTACTTGAGTGTTTTCCCTCCTCTAACCATTTTCAGCTGTCCAGGGATGGTGTCCCTGAACTTGCTTCATTAAGACTAACTACGAAGCCTTGGGTTGATTGCGAGGAGTGTGTGTCTGCTCTGGGTCACTGCCAGCATGGCCAGTAGTAGTACACAAAGCTCCTCTGCTT
Organism: Coccyzus lansbergi; assembly: GCA_033558105.1. Taxonomy (NCBI): domain Eukaryota; kingdom Metazoa; phylum Chordata; class Aves; order Cuculiformes; family Coccyzidae; genus Coccyzus; species Coccyzus lansbergi. The sequence goes on from JAUMJK010000675.1 coordinate 1,741,748, forward strand.
CCATGGTGCAGGTTGTCCCCAGGAGCTCTGCTACTCCCAGGCTCTGGGGCTCATGGGGTGAAGCAGGACACACAGCAAATAAAAACATGATACTGGACTCTACCAGTTGACTGGCAGACTTCTAAGTATCCAAAATATGAGACCATAACTGTCTTGGAGCCTTACATCCTTGTCAAAGTACTGCTTTCATTGGTGCCAGTAACCCACATTTTTCACCCCCTATGTCAAATGCCATGGGTAGGTAAAGCAGCAACGTGCAGATAGAGTTGCCTTTCGTATAAGTTGTTTTGTGAGAAGCAACAAACACCTAGCACTGATAGTCCAAAAAAACCACAGAAGCCAATTGTTTTCTTTGCCACAGCCAGCACAACATATTTCCCCCTTAATTAAGATCCCAAACATAGCCTGATTTCACATCGGAAAAGGGATGTTTACAAACGGAAATAATGCATTAGCTGGCACCTTGCATTACAGCACACCATGGGCTGAGTGCCAGTTTGGCCACAGGCCCCAGGATTTCTATGTCCCCTGGTCACACGTTCAGCCACAGGATTGATGATTTAAAGAACTAGCAAAATAAAGGTTAGTGTTTCACTCCTAAATGTATTATTTCAGCAGATTGAGCAAAGGTTCATTAAAGTTGGGGATGACTGGAGAACACATATCAAGAGAAACTATGCAGAGTCAGATCCATTCTTTCCAAGGTAAATGACAATAAAGTATGAATCTCAGCTTTGTTTTGCTTTGCTCAAATTCCACAGTTTTTAGGGCTTTCTGAGCAGTATTGTATCAATACATATCACATAGCACACACAATTTTCAGTACCTGGAGATATCAAAAATATACAAGATGGGTCTCATTCAAATCAAATGGATTAGTATTTTCTAATTTCTGGTGCTTTTGTTTTCAGCACCTCATCAAGCCTTTGCAAATATTGTGTTTTGGTGCAGGTGAGAGGTGCCTGGGCACAGGGCAGGTGGCAAAGGGTGAGGGGATTCAGAAGCACCCTGGGCTGCAGCTGCCTGCACCAGGATGTGTTGGTGGGACCCAGTGGTCCCCAGGCATGGGCCAGGGGTGAATGGAGATCAGAGTATTCGAGCAACCAGAAGGTTGCTGAAGTTTTTAAACCATACAAACTGGATGAATTAGGTCTTGACATCCCCAGCCACCAGGTAGACACAATGTTCTACAACATTTTCCCAGGAGCTAATCACAGCAGCAAGGTTTACAGCTCTTGCAAACCAAACTATAATGTCTTTCTGTGATTTGCTATCGACTATTTGCATTCCCTATTACATTTCACATTTCATTGTATCACTTTTGCCTTTCTTCCATTCACTGGCACTATTTCTTATCCCTGTTGTTTGAAGAAATCCAATCATACTTTCTGAATGTAACTATTTCCTCTAGTCACAACATTTTTCATCGATCAAGTACAAAACCATTTCTTTACTAGGGTTAAAAAGTATCAACAGTGGTTGACCCTGATTTTGCACTAAGTTGCACTATTTCTTTAAAGCTGAGGCTGTGATCATGTGGATAATTGTTTCTGTTTAGTTTGGGGAGTAAAGCAGGTAATAGAAGTAGCTCTGTACAAAGCTAAGTTCTATGTATTTGCTAAGATCTATATCAAGCTGTACATATTTTATTTGCTGCTGCTGCTCTACAATTAGTAATTAACATTTATTCATATACTGCATTTTTCTTTTCTTATTGTATTCTGTTTGTTGTATTGTGCTGTCTACACTCCTCCTGAAATACCATTTCTCTTTACCTAGAACTTCAAATCTGTTACAGTAATATACTCATCTCTGTCTCAGCAGTTTTTAATTGCTGCTTTCTTTGTCATTCTGTTTTTCCTGTGCTACTATTTCCCATCTAGTTAGCTCCACATTTGTACATAACTACTACTTCCTATCACTTCCTATGAGCATAAGGTAGTAAGTACTACTCTTCTCCCACTGTTGGGAAGAGAACTTTAGCTTTCAGCTGTGTTAATCTGGCACCTTCGGGGAATTCCAGGCCCATGTGGAAAAATCACAAGTTTGAAAAACCACAGCATGTGTCTTTTTTAAGAAGTAAATTTTTTCAAAGCATTATTTCAAAGAGTAGTAAAATCATGTCTTTAGGTTTCTCCAACTGTGAAAGAAAAGGAACATTTTGGTCTTAGTTTTCACATGATATTTATGTTGTAGCAGCACCAACCTGCACAGAGAAATTTTTCCAGGAGCCCCACATGTGCCACACAATGGGAGAGAAGGGTAGGGATGAGGGAATGCCATTCTTTGCTTTCATGGATAATTCTACCTACTAAAGTTCCTCAGGTCTCCCTTCTTAATATACTTCTGCATAGCCAAAAATAAAATTCAGAAGAGAGCTGCCATTATGCTTCACCCATTAAGGCAAAAAAAAAAGGTTACTTCTGTTTTGTTATTGCTGTTTTGTTATCCACTCTTCTGCTCAAGGCAGGGAAAGTTATTGGAGCTAAGTAGGCAGTTCAAGACCAGGTCCTGAATACTCATGGGATGGACATATCACAACTTCTCATGACATCTGGTCCCAGAGGCTCAGCCACATGGAAGGGATAGACTGAAATTTCCTAACACTGTTTCTTCAAGAGGAAAGGAGAATAAGAAAGAAGAAACAAGAACAAACTGTTAACCATACTTTGCACTGATTTAACTCTAAAACAGAGTGAAAATTTATCTCCCAGGACATTTTGACTACCACTGCTTTAAAAAAATATTATTTTTAACCCTGAAATCGATTTGGGTAGAATTTACATACCTAAATCTAAAAGTCAAATCCTGAAAATCTCTGCTCAGCTGCATTACCATGGAAACAACAAATTCTTCCAGAATCCATAAACTTTGTAGGGAAAGGGCAATTTTTACTTTTGGATTGGAATTAGGTGTTGGAGGAGCAGGCAGGTACTGGGGCAAACTCTCTTCTCTACCCAGACCCCTATCTTCCACTTTATGGAAAACAAGGTGTCACCTTGATCCTGCTTTAGATCCAATCCTAAATATGCAGGCTTAGATCCCACAATGAAGAAACAGGCAATCACAAACAAAAGCATTAACCCAAGATTCTCACAGTACAATTAGATTTATTGGACCAACTTGCCAATATTGTTATCTGCATTTAACTTTCGCTTCTCTTGTAACCATAATTCTCCAGGCAGGACATGCCTAACAGGAACTTCATTGTCATTCTCTATTGGTATTACAATAAACAGGCCTCCCTAATCAGCATTCCCTCAGTGCCAAGTCCAAAAGCAATCTGCTTGAGAAGATGTGATGAAACCAGAAGAGATCAATACCAAAAAGTTTTCACAAACTCAATCTGGCAAGGTTAGCGTGGATAATATTGATGGATAAAGATCTAACTCTATCGTACATGACAACAGGATGAAAATAAGAGTGTGTAGTAATATGGCACTTTAGGTTTTATAGCTGTAGACTTAAAAAATTTATTAAAGTAATTATAAAAATCTGTTGTATTAATAACAACAATAACAACAATAACAATAATAATGTATTATTATTACCAATTTTAGGGATGAGTTATGAAAATGATGACATCTTTACTGTGCTTTTCGATACCTAACCACTGCCCTACTAAATAAACGACAGGACAAGAGGGAATGGCTTCAAGCTCTGCCAGGGGAGATTTAGGCTGGAGATTAGGAGGAAGTTTGTCACAGAAAGGGTCATTGGGCATTGGAATAGGCTGCCCAGGGAGGTGCTGAGGGACATGGTTTAGTGTTTGATAGGAATGGTTGGACTCAATGATCCGATGGGTCTCTTCCAACCTGGTTGTTCTATGATTCAATGATTCTAAATCTATGCAACTTTGGAAATACTGCTCTTTGAAAGTAATTTTAGCTTTTGGATTGTCTGTTAGAGGCAGTAAGGGAATAAAAGGTGGGATAATGAAGGGGAAGAAGGTTACAGGACATCAGGAGCCAGAGGGTTGCACTGGGCTCCTCCCATGCTGTCACAGCAACCAGCAACTTCCTATTGAGGAATAGGCGAAAATCCGCAAATGGATTATAAAAATACAGTATTTCAGTAACTCTTGGAATTAATTTCACATGCTTTACAAGCTGTGAGTTCAATAGAAAATTTGAATGGAGAATTCTACACAATAAAACCAGGCAAGGCTTTTTTTGTATATGTGGAAATAAAATATGTCAGATACTATTGGAAGCCTTAAAAATTTCTATTACATCTTTATATCTACCCTTCCTTGGGGGATTTCTTTAATAATGTGTAGTATAGAAGGACTCAAGACTAGTCACTGTGTTGTCCTGTCATGTTCATGTCAGTGACATAGGAAATGAACCATCACAATCAGGAAAAAAAGAAGAGGAATAGCCCTGAGGAAGGTATTTTCTTAATACCTCCATCCTCTTTTACTAGTTGATATAAGATACTATTTCAGATCTGTTTCCACCAGTACTAGCAAGACATGGGTTTATTTTTTTTTAATTTTCCATTTCAATGATAAAAGAGAATACAGAGTAAATTAAAGAAAGGTAATGATTGCCAAAATCTTTTCCTCATAGCAATGAGAACTTGTTCATATGGCACAAACCTGTGTCTATACTCTGTGCTTCCAAAGATTCCATGTTAAGAATCAAAACCAGTTCAAGTTTGCAGAAATAAGATTTTTTTTTTTTAAATTTATTTCAATACAAAAGTTGGGTGCAAACTTATTATGTTAGTTTATTTCCAGGAAGAAGTACTATAACGTCATCTAAATGGGCTTTTTGTTCATTTAAAATGAAAAAAAAAAAATCCTTTTGCATTTCATGAAAGATATCCCAATGAGGATACTCTGGAAGAATTTTTTCTTTTCTTTTTTTTTTTTTTTTTAAAAAAAAATCTTCCTCTGGAAATGTCACAGCAAAATCAAGTAAACAGCACAAGGACTACAGATTGTGGTATGAATCTTCTAATCACTCTGGCCTTGCTCCCGGCTCTCAAAATAACTTCATTCTGTGTACCTGTGCTCATTGCAATGTTGGCAAGACCTTGGTTTCACATATCAAAAGGATTTCAGGGAAATATTAGTGAATGTTGTGTATCAACTTTAGAAACTGGACCTTTTGGAGTATGATCTGGAAGAAACCTTGAAATGCTAGAATCTAATATCCGGCACGGAAAAGCTTTTCATGAGTAACCACTTATATTGGACATCCACTGCTGTCAAGTTGAAATACGATAAAACTGTTATGAAAATAGTGCTCTCATATTTTAAGAGATTATAAAAAAAAGCAAAGAGATGGAAGGAAAGCAGTTCAACCACTGTAAAAAAAATCACAGAATCACAGAATCACCAGGTTGGAAAAGACCTACTGGATCATGGAGTCCAACCATTCCCATCAATCACTAACTCATGTCCCTCAGCACCTCGTCCACCCGTCCCTTAAACCCCTCCAGGGAAGGCAACTCAACCCCCTCCCTGGGCAGTTCCAGTGCCCAATGACCCTTTCCATGAAGAGTTTCTTCCTGATGTCCAGCCTGAGCCTCCCCTGGTGGATCTTGAGGCCATTCCCTCTTGTCCTGTCCCCTGTCACTTGGGAGAAGAGGCCAGCTCCCTGCTCTCCACAACCTCTTTTCAGGTAGTTGCAGAGACCAATGATATTTACTATATATACTATATGGTATATATATACATGTTACATAGTGTGTATATATATATATATATTTACATATATACTATATATATCATAGAATCATAGAACAACCAGGTTGGAAGAGACCCATGGTATATACTATATAATACTGAACAATGTCTGTCCTGTCTGATTTTTACATTCATCTGGTTGTTTTACACACTCAAATGTACTTTGTGCGAGTATGCTTAGGTAGGTTCAGAAAATGTTCACCCAAAAAAAAAAAGATGCATTTTTACTCCATAAACTTCAAAAATGACGAATTTGCAAGAAGCCTTAATATCATCATCATCATCCTTTCTGATAAGCCAGAAAATAACCACATGTTTTTAAACTCTTGGGATGCATACTGTATCAATCAGGATCAGAAAGAGAAAGAGGAGATGCTTTTGTGGAAAGCATTGCCCGACTGTTCCCAGTACTGAAGCTGAACAGTAGTAACTCCTCTATTCTCTAGATACCTACACAACAACAATGTGAACTCAGGTCTTTAAGTATATATATATATATATATTTTGGTACATATCTGACCAGTATATAAATTTGATTTCATGCAAATATTTTTGAGCAGATTATTTGATATTAAACAGAATTGGAATACTAATGATTTTTAGCAGCGTATACAGAAGATGAAAACTCATTCAATCTAAGACAAAGTGTCAGATTTAATAAAGTAATGTCATGCTATACCTCCCCCATAGCTGGTCCATACTGACATGAAAAATTATAATGCTGGAAATGTAGAACTTTGCAGATATAAATAACTTTAGACTATGTTATAAAATTTCCAACTGGGGTGGAGGAAAACTGTAAACATATATTAAGTAGCTGCAGTGAAGGATATTATTGCCACCTATTGACAACAGAATCACCTGAAATAATACAGCCTGTTTGTTTCTATTGAATTGAAATTCCTCCTTGATAGCTTTACAACAGACTGTTCTTACTGGATTTATATGGTAGGGGATACAAGCATTGTGACTAGCATAAATGTCTTGATTTAATGAATATGACCCTATCTGAGGGGATTTAAAACCAAACAACAACAACAAACCCTCAGAGATGTGGTCTAACAGTACTTCAACACCCTGTCAAACCAGGGCTGGCATTCATGGGGCAGAGCAGGTGGTACCACTGACAACCAGAGGGATGGAACAAACAAAGGAGGAGGGGACTGGAGTAAGTCCATGGAGTGATGGAGTGAATGTTGTCATCTGCTTGCAGAAACAAGTGTTTCCCCTTTGGAACTTGTCCACTGTGCTCCAGCTGGACAGCTGCCTGCAGAGTCCCCCTGACACTGCCCTTAGCTTGTTGCTCTGCTCCAAGAGTGCTCAGTTGGAGACAACACAAATACTTCCTAACATTTCCTTAAAACTTTTATTAGAAAATGAAAACATATGCAAATCAAATAAAAAATAAGCACCAGTCAGCCATGCAGGACCTAAAAATCTGGGTAATTACTTAACCAGAAGTGATAATCTTGTAAATAGGTTGATTTCAGTCAACCTGCCACAGGAATTGCCTCAGTGTGACTATCTCCACATATTTTTTTTGGTGTCCTTTTAGCATTTCAAATATGAAACCCCCTCCTGCTTCTTCTTGTCAGGAACCCAGTTATATTATTAGGCACTTCCGTGTGATTCATTCTTGACAGCCCACTGATTTCTCATCTAATTTGGGTCAGACAGTGCAGATGGAGACCAGTATCCTACCCTATCTTATTGAGTCCCCAAATTAATTTTGTATTCAACAGAAATCCAAGCCCAGAAATATCTGTGTTTCACTTGCTTCTCAATAAACACTCTTTGAACCATACACAGCTAAAGATGCACATTTAGTCTACAACTCGGTGAAAACAAAAGCCCACAGAGTTCAGAACAGTTTCTTGACAAAGAGTAACTTTTAGACTGCCTTTGCTTTATTTATTAAAAGGTATTCATTATCATTTTGGTTCCATTTTTAGAAGAGACTGAAATGACTGTTGTTTGAGTAATCTGTATCATGGGAATGAATTTGACTTTATGTGAATCATATTCTGCTTCCTGTGGAAAGGTTGGATTCACTATTCAGTGTCTTGTACAGTCACATCACTTTTTTGTTCTTTTTTTAAAGCCAAGACCTAAATAAAAACAAGATTTCAATGACAGTATTCATCAAAAGAGGAACTACAGTTCTGTCATCAAAATATTTTCCTTAAGGTAGTTAAAATATTTCAGAATTTTGTCCGGGATCTTTATTTCTGCTTATTGTTGCCTAAATAATGTTTCAAGAAAATTAATTTATTATGAAGGCGAAAAAATCTATTCAAAAATGTTATGATTTTTTTTCCTTGAAATCAATAATGATGCAGAGATCAACTTTCACAAAATACACAACACAGGACTTAATCCTTATTGAGTGAGAATATTCTTTTTCAGAAAATATGCTGTTTTATATAAAACTTTCACAATGAGAAGGAATCCAAAACAATCCCCACAAAGTTACTCCATATGTTAACTGTCTCTGTTGTTATAAAATTGTATCTGCAGAGTACAATAGTGGTTGGATCAATTGCTCACAGATCAATCACATCATAGTTTTCTCCATAGTCAAATTCTACATTCTGTTCAATATGACTAACAGCCAGTTGCTCACATATAATTTTTTAGAGCTTATATTCAGCTCACACCACAAGCCCTAAGTCCTCTGAGTTTCTTATTCCCTGGACCAAGGTCCCTAGCACAAGGGAACAGCCACCTTCTTCTCTTCATTCACTATCTGTATTTTCTGCAGAACATAAATGGATGCAAATTTATTTCTCATTTCCATTTACCCCCTTCTCTTATCATGACTACAATGCTTCTCTGCCTACTGGTTGTTCAACCAGTCCCTGGGCAAGTCCTTCAGCTTTTGTCTCAACATTGCAGAGGTCACAGTTTTCCCACCAAATATGTTGCAACACTTCCCAGACCAGGAAGGCATCAAGCAGATTTCGAAGTGCTTTCGCAGCACAAAACAGCAATGCTGAGGTGCCAGCTAAAACAAACAGGTGGCTGAATCTCCCACAATGAAAATCAGAGTTTTGCTCATCTCAAGCATATGGGAAAAACAAATGGGAAACACATTCCCAACCACTGTGAGGAGGCGAGGTGGTGCAGCTGTTCAAGTCAAACCGCATGCACATGGATTTTTTAAAATTTTATTTTGCTATGAACATAAATTTTGTGCTCACTTTCTGCACTGTTTTCATTGTTCATACTTTAACATTTTAAGGCATGTACAACTTTATTGCTCATTTCCAGCCTGTAACTGTGCTGTCTGTAGAAATAAACTCCACTGACAGACTCAAGCTTCAAGGCTACAAAATAAGATGAGGGCATTGATTTCAGCTATAAGATTTCTGAACATAAAAAAAACCAAACAACCCAAAATTTTCACAATTAACTATATTATCTTTATTTGAATGCAGGATAACTGTTCCCAAGAACATTCACACAGAATAACTTGAACAATTGCTGTGCCTCCTGCCTGTCTGCAGCTCAATATCTCAATTACAGGTGCTGTAGAAGAAGGATGTCGTGAACATCCTCCATTGAGTACTATTATGCTCCAAAGGTACCACTATTGTTAGTTTGTGCAGAGATGAGTAATCACAGAAACAAATGAACATCTTTATAGCACACTGAACATCTTACAACAAAGTAATTGCTTGCTGTGGGAATGAATTAATTCAGTTAAGCTTCACACTTTTCCTGACCAAGGTTCAGACCACGGGCAGAGGAACACAACTGAAGCAGAATCTGGTTTTATAACTGGGTTTGTATAATCTTCAAATGTTCAGTGACAGGCTTTCCATCGATGCAGGAAAGTGTTTCTGTTGTTTTCCAGAAATAACACAAAGTGCTCAGCTAGTCATTCTTCTGTTTAAAAGAGTGAGGAAGTGTGACATGCTACCCATATCATAGAATCACAGAATGACCAGGTTGGAAGAGACCCACTGGATCATCTAGTCCAACCATTCCTATCAAACACTAAACCAAGTCCCTCAAGACCTCATCCACCCGTGCCTTAAACACCTCCAGGGAAGGTGAATCAACCACCTCCCTGGGCAGCCTATTCCAATGCCCAAGATCCTCTGTGTGAAGAACTTCCTCCTAATCTCCAGCCTAAATCTCCCCTGGCAGAGCTTGAGGCCATTCCCTCTTGTCCTGTCCCCTGTCACTTGGGAGAAGAGACCAGCTCCCTCCTCTCTACAACCTCCTCTCAGGTAGTTGTAGAGAGTAATGAGGTCTCCTCTCAGCCTCCTCTTCTCTAGGCTAAACACCCCCAGGTCTCTCAGCCGCTCCTCATAGGGTGGCTATGCATATCAACAGCATCGGAGACACAAGGAAGCTTTTATAGACGCTTTTTACGGAAGGCACCCTGAGACAAAATTCACAGGCTCCAAGTCCACCTGCAAAGCAAACTCAGCATCTGCCAAAGCACCTCAACGTGGGAAAGTATTTCGGTATTTGCTTAAGCGCTTGCTGGGCTGTCACCTCATTGTTTTCAAATGATGCATCTACTACTGTAGGAGAGTACTAAAGAGAAAATTGCCTGAGATACAACTGGGTTGCTCTTACAGGAGGGCACCCAACCTTTGTTAATCTAGAAGGAATGAGTTTGAGTGATAAGCCACTTGGGTAATGCAATGAGTTTTGATGGGACAGGATCTGCAGGAGCCACTGACTGAGAAAGTAGGCGTAAGACCTGCATCTTGCATCAGGATAGACTGAAGCACGAATGAATGGGGCAATGGGATATACTAGTTTATGGAAGATGAGAGAAAAGAGTATGCAAAAGTTTCCTTTTGCCTAAACTCCTCAGTGATGATTCTGCATTTCACTCTGTGTATCCCAACTCTCCTACTGGTTAATCATCCCTCATGCCAGAAATATGCTCCCAGAAACAGTCTTGGACTCTAAATCTGGAAAGCAGTGAAACTGAAGTCACGTTTGCAAGTAAAAGTGCCTTGGTATAGTTTCCAGAGAATTTATATATCTCCCATATTGGTCATAAATGCTTGAAAAAATAACTATACGAATTTTATAGTCACAGAAAGGCAGCTGCACCCAAATACCGCGCACCAGTAAGTGCCTGTAGAGCTCAGATCTCAGTGTTTCAATATATATAATTTTACCTTTTCTGAAGCAACTTCCCACAGCCACAGATCTGCCAGCAGTTTGAGTCTGCTTTTCCATTTGCTGGAGTTCAGAATTCAGTTCTTGATGTTTTACAGGTTAAAAAAACTGGAAAAGAAGGAATAGACAGGGTACGTATATGAAAATCACAATTAACATCCTTGGGGTTTTTTTTAAAACACTGTTTTATTTTTAACATTCAAGTTAAAAGATTCAAAGAGAAATAGAAATTATTCCTTATTAGCCAATATTTCCTCCAGTTACGAAATGAAGTACCAGCAATGTTTTTCCCCCAAAATAGGAGCCTGGCTTTAGTCTTTTAACTCTTGACATAGGTGTCAGCTCGTCACACATTCAGGACTGCTAAATTCAGTGGAGGGGGAGCATGTGCCTAAGTGCCTTCCAGATTTGGCATCAATGGTCTTAAATAGAAGTAGGACTCTCTGCAAAAGTGCTGATCCCAGAGCAGTAGCTTAACTGGAAAATCTTTATGTGCGACTACTTTAGAAAAGCAGTCTTCTTATTTAGAAGCCCAGAAATCAGCATTTGCCAACAGAACTTTACCTTTGGAAATGCTACCTTCTCACTGGCATTCTCTAAAAAGTTTTGTGATTTCCTCTTTGCTGTTTCAAGCACATTTTCATGTCTATTTCAAACTTGTTTCAGTCGTCTGTTCTACATAGTTTTTGTAATATCCTTTTAAATATTTCTGGTTCAATTTTCAAAATATATCAGACATGACTTTCTATTTGTATGTTTTAAATCCCCATTTGTCTCTAAGACACCAACTTTCATCATATAGGCAGAAAAAGAGCTTGAAAACAAGAAAGGATAGTGTTTCAGAGAGCTAATTGGAAATTAGTTGTTTGATTTTTTTTTAATTTACTATATAGTTTCTTTTCCCAGATAGAACATTCAGGGAGATGTTTCTCTCTTAAAATAGTGAAAACGTAACTGTGAGCCATGTTTTAATAAACAGAATAGTATTTTCTCTGTAAATCCATTTCCCTGCTGACTTTATTACCTGCTACAAAACACTTTTTACTAGGAAGAATAAGGGACAGTGACCTAAGGAACAGTATAATGAACCAAGCTGGATTTGCATCTACAGTAATGAATATACGATAGCAATTTTTTTAATAAAACTACAGTAAGTAGGAACCACACCACTCAACTGACTTAAATGTATGATGAGGTTAGCAAGTTTGGGAAAATGATGTTAAGGGCTGTGACAACTGACTGGCAACTGCTATAGGTCAGGTTTCCCTTTAGTACCAAATTTACAATATTTTAGTATTTCCTTTTGCCATATTTGCAGTATTTCCTCATACAGAGAGAGGAGAGTAAACACGGACTAGTGAGAATTACCACGAGGAACAGCTACACTACCTGTTGATACCAATTTGGAATAGAAGACTGATCAGTAATTCACAAATTATTCCCATTAGTTCCCCACTACCCTGTTTGGATTGCATTAACTGGTGAAATATCACATAATTCCTATACAGAGCATATTAAATGGAGTGCCACTAAAATCAAGGTTGTTATTGGTTAATGGAAAAATAGATTCGTGTCATAGGCTGTGAATACTTCCACTTATTGTATCTCTTCAGCAAGAAAAGAAGGGTTTTATGAGCCATAGAATCTCTGTAAAAAAGGATAATTTGTGTGCCATTCACATGAGAGAAAAGATGTTGCTCTCCATGGGATTTTTAACCAGCCAGATATCAGGATATTTAATTTTTCTTTTAACTGATTTAATTTTCTTCTGAAAGAACAACTGTGATATTTATTATGCTTTGTTCACATGTGGTTAACTTTCTAGGAGAAAAAAAAAAAAGAAAGGAGGTATTCTGTCAGGGCTGCAAAACTTACTTAAATATAACAATTATTTACCGTATACTTGAATTTCCACAAAAGAAGTACAGAAACTGCAAAACTACAAGAAATACTCCCCCATCATCGCCATGTCAGTTCCAGGAAGTTCTCTGTATTTTTTTGATGCAGTTTAAATTATCTGCCAGATTGGAACAAAAAGGCTCTAAAGTAGTAGTCATTGCATCAAAAAAAATTGCTGTTTCTGATGCTTGATCTTCTGTGACTTTACCCATCTCTGTTGGGGCAGCTAAAGTCTTTCATCACTGTTATTTTTAAGGTCATTGTATTTCTAATTCTAATGATCGTTTCAACAAGCATTTGAGTAACAGACCTAGCCCTAGTTCTTTCCTTATTTAGATACAGCGCTTCTATATTTAGCAGTTCTGTTGTTTAGCCGATGGGGTTTATTTTATCTTTTCTTAACTCTGTTTAATTCATGCATTCTAACTATATGCAGTTCTCCAAACATACGATTTATCATGTCTCTTTAGTTTGCCCTCATATTAAGATCTCATTCGCTGCTACAATAACAGTAGAATAACATTACTGAATTTTTGTGGGTTTTTTCCCACTTGATAAAAAAAAAAACCTAGAAAAAGAACAGAAAGCTTTGGTATCTTACTTTATGCTACAGATAGATCTAATTAACACAGAAAAAAATGTCTTTTAGTCATAGTCTGAGCATTGGGAAATTATAAGCTTCTGAAGTTGGAGATGTTGAGAACAGCAGTATTAGTTTCTTCAGTGATGATCCCGGCATCATCTTCAGCAATCATTTTGGAAATCAAGTAAAGACTTCTCTTAGCTTCACAACAATTCAGCATAGTGCTGGTCAGAACAAAAACCAAGCAAATTAAAAAACCCCCAAACTTTCTTGCAGGTCCCTAAATGCTATTTATAATTATAATGACTAAATGCTAATTATCATTTCAGAGTCCAGTCTGATACACAGTTGTAACACACAGATATCTGAATAAAAGAGAAAAAAATAATGTGTAAACACAGGAAAATCTAGATTTTTTACTATTGATTTTTAGGTGAAATAATTGTTAAATGAGAAATCTGCAGGATTTGATTCTGACTCAATTTACTTTCTGAATTGTTCTTTTCATTTCAAAACCTATGCAGACCAGAATTGAAGGGAAGAACATCCAACAGAAGGATTTATTTTGAAAAGCAATGGTGATGGTAGCACATAGGGACAAAAAAATAAGTAGATGAAAAAATTAAGTTTATGCATGACAGACACTGAAACTAAACCACACAGGAACAGGAGATGCAGCTTCTGTAAGTTCTTACAACATATTAATTGGACTCCAAGCATTTGCCCGTAAACTCTGCTGGTCAACAAAATCAAAGTGAAAGTTGAAGTAATTGCACTGTTCATGTAGCAGTGGAGACTGTAATTAACTGACTTAGCTGATGGCTATAAAATGCTACAGAACTTTTACAAATAGAATTTCACAACTGATAATGAGTAATTGCAGGTGCTGAAGGTGACATTGACAGCCATTTGTCTGTAGTTGGGAAAGAAAAACTGCCACGTAAACAGACATTATTTGATATTAGAGGTTCTAGTTTCTAAATGCCATATTTTAAATGTCATTATAGTTATAGAATATAAAAAAATAAAAGTTTAATTATATTTTAGTCATATACCTCTCGTTGAGCCTTAAAATAATGACGTGTTTTATGAACACTTTTAATAGTTTGCAAAAGTAATTATCTCTAGTCTCCCAGGTTCAGTATCCTTTAATAATGAACTGAGTCATTCTAGATGTACCGTATCCCAGTTTTATAAATGGCTATTTTCAAAAGAGAAGAGAACACAGAGATCAGGAATATGTGGAAATATTCAAATACTGCAACATTCTGTGACATGTTGTATGTTCAAACTAACTTTACCTATGAATTATTTGGGTTGCATATACCATTCACGAAGCCAAATTTGACCAACATACCCATTCAGGTTTCAGAATGGAGAACAACATTTAATAGTGGTTTTATGGATTTCATAATACTGAATAATAATAAAAAAAGAGGTAAACAACCGTATAACCCTGATTTCACATCTGAATTTAATTTCAGGATGTCAAAACCTGTTAAGATGGGACATATGTGATGGCTTTGTCTTCACCTAACTTTAAATATTTCAGCTATCCCAGTGGTCTAGTTCACCTCTGTAGTCAACACAGAGCTATGTTATCCACTGGGTGATTGAAACAATCCTGAAAAGTCTATCCAGAAGTAATTTCATATCATTTCATATATCCACTGATTTTAGATAATATCTAGACAATTAATTCATACCAAATATCTAAAGACTAGATATTTAGTATTACAAATCAAGAAAGAAGTGAAATCGAATCTCAGGTCAGAAAAACTGTAGGAATTAATAGTTGAAGATGAAAGTGGCCTGGTCAAAATATCTTCATTGCACATTTAGCAGTTCTTATTAGTTAAGAATTGCAATCTGCTTTTCCATATGGCCATTCCTCTTCCATTGCCTGCACTCTGTGGTCTGCGCACTGTCATGGGGTGCCACCATAATGTCATTGTGACACTTCAGCTACTGACATACTCGTGGGCTTCATGTTTAATTTTGTGAACTTTAGAGCTAAACTAAATTTTGCTTTCTCTCAATTTCACCTCTTTCTGATTGTTAGCCCCCTTAAGAGCAAAGCTCCATGTAGTAACCTATAGAAAGACCAGACTACATTTATAAGAGATTCATGCAATGGAAAGCAAAATGGGGATTTTAGCGTCGACTGAAACATCAGCAATAACTGCAAGGCAACTCTTCAGAGCCTGGAGAGGAAACAAAAGTCTTGCACTGAGATGCTCAGTTCATTGAGCCACCTACTATGCACCACAATGCTGCTCAAATCATCTCATTACTCTCTACAACTCATTACTCTCTACAACTACCTGAAGGGAGGAGGTTGTAGAGAGGAGGGAGCTGGCCTATTCTCCCAAGTGACAGGGGACAGGACAAGAGGGAATGGCCTCAAGCTCTACCAGGGGAGATTTAGGCTAGAGATTAGGAGGAAGTTTTTCATGGAAAGGGTCATTGGGCATTGGAATAGGCTGCCCAGGTAGGTGGTTGATTCACCTTCCCTGGAGGTGTTTAAGGCACGGGTAGATGAGGTCTTGAGGGACTTGGTTTAATGTTTGATAGGAATGGTTGGACTAGAAGATCCGATGGGTCCCTTCCAACCTGGTTGTTCTATGATTCTATGATCTTATTTGAAGTTCACCACCAATTGTTTCTTTACATTTGCCCTTTTGTAATTTCCTGTAGATTTTCTTGTTTACAAAACATTACTTACAAAACCATCATTCCACTATTTTGGTTTTTTTTTGTGGATGGTATGCTGCTGTGCTTAAACTTACAGGTCCCACTACGTTTTGGTATTTAAATCTGTAGTTGAAACATAGCAATACAGAAGTCAGGTATGCAGCCCAAATACAGTAACATGCAAATGAAAAGCTACTTTGAGTAGCAATTACAAAAAAGAATGAATGGAAATAGCTTTTTAAAAAAAGATGATGAGCCAATTGGTATTATTATCTTTCTCTGTTAGTACAGAGCCAGGATTCAGCTTTTTTTTGGCAGTGAGCCACAAGGGATGGTTTTAGTTCCTTTCTCTCTCTGTTTGATTACCTTTAGACATAAGGCCCCATATAATACCCTGGCACATTCTTTTGGCTTTTGCCAATTGAATTTTTGTCCCAGCACACTTGCACTTTGCATATTTATAGCCACTTCCCACCACACCTCTGGGTAACTCTTCCAACATTTGACCACACAGAATTTAAAAAAAACCCAGATCTTTATCTCTAATCACATTTCCTGTGTTCTACTTTGTCTGCCACCTGTTATCATAGCATCTACCACATTCAAGAAGAATCTGGCTTAGTCTTCTCTATACTCTCTTCATAAGGCTTATTGTCAGGCCATAAGGCTGTGTAACGACGTTGCAGGCAGGTCAACTCAGAACTGTACCCTTTGGGAATCATAGAATGGGTTGGGATGGAAGGGACCTTAAAGATCATCCGTTTCCAACACCTCTGCCATGAACAGGGCCATCTCCCACTAGACCAGGCTGCTCAAGACCCATCCAACCTGGCCTTGAACATTTCTGTGCCGGGGGCATCCACACTTCCTCTGGGCAACTTGTTCCAGCTCTTCACCACCTTCATCATGAAGAATTTCTCTCTCATGTCCAATTTAAATCTCCCCTCCACATAATTCTTCATAGCAAACTGATCCTACTTTGTCAGATAGAAAGTATAAGTAAGTGCCAAATTAAATGGGAATATGCAGCTTAAAAACTGACCTCATTAGTCTTTGCCTCTTCCATCTCTTGCTCTGCAGAATGGTATTCACAATAGTAATCACTTCCAGACTTCCAAGACTATATAATGGTTTTGTAAAACAAAACTATGTTAATTATTTATTCATTATAATTGAAAGCCCTAGAACCAAAGAAAACATTTTGTAGATTCTTCCTATAGAATAGTAATTTACTATCCTGAAGCCACTACAAAAACCTGAATTAATTACCGCTGAGATGCACATTAGTGGATTAGTGTGAACTTTCATTCTGCTCCCTGAGTTAATTGACTTTCAAACTAAAACTATGACCTCGTTTTGGTCTGCATCTTAGAAAAATATACATTGTTAAAATGCAAACCAGTTCTAGTCTCTCTCCTACTTTTTGTGCTACCTATTTAACTACAGCAAAATAAAATGTTATGCTGAAGAGAATGTTTATATTTCAGAGGGGTTTGCTTGTTTGTTTCCAAAGTCCTTATTAGTGTAAAAAGTTTTGAAAACATCTTTATTACTGTTAATTAAATACACAGTTATTTCTATTTTATTTATACTTTTATTAATGATAGATACCCTACCTTTGATCAGATTTTCTTTAAAGCACTCTAATATGTATCGCAGTATGTGATGGTAGTATGAATGATTGTATGATGAACTACAGGGAATCATAGAATCACCAGGTTGGAAGAGACCCATCGGATCATCGAGTCCAACCATTCTTATCAAACACTAAACTATGCCCCTCAGCACCTTGTCCACCCGTCCCTTAAACACCTCCAGCAAAGATGAATCAACCACTTCCCTGGGCAGCCTATTCCAATGCCAAATGACCCTTTCTGTAAAAACTTCCTCCTAATATCTAGCCTAAGTCTCCCCTGGTGGAGCTTGAGGACATTCCCTCTTGTCCTGTCCCCAGTCACTTGGGAGAAGAGGCCATTACCCTCCTCTCCACAACCTCCTTTCAGGTAGTTATAGAGAACAATGAGGTCTCCCCTCAGCCTCCTCTTCTCCAGGCTAAACACCCCCAGCTCTCTCAGCCATTCCTTATAAGGCCTGTTCTCCAGCCTCTTCACCAGCTTTGTTGCTGAAGAATGGGGAAATATTATTACCCGAGAAAAAAATTTCATGGACACAAAAATGCACTGATTTACTTGATTACATGTGATTTATCAACTGTTTTAAGTTCTAAAATAAAAAGAGGACTAAAAAATAATGTCAAATTGCAGGAATGGGTAAGGTGTCTGCCTACATGCCTCTGCACACAGTGTTAAAACTTCTCCAGTAGTCCCAGCACATGGACCGTGATATGACACAACCTACATGAGCATTATACACACAAATACCAGTCAATCAGATGGACTTCAATCTGATTTGACAGCTGACAGTAAAGTATGACAGACAAAACCCCCAAAAGCAAGGATCTACATAGTTACTATTCTGCATGGCAGGAAGTAAATAAGAAGAGCATAGATGAAGTTCTGCCTCCATTGCATGAAATGCAACCATGCAGTGTCTGCCTGCTGTTCTCTGAGTGCATCACTATGAGGGCAATGCTTAGCTTGTGAAAATCCTTATTTATAAAGCCCAAGCCCTTTCCCCATAGGAGCTTCAAGAAAAACCTAACTCAACAACACCGAAAAACCCACCTGGCCATATATATCATCTCTATTATGTTTCTGAGTGGGAAAGGTCATTCCCTGCTGTGTATTTTAGCAGTATTTTACTCTGTATAGTTTTTAGATTCCCAAACCAGAGGGTTGAGCTCACTTCCCTCAGAGAACTGTTCCACAGCATAATAAATTCTTTGTCAAGAATTTTTTCCTCCTGCTATAAAGCTTTCTTTTTTTTCTTTTTTTTCAGACAATTAACTCTCATAATACCCCAAGTGTCACAACAAATAATCCGTTGATCTCCTTGACACTCTTTACATTTATTTATTTATCTATTTATTGGGAAACTGCTGTCTCATCGTAACCTTTGCAGTCACCACCCAGTCATCCCTGTTTTATGAGCCTTCCTTACCGTTCAGCTTCCTGATGTTGTTTGGAAATTTTGACCTTAGAAACATAAAAATACAGCAGCTTCTGGATGTCAATTTGCTTTTACCATACACAAAGGGAAAGCTTCTAATTGGTTCCCTCTGCTTTAGTATGTCATAGTTTATTCCGACAGAGGAGAAAATATCTTTAAAATAATGCATATTGATAGTTACTAGTTCCCAAGGATGAGATTTGTAAAGAGGAAGGAAGTAGCCCTGATGTTTTGGTATTCAAATATACTGTGCTTAGTCCTCAGTAGAGGAAGGACTTGGATCTGTTAGAGCAAGTCTAACAGAAAGCCACAAAGATGATCAGAGGACTAGAGCCAAAGGAGGAAAGGCTGAGAGATGTGGGCTTGTTCAGCATAGAGAAGAGAAGGTTCCAGTTAGACTTTAAAGTAGCTTTCCAGTGCTTAAAGAAGGTCTACAGGAAAGCTGGGGATGGACTCTCTATCAGAGAGCACAGGGCGTATAGGACGAGAGGTAACTGTTTTAGCTGGAAGAGGGTACATTAGACAATAGGAAGAATTTTTCACTATGAGGGTGGCAGTGAGACCATGGCACAGGCTGCCCAGAGAAGTTGTGGATGCCCCAGCCCTGACAGTGTTCAAGGTCAGGCTGGATGGGGCTTGACAAGCCATTCTGTAATGAGTCTCTGTTATAACTCACTCTATTTGCCTTTTCCTCAAAGACTAGTCTCTGCAGCCCTTGAATATCAATGCCCATATGGAGTTGTCTATTTGCTTTTTGTGCTGTGAGACCAGTCCTCAACTAAAATGCCTCAGGCAGAAGCATTTTTGAAAGTCTCACTCCAATCTTCTGAGCACGGTGCTCTCGCCCACACTCAGAGCCTCCCCACCTCAACAGGAGGCACCAGCAGTACTTGCAGATATACACGGAAAACAAAATAACAAAAGCCATTCATTTGAGATACACCCATGTAGGCCCTTGTCGCCTTGGGGTTTCACTGTGCTCAGCTTGATTGTCATTTTTTGTGATTAAATTACTTGATGTTACCCACTATGATATTATAAAAGCTGCTTTCTTTTTAAATGGACTGTAACTTAACAGATGTGCTTGTTCTGCTTCTTTCTATTCTCTGCAGTCCTACCCCGCATGGTTTCTATCAAGCATATGCTCCTCAATTCTCCTCTTCGAGCAGCAGTCTTCTCAGTAGAAATCCAAGCAAAGGCTGCTTGATTTAAACATTCTTTTCTTACCTATAGCTCCTATTTCTCATCTTCCTTCTTGCACAACGTTTTTTAACTACTCCTTCTGGCCAGGGGTAGATATTGCTGTCACTTCTCTCATTTCTTCAGCTTCACAACCCTTCTGCTTGGGCTTCGCAGCAGTTTTTGAGGACTCTGCTGCAGGTGTGGCCAATAACTCATCCTCACACCCACCTCAGGCTTGACTAATGACCTACCTGAGCAACCAAGGCCCATAGTGAGCTCTTGTCACCACTACTTTCTTTCCTTCTGATTTAAGCATATGTGTATATTAACTCCAATATTAGACATGCTGGGCAGAAAACTGAGTTGCTCGTCAGCCTTGAATTTTTAACTGAATTATTAAATATTGCATTAGGTTACTATTTTTGTGATGAGTCAGGTGTTTGGGGTTTTTTCCTTCTTGTAAACTCTTCTTGTAATATCCCAACTGTGGAAATTATTCTGACTCTTTAGACTTTGTGAATACACAGAAATTTTCTGTATTTCTCAGTTCAATATAATCCAAAAGCAAACACAGGAAAGGTGTCCCAGGCTGCAACAGCCTGTCCAAGACTTAAGCTTAACTCTTGACACAAATTCAGGATATACTCCAGACAGAAAAGGAATATTTGGATATTATAAACTACTTGCCCCCAGGGACCCAAATGAATTTAAAAATGTTAACAATAATGTCAGTTATACATCCTGCTACACAGTTCCAGTTATAGGCATAGTATCTTTTAAAATGCAAAGGAGGTTTTCAAATATGAAGGTCTTTCATTCCTTTCTCTCAAAAGCCTATAGGTAGAATACGTCCTCATTTTATTCCTCTTCTATCATCCAACGTTTTCTGTTGCATTCTCTTTTCAAATTCCATTATTTAAGTGCATTTAGTGAGAAATATGAGTGAGTTTCTGTTGTAGAAGGAGGACTGGGATGGACTATTTCTTTGCCTTTTGAGACTTTCCTGACCATGTCACTGTGACTCTGCACTCCTCAGTCTGGTTTCTGACCCAAAGAAACAACTCACTTAAGTCTCTACCAAAACATCAGCTATGCCATGAATCATAGAATCATAGAACAAGCACGCTGGAAGGGACCCATTGGATCATCGAGTCCAATCATTCCTATCAAACACTAAACCATGTCCCTCAGGACCTCATCTACCCGTGCCTTAAATACCTCCAGGGAAGGTGAATCAACCCCCTCCCTGGGCAGCCTATTCCAATGCCCAATGACCCTCTGTGTGAAAAACTTCCTCCTAATCTCTAGCCTAAATCTCCCCTGGCGGAGCTTGAGGCCATTCCCTCTTGTCCTGTCCCCTGTCACTTGGAAGAAGAGGCCAGCTCCCTCCTCTCTACAACCTCCTTTCAGGAAGTTGTAGAGAGTAATGAGGTCTCCCCTCAGCCTCCTCTTCTCCAGGCTAAACACCCCCAGCTCTCTCAACCGCTCCTCATAGGGCCTGTTCTCCAGCCCCTTCACCAGCTTTGTGGCTCTAATGACAAGCTTACTGTGAAGATGTGTCCCTACCCCCTCCTGTTGCACATTGGAGGTCTTGTAGGCTTTTTATCCACCACTTACATCTGATGTGTGAGCTGATGTACCTTCAGAGTTTAATTCTGTATAGTGATTCCGCACATCAGTGTAAAAAGCAACTTCTTCTCCATCCCCTGTTTCTTTATACCATGCACAAAACAGCAGCCTTTAAAATTCCTTGAAGTTTTGTGTAATCTCAGCAACAGCAGAGAGCACTTGGGGGTTCAATGCATTACAAAGTCTAATAACAGTAACAATAATAACAGTGAGGCAATGAAAGCTCAAGGATGCTGTGACTTTGAGTGCGCTATACTATTATTTGAAAAAGTCTACTGCAACTGCAGAAAAACATCCTCACCAGACAGCTAAAAATTCAAATATATCTTAGAGGGCAGGTAACAAAACTGAGGGTCTTTTGTTTTCACAGTGTAGGGTAGAATGTGGCTTAGGTTGAATGCAATAAGAGTGCTTACAAACTGAAGATTCTTCAGTACACTAAACTGTCACTAAATCTTCACAAATCTAGGTTCAATTCATTAGACTTTAAATACATTTGTATTATCTTCTAAGGAGGTTCTCCTTTTCAAATGTTGTTGGTTACACTTGGAGTACAGTGAGATGCAATGATTTGATATGCAACCTTTATGTAGGAAGTAATATTTTGATCTGTGTACAACCCTCTTAACAAAGCAAGAAATCACAGGAGATCAAGTTGAGACTAATTTAAGGAAAAGCAGGGTATGTTGACCCACAGTACTTGCCTGTAAGAAGACAACCTTCTCCAGCTCTGCCTTGAGAAAGAGGAGAGGCTCCAACATGAACAGGCTCCTGCTTCTTCCTAAACCTCAGGTCAGGCTGAGTGGGAAGTCAAAGTCACTTGCAAGTTGCTGAGGCACATTTTGGACATGACAGTCTGAGTCTGGATGGAAAGTAAAGTCAAAGGACTAATCTTTAAACTTTGACCTAAAAAATCATATATGATGAATTACAGAAGTCGAGAGCTAACGTATTATTTGCCTCAAGTTTTTAAGCCCCTTAAATCAATATGATTTCAATGGGAAGCAAACCCTGAAATATGCACAGCTCCAGGAATCTCCCTCTGGAGTGAAGATTCACTACAGGGAGTTCTCATGGGATAGATAGAAGCTGACAACTTAATAAATGAAAAAGGAAGCAGAATAAACTGATGTCTTAATCAGTTCTTTCTTTTTTGGAAACAGATGGACTGCACAAATTTCTTCCTTGTACAACTTTTTCTTAATTGTTGTTGATAATATCTGGCCATAGAAATCACTCTTTGACCTTTCTGGCAGCCTATTCTGTTTGAGGGATTTTGGTTTTGTGCTGGACCATGTTTCCAAGGAGAGCGAAAAAACAGTGTTTCACACCTCTTCATAAAATTGTCACCAAATCAAATATATGAATATCATTCCCTTTAATAAGCCTCTTCTCAAATAAACAGTTCTCAGCATGCCTGCAGCCTGCAACTACCAAGTTCAGCTGCGGAAAGAGCTCTTAGCAGCAGCCGCTTCTCTAATTGCTTTCTACTCCACCGGTGACCAGCACATCCGCTGCAGACTGGTGGGCACAGAACAATGCCCAGGCAGGAATTTAAAATGTTTCCCTCCAAATCACGCTCTGTTGCAAGCTGGTCCTTGAATTCCTGACATTCTGTAATTGTGAATTCATAAAGCTTTGAGGATTCAGGAATACGTGTGCCAGGCTGGGAGTCTGCACAATGCCTTGCTGGAAGGATGAATGATACGCTTTAAAGAAGATCCTGAAGCGCACATCAAATATTAATAAGTCTTTGACTCTCTTTTCTAAATGTCATCTCCTGATGACATTGTGTAAAGATGCTGTTCTCCTGTCATATTTTCTCTTGAAAATGCTCAAATGCTAAACTCGTAGTATCTGATAAACCATCAAAGAAGTTTGTGTACTAGACATTAAAATGCAGGGAAAGAGCATTTTGCTGTTTGTCTTTATGTTGAGATGTTGTTTGGATGTGCAGCACCTGTGTCTGTTTTCAGCTGCCTTATGAAATATTTCCCTCAATTTGGAGTTATGTGGAAAAGAGGAACAGTTATTTATCTGAATTATTCTTTCAAAAGCTGGGAGAAAAATTAATTTAAAAGTATGGACACGATTTCAGCAAAGTCCTCCTGCACTCTTCAAACCCAACATCTCACCTGAAACACCATTTTTTGCACACAACAGACCAATGTTCAAGAAGAGGCAGAGAAGTAGAGTTGGCAGGTGGTGAATCTAGAGTGTGAGGCTATATATCACAGCCTGGGGCCTTTGCAGGTAGAACAGCTCCTACAGCATGAGATTTAATATGCGTTTAGTGTACTGACCGCTCCCACCAAATGATGCTCAATTTCATTTACACAAATACATGTGCATCCCATCAAATCAACCGTAAATTATATACTGAAAATAGCGAAGTATATTTTTTAATGGGAAGGAAACACAAGCACAGATGCACGTACCCGATGGAAGGTGACTTTGGGGAACCATCCAATTTAATAAAGGAATAGTTACATGAAGATGTTACTATTTGCAGAGGGTAATGGCAAAAATAAATCTTTCTCTACCAATCTAAATCATGTTTTGACCTGAAGCAACTATGAGCTGCAGGGTTTTTCATGGCTGTTGCTGTTAGGCAAGGATATATAATGCAGTAAGTATATACACTTGGCTGGGAATCATAGGTCTCCTGTGACAAGAAATCGAGGCTCCTGCCAGCTTATTGCCCAGGGGCACCCCTGGCATGTGATACAGCATTACTGGTGCCAACAAATGTAAATAAGGAAAAAGACACTAAAGAAAACTTTGTTTGCAGATGCAGGCTGCCAAACGTAATATAACTTTGCAAGGTGAATGAATGCCCATCTTGGAGAGTGACAAGATCTTATTTTCTTCCTTTGGAGCCCCAGAATTTAAAGGGTCTTGCACAGAGCAGTACCTGCTCATGACATGTAGTAGGCTCTAGGAAGTCTTTGCACAGCCCCACAATATGCCATGAATCATAGAATAATAGAATCATAGAATCACCAGGTTGGAAGAAACCCACTGGATCATCGAGTCCAACCATTCTTATCAAACACTAAACCATGTCCCTCAGCACCTTGTCCTCCCATGCCTTAAACACCTCCAGGGAAGGTGAATCAACCACCTCTCTGGGCAGCTTTCTCCAGTGCCCAGTGACCCTTTCTGTGAAAACCTTCCTACTAATCTCTAGCCTAAATCTCCCCTGGCAGAGCTTGAGGCCATTCCCTCTTGTCCTGTCCCCTGACACTTGGGAGAAGATCCCTCCTCTCCGCAACCTCCTTTCAGGTAGTTGGAGAGAGTAATGAGGTCTCCTCTCAGCCTCCTCTTCGCCAGGCTAAAAAACCCCAGCTCTCTCAGCTGTTCCTCATAAGGCCTGTTCTCCAGATCCCTCACCATTCTCGTTGCTCTTCTCTGGACTCGCTCCAGAGCCTCAACATCCTTCTTGTGAAAAACTATAATTTTTATTCATGGGAAGGATGCTATACTAGAGGCATTTTATTTGCAAAAATCTTTTCTTTGCTCTCCCTCAAATCTTATACACAACTAGCATGTTTTTATTCTGTAATCTACTAATGGAAAAGATCAGCCTTAGTCAAAGGCTGAACTTTCCTGTGGCAAATGAGAAAATACACTTGCCTGCCTCTTCTCAGACAATCTCCTTTTTTTAATCTTACTGGTTGCATGGGTATTTTTATTTTTAGTTTGATGTACAGTACAGATGAATTTCTAATATTTTACCCCATGGACCAGGTTCACCCAGGATTAACTTTACTGCAAGAGGACTATAGCTATTGTGAGAAGTACAGGCAATGCCACGGTAACAGGAATCACTGGCAAAGGATAGCTAGGGATATTGATCGTCATCATTGTGCACATGATTTACTTCTAAGACTGCTTAATCTATAGTTTCATATCTATTATATCTTAAGACCTCCTCTGTAAGGAGGAATAATTTTGTAATTTCTAATATTTAAGAGACTGTGAGATATTTGTGACCTCAGGAGTCATACTACATAATAGTTACATTGCAAACAATCCTACCCAGAATATGAAATTTTCACATATAAAATTAATATTCACCAGCAAGAAGGGTGTCACAATCTGCTCTGTAAATTTTAAGCCAAGAAATTTCATGTGAACACTGAATTTATTATTTTCAGTTGCAGCATTATGCTTGAAAAATTGAAAGCCGAGTTCTCCTTTGGGGATTCAGCCTTTCAGCTTCGTATACCAATATAGTAATAAAATTAACTTACATGGAACATTTCACATGAAAACACTTTCTAACAAAATATTGGTAAAAATTTGCCACTGTATTACTTAAATACGTTTTCTCATAACACGTGAATCCTTCCTGAATTATCTACTCTTTTTTTTTTTTAATTTAGAGGTTAAACATCATATCTAGGAGAGCACATCATAATTAAAATATCATTTAAATAAGTAACATTTATAAAACTCTGGATGTAATTTTTATTATTTTGTTCACAGTATGTTGGTTAGAATTAATTCAGTTCAATTAAAATCCAAAACTGAAATGGCTAATAAAACATTGACAAGGAAGGAGAATATGAAAAATTATCCCCAGCTGCAGTTAGTTGTATTTGCTATACAGAAAAATCTGAATGAGGAGCTGAGTGTCTAAAAATAGGTTTAATTTTTTGAATGGTATTGAATTATTGAATTGTATTCTAGCAGTGTAGACTAGATAATGGATTCACTAGTTTCAGCTCTAAAGGATTCACCAGAAGATCAGATAAATTTAGTTATAGACGTGAGTAAAAATATTAAAATTTCATCAAGAGCTTTTGAAAAAATCTCGGTTTTAAAACCAGATTAACACAAGACAATCTGAAAGAGAGAGATGGATATTGGTTGCTTAATTAGGTAAAGCCAGTACCTTAATTTTAATGAACTTTCCAGAACTTCAAGTAGCATTAAAAACCTTAGCAATTTACATCAACAAGTACCTAATAAGTCTGTTAGATGATATTGCCTGCAGCTATAAAGCATCTATAGTAAGAGATATTTAGCATTTATTTTGTGTATAGAAACACTCCAAATCTTTCTGGACAGTTTATTTTAAATACTTGGGCTTTGTTTTCAGAATCTACACACCTACACAGCAGAATGGGCTGGCGGATTAGTCAGTACCGATAAGCCTAATTGAGGACGGTTAGAGATTTGAACGTGAATATATGCAAGACTACCTTTTAATGACCTGTTTGTAATTATCAATGGATAGTATCCATTATTTCTTGTCAAAGTGAAACATATCAAAGGCTTCCTGCTTACTAACAAGTTGTGTATAAACTAAATGTATAAGCTACTCACGTATCTCATGGAGCAAAGGCTGAGCAATGAGAAGAAAATACATACGTCTGGTGACTTTAAAGCAATAAAAATTTATTTCAAAGCTATTAAGTTTTTTCAAGGAAGATCAGGAAAGATTTATGAGTTGGTGGAATTTTTTGCAAAGGCACACCGTTCCTGGACTTCAGCTCTTTTCCAGCTGTAGAGGAAGAAAAATGTGTTTTGTTTCTTCAGGTTAAACTCAAGCCAAAACAAATAGAAACCTTCACTCTGCTTCTGAACCTGCAAACACCTGCTGCAAATTTCCTTAACGCATAATTTGGCTAAATGTCTATAAGCAACTATATTACAGATAGCAGTGTAGGGAGGGGTGACAGTCATTTTCCTCTTGCCAGTTACTGGGATCCAAAGAGGATATTCCAAGGGCAACGTGGGCATTAATTGCCTCCCACCATCCTCTTGCACACAGATATGGTGGGAAAATTTTTGTTCCTCTTCTTCTCAAAGAAGGATTTTGTTCCTATCCTGCCCCTGGAGAAGGGCAGATTTAGACTAGACTAAAGGAAGAATTTCTTCACAATGAGTGGTGAGGCACAGGAAGAGGCTGCCCAGGGAAGCTGTGGCTTCCCCATCCCTGGAGGTGTTCAAGGTCAGGTTGGATGGGGCTTTGGAAAGCCTGATCTAGTGGGAGGTGTTCCTGCCCATCGCAGGAGGGGTTGGAACTAGGTGATCTTCAAGGTCCCATCCAACCCACACTATTCTATAATTCTCTTCTATTATTCTAATTTGGTTCTTTTAACTGATTTCTAATAAACATTACTATCTTCATGGAAATTCCCTGGCATGCTAAACTGCAGCAGATCCCAAAATGCTGATCCCATGACATTATACAATTAAGATTCTATATCTTAAGAAAAACATCATACCTATAGAATGCCATTACATACCAATGCTTTATTAGTAGCTTGGTTTGGGTTATTTACTTCCAAGAAGTTGTTCAGGTATTATTCATTGATCTCCACAGGAAATGACCTGGGAAAGCCTTGGGCCAGATGGTTGTCTGCTCCAGAAATCCTTTCCTGTGGCCTCATGTATAGCTTGTTTAGAATCATAGAATTATAGAACAATCAGGTTGGAAGAGACCCATCGGATCATCGAGTCCAACCATTCCTATCAAACACTAAACCAAGTCCCTCAGCACCTCATCTACCCATCCCTTAAACACCTCCAGGGAAGGTGAATCAACCACCTCCCTGGGCAGCCTATTCCAATGCCCAATGACCCTTTCTGTGAAAAACTTCCTCCTAATCTCTAGCCTAAATCTCCCCTGGTAAAGCTTGAGGCCATTCCCTCTTGTCCTGTCCCCTGTCACTTGGGAGAAGAGGCCAGCTCCCTCCTCTCCACAACCTCCTTTCAGGTAGTTGTAGAGAGTAATGAGGTCTAGGTGCAGAAAGTTTACAAGTGGGAGTTATAAAAGTTAACTTTAAAAAGTGACAGCTTGCCCTTTTCACTATCACTCTGGACCTGCTACAAATAATCTCTCTTGCTAACATTTTATTATTATTAGTTTTAAACAGGGATATTTAGAAATATCTGCCAGCTCAACGTTATTCTTCTTCTGAGTTGAATTTGCTGCAATGTCTATAAATGGTTGTTGCAGATAGCTATGCATCATTTCAGCAATTAATTGCTTATTAAATTCTTGGTTTGGTGTGGAAATGTATGGAAGATTTCTGCAAAGGCTGATGTTTGTGATATTAGATGGCTGCTTACTGTTACAAAATTGAGAGTAATGACTTCAAATTAGAATCCACTGAGCCAATTCTTGCATATACAAATATGCAGCAAGTAACAGGTTTAAAAGATCCTTCAAGTGAATGTTACTATTACCCTGTGTTGTTGTTCCTCTCCACAGAGTATACACACAAATTTCTACCTGCTTGAAGATATTCAAATTTATACTTTCTCTGGAATAAAGGTAAGAGAGCAAGTCTTTATGGTTCATCATAGTATATGAAGGGGTAAAAACATGTATTTATTAATAACAAATACGCTAATTATGTCATTAGACAGACAAAATTGAATTAAGAAATACTGATTTAATTTAGCCCAAACTAGTTAACTTTGGAGAAATAATAATATATCTTGAGTCTCAGGCAACCAATAAGATACTGAGCTAAAGAAATAGGTCTCTACATAGGATACAGATCCATAAAAAAAACTTCCCAAAGAAGTATATATAACAAAATTTGTCATCGTGCCCACTAAGAGTCAGGCATTGTTGCTGTTATTCTCTCTATTTTTATCACTGACACATCTGTATGCGTCTACATGCAGAGATCCCGTATCTTGCAACACATCATTACGTTAACAATGTCTCAGGACTTCCTCTCTATAGCTTTTTTCATGAACAAAAAAAAATGATTTTTTAAAAAGCTTTTGCATGTCAGTTAATTACACTGATCTATTTCAACATCTACATAATTTCTTATTAGACCTACCCATCCTGAGGACTTGTTTACACTGGTGGAAATATAATAAAAAACTTCCTTGTGCTTTTTACTATCCTCTGTAACAATTACTGTTTATCCGTCCTTGGTGATTATTTCTTATATCTGCTCCAAATATTACCTTGTAGAGCTAGATATTTAGAGGCAGTTCAGGATTTAAATTTTATAGGTAAGGTAGTACTTTTAATTGCATATTATTCTGAATTTAGATTAAGCTGAATAATGGGATGTCATCCATTTCAAATTCAAATTAGAATAACTTATTCCACCAACGAGTGAACTTTGTCTTCATAATCTAGCTCAGCAAGCAAGCGTGATACAACATAGAAAGTAGTAACTGAGAGTGATTTATCTAATGAATATGCCATCAGAAATGCAGCTCTGTGTTTGACAGCTGGACCATTGAATTTTGATTTTGATTTTTATTAACTGGGAGACTCTTGCACTAACCTCTGTTAATCAGTGCCTGAGAAGCTCATCGCACACTGTCGAGGGGACACGTACAGAGGAGGACTCTGCACTTTTTTAAAGCCATAAACATAAATGTATGCCACGGTCCGCTTATTTGTTGAATTTTACAGAAGTGGAAACAGGCCTGGACATTTTCACACACCACATCATGGGATTTGACAAAATTTCATAACGCATTTTTATTCCTCATAGTGACACTTCCTCCTTCCATTGAGCACATTTTATAAAGGAAGTTGTATAGACAATAATTTGGATTACTTGGAGAACAGCAGCCGCAGATTAAGTAGAGAAATAGATGCAGGTTTTGTATCTCTGATAATGAATTTTCCATTTAGAAGTCCTGTCACAGTTATTAGTTTTGATAATTAGATTCAGACATACTGGGTTGTATTATCATACTATTCAGTGTAGTTTAATTTCAGTTAAAGAAGAATTTTACCACCAGACAAATAGGCCTATGCATTTTCCTCTTTAAAAGATATCCTGAAGATGAAAACTTGAAGAATCCCCAAGCTAGCAATGTCTGCACTTATATTTTGGTTATACATGAACCAATACCACAACCCAACAGTTTTTTCAAGAGGCACGGGAATATCAGGAAGCATGCACTTGAGTACTTTGCAATATATTGGTTTAGTGTTTGATAGGAATGGTTGGACTCAATGATCCGATAGGTCTCTTCCAACCTGGTTGTTCTATGATTCTATGATTCTATATTTGCAATACTTGTGAAACAAGATGAGTTCCCTCCAATCCAGTATTCAGTTTGCAGGAGTGTGCTCCACCTTTCCCATGACAGACTGACAGGAATAAGAATCCCAGAGCTTGTGTCCGTGACAAATTTTAATCGAAGAAATGCCAAAGGGGCAAACTCTGCTGACACATACTCTGCATCAGGGTCCTTTCAGGTCACTGGCAATTAAAATCCCATCTGAAATGGTCCATAACGCTTTCCATCAAAGCGTGTTAAAACACTTAATACATATTACTTATTGACTAATTAGTTAGAATATCTTGAGACTTAGATGTAAGCTTCAGTTAATCATTCAGGACACAGAGGAAGAGAGAGAGAGAGAAAAACCCTCACAAGAGGTCCCAGTTTGCTCTCACTTGATGGTTAGGAAGAAACTTCGATGTCTGTACCTCACTACTGCTGTATAAACACAAAAAAGGACCTATTCCTCACCACAGTCACACCAACATTACCAATTTCACTTATTCTTCCTGGAATATTTTCTTCTCTCTAAAACGCTGTATTATTGAGTTTTTAATATCATACAGAAGAAAGTTTACATTTAAGCATTCTTAAATATTTGACAAATCCACAAAACCAAGGAAATTCAGATTTAAGACTGAAAATCCAGACTGACATTCCAACCTTACTGATACTACCACAAAACTCCTTGCTTTTGTGCATTAAAGTCAGACCTCTTACTTTACTAAATGCTGTTTTTTTGTAGTTAAATTATAGTAACAAGTGCTCTAGTTTCACTAAAACCCACTACCTACAAGATTTGGATTATTAAAATGTAACCTAAATCCTTTCTGCTGGTGGTGTGTGTATTTGAAGATAAGTAGCAGGGTGAGTAGGCTAATAATGGATTAGAATCTCCTATGGATAGTTCGTTCAGCACATCTCTAATTTCATTGCAACTATTTTTCTAGTTAAATTTAGATGAAAGGGGAAGACACGTCTATTTCTTGCCTTCTATTTTTTTCCTTTAAGATGCTATGAGAATTCTGTTATATAAGCTCATACATACAGACAAGATAAAACTGGCAGTCACGGCAGTGTCTTAATTTGTGTCGGATTTCCAATGAGTTTGATTGATTAGAGTCTGGATGATGCTGGCCCACAACAATTAAAGACAGAGTAGTGTAGGAATTAGCATAAAATTGGTTCTCTAACTTGCTTTGCTGTAGATGCAGGACTATAATATGTACTTGTTATTTGCTTAATATAATTTCAATGATATTTCTACTGCTCAAGTCCTACATACATCAGTCTTTAAGTAGAGAAAAGTCAACCTCAGACTTTTCTGATGGTGGAAAATAACCATTTCCTCTTTACTAGGTGTTCACATCCAATCAATCCTACCACAAAGAAGACTCCCAAACAAGCCACAGAAATTTACTACATTTGTAGATTTTCAGATATCTAGAATTTTTCCCCTTTACCTCCTTTGCCTTTGATTTCAAGAAAAAAAAATGAAAATTTGTTTGTTATCTCTTGCTGAGAGTAAACATAAAAAGTGCTGTCCTACCCCTTTCCTTTTGGTTTCATCCAGCAAAATGAGCAGAATCTGGAAAAGAAAAAAAAATAGCAATTAAACTGAAAGGTTTGAGTAGGTCTGTGGTGGAAGAGAGGTATATGAATGGTACACAGGCAGTTCACATAACATACAACATTCTGGCTATAACTTTATTACTTTGAATCACATCTTTGGCACTAATCTCACCATGGGTTGTGAATAGTCATTACCCACATTTTCCAGTAAAAAATGTTTCTGGGGAAGAAGATTGACAACACAGGTGAAAATACTGAGATAATTTTTTAAACTATAGTAAGAGCTTTACAATGAGCAGATATATTATGAAAAGTGGGTTTTAGGGGTCCTATCTTGCCCTAACAAAATATGAATTAGAAAGGATGCCTAGTAAGGATTTGTTTATGTAAGCATAGAACATAATGAAAATTATATCTTTCTTCGTGTAATGCTGGCAACCAAATCCCCAGCTTGGCTACAGGACTGTGAATACTAACTAACTTCACTGTGCTTGACAATCCTACTGTGGATTTCCATCCTGCTCTCATCTCTGTCCCACGAATTTATAGCAGAGGTGGATCCAGCCATCAGTGAGCAATTTGCCTAAAATCAGAGTAATATAAACCATGGGTCTGCATATAATCAAAAAGAACTCCTGGGCTCATAGGTTCCTCTCATCAGCTTTTAGTCATTAATGCTCCTCTCACTGATATTCATTTTAGTCTAGCACCTTTCTTTCTATGTTTAATGCATTCACTTTCAAAGTAATCAAGCTACAAAGGTGTTTGCTGTCTTTGACTTAGCTGACATTTGCTTGTGAGAAACTGAACTGAAGCAGCTGATAATTTCTATAAGAGATGCTGGCTTTCATTTTCTCACTGTTATGCCTTGTTGCTCCAGTAGACATTTGTATATGCCAACATTGCCTATTTTTTCCTGCTTTTACTTATGTTTGACAAGTTACTTATTGTTTATTGACTGTGAGAAGTTTATTGTGTGATTTCGCTTCCTCGGCTTTGATATTCAGAAAAATCTGTGATTTGTCTCATGCTAGGGTGTTTATCTGACACCAAGTCCTTTTTTACAAGACAGGTTTCCAAAGAAATTATTATAACCTTCACTACTTATTCTTAGCAAACTGTACTCTTACATTTTTGATTATATGGAATGAAGACAATGTGATAATTTGCTAAGTGACACAGAATTGTCTAAAAATGTTTAATCCCCTTTTCATCTTTTATTCTGGCACTACCAGATCAGGGAAATTATTTATCTTTTATGTAAAAATCTATACCAATCAGTGCAAAGACTAATAAGATATTTTAAGCATGTATTACATATTAAAAACAATATACAAATATGCTACAAGTATATTTTCCTAAGGTTACAGTCAATCAGCTAAATAAAGAAGAAAATCATGGTAATCGGAAGCCGACAATGATTCTAAAAAGAAATTCCAATAAATATGTTAAGATCTAGCTAAAGATGTGTGTCAATAATTACCCTCACACAATAACCCCCAGTGTTGCTACCCTGCTACACTACTGATGTAGACAGGCATAACATAATTTCATTTAAAATTTCAGGACCTGAAGTTATTGCAGGTTATAAAAAGAGCTGCTTGATTTGTTTTTTGATAAACTTACCTTTTAGAAGACAACCATGGTTTCTCTCAATAGGTATGACAGCATCAAGTGGAGAAGTTAGAAAAGTCCTAATGTTTTCCCAATATCTCTTTTCTTTCAGTTTCCCACTTTGCATTTTTTGCTTCTTGCCAAGAAGTAGCACAGAATATATTTCAGAAAAATTATCTAGAGTGGGGAAAAAGTTGTGAAAAGTCATTTCAGCAAAAACACTGTCTCTTTCTTTGCAATAAAATGGGTTTTCTTATATACAATCCTGTTAATCTCAATAGCTCAGTGGCCATGATAATCTCAAGTCTTCCTGTGTAAGTGTCACACTATATTTTGGAAGTTATCATTTCTGCTAAGCTACGTTTGCAAGCGCACATTTGGGGTTGTGCTGGCCAATGTCATTATTCACGTCACTTTGAGAAGAGCTTGACCAGCTGTGGAAATGCCAAAGGAATTTACACAGAGATTGTAAGAGACAAGTGAAACTGGGACATGGTGGTACTGTCCCTTCCTTCATGATCGTAATGCTGTGGTTGAGTGCAGGTGGATAGGGAATTTGGACATTGCTTTTGAAAAGAGCCAGCTTTGTTTTTACTGCCTCACATTAACAGACAGAAATAGAAAGGAGTTAGCATTGGATAACCTGAAAATATTCCCAGATGAATGCTTTTGGTAGGTAACAATTTCATTTCCTTGCAACACAAAAAAGAAAATCAATGAAAGAAATATAGAAAATGTGAAACTGAAATGTTTACCACAGTAGTCACAAGGAACCAAGCAGAAACTTATTCAGAACCTTTCAAGGCCACATCAAGACATAGGTTGCATAATTTTCTGGAAATAAATAAACAATTAACAATTCAATGAAATTACGGTAACTCCATGGTTCGCTCATCCCTTTTCCTAGACCAAATCTCTTTACTTTCATGCTACACTTTGAGAAACAGAAGACGTCAGAATAGTAGGTTGATGATTTAGAAGGTTTGGGTCAGTAGCGGCTTTGAAAAGTTAGCGAAAATGGTTCTTCATTTGCAGATGATGTTGGTGTGGATAAAGATTTCTCTTTCAGCTTCATGTACTAATCAGATGGGGGTTTCAATCAAACTTCCTAATCCAAGTCACAGGGAGGTAAGCATCCCTGTGTCAACAAAGCTATTGCAATCACAGTCCTCCATTTGCTTAGAGCTAGTCCTGCCCAAAGAGATAACTTAGTAACAACACTTACTTGCATGTTGACTGCTTGTATAACAAGTTCCCCAATGTGGCTGCTCACTTTCTTGTTGCAATTCCTGCAGTGGAGATGTAATGTACCTCTCTGCCAAGACAACACTTGTCTGGCGCTGAAAAGACAAGCTTTGCGGGTGACTCCATGCATCTGTCTTTCCTTTGTATTCAGAGATTTTACAGTCATGTTTGACTACCAAAAATTTCCATCATCATCAGGCTTTAATCTTTGACATTTATTTCAGAACCTCAGGAGCTATTTGGCTGAGTGCAGCTAAACATTGGGCAGGTGAAGCCCTTTGTGACCATCATAGATTTTTTCCTATTTCTTTTTAATATCCATCAAGCTTGAAGTTTTATACAACCAGTTTTAAATGTGTCATAAGAGAATTTACTTGGCAACAGGCAGTGTTTTCATGGTGGGTTTTGGTTTTTTGTTTTTGTTTTTCCCTGAGCGAATAAAAATGGAATTAGCAGGTATTAGCAACTAAATTAGTTGGTAGGTATTTTTACAAAATAACCTCTTCAGGTTTACTGAAGCAGGTATAGTTCTAGTTACAGGTAAAATATTTTTTCAACAAGTTATTTATTTGTATTACTTTTTAGGTATTATTTCTTAAGAAATTAGTTCTTCTTCACTACAGCCCAATGAACTCAAGAACCTATCTGACATTGCCTTAGACTATTGCTCTTGGAGACTAAACCCTCAACACCGTCTCATTCACTTTCAGATAACGTGCTTGTACTTCCCTGAGGGTTTCTCATTCAACCTCAAGAACAGCATAATTTCAAATGTCTCTAGAGAAAATGGAGTTACAGAACACCAGCTGTGGAATACTATATGTTCAGGCTCATCATATGTGTTAATTAGTACTGTGCAGAATTTTTCACAAATTATGAACAATGACCTTATATATCACAATATATTGTAGCAGTACTTTCTTACTATATAATATAAATATAAACTGTTTCTCCCAAAAGCTGTGTTTTGATCTCATATTTACTTGTTGAAATATCATCACCAGATAAAGGGGTTTTTAAATGCTCCCAACCTATAATGCAAAAATGGATGGAACCCTTCTTAAATTTAAGATTATAGATAATGAACTTCTTTTGTCACAATATCTCCATCTTCAAGTCTTCTGTAGAATTTAATATTAATGGAAGTAATAGCACCTTAAAGTCAAATAAATGGTAGGACAACTGTGGAATGGGAATGATAGATTCAGATTTCTTCTTCAAGCATCTAAGCATCTCTACTTATAGCTAAAATATTTCTGAAGTGGTATGACCTTTAGACTTTATTTGAAAAAAACCTTCTTTTCTTTTGGGAAACTGCCTCCATTGAATCATTTCCAAGACTCCAGGCAACTTTAAATATCAAATACACTGTTGTTAAAACCATTTCTAAGATAATTTTGTATGTGGATTATGAGATTAATTAGATTAAAATACACAGAAAATCTCTTGCAACACATATCACATAAGAAAAGTGTAACTTGTTTGATACAGACCTTCAGCTTAGCATGATTTCTGCAAAACTAAAAAGAACTCAATGGGAAGGTCTTGTGAGTTCCAAGCCCTAAAGAACTGGGTTATGATCAACCAGAGAGATAATTACTTTTTTTTTTCTCCTGGTGTCTGTATTTCAGATATGGTTGTCGTTGAAATATCTGCCCAAGCTAGCTGAGGATCATAATTAAGATAGACAGAATGTTCATCAATGTTTACCATCTATCAACAAAATTTAAATGTCAGATTTTAATAGGTGTTCTTTTCAATACAGTATCTTTGACTTGACCTAATAAAATTATACGACAATTCAGTGAATTAATATGATAGCAAATTAATGTATTTATTTTCATTGCCACTTAAACATGTAGAATGAAAGCTGTAACTGC
Organism: Coccyzus lansbergi; assembly: GCA_033558105.1. NCBI lineage: Eukaryota > Metazoa > Chordata > Aves > Cuculiformes > Coccyzidae > Coccyzus > Coccyzus lansbergi. Next base: position 1,778,967 of record JAUMJK010000675.1, read on the forward strand.
CTTCAGGATTAATGATACTAATGAAAAAAAACAACAATAAAATCAACAGCGTGTGATGGACAGAGATCTTGAGCCACTGAGGACCAGCAGATGATGGGCCAAGCCATGTTCTATTCACATAATAAATCTGCTCTGATCTTAATCAGTCGGTCAACGCTGGAATTTTAAGTCTAGAATTTGTTAATTTTTGCACATACAGAACACTACTGGAACTTACCTAAATACATAATTGCTGTATTTGAATGACTGTATAAGATTCTATAACGTAAAGTGATACATGCCCATAGATTATATTAACACAGCTCAGTTTTGATTTGTTTTAGACCAATTTTGATATGCTTGCTTACTTGTATATACCTATTTCTATTTATAGTTTGCTTCTGCTCTTGTTTCCATGGATGAAATTATAACTAAATTATTAAAAATATGGTCAAAACCTCCATCTTCATTACACGCTCTTTGAGTACGTGTTCTCTATGGCAATTTCCAGTCTCTACCAGACATTTTTTGAGGAAGATAATTTGTTCCAGGTGTTCATCTACTAATTTTTAATAAACATGGTACCTGTTTAATAAAGCAAAACTGGCACTATCCAATGACAGCTTTGGTTGGTGCAAAAGACAGACCTAGTAAAACCTTGTTAGCTTCTCTCCCAGGAAATCTTGAAGTTGGCACCCGCTGCAGGAGCAGCTGTTCTCACACATCTTACAGATGGCTGTGGAAAAGGAAATCAAATCCCCACTGCACTCAGACCTTTAATGAAAACTATAAAATCCTGAACCAGTTAAAAACATCTCCATGACCAGATTTGCCTTTTGTATGGACATGAAGACTCCAAGACCAGTTGGATATTGCACGTGCCAGGTAAGTGCATCAGCAGATGTGCCTGACCATGGGTTGAAGGTAGTAGCCAAGGCTCCTGGCTGGGAGCCAAGATCATCCATCCTGAGAACATCGATCTTCCCATCCCACCTATATTAAAAACCAGCATCGATACAAATAAGACTTATTTCTACACTGGTATATAATCATACAGATATGACACATAAAACCAGTTTATATAGAGAGACTATATAAAAACTATGCATAAATATTCAGAAATGATAAGAATACATATAGAGAGAATAAAATAGATATAGGTTATACGTACAGAAAATTATTCTTACTACCGAACACACACAGAAATTAAACATCTAGGTATACGAGATACAACCAGGAATACTGGTTCATAAAAAGAATTCAACAGTAAAATGCTTTAGTGACATAGCAGTAGCTTGGGTAGATTGATGTAATTCTAAAAGTCTGATGAAAGTTACATGGTGTTTAGGGCACTGTGGCAGTCTGAAGTTTGAGACTGTAGTTTTCAGTGGTGCAATGCAAGACATGTTGGTTTAATAACATCAGCAAGGCCTGAAAGTGTTTTGCATGCACTATAACTTCTAAGACAGTCTCATTTATAAGGTCCCTGTGATATATCTAAAAGTCAAAAATACATAATTTATGAATTCAACTGTTTAGAGATCTATTATTTTCCAGATTATGCATACTAAAACTACTATATTCCATATAATTCTGCTCAACTTTTAGCAGATTGTTCATTTGAGAAGAGCTGAGAAAATAAGTGTTTGCTATTCATTTTGCACACAGAACAGATGTCTATAATGCGCTTCTGTACATCCTAACATGAAAACTTGGATTTGTCATCAATGATTGATCATCTCAGTGTTGCTCTCCAAATACGCTTTTGTTACTTACACTCCTTTTTTTTTTTTTTTAGTAGTGGCCTTGAAACTTTTAAACCTTAAGCAAGTGAGATGATTTACTTCACGATGAAGTGATTATCTTTTCCCACCAGGTGAAGGAATAGGAGGTGCTCTTGTTTGCTCCTTCCAGCTACCCCCTCCATCTGTTTACAGTGCAGATCCTGGCATCCTCCCATAAGGAGAAATTCCTCTTGTGAAAGCTTTGATGCAACAGGGCAAACTAAATCTGAGATATCTTAAAGCCCCTGATCCATTTCCCTGACACTCATACTTTTGAACCCTATGAAAACTGTACAATGAGACAAGAAGTTTAATAGATAAGAAGCGTAGAAACATAAATAAAATATGAATGCAAAACAGACACAGTTATAATACCATAATACACAGGAGAGTAGTACACAGGAAATAATTAATCTTCATATAAATATTCAGATCATTAATTTGAAAAGAAATAAAGGCATCCCTCTGTCTTTAACTCTCTGGACATCTTTAGTGCTCAAGTAAAGTCAGGCTTTACTTGCATGTAAAGCTCAAGCAAGGTGGTGATATCTTATTCACTGCAGTGGTGGGAGAGAGGAGGGCCACTCCCTGCAGAGGGTTTCTCCATACCCTAAAGGACACTTAACAGCTAGAGAGGGAAAAAAGCCATCACTTCCCCTGACCATAATATTTAACACTGGTTAGTTGTGCCACGAATCACAACACGATAGTAGGAGACAACATTTCTGATGTGGTTTCTCAGCCAACACACCTAACACCCTTATTGCATTATTTCTTCCTAGGAACACTGTACTGTGTTTTTATTACAGACTGTCTACAGCAGTTAAGAAAAAAAAAATAATTCTGCTTTGATAATTTTTATCTCTCTTACATATCCTTTTTAAGATCTTACTGCCTAGACCAAATTCTTCTTTTACTTTCATTATGTTCCTGGTGGGAAAGTGCATATTCAAGCAGTTACATTCAGATATTTTTAAAGTGATTTTGGTGGATTTGATGTTGAATATATGCATGAGAAAATTCTATTCTTCAACTTTAGAGGTATACAACTGATCTAGTACTTTTAATTTTTTTAAGGAGCTTTAGAATACATTTATGGTTACTGAAAATGACCATTGTAAATCACAGTCTCCAGCAGGGAACAATAATTTCTTTGTGCTCTAAAATTTTGTTAAAATTCACTATCACAGCTGAATTTTAAAAAGTTGGTCAACATGATATTGGGCTCAGAGTCAAATTGACTCCCAAGGAAATCAACTCAGTATCTTTCTATCTTTGGGGATTTTATATGCACATAATAATTATAGCTAATCCTACAGCAAATGCCCAGCCCCCTGAAGATATTTCTGTAAACCAAACAACACATTACCTAGTTTCACATTACAAAGGAGCCAACAGCAAGGAATTTTCCTACAGTTCATACTTCATAGTTAACACAGAACTTCAGATTTCCATTAGAAACTATTTAAATACCTCCAAAATGGCAGGATCCTACAATCAGTATTTACTTGATATCCAACCCCTTTAAGGCTCAGGAAAAACTTTGACCTTGTCCAGACAACTAGCCACGTATTACGATCAAGGTCTCCATAACCATATCAACATGAGCTGAGTGTGGATATGAGCTAAATTACTTGAGAAGAGATAAGAAATCTACCTGAAAAGCAGATAATTGAGCCTAAATCCCACAAGGATATATTACTGCTCTAAACACTAAGATAATTCCTATTCTCTCAAAAAAGAAATGGACTTGTGAAACTATTCCACTTCTGTATAGATCTTTTTGGTAGGAGAATCATAGAACAACCAGGTTGGAAGAGACCCACTGGATCATCGAGTCCAACCATTCCTATCAAACACTAAACCATGTCCCTCAGCACCTCATCTACCCATGCTTTAAACACCTCCAGGGAAGGTGAATCAACCACCTCCCTGGGCAGCCTCTGACAGTGTCCAATGACCCTTTCTGTGAAAAACTTCCTCCTAATGTCTAGCCTAAATCTCCCCTGGCGGAGCTTGAAGCCATTCCCTCTTGTCCTGTCCCCTATCACTTAGGAGAAGAGACCAGCTCCCTCCTCTCTACAACCTCCCTTCAGGTAGTTGTAGAGAGCAATGAGGTGTATTTAATCAAACCTTTACGAGATCATTAAGCTGCCTCACAATTATTAGGTATTGGGTGGTGCACGTTTTTTTTAAATTAGTTTACATAATTATAATAAACATCCACAGCATGTATAATAATACATAATTATAATAAACATCCACAGGAACGTTGAACCTACTAGATAGAGCACCTTTCTCTGTTATAAAGAGCATGTTACTGCCATCTGGATGCAGGAGATATATTGCAACATACACCACTATAGTTTCAGAGAAAACCAAGTATTGAAGGAATTTTTAGTCCTGTTTGTCCACGTTTCAGAAACTTCATACAGTTGTTCCTTACAGGGTTAAACTGGGGCCATTCCAAAGTAAACAATAAACAGGGCATCTCTAATATTTAGGAATTAGAAATGCAAGAACTAGATTAAGCAATATAGAGTTTATATCAAATTTTACTTTATTCAATCAATTTGGAGTGCATGGAAGAGTTTAACATTAATAAGGCTGAGTGGAAGAGGGAAACAATCTCATTACTGGAAGGTCCTATAATATTTTGCCCAATTACCTTATTTTGTTGGAAATGAGAGAAGAATTCGTAAAATTTTGCCAAACAAAAATGCTCTTCACAGTGCAAAGCAGTACTTTCTCTGAAAAAAAAGCTGTATTTCACTGTATGATATAATTGCTTCTATTTGTATTTTCATACACATAAATTGCTAAAATTACTCAGAATCAAATTTAACGCTTGCATATTACACAAAACAGAGCATAAGAAAATGATACTATTACAGGAAAAAGGCTGCCTTGGCTCATACTGGATGAACCATCTAGCCATGTGGTTAATAGCAGATATCAATGAAAAATGTAAAGAATACACTTATCATTAAACTTCTATAGAATATACTCTGAGCCTCCAGCAATTTCTGGGTCGGACAATTCCCAAACAAGAAGTTATAGGTGATATTAATTGCAAGAAAATTGTTTATGAGGTTTTCCACCCATACAGGTTATTTAGCACTATTCAAAAGATACAATTTTTAAATGTGTGAAAAAACAAAACTGGGTACAACTTAGGCTGAACAATACATCACAGTACAAACAAAAATTTAGAAGAAGCAGAAGGGGTTTCAACCAGGCTGTAAACTTACTGCCTTTTTTACTATAGTCAGGGCTTTCTATGCTCATGGAGTTTAAAAGCAGTAGGAATTGGCACTAGTCCTTTGAAACATCTTCCTCCACAATTACAGATATCAGGTACTGCCAATAGTCAGAAAGATCTGTGTCAGGGTCCTGTTATAATTTCTGAATTATTATAGTTATCGTGCAACTATTTTCAGTTTCAAATCCATCACAGTCATTCACCTGCAAGAAGAAAACGATCTAAATGTAGTACAACCTAGATAGTGTAAAAACTGACCATTTTTTTATTTATTAAGGTCCTTGAAATAACCTTTATCAAATATAAGATGGAATGTATTTCCCATATTCTGAAGATAATAAAAAAGCGGCTCAACGAAATCCACAGAATTTTCCCAAAGGTTCATTTTTCTACTTAAAATTAAGTATGAGATGGAACATAATACATGGATTTATTTATTTATTTATTTGAAGTTACCCAGAGGTGCAAAAGGAGATTTAGAACATCAAAACTTCTGTTGACATTTAAAAATCTATAATGATATTTCTTATGACGCAAGAGATAGCCAGTTTGCAGTTTTGATAATTTAGGACCTGATTTGTACCACAAATTATTCTAAAATATAATAATAGCTATATTTGAGAGTTACAGTATAGTCCCGTCCCGGTGCGTTTTATTTGTTATACTAAAAGGAAAGTTTCCATGTGAGCAAAATCTTTGCACCTCATTTTTAATAATGAATGTGTTGCACTTGAGGGCAAAATACTTCTCACACAAATTTGGAAACTATAAATTGTCTCTATAGATTCCCCAGGAGACCCCTCTGAGCCTGATCTCTCTGGGCAAATGCAGTAAAGGAGCACATGGTGCCAACGTTTCATTACTGACATGGATAAAAGAACTTTGCTCATAAATTATCATTCATAAAAGATTACCATAAAATCAAATCTGAAGACTTATAAGGACCTCCTGAGTCTCTGATAACTTCCATAATAATTGCATAAATACCAAAATAGCTTATTTGATCTTCTGTAGTTCACAGATCTCAGTGTACACTGATTAAATCAGAGCACAAAGAGCCAGCCAAGGGGGCTCGGGCCACTGGGCTTGCTGGAGTTATGCAACAGCAGCCCTCAGAACAGCATGGGCAACAAATCTGCCAAGGAATTTGTCACTGATATGACTAGAAAAATTTTCGCAGAATCATAGAATCACCAGGTTAGAAAAGACCTGCTGGATCCTCGAGTCCAACCATTTTGTACAGATCAAGGGATAATGAACACTGTGAGGAAAGCTTTGCTCTCCTAAAATATCCCTTAGTTCATTCAAATCTATAAGGAGCAGAATGTCTTCATCTGACCTCATAAAAGCAACTTGTTTTCTTTCAAAGTTGTCGACATATTCCTGTCCCACTGTTTATGCTGCTAGGGCTCTGGAATTGTGCTTTGAACTCTATGGTCCAACTCTTCCCTTTCTTCTATTTGCAGAGCTACAAATGTATCTTTACAAATGAATATTTTGGGAGCAGCATCTCCTCTGTCTTTAAGTGAGATTAATTTAAGAATGGGAATCTGGCACAGGAGATTCCCAGAGACAGTTTTCCACGTGACATCTCTCTCAAATGCCAAAAAACTGATTTGTGTCAGAATGTAACATTTTAATAAATCCTATAAAATTCCCTTGACTTTCTGGTAAGTGTTACAGTGACACAGAAGCTACATTTAACATCTGGACATGAACGTTAGATATCAGCCTTAATTTTATAGTAACAGAAAACATGTTTTCCTAGTCATAACAATTCTCCTAGCGTTATAGATATCAGCACTTAATTTATTAACTTTTCTAAGGTTTTAACTTAATTGAAAAAGTAACATTGCGTACAGAAGTTCTTCTATACTTTATGATGTTTCATGCATGTATTGTACATATAAAGAATGAATCTGCTGTCCCATTTCATCCATCTGTTGGTAAGGTCTCGTGCTGTTCCTTGTCCTGAAGATGGTTTAACCCTGGGATACTCCCTTAGGCATCATATTTAGTCTCATTGCTACAGCTGCAGGGTTGGCTGGGAGCAGTTCCTAGTAGGGAACAGGACTGATAATCACTTGAAAACTCACTTTTCAGCTCTATGCTTGTCTCCATTTGTCCAGAAATATTCTTTCCTCCCTATCTTCCCCAGCCTCTTCCTTCTCAACAGTACTGACCACACCACAGTCCTCTTAGGTGACTTCCACCTGAGACCTACAAGCTCTGTTGTACTCTGACTTCCCTTCCAGCCAGGTGTATTAAGCTATAATGGAAATCTATAATGTGACTGGTCTAGATACAGTTCTGCATTGAAGAATTCATATGTAATCCTTTTTTTATTTTTAAGGGGACCTAGTTCATCTCATACTTCGGCTAATTATGCTTCAATTCCAAGGCAAGGGCCATGCTTGGTTATTGCTGCCAAAGTGAGAGGGACTACTCCCTTTCCTATCTCATATTGCATTGCCAAACAGAATTTATCAAACACTTCTTTTCTGCAGGTATCACCACATTTCCAGTGTTAGATTTACCATGAGATTGGTAGCAATACAGGCAAGGAATCAATGAAAGTGAGAAAGTGCTTTGCACTATTCCTGACTTGCCAGTCAGCTCTTTGCAAAGCTCAGATACTCTGTGCATGCACTGTGTGGCTATGCTAACACAAAATAATTTTGTTCTGTACTGAATATTATTTGATAGCATGACAGAACTACAAAACCACAGTTTAGATAAACTTATCAGATGGTTGATACAATGGAAAAATCTTTATCAAGTATTGTATCTGAACCAGATTCTGCATATTGCTCTGAGTGATAACCTTTCTGTGGCATTAGAAAGGTGAAAATAATATTTTGGTAGATTCCTATCTTGCTTGGAAACACAAAATATTACACAGCACCTAATTCCTTTAGATGTTTCTTAGAATGTATGACTGAATATTTTGAAATCATTAAATGGCATTTCAGAGGTTTATACGTAGGTCATAATTCACAGCATCTGTCCACAGTATTTTCCCTCTCACAATGCAATGTCCTTCTGTTTAACAGCTCCTGTCTGGAGTTATTTTAAGGATAGCTGTGGCGTTGGTATTTTTCTTACTTATGCTTGCAGAAAAATCTTCTATCTAACAAATACAGAAGCTGCCTTGGGAGCAGTGTATGGGAACGTACAGGTAACATATTTGTATTCATATTTACTTTCATATGCAACAAGCTTAGTTACTCCAAATGTTTCACTCAGGGGCAGTCACAACAAGCAAATCCCACACTATTTAATTCCAATTAATAATAAGACAGAGTTTGCTTTTATTTATTATTCAACTGGTTGGATAGCCAGTCCAATACTGCCAAAAACTATTTGCTAAAGAAATTATCGAGTGAAAACTTTACTATTTTATAATGAATTCATAGATCTATTTTGAACAAATTATGTGCTCATTTAGAAGAAAAAAAAAAGATGTGGATTACAAAGAGAGCTTGAGAATTAGATTCTGTTTCATATTTTGCAGCAAATTTACCAACCATTAAGCTCATAGTTGCCCCAAGATAGCACTAATATGAATTCAGAAACATGTGCAGCTGAACCATGACTAAGAACAAGGAGAAAAGGCCATGCCATTTTCTCTTCTAATTTTGTTCTTAGTCTTCGAACAGACAATATAACTTCCCTTTTTTTACCATTAAAGACATTGTGTTGTTCAAGACTTTGTTTTCTCTAGTTCTCTCCCATGGCTCAATTCTTTTATATAAAGGATCAACTTTCCATCACCATCAACTTTTCTTGTCATGAACTTATATACATTTTATTTTGTGAATCCTTACCTACACAATCTGTCTTTTTTGTTGAATTCAGTACTTGAGCAAGACTCCAATAATTCGCTGAAGTCCACCAGCTACATTCAAACACATAGGCATGGCAAATTTTAACAAAATCAGGGATAAAAAACTGCCATTCCTCTTGACATGTTGTACCCATCCTGTCTCCAAAATCAAACAATTCTCTTCAAGAATTTAGCTGCTATTCCTGACTGAGGGTGGAGACTTGAGTTTATTCTCTTGTCTATAAATCATGATTTCCACTGACATGCTTGGACCTTGCAATTTGTGTTCTTTGGAGTCAAGGGCTCGTAATAATCACTGAACAGAAACCTTCCTTAAAGAAGACTATTTCTGTAGAACACAAGAAAATTAGGGCAAAGATATCATAAAAATAATTCATCAAGCTATGTGCATACCTAGATTAGAAAATATTTATTCATGGAAAGCATTCAAATTTAATTTCCTCTAGAGTCTTCATATAACAGCTTCTAAACTTGGTCTATTGTTGGAGTTAGCAGCCCTGACATGGACCATAGTCACTTGGTTACTTAACTTTCTATTAAATTAGGGGTTTTATTTTAACTTGTTAGTCTTATACCTCCCAGATCTGGTTAAACAATGCAAAAGGTGAAAAGGAAAATTCTTTGATATTGTCATATGCCAACAAGTTTTGCCATGATATACACTGCTTTGCAGAATCACCGTTTGTTATTAGTGTTTCTACTTCAGATCCATTTTGATTGTATTAAGTTATTAATTGTAAGAGAAGAGGATAGTAAACTACAGTGGTATCACCCTGAAGAAATCCTTCAAACTAGGCTTAAAATAAATTTCCTATTTTTTTTTAATTATGAGGAGATTTACTAGGAGCTCAGAAACTCTTTACGTATTTTATTTCAAATCTGATCAGAATAACACTTAATCCTTCAAAACCTGTGCTGAAAGCTGGTATCCATCAGGTTTTGGACGTATTTTAGAAAGGAACAATATCAGAACTATAATGAAATTTCAAATGTAACAACTATGGAATTATTTCTAATTCTTCATGGTACTTACCAAGCTTGAGCAAAGGCAAATGTATGCATCTCCACAACTGTAATTTACTGCCTTAGAATCAACAGCTTTACAATAACCGTTTTGTAGCGTTTCCTTGTGCATTTTAATGATTTTTACAAAATCATTCTTCTTCATTATGCTGGTTTAATTTTTGCTGCTTTAGAAGTTGTCTCTAGAGGCTTTTCAAGGAAAAGCTGTGGGTAGGAGGAAAGAGCTTGTCCCTTTCACTACTAGTCTGCATTTAACTCAATTCCCCTGACTCATCTGCTTTCTTCTCTTTTAGGCAATCGGTCTTTGCTGTCAATGCCAACACACTGCTGGTCAGTGGCAAATACTCCAAGATTCATTAGAGGGATCCAGCCGATTAACCTAGGAGGCATTGCAAGGAAGAAAAATGGTCTTTTTTCCTTTCAAGATTCGTCACTTTAAACAGAAATACTATATTTCAGAATCTGAAATCTACGTTTATGCAGAATTCAAAGTATGAGGCTTTCCACATGTTTTCCTAAAAGGATAAAAATACACATGAGTATTTCTCTGTCCATAGAATCATAATCATTTGAACTCTATCTCTCCCATCACAGTATGAAAAGACTTCAAAAATGAATGATGAGCAGATGGCATATCATTTTCTCAACTGGAGATTCTTGGATTCGATTTGTCACTCATTGAATGCTGGCAAAAAAGCACTTTGTGCCCCAGTGAATAGCCTGCATAGTTTGTATATTCTCTGATGGCATTTATTTAACAGCTACTGGTAAACATAATAAAGGCTTATATCAAGTAGAGAGGGTTTTTTGAGTTATAAATATCGCTGCAGTCATCAATGACCTCACTTCTTTGATATTGCTTTCTCTGAGCTGTATTTTGATGCATAGCTCCAGTCTGCCTACACTCTCACTGCTGACCACATTTAGGTACATCCATGCCCTGGTTACCCTCACACAACCTTATAACACAGACCTATTTTTGATGCCTGTTGAGCCCAGTGACCCGACTCTTCTCATTTTTTTTCACCATGTGGAGAAATTTTGGCTTAGCACCTACACTATTTTCTGTGAAAGCTGTTTTACTCATGGTATCCGTGTGTGATACAGAGTGGACGTTAGTGGGAGGGTTTGGAGACAAAGCTGTGACCCCACGGAAATGATGCTGCAACAGATGGTGCCCTCTCTGCTTAAGTTCTCTGATACCATCTAAGTTATACAGATATCTCCAGTTTTATACCACTGTTTCATATTTAAAAAATGTTTCTTAATTCCATTTTTCCTTTTTATTATGCTATTATGCACAACCTGTTGCAACGTTCTCAACTGGTTGTGGTTTCACAATCCCATATTCCTGAGTTATGCAAGTAACTACAAGAGATGCTACTGTGATCCCATGTGATATATAGGTCAATGACTCCCATTCACAATGCAGAACTGCTCATCTATCAACAGATGAAATGATCTGCTAGTAATATAACTAATGTACAGTGAGATTTATCTGAACTGTTTTGTATGTCTTAAGAAATCTAGAAACCATTAGTCCTACTGAAGACATCAGAAACAAATTCACAGTGTGCACATGGAGGAACTATTATCCATCAATATCACACATTTTACACCATTCCAAACCTCCTAGGATGTAAAATCTAACAAGTTTTTCTATGTAACCTTTCAAGTAGTGCAGTTATGTGTTTTGCAATTGGGGGGGTCCTAAGAATTACCTTTTTTTCCAGATTGTTCTACTATTTCCAACATAGCAAACAGATTAGTGAGCCTATTGTCACAAGTGATCTACTCTAAGCAAAAACTCTGCAAATCCTTGACACAGTATTAATCACTTATCCAGGCTTTTCTGCTATCAGAGCAGATGTCTAAAGCACGAAATCCATGTAGGGAGCCCTTAGAAGTTTGTATTGTTTCTACTGCCTAAGGGGTAGATATTTAAATTTTCTTAATATTGAGCCAACTCAGTTCTTATCACAGTTACACAAAACCGCCACATAATTCAATAGACAAATTGTCTGAATCTAATCGATCGCATAAAATGACAAATTATAATATGTTTTAAAAAAATCTATATTTAATAGATAGCCAAATGGCTACAAACCACATTAGGTTGAGTGAATCAGATACCATCTGTGATAGAAGGCATCTTAAATGATACAGTCTAGATGCAAAGCATATTGAACAGAACAAAACATACCATATAACAGATTTATAGTCTATAATCCACATAGAAAGTCTGCTAAAGTAAATCAGCTCAAGTCACATAGTGCTGCTTTCATCTAATGTCCAGGAGCACTGCACCACTTTGACTCATTTAGCAGATCAGTTACATGCTATTCCTGATTTCATGGAGTGATGATTAAGGATGAAAAATATCATAGACAGTTGGCAACTGCAATAAATCAAAAAGCTTTGCTCAATTTTGCTTTACGTATTTGCACCAGAATTTAAAAACCAATATGATTGAATTAGTCATGTACAATAATTGCTTTCTGGGGAAAAAAAAGTCTGCTACAATAACTTTGGGTCTTCAGATTTCTTAAGTGTTCTAAGACAGGAAAGTAAATTAAGTTTTAATGCACTGTTATGAAGCCACTGTCAGGAGAAGTTGCATACACACTAATATTAGTTTCTATTGAGAATTTTATTTGTAAAGAATGGTCTAAAGCTGTAAGACAAGTAACAGCAAGATGAACTACATTAATCAAACTAGATTTGACACAACTACCTAAAGCCACTTAAAGTACTTTTTATATGCTCTTCCAGCCTGAGCATTGTAGACCCATCAGATATAGTAAACATCTGTTGGTTTGCAGAGTATGGACTATATTTTCTAAATTTATGTTGCTTGGATACCAGTTTGAGTCACCAACACCTGACTTCACATTTAAAGCAAAGCTTCCTGCCCGCTCAAAACTGAATATATAAAACCCCCCAATGGATGCTATCATTTTATTGTGTCACTGATAATGGGAAATACTCCCACTAAACCACATAACAGTGAGATTGGTCGCAGTTTCATGTTTTCTTTTCTTTGCCTGCCATGTGTCAAAAAGTAGCAGAAAAATAAAGGTTATTCTGAAGAATTGGAGCTGAATCAGTTGACTAGCTGTCCTCCTGTGTGAGCAAAGGAACAGAGATGTGGGTATATAAGATAAAGGCAATATAGTTGCTGCATATAAGTGTAAACATTGCCATTACAGTACCAGGAATTCACTCCACAGTGCACACCTGAAAGATCTTCCCCAACTCAGATAATTTATATCACACCAGTGTCAATAACAGGATTGAACAAAATATGCATCATAGCATTTGTACATTATATCAGAACCTTCTGGTAGTAAATATATATATATATATATATATATATATATATATATATATATATATATATATATATATATATATATATATATATATATATAAATAACTAAAACTGCAATATCCACAGTAGTTTTCAAATTTGAATCTTTGGAAACCTGTCTTACTTTTTAATAGGAACACTTCAGAGAGTATAAAATCAGAAACCTCTAAGGTCTCATGACTGTGTAGTTTCATTTATTTAAAAATTAATCGCAAACTGAAGGAAAGAGCAGTAGGTCTTTCCCACAAGAACTGACTTAAATCCTGCTGTCTTAAACTTACTTCATTATAGCCCTTCCTTTTAATAAAATACTCAGAGATTTATGTATGACTGATGGTAGTAAGAGAGATTTATTATTATTATTATTATTTTATTGTAATCAAATTAAAGGGCATTTTGGGATAAAAAATGGTCTTGTATAGTTGTCATACTCCAGTTTTCATTTTTATGTGTTTATGTAGAAGATACTCAAAGGAAAAATTGTAGTATAAACTTTGTAACTAAAGTATTTTGATTTATTTAATAAATATACTCCAGAAACGTTACTAAAATGCCTTTTAAACAATAAAGCTGTACTAGTGAAAGGTGAGATTTGCTTGCTTGCATGCTTTCTTGTCACAAATCTGGACTCCTCTATTTTTCACATGTTAAATACATGGAATAAAGAAACATCTTTCAGCTACTTTTGTACATAGAGAGAGCAGTTCTGACAGAAATCTTTCAGAAATCTTTTCCATCAAAATGGAAAGTGGGTTACATGTAAAGACAATGTTCATATGTTTGGGCTAAATCTACATCACGTATTCATGCCTGTCCTGGCTGTCTCAGAGCACATAAACGTATGCCATGAAAACTGCAGTGCTCAGAAGTATTTAAACACACCTCATGTGTTTCACAAGACATACTTTTTAATACTTTTTTTTAAACATCCTCAGGGATATGAGCAGCAAGCAATCTTGAATCTATATCAGCTTCACCAAGGAGAAGTAAAATATAAGGATGTCAAATACCCCCTCTCCGTTTCTGAAGTTAGAGAAACTTATTGAAATCTTTGCTTCTTCAAAAAAACTTTCCCCTTTTTTTTAATGTGCGGAATTGCTGGGAAGCATGTATTGAGAATAATAGCCGCACAGACATCTCCTCAGCTCTTCAAAAACATGAAAGGACTCAGAATAATAGAAACATCAGTCAACTTAGCATGGCTGACCTACCCATAGTTTCAGCTTGGAGACTATCAGTGTACAAGTGAAAGCAAAACGGAGACTTCTTCAACTTTTCTGAGATTCAGGAACACCAGATGAACTTTACTGTTATCTTGAAGAAGAATAAGAGAGAAGGTCATGACAAACCCTGGATCTTGATGTAGCTACAGAGGTGATTCACCCATTCAAGGCAGCAAAGAATCTGCCTCAATATCAGAAAATACTTGCAATTCTAGCAAGAAACATTTAATTTCATAATACCGGGTACTTTTAAAATGCAAAATGTCTTTTTTTTTCCTAATGGAATACATTCAAATTATGTTTTTACTAATATATGTCATGCGGCAACAATGTTTGGGAACCAGAAAAGTGTTCATTTTCACACACTTGACTATCAGCATGTTGAAGTTGTTTTTTTAATCTGCTGTTATCCATTGTTGAGCAGCTGTTGTCACTTAACACGCAAACCTCCAAAGCCAGTGTTTCTTTGCCACAGATCAAAAATTTCTAAATGGAACCTGGCGATGCTTTCAAAGCCTTTCCCTGGGTTAATTTCCAATGAAATTTAATATATAAATTAGGAAAGCAAACAATGCACGTTTTTTTAAAAAAATATTCTTACTGAATATTTGTTGTAGGCAGATGTCTTTTCCTTTGCTTCCCAGTTCTAGTCTCATCTATGTTCTATCTACAGTACTATCTACATCTGACAACTTGCCCTCAAAGAGGTCTTCTACTCCTTTTTTGTACTCTTTCTAGCAAGAATTC
Source organism: Coccyzus lansbergi (assembly GCA_033558105.1). Lineage (NCBI taxonomy): Eukaryota > Metazoa > Chordata > Aves > Cuculiformes > Coccyzidae > Coccyzus > Coccyzus lansbergi. Next base: position 1,794,202 of record JAUMJK010000675.1, read on the forward strand.
TACAATGTGACATACAGATGAACCAAATATGACCTGAAGTTTGGTGCACTAGAAGCAGAGGTCAAGAGCCCTGAAACAGACCCTAGCATGGAGTCAGTATGCAAACAAGGGACTTCACTATCTGTCAGACAATTCAAACTTAACATACACATCATGATCTCTCAATCTGGAGTGAAATTAGTTTCTAGAGATAATTACTAGAAGAACAATGTGAAGAAAACTTCTTAATGTGAGCAAAATGATGTCTGAAGAAATTTTTTATGCAAGTCAGGTTATAAAGCCGACATTATTAAGCAAAAGGTTGCCTTCAAAATACATGTATTACATTCTCTTGAATTGTAAGAACAGTATGTACATATCAGATGGTACTGTGTAACCCATTTATAAATCAGAAGCAAGGAATGAATGGGGAATTATATCTTGTTCTAACAAATTGTGATCAATCCCAGAATGTACAAACGTAACCTGTTTCAAGTCAGAAACCTGGAATAAATTAGGATAGTTGTAACCTTGAGAATAGAGAGTTTCTCTTTATCTTTCCACATTGTGGAGAAATGAATTAAGCATTGATAAGAGCAATCTTGAGAACTAAAGAAATTCATATCACATCTGCTTTTACAGTAAAATGAACATCGCTACTTTTTTTAAAAAAAAAGACATTTAAAAACGTTCAATTATATACTTTAAAGAATTGTAAGACATAGTTTAAGGTGACCTTAAATAATTTAAGTGAAGCACAATCATATTAACAGAAGGTATGAGTTACTAAAATTTGCAAGAGGTAAGTGTCACATATACACAGCAGCAAAATATTGACACTTCAATGCCTGCAATAAGTAGTAATCCACAACTTTTGCTGATATTTCCATGACATTCCTTACTATGACCAAGGAGTGATTTTTGAATAAAGTTTTTGGTAGCTGCTGAATACAAAATGCAATTAGCTTACCCTGGCCTTAAACTGATTCATTGTTTTAACTTCGATTCACTTCATCAAAAAGGATGGAACATAATTTTAAGCAACATTACTATATGAAATGTCTTTCACTTACTTCAACTTTCATTTTCTTTGTTGCTGACACACTAAAGGTCATTTAATTTGACTGTCATTATGGATTGTGAGTACACATGAGATCCAGTGAGCTTTGAATCCTCATACGTTATCATACTTTTAAGTTGAAATATTATTTGAGAAAGAAATATATGAAAATATACAAAAAAAATCATGCATATTGACTAGCTATATTTAAGGTGATTTAAAATCAAATTCTGTTCTGAAGAGAGGAAAATTCTGCCTTAACTACAACTGTTTGTTTAATTTTGGATTCTATTTTGATGTCTTTCATTGTTATATTTCTTTAAGAAGACTGAGGTTTTAAACAGAACCATAGTTAAAATAACTAGTGTGAGTTACTCCTCAAATATTTCCATCTTTAGAGAAAAATATTGAAAGAGAAGGAAGAGTAGAATCCTCTCCTGGGATTTTGAATTTCAGACATATCTACAACATATCCTTTTATTTACTTGTTGAACAAGATCACCTTTTTCTTCTATTTAAAGAGCTCCCTGCCCAGCAGGATCCACATCCACAATTAAGGCTTCTAAGCAGTGATACAGCAAAAGCAAACACTCTAAACTAAAGATTTCATGTCTGCTGCATCACAGAAAAGAACAGTATACCTGCCTTTATTTTCTGAGTTCATTCTACATGTATCAAGACACAGTCATATCTTTCACTTTCTTGGGACACAACTGATAAATAGTAAATTATAGAAAACAAACATAAATACTAATTTATAGCAGAAGGTATAGAATTAAAATGTCTTGAGCTCTCAGCATTTGATTCTTTTTTGAGAAAAGGATTCATTGTGAACTTAAAAACTTATCTTAGCTCTAGACATGTGATAGTCTACTGTAAACCCCACCATGTCATTTGTATGAATGTATATGCAAGAATGCCTAAAACTGCCTGATATTAATCTGATCTTGTTTATAAAATACCACCTTCAGTTTAATCTGCAACACATGTAAAAAAACTAGTATAAAACCCCCTCCTTGACAGCGACTCAAAAAACTTTACCTGATAGGTAATTTTGATAAAGTAATTGCTTGTTATAGTTTTTTTACAGATCACAGTTTGTGTAAGGAGTAAGCAGGTTTGTACTTACTGTGATCAGGCAAGTAAAGATAAGTAATGCTACAGAAACAGGACCTTGTGCTAGTGGAGAAGCCATAACCCACGGATTTCTCCAGGAAATCTACTTTCTAATAGAATGACCCCCCAGAACATCAAAGTCTACCCAGATATCATTTTCATCACAATATTTATATTCTGCATATGCAAAGTCATTGTATTTAATTAAAAATGTTTAGGCTAACAGACTCCTGCTGAGTTAAATACTTGAAAAAAATATATTTAGTTAAATATCCATCTAAAGGTGAACTTGTTGTCTTGATCCCTTCAAAGCCTATGTGGCCCAATTCTTGGTAACATGTATTTTATGACTTCAGGTTGACTACAACTATAATTTTCCTGTGCTCTCCCAGAGCTAAGGACACTATTATGAATTTATCCATGGGTATGACACAAGGATTATTCCATCAGAACAAAATATCAAACTCCCTCAGACCTCACAGAAAAAAAAAAATATATTCTTCAGAGGATCAGTAAGAAGAAAATGAATAAGAAATACTTTCAAAAGCCTGTTTTCTTACCTTTTCTTTTCTGTTATTTTTAAGGCATACACATTCTAGACCTTTCTTTCTATCTTCAAACTTAATGGCAAGTCTGTGCACAAAGGACACAGCAAATAGCACAGCGCAGCACAACCACGTTCATCTTACTGCAGTATCTGTATATTTGTGCTATGAACAGGGATTTTTCCTTTTCATACATCATTCACTACCAGCCAAACTGATCTCACAATGTCAACTCCAAAACCAGCCTTAATATGAAGAAAAGAAAGAAGGAAGGGAAGACGAATTTCCATCTTTCATTGTTGTTTTCAATATTATCCATAGTGAGCTTTACATTTTCTTTTCTCTGCCCTACTGTGGAGGCTCCATTGATAGCAAAGGTTACAAGAATAGAACAGAAAAATAAATAATATTTTCCACCAATTGCTTCATTTTGGAAGTTTTTCTGTTGTCTATGAACACAAAGTATGTATCATCTGTCTGATGTACAAAGAAAGGTCCTGTATATTAGATTTAATTTCCTGAATCTCTGTTTCAATTAAGAAGCTGTTTCGGCGATACTTTCAAAGGCACTAAAGCAGTTAAGGCACTCAAGCCTTCCTGGAAATTAATGGGAAGAGGGTTCTTCACATACATTTGTAGCTTTATTACAACATTTCCCATCTGACTCCTATATCTGTAGTGAAGTAAGAAAAACAAGCCACATCATAAGGGTTGAATAACAGCTTTAGCTATTGGGAGACCCAGACATCTTTCATGTAATAAAGATTGTTCAACATCTTTCTCATAATTTTGGACAGTGTTAGAACTTGGAAAGAAAAACAACTTTTACTACTGCATTTACTAAGCAGATTAAGCTTAAATGAAGTTATCCTTGGAGGAATATCTGATGTCATTAATCAACAAAAAGTGAAAATATGCATGCAAATCATAACTGAGACTCAAAAAATTAATAGGATAGTAACTATGATTGCTTTGACCACTCGTATATCTTATTAGGTACACAGAGCAGAATACCAACTCATAAAGCTGAACAAGAACTGACTGTGAATAATCCTGCATTAGGCAACTAGAAAAAGCAGCTATAATGTTTTAATCTGAAGCATCCCAAATAAGATTTTTAATTGAGAGGGGGTTTTATTTATTTATTTTACACTCCAATTAAAAGAACTTGCTCTTTGACTATAGTGAAAAAGACTTGTTTTGAGATAATACAAAGACTAAGGTGATTTCTATAAACATAATAACTTCATAATTAACAACACTCTTAATTCGGCCATACAATTATATCATGTGATCATTTCAATCCATTTAAATGAGAGGTGAACAATGCTTGAAAGTCCACAAGTCTTAATGGCAAGTAGATTCAATGCAGTGAAAATTTAATCTTCCATTTTAGAAGAATTAGTGACTCTTTCCCTTAAGATGATAAAACAGTAAAATTCCTCCACCTTGATAAGAATGAAAGAGAAAGAAAAGTGAAAATTCCTCACATGCCTGCTGGTGATTCTTGTCTTATTTATCTGAAGTCACTGCAATCACGTGGCTTGGTCTCCTAGGCAGAGCGTTTTGTTCTATGAAATGTATTGCAGATAACAACACCCTAAAAGCCAAAAATATGACTTTAAATGCTGCTGTGGACACTGTGCTGAAAGGAACTGTCACAGTTGTTTCCCATAGATAGTGTTGGTGAACCAAGATAGGAAAGAGGTGATGCCTCTTGTACCTTATCTGACCTCTTTTTTTTAAGCAAGGGACTTTCAGCACTTCAGCCTCAAATACCTATCTTCATAATTTCAGGTTGCTTTTGTGGTCCCCACATGTCAACAGTAAGTTGACATCTTTCAATTTTTTGGCGACAGAGAGACCTTAGGCCACCAGTCAAGATGATGGGCATCTGGATAAACCTGCTGATACGTACAGTTGACGTCTGTTCTCTAATTGATGTAGAAATAGGATTTACGTGGGCCTGTTGTGAAGGAGCTGCTACCAGCCTTGAATCTGGGGCAACAGCTCTGGGGTCACCTTCATGAGTCACATATGGTATAAGACTATGACCTCTCTTAAAAAAAGAAAAAGCTCTCAACTTAGTCAGCAACAGACATTCACTCCTCCAGATTTACAGCAGTCTTGAAAAAAGTTTATGCAGCTCTTGAGAGCTGATGTATTTAACACCAAGCACGTACTCATAGGGATTTAGTTTCTTCACATAACCCATTACTTTTGGCCCAGAAGGATAGATATGCATTTATTTTAGATCAGTTCAGACTCCTTCTAATGTCAGATAAACTCCTGTTTATGCAGGGGAGAAGTCCCCTCTGGATAGCAATAGACACTCTGATTGAGAAACCCACAGGTCCCAGCTCAGAGAAACTGAGGAGGAAAGTCAGGGTTTGATGATGCAGCCCATCTCATTTCCCCCACTCACATTCATCAAACTGTGTTTCTAAAGAAGAAAACATCCTTATAGTGATTGTTCTGACTGTTTTCTTTCATTCTTTTTACCTTTCATCCACCAGTCCCTCCTTAGCAAACCAGTAAAGAAGAAAAAGAGGCAACATGGTATTTATCAGGTTGTGTAGTTCACAGCAACCATCCCCTTCCTCTTCTCTCTCCACCTCTCTTTGCTTCAGCAAAAATTAGTTACTCAATACCTTTTTATAGATAAATCAATGTCTGATGAATCTCCAGGAACACCTAAACCAGCTGCATATTAATTTATAACTGTCTCTATGATGCAAGCAAAGTACAGTATCTCCCCCTTCTTATACTGATGGTCCTGGTTTAGCTCAATGACAAGAGACACTACTTTTAGACTACAAATATAGTAAGTTCCTAGATTGAGGAGTCTTTCCATGTCCCCTTGGGGGATTTACACCATGCATGTATAGGTGGATACAGGCAAAAATATGGATGACAGATAGAGTTATGGGTTTGTTTGGGTTTTTTTGCCTGCATCTATTTTTTAGGAGCATGGTTGAAGGTCCTGAACAACACTAATGTTTAAAAGCAAGATGTTTTTCATCATCCATTCCTTTGCACAAAGTTTCAACAGCGAAAAGCTACGGGTTTGATGCGTTACTCACACTGTGCACTAAAAAAAACAACAAAAAAAAAAAAGAAAAAACTAAAAGAAAAAAAAATTGCTTCCACATGTAATTGGGAATGTTGACCACTGGAGTCACAAGTTCTCAAAGAGGCAGAAATTCACAGGGAAGACAAGGAACTGGAAGGGCTTTTGGCTTACTTCCCAATTAAATGATCTTTTGGAAGAAAATAAATCTAATGAGAAACAACACTATATGAAGAAAAACCAGGGAGGAGCACTACAGAAGCTCAAATTATTTTCTTCTTCATATTGAAGAAGTGCTTAAAAATGAACTCACTATAGGCCTCCACCTCGTACATAAACTTATCAAAGTTCCCTTGTATATTGAGCTAATCTGTCAAGCAAAGGTCCAGAGTTAATCTCTCCTGCAAAAGGCCATATTTCTAATGCAGTAGGAGAACCATTATAGGGTAAAGCTTTACAGAGATGTCAACTATCAAATCCCTTTGAAAACAGTTAAAAGCAGTCTCTTTACCTTGCTGACTGCTACACATCAGTTTTGCTAATCCCTTAAAAAAGTTACGTCTTTAAAAGCCAAATCATAAACTAGTATAACACAGTAATTTCTTGTCTTATTATCAAAAAATTATAGCCAAAATTATCAGTTTGAAAGGGCTCTTTTCTGTCTAACTTGCCAATTTTGCAAAACTGTAATTTCCCTCTTGAGAAATCCATTATATTGTGAAAATACTACTGTAAGTATTGGCTACTTTTCCATGAATTATATCCAGACTTTTGCATAACTTCCTGCTATTTCACAGAAGCAACAGTCTCTAGTGGTGGATCAGATCTGTGATATAACAACTTCTTCTCCAGTCTTTTAACACTACTCATCTCAGTGCATTACTAAGTGTACTGAAGGTTAATCCTTTAAAAGAGTGAATGTATTACGATATAGTTACTCCTGCAGAGAAAGCGTTTTAGGCTAAACCCAAGGATTTTAAAAATTCTTAATATATAAATGAGTAATCTAAACTGACACACACTAAATCACTACATTGCCTGTAAATGTTATGCTCTACCTAAACTTTTAAGGCCACTATAGTTTCTTTGCAAAACATTTCTCTTTATTTCAGACTTGCTTTCCTCTGCGAAAGAAGAATGTGAAGTTCGCTTAGAGAAAATATATGTCCTGAGGGAATTCTATAATGAATGACTTGGCTTTCTCTCTGGAAGTGTTTGTACTATTTTGAGAAATGGATATATAGTGGGTTGGTTACCAGCAGTTCCTTTTGTCATAATTTCTGAAACGGAGCTTCTCATGTTTCAGAGAATAATTGAGTTTTTAAAGTAGCTTTCCTGTAGCTATACAACTCTTTTTACTCTGACATCTTTTCATTTTTTTAATTTCATTTTTTTTCTTCTTTTTTTCTCTCCTGATCTCAGATGCTTAATTACCTTTTGCAATAGTACACACAATCAAATTACACAGCTGCTAAAATGGCAGTTTCCAGGTATCCATTAGCAAAAAGAAAAAGAAATGAATGATTCTAGAATTTTGTATCAAACGTTCCAGTTACCATTTTCTCCTCCATTATCATATTACTAAAGTTATGTTTTCAATAAAACTGCTAAAAAATTGTGAAATCTTAGCTTCATTGTAACAGCAAAAAAATTAGATACAGGACTTAAGCTTTGTATTAGCATCCCTTTGTGATTAGGTGCTTCAGATGGTTCAGTGCTATAATGTACATAATATTCCTCTGAAGCCCACCTGAAGCACAGTAGGCTTCAGAGTGACTAGATGTAACCTCTAGAGATCAAAAATGTAATTTTATGTCTTTACCTCAAATCTTTCAGCTGTTGTTGGCTTATGTTGTTGTAGACACTTAACCAGTGCAAGGGGCTACATCCTCAAGTCTTTAGATCTCACGTATACTTACATACATATACACGTCTACAAATCAATGAAAATCAATGTATACACAACATTAAGCGTCTGTTTTCTCAGATGCTTTGATAAGGGTACAGAAAAGGCTGTACAAACCTGCCCATATCTACCTCATCTCTACTGATTCTCCTCCCTCCCCATCAGGTCCTTCATGGAGGACTTTTACCAGGATCTTCTGCTAGGAAATTACTACTTATTTTTATTAAAAGAAAGCAGCTACAACCTTAAAGTGGAGTCTACATATGGCTGCTGCTTGATCTTCCTGTGGTTTAGGTTGCTGGGCTTTTTAACTTCCAGATAGGGAAATTAGGATACAGAGTCTATTTGAGACATATCAAACTAGCATCTTTTACTTACTTACTAATGAGGATGGAGAAGACCAATTTAGTTTGGAAACTGCCTATAGGCAACAAAGGCAGCCCTTGAATAGTAGTAGCACATAAAAAGTCATGGTCTAGCTATTGATTCTAAGGTAAAGAAGGTTAACACTGAAAAAAAACATTTACTCTGATTTAGTGCAAGGTAAAACAATTTGCCACCCTAGACAGAAAAAACGTTAAAAATAACATAAATCTTGACCTATCACTTATTTGTCACATATTGGGTTATGTTTCCCCACCCATCTCATTCATCATCCGCTGGTCAAAAATTAAGGAGAAAACTTTGAGTTTACAAAAAGTCAGTGTTGTGTAGACATCAGATATATCAGGAAACAATTCACCATTCAAAAGAAAATATTAGACTAGCATACTAGATACTTCCTCACTGCCTTCTAACACTAAAGTAATTGATTATGAGAAAATAGCTTTGAAGTGTTTGTTTGTTTTAAAATTTAATTCCTTCTTAAATACATTATTCAGAATAACAGTATTGTGTCATGAATGTTTAAAGATTTCTTTGCTTCAATCTGCAACAGGGAAAAACATCCTATGAACTGTAACTTGTTAATATAAAACTTAACAGGTATTCAAGAAGTGGATAGAGAGCACCAGCCTCACACAGAAAAGCTTAAGTTATGCTGAGATCACTCATATGTTAAATTCTAAAAGTGATGTAGCAAAACAGTACAGATGTCTGGAGCCTGAAAGAAGTGAATTATAACACATAAAGAGAAAAGGCTTATCAAACTAAAAAATTATTTGGGGAGTAATTATAAAGATGTCAAAAGGTATGCAATATCTTCTGCATCAGAATGAGTTGGTATTCTTAACTATTAGATGACCAGATTTATGAAATCATGCATAGTAAAGATGAATAAAGGTACAATCACACAATATTTCTTTCAAAGTGTAAACTAGGAAGATCAAATTATTGCTCTCTCCAACTACCTGAAGGAAGGTTGTGGAGAGGAAGGAGCTGGGCTCTTCTCCCAAGTGACAGGGGACAGGACAAGAGGAAATGGCCTCAAGCTCCGCCAGGGGAGGTTCAGGCTCAACATAAGTTAAAAATTCTTCACTGAAAGGGTCATTAAGCAATGGAATGGTCTGCCCAGGGAGGTGGTTGACTCGCCTGCCCTGGAGGTGTTTAAGGTGCGGGTAGATGAGGTGCTAAGTGGCATGTTTTAGAGATTGGTGGGAATGGTTGGACTCAATGATCTGGTGGGTCTTTTCCAACCTGGTTATTCTGTGATTCTATGAAATGACATGAGGCTAAAAAGAAAAAGTAAAAGGAAGTGGGTCTACACATCCACTGTAGTTAAGTTGAAAAAATCTTTGTCACCAAACGCTGTAGATTTTAGGTTTATACGTGCTCAATGGGTAGCTGGGGAAAGTTCAAGGAAAACATCTGCAAGAGATTATTATATTTCAAGTTACAGTTAGCACTTCTAGTCCTTAGAGACAAGAAGAACAGTATGCAGCAGCAACACCATGTTCTAGTACCTTTCCCTACACAGCTTCTCGCAGATGGAGCTGGTAACAGGGTTCCTATATGGATGCTTGATTTTGCAGTACAGCAAGTCTCTCAGGCTAAATATTAACTGATAATATGGATGCTTGAGTTGTTTTATCAAAGTCAATAAAATCTTCTAAGTGAAGATTGCTTTTACAGGTCTTGACTCCTTGAACAGCCACTGATTTGATCGATCCTCTCATGAATTAAAACCAGAGAAAGATTATGGACTTTAGGAAACATGCTGAGTAGGATGGTCAGTAAGGAGTGTTGTACAGCAGGTCATCCAAGTGTGAAGTCATAATGTATTGTTTTAGCTCCACGCACAGCACAAATACACTAGCATGAAACCAAAAGACTATTGAAAAGGAAATAGGGAATTTATATACTTATGCCGATATTCTCAGTAGTCTACCCACATTAATATACATCCATGAAAATCTCTTCAGTGGCTGGCCTTGAAAACAAAACACTAAAGGAGAACTACCCCTCAAACATAAGAACATATATTTACATGCAGTCATGCCACAAACCCTTCCAATGAAAACAAAGTTGATGACTTAAATCCCTCCAGACTACTAGAGGCAGATTTTTGGTAATATTTCTGACATCAGTTCTATTGTTTCTCCCTATAATGCACTGACCTAGATCTGTTGGTGTAATTTTTCAGCTTCTAATACTGATAATATTGCTTTTAGACAGTGGTTTCAGGGCCCTTTTGAGATGAGTTCTTCAAAGCTGCAGCTTAATCCATTCTTTATTAGCTTCTGTAAAGTGATTACTTCTTCAGGGCTGGATGGAAGTACTTAAAGGAAATGAGCATTCTGTTACCAAACATCACGGCTCTACTTCCAAACCATTTACTAGAATTTTAACGCTTTAGGTTTGAGTGATGGGGATATAAAACAACAGAAGACACCAAGAGAAAAGTTTCATATGGTAAATGTGTTGACACTATGACATTTTTTTAACGAAATCCCAAAATGTGACAGGTGCTCGGGGACTGATGGCCTGTGACGGGCAATCTTGAGGTCAGTGGAGCTGATATTGCTGTTGAGATGTCATTTTATTTTTTAGTTTAAAATGAAAAATTGCTCTCTACATGTAGTTTATTAGAATCCTGTCGCAACTAGGAACCAAGGGAAAAGTCATATTACAGTTGCAGATTACCTTCACAATACGGCTTCCACAGCACACAAGAAAAAAGATAACTAAATCTACAGCATCTGTCAGACTAATTAGATGGGGTTGACTTCTTCTGCCCACATGAACTTGTTCTGCTAATTCCGTGAAACCTGTGCTGATTAATATCAGGCTAAGATGTTTTCAAGGAATAGATATTTGACTAATAGCTAGAGAAAATAAGAAGCATCAGTTATCATGGAGACGTATCCGCTTCAAGGGCAAGGCATGTCTGCCAGCTTGACCTCAGCTCTATTATTTCAGATGGCAAATCCAAAATAGTGAAGAAAGAAAATAAAATAGAAAGAAAGAAAATGGAATAATTTCAGAGCCGTTGAAAGTCAGAAATGTATAAAACAACAACTCCTGGACATTATTTATCTAAATGTCTATATACCAGTCCATCCAATAACTGCAATATACATTTTCTTGGAAAGAAGATAAATCAAAAACATTGTGAAGTTTCTTTCGGAATAGATATAATTTCACCAAGACAAAAGGAGGAATGTAAATATGTATTAAAGTGCAGCACACACGGTACCCCTAGATCAGGTCTCAACCTTCTTACTATCACATAATTAATATGATATCTTTGTTCTTAAATTGAGAGAGAACAGAAACAGTCCTCTTTACTGTGCTGTTCATGCAAAAAACTCTGCGGTATGGTCTGACTCAGAATAAGTGCAGTTTGTGATGAGTTCCGAAACAAAACACAACCACAGAGCAGCCACTTACAAAAGCAGTTTTGAAAGTAGAAAAACTTTTAAATCTATTTATCAAAGTACTTGTAGTTCCCATCTCAAGGTGAAACAATAATAAATAGACAAAAAGTTAATTGGGTTCCCAAGCCTCTTTTTAAAAATAAAATTATATTGAATTTTTTAAGGAAAAGATGGAATAGGGCAATAGGCTTTTGTAAAACCTTATTAATGAATCATTCCAGCCTGTCATCCTTCAGCTGCTCAAGGAACAACAAAATACAGACCCAAGGCATTCATTTTAATAAAAGAAAATAAAACATCCACAGAAATGCAAATACTTGTGGAAAAAAAAAATAAAGGATTTTAGAATAAAAACTGGTGACAAACCTGGTTCTGGTGAGCTGATAGAGCTTTGCAGAGTGTAGGGAGGACAGCAATATAGGCAGGATTGCTATGGCTTGTCTGACCTGGGGGCTAGAACTCACTTTTTTTTTTTTTTTTAAGAAAGTGGGAAGAAATTTGGTAAGTTGACAAGAAATAGCAGTGTACTAGAGTATTGAAAATCAGATATGAGTATTAGGAGCTGAGCACAGACAATGCGATAACCACCATCAGGTTCCTCTATGTTAGCTTGCATAAAGGAACTGATAAAAGTAGCCCAGGATATTTTGACAATTTCAATAGTTCCCCAATAAACGCAGTCAGTTGAATTTCAGAGTATATATCTCCTACAGCAAACTTCAGAGGTTGTCTGCAGATTGAAATGTGTTTCTAATGAAAATAAATTCAAGTCTGTGTGGCTGTCAAGCCACTGTAGGAATTCTGGTTTTGATGAAGCCTACAGAAAGTACAATCTGTGGAGAAAATACTCTACATAGGGAAGGAATAACCAGGAAGATTGTGAGAATGACAACTCATTCAACCTTGATTTATAATCCAATAAAATAAACAAGTCCATATTCCATATGAAATGCTCTCACCTGCATCAGGATTGTTTTTTCCATTGTTCTCTAATGTGTTTGCCTTGCAATTCAAATTCATTTTCAGTTGATCTTGACCAGAACTATTGTCTCCTGTTGAGTTCTCTGTATCACACAGCAAACATCCCATTTCCCTCATGTTGTAGCCCCTACTAAGAGGGAATATGAGTTAATCTTCAATAAGAAGCACAACAGGAGTCCTAGAAAGCTTGGAGAATTCATCTTTGGTTCAAGAACTACCAGCTTCGTTGAATATCCACCCAAAAGCTGGTGGCTGAATTGTCAAACTTAGCCAGGGTCCTTGGTTCAGCTATTCACCCCCCGTATACTCAGAGCGAACTATCTTCATTTTAGAAAGTCCAACCTAAAATTATTTTGAATTCTATAACTTAATATACAAAATGTAAACAAAATTATAATCTCAGAATTCATTCCCTATTTTTACCCACAGTATTTAGAGTTCTTCGAATGTAATACAGGCATTATATTACCATAAATTTTATATTAACCGCATCTCAATTTTGATTCTTGTTAAAGAAAACTTATGCTATAAGAAACAGTAGAAAAAAATGTCAGAAACTAATATTAGGGAAGATACGCAACCATTGTAAGTGTTCATCTAGTCAGGCATTACAAATCTATTGAGAAAATGTTTATTTTTCTGGATATTTTCTATGTAGTTTGCTCTGTCCTTCTGAAGCATTATTATAGTTAGGGAGGAGGGGAGAGAAGAAAATTCTAATGAAAAGTCCCTCAAGCATTTTTGGTATGTTTTCATGTATTTTCTCATTTAATCTCTTGGCAGCAAAGTCAAATAAAACAATTTTCAATATTAAATTATGTAACTTGTTTTCCTAAATATTTGATAGTGTTATCAAAATGGAAAACAACAAGGTCTATAGGACTGCTTGGAACCTTGAATTCTGTATTATGCTTTGCCAAACACCTGGTCAATATATTTCACCTCTCTTTCCCTTCTCATTCTTTTTCCTTATCTGCTTTCTTTTGGCTATGACCTCTTGAGAACAGGAGTTAATTCTTATTTTGTGTTTGTACACTTCACGCCACAACAGGAGCTTGATGTCATCTGGGACACTGTCATGAATGTCCTACTGATCATTTTTGGGGGACACTAGAAAGGAATCTTCTCCTGTGCCACAATATGCTGTGCCAGGTGTTGCATCTCATGTCTTTCTCGCTCATTGTGCTTACTCCTTCTCAGTAGTCCAGTGACACAGGAGCCATGAGGCCTGTAAAATATATTCAGCAATGCTTTAGCAGATGCCCACCGTGGCTACTCATTTCATAGTGGATTGGTTTACAGATAAGCCAAGAGTGAATTACAAGAAGGAAGGGGAGTGCACATTGCGCATGCCAGTGATGGCAGGAGGGGCAGCCAGGTACCCACCAAAACAGGCAGGCAGGTGGGGAGTGGTTAAACATCCCCATGTCCCAAATCACAACATGAAGGAGGAAAAGAAGGATGCTGTTCCTACAATAGGTCTCAGAAGTGATACTGAAATTCTGTCACAATCGAACTTCATTCCCATGTACTTTTCTCTCACTATACGTCTTCAGAATATAAAAGTCTGAAGTGGAAGTACAGGATACTGTAAGGACAGAAGTGATGAAAGACCTGGATGAGAGCCAGATTTATTTACTTTTCATAGAATCATCAGGTTGGAAGAGACCCACCAGATCATCAAGTCCAACCATTCCCCCCAATCTCTAAACCGTGCCCCTCAGTACTTCATCCTTTTGGAAGGAAGAAGCACTTTTCTGTCACTGCTCCAGCTTTCTCTTATTCCAAAATATTTTGCATTTCACCAAAGCCCTTGGCATACTTGAGTCAATATCAATCAAATGTAGTCAGTCCTATAACACTGAATGTAAATGTGCTCTCAATAGCACCTTTGCCTTTGAGAAAAGTAAGAAATACTCTAAGCAGAAATACTCTAAAAGATAGGTGTAAAAAGTTACTCTAGCTAGGTTTTCTTTGAAAAGCTTAGCACTGAGGGCTTCCCAGGGTTTAAGACATCTGTCTTTCTTTCAAAATTTTCTTTAAAGGAATGCTGTCCAAGGGCAGGGTGTATTTTATACCTTTCAGCATCTGTTTGGAATAGATTAAGGACACAACATCCCAATACTATAAACAGTTATGTGTATTATACTGCAATTACAGGTGTCTCTCATAATTATAACTAAAGTACACACAGTCAAGGGCTACAAATATTTGCACGTCATTACAGTCCCCTCAGTAGAAAACCTGAGGTCAGGTATGTGTTTCCTTTGTTCTGTCCCAGGACACAAAGTAGTCATAAATCTATTCTGATACCCTTCAACAACAATTGTCATTAGTCCTTCAATGATAAAAATTTGTTGTATTAATATTCATTATTTGATAAGTACTCATAATGTTTAATACTTTACCTAGTCTATAGCACCTAATTGTTCACCATAGTAAAATTATTTGTTTTATAAATTATACATGGAAGGAGGATAGAATTGAGTAAATACAATTCAAACAAAAGTCACTACATAGGACCATTCTTCGGACATCCTGCAACAAAAAAATCCATGACTGTATTATAGCTACTACCATAAGCTTGATCACTCAAACCCTCCAAACTGCTCCTCAGGCTGCCTTTCTCATCAGTACCAAGAGCACATTCCCTTCCCTGTTTTTAGGGACCCTGTTCACATTTGCTTTCAGAACTAATACTTCCTGAAGATCATATTGAATTAGAATCATAGAATCATAGAACAATGAGGTTGGAAGAGACCCATCAGATCATCGAGTCCAACCATTCCTATCAAACACTAAACCATGTCCTTCAGCTCCTCGTCCACCCGTCCCTTAAACACCTCCAGGGAAGGCGAATCAACCACCTCCCTGGGCAACCTATTCCAATGCCCAATGACCCTTTCTGTGAAAAACTTCCTCCTAATGTCTAGCCTTAATCTCCCCTGGCAGAGCTTGAGGCCATTCCCTCTTGTCCTGTCCCCATTAAGATCTGCATCTACGCTTTTCCAGTTATACATGGTATTATGATTACAGTAATTATTCAGATATTCCACTAAACTGTTTTTCGAGTAGCTGAGCACCTTCAGTTTGCAGGTATCTTACCAAGACACCTATTTTTAGATCCCATTGAATAGCTTTGCCTGTTCCATGTCAACAGTATGAAATGAATTCTACTGGGCTAAGCTGTCCAAATGCTGTAAACACAGGTACATAAGCTGCTTTACAGAGAGAATAACTCTATAAATGTAACCAGTCTTTAGGGACAGGTGAGAATATTGTTTTACTAATCTGCTTGACTTCCTTGACACATAAAATAATGGAAAGCGTTGTGAAGGGCTAAAGCTGTTGTGATATGAAAAGCAATGATGTAATTTGAGATCACTGAGATAAGAGGAAGACTATAAATAACTAATCACCTTGACATTTTTAGCAGGTTACAGATAAGAGTAATAATGGAAATTCACATGATGCAACTCATGGGAATCGTCACAAAGCCATTAATAATGTTTCACGTGAGAGGAGCCATCTCACCTTGCTAATAAATCTCAGCAACCGTGGGCAGTTTACAGAGACATATAAAGACCCACTTTTGAAAAGCAGAGCAGGTGGAGCAGTGATTGTACAGGAATGCATCCAAGCAGAGTTTTTGTTTTCATTTAGTAGCTTGTTTCATCAAAGGCAGTTGCATCACTGACAGTAAACAGGTTTATAAACACATTTTTGCCTCTGCTGACAAAATAAAAAACAATCCCTCTTATTATTATTAACAATATACTGACATCAAGATTAATGGCTCTTTTTGCTCTAGTAGATTTTGATGTAAATACCCGAATCTTAATAGGTTTTCCACCTTCAGTAAGCCTCTGATTTTAAGAATACTTTTGAAATAATAACTTCTATCCTAGCAAATTTGCCTAAATACCAATGTGCCTTCTAATGACACTACTATGCCAAAGTCTCACAGGCTTTTTTTTTTTTAACGTGTGTACAATAAATTGGAGGGGAAAGGATTCTTTTCTCTTTGATGTGCATGATAAGATGTGCTGCCCCTTAGCAAAGAAGGACCAGAAAATTCTGCCTTGACACAAGAGAGGCCCAAAAACTAAAGTCTGAGTGTTTCTGGAGTAACCAGAAGGGGAATATGCAAAAATTATAGGCCTGTTTGATGAGGTCTCTAATTAAAGAAATAGTATCTGTGCATACACTAAAGCTTCTCAGAGCCTCTATGCTGCTCTGGTTCTCTCACTGCCCCACACCATGAGAGTTAAAACATTGAGAATATTTACAAATGCATATTAAGTCACATCTTCTGAAAAAATAAAAAAACACCAAATAAATCTACTTCAATGCAAATCAAATTCAAGTTTATATATTTGTTACTACTTCATCCAAGCCCTGGTCAGAATTGATGGAGAAACATAGCTTCTCTCTTTGCTGAGGCGTCTGCACTGCCTCTGTCCAAAGTCTTTCATACCCACAGAGCTATGTTGCCTCTTGACCACTGGGGCTCAGTGGCATTCAGCTACTTAACTACCACTTGGATTTGAATTCTAAACATTTCCACATTTCTGCCAGAAGAACAAAGATGAGGCTGGCTCCACAGAGAGAACACATACTGTGAGCAAATCTAGTGGAAAGAACTTACAACAGTCCCTGGGCAGATGCAAATGTGTAATATATTTTTTTAAAGTGTAATAATTGATATTTACCTATTATTTATTAAAACATTAATTGTGCTTGCATGCTCCCACCCACCTCTCCCAGCTAGATGCAACTTTCCCAGTAGCGTCACACATCATCTCAATAGCAACCACAGCCTCACACAGTGCAAGAAACTTTCTCACTGGTGGTACAATTTTTCCTTCAATTACTATGGAAACAGCAACAGTCAAATGTCTGAGACTCCTGTACAGTTGGAGTTATAGCTGTTCCTATTCTCAAGGAAGTTTTCTGGAGAAATAGGCAGGTAGAGTGATCAGCACAGGACAAGTTACTATTAAACAATTCACAGACTTGTTGTTTAATAGGGCTGCAACCATGTTCAGTCATCTCTCTCTTGCCTAACCTCTGCATCACACCTTATAAGCAGTTTATTTAGCATTTCTAGAGAAGGATCCCAGAAGCAGGTGACCACAGTGTTAATATGTGAAAGCAACATGAGAGCTTGCTAATTTCATTCTCAGGGACCCATGACCTCCCAGAATTCTGGAGCGCACTGGGAGAAACACTTTCCAGAGAAGCACATGAGCACCATCTGTCAAAACACAGTAGGTGGAAGAGGAGATTTAAGTTATATAGCTTGCAGGATTTCAAGTTGGATAAAGCCCTAAGCAACCTGCTCTGGCCCCTCCCAGAGTATCCCTCTTCAGTGTCTATCCAGCAATGAGGGGCTCTTCTTTGGCAGGGGAGGGGTAAATTATAGAATCATAGAACAACCAAGTTGGAAGAGACCCATCGGATCATCGAGTCCAACCATTCCTATCAAACACTAAACCATGTCCCTCAGCACCTCATCTACCCATCCCTTAAACACCTCCAAGGAAGGTGAATCAACCACCTCCCTGGGCAGCCTATTCCAATGCCCAATGACCCTTTGTGTGAAAAACTTCCTCCTAATCTCCAACCTAAATCTCCCTTGGCGGAGCTTGAGGCCATTCCTTCTTGTCTTGTCCTCTGGCACTTGGGAGAAGAGGCCAGCTTCCTCCTCTCTACAACCTCCTTTCAGGTAGTTGTAGAGAGCACTGAGGTCTCCTCTCAGCCTCCTCGTCCCCAGGATAAACACCCCCAGCCGCTCCTCATAGGGCCTGTTCTCCAGCCCCTTCACCAGCTTTGTTGCTCTTCTTTGGACTCGCTCCAGAGCCTCAACATCCTTCTTGTGGTGAGGGACCCAGAATTGAACACAGGATTCGAGGAGTGGTCTCACCAGTGCTGAGTCCAGAGGGAGAATCACCTCCCTGCACCTGCTGGTCACACCATTTCTGATACAAGCCAGGATGCCATTGGCCTTCTTGGCCACCTGGGCACACTGCTGGCTCATGTTCAGTCGGCTGTCGACCAACACTCTCAGGTCCCTCTCCTCCTGGCAGTTTTCCAGTCAGACTTCTCCCAGTCTGTAAGTCTGCATAGGGTTGTTGTGCCCCAAGTGTAGGACCCGGCATTTGGCCGTATTAAACTTCATCCCATTGGACTCTGCCCAGGGGTCCAGCCTGTTTAGGTCCCTTTGCAGAGAATGGAACCTACAGACAGGCTGGAGTCTTTTTGTGTCACTTAGTAAAGCCCAGCCTGCAGCTTTCAGTATATCAACCCCTGTGCTGTTACAAAACAAAAAATACATTGGCAGCAAATAGATGTGCACAGCAAATACGAAGCCACGTCTGGGAACAGACTCAGGCAGATATGTGGGGCTTTTATAGGATCAATGATTGTGGGTTTATAAAAAACAATGCTGATGAAAAAAGATGGCATTATCACTGAAGTATTCATATTCAATTTAAAATGGATTAGGGAGCACTCTGGGTATAAGTGCTGCACTTTAAGTAGGAGCGGTATTTCAACTATGTATACAGCATATTATATTTCATCTCTTTGTACTTCTTATGAAGGCTTCAGTGCAGCTTCTGGTATCGACACTGTTATTAAAGGTTCTCTTTGTAATATATAAAAGAGCATTTTCACTCTTTAATGTTAATCCTTCACATTCTATCCCTCTCCTTGTCTCTTCAGCAACCTTCAAGAGTGCAGATGTAGCTAGAGATGTGCTCCAGCAAAGAAACCAAAAAGGATGTGGCTAGAGTGGATATCTACCAAAAAATAATAAAAAAGTAGTGCAAACGAAGTTATTTGCAACTTATTTGAGCAATAAAGCTGGTGAAGGGGCTGGAGAACAGACCCTATGAGGAATGGTTGAGAGAGCTGAGGGTGTTTAGCCTGGAGAAGAGGAGGCTGAGAGGAGACCTCAGTGCTCTCTACA
Organism: Coccyzus lansbergi; assembly: GCA_033558105.1. Classification (NCBI taxonomy): domain Eukaryota; kingdom Metazoa; phylum Chordata; class Aves; order Cuculiformes; family Coccyzidae; genus Coccyzus; species Coccyzus lansbergi. The sequence continues at coordinate 1,813,647 of JAUMJK010000675.1, forward strand.
ACTACCTGAAAGGAGGTTGTAGAGAGGAGGAAGCTGGCCTCTTCTCCCAAGTGCCAGAGGACGGGACAAGAAGGAATGGCCTCAAGCTCCACCAGGGGAGATTTAGGCTGGACATCAGGAGGAAGTTTTTCACACAAAGGGTCATTGGGCATTGGAACAGGCTGCCCAGGGAGGTGGTTGATTCACTTTCCCTGGAGGTGTTTAAGGCACGGGTGGATCCTGAGGTGGTCCTGAGGGACATGGTTTAGTGTTTGATAGGAATGGTTGGACTCAACGATCCAGTGGGTCTCTTCCAACCTGGTGGTGGTGGTGGTGGTGATTCAGAGAAGAAAATCTCATCTTGCAAGTCTTTCTGCTAGAGGAAATAGTCTGAAATTCTGCATGGCACCACCACAGGCAGTACTATCCACAGTAAGTCCACTATATCCATCCTGTCTGATGTGCACAGGATATGCTCATATTGCAAGTAACTCAGTTTTAATGTTCAACAGTTACAAAGAAAGCTTTGTGTGTAGTAAACTCAGCCAATGGTTTTGCTACATCATATGTCAGGCACTCCAGTCACTGTTGCCTATAACTTTCTTTGTCTTAATCTTTCTAAACCAGTTGTATAACAAATTCTCATAAAAACTGCATATTGCATATTGATATTCCCATTCATATTTCATTACAGCAAGTTATTTCTGAAGCTATACCACAGCTATTCGCACCCTACATTGTAATAGTTCATGAAGCTGTTACTGCAATTTATTTTTCTTTCATGTAATCATGTGTAAATACACAGACTCAGACATTTCCCTTATAAGAAATGTCATTGATTTGAAATGAAGAAAATGGATATCCAAATTTCCACAGTTCACAGATGACAACGTAGCAGACTCTTTCACAGGGCAAATCTCATTAAGCCTGACTTCACCATCTAATACATATAGTTCTTCAATTCATCGTCTCCATTGTATCTAACTTCTCTATTTATCTAAGACCACATGAGTACGCCTGAACTAGGGAAATCACCTTAGTTTCAGAACCAATAAGCCACCATAAGGCATACAGTGTTATTTTACTTATTATGCTGCCAGTAAGATAATGAAGATATCTTCATACTGTTATTTTTATCATATGCACATAGCAGTGTTCTCTCACTAGCTCACAAACCAACCTCTATGTCATCATATGAGCACAAACCACGTAGCTTTAGTCTTATCTGGACCATAACCACTCAAAATTGAAAACTGAAATTTCATTAATTTCCAAGGATATTATATACTATATATACAAATTGTGAAATAACAAAAGTACAAAACCAATCAGCAATTAACCGGAATTACAAAGTGAGCTTTGGTCTGCTACTCGTGATATTTTCTGGTGATTACTGAACATTAAAACCACGAGGTCTTCAGTTGGCCTCCATCTAATAAGAGTAACTCATAATTTATTGCAGTCTAATTGTCAAAAGAAAGAAGCATAAAAGTTTAAAAAACAACAACTGAGGAAGATAACTGGAAAACTAAATTATATGCTGAAAATAAGATTGTGAGGTTTTGTTTTATTTTAAATTATCAAGCTAGGATTGATATCATAAAGTACATATATTTTAATGACTTCTAACTGACCATTTCCGGGTTGGTAAGCTCCAAGCATCTTAAGAAGTAACTCAATGATGCACCTGACTGACTGGTCCAGTAAATATATCCCTTTACCAGAGAAAATTGCATGTTAAGTTAAAAAATGTTCCTTAATATTGTCCATCCCATAGACAAGATTTTTTTTTTCCCTTAGATATTCTAGTGCTCAAGCCTAAGTAGTAGCATCTTCCCAGAAAGTCTCAGATATGTTTGAAATTATTATGGTTTTATTTGAAAACATTTAGTGCAAACAGTCGCTGGCCCCCAACTACTTTAAAAGAAAAAAACAAACAAACAAACAAAGCCAAAAAAACCAAACAAGCAACCAAAAAAAAAGCCAAAAAAAGAGAAAAATCATAAATGGTTTCTGCCATTGTACCAAATGACTCCAGGTATGAGGGCAGCATCAGCAAGTTGTTGCATAGAAAGTTGGACTAAAAGGAAGGAATATTATCAGTAAATAGAAGAGCTGTGTCACTGAACAAAACTGTCTTGGCTTTGGCTGCTCATTTAAGTTCCTCTCATTCCATTCTTGGCCACAGAGGCAAAATAAACTACTCTGAAGAGCATCTACCAGTGCATGAAAAAGGTGCATTTGCGGATATCATATAAGTTAAAAGACATCTAAGAAATGTGTTTACCTTGCTAAGAAAAGTTGTTGAGAAAATAATTCACTCACTATGGGAACCACAAATATCACCATTAGCATGTAAAGCACAGCTGCTAGCCTCGCCAATAATGTCCTTATAACAATTCAATGCTTTTACACAGCCTCGCCTCTTCCACTCAACGATCTACAATATTGACAGCTCCAATCTTTTATTTAATTTGTTCCTGACCTTCCAGATAACGCCGCCTGTTATCTGCCTGTATTTGTTCCTTGACTATAATAGCAGCATTGTCCTGAAAAATTGCATTTGACCCTCTTGGAGGTGTGAATACTGAATTCAGACAGAACTCCTTCAAAGTATTTTCCTAGAAACGATTAGACTGCATATGTCTAGTTATGTATTTCTTCATTAAACTAAAACTCATTTTTCACCCCCAAAATCCTGGACTTGGCAACAAACAAATAATCATTTTCTAGGAAATATTTCCCAAAACTTCTCTTTTAAGTTTTGTTACATAATTCCTGTTAAGACAGTTTGATTTTCGCCTATATTAACTCAGTCAATGGAAAGATACAGAATGATATGAACTGCGATTACTTCCTTCTGTAATTCTTTATTTGTATCTCTACCAACAGCTTTGCCTTTAATTTCAAGTAAGCCAAAAATCAAGCATGCTTCTTCCTTTTCCTTGTAAAAATTACTATTTTTACAAGTAAATATAGCTATTTCAGGTTTTAAAATACTTGAAAATTTCCACTTAAAAAACTGAAGCCATCAATTTAGCGTGTACAGAGGATATGAAGACAATACTGTATCACGATCAGAGAAGATGAAAATTACCAATTTTTAATCTACTTCTCTTGTGAGATTTTAGCCATTTTCTCTTCAAGTTTCATAAGATCAATTCTAAGGAACAGCACATAAATTAAATATTCTGGGAAGAACAGGGATGAGGAAGAGCATAAAAAAGTATCTACCTGAAAACACTTCAATTATGTACTTAAGAAAAAGACTGGGTTTATTCCTAAGTGGAGTAAACCAGCACAATTTTGAAATGCTCAGAACTCACTTTTAATTCTTCAATTGATTTCTGGTTTTACAGAATAGTTTGTTCATTTAGCAGCTCAATTAATATTTTGTCACACTATGTCTTGCAAACCAACAAACCAAATTTAAGAAAAGTACCCCTTGTACTAGGGGGTTTTTAAAAGAGTCATTTACAAGTTATCAACATAATTTACAAGAGATGAGAAGCTTAAATGCTTTTAAATCTACTTCCAAACGCATCAGTTGTTAATTTTATTTTTTCTAACAAAGCAAAATGCACACCAGAACAAAGAGTAACTTCTTAAAGTGGAGTAATTTTATATATATATAAACTATATATATATATAATTATATATGTAAAATATATATTATATAAACTATAACATATATATATAAACTATATCTATATTTAACAGGACTGGAAAATACTCCCCATTTCAAGACATATATGTATATAAAATATAATTAAATAGCTTTTACAGTTATTTTTACTATTATTCATAGTGAATAAATTTTACAACTTGCTCAATGCATCATCATAGTGATACCTGTATTAAGTCCTGGCAGTTTGCACATATGTAGTTGCACTACATGAACACTTATATACTCTAAAAAATCTAAAGCAAGAGAAGAAAAAAAATTCAACCTAATTAAGTACCTTTCACAATTAAGAATCTGTCTTAAAATTCTCTACTTAATAAATTATATAGAACAAGAAAAAAATCTTTTTATTATTTGATGACTGTATGATCTCTAATTCCTTCTTTCACTCTGTAGCTGTCCAGTGTTACATTAACATAGAATTTATGATCAGAATTTATGTTTGAAACATCTGATGAAGTCCCAGTTAATAACTTGAACAAGATTTTGAATAGCAGAGATTTCTGCCAATGCTGCATCAATTATGAAAATCAATTAACTGGAAGAAGGCTAAATTGAGAATATTTCCTAATTAAACATGCCTGGATTAAGTGTGGTAATAGTGCACAGTATATTCACAGTAAGGCAGGACAATCAATTACTTCTGGCAACACAAGAATGTTGAAATCCTTTTGTAAGCATTGTCTTCTGACTTGCTTGAAACATTTTTTTTTATAGTGATTAAAAAATGAACCTCTGAATGAAATATTAGCAATATTAAACTAGAAATATTTTCAAGATCAAGGCTTTTGACTAAAACCACCTGGTAGCAATGATTGGTATAATGCGTAATTTTCATCCCGTTTAAATTCAGAAGAATCATAGAACAACCAGGTTGGAAGAGACCCATAGGATCATCGAGTCCAACCATTCTTATCAAACAGTAAACCATGTCCCTCAAGACCTCATCCACCCATGCCTTAAAAACCTCCAGGGAAGGTGAATCAACCACCTCCCTGGGCAGCCTATTCCAATGCCCAATGACCCTCTGTGTGAAAAACTTCCTCCTAATCTCCAGCCTAAATCTCCCCTGGCGGAGCTTGAGGACATTCATAAAAATATTTAACTATTCCAGCAGCCTACAGAGATTATAATCACATTAGAAGCTACCTAGCTGCCATCAACAGTGTAGAACCACTATAGCATGTACATGGTTCTTCAGATTTGGAAAACAGGCTGAAATGCTTTGTTCTACATTGTCTCCACTCCATGCATTTCAGAGGCAATTACAATTTGCTCTTGAAGTTGATTCTCTTGTGAAAGTCGAGTATGAAATTGTTCACTCTGATCTCATCCAGGCACTGCTATACTGTAGCCAAACCAATTTGTATTTCCCCATATCTACACAAGTTGTTAATGTAAGACTGACCAAACCTGCTCTTTTTTTTTTTTTTTTTGAGCGTTTGCATTCCCTGCACCAAAGCAACAAGGGAAATCAAGCAAAAGAGCAACAACATTTTATGTTAAATGCCTGCAGAAGGTACTGCAAATGCTGGTATAAGTATCACTAATAGCAAAGCTTTAGGGCTGGATTCTAAAAATGAGATACCATCTGTAATACAATAAAGTAAGAGCTCAGACTGATCAATACGTTTCTTTCCCCCTGTCTCGTACAGCTGATCCCAGCTTCTGAAATATTTTAAATCATTGAGTGTTTTCTTTTGCTAATGTTCTAAGCTTAAAATACTTTGGAGATTTATTAAAAAAAAAGTTTCTTTTTTGTTCTACTCTACGCATTATTTTGAGCAGAGTCTATGTGACTTGAAAGTTTTGTCTGCTTGTTTGTCTGTCAGCTCTGTTTTGAGGTTACTTGGAGTCAGAGAGGATAAAAGGACTCAGAGTAGGATTTCTTTGAATAAGTTTATATTTAAAATCACACTAGATCATTAAATTTGCCCTATTACCTCTATATCTTTAATACTGTCAAATAAAGGGGTCTTCCAAAGAAGATACTACCCATTACACTGGATTTTTCCCACAGCAGACACCATCTTTAAATGAATGTATAATTACTAGTCAACAGCCCAGAAGTTAATGAACTTTGCAGGTGTTTACCAAAAACTGTAAGAGAAAGAGTTTTCTGGATCAGGTTCCTTTGCATTGGACAGATCAGCTCACTTGGACATTTAAAAGCAAGAAGGGTTCTGTAGCATGTCTAACAATCCACAGAGTTCCCAAAACTTCCTGCATCTTAAGGAGTTAATAACAAATAGACACTGATAGATAATAAAAAATAGATCCTGACCCTGCTGCACAGATGTAGATTAACAAATGGAACCAGTTTATTCCTCCAATTTATGGTCTTAACTTTTGATGACGACCTAACAAGCTCCCAGAACAACAGCTCAAACAGAAATTCTCCCAAAAACATGGAATTATCAAAAAATGCTTCTTAATATCCCCACCTACATGCCCAACAGGACAGCCTGTCATAATATGATGGGTCTACATTATAGATAGCAGTCCTCATGTTATATAGAAGCATAAAACATCATTTGTTAGAATTTAATAATTGAATTTTCTATTCAAGAGAAAAGAATTTAGAAGGAAGAGGGAATATCTAAACAAAATATTACTTCTGTAAATTACAAAGTAAATAGATTCTATTTTCCATGTTAGTCATAATTATTTAGTCTTTTTATTTGTCATTTATAGTTCAGAGCATATTTCTGAGTTTGTGTTCCCTTGGTCTTACTTCATGGCCAGCATTTTGCACCACACACATGAAACTAAGAATTTTATTTCACTTGTTAACAGTCGTCAGAACATAGGACTCTCTTGGGTCCTGGGCTGACTGAAAATAACTTCTTTTTTCCACTGTCTCTAGAGAATAGCTGACCTTTTTTGCTGCTCTAAACTCTGCTTTATTGATGTTTTCTTTGCATATTGCAAAGTGTTGTTTACTCTGTCATTATTGCTTTCATTTACAGAATTTAGATGGAAAGCACATAAGCAAGATGGACAGGGGTTTAGGGATATGTAAAACTCAAATCACTGTATTAATCACTGTAAATGTTTAATATCCTTCATTATCTTGTATAGATATGGTAAAAATGACACCTCATTATATTTTACTAGAGATTGTGCTCAGGAGTGAAACACTACATGGAAAATTTTGGACTCAAAAGTATTACATCTGCCAGACTTCATTCTTGATTACATTTGGTCTAAATTATTTTCATAGTCTTATGCCTGACTGATTGAACTAGGTTTTAGTCCATGTGCATGGTTTAGTTAAATGCACTAGAAAGAGGAGATGCTTCTGAGTCAGTGCCTTTGATTTGCAATTTCGCATGTAGCACAGGAAAACAATTTTAAGTCTGAAGATGTTCCCAGTTGGAAGAATTGAGTTATTTGTGTATAAGTGTATGGGAAAACTATTTGCTTAATATGAACTGCAACTCTAATTAATCTATGAGCAATCCAGTACTTGCAGAGATGACTGACAAAACCAGACACTGTTTCTATCTAATATTGTTATATAAAACGTTACAGATCTTACACAGTTACAGTCAGAATGGTAGAATGTAGTACAAAGCAGCACTGTCAAGACTACGATCACCCACACATCTCTCAGCAAGAAATCAGGAATTTGTTATTTAATAAACTGGGAATTGCAGTGGTCTTGCTCTGAAGCTGGACACCTGAAGTCCCAAAGTCCTGGCTTTGACTGAGATTTTCAGATGAAGGGACTAAGACATAGTAGGGAAAAAACCCTATAAGACTATCAACACAAAGGGATTTAATTGATTTTACCACTGGCACGTGTGGATCAGCATTGGTGGTTCTAATAGAGATAATGATTTTAGAGTAGTCTAAGAGCCAGTATTTATCACAGGTTTTCTTCCTTCTGCTCAGCACTTCTTACTGCTTATGAAGAACTCCTGGCATTCTCAAAGGGTAAAACCAGAGGAGAAAATCACAGCCCTGCACAGTCATACACGCAGCAGTTTCCTTCAGCTGTTCTTACTGAAAAATCCATGCACAAGCCCTACACAATTTGTTTTGCTAAAAGTTTATTAAACACCCATTTAAAAAAGGTGAATCTTCTCTCCGTCTTCTGATGTCAGAAGAAACCATTTTCCCCCACAGGAAGCAAAGTGAACTCTTAAGGAGCGTAGAAAGACAACAATTATGTCTTCACCCCTTTCACAGCTGTCCAGAGGTCTAAGATGGGGTATTATTATTGGGGAATTAAAAAATCCAAACAAACCAACAATCAAATCCAAACACTCCACAAAAAGGAAAAGAAAACATACAAACGAAACACACACCAAAAAAAAATCCACACTACATCTGTTGTAGTGCCCATGTTGTGTTATGTATATCCTAAAAGTAGAACTTCCCACCTGTTCTTCCCTTTATATAATTGATGCTGAAGAGCCAAGATACCATGTATCAGTTCCAGCAGTAGAAATTACTTTGGCACTTAAGTTTGGAACCATTCTCACTGGTGTCCATGTAAAGTTAGCAGGTACCTTTTGTGCTACCGGTGCCTATAGAGATTTACATGACTGTGATAAATGATGTCCAGATGAAATGCTTGTTCATAAATCATGTCCAATATTACTAATTTCTACTTTCCCAGCAGAAAGTGAGAAAGGGCATCACATGCTGGCAGACCCTGAAGCCTTTCTACCCAGGACTCAATGTCTGTGAGCATTTTCTTGGGTTTAATTGCTACGACCCCTGTAACAGAACTGCTTGTGGTCAGCTGTGTGATCCTGACACACGAGTAGGGATCACAGGATAAACCAGCTGCAGGACAAGTGCTTGCAGGTTCCCCTACTCCAGCATGCTCAAATCCTCCTTCACAGTGCTAAAGAGAGAGAGAAAAAAATAGTTCGTTCTTTGAACAACATGATTTTTCTTTCTTTCTTGCATGGACACTTTCCTCCTTCTACCCCTAAACAATTCTCATGCCCCGACTTGTTCCTTAAGCCACAATAGCTGGAGGAAAATAATGCACATGAAACCAAGACAGTCCTTTTAGGACCATCACCATGACATCACTTCTTTTAAAAAAAGCTAATTTAGCAATTCCTTGAATATTACTGACTCCCTTATAATTCTTGACTCCCAACAAAACACTTAAGATAATGTAGTTCAATACTTGAAAACATTAATGTAAACAAACAGAATGATTTCAGCTTCTTGCAGCTGGATCACTGCATTTCAAGCTTCCCACAGGTGCTCAACAAATCTTTCTCTGTTGACAGCAATTCTTACTTTGTGCTACGTACAATGCTTCAATATATTCACACTAGTCTAAACCATTGTCCCCAGAGTGAAAGCAACTTTAGACTTACCACAGACTTTATAGTTTTCAATTTTCTTGCATAAATCCTCAATAATCTCATTCTTTCTCTCCTTGCTTACTGTATTTCAATACATAACACCTGCAAATCAATTTCTCTTTCTTCAAAAATTACTGATATCTTCTTAAATGCCAGCATTGATGCAACTGCTTGAAATTTCAGCTCTATTTTTGTATCATTTTGAGTTCGAAATTTTACTTTTGAAATGATGTCAGACTTCAGCCAAAATATGCATTGCTTTCCACTCCTGCCACTTTTACCAATTATCTTTTCTCACTTGCTTTTTTATTTCAAATACAACGAGAAAACAAAAATTGAGAGAATAAATTACTCTGTTCGCAGCTGAAGGTTACATACACGAAAAATTTGAAAGATGCATGTCTCTTAATGATTGATTTGGTGCTATAGTAGTAATAATGGTGGAATTTGAAGAAGTGCAGTGACTGCAAAGAGATACAAGGGAAGAGAAAACTTGCCAACTATATGCCATGTTTTAACTTCTATATTGCTTACAATAACTATACTGTTTCTTCCTAAGATGACTCATGGGTCAGTTCAGAGAGATGAAGGCATCACCCTAGTTTCTTTGGTCTTCAGAAAGCAGCAATAGAATAGAGCACTGGGAACAAAAGCTCATTGGCTCCTTCCCTCTTGAATAACCGTCCTTTCTCTGTTGTAATTAAAATCTTCCACAGACACAAAAGAGAGGGAAGGATTTACTTAGGAAAGCAGAAACATTCACCTGAAAGGGACTTCAGAAAGAAAAAAGTATTCAAAAGCTGAAGTCCAAACATGAAACAGACTTATTCAGTCCTTTCATTCCCTCTCATTCTCCATAAAGTATACCATACAAGTTCTGTTCAGATTATTTTTCATAGCTTATTTAAGAAGAATATTTCACTGAAACGTCTGACCAGACACACTTTTCTGACAAAACCTAAATTATTCACATTCTTACTGCATTCTAAAGGTAGGGGTTTAGTAGAAATATTTGAAAAAGAATTGTAAAAAGCCTCATTAAAATAATCAAAGGTTTTCAGACTTGTTTTTTACTGAAATCGCTCAAGTAAAACAGTGTAGAAATTACTTACAGAACTGAGTGGGTTATTTAACATTGTTTTTCTTGTCCATCCATTAGATATTTAGGGTGCCTTGGACCGGTTGCCACTATGGAAGATAAAATTGGAAGGCTGGTTGTTGGTTTATTCCTGATTGACAGCAAAGGCTTTCCTTTATCCCTTTGCTATATCAGCTCAGATCTGACTGATGCTGCCTGAAACTCTAGTGTGGTCTGACTGCACAACCAATGTGATGAATAAATGGCAGCACAGAGTACATACATGCACATATACACACTTTTTCAGTCCTACTAAACTTCAGCTTTTCTTTTCAGAACTTTCAGGAAATATGACCTGGTAAGTGCTTGACATAAGCACTAAAATCTACCAGCATTGAGTTTGACTAGCAAAGTTAACGCATATTTTATAGAATCATAGAATCACCAGGTTGGAAGAGACCCACCGGATCGAGTCTAACCATTCCTATCAAGCACTAAACCATGTCCCTCAGCACCTCGTCTACCTGTGCCTTAAACACCTCCAGGGGAAGGTGAATCAACCACCTCCCTGGGCAGCCTATTCCAATGCCCAATGACCCTCTGTGTGAAAAACTTCCTCCTAATGTCCAGCCTAAATCTCCCCTGGCAGAGCTTGAGGCCATTCCCTCTTGTCCTGTCCCCTGTCACTTGGGAGAAGAGCCCAGCTCCCTCCTTTCCACAACTTCCTTTCAGGGAGTTGTAGAGAGCAATGAGGTCTCCTCTCAGCCTCCTCTTCTCCAGGTTAAACGCCCCCAGTTCTCTCAGCCGTTCCTCATAGGTCCTGTTCTCCAGCCCCTTCACCAGCCTCATTACTCTTCTCTGGACTCGCTCCAGAGCCTCAACATCTTTCTTGTGATGAGGGGCCCAGAACTGAACACAGGATTCAAGGAGCAGCCTCACGAGCGCAACTGGTGTGTTTTTAGTAACTGTATAGGTGAAAAAGGGCTGAGATTTAACTTTCCCATTATTCATTTCAGAAATATGCAAACACACCAGTAAGAGAGAAACTACACACATGTATAAGTAAATATATATATATATATATATAAGGCAGTTTTAGAGTAAAAAGATCAAAAACTCTCTGTAAACTAATTTCCTGCTCCAGCTTAAACGCTTGCTCCACCAAGACAAGCAGTAATCTCCAGCACACTGGCTTTCATTAGTAGGATCACTATTAAAGAAACTTTCTTTGAGTATTAAGACGCAGATCAATGAAAGCATGGATTTCAAAAAGAAAATTAAACAATTTGAAAAGGATTACCACAATGGACAAGCTAATGAAGGCCTAACACAGCTCTGGAATGTAAAAACATGCCTGACTTACTTTTATATTATCGTGCTTTTTTGCAATTCCTCTCAGTTGTTCTAAGGCTGTGTTTTATTATTCTAGATCAAGGAATAATAGAATATGGTGACTACTCTATAATACAAAACAAAACAAAAGATGCAGGGTCTGATAACAAATACTGTTTGCTTAAATATCTGAGAAACTGAATAATATTTTAAAATTTAAAACAATCTCTGGTAGTTTCACTGCATTTCTGAGTACTTCCATATATGGACATCATGGGAAAATGGGAACTGAAGTGCAGCAGAGTAGAACAAAAAGTGGGGCTTATCCTGAACAAAAGTACTATCATAGCCCTTCAGAGGGGTTTGTGTGTCCTGGAAGGAGAGTCTTTCAGTGACAAATATGAACTAACTTCCTATATTTAGGCAAAAATGATGATAGTAATACAAGCATGTCAGTAAGATATTGAATCTGAACTATGGTATTTTCTGTATTCATACAGAAACACATTGTTTTGCACCAATAATGCGGAATTTCGTAGACTGAAATTTCATGTTCTTCTTTTAATGATAACTTGTTTATTACCTGCAGGGAAAAAAAAAAGGTGCTCGTGCTGACAGAATAACCTTATATGCTCCATTCATATGCCCCAAAAAAAAAGAGAAAATTGTCACATATATAATACTGAGTTTAAGAAATAGCCATCAGACAACACTTAGTAGAAATGGCCTTCCAGCTAGCTAAAGGCATCAGTCCAGTGCACAACAGCATCTGCATTTCATCTTGATGGCTTGGGCACATACAATATAATGAGAAGGGACTTCATCTATTTATACCAGAACTGAGAAATAAAACCCATATTCCTCATTCAAGTCTCATGTCCCTATCTGCTCTGCTTAACTTCTGAATACATGAGAAACCCAGAGTAGACAGGTTGTGTCTAAATTCAATGGAAAAAGCAGGAGCCAATTAGGAAGATCAGTGAACACCATTAATGTAAGGCTTTGATATCAACTTGCACTATAGGTCTGTAACTGCAGCCCAAGAACCATGTGGCACTCAAAAAACACTAAAAGCACTTTTCATTCTGTTTGCAAGTTGCAGTATATTCAAATCATCAAGTCAAGCTGAAGAGCTTCATGTTGAATTCAGTTTTAGCAGATGACTAATTGCTGCTAAAACTCTTTCAGCTATACAGCTGTCCTCAGCTCTGCATCCAGTGGAAGAGGTGGGATTTGTTTCAGGGAAACCACAAGTAAAAACTATGGACAAATCTGTTAATATTTACGTGCACAGCAGTGATTTTAAATTATCTTCCCACTAACTACATTTCAACATCTTTCAACAGCATCTCCCACTGTTTGAACAAGAGTCATCCAGATTTTGTACAAGCAAACTTCAGGTACACCAAAATCATAGAATCATAGAACAACCAGGTTGGAAGGGACCCACTGGATCATCGAGTCCAACCATTCCTATCAAACACTAAACCATGTCCCTCAAGACCTCATCTACACATCCCTTAAACACCTCCAGGGAAGGGGAATCAACCACCTCCCTGGGCAGCCTATTCCAATGCCCAATGACCCTTTCTGTGAAAAACCTCCTCCTAATCTCCAGCCTAAATCTCCCCTGGTGGAGCTTGAGGCCATTCCCTCTTGTCCTGTCCCCTGTCACTTGGGAGAAGAGCCCAGCTCCCTCCTTTCCACAACTTCCTTTCAGGTAGTTGTAGAGAGTAATGAGGTCTCCTCTCAGCCTCCTCTTCTCCAGGTTAAACACCCCCAGTTCTCTCAGCCGTTCCTCATAAGACCTGTTCTCCAGCCCCTTCACCAGCCTCATTGCTCTTTTCTGGACTCTCTCCAGAGCCTCAACATCCTTCTTGTTTTGCTTGAAGGTGTTATACACTACATGACAACACAAATTCCACAAACAGGTAAGAGTCACGATCAGAGGTTTGAAGCTAGATTTATGGAACTGCCTGACCCTCTGAAGCTGAAGACAACGTCAGCTTTCTGTGCTGTCTACAAAGTCAATTAACAGCTCTACTTCAGATCAGGATTTTCTATAATTGTCACTGAAAGATCTGTGGGGACAGAGATTGAGCAAGATATATGTTATTTACCAAGTCTGAACTAAAAGATAAAAGGTCAAAGCTTGGCCAAAGCTCAGACTTACTGGCATTTTCTAATGTAAGCAAAGAGAAGAGATGGCAAACCCCTTCTCATGGGATTAGCTGTAATTGGAGATCAGCTCACAAAATTTCAGGCGAATCTAACCACAGCCTGACCTGTCAGAGTTTTATTACAGAATCACACATCTGTGGGTTTATAACAGGCTCTCAATTATTAAGCTGCATAATTACCACTTGTTATTTATGTTGCAAAAGAGTTTGAAGAGCGTGCTCTGCCAGGGGCTGTATGAAGGGGTAGGAAAATGCCATGGCGGCAAGGAGATCTCACAATATATAATAATTACTGCTGCTGGAACAGCTCATGCACAGTATTGTTCACAAATTAGCTTGATAGCCCAAACTTTTAATGACCTTTTAACTTGTGTGGGAATAATTTCCACAGTAGCCCTTTTTATTTTCTGTAATTAGTAATTTAAAAGTTTTAACTAGAAAGTATACTCAAGACGCACAAACCGATAAAGGGAAACACAGCTTCAAGAGGTTTTTTTCTGCCCCCTACGCAGAGCTCCCACTGAGTCAGAAAATTACAGAATGTCCACCTTTCAATTTGGCTCAACAACAAAGGATTTCCACTTACTCACTCCAAGTTTTTCATATTTTTATTTTTAAATCTGATTTCTTTAACTGGGAAAAAAAAATATGCTGCTATGAATGTGTGCCAGTATTAAATGGGTACAGAGAACTGGAAGAAAGATCAGAGCACAAAGAAGTCAAGAAATCATACAGCTACGTTTCCCTGGTTCAAGAGCTGAAGTTTATTTGCGGTTTACCATTATTTTTTTCTATTTTGTGTGTTATGCTTCTCTAGTGAGTTTTAAAAGATGCTATATTTATTATGTCCATTTTTAAATAGATTTGTGTACTGACTAGTTTCCATACAATGGTGACTGCTTTTCATTCAAAGATCCGTGTGCAGGTTTAACTGCAAATCTTTCTCTGAAATGGTCAGTGAAAAGATGTAAAGGGTCAGGTTTTACACATATTAAAACAATGCAAAAAAAAAAAAAAGAGGCAAATATCAAGCTCATTTTTTAAAGTGTAATCCTTACACACACTGTGTCATGAAGCTCCATTTCAGAAGAAAGGTGAAGGAAGTTCTCTCACCTCTTTCTTTCTGAGGTTTTCCAACTTAAGAAATTATCCTGCACTTTAAATAACAATTACACAGCCTTAACGTATATATAATTAAACTGCATTCATTATGAGATTATTAGCCTATTAAAGCCATCAACCTCGCACTGATAAATAATCAGCATAACTATGCGCCTTTGCCTTGTGGTTATAATTAAATAACGATAGATAGTTTATTACCTCATGCTAACATCTTTGCAGTTGGTGGCAACCATTAACAGGGTTAATGATGATATCCTTCCACTGGAAGGATTTTTTCTGAAGACAAAACCTGCAATATAAATATCAGGCAACAGATTATTTGGCCCCACTCTCAAAATTTTGGCCATTTTTCTTTTGATTTTAAAAAAAACCCAATACTAATAATTATTCTAGGTTTGTAGAAACATAACTGTAAGAAAAGTTGCCTCATGGAAGGTAGAGAGGTGGACCAAATGCTTCAGAAATGAGAGGAAGGCACAACTTAAAGCCTACTTAAACCTCATTTTGCTGGTATAATGGGATTTAAATGGATCACAAGCTTTATGTTTTCCTCCTTGGAAAGCACTGGAACTTCTTACCAAGAAGAGGCTCAGAGCATCTCTGAAGGGTCATACTGACCAGACATTAAAAAACAGAAAAAGAAAAAAACCCGCAGTATTTCTGATATTCACATCCTGTGGTAAATTTCTGATATCCACATAAGGTCCTGCTGGCAATGGGTTCATAGAATCATAGAACAACCAGGTTGGAAGAGACCCATCGGATCATCGAGTCCAAGCATTCCTATCAAACACTAAACCATGTCCCTCAGGACCTCATCTACCTGTGCCTTAAACACCTCCAGGGAAGGTGAATCAACCACCTCCCTGGGCAGCCTGTTCCAATGCCCAATGACCTTTTCAGTGAAAAATTTCCTCCTAATCTCTAGCCTAAATCTCCCCTGGTGGAGCTTGAGGTTGCTGCAAGGCAGAGTGTGTTCTTCCATGCCAGCCCCTCAGAGGGACCACAGAGCACAGCAGAACCGCTCAGCTCTTGGTTCTTGGTTTCACAGAATCACAGAACAACCAGGTTGGAAGAGACCCACTGGATCATCGAGTCCAACCATTCCTACCAAACACTAATCCATGTCCCTCAGCACTTCATCCACACGTCCCTTAAACCCTTCCAGAGAAGGTGATTCAACCCCCTTCCTGGGCAGCCTCTGACAGTGCCCAATGACCCTTTCTGTGAAAATTTTTTTCCTAATGTCCAGCCTAAATCTCCCTTGGTGGAGCTTGAGGCCATTCCCTCTTGTCCTGTCCCCTCTCACTCAGGTTTCCCCCTGTAGTGGTAAGAATGGACCCATTACAGCCACATGCCAGGAGATTCTCACAGCCCCACATCACACGATGACAATTCTTTGAGTAATTCCAAAAGATGTTGTGTCAGATTTTCTACCAGTCATCAACAGAAAATAGAATAAATTCCTACAAAGTGGAAAACTCTGTAATGGAAATTCAAGCATTAAGATTAAACTGG
The DNA here is from genome assembly GCA_033558105.1 of Coccyzus lansbergi. Taxonomy (NCBI): domain Eukaryota; kingdom Metazoa; phylum Chordata; class Aves; order Cuculiformes; family Coccyzidae; genus Coccyzus; species Coccyzus lansbergi. The sequence goes on from JAUMJK010000675.1 coordinate 1,829,877, forward strand.
ACAACACCAGTCCATTATTTAAACTAAAGAAAAAGATACAGAACAGGAATATTAATCTCACCCCAACTGTTTCTAATCATCAATTTTTCAATCTCACAGTCATTTACTCTGAGTATATAAGAAGTTTTCAGGTAATACAGTAATTGCCGGTCAAATAAAAGAAACAAAAATCACATCCATTTGTTACTTTGCCATGTTAATATTCTTTCTTCCATTCATTTCACCATGGCAACATTTCAGCCAACTGTCAACTTTTAGGAATACAACAAACACAACAAATAATACATGTAGAAGTGTGAGTCTGGTTTACTGGTTTTACAGTTTACATAGAATATATTTATCATTTGTAAATAGGAGTCATGTGTTTCTTTTCTTGTGACACTGGAAAGCTACTCAAAGCCGTAAGCACTGACATGAGTTTTCTGAACTTTGAACCAGCAATTTTTCCATCAGAAATACACACCAGAGTTGGAAATAGAGAAAACATTTTCTAATCTCTTTTTATAACAAAATACCATGGCCAGATAAACTGAAGCCATGTACCAACATCTGGCAAAAGCTAAAAATGTTGTCTGATCTTTGACACTCAAATGTGCATGCTGATCAAACTGGAAGGAGTTAATTACCCATTTTATATTACATACATTGAACATTTTATCTAACCAAAGAAAAAAAAATAATCATGCGTCCTTGTCATAAACAGAGAAAACATATTTTAGGGGGGTTGTTTAGATGATGTGATTCTGTGAAAACATTATGAAAAAACATTATGGAGTTTACTTAGAGAGGCAGAGACCACATGGCTACTTGAAAATTAAAAAGGAATTTTCATGATTATATCTTATGTTTTCAAATACAGGCTGTAGGCACAAACCCACATTCTGAACAACAATCCTCCCATCCCATAGTAGCTAGCTATTAAACTCAACATTTTCCCACCCTGTTTCTTTTGATTAACATCTCTACCTTGGTCAATTTTGCCTTTTGATCATCCATAATTTTGATAGAAGCATATCACAGAAGGAAGGTCAAGATAAGGTCCCAAAAGCATTTAATTTGTCCCTTTCAAAGCCATCTAGTAATAATCTTTCTGTGCCACAGCAGACAATTCTTTCCTGTTCTTCCAGGACACAGTTTGAGATTTGTCATATTTATTTTACAAATTGTCCCACTCAGTAAAGGGAGATATTGTGGAAAATCAGAAAGAAACACTGATAATTTCACCTCTTTCGAGATTTGCCATTTCCATTTCTAATGTAGTTCTTCTGTCACCATTTACAGATAGTCTTTAGGTGTCAGAACAGGTATTCTCCCAGAGACTTTTGGTATAAAATACCACATAAATCAACATCCAATGAAAGGAAAACACAGAACATCAATATTTATAGTTCTTGAAAGGCCCATGTCAGGTTTTTATTTCTAAAGATGCATGTTTGGAGAGAATAATAAACAAGGGAGAAAAGCAATGAAGGAAAGAAGAAGTTAAAGTGCTTAGAGAGATTAATTCTCAAAGCAAAACAATGAAGTGGCTGCAACATAGAGCTAATCTGGTGGCAAATCTCTCCCACATTATAAAAGAGCCCAGTGTACAGATGGATTGGGCAATCATTTGATATGAATCAGTTTATGAAAAAAGATAAAACAGCAAAGGAGAAAGGGAAAGATGTTTCATGTCTGCAAACGGCAGGTTCAGGAACAGGGAGTTACCAACTGACTTTGCTAAGACAATGTCTGTCAAATTAGTACAAGAGAGTGACATGCTTGAACAGGCAGGACAAGCAATGTAAGAAATGAAATTCAGAAGATGCAAGGGAGATCAATGCCCTGCTCTGTGGCAAACCATTTAAAAGGCAAACAAGATACAAGGAAGAACAAGTCAATGGAAGAGTTGATGCATGCACAAGGGAACAGAAAACTGAACCTAAAGAAAAAATGGGAAATAAAGTGATAGACTTCATTCTGAGACAAAAAAGAAAAACCAAAACAAAAGAGCTCACCAGCTATTAATAGCAGTCTGTACGCTGTATAGCTTTGCCACGTTCCAAATGAAATACCTAGGGGTGCCGCTTCAATTCGTATAAATCATCATCACTTTGCTCATTTAGCATCAGCTGGGAGCCTGGGACTGTGAAATGTCCTTTTAAAACAAATAAACAACCTTGCCACACAAAACTCCAAGTACTTTGGAAAAATTGACAGCCTGATCTACATATCTGCTTTGTGATTTTACCTTTGTAATACAGAATGAATAAGTCCAGGGGTTTATAATTTCATTACTGGATGGCCACAAATATTGTAATTCTATGCTTGCTGACAATGACTGTATGTGAACAGCTTTTCCTCACATATGGGACGCAAATCAATCCAACAAACCTGCTGCAGTTTTCGTGGTCCCTTATCAAACAAGGTTTGGAAATGAAAAAGGAGATGTTAGACACTGACACTTCAAGCAGTCATATTAGTTTAGTGTTCCCACTGTCACACTGACTGACAGAACTTTCTTTGTGAGGAATGATACAGTTGTGAATTCAGAAAACTGACCCAAATCAAGAAAAACTTAGTAGCGCATGGGGACAAGTTATTTATAACAATCACTCTGTTCCACTGCGGGCAGACTGGTTGGATGCACAGCAACGCCTCTAAGCCTACTAAGAGCTAGTAAAAAAAATAATATACGTTTTCCACCAAATTTTTTTTTTTTTTACAGTATGCTCTGAGCACAAACAATTGAAATGCTTCCTTCAGCATTGTCATCAGCTTTATCATCATTCTTACACAATAATTGTATGGTAATTCTTATACAAATACAAAGCAGATGATCTGTTGACTTTAATTTTTTCCCCTAGTCTCTAAAGTATAAAATGTATGACAGTAAACTCTCATGTTGTAAAAATATGCCAAAAGAAAAAGAGATACCTATTCAAGGAGAGATTTTGCTGGCAATTAACTAAGAGTCTTGTATAAACATCCACCTAAATTTATTTCTCAATTTGAGCAACATTACACCAATTTATTTATTTTATTTTAAAGAAAAGGGGGGGACACACCCTAAAAATACATGGGTGGTAATTTCAGTACATGAGACTGCAGTGTTTAATTGTTAAGAAGCTTGTTTATAAAACTGTGATACAGAAGGTTCACTTCTGTCTCTGAAATAGATATAAAGTTGAGATAGGAATAAGGTTTTCAAGAAAATCTCCTTGAATTGTAATAACCTTATTTTCTGTTACCCACTGACTTCTTCTCAAGGAAGAGTATGTTATTATTAACTTGTTGATCCATTATAGAAAACTACCATAAGTTTCCCCCCTCACTTTTCATTACAGAGATGATCTGGAAAGACCATGAGAATTTGTTTAGGAATTCATGGACTGGGGTTTGAACAACGCTATCCACAGACTTTTAAATACAATTTATATTAAAAACACTACCTGAGCCTGTGAATTCTTACGACAGCCACGACTGGGCTGGGTCTTCTCATGGCTTAAATTACCATTTCCAAAGACTTCAGAATTACTTCTCATATAGATATATAGACATATAGACACACACAAACACTTATTCTGCTTGTAGCAATTAGTTATTGAAGTTGGTGGAAAAAAGAACCACAACAAAAATCGAGCAAACTCTTTGCCAAGAAAACAGAAGCCAATTAAATTCCTAGCTGTGATGACTTAAAGACAGGCATTTCTCCATCATGTGACAAGTTAAGTGAAATGAAGGCAAGCTACTGTCATTGACATTAATGTTGACTTATGTGTCTGAGAAGTCCAAAACTTTTTTTATTTTATTTTAACATATTCTGAGGTGATAAAATACACTTAATTTTTTATTTTTCAGTCGAAGCAGTCAGTTCAGAAAGGTTGAGGGAATTTGAGTCATATTTTTTACAAATCAACTACTTACTAGGAGAACTGTTTGAGTATTAACAGAAACAACACATAACTTCAAAATTTTCAGCATCTGGTTGCCCTTTTCCCTGTTACAAGGCTGCCATTTGCAGTCAATGTCTTGCTACAGGTTTAGAGCTAAATATTTTAATGCCAGATATTGATATTTTAAAAAACAAGCAGATAGTAACATTCAATTTGCATTTGAAAAGCAAGTAAGGTGTTTTCTCCACTTTACTTGCTATGCTCTATTTGAGTCTGCAGCTATTCCTACTAAACACACTATTCCAGGGACAAAACTATATTAGAATTTAGCCCTTTGTAACATTATCAACCTAATGCACATTATCAACCTCAATCAGTAGTTGATGCACAAACCTTTTTGTTCATTACATTTTAAAAAACTTTTCCTGTCTTTCATTCTCTGGAAAATATTGACAAAATACCAAAGCCATCTGCTCCTGCTGCTCTTAACCTCAATGCAAAGAGCCTCTGCCATATCACCTAAATACATACATCATTCCTCTGCAAGCCTTCATAATCCCTTACCAATAACATCCTCATGTCTCTTATTTCATTTTGTACATCCTTTCAGTAAACTCTTGATGTTTTAAATCCCCAATCACTTTTCTTATTCAGCCATGTCTCACTTATTCCAATAATTTCATACTTATGCTAAAACATTTGTAACTCCCATTCAGCAATCTTATTATGTAAGATATGCAGCTTTTCTCTTTTAGCTCTCCCTTGATTTACATTCTTACTAGAGGTATCGTCTACTGAACATTGTTAACTAGTGGAAAAATTACCTTGGGATTTGGGCAGTAACATCTAAATCTCTCTCCATCCTCATTACTTCAGCTAATAAAATATGGATAGCAATTTTCCAGTTTAGAATTCAGCTGATTTTCTCCTGAACTTGTGAAAGACAACTCCTTCCTAAATATTATTCTGCTTTCTTAGTCTAGTTTTCTTGTCTTTTGTTCTGGGGGGTTTTTGTGTGCATGTGGGTTTGGTGGTGGCAGTTTTGGGGGGTTTGCTGTTGTTGGGGTTTGGAATTTGTTCTGTCTTCTTTTCAAGAAAACTTCATTACCTTAGAACACCTTCTTGACTTAACACAGTCAAAGCAAAAGCAACTTTGCACAACAGTGCTTTCCTTCAGAAAAAAAGAAAAATTAGATCATCGAAGCATCTAGACTTAGACAATCAGACATTAAAATTCAGTTAAAAGTTTCCTGTCTGCTGTCAAGAAGAGCCACAGAGGGAGGCTGCCACAGAAAGGATCCTGGTAGCAGTTACCCATTAACCCACCATTACTAGAACAGTGGAGACACAACTCTCCACAGCATAAGGCACTGGTTAACACGGCACTGAACACAGATGTTATGGTCCTGTTACAGGGAACCTTTAGGTCAGCCTCCCTTGAAAGACATCCTGCCTGGGGCTGGAGATGCATCTACAGCGTCTCCTGGGTGCTTCCATGCAGGAACAGCTTGGTTAACTAGTTCAGAGGAAAGCCCTGAGGAAAAGCTCATCTTTTGCTGAGCTGAAACTGGAGAAAGTACCCAACAACCTGAGAGCATTTTCCAGCTCTGCTCTTATTGTGCATCCACTACTCTACGTATAAGTCACATAAAATATCGTACAGAAATTTCCATCTGTACTCCCTTAAAGCACTGCTAAACACATCCTGCTTACACAATCATTTCATCCAACAATGCAATGTTTAACAGATTTAATAAGCAACTTATTTTAGAGCTGACTACCTTGCAATATAATAACAAATTCAATTAAAAACAAAACCTTGTAAGCATGTTTGAGGACATGATTAGTAAACAAATAACCTTACCTAATATAAGGTTTCAGCTGAAGAGCATCAATAGGAGATATTTTGCATGTATGTCCCTTGTTTGATTTATTTCCAGTGTAGCAGTATCCTTTTCTCTAAAGCTCTGGAAGAGTTGTTCTCAAAAGGAAGCATCAAATATCTATTCATTGAAAAGGAAAAAAAAAAAAAAGTCTGACTTAACAAGTGTTATCTACTTACAGCAACAACAACAATAAAATAAACCAAAAAAAAAAAAAAAAAGAAAAAAAAAAAAAGAAAAAGAAAAGAAAACCCAAGCTAAAAAAGGAACCTTTTTGTATGCCTTCCTAGGTCGCCTCCTTCTAAACTTTTAGTGATACTCAAGCCACTTTCCCTCATGTGAACATGCAGATTAGTGCAAACCTGAGGGTCAGGCTGTTACTTACACCAAGTGGTGATTTACAGTACGAGTAACGCTATTTCTCTGCAGTTAATAAAGCATTTTTGGAGAAGACCTCCTGTTGAATGCTTAGGACATCACTTTCCCAACTGCATATTGAATGTCCCAAAAAAGACATAGGTTGAGTAATGATCAAGCCCAGGAAGCCATCTTCTTAATGAGTAACAGAAAACTGTTTCCAAATTTTTGATTCCAATTTCAATTACAAGTATAGAGATCAAACAAATAATTTTGAAGCTACCATCTGATTCAAATAAGGCAGCTAACCCTTCAGGAATGGTAGTTCACCTATAATGAATTCAATTTTAAATTGGATTTTAAAATAATATCAAAGATACTGTGACCCGATGTACCTGACCATTGCAAGGTTAAGGCTAAAAATAATGTTGGTTAACAGAGATACAGTAATTATATTCATTTCTTTAATACTCCAGTAGCAATCATGTCATTATAAAAGTTATCAATTTTATCCTTCTTGATGAAAATTCTCACTGTGCCTTTGAAGACAGCGGTGTCATGGGCACATAAAATTGGTTCAAGTGCAGTCAAGCAAAACATTTCTGGCAGCAGTAATGCAAAATACTCTGGTCGCTCCACTTCAATTAGCCACACACATGATCTATTTCTGATTTTTGATAAAGGACTCTATACTGTAATGTGGCTTCTTCTAAAATGGGACATTTCAAATGATGTAGTAAAGGAGGGAATGAAAATACTGCAGAAGTATTTCTCTGGCTTTTCTGACTTTTCTCTGATAATTTTGACACCAGAAAATTCCTTGCCAGTTCCACTTGTTGAGTGGCACGACACAGTGATGATGCTGTTTGTCTTCCCTGAACACCTCCTATGGATTGTGGCCTTTTGTACCATAGCAGCAGCAGAGCTTTTGGAGACCGTTCTTTAACCTGTGCAATCTTTTACTTTAAATAGAGAACATGCTGCGGAGCTTTCATAAACTCAGCATATATCAGCCAGTAGCTGCAAGTATCAAGCATGCTGTAACTTTATGTGCAACTGATTCTGAACCCTTTTACTCCTGCTGGGAGTCCCACAGAGTTGAGATGTTGTAGCAGCAAAACTGACCTAAAAGAGTAAAAAAAAAAAACCAAAAAACTTCCATCATTTATTTCAACACACTATGAAAGCACAATATTTGAAAGTAAGGCTGGAGGATTTCGAATGAGTGGTCAAAATACTAGAGGTGTTGGAAGACAGAGTTGAGCAAACATTTACTCTTCCACGAACCAACACTGAAATCCTGCTAGGGGTTTTGAACTGCCTGTTTAGATTCAGGGAAAATTTATTTCTGTAACACATAAGATACACAGTGTTTTGTTAATTCAGGTTTCTCTCTCTAATCCAATTCTTCTCATCTAATTTTTGACACAATAATAAGCTACAGTTCCCAGCAGATACCGTAATGCCTGATCCAGAGTGGATTGAAATAGTTCAAATGTCTTCTTTACTTGCAACTTTCACAGAAAAATGAAGTGATTGTGGAAAAAATAAACCTCAACTGAATTTATGACTATTCTATTTTTTTTTTGTCTTTTCTGCTTGTACATCTAATCAAAATGTTCTCATACTACCTGAAACTTTATTTTCCAGTAGTTACTTAATAAATTTATCATTAAGCTTTTTTTATTTAACAAAGAACATACTGAATTTGATTCCAGTAGCTAAAGACTTCATGACTGAACTGCTAAGGGAGAAGCATGAAAAAAACAGGAGAGGAAAATCTTATTAATGTTAATAGAGTTGCATTCAGTTGCAGGAACGCTCAACGTGACCAATTTCAGCACCATTATTTCTGTGAGGTGAACACAATTTTTTTTTCAATATGGAAAACTTTCATGCTTGGTAAAATTAATCTGATTATGAAACTCTGACATATGAAAAATTGTTAAACAGATTTTTAACTTTTATGTAGATCTACTTCTTGAACGAATGTATTATTTTTTGAAAACAAGCATAAAAAAAAATCTTAGTACTGTAGCTGATAAAGGAAGGCAATGGCTGCAAATATGCCATCATCGTCGTTTGATAGGAATGGTTGGACTAGGTGATCCGGTGGGTCTCTTCCAACCTGGTGATTCTATGATTCTATCCATTGTAGCATCAAACAGCAGCAGGAGGTTGTATTTGCATAGTATGATGTGGCTTTTCTTAGAGCTTAATGCTACTCTTAGAGGTAATATTTTGCAAAGTTTGCCGAGCCCTCACCAAACCGGTTCTCTTGATACCACTTGTTACACTCATTGACAAGTTTAATGTCTTAAAGGTAGTTTGAAGTGCAGGAGTGACTTTATGAATAAAACTAAAGCAAATTTCTGTAATTGTTAGTTTTCAAGACTTGTTAGGGTATTCCCCGCCCCCTTAATCTGATTGGAACCAGTTGCTCTCTATAACTACCTGAAAGGAGGTTATATAAAAGAGGGTAATGGCCTCTTCTCCCAAGTGACAGAGGACAGGACAGGAGGGAATAGCCTCTAGCTCCATCAGAGGAGATTTAGACTAGACATATGGAAAAAATTCTTCACAGAAAGGGTCGTTCGGCACTGGAACAGGCTGCCCAGGGACGTGGTTAATTCACCTTGCCTGGAGGTGTTTAAGGGACGGGTGGACAAGGTACTGAGGGACATGATTTAGTGTTTGATAGGAATGGTTGGACTCAATGATCCGGTGGGTCTCTTCCAACCTGGTTGTTCTATGATTCAAAAGCTTTTCAAATACCAACTAGTTTTAAAATCTCAGTATTTCTTTCAGCTGCTTGGGCTCATCAGACCTCTTTTGTGGCATTCTACATCTGGAAGCACATAACACAACCCCTGACACACTGAAAGGTCTAATTGCCATCTAGTACTGATCAGATTTGGCTCTATGTTTCATAAAGGACTTCCAGATAATTTCTCAAGACAACATATTTTTTTGGCTATGAAGTTAAGATCAGCCTTCAGGACTTGACACTCCTTATTATCAACACTAGTAACAACACAGAAGCCCATTTCCAAGACAACACCATACCTCCCAAATCCTACACACCCCACTGAGAGGAGAATAGATCATGCACTGGGGACACATATTTCAGGAAGTAAATATAAAAGGTTATTGAGATGGCAATGACTGTCTTAAACTTCAGTGCTGCTTCTTTCCGCTTGTTGTCACAGCTAATTTTGGCCACATGCCATCAGTATAAAAGTTTATGCAAAATACTATGCAGAAACTTCAATCAGGGACCCTAAGTGAATACAAACATTGACTCAGCAAGCATCCAGCAACTAAAAACTGAAAATTAATATCTAAATTCCTGGTTGTGTGTATCTGATTTTAAACGCTTAGAATTTTGTCTGCACATACGGTGGCTGGTCTTGGGCCTGGCTTCAGGTCTCCATTTGATTGTAGGCTATATAAAAAGATTAAATGGTCTTGAACATTTAGCTATAAAACAAAGAACTCCAGATATTTCCTGAGGCTATTTTTGATCGGTTGGTTAAGAACCATGATGCTTAGAGTTGTTCATTGATCAAACATAATTCATCTAGCTGTTAAAATAAGGAAACTTGGCATTTCTTGCCTTCTGGTCATTGAAATTGGCTGTCAGGATACCTGTGCCATTTACTTTATTATCATGTAGCTGCTGACAAGGCAGAAAAACACTATTATGAAGAATTTAGCAAGGGAACATTGGTAATCACCTGAGACACGTCTTGCCTGCTCCTAGGGTTATATAACTCACTTTAGCTTTATGTATGTAAATATATGTCTGAAGAACCCCTTATCCTATGAGAAAGGTTGTTGATAAGATACGTTTGAAGAGAGGGATAGATATGACCCTGTTAATGGACTGACTGTTTCCAGCAGTTAGTAACGATGGGTTGGGGAGACCCAAACTCTTGAAAAAGTCCCAGTCTGTTTTTTTCTGCTCAAATTGCAGGATAAGTTTGCCGAGATAGTTATTTTCCTTGCTTGGAATTTTCTATGGCCACCTGTAAAATGATGCTGACTTTTTTTACAAAATATGCAAAAGAACAATAAAATTCAAGCCAAATACTCCTCCTTTCACGTGGTGTCATTGATAGTTACAAGGAAAGGATTGTCGTTCTTTGATCACAGATGATGAAACTGCTCTGGTTACTTTAGAGCATGAATCTACCCTAAATGTAAAACTATTGTCTATAATGTCAGTTCATCACTTCTGAAACTGCCTTCCTCATGCTACGGTTTAGCTTGAATTAGATTACGGAAAGAGTGATTGTTGCAGTGATGTGACTGATGAGCTGTATCAGCACTTACTGGGTAATATTTAACCTATTTCAGAACATCTGTCCAGCTAATGTGGTTTGCAAAAGAGCTTTCTGTCTTCTCAAGAATACAATGACTCCCCAATTAATAAGGGGGAAGCAATTTTAGAATGGTTGAAATGAACAATTAGAAGACCCATAAAGGCGTTTCTGTATGTGGCATTAAATATAACATGAATTAATTTGCTTGAGTGGTTAAAGTGTACGTGACAGGATTTTAGTGTGAAAATAATGCAATGCAAATAAAAAATCTAATCAGAAGAGAGGAAATAAAGCACAATTTAGAGCTAGGGACTGTGTTTGTCACACACATTTTTGCAAACTGTGCACTTGCAAAAGGGTTCTCAATTAAATATACTATATAAAAATCAGACCAGCAGGAGGATTACTGTTAGTCACACAAAAACTTGTTTAAGTGAACCAATTAAAAAACTGTGTAATTACAGTTAACTAGCATTAAAAAAAATAAAGGAGAGTCTGAAAATAAAGGACAGGATGTTGAAAAAAAAAAAAGAAAAAAGAGACATAGAGATGGTTACTGGACAGAAAGGAAAAATAGGTCATAGAAGCAGAAAAATAAGTAATAAGAAAGTTGGAAAAGGGAGGCATACCAGCAAGAAGGCACTACTGAATGACTCATTAGCAAGAAGTGTGCCCAAACAGTAGGGTTTTTTTTTCTTAAAGTATCACTATAGTATTCTGCATGCTTTTACTCTATTACTTATCTCCCTTGGCATCCAGGAGTGGAGAAAAACCAGCCTGACCACTAGCAATGGAAAGCAAATAGCACTGAGCAGGCGGTTGCACCCAGTGACCTCCTGAAGTCCTTTCCAACCTAATTTATTTTATGATCCTGCACATAAAGGTATCGTGTCCTTCCCCAGCTGATTTATCTGAACCAAGCTGGACAGAATATCTGTTCAGGGCTGCTCAGTCACTCCATAGCTGGGGGGATACAGGCAATGTTTGGTTTGGGATGCGGTCATGCTTGCCCATGAAGGAAGGATGACTTCTTCAGCATGACATGAAAAATAGACAACCTTTATGACAAACGTAGATAAAGCAATAATCATAGCACAACAGCAACCTATGCATATATTGATTCAGAGATCTTACTACTGTTGCTGCTGAATTTTTCCTAGCTTCTATCACCTACAAGTTATTAGCAATGACCAAAGCCCTATGTTTGTAGGCACTATAAAAGCACGTCTAAGGAGAGACCCTCCTCAAGTAAGCTATAGTCTAAATGACATATCCACTTGCCCTCCTCTATGGATGGACTTGATGGAGGACTTATGGTTGGACTCGATGATCTGATGGGTCTCTTCCAACCTGGTTGTTCTATGATTCTATGCACCATGAAGAGACCGAGGCTACTTTAGACATCAGAAAATTGTTGGCCTCTGAGACCATGTTCCCATGCCAATTAGTTTACTTAGTTTCTCAGCAGTTTGGATTACAGACATAACATAAATCACAGCATGTGTTACGTGGCAATTTATGTTTAATGTACCAAAAATAAAAGCTGTCTTTTGAAAAGGTTTCTCTCATCCTTCTGTAGGGCTGCATATGAAAGGCACTTAAAACAGCTCTCAAGGTCACAGTAAGCCTCCTGCCTCTCTGGTAAAGATGAATTTGAGTTCTGTTCATGCTTCAAATAATTTTTCCCTTAGTTAACTTCGTGCTTTTACTTAGCTCTGACTTTCTGGTCCAGCAACCATTTCCAAATTTAATAAAACTTCTCATGTAGATCTCATTTTCTTCTATTTCTCCACATTACTGAATTTCTCTGACTCTTCATCCCTTTTTCTTGAGACTCAGCATCACATCTCAATATTATTAGAATACAACTCATTTGAAATTCTTGCCTTCAAGCAAAGTAGTACTCAATATCATGAAATACATCATGGAGAGCACTATCAAGACAAACTGTCACATTTTGTCTGATCTGCAGCAGAGAAACAAATAACTTCAGCTATCTTTACATTGATGTTTCAAAGACACTTACTTTTTCTGGAGACTCCAACTGGAAATGGCAGTAGTTGAGTTAAATGGATATTCTTGCAGTTCTGCGTGAACACTTGGCTCTCTCTCTCTGCTCTCATCCCACAATTAAGGTCTCTAATTTCTCAATCAATATATTCCACAGTTCTGGATCTAACAAGAAGCACTGTGTGGGACTACTTGTCTTCCCAATTTGATCATAGAGATTACAAGACTTTTGCCATTAATTTTGGGAGATTTCAGGTCTGAACAATAAGCATTTCTCTACTACAGTGATTTTTCCCTCCTCACTGCCTGCCTGCCAGTTATTATTAAGTAACCCCAGTTCAATCTGTGCAGTCTCCCCTCGAGGATGGACTTCAAGCCATGTGGTAGTTGAACAGAGGACATCAGCTGAGGTAGATACACCAGTACTTACACTGAATTTATGAAACCAGGAGTCTATTTCTCATTACAGATCTCCATAAATCATCTTCCTCTTGCTTTTGCTTGGAAATTGCTAAATCGCTTCAGGCGCTGCCTTTATTTCCATTCTTATATGTGTGTGTATATATGTACATATAGATCTTTCAGAAGAAGCCGTGTAACTGAAAACAAAATGAGTTGTGCTTTTAGAAAATAAAATAGAAAATATTTACAAGAAATTCTAGGATCTTTTTGCACGCGGACCACAGGAGACAGCTCCCCCTAGGATTTTCAGAAGTAATCTCAAATTTATCGTATTAATCTCTCTTTATGAAGCTGGGAAATTAATTTATCAAAAATGGTCTATTAAAAAAAGGACATTTTCACATATGAGAGCATGATCTCTCTGACCTAGCATAGCTTCTGTTCACACTCTGCCTTTAGCAGAGCTGATCTGAGTGTTTAGCTGAGAGGGAAAACCAGGGTAATGGGAGGATCAGGTAACACATGATTCTTGCCTGGGCTAGAACTGTCTTATTATTACAGTGAATATAAGAGAAGCCTCTTGCCCTGCAGAACAGCTTATCAGAATTATTTTTAACACTTTCTGTCAACCAGGAAGTGGAAACCAATAAAAATAAGAAAATCAAAATAGGGCCAAAACATAACAATTACTTTAATTCCCTTTAACCAAAGGGAAACTGAAGTGGAAACATATTCAGGCAGGTGTTGCTTGCTCTTCTTTGTTTGTGTTTTCCATGTCACTTCCAGGCAGAAAATCAGTAACTTTGCAGATTTACTGCTTTTCTGTACTGAAAGGCACATTCATAGAATCATAGAACAACCAGGTTGGAAGGGACCCATCGGATCTTCTAGTCCAACCATACCTATCAAACACTAAACCATGTCCCTCAAGACCTCATCCACCCGTGCCTTAAACACCTCCAGGGAAGGTGAATCAACCACCTCCCTGGGCAGCCTGTTCCAATGCCCAATGACCCTTTCTGTGAAAAACTTCCTCCTAATATCCAGCCTAAATCTCCCCTGGTGGAGCTTGAGGCCATTCCCTCTTGTCCTGTCCCCTGTCACTTGGGAGAAGAGGCCAGTATCATTCGTATCAGTTATTAAAGAGTGACAATTAATTTCCATAGTACGTACCCAGATCAATTTCTCTCCTTAATGTGTACTTTTCTGAAGCAAAACCAGTTGTATCCATCCATGTAGCCATCTCCTTCTTGCTTGTAGCAAATGCGCACATCAAATGGTGTCTAAGCACTCATTACTGTATGGACATGCAGGTTCTACAGAGATGGCATTATGCTTGCATAAGAGCTGTTATCTAGAGACTTAATTATCAAAGTGCACAGATATTAACCTTATTTTGCATGCTCAACTGAAGTCATAAGTGATTTCCTAAGCACTACTTTGCACAGTTATCTTGCCCTCTACTTTAAAAACTGGGTTATTTCTGTATGACAAGGGAAGTAAGCACTTACCAGAAACATCCATCCTTTCCAACAGTTGATGTACAGATCACCATCTGAATTTGGAACAAGGCTTTTAATAGCTCTCCATTTTCAGCCTTACTTGCACTTTGGATAGGAAAAAGCATGCTGGCTATAAAAGTAACCGTTCTAGTCTCACCAGTGTGAGCCTTTGTAGAAATAGCATGAAGGAAATTGGAAAAGTAAGGCTTGATAGGATAATCCTATTTAAAATTGACTTATAATCTCTACAGGTCACCATAAAGAATAAAAAAAAAAAAAAAGAGAGAGAGAGAAAGAAAAAAACTTTTTCACAGGCTCTATTTTATGGGCAAAATTCTTACTAGTGCTTGCCTCAGTCCTGTCTGTGCCTTTTAAGTACCCCTACTTTAAAGAAAGAATAATTTCTTCATACCCTAAATTTAGTTCTTTGGCTGCTTCCTCGGTATTATTTCCAGCTGCCTGTCCTCTATTTCTTCTCTAGGCAATGGAGAGTGACCTCTTGGGTCAAAGGAGTGTCACATTTACAAAAGGACTAGAGCTTCAGTAGAGACTCTTCTAGTAAGATGGCGATGATGTTATTTAAAACCTCAGCACTACTCAGTGGACACATCTCCTGTGCCCTCACCCCATGAAGGCTGCGTGTACTAAAGGTCTGACAAACTCAGGTTGCTGCCAGCTATCAAATCATCAATGTAATCATACATGTCCCATGAGGCTGCGGAAGCTGCTGTGTAGTTTGCAAAATGTAACTAAGATAACAAACAAATGGTCAAGAGGGCTTAAGTAAATGGTAATATAGAGAGATGAACCCAAGTGGACCCAATACAGAGAAGGAAGAAATCTCCACCATGAACACCAGTGAAATACTACTGAAGGTTGTGTTCATGGATGGATGTTCATGTTCAAGAATGATGAAGGACTGTAACACCAAAGAAATAAAGTTGTTGTACAAGAACACTTTCAAGCCTATCAAGTGTATAAAATTTTTCTGTATTAGTTTTAATTATTAGCAGTACTGGAGCAGGACTAACAGTCACTATTACCTGCATCTTGAAACATAGGATGTATGTAATGCGTTGCCAAAGTCAACTCTGGTTCCCTCCACCCACCTCTGCAAATAACAAGAGAACACACAAAGAGATGAAAAATATTGTAGGAGTTTAGTTATTTACTCTCTGGTAGTGAATGTCTACTGTCCACAGCAAACCAAGTGAGGGAACATGTTAACATAAAACAGTGACAGTAAGAAAATTATATTGGACACAAAACAGATAAATTGTTCAGTTTATCCTACAGACTATGAGCTTTCAAATGATGATGGCTGGTTAACGATGGGATATTGACATATCCTTGACAGGTGATGTCTTTTATTAGATGTGATAAAATTAGAGGTTACAGGTGAAGAGTGGTTCAGTGAGCTATTCACTGATCGTAGAGAAAGTTGATGGAAGGATTTTTCACATATGAGTTGCAGAAAGGGATACTTAACATTTTGAGTGCCATTTGATGGCATTCATGAGGTTATAATGACTTCCTGTCAGTAATGACCTAGACTAGATTTGGAGTAGCGACCTAGAGGTAAAAAATTTTATAAGACATATTGTCACCTGAGATATTGCCACCAGGCTTCACTGCCACTTAAGGTCCTTCCTTTAGACCTTTATCCTTATTATTTGGAATTGCACAGATTTTGCAAAAGAGACCAGAATTAATCTCGCTATATTAAAATTACTTTTCATTTAAACAGGAGCACATCTAAGCCAATGATGAGAATCTCTATTATTCCTTTCTCCTTACCCTCTGTTCTGTTCATTTTCTGCAACCTTGCCCCCACTCTGCAGAGCAGAGCTGATGAAGTAAATACTCAAGATGACATAATTTACGATCTGCCTTACTTGCACGTTTTGTTGCTGGCGGTATGAGAAGTAAAATATGGAATGTGGTCTAATTAAATCTCCATATTGCATATTAATAAAGAGGAAAGATCTCACAAAAGCAAATCAAGAACTACCTCCAGTGACCTTCTGGCTAGAATGGAAGAGGTGTAAGGTGAGAAGAGTCCTCTTGCTTCAGAAGAACTTTTTCTTCAGTCTTCTCCTTGTGACTCCGCAATGTTTCTTTCTACCACAAAATTAAAGCTGGCAATTTGAAAATAAATGACTATATGTTGTGACATATTAAAGCAGTCTAAGAATGTAAAAGCCACAATCACTTGGGTTTATTCCTTTTTGCAATACCCTTAATCCTATTTCTAGTTCCTGTTCACACAGGGACAGCTTGGACAGTTACAAATAGGTGTTCTTTACTGGTCTAATTGGTTTAGCTAAAGCTGGAGCTGCATTTGTAAACATATGCTACAGCAAAAAGACTATAAAGCCACATGTTTTCAGATCTTCTCCTGCACTTTTGACATGGGACAGAACTATCAAGAACAGACTTAATCTCTTAAAGCTAACATAAAAGCCAGTATTGAAACACTCATTACTAATTAAATGAAAACTGATGATATTTACATTTCTATTTTATACAGATACAAAAAAATTCTTTCCCTGCCCTGTAGTTTCTTTGGGTTTCCATATACAATTTTCGTGTTTTGATTTCTATATAAGAGAACCAAAAAGCGCCAAGAGAGATGCAGAACTAAAGCAGGGTCTTTGGCAAAGCTACCCCTGTATCTCACCGTGGTGGTTGCAGGGCTTCAAGGGGTCCACAGGTACGGCCCATAAAAGCCATCAAGGATGGAACCAGATTCTTTTTTCTGGATTTGAAAGTGCTTGCAGACTTATTGTGAGAGACTGTATTTGGTTTTATATAAGTATGTAGATGAGGCTGCTGACTTTATTTACATGCTACACATTAGTTGGCCATCTGGCCTCTCCCAGAATAACACAAGAACAGATTTTCAAATAATTAGAAAATCATAAAAGCAATAAAATTCATTTATTGTTATGAAGGACAAGTCTGAGTCATTCTTATTCTCCTTCTTGATTTGTTGTAAAGTATTAAAAATTGAAAACAGATTTTAATAAAGATAATATTGGATGTACATTTTGAAGTTAATGTAAGATTTTTGATACATGAAAGAAAAGGCAATAATCACCTTATCTAAAGAAAACTAATTAAGGATAAATCCACACCAGAAAGTGCTGCCATATCATCTTTTTGACCAGTTCTATTTTTCGTAGGATTTAAAATATCACATAATTATCACATAATATCTTACGTAACCTTCTATGTTAAACTAGCTGAAATGGTAAATGTGTGCAAATGTTTGTTGGACTTAATACCCCTGTAAGATCATCAAATTGCACAGAATATAGCTGCTGCCATACACACTCCTCCAGGGCAGGTGTGAATTGAGCCATGCTATTGTGATAAACATGTTGACAGTAGAACCATTTGTGAAAGAAAATTATTCATACATTTTGAAGTGAATCAAAATAGAGAAATTTCTCTTATTTTTCCAAATGATAACTTCTTACAAAATTGCTATGGCTGCAGTCTTACTTCTCATTTAATTGAGTGTGAAGACCTCATCTTAATTTATTGCAAATTTTTAAGGGTTCTCTTTAAATGAAAATTGCACCCTGTATTACCATTAAAAATAATATTTTTCTGAAATAAAGGCGATTTCATTTGCTGAAGAAAATCAATATATAAGCTCATTTGAATATTAAAAAGTTACGTGTTTATACCTCTTTCACTTCTTGATAAAAAAAAAGTGGTTTTCCCCATAAACATTTTATTAGAAAGTGCTCAGTTATAAGCACAAAATTCTTCAAGACGTAGCTCAATAAATAAGGCATTGTTTCAGTGAGAACGATAGAATTATATTCATCTAGAAATTCCGAGGAGGGAGGAGAAAATCAGGACTCTCGGTACTCTTCAGTGATTACATTGCAACATTCTGTGCTCAGTCATCTGGAGAAGTTAAGCTCATCAGGCCATGACTCTCCCTCATTCATTTATTCTCCCTTTGAGCCATGAATGCAACACGTTTTCCTTCCCTTCCTTAACACAACTGAATTTTGTATCAGATTTTTTTTTTTAATGTCACAGCAAGAAAGAGGTCTAATTTCAGCATCAATTCAGAATCCATTCCGATACAAATCCACAGGAGTGTCATTTTCCTGGAAATACCACTGAAATAGAAAGGGCTCTGCAGGCAAGGATATGTTAGTCTTGCTCTAGGACTGCGTTTCCAAGGTTCAGCCAAATCAGTTTCTAGGTACCATTTCTCACTGCAAGTGCCTTATGTACCTCATTGATTAGAAACTCACAGCTTTTATTAATATCTGAAAATCTAATTAAGAACTCTTTCTAAAAATTTTGTCTCTTGAACATGACAAACATGTCTAACAACCCTTGTAGAGCACCCCAGTTTTGTGTCCCATTCTTAGGTTGCAAAACTTTTACCTCATTTTAATCGTTCCTAGTCAAGGCACAACACCAATAAAATTAAGATAGCAGACATATTTTACAAAAATAATGAGCTATCTTGATCTGGGGATTAATGGGTGAATACCCCATTGAAGAGATGCATAGGAAATATAGCTGAAATAGCGCTATTACTGGGAAGTCTGACATCTCCTGTATTTTAGATAATGAATCAATTCTTGTTCCTTTGTGATTATAGTTATCTCAAAAAATAACCAATCTCCCAAGTTAATTTTTGGAAGTATGTAGTTGCCCAACAACATTATTTAAACATTTCTTGAAATAAGGTTATTTTAAATTCAACTAGGAAAGAAAGTAAGAATTAGAATCTGTATACATCTTCATCTTCTTGGACTGTTTAGCCTGGAGAAGAGAAGGCTGAGAAGAGACCTCATTGCTCTCTACAACTCCCTGAAAGGAGGTTGTAGAGAGGAGGGAGCTGGGCTCTTCTCCCTAGTGACAGGGGACAGGACAAGAGGGAATGGCCTCAAGCTCCACCAGGGGAGATTTAGGCTGGAGATTAGGAGGAAGTTTTTCACAGAAAGGGTCATTGGGCATTGGAACAGGCTGCTGAGGGAGGTGGTTGATTCACCTTCCCTGGAGGTGTTTAAGGGATGGGTAGATGAGGTGCAGAGGGACATGGTTTAGTGTTTGATAGGAATGGTTGGACTTGATCCAGTGGGTCTCTTCCAGCCTGGTGATTCTATGATTCTATTATTCATTGGTCATATTTAAGTACAGGCAGCCTAGAACACCTATGGCTAACATCACGCAGTGATAAAAAGACAATGCCAGAGTACTTTGCAGGCCCCATCCAGTTGGTAAACAACCCACTATCTTAGCTAAATTCCTAACTGTTAAAACACCTCACATATGCCCATGCACATCAATTACTGTTTCCAAACTGACAGGTTGTATAAAGTTGTGAAGCAGCAGCCATTTACTCTGGAGCTTCGCTTTCTGTAAAATGTCAGTTTCTAAAATTAAGCTATTTTTTAAATTATGCATGACTGTGAAAAGCCTTCCATATAATTAAAGACAGTTTGGAGGCAAGAAATCTTGTTTGCTCTTAATCCACAGTGTCAGGAAATTAACTGTAAATACTCCCAGGAGAAGTTATTTCAGTGTAAGGACAGTGCACAGAGCAGGTGTCAGGGAGCCACTATGGTAAACTCCTAGAAAAATGGGTTTATACGAGAAGCGCAACGAGCTTGTTAAATATTACACAGGTATTATTGTCAGGTATGCTTCCAAAAAAACTTTCTAAAACGGGTTTTGTATGCTGTCTCTTCAGTTCTTCCAACACACTAAAGATTAGGTTGTCTCTTAGGAAACCCTCCTCCAATCATTTTGGTCTCAATCTAATGCTATTCTATGAGAAAAAATAAAAATGTTTCACCTTACATTTGTGAACTGACTCTAATATCTAATATTTCAAAATGAGAGAACTTTGCTGTGAAGCAGTGATTTACAAACAATTTTTCTACATGGTCAAAAATTTTCTGAAATGCATTTTTAAAAAGATTTCTAAAAAAGTCAATGAAAATTACTGATTTTCTTCTCAAAACGTTTCTAAGGAAGTGTCATATTATTATAGAAAATATAGTTTTTCAGGTAGAAAAGTTAAATAGAAAAGTCCTATTTAATTAAATGATGACAGATGATCTTTACTAGCACTATGTCCTTTTACTTAGACTAACTATTGTGACTAAAAACCACAAGTGAAACAAAATCAGTAGATGAGTAAACTAATCCCAGAAACACAGACATTAACTCCAAGGAAATCTGACTTCTTAATAAAACTTGACTCCTCATTACCAACCCGTCCAGCTCTGTAAGTTCTTTTAGTGGCAATGGCTTCTTTTTCATTTAAACCCAGGCGGTGGTGGGACAGCACGCTGTTAAGTACATCATCACCATGGTAATTACATAATTATTTATTTTGTTAATAAGTGAATTCAGAGTTTTAACACTTTGACATTTAACAATTTGACATCAGAATGTTCAGGGGCCTCAAGGCTTAAGACACCTATTAATTACTAAAGATATAATAAACTACCCTTTGTTCATAGAATCATAGAACAACCAGGTTGGAAGGGACCCATCGGATCATCGAGTCCAACCATTCCTATCAAACACTAAACCGTGACCCTCAGCACCTCATCTTACCCGTTCCTTAAACACCTCCAGGGAAGGTGAATCAACCACCTCCCATTCATTAGGTTCATTTTTTTCTGAAGAAGTCAGTATATAGCTACTCTATTTTTTTCCTCTCATTTTAAATCTGTATTGGTTGAAACAGATATTTCAGCATTCAGCAGAGTTAAACAGTTATTGAATTAGTATCAGTTTTATTAAATGAATGTTAGTTTAACTTGAGTTGCTCAGTAAAGAATAAAGAGCTATAAGGAGCTCTACTTAATTAAGTTGAATGTTTGTTGGGAATTGTCTCATTAAGTATTCTGGCAGGGCGTGTCAGCCAGGTCACAAAGGCTTTAAATGACACTGTTAAGTTATGTTAATGAAGTAACTTGGGGATGGGGGCAGGAGTTTTTAAACCAGAACCAATGTTATGCAAGGCAGGTGATATCTTGTGTGGGATGGCTGATTGCCCAATATAGGCACGTTACAAGGATAAAGTGACCAATCAGTGTTTGCCTGAAATTCTGGCCTGCTTCTTTATAGGAAGTGTGGGATAATTAATAAAGGTCTTCACTTGAAGTCACATTGATTTGTACGTGGAGTTGGCCCCTGCAACAATAAATATTTAGTAACTAAACTACAGGAATGATACCTCCATAACAAGAAGTATGAATTTTATTTTTGTCAATTAAAAGGAAAATGTTGATTACTGAAACTAGTCCAGCATATGGCAAGAAATATGTCTAAATTAAAATACTATATCACATTTCATCATGGCTCAACTTTTAACTTATCCTCAGTGAAAATGCAAAGTCCTGTAAGTCTTATGTGTTATTCCCTCATCAACCCCAAAGAAAGATATGTTTGTAAGGGAAGTATTTTGTTAGAGTCACACTGCAGAAAGGTAACAAGAAAAACAGTTCACTTCCATTTCTTAGGCAATGGAAGAAACATGTGCAGCTGAAGAGGCTTACTCCCTAATCCTCTTGGCACAAAACGATACACACCACAGCTGATACTGATACCTTCCAAGATCCTAGGTGAGATCAGCCAGCTTAATACAAGCTCCCAGCTGGCCTCAGGTTGGCTATCCATAATTCCAAAGCTGCCAACCTTCCTCCAGCGAGAAATTGCCACTTGTGGCAGCCAGAGCTATTCCAGTTTCCTTTCTGTCCTGTCTGTGATCACTAGCCTTCCTGTCCTGACTGTCCTTACCTGCTTTCAAATGATGACAGAGAGCTTGAACCACACAATAACCTATGGAGGAGTTCTGTAGATAGAAACCGTATCAAAAGCTTGAGACATTAACTGCACAGACTGCAAAGCTAAGCACAAGTAGGGGAGTATGTACTTACATTTGCCTTTTACTACTGTGTTATTATTAGTTTGCAATGGTTAACCTCTTGCCCACATCCAGATTACTAATTTTAGAGAAGATTAGAATCATAGAACAACCAAGTTGGAAGAGACCTATCGGATCATCGAGTCCAACCATTCCAATCAAACATTAAACCATGTCCCTCAGGACCTCATCTACCCGTGCCTTATAAACCTCCAGGGAAGGTTTAGAAGAGATCATTTTTTTCTAATTGATCTTTGCTGCATGAAATTCTACAGCCCTAAATCTCGATAATTTTTATAAAAAAATATGATATAATATAATATAATATAATATAATATAATATAATATAATATAATATAATATAATATAATATAATATAATATAATATAATATAATATAATATAATATAATATAATATAATATAATATAATATAATATAATATAATATAATATAACCTCCAATAGCACAGACAGCTTCGTTGCCGTTGTTAGTAGTATGCTGCATTACACCAGAGGAGCATCAGCCCCAGATGTCAGACTTAAAGACATTACCTGGAAAAATGATCTCTTATGTGCTGCTATAACATCAACGGACCCTGTAGGGATGTCAATTTTGAAAACATGTGATGTTGCAGAAGGTAAATGGAGCTTGAAAGCCTGAGTGAGAGGTGCTGGTAGGAAAGTTCCTGCAGGATAGCAGTGATCCTTATCAGTCTTTTAACCTTTTTAATACTAAGACTCTAATCCCTTTGCAAGAATCTATCCCGTGTAGACAACCAGCCTTTGTCTGCCAGACACTATAGAGTTGTGGAAAAGACAGGTCACATTTCGGATATGAAAAGCAGCAGGTGCAGGACGGGGAAGTAGCAGATTTCCTACTCATACACCCACTGAACTGCAGGAACCTGTAGCTTCCCTCAGTCTGTTAAACCAGGACTGAGTTCTTAATTTTCAATCTTTCCTTCCTACTATAGACTAACTATAGAAGAAAAAACTGCACTGCACACTACAGAGAACAATTTCATCAACTAATTTGCTTTTATTGTTTTCCAAGCTGCCCTAGCTAGCCATTTTTTCTCCAAGATGGGCTCAGGGGAAGCTAAAGTTGTTCTCAGTACTACCTTTCGCAGCACCAAAGTTGTGTGCCTGCAATATTCTGTTTATATTGTAACAGTTTTTAGTATTCCCCATGTTCAATAGGAAATTTGATCTACAAACCATCTTTACTTATCATCGTGCCACTGTGAGTCACGCTTGAATCCAGCAGCTTGTCTCCTAGTTGCTTCATATGAGGAGTATGCCCTGCTGCCCATTTGCAATGGGATATGTAAGGAAGAATCTAAGGAATAAAGTTCTGACACAGGGTATCCCTCTTCCTGGACAATCTTTTCCATGACCTGTGGGTCTGCAGCAGAACAGCTCACCAAGTGGTTGTCACAGCAGAGAAAACCTCCTGCTCCCAGTCAACACTTTTCACAGCATCCACATGAAGCTGGATGTGTTCTTTCTTCTCCCCTTTTCATCTACAGCTGTCCAGTTAAATCAATTTCTGCATATAGGAAAACACAAGGCTTAGTAATAAGGAAATGAAGACAAAATGCTGTGTTCCTACTGTAGGGATTTGAACTATATTCTAAAATCTGAAGATATGACCTGCTTTTTTTGTAAACCTTCACAAGCAATGTGGTGCTACGTTGGTTTAATTTTATTTATCAATTTTCATTCCAAACTATAGGTCTACGAGGCATATGAAGAGCAACATCCAGCTCGACTACCGTAATTGCAGCTTCCAGTTATCAGGCAAGAATCATAGTTCTACACTTACAAAATTATCTCGTCTGTCTTCATTACAGATTGATCTTTGCCCTCTATTATTGATGCAGCTGACAAAGCAATCACAAGATGGCTCTGAAGAAGCTGACACAATGGAGCTTTCAGATATAAATGTGGAAGTGGCCTGACTTGTCAGTTTTCCCACTACAAATATTTGGCAGGAGATAAGGGGAAATAGCTAGTTGTAATTTAGCCATGAAATTTAATTATTGGCTAAAATCTGCTGAATTTAGAAACGAGATTTGGTCATAGAACTGCATGCGAGAGAGAGACTGAATCCAGAAGGCATGTGACATTAAGATGTCACCATGAAGTCAGTTTTGCGAACCAGGAGCTTGAATACAACCTTCCCTTCAGAATTTAGGACCATAGTCTGAAACATACTTTTTTGAGACCTTCACACTATATTCAAACTATTAAAACAGAAAAGGCAAAAGATGCAGTAAAGTCAAACCCTTCAAGCTTGTAGTCAACTCTGTATAACTATGTTAGATATGAAAGATTTCTAATAAGCAGAGGAAATAGAAGCATTTTGTGTCATAGATTCTGAGTAATTAGAAGACAGGATTAAAGCACTATTACAGGCTGCAGATCGCTAATGCAAATGTCCGAGTTAGAAATTCTGGACACAGCCCTGAACACAGACATTAGTATTCACAGCAAGGACTTCACAAACAGAGCAACACACTAATAAAAAAAACAAAAAAAACAAAAAAAACAAAAACCAACAAAAAAACCCCCACAACCAACAAGCCACTGCAGATTGCAGCTGCATAATTAATCTTTCAATTCTAATTTGAATCATCATCTTTCCAAGTCAAATTGACTAATACTAGGGTACCTTATCCAAGAGTCATGTGGTCCAATCAAAGATCAATTAAAAATGTGTTTGAAGAGTTTGATTCTATAATTAATGGACGTAAGAAGCTTTAAGCTCTGCTAGTATTGCCAAGACATGACCAAAGCATCATTACAGCCACAAAGACACGCAGGTATATTCAGTGGCTGACGATTAACTGAAATGAATCTCTATTAACTTACCTGGAAACATAATTCCAAAATAAATCACTCTGAGCCTGTTCATCCTTTAGCATTTTGCTGTGATAGCCAGGTCTAAACTTTCTGGACCCGTTAGAGCCTCTCCATATTTCTTTTGTTAAGGTTCTCCAGACCTCTATGCGTCTTCTCATAAATGTATTTTCAGTTTTGGTTTGTTGTCTGGGTTTGCAGGTGCTCACACCCACCACAAAGCTCCTAGAAAAGACCTTGACCTGCTCAGCTCCATGGCCTCAGCTTGGAGAGACCAAGTCACTGTGAACTACCCAGCATCAAATGTGTGGACAGGAGCACAAGCTCAGAGATGTAAGACACCATACTTTCTGGCCAGTTGCATAAAACTTTAATCTCTTCCCAGTTACTAAACCAGCTAAGTTTTCTCAACCTTGACAGCTTGACAGCATAGCGTTCTTTGCTGCAATACATAGGACTGAATTATAACTAATTCCTCAGAAAGATTATGGATCTTCAGCCTGCAAAGTCAAGAAGCACTCAAGCTTGGGGAACTACCATTTCTCTCTCATTATGTCTCCAAAAAGAATAGAAAACTGCCCCTTAGAATGCATGTGTAGGAATAACTTGTCGTGCTTCAGAAACGCTCTCAGCAAATAGCAGTAGAGACCTGAAAGGAGAGGAATGCAACAAGAGAGTAAGCAAACACTCCACCGACAATACTAGTTGCTTAGGTAAGGTTGGAACACACTGAAGTGCTAAAAGTGCTTCTGCCCCATGAGCCTTACGTGAAGACAGATGTTTTAAGAAATAAGTACGTTGAAAGACACCTGGACACTTATCCTTCACCTTCATAAGCTGCAGATGTCTGCATCTACAGAGTCTATATAAGAGTTGCCATCCTTCCTTTTCCCTCTGGTATCTCTCTTTAAGTTCCTTCAAAATAAGAACAAAAGTTTGAACTGCAGATATATGAAATTCCACTTTGTTTTGATTGGAAAATGCAGCACACAGGTTACGTTTGATTTCCCAAGCAATCCAATATCCTTAGATACCCTTCAGACAATGATTTTTAATTCCCACTTGCTGGATTTTATGCTGATATATAACCTTTCTCAAAAATAAAAGTGTTGCTGACTTTCTTTAGGGTGGAGGGTTTTTTCAGTGTTTGTATTTTACAAGTGTTTCACACAGAGAAGAACTCGGCATAATTGTTCTGCCAAATTCATATATTCAGATCTTGGAAGCTGTGGAGTTTATCACCAGAAGAGAAATTTTTAACTTGTTGGCAACATGTCATACACATTTTATCCAAATATTTCACATGTTATTTGTCTAAATAATTCAAGTAGGATTGCTGTGGTCACGAAAAACCATAATATTGAGATATTTTATAAAGGATGCTATTACAAGGTGAGATCCTAGAGCAGATGTCGAAATAAGCTCATTTCCTGCAATAGAACATGCCACTTAATCCCTGTGTACATCTAGACTTTCTGTCAAGTTCAAGGGTCATCTGCAGGATGGTGGCAGTTGATGGTCTCCAGGGCCTGGTGGCAGGAGTTTTGTATCCTGCACTCATGCCATGTGTGAAACATTTATATAACAATGTAAACAACCAGACTTTCTAAGCAGTCTCTGCAGAAAGCAAGCGTTTGCAAGGAGATGCATTTTAATTTAGTGAATCTTTGGTTTTTGTGTTTGAGCACGTTCTATTACATTAAGAAATCTGAATACATTGTGCAAAATTAGTATTTAAATAATCATAGAAAATTCAGGCTTCTTTACATTTAAAAAGTGGGATTGAATAAAACACTCTAATTGGCTAAACTCCCATGTGAGATTGCATGTTCCTTGTTTCTATCAAATGGGAGAAGTGAAATGCAGTCAAATAAAGGTGTGCCTGTATCTACACAAATACAGTGATTTTCCCAATGTGGAGGGCACGCTGTTATGTTCATAATAAGCATGAAAACGTAATAGTCATAGAATCATAGAACAGAATCATAGAACAACCAGGTTGGAAGAGACCCATTGGATCATCTAGTCCAACCATTCCTATAAAACACTAAACCATGTACCTCAGCACCTCATCTACCCATGTCTTAAACACCTCCAGAGAAAGTGAACCAACCACCTCCCTGGGCAGCCTATTCCAATGCCCAATGACCCTCTGTGTGAAAAACTTCCTCCTAATCTCCAGCCTAAATCTCCCATGGCAGAGCTTGAGGCCATTCCCTCTTGTCCTGTCCTCTGTCAGTTGGGAGAAGAGGCCAGCTCCCTCCTCTCTACAACCTCCTTTCAGGTAGTTATAGAGAGCAATGAGGTCTCCCCTCAGCCTCCTCTTCTCCAGGTTAAACACCTCCAGCTCTCTCAGTCGCTCCTCATAGGGCCTGTTCTCCAGACCCTTCACCAGCTTTGTTGCTCCCTACAAAATCCCTACAAAGTCCCTACAAAGCACTTTCCTCAGTATTTTCTCATTTTACCCACTGACTTACCTTTTCGCCAGGACTCCAACCTCCTCCTCTCAGTTTCCTAAACTGGAGGTGGCTTTTCCATAGAACACTTTCTTTTGCAAGTGAGCCTCAGCTTCATTTTGTGGCATTCCCGTAGTAATAATGGCAATGTCACCCTTGCAAATATTTCACTACATCCATGGCATCGATCTTTTATTTATGGTAAGACCAGTTATGGGAAGGGACCAAGCAGACGCAGGGTCTTGAGCAAACAGAAAGAGCTCTCTGTAACCTGAAGAGAGGACAAAATATTAGACAAGTGTTGTGCAGTGATGGAAACAGATTTGTGCAGTGACTATGCTGTTTTCAGTAGGTTTTGTTTTATGAAGCCTTTATTTGTACAATAAGTATCAAAATGTTTAAAAGAAATCTGCAGTAAACGGAGCCAAAATCGGCTTTATAATGGCTGATATTCTACACCCTGAAAAAGTAAAAAATTACCCAACAAAACAAAAAAGACAACCATTTTATGAAATAGAGCAGAGCAGTTTCCTCTAATGCAGGAATCGCAGATTAAATTTTCTGGCTTGCAATACACAGGAGGTCAGAAAAAGTGTTTATAATGGCACTTTGTTGCTTAAAATATGAAAACAACTGATTGGTCTGTCAGGTTCGAGCTATATTCTGCTTTGTTACTTTCCATTTTGAACTCTTAATCCCATCCATCTCTGAAACAAAGTTAATATCTTCCTAAATCCACTTAAGTTCTCCTTCAAAGGTTCTGAAATCAGTGAGAGTTTTTCCATTGAGTGCAAGTTGGATATAAAGCCTGTTTGTTTCTAAAAACCTGGACTTATAGAATATCTATATATTCCAAGTATTTACTGATTTTTACATAAAAAAATTTAGTTTGAGTTCCCTACATAGTCCCAGTAAATGAGATGAATTACAGTACTATTTGTTTTTTATTCTCTTGTAGCACTGACACAACCATGACAAAACCCAATTAATTTATTTCTAAAAGTTAAATAAAGCACATAGCGCCTAATACCACAAACAGAAAAAAGAATAGCACAAGAGGAAAATGAGAAAATATTGCTACAAATATTTCACCTCTTTTAACCCACAAAATAAACAGACTATTACGACTTCCATGGTGTTTTTGCAGTTGAAGAATACATTCCTTTGCATTATGGGGAAAAAATAAAATTAAAAAAATTGTTAAGTAACATAGAAAATACACAGAAGATGATCTTCTTTCATGGACAAGACAGGGTTATAAACAGCATTAAGATATAATTTCTCTCTCTTTTCCATTCATTGTGGGTGTTTTACCATTCAAAAAGTGCACTGAGGAATAGAAACAGATTGGTCAGTGGACTATGGGCATCACCTACCACTCGAGGAGAACTGAAGCATAAGTGATGATTCTTTTCTCATGAAAAGGGAGGGTGGTCAACCCAACTATGAAGCAGAGAGACAGAAGACAGAATTCAGCATGGTGGGACAAGGTGCTACACACATCTGGATCCATCCTTTTATTTTGGCTTTCTTAAACTCATGTCTATAAAACTAAATTTCATTGGTGTCTTTGGAGAAGGGGAAGATTTTGATGTCTCCATCTCATGATGAAAGATATTTCTGTTCAAGAACAGCCTTCTGGGCTGCTCTGGATTAACTGAGCTACACACCTGTTCCAGGAGAGCAATGTGCAAGTGAATGCCAAATGCAAAGATGAACCTTGCCAAAAGGATGAAGACGCTGGAAGTGAATACACCTAAAGACTTTGCTCTAGGTTAAAAACACTCAGAAAACATTGCTGAGTATCATAAGACCTGAATTTTAAGTCCCAAAGTATATAGTGCCCCACTTAAAATTTAAAATAGTTATGTCAATTATTATTTTCAGAAAAAAATGAAAGCACCAATAAACACTATTAGGAGTAGCATATCTGAAAAGTTATCATTAATGAGTTGTAAGGAGATAACATGAATCCTATATACTCTTTGTGAATTTCTAATCACCTTATACAATTTTCCCTAATGATATTAAGCATATTAGGATATGCTAAACTTTCTAACAATCTGCATTACTTATTTATGCTATATTTATACTCCTGAATATGCGGAGACGTTTTAAGCAGTTCAGAATATTTACAAAGTCTAATCAACTGACACAAGCCCTGGTTGAGGTAAGCACTTAAGCATTTCTTTTGCTGTGTTTCCAAAAGGGATTGCAATTCACTTTAAAAGACCAAAACCTCAACATTAAATATCCAGGTATGCAGCATCTGTTCAGAATTCTGTATTTTATATTTTGTTAAAACAAGTAAAAATATCCGCCTTGGCATAATTTAAGTGTCTAATAAAGAAAAATACGAATACTATTCAATCACTCTGATAACATCCTGCGCAGTCTTATTATTGTACTTATAAAATTAAAATCACAAAAAATAGTTAACTAGTAGAAATAATGTAACTAACATCCTTAAATTATTGGTAGCATATGACGGAGTTTTTAGAGATCAACACTAAGAGTGGAATCAACACCACATTGGATTAGTTGTGTTTTGAGAGGATGATGAAAGCCCAAATCCAAAGCTTGGGTTCAATTTTCTGCTTAATAAAAGGCTTCCACGTAAGGCCTAACCCTTTGGTTTGGGGGCATCTAATGTCTCCTGAAGTCCATGGCTTCCTGGTCCTCTTCATTTGAAAAAATAAAGGATGAACTAAAAATACTACCTACCTGATCAGGAAGTTGAACAGAAACGCATTGTATGTAATCAATAAATGTAAAAGACCACAGTCTGAGACAGGTATACACATTGGCAAAGAGCTTTCTGTAAGACTGAAGGCAAAGCACACATTCACTGCATGTCCTGTGCATTTATTCTTCTGATTTTCAATATATCGTGTCTGAAATAGAGAAAGGATGTAATTTCGGGGGAATAGGTTTAAAATTTAATATTTAAACACAAGACATAGAAGAATGCCTTTCTATGAGCTTAATAACAATTGACCAATGTCAAATAAACAATATTGCTTTATAAGAACTAAAACATAATTTGCTGCACATCGTTAGTAACTTGACCATGAAGTCAGTCAACTAATACTCATTTTGAATGTCTTATTATAGTACATAAACTGAAATCGACTATAGATGCGAAGGATGTGAGACAATAGCAGGTATATACTGTGCTGGTTTAGAGACAACATGTGTTTTCAGGTTGATAAACAGTTTGAAAATACATTTGAAACGCAGACTCTTTAGACTCTCCTGCGTGGTCTGTTTTGAGTCCATCCGCAGCTCCTGGGCTGCAAACTGGTATTCTTTGTCTACACAGATCACGTGCGCAACTTGACCCTCCACATTTCAGATTTTGGTCCATAAAGCCTCACTCTATCACATTTATCCTGTACCCATAGGACTCCACATGCACAGAGCTTCCCCTTTACCCTGTAAGCAGGGACATTACAGGGCAGCGCAAACACTCATCCTTTGCTAGAAGTTAATGGAAATTCCTCTCTTTTTCCAGCCTGAGCAATCAGTATTCACTGTGAGAACAACAATCCCTCTTGTTTCAGAACAACTTGAGTACTTGCAAGATCACAGTCAAAACCACTAGTGACAGCCAACATTAGAGAAGAAATCATCTGCTGAACATAACACATATCCTAGAGTGACAAGCCCCTGGAAATACTCCTGATAAGCCTGGGCATGCAAGCCTGAATTAATTTATCTTCTCTCACACAGTCATATCATAGCAGAGAGGTTCAGACAACCCTCAGTGTATAAGCAACACCTCTATACCCAGTACTGTCTTCCTAAGCAAGGATTGAGGCTCTCACAGACACCATCCAACTTGGGGCAAATAGCATAAGCCTGAGACAAATGGCAGCTGGTTCACAACTTGAGATTTTAGGACCAGACTCCAAAAACTTGGTTGACTGTATTCACTGTTTCCCTCTACTAGGATTCATTAATGTTGATAGCAAAAAGTGTGTTTTGTAATATCATTATAAATCATGCTCATTAGTCTACCAGTCATGCTCAGCTACAGCACTGAGCTAGAAACAGAAATTGCTAATTATATGCCACAATAAAGATTATAATGTATGTTATCATTAACTATTCCTTTATGTTTGATGAACTAATAAATAATTTCTTCCTCAGCCATTATAAAATCATCTTGCCTAAAGACCCTTGATGCACTCCTGCTAGGGCATCCATTTACAAACCCCTCCAGGTAAGTATTTATTATGTATTTTTAATCACCTCTGGAACATGGTGTAACTTTCACAACTCAAACACACATTCACATTTTTCTGTTGCCAATGACATTACGCATGAAGAACTTTGGCCAGCAACTGGTTTATTTGCACTCTGTTGTCAAGTTCAGGGTATTCTTATCACCCAGAGTGCACAAGCCTGCATTGTTCATCCCTTTCTTCAATGGTCTCCCAGATGCCTCCAAGCCAGGTTTAATCCCCTCTTCTCCTGCCAGACTGAAGAGATGCACCAAAGATGTGCAAGTGTATTAATGAGACATGAGGTGCAGGAGATGGCCCATGCTGCTTGACTGCAAACCTGGAGGCTAAAAGCAGATGGTACCAGCCAATGGATGATACACATCCACACACATCCACACAACACGGCGTGAATATGCAGGGCTGGGCTCAGGCGCCTCTCTGGGTTTCCTCCTGGTGTCAGAGGTCTGTGTCAGCACAAGCCGCAGAGTAAATTTACCTGAGTCCACTCCAGCTGTACATGTGTGCCCTGGAGCAGATGATGCCTCTGCTCACATCTCCCATGTGCCCTGACCCTGCACCACTTCATGCACAAAACTGCAACCAGGAGCCCCACTGAGCCAGTATTATTGTCTGCAGTCATTTAACCTATGGTTCAAAGACAGACAAAGAGGTTTCCTGTCTCACCACTGAACTTCCCATTCCACTTGCTTTTCTTTTTAAATTGAATCAAATATAACAAATCCCCTATAAGAGAGCAACGGTATCTGCTTGCATTAGAATGCTTTTTCTCCCTGCAAGAGAGAAGATAGCACAGCTAAAGCAGCAAGTCCAGCATGAAATCAATTCTATCCGCTGCGTACAAATAAAATGCGAAATATAAATATGAATGTTCTTGTGCCATTATAAACATTGGAATTTTTTTGTATCAGGGGTGTTAGCTTATTTGTGTTATTTCCACAAAGCTTTTTGAAGTTATAACAGGAGCCCTAACAACTTGTTCCTTCAAAGAAATTATGTGGTGCGGCACAAGTAGAGTGACTTCAATAGAAAAATTACAAATGAATTGCATCTACAGCCTTAAGAGCCACTTTTCATATTTGTTACATGAAGCTTTTAAGTTCGAGTGTATTTCAGAACTAAGGACTGGGTAAGCTAAGCAGAAAATCTGTGATGATAGCAATGATGATTATATTCATTAGCATTTGGAAAGTGGGCAAGATCCCTGGTCAAGCACCCGGAAACAGGAATGCAAAGCGCTGCATAACCTGTGGATATTTAAATAGTTATTATCCCTACAGCTTACAGAATGTATGAAATAATCTTCACAGCAGCTCCTTTGCTATTCACTAGCATCATGCACAAGTATTCTGGCTCAGCAGGCACACTGATATGGTTTTCAGTGCTGCAGCTAGGTCACATCAATCTGGATCTATGTTCCAGAGTAGATGGAATGTTCCAAAAAATGATCATTAGGAGAATTCTGGCTCTTAACACACTGACTTTAGAAAACCTTGTCCAACCCAATGGGATAAGCACCCAACAATTCTTTTTCTAAGAGTTCCATCTGTTACTTGCAAAGCTTTCTCAGGAGAATGTTTGATTTTAATTACATGACTTCCCTTACCTCAAAGGCAATCTAAGAAGTGTTTTAATCATTGTCAGTTTACAGCTAAACGTAAGATATTATTTAGCCTGAGAGAAGGGAAAAATCTTGAGATCTATTCACCGTTTTAGCTATAATAAATGCCCTGTGGGCTGTGTCCAAATTCTGCTGAAGCTGCTGATAGTCAACCCATTGACTTCATTGGAATCCAGATGATGTTCCAACAGCAGTTGCAAATCCTTCACTGGCAAACAGTCCCAACAAAGTTTTACTGACTTTTGCCCAGAAATTCCAATTCTCATTGTGAATTTGAAGCCCAGAATAGAACACCCATAAGCAATAGAAATTCCTGATTGCAAACCAATATGATCAGGGAGATCCAAGAAGGCTGCTGTAACTAGAGATCATTGTGATGAATATAACTCTTGATGTGCAACAGGTGGAGCGAATGTTCCTGTCTATAAAATCTACCCGAGTTGGATTGTTATATGACCACTTACTAAATAGGAAAACACATCATTACGACCCAGTGCTTTTACCACTTCCAAAAATGCTACCAGAAAATTTCAGAGAGAATGAGAATAAGCAAAACAACAAAGAGAAACAGGAAGAAATGCAAAGAACTGATAATTTGTGACCATTTTTTAGCAACAAAATATTCATACAATAAGCTTCACAAATAAAACCAATTAAACCACTATTTTTGAACAACATTTATGTATCCACACTATAGTGCTCTGTGCCTGTATTTGGTTCCTTGCCTTTCAATAATTTAATGGTACTTGCTCTCGCCTTGGGCTCATGAACCTACAGAGCTCGGAGGTACTTTTTATTAGTGATTCCTTGCCAGGGGCCTTTCTTAAGTTTGCTAAGGTCACAGATCCCACTAGCCAGTTTCCTTCGTTATGCAGAAAGCACACTCAAACCTGTAACTATGAACCAAATGCTCAAGCTGAAAAGTATGTGAAATGTCATGAGCTAACCCATAAATATGGAAAGCCTACTATTAGCAGATGGGAATGTGGCCATTAGGGAAGGCAAGTAGAATGATGCTGATGAACAGACCCAGTGATGTTATTTTAGCAATTTCCCAAAGAATAATATTTTTTTAATAGCAACCGGTAGCCAAGGGGAAAAAAATCCATACTGGAGTCCCAGCTTCTCTCAGAAGCCACATTTCAATCCTGGCTGTGCAGTACCACTGCATTTCTTACAGCATTTGCAGACTTGTCAAGCTATTTACCTTACATACAGTGGTGATTTACTGAACTAAACATGTAAGTTAGATGCTAGAATACTCGGTACTTTCATAGTCAAACTTCAAGATCCATTAGAGCCCATCTCAAAGACAAGAGGCTTTAGGTTTGCCTTAGTGTCCTCAGCCTTGTTGAGTATTTCTCCTTCTCACACAGGAGAGTCAGTGACTGAAAGTAAAACGATGTGTACTTGTGAAGATTAAAATCTCCTTCACAAACTGAGTGTATTAAGCATCTGTGCTACTTGACAGAATTGTGCATCAACTCAAAAATAAAATAGTGTTAACAGCTCTACAAGATTTTTGTCTCTCACATCATCCTGCACTCGGGGTGCATCACATGGGCAAAAAATGGAGTGAGCCTTTTAGGCAAGGAGCTAAACAGCTCTTAAATCAGGCAAGCGTGATGCCCGTGAAGACAATTTACCTTTTTTTTTTAATGACATTTTAAGCAACAAAAATTCCTTTGCTCTTCAGGATTGCCTCTGAATCTGGACATCATGCATCTGTCAGTTTCTGTTGTGCTACCATAAGACTTGGAATATTTCTTTACACTGTTTTCATATTTGTGCCATGTTGGTTCATTACCATATCATGAGCCTGAACTATAATCCTTGTAGTAGTGCTGACATATAGCACAGGCTGAGGAGTAGCTCACATTGCAAATGATTTCAGCATCAGGAAATTCCTAACTGTGCTAAAATACATAAGGTTTCAGATCCTCATTTTTAATTAACGATGACCATTATTTTAGGGCTACATTTCCACAAATATTCCCATTTTTTGTAAGCACAAATGTAGGTCAAGTTTAACAAATGACCTTAGATGGTGCATATATTGTGTATACTGTAGTCATACATATTGATATGTGCTCAAAGGGAAAACTGAATTTACAACTCATTAAGAACTTAGTCTATTAGCAAAATACTTAAATGTAATCATGGGTAGGCTCTTATCTTTAGGAAAACATTTTTGAGGTCTTTGCCTACACATGATTGAATGCTCAGAAAACTTTTGTTCTCTGCTTGACATCATTTTGGGGATCATTTTTTTCCCAGCATATGACAAAATCATTAAAATTAAAATGCTAATAATCAGGTTTTTATAGCTTAAATTAGTCACTTCATATCTGCCTCTAAATATGATACCTACCTCTAGAAAGTCATAGATAATCAAAGCTTATAAGCGGAGCACTGAAAGAAGAAATAAATAATTAGAAACAACAGTTTTGATTACCGTTTTCTTTTTTAATGTTTAGGAAAACATCATGGACAAATTTGTTCTTAAAAGTGGTAAGCATTTCGATAAATCAATTGTTTAGACTATAGTTTGTTGATAGTGCAATAATGAACGTATGCACCCATTAATTTCATAGAATCATAGAATCACCAGGTTGGAAGAGACCCATCAGATCATCAAGTCCAACCATTCCTATCAAACATTAAACCATGTCCCTCAGGACCTTGTCTACCCATCCCTTAAACACCTCCAGGGAAGGTGAATCAACCACCTCACTGGGCAGCCTGTTCCAATGCCCAATTACCCTCTGTGTGAAAAACTTCCTACTGATATCCAGCCTAAATCTCCCCTGGCAGAGCTTGAGGCCATTCCCTCTTGTCCTGTCCCCTGTCACTTGGGAGAAAAGCCCAGCTCCCTCCTCTCTACAACCTACTTTCAGGTAGTTATAGAGAGAAATGAGGTCTCCTCTCAGCCTCCTCTTCTCCAGGCTAAACACCCCCAGCTCTCTCAGCAGCCATATCTCATCAAGCCTGTTCTCCAGCCCTTTCACCAGCTTTGTTGCTCTTCTCTGGACTCCCTCCAGAGCCTCAACATCCTTCTTGTGGTGAGGAGCAAGCTTTGGAGCAAGTTTTCTGCTTGACAGATTTTTCCCAGTTGCTCTCTTCAGCAGCAGGAATCAGGGGAACCATCGGGGGAGGACAGGACCCCCAGGGATGCCCAAATAACATGTGGGGCCTTTGAGTCCCCTGCACCAAGTCTCCAACCCGTGACATGACAGAAGGCAGAGGAAAAGCCAGGAAAGTGTTTTTGCTCTCTGATGACTTTCAAAGGATTTTTCATGAATGACATTGGCTCTCTTTTAATGTCATATCATCTGTTCTTTACAAGACCAGATTTTAAATGCCTTTAATGATGCAAATAAATGTTGGTATGTATTGCGGAGGCTCCACTGAAGTCAATGGGGCTCTTCCAATTACATTAGCAGAGCGTCAACCCTTTTAAGAGTAAGATGACACGAGCCTACCAGCAAAGAGTGCTGGTGGAGAAATTACGGGAACATCTTGTCTGTGAATTATTAATAAACAATTTGCAGTTGAATTATTCACCCAAAAAAAGTCATGTAGACATTAAGAAATATTTTCTGCAACAAAGTTTAAATAGAGTAAAAGGAGTTTAATTAATGGGTGCAGTTACCTAATAGAAAGCAAGTACTTTCCTATTATTAGATAATACTTGCAGGAGAGCAACTACATTACACTTTTCTTGTATGCTAAGGAACCACAGAATCAAATTCTTTACAGAAACACTAATAATTACTGAATTTACCAACATATGCCAATTATGATAATTTCAAATTATAATTTAAATTGATTTTATTCCACTGAAAAATAAAAGTAGGATACAATATGCGACATGAGACTAGAGGTATAGGCAAGTAAAGTGTTCTGCAAATAAATTATTGAAAAAGCACAGTTACTTAGCACAGTAACTCAGACAAAATATAAACAATTTTTTGTGATTTGAATCATCATCTCATATTAGAAAAGCATTGCTGAGTGGGTAGGGATACGTTTAAAAGTATTAATAAAACAACAAATATATAAAAAATGTTATTAGCTGTTACATATTTCTCTATACGAGCATATTGCTGCCAGTCATTTAAGAATTTCATATTATATTAGAACATTTATGTCTTCTGTAATAGAAACAGTAAGACAATTCTTGAATATTTCAGTACTGTACCATAAAAATCTCCACTGTATTAAGTTCTAGTATTACTCAGTGAATGGTCAAGTAGATTTTTTTTTTATTATTATTTAAACCATAGAAACAGCTCCTGCTGTTTTATCCTTTTGAATTTTTTTAATCAAAGCCACTGCTTTCCAAGGTGAGGATCCCACATCCCCATCATGTGAACTAGATTATAAGTGAGGAACACAGCTCCTGTTGTAAAGAGTTAGTCACCTAAGCAAATATTTGTTCTACATCTAAACTAATAGTGAGAAAATAAACAAACTCACTGTGGATATCTCTTGAAAATGAAATTTCTATTAATGTCTACAAGCTACACACTACCCAAAAGACAGGCTCCACGCTCCACACCCTCACATGGCCAGTGCACCTCCAAAACCAGTTTGGATACCAACTCCTGCAATCTGAGGTTGCTTGAGGCATTCATGACATTGATCTACTTTGACATTCTATCAGTTTTCCCAAGTGTTTAGGATCCCCCGTTAAATTACTCTTTGCCTACTTTCTTATGACACTATATTTCCACATTATTTTATTTTATGATTCGCTACTAGATCTCTTCAGCACTTTCTAGTCCTAAGATTAGTTACTTATAATATAGAATATGACCTCTAATTTCAGTATGTATTCACCATTCCATACACACGTCTACCTCCAGTTGCCTTAGGATTCTGAGACCTTCCTTTCTTACTGCTTCTGTGTGTCTATGATAACTTGAGTGCATGTCTCTAACATTCTTAATAAAATAATAATAACCTGTTTCACAAACTTGCTTTAGCCAGACTTTATTTACAGTACATTTTACTTACCTTATATTTATGCATAATTCCATTGGGAAAAGAAGTTTACTTAGACAGTATGATAGCAAAGAGTTTTCTCATTTATTCTGATGCAAGTAAAAATCACAGTCAACAAAATGTATTTATCCTAAGATGTACAGCGTGAAAATTAAAAGAAAGGAGGCAATACTTTCACAACATGAGTTGTCATTGGGCAAAAAAAAAAAAAAAAACCAAACCCATGCATTCACCAAACCTACTGATAACTATACTGAGAAGGAAGGTTTTCTATGAAACTTCTTAGGTCACTATATTGGTAACATGAGCTACAAAAATTAAAGTATAACAATAACAAAGTAGCCAAGTTTTTAAGGGTCACTTTAAGTATATTTGATTACATACCTGCCTAAATACCAATTCAAATCTTTTTTTCATTTCAACATTTAAACAGTGGAATTTCAACTTTCAAAAATTAACTCAGATCCACATACCAAAAAAAAAGGACCAAAGAAATTAACTTTACGTATGCAGACAGAAAGGCATCTTCCAATTCCCTTTACCATGTACTGTCAGAAAGACTTGTAATTAGGTTTTCTTTCTTTTTATCCATGCCTCTAGAAGAGTTAAAGCTTCCTGGGATTAAACAAGTGACAGGCTTTGTTTAGAATTTACATGGCTATAAAAGATTTTCTAACACCATGGAGAAAATGAAGATTAGTATTGCCATGCTCTATTTTTATTCCAGACATATTTTGAGTGCACAGGGGAGAAAGAAGTGCTCTAAGGCACCAACAGGAAGGCTTAGCCCCATTTCACACCACTTAATCACAGATTACAAATAGCAGGGGACAAGAAATCAACTCTTTTCCTATGCCTAAATGTTATGGGGTTTGTTTCTAAGCATGTTCTTTCTTTGCAGGAAATGGCTAATTTAATATGCCTATTAAGACAAAGGGATGAGTTTTATCCTGTTTTCAATTGGGTTATATTGAACCTTGATGGAAGGAATGGGTTTGTGGGGTTTTATTAACAAGCAGAGCATTCTGCTTGTTAAATTCACTAAGAATCAATACCTAAATTAATTAATACTTAAATAACTGTATACACATAAGCAAAAAGTCCATGAAGTTAGAGAGTAAATACCAGGGATGTGTACTTCCACTATCCTTGAATTCTTGTAGTATTTGCTAATTTTCAAATGGAAGCACAAGGCAGGTGACTTGTACTGAAAGAGAGTTCTGAATCTTTTGCCAGCCCCTGAAATCATATACCATCACCTCTCAGAAAGGTGTAAAATGTCTTACTGCTACTTCTAATCTTCTGCTACTGTTGCACATCCAGATGCATAAAAGCTCAGTAACATGCCATGAAAAATAAACCTTAATTTTTTTATACAGGTGAAAATAGATTTGAACACATGCAATGAAATTTAGGTATTGAATTTTGAAGCTTCTACCAGTCAGTAAAATGAGTAACTGTGAACAGGAGGTATTTGAAAATTCTGTGCAGAAAAAGAGATTCAAAAGCTTTGTTACAGGTCAAGGTAAGATTACTGACTTACAGAAGACCCTTTCACCAGAAAAAGAGCATGAGAAATCGCTCATGTGAAATGAATTCATTTCCCTCATCAGATGATTAACAGAAAGATGATGATTCTTTAAAAAATGTAATGGTTTGGCTTTCTCTTTTTTCTTCAATGTCACATTGGAGTATATAGGTAAATAAAAAAAAAGCTATCAAGTCAGATTGCTGAATACTTACATAGAATATATGTCGAGTTAATGTTAAGTGATCAATTGTGTGTCTGAAAAAGTCCATTTAGACTAAGAACAAATACCTGGAGCGTCCTCTTCTGCTATTAATTTTGGATATATGAAAAATCATCACATTTGAGACAAACTGATGGGTTACAGTAGCTTTTCTGTACATTTTTTATGCACTTTATGGATTTTATGGTGCCTTAATACAAAATTTTAAAATCCATGCAACACATTTAGCATCTGGAAAAAACTTTAAATGCTAACATTTAAGTTTAGTTGTGAGGTCTTTGGAACATCTTATGAATGCCAATAAATGATTTTTAGAGCAGAATAAATAAGGATTTTGAAAACCACTAATTTCTTATTTTAGAAAAGATAAAATAATCACTGGTTTTGCTTTTTTGGGGGATGTATGCCTGTTTGGAATAGCTTGCCTGATTTATTTTTGACCCATACCTGATTTATTTTTGACCCATACTTGATTTATTAGCATTACCTATAAATAAAATACTATAGGCACATCTGCTAGCAGATGCATTGTCACAGAGCTACCACAAAGCAGTGGTACTTCCAAAAATGTTTGCATCTCCTTCAAGCTTTACTGATGTACCAGAGGCAAAGGTTAAAAAACCTATTGAAAACCAACTCTGGAACAATCATAAGCCAAAACACATCACTTTTGCCTGGCAAAATCATATTTTAATGTAGAACTACTCTTATAACCAAGGTAAGACATCCTGCTTTGTTTCAGGTTACTTTTCACAAAGTCTAGAATCATAGAACAATGAGGTTGGAAAAGACCCATCAGATCGAGTCCAACCATTCCTATCAAACACTAAACCATGTCCCTCAGCTCCTCGTCCACCCGTCCCTTAAACACCTCCAGAGAAGGTGACTCAACCACCTCCCTGGGCAGTCCATTCCAGTTCCCAATGAACCTTTCTGTGCAATTTTTTAGCTAATGACTAGCCTAAATCTCTCCTGGTGGAGCCTGAGGCCATTCCCTCTTGTCCTTCATCTCTACTGTTGCCTCTCATAGATCTGTCTAGCTCTTGCTCAAAAAATCTTGTGCTGAATACTTGGTTTAATGCCAAGCAGTGCAATTTCATGGCATTCTTCCTGGCTTCCAAATTCCATCTGACTGTTTTCCCAGGCAGCAACTTGTCAGGTTATTAGATTAAGTGTGATTATATCACTGGCAGACGTGGTTACTCCAGCGCTCTGGATATTTACCCCTGTGCTTCACCTTGTTTGCTACAATCGCAGCCAAAAGCTCACACAATAAAAATACATCAGTATAACTTATCCACCAGCCATTCAAATTACCAGTTCAGCTAGCACTGCTCTCTGCTTTTGCTTTGATGTTTTTGCCACCTTCAGGAACACAAACATCATAAGAAAAAACATGACAATATCTCAAACGACCTGTAGAATCAGTTGGCAATGAGTTCAGCATGAGTGCTGCTGACTGTCCTGCGTTTCTTTTAAACCTGGATTGGGAAAAACAAGACTCCCCTCCTGTGCAAATGATTGTACATATTATTAAATCTAGGTAAACCAAGTTATCTTTTTTTTTTCTCATGTATATAGAGAGATACACATTCACACACTTTCCCCGCACCCCCAACTTATCATAGAATCATAGAACAACCAGGTTGGAAGAGACCCATCGGATCATCGAGTCCAACCATTCCTATCGAACATTAAACCATGTCCCTCAGGACCCTGTCCACCCGTGCCTTAAACACCTCCAGGGAAGGTGAATCAACCACCTCCCTGGACAGCCTATTCCAATGCCCAATGACCCTTTCTGTGAAAAAATTTCTCCTAATCTCTAATCTAAACAAACTCCCTATAGAGCCAGAGGAAATTTTCTTATTGATTTCAGAGTGAGTTCTTAAAAGTCTTAAAGTATCAGTTAGACTGAATCTTTTGCTATTCTATTATAAATTGTCTGTTTCTCTTATATATATTAGTTAATAAGTAATAAATGTACAAGTTTTTCCTTTATATGTATTTCTAATATAAAAATATTTGTAATCTCAACCTTCAGAAATGTGGGGGGAAAAGAATGTATTTCACTAACCATAGTTAGCAAGTACACAACAGCAACCTGACATTATAATGCAAGGAAAACATCAGCCTCATATTTTGGAGAGAGAGAGTAAAAATGTTCCTTCACACTTCTGTGTCTTTAAAAAAAAAGGCATAAAATATTGTTTCCTGCAGAAATAACACTAGAGATAAGGAGTATTTAAAGAAAAAGAAGGATTCAAACATCATGTTCATTTTCGTTTGAACGAGGATAATTCCTACTTGTTTAAAGAAAATTATATAAATGTCACTCCACTGAGAAATGATTTCTAATCTCTAGCATAATCTAACTATAAGTCTTAATCAAGGAGGATTATTACTGCAAATGGAATGGGATGGGGGTTGCGATACATCCAACCTTCAACGTTTAATGCCATGCCTAAAAATATGATTAGATTTGAAAGTATAAAACCTCATAAGCCACCTCTTTTGGTGTCTCCATTTTTCACAATATGCACTAACTTGAAGAGAGACAATTTTGTAATCAAGACTGATATTCTCTTGCAAATACCATATTGATCAGCCCAGTGAAGGGATGCTAAACGACACATTTCCAAGTACATGTAATGCATTATATGTTAACAAACAGCAGTGAGAAAAATGTTAAGCATGTTTTTTTTTTTTCCAAACTAACTCCTACAGTAATTTACAATAATCAATGTGCTTAATATGATAACAAGAGGATGAAATAATTTTACAAATATGTCACAGACAAATATCTTTCTGGACAAGGACTCAAAGCACTGATTAATCATTAATATTTCAAGACTCACAAAATCCCAGAAGTATTTTCTTGCTATTACAGCAGTAAATCTGTAACTTGGAAAAAGTTTACAGAATCACAGAACAACCAGGTTGGAAGGGACCCATCAGATCTTCTAGTCCAACCATTCCTATCTAACACTAAACCAAGTCCCTCAATACCTCATCCACCCGTGTCTTAAACACCTCCATGGAAGGTGACTCAACCACCTCCCTGGGCAGCCTATTCCAATGCCCAATGACCCTTTGCGTGAAAACTCTGGTTGTGGAGCCCCTGTTCCTACCAGGCAGTATTTTACATGGACCAGATAACCAATAAGACTTGAACGCAAGAAGGGACATCAGTACATTTTGCAATTAAAAATATTGAAAAGGATGAATTTTCACCCAAATTCTTTAGTTATCTTTTAAAGGTCTTTTTTTTTCTGGTTATACTTTGCCTTACTTTTTTGATTAGTCTTTCATTTTCAGTGTAAATTTTAACTCTCAGCTTCATTCTAGGAATGTGGCATGAAAAAATTAGTTGCCAGTTTACCGTGGTCACATAATATTTTCCTATGCCTTATCTAGAACTGTGTTGTATCTCAAAAGCTACACAACAGATCTACAAGTGTGAGTTATTAAAATCCTATGTATCAACTCATTTTTTAGAAAAAGTTTACCTACTCTATATTAAATTGTAATGAATTTGCATGTGGTATTTTATCATTCAGATTACAGTATAAAAACAGTGTGTTCATAGTTTATTTTTTATGAACAAGAACATCTGTTTTCAGATTTCTGTTATTAACTGCTCAGGAACCTTAGAAAATCTGAGGCCATTCAGATTTATATTTTTTGCATTCCATAACTAGTTATTAAGGTTTAATTAACCAAGAATAATGAATCCCAGATGACAAATTATTACAGGAGAACCATGTAACTTCCGCTAATTAAACACTAAGAAACAGATACAAGATTAAGTGACATACCTTAAATCTAAGGAAAGTTGGGAAAATTCAGGTAAAAAAAAATAGCATTCAGAATGAAAACCACTTGCCGCTCAAGAAAGATAATTCTTCTTGTAACTTCCTTTGCTATAAAAATAGCACATTCATGGGTAGTTGTTGTAGTCCAACACGGTATTTTTCATGTTTTACCTAGCTTACTTCTCCTTTAAAATGGATTTTTTCAATATATATACAATCAAAATAACAAGTCCTTTTATTTAATAGAGATTATAAGATTTATGGTAAACGTAATATAGAAATCCCTTGTTAGTATCTGCAAAATCTAGCATGAAAAAGTACTCAGGTTTTTAGAGATTTAAGCCACAGGTATATAAGCGATATTAGTCTTCAATACAGCTCAAGCCCATACAACTGAGAGACAACATCTGCAATCTGATTGATGTGTTCTTGTGGGGAGGAGAGACCGGGTGTGATGGATTACAGATTCAGAAGGAGAAGACACTGCAACAGCATTTAAACAATAAATAGTTGGCCTGGTCATGAGGTGCTTCTTGCCTCACCTCTCAGAACAATACAAACCGTCAGGAAGCTCTGTCCCAAAGTGTTTTAGTTTTTTACCCTCTCTTTCCTCTAGTTAACCTTTTGCCCAAGACAAACCA
This sequence comes from Coccyzus lansbergi, assembly GCA_033558105.1. Classification (NCBI taxonomy): domain Eukaryota; kingdom Metazoa; phylum Chordata; class Aves; order Cuculiformes; family Coccyzidae; genus Coccyzus; species Coccyzus lansbergi. Next base: position 1,874,552 of record JAUMJK010000675.1, read on the forward strand.
AGAAAGCACAGGACCAACTTATCTACCTGTAAAGGCTGAATGAAGATCCCAACAGTAAGAAAGAGGTACAGATAAGGCAGTAACAATTGACTACTTATTTAGTAACTGTACCACTCTATGTAAGCTAGTCTAAATAGTGAAAAACAGAGCACGAAATACAGACCAACTCATAAATACCTTCTGTACCTGGACCTCCTTCCAGTAGAAACTACCAAATAGAGAAGCAGCAGTAAAAAATAATCTTCCTGCTGTGGCTGGACAGGGAGCTTCCACACAACATCCATCCAATTGGTGTGGTTTGGAAGAGTCGGTGGCCATATCCAAGGCAAGAATCATTTCTGGGTTTCAACACAAGAATATAAATGAGGTTGATCATATGAAATCTGTAGCAATGCTGATCCTTAGCGAAGTCAGTAACGCAACATCACTGAATATATTGCATTTAAGCAGCTGCAATCGAGGTGGGAAAAAAGAAGAAAAAAGGTAACTGGACATTAAGTAAAGTTTGAAACAGGCTGAATGCTAGATGTATTATTACTAATGGTGCCTTCATAACCCGGTGCTAAATCTACTCTGCAGCTAATGCTACTAGTAATGCCTCCTAAGTGGAAATGCTGTGGTTTAGAGACCTGTGGGCGTTGGGCAAGGGTGGTGAGACACTGGTATAGGTTGCCCAGGGAAGTTGTGGTTGCCCCATCCCTGAAAGTGTTCAAGGCCAGGTCAGATGGGCCTTGGGTAGCCTGATCCAGTGGGAGCTGTCCCTGTCCCATGGCAGGGGGGTTGGAACTAGATGATCTTTAAGGTCTCTTTTGACCCTAACTATCTACAATTCTATGATTTTTATCCACTTTCCCCTCCTTAACTACATCTTTCCAAGCAGATGGGATTTCCACTGGGGAAGAAGGAGGACGTGGAGGGGTTGTCTCTGACCTATCTCAGTACAGACACCAGAATAATTTACCCCCAAGCAATTTTAGTAGCATTAGCTGCAGAACATGTTTAGCACTGGGATATGAAGACACTATTAGTAATACATCTAGCTTGTTTCAAGTTTTATTTAATGTCCAGCTCCTTTTTTTTTTTCTTTTTTTTTTTTCCTACCTCACCTGCAGCTGCCTAAATACAATACATTCCATTTACAAACACTGAGAGCTACCTGTTAGCAGCACAATTAAAAAGTGAGTTACACATTCAACAGGAAATAAGATATTTCAAAGCAAGGAGAGACAACTCAACTTTCAGCACTTTCATGTTTGGAATCAGTTTGCGAATGGAGGCTCTTCCAGCTGATACTCCTGGTTTTAAAACATTAAACCATCAAACTCAAATTTAACTGCAACAAAATAACGAGGGGAGGATGCGGGACAGAGAGGTCTGAGATATAACTCCTAAGCAGCAGCAGCTTTGTAGTTAGGATAAAATGAAATTTAGTCTATGACTGAATGCATAATACTGCATCATACTTCACAAAGGAAAATCACCAACTCTCCTTTTGTTGGAATAAAAAAGAGAAGAAAGAACCGTTTTCCTTCCAATTAAATTATTTCCAGAATATATTTCCTTGCTGACAAAGTGCATTTCCTTCTAAAGAGATGGAAAAAAACCCTGTGCTGTAACAAATGAGAACCTGTACAAAAGTTCTGATACATAACAAATTCTCTTAACCAGAAGCAAGATGGATTTATAATAGACAATCAGCATATTCATAAAGAAAGAACTGGTATACTTTTAAGATAACCTTAAAAGTCAACAAATTACAGAGCAAAAATGCTTTATGTTAAAATGAAGTCTAAGTGAAAGTCCGTTTTGTGGAACTGATTTTAATTGGGAGTACATTTTCTTCCTCTTAATTCTGATGTAGGCTTCAGGAATGCAGTTGTTGAACATTTCTCTATTCCTTATAACTCCACAGTAATTCTCGACAAACTTTCTGTATCCCTTGATTTAGAGGGCTTTAAACTAATGCCTTTATTACTGGACTATCCTGTTAATAAGGTGGGCACAGAGTATAACAATATCAACAAAATCAACAGCGTGTAGAAACAGACCCATTAATATGAAAAACAAGAATCAATCCATCCTTGTGACACATTAGTCTTGCGGCCCCAAAAATGAAAATATGTGACTAAATTAAAGATTAGGTCAGGAGAGTCAAAGACTCCTCACAAATCCTAGAACATTAACTCTTGCTATAAATGCAACTGTCATGCTTGACAGACATTTAACCAGGCAGAAATTCCCAAATAAATTGGTACCCACAGCACACTGCTCACCTCTCCGACAGCTAATGGCTGACCTTCAAAGCACACTGCGAATTACCTGGAATATTCAACAGTCATTTTTACAGTGGTGTTAGTGACAGACCATCTCCAATAAAGATTCATGTCCTATACACAAGAAACTCTATAAAGTTTACCTGTAAAAAGTTGAAGTGCCTCAAGGAGCTTAGCTCTTCAGCTGCCAATAAGATACCAGCTTCTGCTGGTGTTGTTCTACACAAGACACTCATCAAAATTACAATATGACTGAGTAATTATAGAAGAGGAATTTCTTTTGTACTATTGCACTCATTTTAATTAGAGGTCATAACCCACTCTTTGCCGTATTCACGCCTTGCATTTTTTATCACTAGTATTAATAATTTCACTATATAAACAGCAGCAAAGCTTTGAAGGCAATGAGGTTTGGATTTAAAGGCGGAGTGTAGGGCATGAGCCACAAAACATCAAAACCTGAATAAACTAAACTGTAAAATCATGGCATCCAGTTTACACCAGTTATACCTTAAAGGGTATTTCTAAATTGCTTCATGCCTAAAAATAATGCCACCTAATTAATCAGAAACACATCAAGCTAAGACTACTTGTAAAGTCAAAGAAAATAATTGCTGCTAGTATTAAGAAATCAGCATATTACTTTCTGGGGTTTATTTAGTCGCTAGATGCTTGGCCAAGTACACACCTCTTTGCTTCCTATATGAAAAGCAGTAACAGACTAAAAAGAGAGAAATGCAGAAAATGTAATAGACAGAAATGCAGAAAATGTAATATAGAGAAATGGTGGACTGGGTTTTGGTTTTGACTGTTAATTGAAACTAGAATAGGTCTGTAGGAAAACTGGAAAGGATAGAAATTGTCAGCTCTTTGGTCTCTAAGCAGCGGCAGACATGTGAACAAACAATACTCATTCTAAAACATAATTTTGAAAGACATTTCCATTCTGGTTCAGGGGACAAAATAAAGAGTTTTTTCACACAGAACTACTGTCTGTGCAGTGAGATATTTGGACCAGCACTCTACTTCAGAGTTTGATCGTTAACATTGTTAATATTAATTCTTATTGTATGTACCTACACATTTATATCATAGTTTTCTAACTGTGCTTTCCCTTCAGAAGTCCTACATTTTAACGTTAATTATCTGAATTGCAGATGAGACACACATGAAATGTCACATCATTTGTGTGCAGAAAGTTCATTGAAAAGTCACTTTCCTATCCCCAACTGAGTTGCCCTGCGCTGCAATGCAGGCAGTGTTGTGTTTTACAGATCAGCCACCCAGTTGATTTAATTCACTCAAGTGCAAACAAACAAGTAGAATTCTGGTTTTGCAGATTTAAGGCTTTGAGTATGCCTGTGGGTTGCTGAAAATCCTTTTTTTTATTCGAAATTGAATATGTCAGCTCAGTCATCACTTTAATTTGTTTTAAAAGATTTATTAGAGTTTGATGGGTTTTCTCCTGCTTGATTTTTATGTATTTTCCTGATAAAATTAAAATCATTGGAGCTTCCACTAGAGAAGAACTTCATCAATGTGTCAGTAGGAGCATGATTTTAATGAAACACTCTCAGAAAGTTTCTTAGTGAAACATATTTAGACATTGTAGGAGGCACAGAGAATTCAGAGGTATGAAGAGATGAAAACAATAACACTAACAGTGAAGTGGATCTTTAGTATTTCTTATTTACTACACTTTTGAATTTGTCTGTCTTACTTAAATACCACAGAAACACAACAACTCTTTTGTTTCTTATGTCCATACAGACACTCATGCAAAATCTTTATATTAACAACTTCTCTTGAGAGCATTCAAGATAGTATTTTAATACCCACTATAAGCCGGAAATGTTTAGAGACCTAAAACAAACTTGTAACTTATCATTCACTAAAAGGCAGAAGAATTAAAAGCAAAATTCAAACCAGCCTTCAGCTAAACCTTTCTTGGGAGTTCTTTCCAGCTGCTGTAGGCCTGACATGACGCTGAACACAAATGGTGCTGGTCACAGGGCGTAGGTGGGTCTGCACAGTACTGTTGCTAAAAGGTGCCACTAAACTGGAGACACCAGCACCAGTGGAACTGAGCACATGCCAGAGAGTGACATTTGGCTCCCTGCAGCACTGTTGCTTTTTGTGTGGCTGGGTATAAGACCCTCTGTTCCACCTTGTATATGAATCACTGGAATGTGTCCTTTATCTTTCCAATGCACCCATCCTTGTCATGACACACATGAGCCATAACACAGACGATCTTATACTACAGCACAGATGAGAATTAGAAAAGCAATCTGGGATCAGATGGAGAACCTCAATAACAGACATTAATCAAGCGTAAAGAACAATGGAGAAATACTCATTTCTGATGACAGACCCTAAGGATTCACATGTGAGACAGTAAATAGACAAAGTTCTGTTAATTACCCCACTGAATTTTGGGAATCTCATAGAATGCAAATTATCCACCCATAGGCTAGCAAACTGTATAACATGTAACCAATATAACTTTATCACAATCCTCAATCTCCCTCCATTTTGTCTATTTTCAGTAGGTGACTGGCCTCCACCAACTGCAGGTTATCGTCAGAGGCAGTGATACCCCCACACTTCTGACATTGAGAAAACTTCATAGGACAATCAGAATCATAGAATCACCAGGTTGGAAGAGAACCACCGGATCATCGAGTCCAACCACTCCTATCAAACACTAAACTATGTCCCTCAGGACATTGTCTACCGGCGCCTTAAACACCTCCAGGGAAGGTGAATCAACCACCTCCCTGGGCAGCCTGTTCCAGTACCCAATCACCTTTTCCGGAAACATTTTTTTCCTAATGTCCAGCCTAAATCTCCCCTGGCAGAGCTTGAGGCCATTCCCTCTTGTCCTGTCCCCTGTCACTTGGGAGAAGAGCCCAGCTCCCTCCTCCCTACAACCTCCTTTCAGGTAGTTGTAGAGAGCAATGAGGTCTTCTCTCAGCCTCCTCTTCTCCAGGCTAAACAACCCCATGCTAATGTTGTAGTTCTACAGTAAGATTCATTCCTTTGATACTCTTCATTATCGTGAAATCCCAGAGGGTTTTTTTTTCCACTATCTTTGCCATCTCTGCAGAGTGTTGAAACTCTTTCCTGAGCTCTGGAGCAGCACCATACCAAATGAGTCCAAATCAACAGAAGGTGTTCCAAAATGAAGTAGTTGATATGATCATCTTTTGCCTTCACAGTTCCCTCCCAGTAAAACCACAAACAGACTAGTTGCTGCTGAGGCTGCTACCACTACTTGAACCATGGTAGCTGATAACAAAATAAAAAGCACAGCATGGGACAAGTAGCTTCATACCACAGACTGTAAAACAGTGACAAACACATCAGGAGAATGTTCCAAAGAGTCTAGGGTTCAGGAAATTCACTTACAAACTTGCATATATCTTACCAGAGCAATACAATTGGCAGGGCTGGCACAGAGGAATAAGATAGACATAAATACAATGCAGAGTATTTAATGGGGAGAAGAAAAAAAGCAAGAGGAACAATTCATAGCAGCTGATCTAATGTGATGTGTTCCTGCCCATAACAAGGGGGTTGGAACTAGATGATCCTTAAGGTCCCTTCCAACCCAAACTATTGTATGATTCCATACACAGTGGCTCCATGGCCACAATTTCACTGTGTAAGGCAAAGTATTCCTGCTCAAAACAGACCAACCAATCCTACTTTCCTGCAGGTCAGATTTCATTCTTACAATAAATAGTCTTTCAATATATTTTTAATTGGGATCCAAAAGGCCTTACATTTGGTCCTTGTTTATAGGTACGAGAAGTGCTTTAAAATATGGTTTTCAAAAATCTAAGTGGATATCAGGTAAAAATATATATAAACAAAATACATTGTAATAATAATAAAAATCAAAGCTTAAAATCCTTTTTTTCATGCAGCTTGAAATAAAATATGCCACATTTATATGTGTTTTAAAGTGTTATACTTTTCTTTGGTACTCAATCGTAATAAGATATAATTTCGTGCACTCTCTAGGCATTCAAGGAAATACATTATGTACCCACACAGGAATTCCACTTTGATTTAGAAAATTGTCTGCCTCTCACAAATTGTGCTATGCCAGCAGAAATGTTTAAAAATAAATTTAAAATATCCTACTAGCCAGTTAAAATTACTTCAAATGAAATTTTTAGGTAAGCTGTATGATAGACGTGTGAAAAGTCTAAGAATGAGCCACACTTGAAATGGAGATGAAACACTATTAACAAAACGTAAATGCTGTCAGGTCTTCGCTCCTGAGCTTCACCAGGAAGATCCAGCCAGCATTAATATTCAGCAAGACAGCAAAAGAGATTGAATAGTAAAAAATACAAAGTAATGTATACAAGAGAGAAAAGACTGGACTACGCATATCCCCTGTGAATTACAATATTAATTGTAGTAACTCAAGAAAATGATGGGCATCATTTTCAGCAGTTTAAAGCAGACCTCTCTTTGACAGGTAGGTTCAGCTGAAATAGCAAACAAAACATTAGAATGCATAAGTGGGATGAAGAATAATGTAGATAAGATTATAATGTCATTATATAAATCCCTGATTCACTCTTGCCATCTGAAATATAGTGCTCAGTACCTATCGTTGTCTCAGAAAACATCCTTTTGGACTAAACCTCTTTCAGAAAGAGACAATAAGAATCACTATTGACAGAAAAATTTTCTAGCAAAATAAAATTATTTACCTTAGAGAGGAGTCAAATGCAAAAGACTTAATTCTAAGGTACAGATTTACTAACAACAGAGTGATGGTGGGATCCTGTTCTCTAGTCTCTTGTTGTGAGAATGCAGGGGCAGCCTGCAAAACTGAAAGGTTACAAACCAGGAGAAAGAGTTTTTGCCATACAAGACTTAATTAGACAGTTGAAATCCTCACCAAAGGATATCACAGAGGCCAGAATTTTAGTTGGATGCTAAGAAGTGTATATTTTTTTAAAGGTATGAGGGCAGCCAAAGCTACAATATTAATTTAGGAAAATGTAATTCAGATATTAGAACTAACTCATGTCTAACCCATTACAATCAGGTGTTTTCTAGACTGCAAGTTATTTTTTTCTTGCTGAATGCTTAAAATTCCTTGTAAGGAATTTAGTTGCCTTCCTCATGTCACATCAGACAGAGGATACAGTCTGAAACGAGCTGAAGCTCAAATTAATCCTCTCTTCCAGCGCCTACATTTACATAGGTCTTCATTTCCGTTTAGCAATGTAAAAGCTACCAGTTACACTTCAGATCCAATGTTTAGTGTTGTTAGTTTCTATGCACATCAGAAATATTAATCTATTCCTCTGTGGCTACCCCATGGTTAATCACAGTGAGAATTAACACAAGCGGCAGCAGTAGGTGTAGGAGAGACAATACTCAGCCCAAAATATCCATAGAGCAACACTGAGATCCCAACTCTCTGAATTTAAGCAAGAGGTCCTTGAAAGGAAGAAAGAGAGAACAGAATAAAAGGTTGAAGGAGAAAAATGACCTAGACAGACACAGAAAGCAGCCACTCCCACGAGAACAAAATTAAACATGGGAATAAGAGCAGTCATGGATTTGAAAAAGATTTTAAACAACAAGATTTTAAAAGACCTTTACATCTCTTTGCTTGTAGTATAGACACAGCACATTTTGCCCTATTTGTCTGGGATTAAACTGATCTTATCCTTCCCAAACATTCACGAGAAACAAACCCTTCTAGGCTGGTTCTATGCTGCAACTAAAGGTTATTGCCAGCACTCTATCATTCCATCGCAAGAGCCATCTTAGCAAGACCTGGTAACGTGTTTACATATTTAATGCTTCCTTCCTCCCATTCCAATTTATTAATTCTTCTGTGGGTCTCTATGCTCTTCACGTTATCTATGCTATGACTAGCCTTGACGTCTGTACTGGGAGTTCAGGTGCTACTGTCTCAATCAAGAGAATTAAAGGGGGCTAATTTTTCTAGCTACAATTCAGACAAATTTAAACAGTGTGCAGGTATTTCATATTTTAAAATACATTCCTAACTACAAATACAGAGAGCAACCATATGAATAATATATACGAAGTAAATGTCGAACACTTGTTGGTATGGATAAAGCTATGAAAAGAACCTGGAAATATTTTATCTGTTGTCTAGATGGATCAATATGAACAATTGATTCATTTTGGAAGTACAGAGATTTCTCTCACTGGTTATTGATGTGGTAGCTGCAGCGTTTCAAGTGAACAGTCTGGTCTTCCAACCTACATGAAAAAATGTATTTTTTTTTTTTAAGCCATCTCATTATACTGTCTATTTTTAATTCCATTTCTGGCTGGATATGAACATTGGCAAGTCGTCTTGTTTTGATCTTGCTTGATACATGAAAGGATGTGTGTTCTTCTCCCAGCACATCCAGATTCAGTTGTGCAGGATGAGGTTTCGCCACATGACAATGAACTGCGTTGTGTTTAACAGAGCTCTCAAATTGATTACCGAGCAATCTACAAAAGGCAAAGTGATGTAGTTGAAACTGACCTAAATAGCATAGAAAATACTGTCAGTGTTGATAAATTCTTCAGACAACAGTATAATATGTAAAGGCTTGCATTTTAGTAATGATATGCATTTCCAATCCAGTGTACAATGCCAGAGAGACACAATAAATAATTTTTATCTGCTTTTGCTGTTTGGGCCCTGCACAGAGTAATTGCTGAAATAGCAGTTAAAGCGTGAACATATTTTATTTTAATTTAAGTTACTGTACAAGACTACTACATACTGCCAAAACTGTAGTTTTCAGTCCTAAAGAGTAACACTCAATAGCAACTCTAGAGATGACAAACACATAGATCACAGTTTCTGCATTGCCATCTGACACAGCCAAAATCAGCAACGTACAGCAAGGATCTGGGAGGCAAAAATTCTCATATTTCAGAGGTGAAATAACTTTTAGTAAGCTTGTCTTTATTTTACACAATCAAGATTTTTACTGTCCCCTAGATCTGCAGTGTATAACGGTAAGAATTCAGAAGCCTATGGAAAGTATAGAAATATAGAAAGATGACAGTTGAGGCTTATTTTTCCCATTAAGGAATAATTTTCCTCTGAAGCATTTTTCTAATTTGCCAGACATATTCATCTCAGTCTGTAAACCATATTTCCATATGTGAGACTTATATCACAGCAACAGTTTATTCGTAATGCTCTCAACTTTCCTAATTCTCTTTCAACAACACATTCCCAATGCTTTTTAAGAAGGAGTAAGACGCTACAAAGGTATCTCACACTATTTTTTAAACAGAAAAAAAATGGGAGGGGATTTAATATTAATCATTATTAATAAGATCTTTCCATTATCATAAATTAAGACTTATTCTAGCTAATCTAAAAGAGGGTTAAATTAAAGCTGCTTGAGTTGACTGGGGAGCTGCTGCAGTCTCACCTCAGCAGATCGCTAACCCACATTTTGCATCTCTCCAGGGGAACTTTTCCATTAACACGGTGATTAATACCACGTGGGTAACATCCTTTCACCTTAATCATGCTGGTACGGTGACAGTAATACGACAAAAGAATATTTCATAATCGTACAGCCTTGTAAGTCTAGCTGTCAAGAAAACATGTGCAATTTCAGGGCATGCTGACCACTTAAAAGTTAATAAAAGATTAAGTAACTTCTGTAATAACTAATTAGCATCCTTTGCAGAACTCTGTTCCTATTTTAAGTTGCCAAATGTTCGCTTCCGTTTTGTGCAATTATGTACCTACTTACGTGTTACATAAAATTTAATCAATGGCCTTATGGTTTAAACACTATTGATGTTGCTACTGCATCATGAATAGGAAAGCTGGGATTTATAAGGTGCAGCATGTTTCGGAGCTCAGAGCACTGGTGCAAAATAACTTCAGTTATACCACACCACTAATACTCTCCGTAAGCAACCAGATGTATTTGTTCTGGGATTTTTAAAGAACAATCTTTCTCAGCAGCTTTTACATCATGTTTTTTTTCTCCCCCTTCATAACATGCTGGGTCCTGCACTTGGGGCACAACAACCCTATGCAGAGCTACAGACTGGGAGAAGTCTGTTTAGAAAGCTGCCTGGAGGAGAAGAATCTGGGGGTATTGGTCAACAGCCAACTGAACATGAGCCTGCAGCGTGCCCAGGTGGCCAAGAAACCCAGTGGCATCCTGGCTTGTATCAGAAACGGTGTGACCAGCAGGTCTAGGGAGGTTATTCTCCCTCTGTACTCAGCACTGGTGAGACTGCTCCTTGAACCCTGTGTTCAGTTCTGGGCCCCTCACCACAAGAAGGATGTTGAGGCTCTGGAGCGAGTCCAGAGAAGAGCAACAAAGCTGGTGAAGGGGGTGGAGAACAGGCCTTATGAGGAACAGTTGAGAGAACTGGGGGGGGTTAGCCTGGAGAAGAGGAGGCTGAGAGGAGACCTCATTACTCTCTCCAACTCCCTGAAAGGAGGTTGCAGAGAGGAGGGAGCTGGCCTCTTCTCCCAAGTGACAGGGGACAGGACAAGAGGGAATGGCCTCAAGCTCTGCCAGGGGAGATTTAGGCTAGAGATTAGGAGGAAGTTTTTCATGGAAAGGGTCGTTGGTCATTGGAATAGGCTGCCCAGGGAGGTGGTTGATTCACCTTCCCTGGAGGTGTTTAAAGCACAGGTAGATGAGGTCCAGAGGGAGGTTAAGATTTAGAGGTTGGTGGGAATGGTTGGACTCAATGATTTGGTGGGTCTCTTCCAACCTGATGATTCTATGATTCTGTCTCCTGGACATATGTAATTTTTTTTTCTTCCAGTCTTACTCAGGCATGTCAATACATACTTATAATTATTATCTTGTTATTTTTCCTGTGCTGATAAATTCAGATTATATCTCATAAGAACAATGATTTTTAGAAATCCATATTCTGATTGTTTACAGATAAGAACCTCAGAATTGGTTCTCAATAAATCTTTCCCAATATTTCTAATAAACTGCACTCCCAGCTTTCCTGAGACACATTATCACACTTTCACCTAAATATACGTAAAATATTAATCCAAATATCCAAATGCATACATGTCAGCCTCCTCAGAAATGAGTTGGACTTTTCTGCAGACACCTGTAAAACTTGGCAATAGAGCTCCCAAAATGTATACAGGAGAGTTAGCACTAGACTTCAAAATGTGTTTGACTTACTTGGCCTTCACTAGGAAAGACTGAGTTCAAAAACAGTCCTGGGTGACAAAGAATAGCTTCTGAGTCAGCTTTGCACTTGATGTAAACCAGATTTGTGAGAATTCAACCCCATCCAGCTCTAAGAAATTCGTGTCTCCAAGAACACGGTTCATATTTCTCAGCCTTTCTGTACAGTTTTCCATGGATCTGCACTGAACTCCTAAAAGCAGGCTACCTTTATGCCGAGTTCTGCAAGTAAATTTAAGCACTGACTTCCTGGAACATAATTTATGGGATATAATCTTCTATGAGATGTGCCAATTTGAAGATGAAAGAGCAAAGTCAATTTCATTTTCCATTTCATTTTAAATACTATCAAAACCTAAAAAAAAGTAAAAGTCCTGTAAGAACTTCTACAACAGAAAATACAGTGGGTCTAGATGTTATGACCTTTCTGAGAAAACTGAACCAGAGAAGAAGGTGATGTATTGGAAAGAGGCATTAATTTCAGAGGATGACAACCAAAAAGTCACCGTAATCCTCAGACACAAGAGGGGTTGTTCATAAAGGCTTGTGATGACAGGATGAGGGGCAACGGGGATAAACTGGAGAGGGGCAGATTTAGGCTTGCTATAAGGAAGAATTTCTTCACCAAGAGAGTGGTGAGACACTGGAACAGGTTGCCCAGAGCAGTGATGGCTGCCCCAGCCCTGGAGATATTCAAGGCCAGGTTGGATGGGGTTGGAGCCCCTGATCCAGTGGGAGGTGTCCCTGCCCATGGCAGGAGGGTTGGAACTGGGGGATCTTTAAAGTCCCTTCCAACCCAAATTATCCTATGATAATCTTCCTTATGAGAGCTGTTCTGAGCGGGAAAAAACACCTTCTGGTTGCACTCAAACATCATAAAAGCTCTCAGTTCCTGAAACCACTGTTAACTTTTAATAATTACTCACCCTTTTTCATAGAAAAAAAAATGATTGGACTCAATCCAGTGGGTCTTTTTCAACCTGATGATTCTGTGAAATATTGTATTTCCTAGTTTAGTGCATAAACTATTAATTCCTCAGAACAAAAAATAAGTTTAGAACCGAACCAAACCAAAATAGAACAGAAGAGGTAAAATCACCCCAACAACTGCATTTTGAAAGTGTTTCCTTGGAATCATTAACAATGCTTCAGTCCCAGATCTGGTTCCCATTTTGTTTCAGGGCACCTTTGCCCCTGCCCAGAAATGGGAATAGGAGCAAGCTCCACTAGAAATAAATGGATGGGATTATTTTTTGTTGTTGTTGATTAATTAAACCGCACATAGACACATATGAAGGAATTGGTAATCAGAGGGGAAAAAAATAAAAACAAGTTCCATTTGTAAGCAGCCATGACTAACTGGAGAGCTGAGCTGCAGCAGATCTGCTGAGGCACAGTGGTGGTGGTTGAAGGAAAGTTTCACCATTCCCACTCTCAGGGCTGAATAACCATTTCCATCCCAAATGTTACTTTGCATACACTCTGGGCATGAGGATTAAGAGAACATGGCAATACTCCAGATAAACTTTCTGGGAAAATTAAGGGCTCCTTTCATTAATATCCAATTTATTTTTTTTTTTTTCTCATATTGTAGCCTGAACTGAGTTCTGACAATTTTGCTATATATACACTCACAGTCCTTGATTTAAGCAGTTTGTGCCACATGTACAGATGCCAAAAAAAGAAGAAAATCCTTTTCAATCCTCAAATGACAAAACCAGTGGTGCAGGACAGCACTAAACACTAGCAGTTGTTTCTTTGGCTTTATTTCCACCAAGAAGATCCAAAATGCAAATATGAATTTGGAATAAAATTCTGAAACTCAAGCACTGCCCTCATAAAACACCAAGAGACACGAAGACAACTTTAACTACTACCCAAGATTTTCTTTTTTTTTTTTTTCTATGATACCCACCAAAATTAAAGCTATTCTTTCAACAAAATGTCAGTTGTAAACTCTAAATCTATTGCATGAGTGATGGTTTGTTCACTGTACGGTTTGCTCAAGAACAGCATGAAATGACCCTTGCAATGCTGGCAAAGTCAGTGTCAGCTTGAATTACAAGTTACATAAATCTAAGTTACACAAGTTATATCCCCTAAAAGCTGATCCAACTCGTGCACTAAATTATTTGGCAAGGTTTCTGTTTGCAAATCACACTGGTTGATTTGATGTCTTTTTTTGCCCACTCTGCCATTTTCTCCCATGGTTCAACTTTCCCTATGAATTTGTATTTCCAGTGAGCAGCAGCGACCAGGAGGAATCTCATTCTTCTTTTCCTCCCAAGTGAAAACCTTATGAAAGTTCTCCATAAATTTTTCTGGGCTAAAAAATGTAGGATGAAGGTTCTATAGAGGCTCTACAGTAATATCTGGAATAATACTGCTTGAGTTAAATGGGTCAAGTAACCTAGCTAATACTCCATATGCAATCATTTCTCCGAAAATCCAATCCCATTTTCAGCACAATATAAACATGCTAAACTACAGCTTAAAGCTGTTCCAAAATGTATTTAACTACAAGAAGACAGGAGTTTTAGTATAGCAACATCTCAACATTAATTTAATCTAAATGCCTATAATATTGGCATTTTACTCAGCAATTAACATATTTTAAACTATGGATCTTATTTTCTTTCACAAAATTAATTCCTCTACTCCGGATACATTCTTGACAAAATATAAATATACATACATACATATATATATATAAAGACTTTTATAGAGCAAAATCATTTAGTTACTGGATGGGCTTACCTGCTCTGCTGTGAGGTCAAATCTTAGAGACAGATAATATACTGATGTCTTCACCTTTTCTTTCATAAAACACTATTCTTCATAGATCCTTATTTTACCATAAAAATAGTTCTTAATTCAATTACTCAGAATCATTTTTTCTACAAGTGCAAGTTTTCTTTTAAGACAGAAAAAATTATGTTCAATTTATAAATATGTAGCGTGCAAAGGAGGAAAAATATGTAAACTTAACATCTTCTAAAGCACATACATAGAGCAAGAAAAAAAAGAGTGCAATTTATTGAAATTTCATCCCCCTTCATGGGTCTATAAACCTTAGTCACACTGCTCAGGCTTCTTCTCTCCAAACATTGCAACCTCTACAGTTTCCCCTCCTAAGGCTGCAGCACCACTTCACTTGACCAGTTTACTGACCTTACCTAATACCTTCTCTAGCTACAGGATATTGACAAACTCCTGCCATAATTTAGTTTCTTAATCCTCAAGCTACTGAGAAGAGCTTTATTTTTATTCCATCTTAATGTCTTTTGTGGTTTGATGTAACTATTAAGTGCATTAGGGATTAATATTCAGTCTGCAGGGAATATGTTCATGGGCATTAAAGTAGCACAGAGAATACTTTCCCTGCTCTGTCATGTTCTCTACATGTTTCACCCAACTTCTTATGTTTCTGCCTGGTTCAGAGTGTTTGAATCAAAGCCACAGTTCACCCCTACCCTCTAGTACACCGGACAGGCTTGTGGAGTCTATTATGGCTTTTCTTCAGAAGGAGAAGACTAACTTAAAACTGTGACAGAGCATCTTCTATAAATAATAGAAGAACATTTTTTCCTAAGGTTAATATGACTTATAGAAATTTAAACCAATGAAAAATCTGACGTACAGCCTGTTTGGTTTTTTGTTTGGTTGTTTTTTTTTTTTTTTTTTTTTTTTTTTACTTTGGTCTCAAAGCACCTATGCAATAGTTGGCATTTCTTATAGTTGGCATTTCTTATTATCTCAGGGACCAAGCTCGTTCTGGCTCACTCTTACCCACCTTGAACCATTCTTCATCCCTCTACCGTGCAGGCCAGTATCTTTTTCTTACCTCAGTTTTACAAAACACCTCAAAACCTTTTTGTAACTATAAACCAGAGCACCTATTGAAGGAACGTTCCTTATACAGGTTGTGAGTTTTTCCTTTCTTGCATTTCTGTGTTGTATAACAGTCTTTATGAGCCAACTTTATGGCAAATAATCCATCAAAAGCAAAACACAAGGCATGCATATTATTAAGTCTAAAATAATATATTTTCTCAGGTTCTGCACTCCTATCTGCATTGCAGGTGGCAAAGTTAGAAAGAGCTGCTGAAACACTAATCATCTCCTTGGGTGTAGCTGGAAAGGTTTCAGATAGTGGACAAAGAACACAGAATGAGAGGGAGAAAGTAAATCAGACACAAGATTTTACCGCGATATATCAGAGCAGGTATGGAGAGAGAAATAACGTGCACATCCCTGTAGGGTTAAGAAAGCTCCTATCTTGTATGTATATAGCCTGTTCTCAAAGCAGGACAGTTCCCTATCAGTAAATAAAACAAGATGCAAAAGTTAGAATCACAGAATGACCAGGTTGGAAGAGACCCATCGGATCTAGTCCAACCATTCCTATCTAACACTAAACCATGTCCCTCAAGACCTCATCCACCCGTGCCTTAAACACCTCCAGGGAAGGTGAATCAACCACCTCCCTGGGCAGCCTATTCCAATGACCAAAGACCCTCTGCGTGAAGAACTTCCTCCTAATCTCTAGCCTAAATCTCCCCTGGTGGAGCTTGAGGCCATTCCCTCTTGTCCTGTCCCCTGGCACTTGGGAGAAGAGGCCAGCTCCCTCCTCTCTACAACCTGCTTTCAGGTAGTTGTACAGAGCAATGAGGTCCCCTCTCAGCCTCCTCCTCTCCAGGCTAAACAACCCCAGCTCTCTCAGCCGTTCCTCATAAGGCCTGTTCTCCAGCCCCTTCACCAGCCTCGTTGCTCTTCTCTGGACTTGCTCCAGAGCCTCAACATCCTTCTTGTGGTGAGGGGCCCACAACTGAACACAGGGTTCAAGGAGCGGCCTCACCAGTGCTGAGTAGAGAGGGAGAATCACCTCCCTGCACCTGCTGGTCACACCGTTTCTGATACAAGCCAGGATGCCATTGGCCTTCTTGGCCACCTGGGCACACTACTGCCTCATGTTCAGTTGGCTGTCGACCAACACTCCCAGGTCCCTCTCCTCCAGGCAGCTTTCTAGACAGACTTCTCCCAGTCTGTAGCTCTGCATAGGGTTGTTGTGCCCCAAGTGCAGGACCCAGCATTTGGCCGTGTTAAACCTCGTGTTGTTGGACACTGCCCAGCGCTCCAGCCTGTTTAGGTCCCTTTGCAGAGCCTCCCTACCCTCCAGCAGATCGACACTTGCACACAGCTTTGTGTCATCTGCAAACTTGCTAAGGGTACCCTCAATGCCTTCATCCAGGTCACTGATGAAGACTTATGAAGTTTGATGAAGTTTTCATTGATGAAGTTTTAGCTACAGTGTGCCGTTAGCTTAGAAAGAGAGTTTCCAAATTAATTAATACATCAAGTTTTGGTCGAGTGGATGGTTGCATTTGATTCAATGAAAAAAGATATTATTTTCTACCCTCTGATCACTTTGTAATCTTTAATAAGCAACTACAATTTCAAAGCAACTAGTTCAACAAGTTTACAAAGATTGGTTGTATCTGCATCAGAGAGATAGCACACCTTCGCTAAGGCAGAATAACGGTGATTGCCCATCACTCCATGGCACATTTGTAAGAAAGAAATAGAGCATGCAACTAATCCTCCAGAGTGCTGGTATTTTATTTGAGGAGATTTCCTCTATGCTCTGTTTCACCCATCCAAAGAGGCAGTTATTTTAATGCCAAAAATTTTTGTCCAACACTTTTTCCCCTATTAAGATGTAGTGCCTTTAATTTGGATTTTTTTTTTACTTTCTCTTTGTCTTACGCAAAATCCATACAGCTGAACAACAAGTATATTCTATAATCATACAATAACCAGGTTGGAAGAGAACCACCGGATCATCAAGTGCAACCGTTCCTATCAAACACTAAACCATGGCCCTCAGGACCTTGTCTAACCGTGCCTTAAACACCTACAGGGAAGGTGACTCAACCACCTCCCTGGGCAGCCTGTTCCAGTGCCCAATAACCCTTTCTGTGAATTTTTTTTTTCCTCATGTCCAGCCTAAATCTCCCCTGGCGGAGCTTGAGGCCTTTCCTTCTTGTCCTGTCAAAAATGCGGCACCCATCGATGAATTAAACTTAAAATAATGCATATAGTACCCTCAGATTCCTTTGAAGGCAACATGAGAGAACCTACAACAACCCAAAACAGATCTGTCTTCTCATTACTAACAAAATGTATTTTTTTTTTTTGAAAAGTTTTTATTTTTGAAAAGTAACAAAATGAAAGCTCAGCATTATGAGCTAACACTGCATGTAATATTTACATCATGTCCATTACGGCCCTGAGGCAAGACCAATTAAATTCAGTGGAAGAAATTCCATTGACTTCAATGGGCTTTAGATTAGACTATCTCAACAATTTACTAGGTGAAAATTTAGCCCCACTTAAAGATGTTAAAATTCTCATTGATTTCTAGCAAAATCTGATTGTTCCTACTGCAGTTAATTAGAAACAAAATACTCTATTTGCCTTCTTCCTGGTGTACTAAGGAGCAGGTTGGGTGAATGACACCTTGGATTCATTATTTACCTTGTGTGATGTTTTGTATTAAGGTACTCAGATCAATAGAACCAAGAAAAGTAGGAGAATTTCTGAGTATGATTTAAAAGCATTAGTTTTATCCTGAAAATAGTAAATCATATTTCCTAACCTTCCTCCTCTGTGTTTTGAAGATCTTAAAGCAGTATTACCGTTATTGCTTTAAGATAGCTTAGATTTGGAGTAGCTATTTCTTTTTGCTTTTATTACAGCAATTCCATTAAATGGTGGACTGTGGTCAGGAGATCAGTTAATGATGTACAGTTACTGCTACAAAGGTTTTATTTGTTCTTCAGCTTAACTCATTAAACAAGATTAAATTTTTTTCTTTCTTAGGATTGTTTGGGAACTACAAGGAGCTGGATCTAGGCAACTTCAACCTGAGAATTAACTCCCAGTCACTATCAAAGATGAAGTATGTTATTATGCTGATATTGTTTATAAATATCTATAAGTGGTTTAAATCACACCTTGCACAGACTATTTAAAACATACATCAACCTCTATTTGCAGCCTATAATCAGATGTCTAGCACAATTCTTCCAATAGTCACATCTTTTCCAGTGCCTCCACGACCACTCACAGAACAAACACTCCTCACTTAGTAAAGCTATAGCTGAAGGATATTTATTTTCTATTCTATGTAGTGCACAAGTATATATGCAAAGCTCTCAAAGAGCCACTGCCCACTCTATCACATCAGAAGCAGGATTGAGAGCCAGTGGGACAGGACAGGCATGGACCTCATGGTGAGCTGGACCATCAGCCATAGCGATGAGCCCCATTCCACTGTCTGGCTCTTTAGGAATCATGCTGCTTACAATCTTATGAATTTCCTATTTAAATCAGTAAAGCTGAATTTTCCAGTATGCTTGTTTGGTGATGGTTAACATGAAACAATGATACACTGCTTCCTGCAGATGATTGGTTACTCTAGAGCTTAATTTCAGCACCCTGTATGTTATGAAAGGGTACAAAATAGTAGAGAAGTAACTGTTATACATGAGTTTACGTCAGTCTGTGCTAGTATTTCTTGATATATTCCTATTCATGATAACTTTATTCCACTCAAAAGAAGGCTGCAATAGTCAGGGACAAACCTAGAAACGTCCTAAAATATTCAAAGCTGGAAGAGTTCAAACTACCTGCTTATTCCTTGCTGTCATTTCAAGTAGAAGTTCCTCTGCCTTCCTGCCCCAGCATTTTGCTGGGTTTATGGCTATGGTTTCTCAAGTCGAATACTAGACCATGTAGCAACCTCTACATTAAAAGTATAGTGACATGACATTTCAAATGAGAGCAGACTGACCAACACTGACTTTCTGGCTTAGTTTTTACTACTCAGCTGTTAGAAAGTAAGGTGGGAACACTCTTGGAGACACTTCAGTAACTGTGTGTGCAGGACTTGGACTTGCTCAAATACTAAGCTAAAAAATAGAAATACTAAACTGAAAAGCAGTAGCTCCTACTGAAGGTTCATGCCGTCTTCATCAATAGACGTATAAAGAATACATATATTCTGCACTCCCATTGTACTTTGCAATATTTTAAGTGGCAAACTACACTATTAAAACATTGAAAAGCAGAGCCTAACTTCCTTTATAATTTGACATTCTGTTTTCATATAGTAGGAGCAGATGTGCAAATGTTTGTTTACTCAGCTCTTGATAGTAGACATTTGCTAGCAGATGCATGAAATTAATTTCTGCTCTAGTATTAAAAATCATTTCCTTGATTTAAATGTCTCTGATAAAGAAACAGTATCATAAAGTGGTTTAGCTGATGAAGCAGCACAAATAGAAACAATACTTGCCATTTTAGGTTTGCTATTTCTATTTGCTTAGATTGCATAGTGTGTCTTTCAGGAAAACAGATAATTATTTGTAAAGTCTTCCATCCAAACATTTTCCTTTTGAATGTGTTTTCAAGAGCGACATAGAAGTATACCAATTTTTAACTGGATATAAAAAAAGTAATTTTAGCATCAGTCTGTGATTTCTGTAGGTTTCACACAATCAAAAGAAAATGTAGGACTTCATACTCTCTTTTTTTCCCATTTATCAATTTACGGGGAGTTCTGTGCAGTTGCAGAAAAACACTATATTACCATTGTTCTTTTATTTTGGCCTCCAGTGTGTCCACAAGAAGCCTTTGTGGCTGACAGAGCAAGTAAGGAGACTTGCTATAGAAGCAATGTGCCTCTTGGGCTTCTTGTTGGTTTGTGGGGTTTTGATGTTTACAACAAGCTTTCTGAGAATTTCTGATGTTCCCAGCTACGCAGGCGTATGTGGAAAAGACAACATAACAATTCAGGCCCTGCCTATACTTCAGGGATTCCTACATACTTCAGCCTATTGCTTCTATGTTCCTTAACAGAGCCATGAGTGTTAGTATGGTTTTACCTGGTGTAAATCCATTGTTTTTAAGAACTGCCTCAAAAAGAGAAGCTGGACAACTGGCTTTGCATTTTCCCATGTAAGCCACTCATCCAGTTTATAAACTGTCCCTGGATGCAGGCAGGTAGAGCGTGAGTCTTTGTGTAGCCACTGGCTTGGTAAGCTCCAGTAGTACCTATTCACAGAGCAGAAAGGCACCACTAGGCTGAAAAACCATTACATGGTTTAAACAAAGGCTAGGATCAGAATAAAAAAAATCTCTGGAATGTTTCAAACATAGGAAAGTAAATTGAGCCCATTATATTATTCTGTTATAAATAAATAAATTAAAAAATGGTATATTTTCTGCAACAATCTTTTAACACTCAGCAAAATATTATTTTTTAAGTGGCTTGAACCAGTAGGAACTGCAGGGAACACAGCATAATTGGTGAAGTGATAATCTGAACTACACGGTTAACTTTGTTACTTCATATTTATTTTTTGCAAGGCCTACATACTATATTTGGGCATTTGTGTCCTATTCCTATTGCAGCTGCCTTTCACTTTCACATGGAATTGATAGCTAATTTATTTGCTTAATTTCAGATGACAAAGTAATATTAAACGATCGGTCAAAAGAACATTCCATCAGAATCACCACCTGTGAAAGTGTCACCTATAAATCCATAGATTATAACTAATCTGCCACAGAAGTTAATGAAGTTGATGTATGACTTTGTGCCACTTCAGAACTGTATCTAGTGAACAGGAACATCATAAAATGCCACTGATTTAATACAGACTGATACTCCTTTTCACAGTTTCTCACAGTGTTTCACCATGTCCTATACTACCAACAGTGGCAGAAAGTATATCTAGCAACCTTCTCCTCCAAACTTTCATGACATGATGCTTTGTTAGACTCCAGCTCAGTACTAGCAACACCACAGGGTTATATAAATAAAATAAGAAAAGCAAAGACATGCATGTTGCCTTTTACGAAAGGCTCTCACAGCACTTTACAAACATTAATTAATTAAGCTTCACAACGTAGCACTCCATAGTTGAAGATTATTTATCTGTGTACGACTTCTGCCTGCTCAAGCACTAATGGTCTGTCGCTGGGTCACTGTGGATATTGTCCCCTAGCAGCACAGCAGATAAATAAATAAATGTTCATCTAAAAATATCAGCATGGTTTCATGCTGACAGTATCACTCTTCCACACAAATGACCCGAGAGGCAGCAGCTCTACAACTCAGGCTACTACTGAGTGCATACCTGTATACGTCTTAGCAGCAGCAGTCATTTGGGTTCTCCCCTGACCTGAACCCTACCCCTCATTTTAAAACTGCCTTCAACTAGCAATCAGATTTACAGCTCCCGTGAGTCACAGGGAAGAGGATGAAATGATAACTAGTGCCTCCAGAGGAGCGTGGTATGGAGCAAAAATACTGCCGTCCTGCTCAGGTCCACCCTGCAATCTAGGATTGTCTTTTAGGGCACTTAGCAGAGAAGCAGCAAACTTGTGAGCATGGCCCTTACCAAAGAACCCCTGGGGATCTCACAGGGCTGTTCATGCTCAGCACTCCTCTGACAAACCATCCTGATGGGAACAGCGATATAGTTGGGGTAAGCGAGTCTCAGGGCAGCACTTTGGGATCTTTAACAGGGAATGTCAAGTTGCTTGATGCTGGGAAAGTCAGTGAAGTGTCTCAGCAAAAGGCTATAGAGGAACCCTGTTGCCCAGCCTAAAACTGATTTTTTTTGACATGTACTGCCCCACCACGTCCCTGAGGCCCCATAGAACCTGGCTGCATCAGAAGCTGAATCTGATTCTTGTAATAATGGCTGTAAGAAAAGCTGACACAAGGTCTGTTGTAAACACTTTGGAAATTTCTTCACCTGCATAAATTTTATTTCAGGTGAATCTCTCTGGTGTTTAACAACACTTTAATATAAAATTCAGTTTTAAAATACAGTGTTAATTAGGCAGTTAAGGGTGGCAAGGCTTATTTTATGGCATCATTTACCTGTACTTAGATTGTGCTGTAAGGTTAACAGCATAAGACATGTTTTATGGCCTTATGAAATGCTGTCTTCATTTTCTCGTTGCTTTTATAACAGATTATAATGAATTCTTCTGTACGTATTTTAAATTATTTTTTGGATAACAAAGTGGTCTTACAGTTTGTCACATTACCATAAGATGCTCTCAGCTAGAGATTAGAAGTCAGTTAGAAGACACATTGTACTGTGTATTAAATGAAAGTGCCCTAGATAAAAAAGAACAACCTAGAAAAAAAGTAGTAGCAGCATTCATTACAAATTTAGATGTATAGAGGATTTGATATGCAGAAAATAGTGATGATAAACATAAGCATTGATCCTGAGATCAGTATGGACCAGAGCTATTAGGTGTGGTATGTAGATCAAAATGATGGACTTTACCAAGAAAATACCAATTTCAGGAATGATGGGACCAAATCAGCAGGGATATTTCTTTTCAGCTGTTTCTACTGAAGAACCAAACAAAAAAACCCTTCAACAGAAAAGAATCAGTTCAGTGCAAAAGCACACGAAGACGCAGTTCTCAGTCTGCCCCCAATTATATCTAAACTGTGCAATGAATATTCTTTAAAAGTTGTGATAAGGGCAAATTAGGAAGAAAAAGTAATAATCCTTTCAATAAAAAGATGATTCACTCTATTGATGTACCTGTAACAGGGTTTGGTTACTATATGCATTGAACATGAATAACTTATCAGAATGTATTTGGAATAATGTGCATGCCTAGAAATACTGTTAGTATTTTTACATTCTGCTATGATGCATTTTAAGTAAAACATGACAAATGCAGCCATTATCTAAAATAAGCACCAGCAGAACACCTAAACCTGCCTTCCTCTCTTGAAAAAAAAACAAAGAAAACACAGACTGCAGGAAAGACAATTGATTAGTTTTGAATATTAAGGACTGGAGGCTGTGGTATGCAGAGGGCAGGACACATGTGACTCTCACACAGGCTCTCATGGGCCGTAGACATGGATTAAACTGAAGGATGAGAAGAACAAAGTAGTTATACAAATGGTTACCTGCACAAATTAGTTCAAGCTTATCACAGGAACTGTTTAATTTCCCTTCATAACACCTCTCCTTAACTAGAAGGTGTGCTGGGTGCACATGTCCCAGTGGTCCACATCACCTGCATGGAATCATATTAACTCACCAAGTCTTGCAAACTCTATTAGGTTGAAATAGTGCTCATGTCTAACTCTTTGGAGGATTATCTCAGCCATGACGACTGTGGCTTCTCTGTGCCACCGCAGTAGATGATACATGAAAAATAATATCAATCTTAATGACTTGAGCAAACCTCCAAGTCTAGTGTGCCACAGGCAGAGCGATCATAAGAGACTAGCAAATGGATTTGCTGAATATTAACACGGAGATACAAGGGAGAGGAAGAGATGACTGTGAAGAGTTGTAATGCTCAAGAGCATGTAAGAGACAATCAGATTTGTGGTAAGCGTTAATTAATAACATGTTGTGGATAATCATTTCCATCATCTCAAGAGGCCCAGGGGGCCTATCCTTCAATTATTGTTTCCACTTTTCTGACTCGGGAGCAGATACTGTTGGGCAGCATCAAAACACACAAGCAGAGGCAGATGTTCTGGAAAGGCACCCAGGATCAGGTGCCATGGGCTGAAAGAACCCTTTACAAGATATCAGAAAATGCACTCTCAGATCTCAGAAATCAGCTCCTCAAATAGAAAATACAAAATGAAAGCTGGACAGGATGATAACATGGGTGATGATGAAAGTATCCAGCCCTGCCTACCTCAACTTAAAACTCCTCTTGATAGAAATGCTTTTCCATACTTTTCCCAGGCAATAACACTGAAGATGACCTTACGACATAATGTATCTGTGCTTTGTGCTGCTCATCATTTTGCTTTATTAGGATACACCCACACCTATAAATCTAGCCATCCAGGAAGGGACTTGTGTATTTCCATCCTACCCACTGCAACAATTAGATCCTCAGGACAGGAATTGTTTCTTCCACGACATCCATGTGTTGCTCAGCCTTCATTTAGACAGTGCTTTTAGTAGACATAACTATTAGTAATAACCTACGACAAAGGTTACATGAATTGCTATTGCTTTCCAGCACCCTTCACAAATTTTCTTATGGAATACTGCTATGGGAACGAGCTTAGAAAAAGTTTTACTTTAGTGTCTCTATTTCAGACAGTGATGTTATCAGTGTCATATTTAAGTAACCAATAACTAATAATCAGAAAACAATATGTAATCAAGCATTCCTCCAGAACTGCTGGTCTGTTGTATCATATAAGATATGAGGTCACAGTAAATATGCTATTTAGTAAATACTTTCTCATGACATCTCAGCAAAGGAAAACCTAAAAGAAATCACAAGCATTAAAAAGCACACAAAAATTTTAAGATACTCGCAGTAGGATACAACTAAAAAAAAGCCCACTTAGAAAAGTGTGTTCATGATAACAGTTGAAACGGCCCAAATCCTCTCAATAATTTTATTTTATCCTTTATTCAGGACCACTCTCAAATAGGGTGGGTGGTTGTAATTTTGGAGGTTTTTTTGGTTTGGGTTTTTTTTTTGCTGTTTTTTTTTTTCTTTTTCCAGTTAGAGTATGTGTGATCTTGTAATAAGTCTTAAAGCATAATATACATCCATATAAATTTCACCATAGAAGAATGAAACTTTGCAGTAGACATGTCTTTACTTCATATTATCCCACCAGTGATTTCCTGAGAGAAATAAGATTTTACATCAAGCTCTTGACCAATCACAGATCCATCTGTCTCTACTGCATTTGCCTTCTGTTGGAAAAACATTCAGCTGAAGCAGGGGAAATCCCCTATTAAAAACGTTAGCTCTCTTTCTCTTTTTAGTTCACTAAGAGACATTCTGCATTTCCCATAAACACCAGCAGGCACCACATACACGTGTAGCACATCGCTCATATGATCTGGAGTAGCCCAGACTGTGATAACTTTGTCCTCACATTGAATTTCCAGGTATCAATCAACACAAATAATATTCCACGTTTGTTCTAGAAAAGGTTGAAAGGCACCTTCTATTTTTTATAACTGCAGCAAAGACATTGAGTACCCCAAGAAATGCATTGCATGCAGAGAATGCATCCAAGCATTGCACTTATCCAGGCTGTGAGCTAAATCACTTAACCAAGAGGCCATAACAATTCTTGAAGCTCCAGAATTTTATTGTGAACAATTTGGCTGTGTAGGTCACAGTGCTACATCTAATGGTGCTGAAGGGACACTGTTTGCTGTCATCAACCTTTAGAAATGCTTACCCAGTCGGCTCTGGTGCCAGTTTCCTTGATCTTATCATCTGGTAACTTCACTTTAACAAAATTATTTTCTGAACAAAATCCAAATATATCCTGTCAATAGCTCTTCTGTTCTTGTTTTAAGCATGTCACTTCATTATACTATAAATACCAGAATTCAAAGGTCATGAAGAAAAATACAAATTTCATTCCTAAGTATGTTATAAACAGAGTATCACTAAATAGAAATAAAGTTGTTATCTGGAGAAATTTCAAACTGAAGTTTACAAAAGGAGAAGTATTCTCCCATTTACAAGATAAAATACAAAGAGATCTTCACACTTAAAAAGAGCAAGATCCATACATTCTTTATATAGAACAAATCAATTCTTCATGGCTAGATAATGGTCCAATAACTTTGTCTCCTGAAGGACTGCTGAGGATCAAATGGATACTATTAAGTGAAAAACATAAGTACTTACAGGAGAAATTTAAAATTGATTAAATCACAAACTACACAAAATGGCTGGTGAAATAGTCTATGCAAACCAGCTGAGATCACATTAGTTTTCTTCTTGGAAATGTACTGTAGGTAGTCAGTGAAAACAGCACATTAAACTCATGGAAAGATAAAAGACCAAACCATCACTCCAACATTTCAAAAGATGTAAAAATCAAACAGAACTACTGCATTTTAGAACAGTAATTCTAAACACCAACTAGAAAGCATGCCTGAAGAAATACAAATTTGAGAGTTGTTTCCTGCAAAGCAATGTACAGGGAGAACCTTTCTGCATGAGCTTCAACACCAAAACCACTTTTCACCAGCCTTAGCTCTCTCCTCTTCTCCTTGCTAAAACCATCTTTATGGTAAATAATTGGCAATAATTACATAAGTCAAGCAAGACTATAAATGCCCTTAATCCAGATGTAATAGAGACCTGATTGCACCTGAGTGCTGCCTTTACAGGTGTCCTGCATACAGCTTGGCCAAATGGCCCTACCCACATGCTGGTGCTCTTAGAAGAGGTGGCCAGGAACAGGAACATACTTGCTCATTCACCCTTGCAGGCTCTCAGTCGAAGTATTTGTCATTGCTACCAAGAAATTGCTCTGCTGATATTTGCAGCAATAAATTAAATGGTATTAAAACCAGAAGTTGACTTTTCAATAGCACGAGATTCATTGTCCTCTGATCTCCTCCACTCAAAAGTTGGTTTTGCTTTACTTAAATAACATATTTATAAAATTTGAGCATATAGTTTCTTCAAATACTAGACAGCGATTACTGAATACCTTAGGCTTCCTTCCCTTTCACTGTGTACATCTTGATTATACACATCTTGTGTCACCAAGGCTGCCTTATTTCAAGGAAGACAAGAATGAACAATGGAAAGATCTGGTTCTTAATAATGAAAAGAATGCTACAAGCTATTTAAAGGGTGAGAAATTTTGCAGAAATAAATGAGGCAAGAGTGTTCTTCATTAGACAAAATATTATGGGCTATGTGAAAGACTGTTTACTTCCTCTAGCACTAATCAGAAAAACAAAGTGATGAATTTCAGTAGCTCTGAACCTTGCATTTATAAAGAAAAATTGCAGAACTGTCATAGATTGATTAGATGTCACTGATCAAATCTGACTCCATTGTAACTCAAAACAACAAGCTAATAAAATTACTCCAGGAGTAACTTCAGCTCATGCAACATAAATTCCCTTTTAATATTTTAAGATCAGAATTTGCTCAATTAGCAAAATGCTTGGAGGAAACAAGGAAGATTCACCTGCTGTAATGGTGCTGCTGTCAAGTACATGGAGGGGAAATCGTGGGATGCAATTACAATAACTACACGTAAATATCACAGAATGATGTTTACATGTGGTTATTTCAAAATCAGACTTTAGATGCACAATCTCCACTTCAACAAGGCAGTCCTGCCCAGACCAGGCTGTTTTCAGATGCCACTCTGAGTCCCAAGCTTGCAGTGACACATCAGCCTGGCAAATGGCTATTGGCTGATTCAGAGACTTTCTTCCATAGCAGTCTCTAAAGAATTCCATTTTTAAGCTTTCTTGGGATTTTAATCATATTTACTATAACTGAGATTCACTGTGAAGTAGACAGGGCAGGTATGATTTCCTCACACACCACATGACATACCAGAAAAATATTTTAAGATACTTAAATATTACTGGTAACTTATTTTTTCCTTTGGCTTCACATTCACAAAATCTTTCCCAAGGCTTATTCTACAAATGTTGGAAAGAACTGATCTATTTTATGGCTACAAGGAAATCTTCAGGTGTTATTTTTATTAGTCATTATCTTCTATGTCATTTTAGTATAAGATACTATGTTTTTTCAAAGACCTGTCTTGAAATTCAACTATTAAACCAAATGTTACCCACTCAGTTAACACTACTCAGCTGACTGGGAGATCTCTGGTGTAAAAGTGAATGAGGTCAACTGGAAGAGAAATAAAACCTCCCCACCCCCACCCACCCACCCCCACCCAAAAAAAAAAAAGAAAATCAAAAACAAAAATACCCCAAAAATAAGCCAGAGAAAGATGACTCACTGCCATCTGTTTGCTATTGGATTAATAAACAAAATATTGAAGAACCCTCATAAATAAGAAGACTTTCACTATTAGGATGTTTTTAAATTAACCTTTCAAATTAAAGCAGTAGTAAAATGTTGATATGCATGTAAAGCCCCTCTATATCTTTAAGGTGTTGAGACATGTTTAGAATTGAATTTAGGGTATATGTCAGCTCCAGTGAATATAAGCAGAATAATTCATTCTTCTCCAGCAATGGGTGGGAAATGCCCTTTCAGAAAACTTTGCAAAATGACTCTGAATTTCATTCTTAACTGTGGCTCTGACAAGAAAACAACCTCATTTGAGAAGAGCTTTCAAGAACTGTCTTAACTTCCACTGAATTACACCAAACACACACTCAAAACTAAATATACTTGCAGGCTCTATATATTTGGAGTGTTTAACAAAATGGTAAGTAAACAGAACTGAATCGCTGTGAAGTGAAAGGAGAAACCACTCAACTCATATCAAAGTTTTTTTTTTGCACAATAGACTGAATAAAAGGACTAAATAAAAGCTGGAAATTGAACCACAGCAAATCTGACAACACACCCGCACACATTACTTCATTCTAACATAAGAGTATTATGAGCCTGAAGTTGCTTAGTCTTACAATCAGTTTATTACAGCTTCTGGTTTCCAGTAGCAGTTACACTTCAGCAATGTGCTCTTTGCATAAAGAAGTTACCTACCTTTGACCACACACTGTTTCAATTTTCCAGCTCAAAATCAGATATAATGTTTCTATTACAGCCATTTGGAATTGTTGCCTTAACTACAAGAACAACCTGAGAGGTTTCAGAACAGATGCAAAAAAGAAATTAAAAAACGTGCTGAGCAAATGCCTGGTGATTTGTTCTTTCTTTTTACTGAGTGCAGAAACATGCTGCAAGTATTCCAGCAAGACGTATAACTCTGCAACTTCTGACTATGAACTTCTAAACCGAATTTCTTATTACACAGCACTGAAATCCTTCTATGTAAGTGCTTTTGGTAAATCTAATCATTGTTTCATAAGTAAATTACTGACTCTGGCTTCAAATTTCCTGCCTTTCTCTGTCCATGAATATAAAACATCATATATTTCAACAAGATTTTGGCTGACATGCACACATTCATCTGTTCTTCTCTCTTTTGAGGAATAAGCTAGTTTTCTTCAGAACAATTACTGGAAGGAAAATCAATGGCTTGTGTTCGATTCCTAGGTTTCTGTTGCCCAAAATGTCAGAAGAGTCTGCCAGTTATTTTTTATTTTCTAATCCAGCAAGGAGAATATGATATGTAACTTAAGATTGGTTATCAACAACGAATAAACCAAAGAACAAACCGAAACAACTGTTTTTTATAAGTCATATATTATAACAGAAAGAAATACGTCCCCTCTGTGAATCTGTGCCACTTCAAATCAGTAGAAAATCTAATCACTTTAAGACATTTTTCAAAGCTCATTATATCCAAAAACATTGTTACTGTCTTCTACAGTATTTCCCAGAAAAGTAACTAAAATTATAATTTTCTAATTAATTCGGTATGACTTTTCCATACAGAAACTGACCCGTGTCTTATAATTTGAGAGTAATTTCTAAAGCTGAAAGGATAAGAGGACATTTTCAATGTGGTTATGTACATTTGTCAGCCTGGAGAATTCTCATCATTCTGACAAAGGTGATCAGGTCTTAGGAATAAAAACATAAAAGTAAAATAAAATTATTATGAACAGATGAAATCTGTTTGGGTTTTTTTTTCCCTGTGGCCATTAGATTTTCCTGCAAAGTTTAGCCGGTAGCATATATAAAAATGTTAAAATGGATGCGTAAAGCCTATAGGAACCTTAGAGTATAATAAAAGAGATAATCAGTGCTAAAATGATAGAAACTAGTAGTTGGAAATAAATTAATTAATCCTGGATCTTATTGCTTTGAATTCATAAGCATGAAATTTAAGATTACTTGAATACTGGGTTAAACCTTGACTATTCTAACAGAATATTCTTTGAGAATGATCCATTTAAGTCTCTAACAGCCAACATACATAGGAAAAAATGCAACATGTCATGAAAAAGAAAGATGCTCTTCTCACCTATGTAGTTAATTTTGTTATTTCAAGTTCCTTGAGACCCTTTCCTGCCTGCAATGTTTTGCAAATTTTAATTTGGTTTTCTTGCTGGCTTTCCAAATTGCTACTAACCTCCCTCTCCTGGGTTTTATTCCCCATCCTTTTCCACAGGGAAGCCACCAGCTAGACAAATGCAGTACTTTCTCAGGTCATGGATGCAAACAACTTGGAAATCTCCTGTTGTCTCCAGTCATTTGAAACTGGCCTCTCTGCTGGCCAAAAGCTCCCCTGCCTGTTAATAAAATCTACTCTTTGTTTTAATTATTTGATTTCCAGGGAAAACATTACACTTGCTGACAAGAAACAGTCATATAATGTCAGCCAGCGTAATGACTATGGTTGTGGCACACTGTGATGGAAATTGGAGAAACTGAGCTCAGCAACAGGCTACATTAGTGAGCAGTGAGTTATTTTACTTGTGTTTAAGTTCCCTTTAGGGGATGATTCAGTTTCTGTACAAGTCAGTTTATTACAAGTTTATGCTGAAGAATTAATTTTTCAATCATAATATGTATGTTTTAATTGCAGTTTTTGGCAAACGGTTCCAACAGGAGTACCTAGAGTCTCCTTTAAAAGGGAAGTAATCTCTGTCGCATGAAACATAAATGAAGTTTATATTAGGAAATAATGTTTTACATTCTGTGGCTTATTCCCCTTGCCCCCTCTTTCTGATCAACAGCCACCATGGAAAGAGAAGAGAATAACATTACCTAACCTTTGATAGTTACAAGAGAAAACAAGTCAAAAATTCCCACTGTCTGGATTAAATATTTGGACAATTGTCCACTGAAGATTATCTACAAAAAATAAACAACTAAACCTTCATAGCTGTATCTCAGTTAACTGTTTGTTTAATGCAAGACCTGCCTGTGTTCTTGGTCACAGGGACCCTGCAGCTGGCCAGACAAACACCTTCACATGTGCTGCTCCTGGTGACTCCTTGAACAGACAGTGACAAACTACCACTCAACAAAGGAGATGCCACCCAGCTTCCTGGCCTTAACATTTTCACTATACATTAAGGAAAATTTCATTTTAGGAGAGAGAAAATAGTGATTCATAATATAGAAAAGAGTTTAAAACAAGGTCAAAACAGCTTCGTTATTCACTGTGTGGGTAAGGAAAAGGTCACTTGACTATTAGAGTTGATGGATAACAGAAGGCTGGATCTTTAAGAATTATAGTTGCAACATTTTTATTGAGAAAAAATTGTTCTGGACAAAATGTTTTAGCTCATTGACCATGAAGAAATCTGTTACATTTCATCCTTAGTTTTATATATGCAACACAACACTTGCAATCAGCAACTTGGATGCTTTATTCTGAAAACATTAGAATGATATACTGGTTTTGAATTCCTCTTAAATTTCAAAATTTTTTGTCCAAATTATCTGACCTAAAATCCTCAGAATTTAGGTATTTTCAAGTAGCTGAGAAGGTATTTGAAACAGCATTCACTAAGTGAGATTTTTTTTTTTTAAAGAACAAAAATCAAACATATTTTTAAAAGTCACAACTGATTAGTATTTAGATTTGAAAGAGAGTTCTGAAGACTTTTTTTTAATGTACCCAGAAACAGCCTCTGATAATCTAAGTCGGATCTATCTAAACTCTCTTTGATGCCAACCCTAACAGTTAGTTCCGCTGTAGGTTATCTCCAGATAGTGGGTCGGCTCCTCAATTGTCAATTTTTTTTTTTTTACAACAGAATTCAAGTAAGACTGAATACATTTTATGAAATATATTACAGTAGAGATCATGCTTCTTTAACACTCTCCTCAGCTGATTTCCAGCTATGGGAATGAGTGTGAGTCATTTGGTTAGAGAGGAACTGAGTAGTACTTGGGAAGATAGGGACAAGCTCTCCAGCCCACGTGAAACTCCCATTTAACAGACAGGGTAGCATAATGACAAAAATTCATCTGTCAAGTATTGCACAGGAAGTTAATAACATGGTAATACTAAATATGATAATAATAGAGCTAGACAAAATGTTTTCATTCCCCCCTTGCTAAGAGGAGTAAGGAGATGGAGGGCTTTAGAACTTTTTTTAATGGAAAGGGTCTGATTTCCACAAGATAAGGATAATTTTCCATTGAAAAGCAGTCTTCAGGGTTCAATTTTTATCAAGAGATACTAGTTCCCATGGAGAGTAAATTATTCAAACTGAAACCAACTCTTCCACTCAGCAACAATTCAGCACTGTATGTAGGACACAATCATAAAATCAGTGATTGTGACAGAAGTGAATAAGCTGAGTTTTTTAGCCACTATTCCTATGTCATGGTCTCATCTATGACTGCAACGTTATATCTGAAACCCAACGAATGGTAATAAGAAAGAAAAGAAGCAATATAAAGTGTATTTTTGGCTTTATCATTACTCCATAATTGCTGTCCTTAGTGATTTTATTTGCATGTTCTTAATCCATAGCGTATGACAACAAAGCTAACTAGATAAATTAGAGGACCCTGACTAGAACAAAACGAAAACGCAAAACCACAGAAAAGTACAAACTGGAAAAGCAGTCACAATACAGGACATCATGCTGTCAACAGAGATAGTAACATGCTAGGAAATATCACAGTATTAGTATTTTCATGGCTCCAGCTTAGTAAAAGCAGAAGCAGGTTCGAGAACCTATGCTATCCTCACATAACCAATAGTACACAATTTCCTTTTTCCCCTTAGGCTCATCATAGAGGATATGAACAACTGTCACTCAAAACTATCCTCACATTTCATCTAGATGTCTTGCTTCATAGCAGGAAATTGTGCTAATAAGTAGTAAAGGTTCTGTAATTCATTATATTGTCATTATCGTTTGTAATCTTCCTGTAATTAGGTATCAACGGGTTTCCTTGGAGAACATATGATTGAGGCTTAAATTGCAGAATATTCTCAGCAGTGTAAGACTGCAACTGGAGCATTTGCTATGTAGTGTTTCTCAAGTGTATATTTAATGTACGGAAGGGGTTTTTTTTCATCCAAGCCTATCTGTCAAGGAATATGTGCTCATTACGGAACATGCACTTAACATCTGACACATCTGTGGTTATGAATATTGAGTTGTATCCCCTCATCGCATAAACTAGTATAAGCAAGCCATTCCAGCTTATGGTCAGACATGGAGCGAGTGGAGCTGTGGGGTATGTTCAGATCAATATTGATGTATTAAGACAATTATTTTATCCTCATAGAATCACCAGGTTGGAAGAGAACCACCGGATCATAGGGTCCAACCATTCCTATCAAACACTAAACCATGCTCCTTAGCACCTCATCCACCCGTGCCTTAAACACATCCAGGGAAGATGAATTAACCACCACCCTGGGCAGCCTGTTCCAATGACCAATGAACCTTCCCATGAAATACTTCTTCCTAATCTCCAGCCTATATCTCCCCTGTCGGAGCTTGAGGCCATTCCCTCTTGTCCTGTCCCGTGTCACTTGGGAGAAGAGCCCAGCTCCCTTCTCTCTACAGCCTCCTTTCAGACAGTTGTAGAGAGTAATGGTGTCTCCCCTCAGCCTCCTCTTCTCCAGGATAAACACCCCCAGCTCTCTCCGCCATTCCTCATAGGGCCTGTTCTCCAGCCCCGTTGCTCTTCTCTGGACACACTCCAGAGCCTCAACATCTTTCTTGTGGTGAGGGGCCCAGAACTGAACACAGGATTCAAGGAGCAGTCTCACCAGTGCTGAGTACAGAGGGAGAATAACCTCCCTGGACCTGCAGGTCACACCATTTCTGATACAAGTCAGGATGCCATTGGCCTTCTTGACCACCTGGGCTCATATTCAGTTGCTGTCAACCAACACCCCCAGGTCCCTCTCCTCCAGGCAGCTTCCTAGACAGACTTCTCCCAGCTGAGTGCATCTCATCCCATTGGTCTCAGCCCAGCAGTCCAGCCTGTTCAGACCCCTTTGCAGAGCCTCCCTACCCTCCAACAGATCAACACTTCGATCAACTCATATTTCAAGGTACAGCAGTGGTCATTTTTCTTAAAACAGTAATAAACCAGTTCAGGTATTCTCTATTTTAAAAAAACTAAGAAACTTGTAATACACATGCAGACATTTCCATTGGGATGTACAGAATTCTAAGTATGTATTTTCATAAACATATACACAAGATAAAATGCAGGAAATCTGCCTGCACACTAAGTCACACATACTGCCTTCTCAGACTCCTCCTAACAGAAGCAGGAGCCACCACTCTTTCCACAGTTTCTGAAGCTACCGTGTAAAGATCACCTTATGAGTCAAGAGCTGTCAATGGCTCTGATGGTTCAGCCACTCTCAGGAGGAGTAAACTAATGTTTCTTTATAGGGAATTTAAGAGTACTTAAGAAAACCCGCTCTACTATAAGCTTCACAATTTATATCACAGTAATGGCAATGGTATAATTATCATTAAAAAATACAAAAATACAGTTAAAAGTGCTCAATAAGTATTTTCAACTGATAATTTACAGAGGAAAGGTTTTTTTCACAAAGCCCAGGAACATACCAGTAGAAACCTATTACAGTAAGTACCTATCCCTCAATGAAAAGCAAACAATGAATAACCCCTTATCTCTCTTTTTGTACAAAGGAGCTGGGAGAACTGAAATTGAGTGTGAAAGTAATGTAATTTTTTTCCCATATTGCAGGAAGAAATGCTGAAATAATTAATAGCACAGACAAGTCTAATTACCTGCATATTTATATTTACTAATTCAGTTACTAGCATGACATTGACATCATTCTTCCATTTACAATCAGACACTTTATCCAGTCTATCTCAGAAGCAATTTCCAATATCATCGTATGCTTACTGTCTTATCTTTCTTTTCAGACATTTGCGATAAAGTTATTTTTAAAACTTTAAACATCTTTTAAAATTCAAATGAAACTAAGAGATACATCTCATTACCCATGATTGCTATTGACAAAAATAACACAGTATCACAGGGCTTCTATCTCCAATCTTTACAGCCTGATCCTGAGCCACTGAAGTAACAAGAAGAAATTGTACAAAATGGAAATATCAAACTTCTACTCATGAAATAAGAGCTCCCAAAAACTATGATAATGATCCCATAATATACCTCTATAGATGTAAATTTGGAAGACTCCAAAACTCTGAGTTTAAAAAAAAAATTAACCACTTTCATTATTTAGTTTTTTCTCATTGCCATGAAATACTGCAGTATGAACCTAAGAGTCACCAGGATCTAGATGCTGAAAATCAGCAGCTTTCCCTGTGATTCCAAAACTTAGTTATTTTTATTGTTTTGGATTGAATCCTAAAGAGATCATTGCACAAAAATATTGGTACAACCCACCTCTCCAAACCTGCCTTTACAAAAGTTGTGTATTGGTATTTTGGTCCTGCAAATTCTTAAAGAGAAAAAAAAAAAAGAGCAAAACTGACAGCATAAAGCCGTGTTAGTGAATTTTAAGCTTCTTTTTCATATGTTCACAAAAGTCAGGAGTAGCTATTGGCAGCAAAAGAGAATATTGGAAGAAATATGATCCTCAGCTCACATGCAAAACTCTCAGCTTCACTGTAAAGAACTAGGGCTCAGAAGTATTTATTAATATAATTCTGTCCTCACTTGGGTCTCCTGTCATTAGACATTTTCCCTACCCCTGAAATGCTCTGATGCTTGTCTAGGTGTTAAATTGCTAATTCAAATGAAGTAGCATTTTGATGATAGGAACTATCATTTTATTTCACATTCAGTTTAAGATACTTCAGGTATCCTTGAATTCACGGAAGACAAGTCCGACAATTGGCCCTGCAACTGGGAATTGAAAAATATTATCACAAAAGAGCTTCATACGACACATAACATCCAAAATAACTTTATAATATAATACTAGAGAACCAGCACTGTCATTCTCTTTTTCCCTCTAGAATTTCTTATATACAATCATTTTACCAAAAAATAAAAACAAGTTACTATGAGACATCCAGGTACCATTTATGTCACCAAATACATATTTTCCAGCCAAAAATTCCTCCAGTTGCATCTCTTACACAAAATACAAGGTATGCTATCTATTTTGAAATTGAATTTTCTTAAAAAAAATCAAGATGACAACATGACAACTGTCACTAGGTGGTCTATGTTACACAGTATCTATTGTATTGTCAGTCAAAACTGACATAAAATGTGTTGGGGGAAAAAAACTATTCCTCTTCCTCCTATTTTCATGGCAATTATACACTTTTGGGACTACCCAGCACTTTAGCATATGCCTGTATAATTATCTCAAAGTCATACTTGACATATGGCAATTTTATGGCAATGCAGTCCAACAACATTTTCTGTCTGCTTTAGGTCTACTGATTAGAAGAAAAATGAAGATATGTGGGTTAATACTGATAATCTCAGTAGTTTATGTACATTTGATGCTTGTTCAACAGCAGCGTCTCCTCACAGTGGCTGATAAATCAACTGAAATGCCCATGAAAGAATACATACTCAGGAACGGGCACAAAGCCCTGGGCTGGGCAGGAGAAGTAGTATTATCACTGAGAATGTCCACTGGCTATGAAAGAAACTTTTAAGTGCTACACCATGAAAATGCATTGGACTTGGCACCCCTACAGCAACAACTGTACCATCCTCAGACGTGGAAGAGAAGAGAAACAGAGCAGCTGCACTACGATAGAGACAACTTCCAGTTTAAGTCCTGAACAACAGTCAGGCCTGCAAATCCTTCCATCAGAAAAGGTTTTGTCTCAAAACAGTTATATTCAAGGCTTCCCCCCGGCTGCCCCCGCCCCCCCCGGGATATTCACCTACATTTTAAATTCTCCACAAAGGGAATCAGTTCCTGTCTGTGTTTAGTACTGGAAGCTACTCATTTCATCCCCTTCAGTTAAAATGAAACTTTGAAAAACATTCAAAATTTAACCTCTAATTCTTGTTTTCTTAATTTATTCGTGATTTTTCATGATGCTTTCAATTCACGAAAAAAACTTTAGAAAGCTGCTCGGGATCCTATGCATATTGCAATGAGTGCTTTGCAACTACTATAATATTCTGAATGTTATGTTCTAATTTTTGTGAACTCACCTTATTGTCAGCAGTACACTTGGAAGAAAACTCCTGAATTCTTAATTATTGTAAAGGTATAAAATAGCCCCAAACTGCATGCTGGGATCATCATTTATCCCTAGTTCTGCATTAGTTTAATTTCTTTAATTGAAACTAATTTTTACCTAACCCAGGAAGCTAGATCCCTTGATTCAGAGACCACATCGATTTAATCCAAATTGCTCCAGATATAAGCTCAAGTCATTTAATGAGATGAGCTATACCACTATGCATTGCTGTGCCTCAAAGGAATCTCATTAAAATTTGGAAATAACACTATTATTAAACACTTTTTCCTGTGAATACTTTTTAAAAATTATTTAACAAGATCTATAGCAAACAGAGTAGCATCTATTATTATTTGATGAAAAATCTTATCCAATTTTCTAACCGCCCTAGTTTTGCATCTCTCACAAAGGAACAATGAACTCACTTACTGGGCTCTATGGAAATGCAGAAACTCCTTTGACACAGATTTTCAGGCCTTCTCTGCAGCACATGGAGAACAGAACTTTTCCCCTACTACCCATAACTTGTCAGTTTTTCATTCTTCTCGTGTTTTGTACAGGATAGTGAAAACAATATCTATCAGATTAATAGACTGATAAGTTATGTGTTGTTCCTCCAGCTCCTGACAGGTGGATATGTCTCAAGAATGCAGAAGTCATGCATGAAACTATAGATTTGGTTTAATGTTTTAAAAAGGAGGTCTAGATGGGAAAGCTGAGAAGTCTATCGACAACAACATATTTTCCCTAAGTATCTCTCTACACGCCTATTTTCACACTCACATTCACACAGGCACAGTTGAACTTTAGGCAGGTCAGTTGTTTTGGCAGCTTGAAATAACCACAAATCCTCACAGAATCCAAAGACAGCCACATGATAATAACGAAGAGTAAAACGACAGTAGATGCGTTTATGAGTAATTCATGGATCATATATATTGCTCTGGCTGCTGCGCTGGAAGGTACTGCACTTTCTCTTTTTGTTGCAGAATTCATTGTCCTACAGCTTTCACTTGTCTTGAAATAATAAGAAAAAAAATGGCTTTAGCTGCAGAACAGCAACATTCTATTTCAGTTATAAATAAACTTAGTGGGAGATAAAAATAGGCCATGATGGAGATTCCAGCATTCCTTCCAAGTACTCAGCTTGAACCAGTCAATACAATTTCCCATTATCTAAGAATCAAGTTAAAAAGTGATACTTCTAAACTCTGTAGAAAGAAGCCTGTATGCTCGCTCTTTCTTCTTTTTTTTTTTCCTTTTGGTGAAAAGTGTTACCACTGTTCCGGGAGACTGATTTTTCTTACTGTAAAATTCACCTTTACAATTTGTACCTTGAAATCAGAGACTTCTGCTAATCGTAACAGAACTGCATTTCATTTGTGACTGTTAATCTGAATCCAGAAAGCCAAATTACATGGATAAACCCTTGGAAATGTCTTGCTCTACTGGAATATTTTTTATTTTTCTTGACAAAGTAACCATAGAGAACTGATGCTGCAGCTAAACCAATATTGCTTCATTCATATGTAAGCATGACACAAAAATTAATTTTAGATATTCAATCCCCTGAAGTGTGGTATAAACACAGCCAAAGACATAGAGGGGGTTGTAAATAAACATCCCACATACATTGATATATTTGCACATACATATCAATGACACATCAAACTGATATGGAAAAATCTTCTGGAATGAAAACTGCTGAATAAGTGTAGAACATCCTTCTGATGTACAATCAATTCCATGTGCTTTTCAAGAATTTCATGGGGCTGGAGCAGGTTTGAAATGTGTCCTACATCTTACACAAAGGATGAAAACTTGCTCCCTTCTTTAAACATCCCACGTTTCGGAAAATCTAGGTATTATACTTTTCCCTGAATTATAAAAGCTACACATCTCTTCATCCACCATGTTAGTGAGATGCACCAAAAAAAGAAAGCATTAACATAATTAAAAATAAGCACCCTTCCCACTTCTGTTTATTAAACCAAAATATAATTATCAGAGACATGCTGTACTGGATGTTGCCTTTGCAAACAGACGAGCCCAGCATTGTAAACAGCCTGCTTCCTAACTGTGTATGCATATTTATGTGCCCATTTGTAAACATTTTATTTAGCTGATTTTCAGTCATCATTTTCTAAGATTTTAAACACGGTTTAATTAAATTCCGTGGACTTACAAACAATTAGCATGCACTCATTTTGGAATAGTCTCAGTAGCCAAATGTTTGGCAATCATAAATTGTAAATTAATAAGAAGTTAAGATAGAGAGGCCGTAACTTATCTCAGTGAAAGTAGCATAGTAAGTGCATTGGTAAATGAAGTTATTCCAACTTCAAGAAAACAGCATATTTTTTTACCATTTTGTGAGATTCCCGCTTCAACAAGTACTCAAAACAACCAGAACTGGCTTGCTTACTCTGGCTCCGCAAAGATGGTCAATGTTCGGTCTT
Organism: Coccyzus lansbergi; assembly: GCA_033558105.1. Taxonomy (NCBI): domain Eukaryota; kingdom Metazoa; phylum Chordata; class Aves; order Cuculiformes; family Coccyzidae; genus Coccyzus; species Coccyzus lansbergi. The sequence goes on from JAUMJK010000675.1 coordinate 1,914,577, forward strand.
CAATGATGAAAACTGAGCTCTCATGTGTTGAAGAGAACTCATTAAATAAATAACTCTAGAATAATAGCAGCAAACATACAAGAAATGAGGGTTAGGATGGTAAAAGAATAAACTCTTCTTTGCTCAACATCCTCCTTGTAAACAACATAAAGCTACAGATAACCTCAGAAAACCTAAGTGAGCAGGCCAGAAGAAAAAAAGTAAATGAAAATATGTCTAAAGACTAAAATCAAAGGAGAGAAGGATGTAAATGCCATCAACAAGGCTGACTGTTTAGTAATGCCTCTTTGTTGTATATCCATATGGTGCTGCAACAGGAGGGAGAATCCCTCCGTGACCTGAGTCCCCTTCCAATAAGTCCCTCTGTCCATACATGGATATCTCCCAAGCAGTGATATTCACCAGCACTAGTGAAAGAACAACTCTTTTGTAGGCTTTTCCCAGGTATTAAGTGGTTTCCCTCTGCCTTCCAGGAATCTGCTTACACACGTCAACATTTCAGGTTTTGAAGAGGATAATAAGGCTGGTTCTTATAAGACGCAACATCTACCCTTCAGGTATCCTCAGCATAACAAGGTAAAGTCACCTTGAAATTCTCACCTCTCAAGTCTAATTCCCTTAGCCATTTGACTTCTTACAACTGGTAGAGATATTCTTAATTTCAAGCATAATTCTTTGGTTAATTTTTTGAAATTGGGCCTATGTTGGTGTTCCAACAGCAGACTGATCTGAAGCTGCTCTGCAAATTGTGTTTGAATATTTTAAAGCCTGAATGAATCCTGTACTCAGATGTTCAGGAGTACAAAATACCAGTCTAAAGAACAGACAAGAGAAGTATATGAATGTAACGGCTCATTTTCAAAAGGAGCTAGATGAAAAACCCAGACTTGGAAGACAAAAAAAAAGCCCCACCCAGATGGAGCAAATTACTATGCAAGCAAAGGGTATAAGCATTGGATCAATCTTTTCAGTGAAGTCAGCAGAGAGATCTCTCAACAGGAGTGTGATGAGATAAGGAATTAAGTTTCTTTGTGAACAATATGGGCCTGAGAGATACAGGAGAGAGATCAGCAGAAGAGAAGATAAGGGTAAAGACTGAAGGAAAGTTAAAAATTTAAAGAAAAGTATTATCTATTCAAGATTTAACCACATAGGAAATCATAAAGTAGAACTTAGTTTTAATCACCTCAATATTGCAATCTGAAATCAAGGAGGTTTTTAAAGCAAGATAGCTTAAAAGAACATTCACAAACCATCTCTCCGTCATTCTAAATGACTAAGCACAAAATTGCACAGAACCAGACACTTTGTCTGTCCCTAAAGCCTCCAATCCCAGCGACTCTTGTGCTCTAGGCAATCTTTCATGACACTTGGCAAAGTTTCCACTAATTGTCATGCATCTTAAGGATATTGGTCAGTGCTTAATATTTCCATTAATACAATCGCATACGAACTAGCCTGTCCGTAATTTTCTCTGATGGAAGGTCAAATGTTTCCTCTCGGAGCTCCTGCTGTTACAGGTGTTTCTGCAAGGCTCTACAGATGCCACATCTCTTTTGGTTCACAGCACCTCGGGGTACGTGGGCACTCACAAAAACTGCTGGACATGGAACTTTGGGTACTTATTTATGTGCCTATGAAAGTTAAATGACAAGTATTATTTAAAATTTTATATTGAACTGGTCTTTACAAATACGCATTATTAATAGGACAACGGTCTGAATTTATTCCAGTTGTTTAGTTCCAGTAATTTGATTATAAGAACTATATTGCAAGGCCCTGTTGTAGAATCATAGAATCTCCAGGTTGGAAGAGACCCATCGGATCTTCAAGTCCAATCATTCCTATCAAACACTACAGCATGTCCCTCAGTACCTCGTCCACCCATCCCTTAAACATCTCTAGGGAAGGTGAAGTTATGTATCATTATACAGGTGAATGTTATGTATCATTATGCACCACCACACTTACTATTAAGACAACCACAATGAAATAGTAATATTTATATTAGTTAGAGATCTTACAGTAAAATATTTAGAAGTTAGCATACATCCATTAAAGTCAATGGTAATTAAGAAATAGAGATAGAAAGGATTACTGAGGCAGCTCTTCAAGCTACAAGTTCATTCTTGTCTGTATTCAACTTGAGAAAGTTTGGTGACATCCATTCTGCATTGGAATGTCATAAAGACAATTATGCAGCAAAGGGACAGCCAGCACTGGGTCAGTAGGTACTGAAAAATAGATTTTTGGAGTTGTCAGCAAAAATGTTACACTAAAACCTGTGAGCATGAATAATAGTACCCTAAAGAAGGATATAAATACAGAATAGAATACAAAGCAAAATGATATCAGTATGACTCTACGAGCGATTTGGGACATTCTAGAAACATAAGGACAAATATCATATTGTCAGAATAAGCATCTGAAGAAGGACAACATATTACAGACCGAAAAAAAAAATCATAAAATGCATCAGTGTCATTGCCTACAGTAACAAATGAAGTAGAAATATATATAAGGTCTAATACTGAACCGGGCACAGCATGTAACCTTATGACAATGTTTGGAAAGGGTTGTCATATATTTCAACAAGGAAAAATTCATCTACAAGTATGACAGACTTCCAGATAACTCTTTCTTTTTCAAGGCTTCTTAGCTGTTCACAAATTCCCCTTCGCCTCTCCAGCTTTCTAAGAGACACTTTTCTGGTGTTATATGCATGAAGGAAAACAAAATTATGTTACATTACTCAGTGAGAGAGAAAGAGTGAAGACCCACAGGACCACTGAGCTTGCTGCTTTGCCCATCCCAGGACACTGTCAGACTCCTCCGCTACACACACTGGCTGTAAAAACATTCTAGACAAAACCTCATTTACCCAATGGGTTCTCCAGGGAAATGCATTTCCTTTTACTACAGCATCGCTAGAGCAGGACTGAGGACCCTAATCTGGGCTGTTCAGGGTCATCTGCCTCCCAAAGGCTGCAGGTGACTCAAGCTGGCAGTAACTAGATTTGACAGTGAAGAAAGGATTAGCCTTTGGTACTGAGCCTGGGGATTTCTTCCTTCTCAAGAGTAACTAAAATGATATCTTTTAAAATAGTAATCTATAACAAGACAGATGTTTTAAAGCTACTGAAACTGAAGAAAAAGCAAATGGAAAATGACAGCTAAAATTAAAAATTGGCAACTGTTCTTGAGCTAATCTGCAGATTCAAAATCGTTAATTGCCAAAAAGATTGAGATTGTGATGGACTTGGGGCATCTTTTGCATTGCTGAAGTAATGCAGGGAGAGATGTCACAGAGTCTTTGGAGCAGCAACCTGTTACTTTCATTCTCCTGAGAATGAGTATATCAGACTTTGGGAGAGAAAACAAGCTGGAAGTTTATGTTTTTGAAATGAAACACTGAAGACAGTATTGATAATGATGACAAAGAGTAGTGTTCTTAATACTGGGACATAATCATAGCCAAGCATTGGTCGTAAGCATTTCCTATTGGAGGATTAAAACATGCATTCAAAACTGAATAGGCAAAATTTAAATTCTTCTAAGTGCACAGCACTAAGAATAAGAGAAAAAAAGAACGGTTCTAAATGGCATATCTTCTGAACTCAGCTCATACATTCACATACAGCTCTATCATTGAGTCCTACTATTTAATCTGCCTCCTCAACTTTTCCACTTTTAAACTGAGACTACTAAAGCTGCAGGTTTGCTTGAACTTGAGCCATCCTGTCCTCTCCCCACTACACTGAAGATGTTTCTTACCCTTTAACAAGTGAAAAATTTCATTACGCAAGACTTCTCATGGAGAAAATTCTTCATACAACTGACACCTTGTGAAAATACTTTACTCAAAGAGAGGGCAGTTAACAACCAAGAGAGAAACAGATAATAAACTATCATCATAGCAGAATGCTCCAGTAAAAGATTATCCAAGGAGATAACAGGATCAGAAAATTAGACTGTGGTAAGAATCTGAAGCTTATCATGCTGATTTAGCTAAATATGATATAAATTCCCTTGAGTATGACAAGATACCAAATGATCAAAGAATCAATATTGATCAAAGAATTTACATTGATCAAATCACCAGAGACTAACTTATCAGCAGGTAAATACAAAAAGTACAAATAACTCCTCAGTAGATTTCAGTACAAGACATGCTGTAAATGGGTAATTAAAAAGTGACAACGGGAAGGCTAAAGGAAACACAGAGAAGACTTGGAAAAAGGTAACAAAAGGAAACACTTCGAAGGCACAAATAAAATAACAGATGCCCATTAACAAGGAAAAGAATGACAGGCAAGTAATAACCCTATCAAAAAGGAGCTGAATTGAAAATCTAATTATCTAGAATCTATTACAAGACACAAGCTGAGACAGAAGCCTAAAAGCCTATTCTGTTCCCCTGCATAGCTCACATTGTTGTAGTATCGGAGCATCTCAAGTCGCTCCATGCATCTATTCTCACAACACTCTTTGAAATGAAGCAATCTTGCTATTGCTTTTTAAAGAACAGAGAACTGTGGAATGTCATGCTAAGGCCAAGCTCCCCAGAGGAGCTTGTGTCTTGCTTTCATTGATGCAGTCCAGATGTTCAGATGAAAATCAAACATTAAATCTGTGAGAAAACAGGGAACTGCATCTAAGTCCTTTTCTTAATTGAGCCAATCTTCTCAAACTAAGACAAAATTCTTCCCCTAGAAGGCAACAGTGCTAGGGATGGGTAAGGCAGGTCTGGAAGGTAGCATTGTCCCTCATCAAATTCTTCTCATTGCTAATATTTTTCCAATATTATTGTTTTGGGGATTTTTTTTTTTAAAAAGATATATATACACATACATATATACACACACGCATACATATATACACACACGCATACATATATACACACACGCATACATATATTTATAAATGAAGCTACAACAGAGAAAGGACTGGAAGCAACAAGATAAAAAAAATGACTCTGGGGACATGCAGTAATCAAGATAAAAACAAAATGTAATCACAAAACACCACAGCAAATATATCTAAAGGCCACTGCTGAAACAAACTTGCCCTGAAGAATTTAAAAAAAAAATAAAAAGGAGGGAAAAGCCTCTCTTCAGCAATAATACTAAAGCCAGATAAAAGCTGCTGGGCTATCCTTAATCCCATGGAGTAATTTTTCACACTCATGGACAGCAGCATCTTCTCCTAGAAGCAGCAATTCTCACTCCTGTAGAGCTACCACTCTCCTGCACTGGGGCACGATAGCTCTCATGCACAGCAATCATAAATACATGGTACATATACACCAGTGGCAACCACTGATAAATTAACGTCATGGATTGTCCTACCCCACTGGCATCTCTATCTCTTATGATTTAGATCCATTTGCTCCTCATCCCTCATTTGCTGTTAATTCATTAAACCACTATTGTATTATTTTCCATCAGCATTCTCCCTCATCTTTTCACTCTTCGGGGGATGTTTTGCTACAACGCTAAGTGATGAAACCACAGCCTTTCCACTCTTCTGGTAATGGCTCTGCTTTTCCATGGTTAGCACCGAGGTCCTTACCTACCCCTGCCAAGAGAAATGTGTTGCTTAAACAGTTGGTGTACATGAAAGAAAAAAATAAATAAATAAACCACAAAAACAAAACCACAAGGGGAAAAATAAGGTATAAATGCAGCCCAAGAAAGAGGAGAAACAGCACAGAACACAATTAGCTGACAGAGTCATTGCCAACAGAATGAAACAAAGAAAAGGAAGCTGTATTTAATGAGAACATTCAAGAAGAAGCATCGCTGGCACTCTCAGACCCATTACAACAATAATCTTTCTGATCCAGTTTCCACCAAAAGCCACAGTACTAAGCAGAATTCAAAAAGTGACAATGGGTTTTAGAGAATGAGCAGTGAAAGCTTTCATAATGCTGCAATACTGAATCTTGTTTGAGTGGCAGGTGGACACCAGATTGCATCAGTGCACCTGCAGATAACAACTCCAGGTAAGAGTCAGCATAGAGGCCACCAGTAAGCAGTTGCCAGCACAGCCTCCAGAGCCTTAGTAGTAAAACAAACCTTTCATATAACTACAGCAATAAATATACGTCATTGCCAGATTAAAGCTCTCACAGAAAATGCACTTTTTAATTTTAAAGCCAGCATTAAGGTACCTCAGTCTTGCCTCTGAGCTCTACCTCTGTTGCCTGCTTGAGCTCCCTGGCACCCTACCACCACCCAGCCAATCCCATTTCTGAGGCGGGTTCTCACAATCCCTTCATTAAAAAGTCAAGAAATGTGTTATCTGTGTGCCAAAAGGCATAGATATATACAGAGGAGATATCCAGTGCTTCAGGTTATCGCTGGAAATTCAATGGGTTGATATTTTTTACCTGCACACAGGGCTAAAAAACTGGTGAAATCTCTCAAGTAAGTACTTTCAGTAAACTGAATAAAATTAAATGTCAACATATTTTTTCAAACACTAACAAAATTGGGTAAATTTGGATTGTAATCAGTGTGTTTAAAATTTCTTGATTTTTCAACTTCTTGCTCAAGAGTTCAGGATAAAACACTGAAATTGCTAGTCCATAAGAAACTTCAGTAATTCTGTTGGTCAACTCTATTGTTTGTTAAAAAGCCTTCCTTAAGAAGGGCTGTATCAGAAGAAAAAGAACTTAATCCCATCATTCTAATCCATCACTGTAATCAACTGGATCATCTGGGAGAGTTCAACCATGATAGGCTGTAGCAATGTACCTCTTGCTGGCACTATTAGCACTCAGCCTAATTTCAACTGAGAGCAGCAAATATGAACAGATGGGAGCCTACTTCACAGCTCAATAGATATAACTTCTGGAGTAGAATCTAGAAATTCATGTGAATCCTGCTAACTCTGTGATCACTTCAGCCAAAGTGGCATCCTGCTGTCATTCACATCAAAATCCCATTGAAAAAAAAAAAAAAAAGAGAGAAGATGGAGAACAGGGAAAAACCTATTACGTCCTGTATGTGACACCTCACATTTGTTTGAGAACATGAGATAAAACAGATTCAAAATTTCACCCTGTAAGCCTCTGATATGTTAAAAATATGCTTATCTAATACTGGTCATTCATACACTGAAGAATGGCAAATTCTGCACAAATTTCCAATGTGAGTTCAGTTCTGAAAGAGGCAACACAGCTGCATCAACACAGTGTTGGACCTGCCTGTTTTGCTGAAAGGAATCCAAAATGCCCTGTAATTAATGTTATCCACTTTTACACTCCTGGTAAGCTTTCCTGACTTTGCTGCCGTATTAAGGAGACCTTGTCTGCAAACCTCTTCCTTGTTAAATACATCCACAGAAGATGCTGAATTTGAGATACGTAAAAGTGAATACAGGGGAAATCTGACCTTTCTCTCTGCAGTCCCTTTTCTGACAAGAGAGTGACAAATATAAACCTTGACATTGCAAAACAATACCAAGGCTAAATTCATTTTCACGTTACCTTTCTACTTTTTCCTACCCAAGGTGCTAAGGATATTATGTACAATATTAGTATATACTCACAACCTGTGTAAATGATTGGTAAAGCAGTGACTCCCAATGTGACAATTCCCTAAAGTTTCTAATGACATCAGAAATTAAACTAGAAAGAAGAAGAAATCCATCTTTTCCTTAAGAAGAAATCCTGTTTGACCAATGGAGAAATACAGCAAATCAATAGACTTTCTTGAATAGTCTTACACAACATAAGTTTTGTTCCCACTCTATAGAATACATAAGAGAAGCTTTCCTGATAAATTAAGCTTCTTAAATAATTCTTTTTTACTAATTCACAAACAGATATCTCAAAAGCTCTATCTAGTTAAAAATCTTTTAGGGATGCAAACCAATGTATAAAATAAGTATTGTGTAAATTAAGGGCTAATAAATAGTTTCACATTCTTATAAATTAAATGCTTATGAAACACACGCTTGGTACTACAGCAGCAACATGTACCTTTATATGCAGTAGAATATAGGCAGTTGCATTTAATTTGCATCTAGTAGCACTTAGCGAAAAATACATTGAGTAAGGCAGACTGTCTATTCTTAACCAGAAGATGTTTTTATCCCTTCACATGCCCAATTAGATGAAAAAATAATTACTCGTTAGAAGTTAAACATACATGTGTGTGTATGTATAAATGTATGTGACGGTGTGTCTTCTGACAACTAGTAAGAAACCAGGGCACCAGCGCAATGCAGTATTTCTGGGGAATGTTATATTTCAAATTCTTTCTTACTGCAAACAGCAACAAAAGAAAAAAATCCCACTCTTCACTGCTCTTTCATATAAATCAACAAAGAAAAAACCCACAGTTTAGCTCATAAATATTCTTCAGTCAGTTCTCTGAAGCACAGTGGGGTAAAACTGGTTAATCATAGATGCATGAGACAGCGTAATGTACAACCATCCCTATATTTTTATTTATAATTATTTCAACAGATTTGAAGCTATAGAAAGGTAGTCAGGTGTTGGTCAGGAGACAGATATCTCAACCCTTGTGAGCACTTCCAGAAGCAAATACTAGTGACATTTTGCTCCAGTCACCGTCTTGTTGTAAAGCATGAGACTTCTTGAGCTAAATGGCATGATCTGTAAATAGGGAGGAAACTGCTGACTCAAAATAATCCTTCGCACAGACCATAATACATTAGCAGAGGGAAAATAAGATGTTGCCAGCACAGGTTACAAATTGATGATGTCAGTATTAAGTTACACGGCTCTTCCTGACTCAAATGAAGACCCATTTTCTTTTCCCAGTGTTCACACAATCTTACTGATCTGCAAGAGGCTGAAAGAGCTTGAGTCCTTCAGGCTTTCAGGGAAAGCCCTCAGTTGACTTTTATTGACTTAGATATTTTAGCAACATTTTTATTCAGAATTATAATCAATGGAAACAGACAAATCAGCTTAAGAAGGAGTGCTCAAGAGAACTCCACTGTGTGTTCAAAACTGAGAGAACGTAACTTGTTGATCTCAAAGAAATGTGAAATAAATAGTCTTTGCTTAACTTTTACCCACTGAGATTTCCAGAAATTACTTCAACACATACTTTTCTCTTACTAGGTATTTCTCTAGTATGGTGTCAGTGCCATTAGTCAAATGTTTCTGGATTCATCTTGATTAAAACAGTAGCTCAGTCTGAGTTATAAGACAGAAGCAAAATTCCAGACACTTCCTCTGATGCACCAAAGAGCACTGCATTTATTGTGTTAATATAGGACCGTTCATGCAGCTCATGAACAGCAAGCTTCACACACTATAATCATTGCTCCAGTACTTCAGAAATGATCTGTACATATCCCTGAGCTTAACCCACATCCTGGGCTCACGTACACTAGCCACTCTTCCTACATCTTGCTTTTTGCACGTCATTATCAGCATGAGTAACCACCTAGAAACGAGTAATTGCCCACAGTAAGCAAACTGGAAGGGAACTCCTGAACTCAGACCATCTTTGTAGCCTAGCAGGCGCTTTTTGTACACTATCCTCCAGAGTACTGGAGGTTTATAAAGTGATTTACCATGCTGTAAAAGACTGGTCCAGAATAGTTCGAGGGCAACCCTATAAGGTGATTCCCAGTGCAATAGTTTGGGATATGACAAGTGTTTTGAGTACACAATGCATCAAACACTCTCAGTTGAGAACAAGATTTCAGTTGCCAACCTATTGTCCAGGGGGGCTCTGTTCTGCAGGGTCATTTTGCTCCTACAAGAGATTTCTTGTATGTCCCCAGTCAAGAGGTTGTGTGAGATTCACAGGGTCTCTCTGCAAGGAGGCTTTGAATGGGTTGTGCCCTGTCTCAGAAGTTCTTCATCAGACACAGTGCAAGCACAGAGAGAGAAATACTGCTTAGATTTGCAAGACTTGTTCACTTGAATGAAGAAATTAAAATCCTTACCAAAAAAAATCCCCAAGTAATAAGATCTGCCTCTGACTCTTTACTTCCAAGGAAAGAGATTTGGAGACCTAATTCAGATCCCTCTTTCCTTTAAGAGGGTATTTTACTGGGAAACAAGGAATCTGTTGAACCCAAGCATAGGGGGGAAAAAAATAACAAATCATTAGGAGAGTAATACAGAAAGAAAAATAGCAGCTCAAAGAAATCTCATTTGAAAACCTATTTGACTGAGAAAAAGCTGAGAGCTTTACATAAATAAATAAATAAAACGTGGGAGGAAAGATGCTATTAAATGCAAAACCAGAAAAAGGAACTTGTGAGAAAACAAGTTGTAACCATATAAAATCCCCTTTCCTTCAGAAGCACATACACATAAGGAGGCTTTGCATGACGACAAAAAAAAAAGCCAAATCATATACTGAATATACAGTAAATTTTACACCAGTAGCAAAGAGACAAAAATCCATTCCATCAGAAATGTATTTTTTTTTCCCCCACAGGAAAAAAAATAAAAATTTTGATTTGCTTTTCTCACTTCTGCTGAAGGGTACCGCTGCCCAGATACAGCCATAAATACTGTAAGAATTCTTTTCTTCAGTCTCCTCACAAAACATCTGTGTACATGGAACCAAACCCAGCATGTTTATCCCCTGTGCTTCTTTATTTCAGATAAAAGGTAACTATTGTTATTACACACTTCCCAGGGGTTTGCTGTTCTAACCCCACACACTCCATTCCTACACAAGGTTTCCTTCTACTCATTTTCTTCTGACAACCCTGGAACTGCCAGCAATTGACTTTTCCACACGTTGATAAACCTAGATTAGTTTAACTGAATGAAAACTACATTAATTATTCTGTATTTATGCTTTTGCAAAGCAAAAAAAAATTCCTACTTTTAAACCAGGAAGGAACACGAAACATCCTACAGCACTTTTCTTAAGATAATAATTTACTTAAGTTAAAACAAAAGGAAGAAGGCAATCACTTCTTAGTTTTATTAGATGTAATCTAGATACTAACCAAAAGAGAGTGGAATATATTGCTTTCAAAAAATAAAAAGTCAGTAGTGGGTAACAGGCAGTAATTCCAGAACCTGTGTTCAACATATAGTGACCAGAATGGGAGCTCTAGCTCTTTTAGAATCATAGAACAACCAGATCGGAAGATACCCACCGGATCATTGAGTCCAACCATCCCTATCAAACACTAAACCATGTCCCTCAGCACCTCGCCCACCCAATAATCAGCTGCTACCAATTTACTTATCTGTTTTCATGGATTTTTATAATAAGTAACCAGATGCACACTAATCATTGTAACAGTTCAAACTTCTGATCAGTGCCAAATTGAAAATAAATTTATCAAGTGAAACATTCCTTTTGTTTGTCTTATACAAACACCAAAGTTTGAATTATTTCTTAACAGTTCACTACTTCTCAGATCTCATATACTACATAAATATTCATAAATGTAATAAACACCAAGGATGACTTTACCAAAGATTTTTAAACAGATTGCAAAGCAGTGTGTTAAAGCTCTACCACACTGCACTGACTCTGCAGCAGAACCATTAAAGTTCTGCATCTCTATATCCATCCTGCAAAGACCCATAAATACATCTCTGTACACAACTCCACCAAGAAGACCAAATTTATGGTATCTTCAAAGCGATTGATAGTAAGTAATAAGAAATACAATTCTACACAAAAGATGCTTCAGTTTTTATATCAAATCAAGCAAGCCTCACAGACGGCACAATTTAAGTTCATAATCACATTTTGCAGTCTCACTACCACCCTGATCCACTACAGTTGTGTCCAAACAAAAATGTGATGGAATACTCCCTCTATGAGCAGTTTCCTGCTGTGGCAGGAAGGGTTTACCTGGGATGAACCAAGGAGGTCATCCTCAGCAGACTCAAAGCCAGGAAAGGGGCAAGTAGGAGAAAAACCTCACGTAACAGTGCAGTTTGTGGCTGGGAGCTGGCAGCCAGAGGACATGTCTGCCATCTGCCACCCACCAGGATTTCCTTGCTTTTTGCCTCATCCCTTCCACATGGTGCTGATTGCTCAGAAGAGCTGATCCCAGAAAGACTAGGTGCATGAAAGGGACTTGTAGAGTCTTTAGGATAGGGGAGCAAACATCTAATGATGATTTTTCTTAATGCAAACAAGGTAACAGAAAAGCTCCTTGTGTAAGAAAACAGAAAATTTGCAAAATATGTAAATTGAGCCTAACAAATACTCTCCCTAAACATCAGTTTAAGGTAATTTTACCTGTTAATTACAGAGGGTAATCTCTCAGGGAAAAGCAGAACAAAACTAGTCTTCCTAAATGCAACCAAATCCTCCATCTATGAGACCCTCAGAGCGCAAGTGTTTACAGAAACACATCTCCATTACTTCAGAAGCAGGAGCTACTAAGTTCTTCAAATTCTGTACTCCATTGACCCATGCCCCCTGCAGTAATATTTCTCTATTCTGCTCTCGTATTTTGCACATATCTCTCCACAAAAGATAATTATTTTTCCTGTTCCCTCAGCACAGAAAAGTCAGCAGGGAAGACCCTCTTCATCAGAATTTTATATTCAAATGTAGTGCAAAGACTTGAATACAAAGACAGCTTGCATCTACATGTTTTATTCATCCTCATAAACATGATCCATCTCTTAAAAGCATTTTTTTCTCCTTATCTGTTTCTTAAAATGGAGAAAAGATGAAGCTAGCTTGCAAGTACAAGATCCAGATCACCACACAGTTTAGCTCTGCAAAGCTTTAAAGTCTTCTGTGCTTAAAATCAGCATATATAATTTTTTTTATATTCGTCATGTAACTGCAGTAGCCAATTGTCCCTGACAAGTCTTAATTTAAATATTTTTAGATATGTTTTCTAGGTTTTAGAGAAGAAAATAAAATGAAGTATCAGTAAAAGAAAATCTGTTGCCATCGCTGTGTATTTTAACCATCTTCCTGTCCTTGAACTGTCCTTTCAAGGTGATCCTTAACCAGTCCTATAAAATCAACACACTCTATTCTTACAGAAAGACAGCTAATAGGTCGCATAAAGTTACAGTGTTTCCTCAATTTTCCAGCTGAATTCAAACCTGTTCAAGAGTGATTTGTAGTACAGCATATGATTTCTAGAAGGTGCTTCTTTTAGTAGATATTATTAGCTTTGAAACCATGCATAAACTGTCAGAAGGTCAGAGAAGGATAAAAACTGACAGTAAGTGGCTCAAGTAAATGACGGTAAATACATCGAACAATCTGTTTAATACAGGCACTACATGAGTCAGTAATGTCACCTCTTCTCTGTAAGGAAAGTTAAATGTAGACAGGAAAATACCAATTTTTGAAACTCAAGGGCAGCAAGTTTTGTTTATGTGAAAGAACAGGGAAAGGAGGAAAAACAATGCAATTAATCAACTGGCAAGTCATTACAGCAAATTCTGCAACATGACAGCGACATGCAGAGCACTCCCATATCCAACATCCTCACCTCAGGAATTCCAGTACTTCTGTTTCTGAAATAAACATATCTGTAGTGGTAACTCTAAAAATTATGCATTAAAATTAGATGCTGTGACATACTCCAAGCAGGACATAAATAACTCTTACTTCCCATACTACAGCTTTTGTTTGAGGCCTTGCTAACACAAGGACCAAGACTCAAACTCCTGCTTGTACAGGTGCAAAGAAGTTGAAAAAGAGCTTATCTATCATCTAATTTTTCCAAAACTGAGCTGTTTCCATGATGGTTAGTATTGCCTATAAAGAACTCTTTAAATCTATAGCTGCAGGTTGGAGTCCAAAGGTGCAGAGTGATCATCTTGGGCTGGTCTGGGAGCACATCAGGTGTCACACCTCACTCTGCCTTGCCTTTTGCCACTATCCTTGAAAAATGAGAGCAGATGCTCTGTAGGGAATTCCCCTGGAGAACTACTCGATTTTACTGAAAAAATACCATCACAGATGCAATGCTGCTACAAAGAGTTTTAGCTCAAGTGGATGATGCTTATTTTGTATAGCTCCTGTAATATTTTATGTCTTCAGAGAAGAAGCTGCTTGTAAAATCTCCAGCAAGGTGTGTCCCAAAATCCACAGGTCTTTGAAGAAGAGGGGACTGATCCACAAGAAGGGTTCTAGACTTCACCACACCATTATTTCTGACATCATATGTTGTTAGATATTACATTACATATCTGGAGACAGGACAAGAGGGAGTGGCCTCAAGCTCCACCAGGGGAGGTACAGGCTGGACACGAGGAAAAAAATGTTCCACAGAAAGGGTCATTGGACTCTGGCAGAGGCTGCCCAGGGAGGGGGTTGACTCTCCTTCCCTGGAGGTGTTTAAGATGCAGGTGGATGAGGTGCTGAGGGACATGGTTTAGAGATTGGTGAGAGTGATTGGACTCAATGATCCAGTCTCTTCCAACCTGGTGATTCTATAATTCTATAATTGTAACTTGTTGATGTTCTAGCAGGACTGAACTTCAAATTGCTACGTCTATACCTACATATTACCTGAAATCTACTAGTAGTATTTAATAGTTATAATCTTCAGTAGAAATACTTGCCTGCAAGTCAAGAATTGCTCTACAAATTCTCTTGAAAGTTGCCTTCAGTTTACTGTAAACACAACATCTTCAGTGAACTCAGATACCAAGTGGCTACTAGGAAAAGGGAACCTTGATTATTTTTATGAAGTTAGTCAGGGTTAAAAGGTCAGCTTATACATAGCCTAAATTTTAAATAAGTTTCTATGCAAAGAACAGAGTAGAAGCCTTTTTATATAGCAATCTGACTTCTTATACAAAGAAATAACTACCTTTAGTCTAATAGCTTCCTTCAATTTTTTTTTCCTATTACTTTGAACCGTATTATTGAGTCCCCTATAAAAAAAAAGAGTTCACAAAGTTTGTATGTTATTGTCTTCTATCAACAAGTCCTTTATACAAACATATATTGTGAAGAAACAGGAGGGTGAAAAACATACTGCTCTTTCAGTTACACAGCAGCTTTCTAAGCTCAGGCTAGAGAGTCACACCTAGAGTCACACCTAACCAGAAGATAGGATGCTGTGAACACCAAAAAACCCTCCTAACTTTGAAAAGTAAAAACTAGACAAAGAGAAAAACTTACATGTGGTAGAATTTCTATTGGCAAAATACTCATTTATTCCATTGTTAATACGTAAGAAGAGATTTATTTGCAAATTTGAATTTGATTTCAGAACATTAAAAGCAAAGTACACTGAATAATTTAAGCTTTAATGTATTTCCTTGACTGGAACATGTTCTCTTGAGAGCCATGTAGAAGAATCAGTTTACATTGTGCAAATGGACAATAGTGAAGAAAGATTTCCCTAAACGCAACACGTCAATACAATTTACAGTCTCTGGCTTTATATAAACTACTATAAACTTGTTGTTCATATTTTGGCTAATGTAAAACTCTTGTAGCTGAACCAGAATAGCATTCAATTCTTATGCTCGAATAATTTGATCATTGGAAGGAAACAAGAAGTATCTAACACATGGGTGGAGAAGAGACTTCAAATAATTAATCAGAATTAGAAAAGAATGATAAACTAGTTCTCTGATACTTTGAAATAAATTCTGAATGCAGTACAAAGTGGTTGCAGGCTCTTCAAATTTAATCAGTAACTTCAGCATGAATACTAAAATATTGTAGCTGTATTTCATAGACCAGGACAATAATATTCTCTTTGGGTTCTTACCATATGCAAACTGAAGCTACAATTTAAGCAAACAAAGGCCTATTAATCTGAAACTGCACAAATTCTGACTCCTCTAGTCTTTATATAATACCAGAGGTGCACCACTGCAAGAGACGAATTTCGCTTTACTTCAGTCTTTATGACTAAAGAGGCAATAAAGAAGATTCAGCCAAAGAAAAGAAAGTTTTTCACCTTCATTAACAAGTCAGATGTTTGCTAAAGCTATAACGAGGAGCGAATGCAAGTTAAAAGCATCAGTCACTCTCTGTTAGAAATTTGCAGGTTCTCAGTTTTAATTTGCCAAATATCAGAATTCACAATTAGAATCATAGAATCACCACGTTGGAAGAGACCCATTGAATCATCGAGTCCAAACATTCCTGTCAAATTGGGACAGATCTAACACTTCTAACATGCAAGACATACCTTGATTAACAAGGTTTAATTTCAGAATTAAAGTATTGAGGTATGTCATTATTACAAATAATATGACTGGTTTTAAACACCAAGAACATGAGTTCATTTGTGGTTTGCACTGAAGCACAAGTGCAGCCAACGGTTTGGATAGTGAGCAGAGGGAGAAGAGCAACACAGCTGTCATGAAAAAAACCTCTTGCTTGGCCCAAGACACTCCTGCAGTCCAACTAGATTAGGAGCAAGTGGTCAAAGAAGAGGCAAAAAAACAGCACAAACTGACAAGCTCTTGATCAAATGCCCTGAAGCTCCCTGCAAGGCCATCTGCTTAGAAAGGACTGGTGGAAATGTCATTTCCCTTACTATAATACAATTATTTTTTTAAAAAAGTACTGGAAAAGGGCAGAAAGCTAGGTGGCTTCTCTATGCCTCTTGATGGCCATATGCAGCCTGGATTCCTGCCACCAGAAGTAAATGAGGGAGGTGAGAAATGGTATTTGTTTCTAGGGGAAAAAAAAAAAAATCAAACATGCACTGCTGGTCAGGCTGTGAATGAGCCAACCAATACCAATTAATGCAGAGTCAACAAGACAGACTCAGATTTGGTTGTGTAGGAGGCTAAACAGCAAATTTAAAATTACAAAGCAAGAAATTCCTTACAGCTCTAAATAGCTTGGAACCTATCAGTTGTATGTGTGTTTAGGGATGGCTGAAGGAAGTGTTACTCATCAGCAGTAGCTTTGAAGGCATTAAACTATAGCAGTTATGTACTTGATCTACACAGGTGCTCTACTAACGCCTCACTCAATCATTTATTCCATAAACATCTTTAAGATATCCAAGCCCCAAAATATTAGAGTATAATTTCTTCCTGAGAGTAATTGAATCTTGCATGTATTGATGAGAACTGCAAAAAGAGAAAATACAATGAAGATCAGCAATTACTAAAAGAAAAAGCAGAAAGTTCTTCTTAACAGTCAACAAGTTACGTTCCCTCCCATATGTTCACTAATGGAAATTTAAAATATCCTGATATTAACTCAGGAGTTATTCGAAGTCCTTTTCACTCATATCCCAAGGACTCAGTTTTTCTTCCACAGAAATCAAAAGGACATAAATTCACAGGGGAGGTTCCCCGTCTCATCTTTTTTCTTTTATTTCTTTTTAATTCTTTCTTTTCAAGTAGCTTTTGTATTGTTTCTTGAAACATCCATCATTCTTGAGGTCTAAAAATTATATGAAAGTGTTACAGGCTTCTGATATATCATCGATTGCAGTTCCTCCAATGTGAAAGAGAAAAAAAAAGAGGTCTTTTAAATAGATGAAATAGACATATAAAAAAAATGGTAACAGAGAAGTAACTAACTTTTCCCCAACTGATAAGTGAATGTGTTATTTTATTTTTAATATTTCCATTTTGAGATTTTTGGGGATTGCAGGCACTCTTTGGGACCTCCCAGTGTTCCTGTGTAAAGAAGTTCTGGAATTTTTATTTGGCTGCTTTCAAAAAAGACAGATTAAGAGCATGTTGCTTTTTCTGACCACATGTGACTCTACCTTTATCACCTCTTTTAGCCAAAGTTCTCTTGAAAATGAGGGACAAATTCAGATATGGTTATTCTGATTAATCTGCATCAATTGTAATGCAAACTTCATTCATTTGGCTGAATTAGAGTCAGTGGTGGCTGCATGCACACATTTTCTATCTGTTTCAGTATTTGGATATTGAGTAAAATTTCTGACAGTCTGTTTAAGTAGGATCAGGCCCTCTAAGAAAACAAATAATCCTCTTATGATTTGAATGTAAATATATGCCATTAAGCTCAAAATGGTGACATTACATTAAAGAGTACCTCCTTTTTCTTCTATCAGAGTATGATCAGCATACTATAAAAAGATACCTCAACAGGTTTTTGACATGTACTCTATCTTGTGAATAGGATATCTAAAGTCCATAATAATCTGATATGAAACTCGTACGTGAAAACTATGTAAATGCAAATCTCTACTACATGAAAAAACCTGTTGGCACCCAATCAAACACATTACTTCAAGAGAGCTGTCATCTAGGAAAGAAACAGTCTCTTTCTCAACAGAAAAGCACAGTAAAGACTCATTATAATAACATACAAAACCCTTATACACAATGTATATTGTCACAATTTTTCCTGTAACACATCATTTTAAAAAGCCCTACATGAAGTTGCACCTCTCATTAAATGATTAGCCCTATTTAGACCACCCAGTTTTATGCATTAGGATATAATATTCATATTTTTCAAACATAGAACTATCCTATTTAAACATGAAAATACAATTTCATTTCAAATCATACTGAGTCAGTAGTCCCCCAGATAGGCTGCTCTGCACCTACAGTAAATGACATCTGCCGGCAGCTCACATTCTAGTTCGGAATTATCCTTTAGGATTACTGTGGTTTGTTTCATTTTTTTAACTTACCTAATGAGTCTATTTTCTAAACACAGGATGCCACAGTACCAGCTCTGAGCTCTGATTAACCGACGCAGATTATTTGCCAGTTGCTACCCTGTGAACGTCAGTATTTTCCTCTCCTCTCTGCTGGGCTTCTGTGTTTAACAGCATTCAAGCTGTTTGCCAGCAAGAAACTGCTTCATTCCTTCCCCCTGCAGCCCACACAAAACTAGTCCAACATTTACATGAGAGGAGGAAAAAGAAAAAAGAAAATCTTTTTTTCTAACTGCCAAAGAAAACCATGTGTATAGGTGTCATACAGCAGAGGCAAAAGCAACATGTTTGTTAATAACTGTCCATCTCATTCTCTCCTCTTACCATTTTAACTTTCCACTGTCCATCTCTGCAACAGAACTTTTCGAATAGTTTGAAGAGACTACACAACTACACGTTTAATAGTCAAAATCTCAAAAAACACATCAGGGTACTTAGGAAAGCTATAGCATATTAACTTAGATGCTATGCTGCACTAGCATATTCCTCCTGTGTCTGCAAAGTCTGCAAAGACCAAGATGAGATTTCACTCTCTCTACCTTCTGGTGACTTGCAGCCAAGCAGTTTTAACTCCATTCATATCCCCATTCAGGCCAATATATATATGTAAGTGTATATATATTTATGTAATGTATTCTCTCACAGTTTTTAATAGTAGTATTTTATGTTTCACATCACAACAACGTTGAGCCACATTTTAGGTGTTATTACATACTTTCCTGGGAACACAACACACAAGAAACATCCCAAAGAAAAGCTATTTTTCTCTGACCAGCACGACATCTCCTGCTCTATCCTTTCAACTTTTTTACTTCTCCTGATAACTAGTAAAAGTCCTAGTTTTATTACAGCACTCTGATTCCTGACAGTCTATGAGACTGACTGTCTTCAAGGCTAAAAAAATATAGAACTTTTATTTCTGTTGTTTGCTTTCACTTTTACCTTGAAATACTTAAAATATATTGTCCCAAGGTAAACGCAGAGTATATCCCTTTGGTTTTACCATGAGGGAGGCTTGAGGTTAATTTTGCTCCACCATATAGATAAGTGCAGGATCTTTACTGCACTTTTACTTTTGAAGAGATAAGAGAGAGGAAACTCCCCTAGAGATACAAAGATACAAATGGGAAACTCTTTAGTTGTTTGAAAAAAAAAAAAAAGAAAAAAAGAAAAAAAAAAACCCACTTCTTTCTATGCTTCCTAACCCAGAAGCTTTCAAATTCAATGCAAGCCAACACAGCTAAAGCAAACTGAGCTTTACTACACAGATGTTAGTTATTTACTCATTTATTTTAATAAGTAGCAATGATGGTGAACAGCCTTAACTCCGCAAACCTCCACGTAAAAGAAGCTTGTCACAAAATATTGTGTGCACTGAACTGCTGTCAACTGTTCTGAGGTAAAGTTTTAGCAAGGAATGTACAGACAAATCTTTTTTTACTTAGTGTTCTAGAAGTGATTATAATAGTGTCCAAGAACATGGGTTCACTAAAGTCTGGAAAGCTGTAGAGGTGAAAAAGCCAAAGCTAAGTAAAAACAGATTTTATATTATTAAGCAAACTAAATGACATCAGTAATGGCAAATTCTCCCTTGGAGAAGTGGAAATACAAGCTCAAACAATAGTAGCTCTGAACTTACAGAACAGATATGCCAGAACACAGAAGTGAGGGATAAGCAAAGTGTGATTGAGGTCACCTCTACTTAACCTCTCCTGGGGAGGAAAATGCAGGTAAACCAGAAAGCTGTTAAAAAGCAGGATCAAAAGAAAAGCGATTCCACTTAATAAAGCTGCCTAGAGGTCAACGTTTATAGCAAAAATAAATCAAACGGAAAGAAAAAGGACAGTTTTCAAATGAGGTCAGCTATATCAAAAACATGAAAAAAGAGACTGCAGTTATTCTGAATGTTGCATTTCATCTCCTGTCCAGAACAAAAGCTCTGATACTTCCCTTGTTCTTTGGATTTGTGTGTTGGAGAACCTGGGAATGACTAGTGGGGTACTGAGGAGTTCCTACGCTTCAGCTTGGGAGAGTTTTGCACAAGCAAGTACCTCTACTGTGTTCTTCAATTGTTTTTTTCTCCAGACCAAAAGCTTTCATAGAATCATAGAACAACCAGGTTGGAAGAGACCCACTGGATCATCGAGTCCAACCATTCCTATCAAACATTAACCCATGCCCCTCTGCACCTCGTCCACCCGTCCCCTAAACCCCTCCAGGGAAGGTGAATCAATGATCAAAGCCTCAAATCTAGCTAGCAAATAAACTCCAGATGCTACCTATCCTAACCCCCTGCAACCCCAAACCCCTTGGAACAGTACGAAGGATGGAAAGCAGTAGAGAGTCAATACAGAGAAGTGAGTTCAAAGGGAATTTCCAAAATTCATTGGTGACACTGCAGCCTCTCGTCCTCTTTCTTCTTTAACATGTATTAGAAAAATATCACTGTTTTTAGTCCCAGATTCTAATGGTATTTCACAATAAATAAACAATACGCACTTTCCTTAATCTTTTTTGTTGTTGCTTCAAAACATTAGTGACATTGCTAAATCTAAGTGCATGGATAAGTGTTTGCAGGATAAAAGATGTAGAACTTATTGGTCTTCATTCCAAGAGATTAGATACTCCTGATGAGAAGAATATCAGGTCTGGACAGAAATAATCGCAATCCATTTAAGTAGAAGGATTATTGGGATGGGTTACTTTTTTAAAAATGCATATTCTAGAATAAAAAAAATAAACAAAACTTGTGAACATAGAACTTAATTCCTGTTTCCATGGGAAAATTATTATTATGTTCAATAAAAAACTATAAACAGAATCCACATTTCGTAAGGCAGTTAAGACACCTGCAGTCATCTCTGAATTCATCAGCTATTCTTCTCTCAGATCCCTATCATATCAACAAGCGTGATTACATTGCACTGGAATATTTAAGAGTAAGTCATGGTCTGATTCTTGGTTTCGTTTAACTGTATGATGTCAAAATGTTTAAAGAAAAGATAGCAATTCGTTTTGAAAGTGGGTTTTATAGCACAATATTACATTGGACTGCAAAGATAGATTAGCTTGAAATTTGTTCTGTAATTAATTCCCTGGAGAGAAATCTATTTGCATGCAAAAAGGAGGAGACTTAATTAATGACTAAATATATTTAAATTGATATATTAGCTACTCAAAGACAATTGTAGTCCCATTCTTCATTGAAACACAACATAGCACTGACTAGCTTTTTTACAATGCAAAACAAAACTATAGAATAGATCTTCTGTAAGTAGAAAAAAAAAAGAATAATGATTTTGTTTGGATTTCAGTAACTCACTAGATATGAAAGAATTGAGATTGATATTAGTTATTTGAAAATATTAAAAAAGTTTTTCGTAATTATAGAAAGTTAATGAGAAAACACCAGTGAGTTACATTGAATTACCAAGTTAGATTAAACCTTCTGAATACCTCTGTGTATTTTTATTATTTTTAGTAATCACCTCATCAAAAAAAGGAACGGCAACATTAACTATAAACGCAAAAGGCACAAAATTAATGGAAGGTAAAAATCACACAGCTGGATTTCATCTAGTAATGGGGCTACTAAACACAAGGAATCAGCAAAATCAAATGTGAAATCCAGTAGAAGAGCCTCACATAATGAAAACTACTGTTCAAATGGAAAAGGCAAAGTATAAATTCAGGCACATTTTTGTGGTGTCATCCTTCAATTAACTTGCCATACATATTATATTGAATCTAAACTATTGCCACATGCATACCAACCTTGTGGGTGATGTTGACGAAATTGATGTTTATCACTAAACACAAGGCAGCAGATAAAAGAATTTATATTTTGGAATTAAAGCAGAAAATTCCTTGACATTGCCTTAATATTTATACATTGAGATCACATATTGTTCAGAATCAAGCCTGCAGCTACAACGAGCACATAACAAATCAGATTAGGGTAACAAACTCACTCAAAGCACTGAAGCAGAAAACAGTTCACTTTGAAAATCACTCTCCCCTATGGCATCTTCATGAGAAGCGTGTTCCCAGGATTATTGTATTCCTACAAAAACCTAAAAGAGTACCCATGTCCAGTGGATGTCTTCTTCCTTGAAAGACATTACTTCTCCTTTGCCATGTATCAGAATGACATGAAAGATGCTATAGATCATTTCAGGTAGTACCTGTCAGTTTGTAAGAAAGGAGATTTTCAAATGAGTTCAAAAAAAATAAGCTGTAAGAGTCTGAAATTTTGCCATGGAAGGTCTCCCTACTCTGATTTTTTATTATTTCTGGGAACACTGCAGCATGAATAAGCCTGCTGGAATACAAAAGGCACTAGAGTAGTGCATACAATTATTTCTAAGGAATTTTAATACCAGTTGATAAGGCTTTTGAAGCAAAGTCTTCTTCCTTTATGGTTACACAAATTGATTAAAATTTGAAAAGAAGAATCAAAGAGATCTGTTCAATTCATTTTTTTCCATGAGGCTTTCCCACTGTAGAGGGCAAGTTGTGATATCCACCAGTTGACTGGCTGAAACAAGAGCCTAAATACTGTCAATACTTACATATGTATAATATGAAGCACACTGAGTACCAATAATGACAGTATTAAAGTATAAATCAAGACCACTGGTTAACGAGTAACTGAGAAACAAATTTGTTACCAGCCATTACACAAATTAAAAGCAATACAATATCATACACACAGATCCCCCAAGTGCAGTAGGATGTACCAATGGAGGGATTGGCCATTGCATGCAAGAACACTGAGGAATGATGAATTAAGCAGTGGCCGAGGTAAAAACTGTGGTTAGGCAGTGTGACTTGTGTCCTCCTACTCCCAGTAAAACACCATCTTGAGAGGCAAATGGTTATCAGCTGCAAGTGAGTTGGTTATATACCTATTTCTCCTTTACAGGTGTCTTGAGTGCTGGCTAGCCAGAGTGATACAGGTCAGAACAGGGACACATGGGAATAGGCAAGACTCAGCCTATGCACAGACCATGTTCCAAGCAGTAGTGGGAAGGCAGGACCTGGGGCACTTCCATCCCCAGGAGCCTAGGGCTCCTCCGTGCTCACTGCTTCTTTCCAGAACTGGACCAGGTTGTACTCTCACAGCATACTTCAAGCTACAGTAGTGAAAAAACCTGATGTACTAAGATCACTCAAAGTGCCTGACCCCATAGTGCTAGAAGACAGATACCCGATTCTCTCCAAAATCAAAGTAAAACCCAAGGCACAGATGTGGGACCATCTATAAAGTCTTGATGTTTATTTTCTACTGATTTAATTTCCACACACCATTTAAGCAGAACTCAGTCCATCCATTCCAGCAATGGAAAAACATTAGAAAAGAAAGGCACAAACAAAAGTAATGTCTCCACAGACAGCACAAGCTACTATTATAGACAGCCACTTCTGCAACATGCCACAAATTCTGTTTCAAGAATGACATCTGCTTTCATCAGACATCAGAGTCCAATGTATTTAAAGAGGTAGTACAGAGGAACTAAATTATAAGTTATATAGGTAAATATTTCAGAGAGCTTCCTTACTTCCCTTTTTTGTCAACAAAATATAGGTGGCTTTCAGAGAAAATTCATTGAGTCTGTCACTTGAAATGTCTCTCTTCAATAATTAACACAAATACTTAACTTTCAAAGATGTTAGCATGTCATTACTTGTCACATAAATTTAGAGTTAGGTACTTGCAGAGGTGTGTTTAAAGACTGCAGCAAAGCAACTTTCAGCGTTCATGAATAAGACATAGGACCTTTCACATTTCATTAGATATACACATATTTTCTATAGTTATGGAAGAAAAGGATACAGTGTCTATTACTAAAGTAAATATTCACTTTGAACAGAACTTCAAGCTAATTGTAATTAGGGTAAAAAAGCCTGCTGTCTCAGTCCAGAGGTCCTCATCCAAAAACAACTTTTTATACTATTCATCCAAATGAATAAAGTATTTTTTTTTGTGTTAATATAGGTGGAACACAGAAGGAAAGACCTCATTGCTCTCTACAACTACCTGAAAGGAGGTTGTAGAGAGGAGGGAGCTGGGCTCTTCTCCCAAGTGACAGGGGACAGGACAAGAGGGAATGGCCTTAAGCTCCGACAAGGGAGATTTAGGCTGGAGATTAGGAGGAAGGTTTTCACACAAAGGGTCACTGGGCATTGGAACAGGTTGTCCAGGGAGGTGGTTGATTCACCTTCCCTGGAGGTGTTTAGGGCACAGGTGGATGAGGTCTTGAGGGGCATGGTTTAGTGTTTGATAGGAATGGTTGGATTCGATGATCCGGTGGGTCTCTTCCAACCTGGTGATTCTATGAAAATCATACCTCCCCGTCTGCTACTGATTCAATTGACTATTACAAAAGTTAGATCCAGGTAGAAGAATTAAGTATCTCATTTTTCTCATTTATATTTCCTGTAACAAACTGCAGAATTAGTATATGCTGGCAGGTTAATGTTGTACTGGACTGACTTGAATTCGCTCACATTAACACACCTTACATCTCCGTCTCCCTCTCATTCTTAGGGGAGTAATTTACCACCATAATTTTCAGTAGATACAGATGATGAGCAGATCTTCACCTCCATTACACAGCACCTGCAACATTCAGTGGTTTGGACACAGTGCAAGTTACAAAGCTACTGTCCATCTTCCCCAGGCATTCACAGACCTCCTGGATTCCCATCTAAATCTACCTACCACTGTGTTTACACATCCTCTGCTATTTCAGGCTGGATTTTATTTTTTAGTATCTCTGTTTATGAACCGGCATATTGCCACTCATGACAGCTTCAGCTTTAGCTTCCACATAGAATCATTGTTGGATTTGATTTCCATAGAAAATTGGAATTTCCAGTCTTATATGGAAAAATCTGCCAGAATTCAGTCATTGCAAAATAATATCTAATGGGAGGATGCTTGAAGTGCATCCATACCGTGTAACAGGGACATGTCACAGCACAGGAATTCCAGGAGGAACATATGGTAAGGACAAAACCAAGATTGACAGGGATATTTCTGTAGATCATAGAATCATAGAATAACCAGGTTGGAAGGGACCCATCGGATCTTCTAGTCCAACCATTCCTATCAAACACTAAACCTAGTCCCTCAAGACCTCATCCACCCACGCCTTAAACACCTCCAGGCAAGGTGAATCAACCACCTCCCTGGGCAACCTGTTCCAATGCCCAATGACCCTTTGTGTGAAAAACTTCCTCCTAATCTCTAGCCTAAATCTTCCCTGGTGGAGCATGAGGCCATTCCCTCTTGTTCTGTCCCCTGTCACTTGGGAGAACAGGCCAGCTTCCTCCTCTCCACAACCTCCTTTCAGGTACTTGTAGAGAGTAATGAGGTCTCCTCTCAGCTTCCTCTTCACCAGGCTAAACAACCCCAGCTCTCTCAGCCACCCCTCATAAAGCCTGTTCTCCAGCCCCTTCACCATCTTCATCGCTCTTCTCTGGACTTGCTCCAGATCTATTATTATCATCTCATTACCAGTCAACAATAAGACACAATAAATTCAGGTATATAAAATTAGATAGTGCTAAGGACCAAATGCTTGCACAAAATCTACTTGAGAGGGTTTGGAGAAAGGAGGTGGCTACTCTAGGAGAACTGTGGATTGCACCCCTGGAGGGAACAACCCAGAGCTCACCCATCACTCTGGGGGAACTGAAGCAGCCGGATATTTACACAGATACAACAACAAAAAAGAAATAGTCAGAAAATGCATGTTTTCTGTTGCTTCCCTCAGTCCTTCAGCTTCCAGGCCTGACTTCAAACTGCTATCTGCAGTGGAATCACTAAGACATGTGTTACTATTTTCCCTAAAGGATCATATCCCAGTTCTCATTTCCCTGTGTCTCCCAGAAAAGCTACTTGGCTTGCTTGTTATCCCTCGCTCATGAACTTTCTAACAAGCATTTGGTAACCTTTAATTCGAAAAAAAATCAAAGCACAGAGCTAGGCAATAGCTTTTCCTCAAGGGACACATGCCCCGATAGCTGCACAGTAAAACATGCGCCAGACTGCAAGAATGCAATTATTCACAAGTAAATTGTTTTAAGCCAAAAATATATGAATGTGTTTTGGTTTGATATCATTAAATGACTGGGCAATTTCAAGTGTGAATTGCGAATCACCGTTGCATGTTGTTTCTGCCTTAAACTCTCTTTTGTTTAAGCAGTATTCATTAAAAGTAAGTGAGTCATTAGGTACAGTCTAGCTCTCGGGCAGGAGAAGGCAGTGGAAATTCCCCACTGCACCTCATATCCTCAGGATCAAAAGGAAGAATCTGCAACCCTGGTTAACTCAGCATCGAAGAGAAATTTTTTATGCAATTAAGTGGATGATAAATTGCTACTAATCTGTGAAGATGCAGAAGACAAAGGTCTATTACAATAACCTACAATAATTATAAATTAAAACCAGTTTATAGTCCTAACTATCCAATCAAAACTTTAAATTGAGGGGAAATAGCACTTCTTAATTTATGGACAGGAAAATGATCATTTATCTGCATGAATTACCTGCATTGGTGCAATGTGCCTGTCTGGTCCATGCTCCACCTATTTTATCCTAAGAAATTATTCCTCAATACTCTCAGTCTCCTCCTTTCTAACCTAAAATGTGTAGCTCTCTAGGCACTGAGTAGGCAGTATACTCAACATGCCATCTGCACAAGTACCTTTGTGATTTGGGGTTTGAAACTAACAGTCTGCCTCTTTGCCATGTAGGCACAGCTTCCTACCTCCTGAAGGTAGGAGTACAACATACACAACCACAGTGATTTGTTTCTTTTTAATTGAACAGTTCCACTAAAGTTTTCTTACACTTTAAAGACATATGTAAATATTTGGTTTAAGACAAAGATTATTTTTTTCAGATTTGAGCAAGGAACAAGGACAGAGGTTTCAGTTTATTTCCAACTGTCACAGAGCCAACAACAAGCTGGTCACCCAGTAGCAACCGCTCAGTTCCACTTCTCCCATCAGGAAATAGGAAGGACTCAGAAAGACTATCCACAAAAATTTACCATAGTTATGATGCACTTCATGCATTTTGGGAAAATACTTTCTATTAAACTCAAGCTCTCAAACACAAAAAAGATTGCAAAATCCCATCCAGCTCCTTTTGGAATTCTAGTCCAAGTAAATGGCCTCAAGCTCCGCCAGGGTAGGTTTAGGCTGGAGATTAGGAGGAGGTTTTTCACACAAAGGGTCATTGGGCATTGGAATAGGCTGCCCAGGGAGGTGGTTGAGTCACCTTCCATGGAGGTGTTTAAGGCACGGGTGGATGAGGTCTTGAGGAACTTGGTTTAGTGTTTGATAGGAATGGTTGGACTAGAAGATCCGATGGGTCCCTTCCAACCTGGTTGTTCTATGATTCTGTGATTCTATTAAATTAATTACTGTCTGTAGTTGCTCTACGACATGTATAGGGTAATATATTTTTCTCCAAAAGGATAAAAAACAATGGTAAAAAGTATGCATGAAAAAAATAGAAAAGAGTAAAAAGGAGGCATGGGAGAAGAAGAAAAGTTTTGGAAGATAATCCTGAAATTACAACAGATTCAAAACATACACCTCTGGAAGCAGTAGATATTCTTAAAAATACGTATCTGAAACATGTGGTATTCATCTTAATGCACACCTTAAATTCTACACAGATACAAACTTTAGTTCAGAATAAACTAACAACTTAATATACACCCACTTCACATTTTGGCTTATGGGTAAAATCCCCTCCACAAACATACAGTTTGACTACTCACATCACTAGCCTAAGAATAGGATATCTGGTGAAGTGAAACCAGATCAAAGTGTTGAGTTTTTACACAGCAAAACACAGATGTTCTCATACAGAAAAACAATGACATTTCATCAGTAGAACGTGGCATTTTCCTTTGCAGCTTTTAAAATAGCACAGAAAGTCTTATTCTGTCATACATCAAGAAAAGGAAATACAACTTCCTCTTTCAGTTGAAATGTCAAAATAGTGTGAAAACTATGTATTCCATACCAGCACATGAAAAATTCAAAATCTTGTAACTGAAAAAAATATCTTCTGGTTAGATTCTTAGAAGAACGCAAAGCAGATCTGATAAATCCGTTTTCCACATGCAATCTCACATCAACTTGTTAGGCCCTCCAGCTACCGATACTCAGGCCTTTGACTTATTTCTCTGTTCTTAAGGGACAGAAGCCAGATGGTCAAAATTGAATATCCCTCCCAGCTGGCCAGTGTGAATTCTTGTACCTGCAACCCAGCTGGCCAACCAGCTTACAGATAGCTTCAGGGTGGCTGGACAGAAAGCATATGTTGTCTTTCCCTGAGCTAGAGGACCAGCAAGCAGAAATCTAGGAGAAATATATGAGGTAGCAGTGAAAAGATGTCATTTTGTTCTAGAAAATTAAAAGGCACCCGTGTTCACTTGGGCTACATACTCTTACTGAAGACTCTTGACACACAAAATAATGCATAATCTGTCTCTGTTCCAGTACCTACTGGGATTATATTGTAACAGAAATTATGTGACCAGCAGGTCAAGGTAGGTTATTCTCCCTCTACTCAGCACTGGTGAGGCCACTCCTTGAATCCTGTGTTCAGTTCTGGGCCCCTCACCACAAGAAGGATGTTGAGGCTCTGGAGCAAGTCCAGAGAAGAGCAACGAGGCTGGTGAAGGGGCTGGAGAACAGCACCTATGAGGAACGGCTGAAAGAGCTGGGAATGTTTAGCCTAGAGAAGAGGAGGCTGAGGGGAGACCTTATGGTTCTCTACAACTACCTGAAAGGAGGTTGTAGAGAGGAGGGATCTGGCCTCTTCTCCCAAGTGACAGGGGACAGGACAAGAGGGAACGGCCTCAAACTCCACCAGGGGAGGTTCAGGCTAGAGATTAGGAGGAAGTTTTTCATGGAAAGGGTCATTGAGCATTGGAACAGGCTGCCCAGGGAGGTGGTTGATTCACCTTCCCCTGAAGGTGTTTAAGGCACAGGTAGATGAGGTCCTGAGGGACATGGCTTAATGTTCGATAGGAATGGTTGGACTTGATGATCTGATGGGTCTCTTCCAACCTGGTTGTTCTATGACTCTATGATTCTATATCATCCCAGTGCAGGTCAGAAGTAGGTAGAGAAGCTGAAGAGCTGGTGAAACGCTTCTTTCTGCATTCAGGCTGAGATACTTGCTCAGGCAGAAATGAAGCTGTGTCACCACATGTTGCAGGCAACAAGGTATTCCAATTAGCACAATGAAATCTAACTCAAAGACATCAATATCTCAATCTTAAAACTGCCTCGAAGATAAAGACTTAGGGGTCACTTGAGGACTAGAATTAGCTTTAGACCAAACTGCAGCAAACTATTTAGGGATAAGGAATATTTCAAATAACCACAAGTAACTTGCACATATCTGCTTCCAGAAGCACTCCACTCCAGAAAAGAACTCAGTTTCAGACCATGCTTAATTTTCCCTTCCTAAAGGGAATGTTAGACACACCCTATGGATAGGAGCCACAATAGCCATGTACTGAGTAGGGGATTACTAAACTGGTTAACAGAAAATGCTAAAGAATCACATCTCCAGACAATTTCAGAGGGGAATTATCTTTCAGTAGGCCAGCATCGGTTACATCAAAATCTACACATGTAGAAATGGATCTTGGCTTTGCCTTCCTTCATTAACAAGCACACAGCTCAGGCCATCTCCATCATCATCTCTCAGCATAACCTTCTGAAACCATTGAGTAAAATCAAACAGAAGGAGCTTTACAGGAGCTATCCTCAGGTGCTGCGGATACAGCTGCTTCTGCCATAAGGAAAACAATTCTTTTCCCACCTTGGTAGCTGACATTTGGTCCATATGACTCATTTGTTTCCCTCTCCATAGTGCACCAGCATGACAAATGTAATTTGCACAGTTCACATGGCAAAGAGAAACATTTTATTCAGAGAAAACAGAAGAGGTTATCAATCTCTTGGGGAAGAGATGGAGAGGTGTATGCAGCTATATATGGATGTGCAAGACTTAACCCTGCATTAAGGCTGATAGTCCAAGGGCATGGCAAACCACAGAGGAGATGAAGAGAAAGACAAAGTGACTCCAGAGACTGACCTCTGAATATCAACTATCATTGACAGGAGGTAGCAGCAAGTTTGGGGACAGCTAAGATTATAACAACTGGTTTCACCAAATCAATCTAAGCTGCTGAAAGACTGGGCTATAGAAATCCTTGACAGGTAACATTAGAGGTTAAGTGCAGGAGGAATAAAAGTTGTCTTGGACTAGTGAACACCTCCAAGGTGACAACCCATGGGGTTTAAGTGTGCTCCAGCTCCATCGATTCCACTACCACTGCATACAGCCTCTGCAGGCTTGCTGCATGCTCTGCAAAGGCAGCTCTGCAGACATAGAATTGCCTGGATATTAACAATGGAAAAAGTGGGTTATATAAAGGGGAATCACAGAGCCTGTATATTGCCTTTATCTAACATGACCTGCTCAGTTCAGTTAACAGGAGGTGGACTATCTTCATTTACAATAACCGAGAGATAATCTCTATAACATCATTGCACTGGGGGTGTCAGAGAAACTGATACATTCAAACTAAATAAAGAGCAGAAGGCCACCTTCCACCTGCCTGAATAGCTATGGACAGAAGTGGATAACTTTGGAATTAAGTATTGCTCAAAAACCTTCTAAAGAGTTGTGTATTTGATATCATCAGAAAGTATCAGCCAAGCCCTTAAGAGTATGCCAAAAATTCATATTCTTAAAATTTAAACTGATAATTCTTTTAGTTTTATCACTCATAGTTCATTATTCTCACAGTGCTAGTATCATTCTTCGCAAAGGGTTAAGCAAGTATATATTGCCAGACCATATAAATGCACAAAATAGACTCTAGAAATTCATAAAAGAAACATTTCCTTCATATTTTTTTTCTAAAGAAAAAAAGATATTGAAACACATTTAAAATCAGATAAATCATTCTAGGAATAGTATCTGACCCACACATACTCAATCATGAATGAATTATAATTCATAGACTGACCTCCCTCCCTTTCAAGGTTGTTTTCTAGATTTATCCATATTTTCCATATAAGTGCATAATATATAATAAGAGTAGAAAGTTACCTGGAAAGTTATTTAAGTAAAAACAGAGTTAGCATAAAAAAATATTATAAGATATCACTCATCAAATTGGAAAATAACTAGAGTCACCACTATCATTGTAATATTCCTAACACAGATAGAATACAGGAACTGGAGAGCATAATAGTTATTTGTATCTCACACAAGATAAGTTTTTGTTTAGGTTTTTCTCTTTTCTTGTATACTACATAAAACACAAGAGTTCTGGTTAATAAGCAGCTTGTACCCACAGCCTAGTGAGATGCAATGAAGCCCAAGCTATGAAACTGAATATCTGAGTTACAAAAATGTCATAACCAATAAACGATTAGACTCTTTCTGTTAGAAAAAAAAAATCTGAATTATAGCCAAGTATTTCATTTCAAGGTAAAATATTGGCTATAAACTCAAAGAGAATAGAGGGACTGGGAGCTTTTAATTAACACATGATGTTTCCTTGAGAAAAATGGTGGACGAGAAGAGAGAAAAGAATTGAACAATGTTTTCTACACATTTCTACAGTAATTAAGTACTGAGACACTTGGAACAAGCTGTCATGGATAGGAGTCTATGAAACTTTGATTTCTCAGCAATGCAGAATTTAGTAAGTCAATATTACAAAATTCCTATTAATACTTAATTACCAATTGATTACCAAAGTAATTAAAAATGATTCACTGTATCTGTTATAATCAAAATAATTAAGCACTTAATCAAAAATAACAAGATACACTCCTGTTTGCTACACAGTATGATAAGTGTGTATGCAAGAACAGAGTTATAGAGATATGTATGCAGACAAACATTTATCAATTTTTATGCATAAGAAAAGTATAGGTCGAGGAAAAGAAGAGAGGGTGAGAAGAAAGGGACTAGTTTGAAAATTTCCCTCTTGAGATTTGGTGAATCATACCAAATACTCACATTCACTGCACCAGCATTCCCAGCAGGCTTATGATTAGCTCTCCAGGAGAGATAACCTCACTTCAGTCCTGGGCATTTGCTAATGCTTTTTACCTGAGAGGTGTCCCAGCTCAGGGGAAGTTTAATGGTCTCAGTCTGCTGCCATCCAAAGAAGCTTGAAGGGCCTTCTATGTAATGGCATGCTTACAGAGTTTCAAGAATATTTACTTTCATCAAATATTTGAGTATTCATTTTGACATTTTAATATTCTCTTTGGCTGGACATGGAAGATGTCATACTAATGGAATTTTCCACTGGCATCAGACCATCTGATTTGAGCCACAATATGAGTGTCAGCTGTCCAAGGGTGCATGACCGATGGATAACCTCTTTCTCAGGCAATGATGGGACCCCTTCCCAGGCTCACAGGACCCCAAGGACACTGGGCATATGTGCTCTGTATTGCTGTGTTGTCAATATTCTTTCCCCAGTGTGCCTGGTCAAGATGACTGGTTATTAATCTCTTTCTTCAGATGATCAGGGAATTTCTTTCTCAATTATAGCAATTTCAGGTAGGCCAAAGGGCTGTGTTGGCACCCTGGATGACTACCTATACACTATGGGAATTGTCCCTACAATGGTTCTGTTCCACTGGAGTAGGTAATGGACCAAATAAAGATAGACCAGGTGTTTTTCCAAGTACATCAAAGATGTTATGCAAAGAAGTACAGAGTGGTCTGTGTGGCTAGTGAGGTGGGGGAAATACCACCACTGCACAAGTCTAGGTAGATATTTTGGGGTCTGGTATTTATTTTATTAAACATCTATTAACAGGAAAAAAAAATAAATCTTGTTCAGCTTAGCACAATTTTTTTCAATTTTTTTGGATCCAAAGTCAATTATTAAATCATCAGGTTGGAAGATACTCACTGGATCATCGAGTCCAACCATTCTTACCAATCTTATTTATTACCTAATCCTAATTATTACCTAATCCAGGACCATCATTACAGTCTGTCAGGGAATTAGTTAGAAAGTATTTCATCACCTCATCCTTTAAGAGCACCCCTGCTAAAGCCTGTTCCTACCCCTTTCCATTTCATGTCATTGCCCTATGAAAATGAGAGGCTGTAATTAATTCCCATTCTTGATTAATACCTCTGCAAATTCCTGCAAAGATTACTTCTCAAGGAAACAATTTAGGAACTGATAACATAACAAGAATGTATTTGTTTCTTCAGCCCAACTAAAACCAACAGAGCTTCATTGGAGCTGAGGGCATAGTAAATCCAGCTACAGGAATGGTTCCATTGGTCGCTGTGCCTGCTAACCTCACAACCAATCACTGCAATTCCAATTTTGTCATAACAGCTTTCATTAGCAGCAATTTGCATGCGGCAAATGTGCACACCTTGGTGAGTGGCAGGTAGAAAGGCAGTGAACCCACAGTGCCAGTGGGGGATGGAAGTACACACCCTTTATTGAAACTAAAGTCTGTTTCTTCTAACGGTGCCCATAGGGAAGAAATTCAACAGCACATATGTCACTGCATTTATACCAAAAGTTCCGATTGGCTTCATTTTGCACTATTGTGTACTTCAGCAGCATCTATTAAACTGCAAACACATGCAGATGCCTTCCTTCCTACATAACTCATAGTCAGGTATGTACTTTTAGATAAAGAAACATACATTTTTTCAAAGGCAGCTACATTTGAATATCCAGAAATATGACTCTACCCCAGATGTTAATGTTTTAGTTAGCAACATCCCTAGAATTTTCCAGACATCTCACATTAAACACATCTCAATATATAACTGCATACAAGCTACTGTTATTTAGGTATACTTATCTACCATCATATTAAAATCATAGAATCATAGAACCACCAGGTTGGAAGAGACCCATCGGATCATCAAGTCCAACCATTCCTATCAAACACTAAACCATGCCCCTCAGGACCTCGTCTACTCATGCCTTAAAATGAAAGATTATGATTAAATAAATGTATTTTAACAAAAAGGAAACTGTTACCATCTAGACAGACAACAGGAAAACCAAAATACTAGCAGGCTTTTTTGCAGATGGGTGCTAATATTTCTCCAGTTGCTGTAAAATACTACAGAGACTCAAAGCAATATTGCTTTTATCTTTTTTTTTTTTTTTTTTCATTTCTGTTAGTAACATTATCACATAGCTTTTCTCATCCCCGAGTCTCGCTTTTCCAATTTGTTGTTAATCCCTAGGCCCTCCCTGTAACTTTCTTTCTTTGCTGCAACCATGTGCCTCTGATCTCTCTCCCAACACCATCTGACTCCTGCAGTCCCTTGTCCGGACCCCAAGTCACAAGAGACCCTCCCATCCTCTGATTTTCCTCTTGACATAACTGAAACTACTATAACGAACACTAACAAAGCCCTTGACAAGGCTTAGAACAAACAGTCTCAGCCTGCAATGAAAGCCCTTTGGCATCATCCTCTCTTGAGCATTTGGAGTCAGTGTCTCCATGCCTTGACCATCTCAGCACTGAATCAAAACACAGGGCAGACCCCTAAACTCAAGGTTCACAAGCCAATTTCCACTATGCAGAGACACTTACTTTGGAGGTCTTCTTTGAGGACTGTTAACCCTTCAGGTAATTCTGGAAAGCCTATTAAGACCACACTACATCTTTATTACAGAGGTGTTTAACCACAAATATTTAATGCACAACATATAATCATAACATATAGGCATGACATACCAAAGTATATGGTGCAAGATTTTGACCCAACAAATCTCTCTGCAGAGCCACTGTTCAGATTCCAGGCTGTTGTCAAGAATTGATTAATTTTTCAAGAAGGTATTAATGGTCCAGCCTCTTAATTTTTCACTTTTCAGCTCTGTTGCCTCCCAGCCTTGTAAGCCTATTACTGGATTGCTTCAAAACCTATTTACCTCTGAAGCCTAAAATTCCCAACTGTCAGACAAAAAAGACATTTAGTAATTAACTTAATCCTAGTCAGGACATCTGTCAAGGCAAAGGGCAGAGTATAAAGTATATTTAATATTCATATTCTACTATTATCAAAAGCATAAAACACAGGTTGTGTTATTTTGAGGCTATCAGTCTACATGCAGGATTTAACAAAGATTATGTCAGACAGGTTCTGAAGGTTTTCTCCCACTCTGTAGAAAACTTTTTTTCACCCAAAGAGAAATATATTGTTTGATATATAGCTGTACAGATGAGTCTACAACCTAAAATATAATTTTCTTCTGCTATTCTTTCCAATAACACTCATACTTGCAGTTTATGGCAAAGGATCAAAACATTATGGCTTTATAGTGTTTCTAGTCTCTGAAAGAGTACACTTTCATCAGTTCTCCCATTTTAAGCAATTCCAACAAAGCACAGCGCTGGGCATCCATCAGAAGAACATGCAAGGCCACCCCTCTGGATTTGGTAGCACTGAACTGAATTTCACTCTCCATTCTTTGGAATTTCATGGTTGGAAAAACATGGTGATTTACTTGCTAGTGTCCTCAACAGCATACAACAGCATCATATATTAGCTCTATACTTGGCATTCTTTAATTTATGCTTTCCTGCAATCTGGTGAGCTCACTGCTCCGATCTGTTAAATGACATGATATCACTGTTCAGTTGCTTACCTTGAGTTCATACTAAATAGCAATACAATTAAATTTTGACTTACTTGGCTCCAGACTGAAGTAAAGCAGAGCAGGTCTTACAGGCAGGCACTGCCTCAGGAGCCAGGGGGTCCCTCAGTTTTGTTGTTTCCTTTTCCAGCTATAATGTATATTTGACCATGGCCCACATTAAACTCGAGAAAATAGCTCAAAGATGGACAAACCCAGCTTTACTTCCCATCCAGTACTGCATGGAACTAGCCTGTGTTCCTTCTAGCAGTAGTAAATGCAATAAATCCAGCTTTGCAAAAGAGCTTATCTGAGAAAGTACAACCTTAGCCTGTGTTATTCTACAGTATGCAGACATATCCCTACAATACATACAGAGGGGCAAAGCATAAATGAAAATATTGGGGTCCGCATATGATGACTCCAATCTGTATTTATTTAAAAAGATTTTTTTTCTGTGTTTGGGAAAACATAGCTTATTATTGTAACCTTATTAAATTACAGTGAGACATTATATTGCTTACATTATCAGTTTCTTAATTGAGAAACTGGCTGGTAAATTTCCACAGATTCCATCAGGTGACCTTAGTCCACAATGACACTCTCAGGGAGGGGACAGTTATATGGGCCACCACATCAAATCCTCAGAAAACTGGGCTACTTTATGACATTATCAATCTGAAAATTCAAATCTGAAATGAGAGCAGCTTTAAAAACCACACATGATGATTCTCTTTTGCAAAAGTGGTTGTCTTCTGCAGGTTTTGCAGCAACACAATGTTTGAGGAACATCAGAGTAAAGTGCTCTAAAACTACAGAAGTGGATTTAAAGAGGGAAAATAAACATTTCCATTTGATTTCATCATCTATATATTAAAAACCCACGCAATTCAGAAAGCTCCTACATGCTAGTAAGTAAGCCCTGTAAGCATCCTGTAAGCTTGCTCAGTGATCTTTGTTCAAGTTTAGGACTACTTCTTATTACTTATGTATAATAATCTACAGGAAATTGTTGCACATACATATGCGTATTTTCATGTAGGCACCATGTCCTTCTCAGTTTATATATATTTCATGGTGCTGTTGACAGTAAAACTAAAATGAATTTCCTTCCTAATTCACTGTTTACATTATGGATGTGGGTAGGCATTACTGTGGTGCTAATCTGAATTTTCATTAAAAATAAAAACATTCTGATTTCTACACTAGCTTTACCTAGGCAAGAAATAGGCTCACCTGAAAATCTACCAGAAATAAGGGGAAGAAGGATAAGGGGAAGAAGGTTAAGGGAAGACTCAATCTTATTTTTGAAGAAGTCAGATTTGCACTGCATTTCATATACAGAAGGTCCTCCGAAATCCTACCAGGACTCAGTATTAGTAAAGGGAAGAATAGAGGGGGAAATGTGTAAGACAAGAGTGGGCTCTGAAAATATGAACATCAAAATCAAATGCTCCTATATAGAGAAAGCAATACTTCAAGGATGACAAAGACAACTCTTCAAAAGCCATCAAATTGCAGGATCCTTTGCTTTTCAAAATTACACTTACTGAAGAGTTATATTTCGTTCAGAGATCATTTTACCCACAGAAGACCATCTCCCTGTGATCAAGAATGAAAAAGATCAGTTTTCCAACTACAAAAGAGCTTATTGTCCTTCGAGTTTCCCTATCCCTCTCCTTGTGCTTTTTTTTTATTTTGACAAAACAGAAGAGTTATAAATGATACTGTTAAGATAGAGGTTAGCACTTCTGCATTTACAGGCATGTTTGCTGCCTTGGTAGCTTGGTATCGGAAGTACTCTGCCCTTTATGGTATAGTCTAACTATGAGATAATTGTATTAAAATATGTAGAAAAACAAGCAATACTTTTGACTTCACCTAGTATTTTCCTCATTCATACTTTCTCCATGTGGATTTTTGTGTTCCAGAATATCTGGCAGTCTGGCTTTATAGGTTCATGTTCTTTTATTGCTGCAGGAGATGCAATATGCAAAGGCTTCATGCACTTAAAAACACACAGCAACGTTTTCAGAAGTGCCTCCATGTGGCAGATCATTTCTCATTTTGAAACCAATTCTGAAGTCAGTACTGAAAAAAATCTTTCCATCATAGAGACTGTTGAGGCACTAACTTGAAATTAAATAATGATACTCTATTAATTTCTCAAGGATTTGATTAATAGTAAACCTAGGTAACTGCATACTTAGATGGTTGAGCTTAGCATGCAATAGCATCTTTGAAAAGATAAAATGTATTTTGATGTCTCTACAAACTTACAGAAAATATATCACTGCCAATGAAACATTTCCACTCTGTCTTTTATTTTCCACATCAGTTAGGAGTTTTTAGCTTTACCTATTTCTAGTCCAAAACAAAGAACATATATTTTATTCTTATCTTGCTCTGAATTATTTTTACATCTATAATGCTATTTAGGAAAGCATTTTATTTCCACATATCCTAACTGGTGATACCAGTACTGCTTTATTGCCTCAAAGAAAACATGCAATTTTTTTCTGCAGTTTAAAAAGTAGCTGTTGAAAACCTGCGTGTTACATCCGTGGGGCAGTATTTGGAAAGTAAACCTCCCTTTTCATCAATGCAATTTCACCCCTATAATCAATTGTTAATACTCTACATCAGCTACTGATATCCAGGAGCTGATTTGTGCCTGCACTTCAGTCTCATGAGAGGCTACTAATGGCTCAGAGCTGCTGGCATGGTGGGGCTCTTTTCATCTATGTGCATACACATGGTGCAAGTATCTTTCTGTAGAGCGGTATCTATGCAAACAATAAAATGCTATGGATGTTTTGAATTGTCCTCTCTTGGCTGGAATTTACACTGGGTTTCATAATGCTAAAAATCACAGGAATTTAAAAGACAAATTAGTATTCCTTTGATCATTGCATGCAGCAATTTTAATGGAGTGCCTTATTTTCACAAAATGAGACCAATTATTTTCTCAGATATCTTTCATCATAATCTACACAAGCTAATAAATTTCTACCTACCAACTAAACCATCCATTCATCAGCCATTCATTTACCACGGCTTCTGAAGTTCTCTGTGTATCCATTTTTATTTGGAACTATGATTTTGATTTTCAATGACTACCATTTGTTATAGACATTTTCCTTTAAGGCAATTATTTCAATTTGATACCCAATGTAAAATGTTAACATTCACTAGACCTTTACTAAATAAGTAATTTATGCTGCTTTATTCAGTGTATGAACCCATAAAGAAGCTGAAGAACAAGTCATTAAAATAAACTGGAAAAGTTTAGACTGCTGTTAGCAGGTGGATACTTCTTTTTTAAAGTTTAACCTTTCAGAATTCACAGAAATTGTAAAGAGTCTGGATTTTAGAAGTGATGGAAGATGTAACCTTACAAGCTCTTCACATCACAAACTGGGGGTGAAGTGAAGAAATCTTGAGTGAACATGACTAGGGGCTTACAGGATAGAGTTCATCAAGAAGGTGAGTATAACTCTGGAAAATGTCTTAACAAAAGATTTAGCTTTCTGCTAACCTGGGGAAGTTTCTGTGCGTTTCTTCTCACTTTTCAATCCTATGCTAAAGTCCAGAGGGAACCAATAGGATGCAGCACCATCTACATTCAGAAAGCATTCGTGTCATGCACTTCTGAGCTACTTCAGCAAGGCACATTCAGCTCTGATTTACCAGTGCAGTCACAAAATCCTCAAACTACATCTACACAGCCGAGAGCTGACATGCATACAAATATTTTTGTTATCAGTCTGTGGGCTGGAAACGTACCTGGAGCTGGGTGAGTTTAGGGAGAGTAAATTGGGCATAATTAGCGTTAGAAATTATGTTAGGTGATGCTAACATCAGGCAATTACCTTTTTTTAACAGCTGCTAAGTAGTGTTAATTGGCTGCTATGGACTACAGCTTTCCAGGTTTTACAGAGCAATTCCTATATATTCACACAGCAATTAAGCAAATTGTTCTAGGTTACATAAGAAATAATGGAAATGTCAAAACTGAGTTTGGAATGAGGGACTTGAATTAAGATTTTAGACTGTTGCTGTAAGACTCATTTGATTTTCCTGGCTGAGCCACAGTGACATTGAGCATTTCTCTTACACATTACAGAATACTTAAGGTTAGCCATCAGACCCCAGTATCCCACACATCTGTCAACTCAACTCACGCATTCATATGGAAAATTCATGAGCACAAACAAATTCATTTGTAGAAGATACCTACCACATTTTGTTTCAACTATTGAAGTTTCTAGAGTAAAAGCTAGCAAAACTAGATAAAAACATGGACAAAGTTTATTTCTCATGGTTTTCAATTCAGCCAAGTTTAATGGAGTGTACTCCACTTCTCATAATCCAGTTCCTAAGTGTCTAAGAGCATTTGCTGCTCTATCTTTCACCATAGACCTACAAGTCAACACCGACAAATCAACAACATCAAATGTTGTGCAGGGTTGTTAGGAAGACAACCACACTGTTGGTACTTGACTCATCCTATCAGTATCTCAGCCACTTCTGTGGATCAGAGAGTCACACTGCAGGAAACTTATTGAATGTCACTAAATTACTTTTTGTGTGACAAAAATCCCCAAAATATTTTTGCAAGTTCCAAAATATCAGTTGCAAAACCATGGTGTAGCCAAATGCGTAAAAAGCTAGATTAAGACTTCCTAAAACTCCAGGAATCAAGTACAATTTCCTGTCTTATAAGGACAGAAAATGTGTTGCAGAGCAGAAAACTTTTGATAGAAATAAAAATGGAGTAGAGAAGGACTTAATTCCAAAATGTCTATTTTTTCTGAGGCATTTTAAGGTAATTTCAGTACAATCTACATTTCTGTTGTGATTCAAACACTTATAGTAAATTAATCATAGAACAACCAGGTTGGAACAGACCCATCAGGTCATCGAGTCCAACCATTCTTATCAAACACTACACCATGTCCCTCAGCACCTCATCTACCTGTGCCTTAAACACCTCCAGGCAAGGTGAATCAACCACCTCCCTGGGCAGCCTATTCCAATGCCCAATGACCCTTTCTGTGAAAAACTTCTTCCTAATCTCCAGCCTAAATCTCCCCTGGTGGAGTTTGAGACCATTCCCTCTTGTCCTGTCCCCTGACACTTGGGAGAAGAGCCCAGCTCTCTCCTCTCCACAACCTCCTTTCAGGTACTTGTAGAGAGTAATGAGGTCTCCTCTCAACCTCCTCTTCTCTGGGATAAACAACCCCAGCTCTCTCAGACCTTAATCCTTCTAAAGCCCAAATAAAATAATATAGACAGAAATAATGTCACTCAACTTCAAGTAATAGAAAGATGAATTTTTAAAATCTTTTATTTTGTGACCTTATGAATCATTATTGCAGTATGGTGTGCACCCCATTTCTTACATGCAATGACTCCTAATAGTGCTACTGAAAACTGGTGCAGTGCTTACTGACATCAAGGTGAACACAAGAACAGATATAGGGAGATTTAAATTAAAGAGCAGATATTTCAGGAATCTAAAGCATAAAAGAAAAAAAATTGAAATCATCCTTCATAATCTCATTTTTGAGTTTGCTTTTGTCTAAGAAAATTTAAAAAACAAAACCATAAAGGTTCAGAATTAGTGCTACCTAGCCCAAGCTTTCCTCTCAGACAGTGACCCTAGACATACAATATCAGAAAACCAAGGTTAGCATTTACATGTTCCCCGATAATCTCCCAAGCTCAAACTGGTTCTGGATTTATACTGACTATATAGATAAATAACAGCCATACTGATTTCTCTAAATTCAAATTGAGTCCTTTTTCTGTCCTTGCATTTTCTGTAAGCGTTTGTTCTGGCATTGAGATAGATAGATAATTTTTTTTCCCCCCTCCCTTCAAACCTCAGCAATTGTGTGACTTAAGCACATCCTTACTAACTTTATTTGAGCCAACAGGAAATATCACTAACAACTTTACTGGGTTTTGATGAAATAAGAGGAGTGTTTTCAGTATCAGGTTACAGAGTTAATTTTCTGGTTTACTACCAAAAAGTGCACAGCACATCAAAAAATTTTTGAGTCCAGAGACAAGCTTTACAGTTAAATATTCTATTTACCATTTATTCCTCCATGATTTCCATTGAGCTAGTGCCCACTTACAGATATAACAGATACCCCAAAATACTGCTAATATATGCTACTTTTTCAATTACTGGTGGGTTTGTGTTTTCATTTCTGAGCAGCCACGGCTGATTTTTAAGCAACACTAATTGTAATCAAGTAGGATGAGCACAGCCAGAAGTAAAACAGTAAGACTGTACATCTTCATCTTTCTTTCATACACCTCTGATTTATTACTGAGCAACATGATTTATTGTGATGTGAATTTTGAATTGTGGTATCCAGACAATAAAGATTTAATCATTTCATTGTATCCTTACATATAATACAGTAACAATCACTGCAGACTTTAAATTGCCTTTTCACAGACCAATTTCAATACAAGACAATCAGTCTATGAGTGATGTCATACACAGCAGGAATTACTTGTGAGGATATTCTTGATATTTGAGTTAACATTTTATTGCAAATAAGCCTTCAGAGCCTGACTTATTTGGTCAGGATGCCATTTGAGTAGAGCACCATTTTGTTCCCTATAGTAGTATTTCTCCTCACATTTTGCTTTCTATGTTATTTCCAGAAAGGCTTTCCATCACCAAGAAATCTGCATGAAGATCTTCACCTCTGCTGGTCATTTCTGCAACCTTTCACTAAGGTTTCATAGAGACAAATGATTTGTGGAAAGGAAATGTTTTATTCATGTTTGAAAATGACTGAGATGAAACCTAAAATAATAATTCCTTTCTCTGTTTCTTAAGGAAGAGAGCTATGCCTTGGATTTAACTGTAAATTTTTTAGTAATTGCTAGTGACAAATCATTTTCTTACTGGAACCTATTTATACCTTGTCTATACATAGAGCTGGACTCAAATGCTATAATTTTAATACCCATGAAGGTGTTAGAAAAGTAATTTTTAAACTGAAGCCTTCACTCTACATGAATCTATATATACATAGAGCATGTAAATGGATTAAAAGTTTCTTCAGCAAAAAATCAGTGATTATTGACCTTGGTAGGCACACAAATGTTTAAGTGGTATCTGCCAGACTGGTTCAAAGAAGGGTCTCAAGAGCTCAAAATATGAAAAGTGCTTAAAAGTATCCACAATATAATTTTTCTTTTATTTAAGCCATTATCTTATCCAGTCAGTTATGGAGCCTGTACACTAAAGACCCAAATACCCTCAAGATCCTTGAAGAAAAACTATAACACAATATTCTCAGCCCACCTCTTCTTCCTGCTCACAATCCCTATTAAACATACATACTGCACTCGAGAATGATGCCAAGTAGAAAAACAAAACTTCATCCATACTATTGTTGGATTAAATTTACTGAAGTTCTCAAAACTACCTTCAACAGATATTCAGAGCTTTTATGTGAATTCCATTCAACTCTTTTCCTACACCTAAAAAATTAAGGTTAAGCTATTGTTTTGCTTTTCTCAAGGTGATTTGATCAAAATTGAAGACAATACTCTAGATAATGATAGAGGAAACTACAAATACATTTCAAATTACCGTAACGTTTTGGTTGGTAATCTGTCTTTCAAGTTTCTCTTGAATTTTTTTTTTTGATTAATTGTAAATAATCTAGATAAAAGATACTTGTGCAAAAGTTGATAGGGTTGGATTCAATCTTTCTACAGTATCATGAGAGGAAGCCAAGCAAGGAATTGAAGTTCAAAGTAAAATCCAAGTTATCGAGCATATTGACACAAATTGTGATATAGAGTTATTATTTGGGTTTTGTTTGGATTTTTTTTTAGCTCTTCATACTTTAATAACTATTTTGTATAAAAAAAAAGCATAAAAAACCAAAACTCAAAACCATAGTTAAATAGAATACTCTCCTAAAACCATTTACTCAGACAATATTTAGTGTAGAGCTAGGCAGGTTAAGACAAAACTGTATTGTTAAAATGGGGTGAAGTATATAGAAGAATAAACTGCCCTCCTTTCAGTTCTCTCTGAGAGTAAACGAAAATGTCAAGACAGATTTTTGTCTCAGAAAAAGAAGTCTGCTGCCTGTGTTATGATGAAGAACTGCAGTTTCTTACATTCCTGGTAGAAGAACCAGAGGAGGTCCCATACCTAGGGAAAAGCTGCCATAGTGCTCAGAAGAGACAAGACTTAAGCTTAAATCACTGTTGCATGTGTAAGAACTTATAAACTTATGAAAGATGCTGAACAGTTTTCATCATCTCCAATTACTGTACTATCAGTAAGTTGCTCATTACGGCAAAAAATCAAGACAAAAAAATGATGTTCCAGCTTCTTTAGAGTAGAATAATTATGACAAGATTGATTTCATTGTAACATCCAAAAAACCCATAGAAGTCCCACTATTTATAGCTACACATCTAT
Source organism: Coccyzus lansbergi (assembly GCA_033558105.1). Taxonomy (NCBI): domain Eukaryota; kingdom Metazoa; phylum Chordata; class Aves; order Cuculiformes; family Coccyzidae; genus Coccyzus; species Coccyzus lansbergi. The sequence continues at coordinate 1,959,334 of JAUMJK010000675.1, forward strand.
AACTGCCAGACAGGACGTCTATTTTCAGTCTCATCTTTTATTATGATTTCCCTTGGAGAAAACAAACAAGGAAGCCATACAGATCCAACATTTAACTCAATCAGAACAGTCTCACTGTAAATGTTGTCTTCAGAAACATTTCCTACTTGATTATAAAAATGTCTCTGTAATCAACAGCTCAGTATTTTTCAGAAGTCTGTAAACATTATCATTTTAGCATTTTTTAGAGGGTGCTTGCTGATGTGCTTCAGCTTTGGATTGCAGTTAATGATTAATATAAAGACCTAGGTGAGCTACATAAAACTTAAGCTAAATCACACTCACTAATCAAGTTCATTAGGTGAATAGAATGCCTAGTATTGAAGTGAGAAGATAGCTGGGTTGAGAAGGAAACTCCAGTAACATAATCAAGAAAAAAGGGTAACAACTAAATTCTGAAGAGTTTCTCCCCCTGCTCCCACACCACACACTATTTAGTAGTTAAGATAATGTAACATAACAAATTAAATGTTGAATTACATCCCAGGATGATAAACAAACACTCAGTTTGAAGGTTTGGAACCAAGTTTGGGGAAGACATATTTACTGTGCAACTAGGAGACAGCCACAGAAAATGGAGTGAATAATATTCCAAATTGCATTGACTTTTTCAATAAGCTTAGTATTCTAATCCATAGTTTTACCCAGAGTGATTAAATGGTACTTTATGACACTTTATGATACTTTATTTTACATTTACTTAGGTTTTTTTAGAGTTACTTTCCCAGATTTAAAACACAAGTAGGTATACTGGGTTGGGTTTCTAAAGGCAGGAGAAAGCAGGGGTGCTGATGAGGAAGCAAATCTTCAACATTAAAGCTAACTCCAATGTAATTTCAAAATGTAAGAGGTATTCACAAACAATTACCAACATGAGACAAATTTAGTTTTTGGAATCAAGATTCCAGTGCATGTGAGAAGCACAGAGCATCCATGTGGAATAATCCAGAAAGATAAAACTTGAAGACAGGAGCATTTATTGGCCTCACTATATATTTATAGAGATACTTTAGAAATGGAAGAATTTCAATCTAAGGTAATTGTACAGGATTTTAAAATTTAAAAGAAATGTGACACAGAGTAGAGTCAACCATGGAAATAGCTACAGCTAAAAACAATCAGGTCCCAGGGTTAAGTGGAGATAAGCTGTCAAGTTGCGCTTGAAATGCTCACATACATTGCGAGGCATTTTCCTTAAGTGAACACAAGGTTTATCCCCCAGTAAGTATATACATTTCTGCCATGACAGATAGATAAGGGAGGTGAACCAAAGAGGTTATCTGGCATAAGTATGCCTAGGCAGGTGGGACCAGCACCACTCAAAGTGAATAACAGGTTCAACTCCACATCACATGCAGTATATGCCACTGCTATTTCTACCTTGTCTTTCTCAGTTTAAAAATCATCTTGGAAAGATATACAAGTTATTTATCATTATGAATATATGCATATGCATGACTAACCATCTCTTTCTCTCTATAATATCTCTACATTTATCTTCTTACCTCACTAGTTCTCAAAATTCTTTCTTCTGTCTTATTTCTGTCTGGAGTATCTCTGGGACAACTGGTTATAGTTCCCTGGAGGTCATCAGACAGGGTCCCATCCAGAAAGGGCAGAGACTGAACAAATACAAAATGATACAGGCAATGCGGTCCTACGGGGTTGAGCAATAATTGCAGAGTATGAGGTTGGAATGCTTGAAGTCATTTCCATAAGAATAAAAGAAGATGAATATATTGAAAAATTTTGACATTTTCTAAATATTTCTCTTACAAGTTGCCTAAAAGTCCACGTTTCTGAGGCAGAATTTGTAAGCTATTAGAAATGTTGTGAAAGAGACTGATGTTCTCCCTCACGTTCCCCCTCAGGTTTACTGATTTCCAAGACTTTGGTTTAAAATAGATGGATATTTATATCTTGGTACAGCGTTTACACTTGGAGCAGGGAGCGCTGCTGATGGACTTCAGCTCCTGCAAACACATAAGCAATCATACCATGGCAACACATCACTGGCATCAACAAGACTCTGGGGCAAGAAAAGATATGGTACAGGAATGGGATTTTTTAGTTTAAGAAGAGACATTTCAGCTGGAAGCACAGCAGGCTAAGAGGAAGCAGGTGGATAGCTCCATCTCAACACAAGTGCAATAGCTTTTGAACGACTAACTTGAATGCAGCCAACCCACTGGCCACAACCTTCCTTACAAGCTCATTTCCAGAGTAAACCCTATGGTCATGTCAAAAGTACCTGCTTGATTACCTGAAATCCAATATATTATTTTTGATAGGAATGGTTGAACTTGATGATCCCATGGGTCTCTTCCAACCTGGTGATTCTATGATTCTATAATTCTATGGTTTTTTGTTAGTAAGTGATTTATCTTTTTTTTTTTTTTGTTTAAAATCTATATTGCAGGCACACCGAAATAAACAAAGGACTGCTATCCTTGGAGGAATTAATGTTTTAAGTATGTGATTGGAAACACGAGGAAACAGAGTTATTTTCCTTGATATGCACTGTCAGGCAGAAAGACTAAGAAACCTACATACAAATGCTTTAGAGGACTAGCAATGGGGATGTTAAGATATGAAGGGGCTGGAGAACAGGCCTTATGAGGAACAGTTGAGAGAGCTGGGGGTGTTTATCCTGGAGAAAAGGAAGCTGAGAGGAGACCTCATTAATCTCTACAACTACCTGAAAGGAGGTTGTGGAGAGGAGGGAGCTGAGCTCTTCTCCCAAGGGACAGGACGAGAGGGAATGGCCTCAGGCTCCACCAGGGGAGATTCAGGCTGGACATTAGGAGGAAGTTTTTCACAGAAAGGGTCATTGGGCATTGGAATAGGCTGCCCAGGGAGGTGGTTGATTCACCTTCCCTGGAGGTGTTTAAGGGATGGGTAGATGAGGTGCTGAGGGACATGGTTTAGTGTTTGATAGGAATGGTTGGACTGGATGATCCGATGGGTCTCTTCCAACCTGGTGATTCTATGATTCTATAAATGAATGAACATATATATATATATATACACACACACACTTCAAATGGTTGTTACAAATCTTATCACAATAGTATTGCTGACTGTGAAAACATAGTTGCACTGTTTTAATATCTTCAAAAATTAATGAGCACAAAACCCATTAAAAACTAATAAATACAAAAAAATGTTTACGTGATTTATTTTAACTCAATATGCCTCACTGTTAACCACTAAATGTCTTGGAAAGTTAATGTAATTGAGGAATCAAAATTAGAAGGGAGTGTGAATTCAATCTCTTATACCCAGAGTATTAATACCAAGAAATTCTTGAGCCATAGTTAAGTCTATTTCATGCCATTAAGTACTGGTACTTATTTTATCTGACATTTGATTCTGTTCAGGCAGTAACACTTCAGTAAGTCAAACGGTAAGTGCAACCATAAATATCTAAGAACTGGAATTTACCTTAAGACATTAAAAGTCTTGTTAGTCTAAGTCCACAGGAAATTTAGGAAAGTTACAAAAAAAAAATAAAAGGATCAATTTTGTCTTTAATTCAGTAAGCTTTCCAATACCCAGGTACGGCAGAAAAAAAAAAGATTCATGCTGTTTACATCTGCAACATAAAACAATTATCTTAATATATTAAGATTTATGCTGCCATTAAAGCAGCATTATGCTGTGATCTCAGTACTGAGAATATGGACCAACAGCTGGGCTGCTGATTTCAGGACTACCATATTGTACTCTGATTCAGAGAGGAAAATGAAAAAGACTCCCTCAACTTGGTGCCCTGCTTTGTAATTCACAGTGCAGTTCCACGTATCACCCAGGCAACAATTTCTCTGAGTAGACTGCAGGTTTAACCACCTCAGTTTCACATGACATATTCCATGGTATGATTCACAGGACAATCCTTTGACTTAAGACAATGAACTTTCCTACAGAGAGCAGGACCACACAGACTTGTGAGCCACACCTTAAGAGAATGCACAAGACCAAGACAAAGTCAAACAGCTTCATCCAGAACTTCCTATGATTTTATCATGGGCTATAAAAAACAATGACCCTGAACTGACTTCCTTCTCCAAGCCACTGCAGGAAAACAGAGAATCTTTAAGATGCTTTGTATGTGACCACTCAAAGTCTTCCACTGAAAAGAATAAGGTGGATTTTCAAAGGAATAAGTGATGCCCAATCTAACCAGCTCTATTTCCATAGGGGCCATCTTATACCTTCAGACTCCCTTGTCTCCCACATCAAGTACATGGGGAAAAAAATTTCCAATTTATCCCAAAATTTAAAGTGAGAAAAGTAGAAAGATATCAGGCTGATATTACAGGGAGGAAACATCACAAAATTATAATGGAATACTTGCTGTTTGCTCAGGGAGGGAAAATGTCTCTCAAATGTGCCTTTATAGGAGTTAATTTTAGTGCCCTTCCCTCTGAATATTAGACTTAATTTGATGGCAAATTGTCTACAAAGTCAGTGATTATTTAGTAGTTACCTTTTACTTACTTTGACTTCTTAATGAACTGAAAAAAATCTTTAAACTCAAAGGTCTTTAGATCCCTGATGAGCTGTTACAGATGTTTCTGTGCTAATTCCATCACCTTGACCATAGTCACAGAAATATAAACGGATAAGATCATACCTACAGATCATACTTTGTCACAGAGCCCAGCAAGCCCACGATACCTATGTCACTTGAAATCTGTTCCTAGGAGACCTTCACACATCAAGATTTCCTAGCTCCCAAAGAGCTCTTCTGCCTTAGGCATATTTGATAAATAAACAATTTTGACAGCAATGTCAAAACAATGACAAAACCTATTAAATGTCATCCAGGATGTTATTGCCCTCCTACCAAACAGGCACAGAACCAGCACTACCACACAAGAGCATCCCAAACCCTGTACGTTGGTGTAAACTGATCTTCTCTCAAGATGTTTATGACTTGCTACCAATGCCACTCTACCCAATTCGTGCTTGGAAGTGTTTGCATAGTAACTGCTTCTTAAGGTATATTTTATTTATGAAGTTTTGTACATGAAGAAAGCCGCTTTTACTGGAGTGAATAACACTAACGCATTTATACATGGAATACAACGAAATGCTCTGAATAGGATGACAAAGAAAAAAAGGTAAAGTATGATAGTATACAATGATTTTTTAAACTTAATATTGTATATAAATTTAAGTCATAATATTATTTTTTTATTTTGAGAACAAAATAAGACAAAGGCATTTCCAGATTGGTTATTTAATGCTCCATTTCTATTGACAACAAAGATGATTTCTAGGAATATATTGTGAACTGCACATCATATTTTTTTTCCTCCTGTGAAAAAATAGCTAAATGAGGAACACCCTTAAATTCTACTTACATTTTATCTATTAAGGTTAAAACATTTGTATTTACAGAAAAAAATGTTGAGGTTTTTTTTCCCCCATAGCTTTTCCCATTTTCTATGTCAAACAAAGTGTTACAGACACCAGGTTATCCTACAAATAGATATTCTCTTGTTTTGGCAGTGCTTCAGTTGCATATCGACATATTTACTTTTCTCTCACATGCTCACCATGCAAGACTTCTCTTTCATGTAATCCACGCAAATACTAATTTTACCAGAAAAAAAGTCCTTAAAATACAAATATATTGATCTAGGTTTTAGGGGGACAAAAGCTGGAATCATGGCTTGACATGGAGTACCAGAAAGCCATCAGAAAGAACATTGGCTTTAGATACTTGCATGGGAAAAGGGAAAGAGAGTGGTGGAGCTGATGGGAGGAGTGAATCAGCCCAAGGCAGCAGGGCTGAGTTAGTGTGGTTTCAAACAGTCTGATGCTCTGGAGCCCTATGGTATAATTTTATATATTGCTAAGTGGAATTATGACATAACATAAGCATATTTTAAGAAGCCTAAATAGGTATTTAATTGCCATCTGAACAATTGTGTTGCCATTTACATCCTTCAAGCGACAGTAATTGTATACAGACTCGACGCAGGAAGCTGGGAAGCTTTAAGAAAGCCATTAGCAAATTGTTGTCATACAAGGAGAGAGAAAATGGTGATTATTTGGGCTTGGTAAAAAATGAAATATTAATTCTTAAAAAAAAAAAAGTAATATTACCTATAAGTACTTCTTCAAATAATAGAATATCAGCATTTCAATTAAACTTCTATTTCCAGGCATTTATATGGTAACTAAGTTGCAAAAACTCGCTCTAGGCTGGGATGTGACACAAAAAAAATAATAATCCTAGCAGAATTTTTAGATCTATGAAAAAATATTAAAGACAGTTAACAGATTTTTTCAGCTTGCATGAAATCAAAATGAGTAGCAATGCATTTCAACACAGTGGTTCAGAAATTATGATCAAGCCTATAAGTGGATCCAGTTACTCATCTCTAGCTAAATATTTATCTCTGTGTCTCTCATACAGCCGTCATCATGGCAACAACAGTCTTGCTATTTTCTTCAATAGTCGATAGCTTTCTAAAAGCACAAAGAAAACATTTCAAGATTCAGTTGTCTTATTGCTGGATCCAAAGTATTTCTGATTATTCTTTGAACGCTTGTTTTCCTACCTGCATAAGGATATTAACTTATAATATTGTGTGAATTGAGAGGAACAATTACTGTCTCCTTGTTTCTACTGTTTGTGTTACCAACTTAAGACAATTTATATCACTTCACAACCCTATGGTTGAATGTGTGCACCTGATTTGTAAGTAAATCAACATTTAATGCTCCAGCAAAAAGATGAAGTAGTTTCGTATGTTTTCTGCAAGAGGTCAGGCTTATTCCAGAGAAAATAAGACCCTTGTAGATCAGGCTCCCAAAATTCATTCACTAGAAATACTTTGTAAACAAAGAAAAGTAAACGCCCAAATATCTGTCTTGTCACAATCCCAACAAGAGGAAAAGCCCACTAGATTTTAGCAAAGCAAAAAACTCAGTACTATAAAGTGGAACTATTCCATTGTAATGAACTATTCTGTTTTATCCCTATACCAAGAAGCTCATTTTAAAATGGGTTTTGATCTCAGGGTTTGCCAGTACAGAGACATAATCCAAATTAACTAAAAATACAAAGTTAGAGGGGATTAGTTAAAACTGCCATAACAGCTATGAGACATTTCAGACACGCAGAATTAATGTAGCCATATTTCTGTTTAGCTTAATTCATTCCTAAGAATTTAAAACCACTTGATTTCCAAGTGTCTAGTTGTCCACATTCAAAATGGAGTTAAAAGAACCCAGTTTTAAAATCCACTTGGATTGTATTTCCCAATTGTGTCCACAAAATAAGGCAGCAACCGAAGAAAACCTGACAAATTCTTTAAAAGACTGCTAGATCAGTATTACCACATTGCTCCTGCACTTATACCCACAGCAGCAAGTGATGTAGTGTTTTGCATTACAAGAGCAACATACTCCTGACTCCAGTTTCACCATCAGGATAACATGCATGTATTATAATTAGATTTAGCAATATGAGTTTCACAGAGAAATGTATCAAATACCCACTGTCAGCTCTTCTGTGTCTCAGGGAGGTGGTGGATTCACCTTCCCTGGAGGTGTTTAAGGCACAGGTAGACGAGGTCCTGAGGGACATGGTTTAGTATTTGATAGGAATGGTTGGACTTGATCCTGTGGGTCTCTTCCAACCTGGTGATTCTATGATTCCTTTATTGGTCCACTGTAGCAAATAATTATCTTTTTTTTTTCAGAAATGTTAATACAGCATTAGTACTAGTGCAACTGCTGTAATTTGCTGTTAATTAGGTTTCTCTTGAATTCCATCTGAAAACATAGCAGCCATCCATCTGCTCCTCCGCTCAGATGCCACAATAGTCCCATTTTTAGCCTTTGGCCTTTCTCCTTATTTATTGATAACCAAATGAAAAACCCCCACTTCCCAACCTCAGTTTGGTTATATTAAATGGTTACGCTATTTTATTAGAAAAATGTAAACTGATGTCAAATGGAGGGGTAGAGTGAAACAAATGCTAAACATGTTTCCTCTCTATTGTTGAGGGAGCATCATTTGGGGCACTGTGCTCCATTTTGGGCATCACACTTTGTCGATGATATGGAATGAATAGAGAAAGGTCTGACAAAAGGTATCAAAACTGGCTTGGAAACACAGCTTAGAGTCGCAGATGGAACAAGCAATGACTCAAGAACAGACACCTGAATGGAAACATAGCAGTTGCCAAAAAGGCAAAAAAGTGCAATGATGGAGAAAAACTATCGTCCACATAGGATGAATATTTTTTTTTCAAATGCATCACAGGACATTAAAAAAAAAAGGTAAATATGTTAACATTGGAATAGATTGTATGAAAAGATGGGTACTGAAATCATCATTACAGGCAATTTCCATATAGTAAAGTATTTTCTAAGTATTACGTATTGGTTTAGATTAATGAAATATTTAGTCTTGCAAAACCCATTCCATTCCCACTTTTCTAGGATATTCCTGCACCCGTGTTGTGAAGGGCATTATCTACACAATATAGGTCAGAACTGCTTTTTCAGATCCATAGGATCTTCAAGAGGAACATGTTCCAACCAGTGTGATTTACTCGTGTGCGTGTCCCACCTTCAGGAGAAGCCAGGTCTCCCTGACACTTTTCTTTTACCCTGTCCTCTGTGTCAAATAATCAAGCGCACTTTACCGCTGAATCTTGTTAAACCACTGTTGCATTTACCATTGAACTTTGTTAACTCACTTTGTTAACTCATTAAAGTGTGTTGCAGTATCTGTCTTGCAAGTGAAGTGCATCACTCTTTCATTCCATCAGCAACAAGCAGCAAAAACAAAAGAGGCAACCCTGAGAACATCCAGAAAACTGATGAACCTGCTCAAACTCAGCTGTTCAGCACAAGGAAAGAAAGAGAACTGCCCTTTCTGGGCTGAGAAATAACATGACATTTCAGAGGCAGACAGACAACATTGCTCTTGTCCCTCTGCTGGAACTGCTCTACAGTCTTGTAAGCAAAATCTGTCTCCTCCTTGCTTCCAAGACCCCTTACAGATGACTGAACACTGCTTGCTCAAGCTTGGCCACAGTCATGTAAGTTACAAGAGAGATTTCATGATAGAAAACCGTCTCTTGCAACTTGGATGTACTGCCTCAACCTACACCTCTGACGTCCTACAACTTACTCTTGTCTCCCAGTTGCCACCAGCCAGTACCTCCTCCTTAGCATGAGAAGCCCCATCTCTGTCAGGAGAATATTTCCCTACACAGTGAATTTTATTGCCATGGTATTTTTGAATACGCTTCCCATCCTAGAAAACTCAACCAACCAGCCAACCATGTCCTAAGGGAAAACAAACACGTAATTCAAGCATAAAGGTGTTTCTGTTTGTCCTTCTGATTGCAGGGAAAAACAGGTCAGCCATTTTTAATTGGCAAAATATTGGGTTGCTGAAATGGTTTTGTTTAACCTTTCAGATGTGGAACAACACCTAATCAAATTTCAGATATTGTACAGGACAGCACAGAGGGAGGTAGCTGTAATTCACAGCATCTGCTAAGCAGCAGCAGCATTGTTAACACTTAGAAGAAAAAGCAGCAACAGACATTGTCAACAGAATGACTTTGTGAACGCCTATAAAACTTAACCATTGCTAATGCAGTTTATAAATATATTCTTCTTGCTGGTCCTTAATATTATGGTCACCAAGTAAATTAGCATCCAATGACTGTATTTAAGAGAATAGTGTTACAATTTTGACAGCCTAGGAGAAGCAGACATTTGAATTATTTATCAGCAGTTTGGAGTAAGGGCAGCCCCTTTCCTCCACACAGCTCAGCCACATCCTTCCACAGAAGGAATCCAGTCCAGTTTTCCACCAAGAAAAACATTCTTAGCAGAGCAACCTGTGATCCTGTGGTGACCACAGGTCACTTGTCAGTGTGAAACCATATCATTATTTAATGCAAGACCCTTCCTCAGTGGCATACTTTGCAAGTCCCAATCCTGTAAACTGTTCCACATGACCAACTATCCAATCACTAAAAAGTAAAATTATTAAAAAAAAAAAACGCTTTGTGGCAGGTAGCATTCTGCCTAGACATATCAGACTTCAAGGCTTTAGAAACATCTTCCCCTGTGAAAATAAAATATATATGTTGGTGCAACTCAGGCTGGAAGACTGTGCAGGTACGTGGGTAAACATGCCAATTCTTTTACCTTTCCCACTGAGAGTAGCCTGGCATAGTCCTCCTTTAAATATGCAAGGGAAGGTGTCCCATTAGAACACTTCTTGCTATTTGGTCCTTAGCTGCTGACAAGAAATTTTCTCTGTTCTCCAAATAAGTTTATTTTGGATTATAGGTCAAGCAGTTAAAATCTCAGGCCAAGAGGTGAGTGGTTTGGAAATACAGAATTCCTAGCATTACAGTAAACAAATAAAATTAATTGGTAAGTTCTGTACATGTTTCTTGTGCTAAATTTCTTATAAAGGTTGTTCTCTGCACACAGGTTGAACTTTGCTAATCAAACATGTCCCAAACCAACCACAACCTCAGAAATTTGATATCATTTTACTCTGGATAGCAAAGAGCTAAATGTGTCAGCTTAGTAGTCTGATGCAAGGAAGACATAATTGAAGACAGTTCCCTAACTTAACTACAGTGAAAACTTACAAGTGGAAATCCTATTGCAAAAGAAATCTTTATCAACTTGATGTACAAAGAAGTAATTTGCTTTCTAGTTTACCACTAGCACATTGGAAGCAATCAAATGCAACAATTTCAAAAAGCTGTTACCCACTCACTGTTGAAAAAGGATTGCAAAATAGATTCTAGATTTACATTTTTTTCAGGTCTTATTAAAATAAAATGCATCTCTTCTTTCTTTGTATCATTTGAAAGCATTCTCAGGAACAGTAATATTCTGAGCTGATGCTTCTGCCTACTTTCTGGGGCTGCAGGGATCTTGATGCATATTTGAAGAAATTAGGAAGCAATTATGCACTGACTAGAAAGTATTTAATTGAATTTGGACAATGTTTTTTTTAAATTGAAACTGCAGTGGTTGATCTGCTCATCAGCTTTAAATTGTCCACAGCATTTGGGCACAAGCACATAAGTAGAAAGAGACCTGGTTTGCATCCAGAGTCAGGTGATGCCTGAAGATTGAAACCATCACCTCCCTTGGCCAGGAGAAATGTGAAGTAGGGAGAAAATCTATGGAAGACAAGGAATCCAAATGCTCGACCTGAACCTGGTTTATTCTGCGCAGAACTATAAGGTCTGGAGTTTCCATGTGAAACACTGGCATAAAGTACTTTTTCCTTTTCTATTACTCCTGTACCATCATTTCACTCCTCAAACGACCAATATATGATTCATAAACTGTTCAAAAGTATGTTTTTTCACCATAACCATACAATGTCATTTTTTTAATAACAGAATTGAAAGTCTTCAATTTCATCTAACTATAGCAAAATTTCATTTGTTGCTGTCTGTCACCTTCTTTTTACCAAACCCATGATTTATAGCCCCAGCCAAATTAGTGAGTACCTTTATGACCTGCAAAACATTTCTGCTCTTAATAAGTCTTATGTTCCTGTGACCACAGACACTATTTAACGTTTTGATGTACACAATATTCCCTGAATCTGTGACTTAGCATCAGTGCTTTTAGCGACATACTGTAGATCAATGAGTTATTTTCTGCATTGATTTGCTGCTTAGATTGTGGGTTTATTCCTTCAAGTCTTACTTATTCGAAGGAAGAGAGGGAAGTTTTTAAGCTGTTAGTTCTAAAATTCAAGTTTGTTTCTTTTTAACTTTGTTACTATATAATTCCTTACTTTTTTTTCTCTCAACCTCCTTTTTGTGCTAATTAAGTTTTCTTTGACGTAGCATTTTCTATTTGTAGACCTTGTCTTGCTCACTCCCCACTGATTTACTTCCTCGTATCTCCTTTATATGAACCTTAGTGAGGTCATTCATACAAATTATTTTTCTTTTTTTCCCCCTTTCAGTATTCCTCATCACTCATATGCCATCTGTTCCATCCATACATTGGAGAGGAACATATTTCTAAATTGCCTCAATGAGATCAGTTTTATTCAGCTCACTCACCATGTACGTCAGTCTGAGCTAATTTACTTGAGTGAAGTCACCCATACTCTCTCCACTTGCATTTCACAAGCGATGCATGTTTGTAGGCTTGGTTTTGTTAAAGCTATCAGCGCTCCTTTCAATCTGTTTTTACCATAGCAAGTTGTATGGAGATGGAATTAACCTTGTCTACTCTAACAGTGCTACTATACCCTCTCTGAAGATCATGCAGTGTAATCACTTTTTTTTACCTCAATAGGGTATGGCAAGCAGTCAAGTCTTAGGAGAAACATCATGCAAACCTCATCAGAAGACAAGAAGTCATCTGTGACTCTAGTTATTTCCATGTTTTCTGGTAAACCCATCCCTGGTGCCATAATAATACTGGATTTAGAGGGACATGGTTCAGTGTTTGATAAGAATGGTTGGACTCAATGATCCAGTGGGTCTCTTCCAACCTGGTTATTCTATGATCTATGGTTTAGCGAGTTTATAGGTCTAGAGCAAGTTTCAAGCTGTCTGAGTTATTTCTTTGGGTGTGAAGAGGCCTTCCTCTAGCTACAGAACACTTGTTCCACTGAATATATTTCAGCCAGTGCTTGTTCTGACAAGCTATGCCAAATATCTCCAGAAGGAAACATCTATCCAGAGCTCACATGACCACACAGGGAGGATTTTGTTTGGCATTTCATGAATCCAGGTGGGTTGTTGTGAAGGGAGTAAAGACATGCACACACATTTAGCTGCAATGCATGGGTATCTCAGGACTATGTATTGCCTACAAACAATAACAGATTATTTACCCTGGAAAAGATACAAATGAATACACGCTCCAGTGAAAACTATCCTCACCTACCATCAACTGCAGACCTTCTTCAGGCACCCTCCACTGATCAGACTTGACTGCAACACAATCCGCTAGTTCCGAGAGGCTGTCAAGATAGAGTTCCTCATGCCTTCTTAAAAGCATACTAGGTCTAAGATTGACACAAGACATTATAAATCTTCTGTTTAAAAACTTCCAATAGCTCAAGATACTTCAGGCATATTGTATTTCCTTCAACAGCAGAAAGAAAAGTACTATCTTCTATCTTAACATTCGAAATCTATTCCCACAGAGAAAACAACTTATTAGTAAACAACTAACATTTCCCACAGTGAAAACAATTTATTTCCCACAGAGAAAACAACTTATGAGCAGAAAGCACACTGGAAAGGCAATCTGGGTTCTGCGGAGCAGCTGCTCATCAATAACACTCTTTTCAAAACATGCATTATAACGACCTCTATTAGAGTGCACATAGTATGGTGTGTTACATCAAATGCCTGCATTACTAAGACTTCATATCTTGATAGCAGAAATGTATTAAATCTTCTAATACTTCATGTGTAATCCTGTCACACCTGGAAGTCTTGGTTTAGAAACTGCGAATTGAAGCTTGGCTCAAGCAGCCTCCACAGGAAATAGATCCATTGAGGACAAATCTCAGTTTCCATTTTATCATTCCATCCAGATTACTTGAGTAAAATAAAATCAGTTCTGAAAACATGATTAAAATTAATGTTTGTAGCAAAGAAGTGACCCAAGGTGAGCTGTAAAAAAGTGAAGAAAATTAAAGGTATCCATATTAACCATGGGTTCACATTTAGGTAGCGTAAAAATAAATAATATAAACCCACATGAAGCAGATAAACATGGAAAAGATCCAAAACAAGTTGTTTTTAAGTTATATCTTCAAGATTAGAACTCAAAACATTTTTGAAAAAAAAAGTATTAGTAATTAACTTAATCTTTTTCTTGACAGGAGCTTTGCTGCCACATGGCATGCAATCTGCACACAGCATTCCCTAAGCCCCAGCTCTGAGGAGCTTGTATTTATCCTTCATCAAGACAATCCATGAGTGTTTGCATGTTTGTGCAGCATGATCAGGGATGTTAACAGAACTATTCATCATTTTATTCTGTCTTGTCCAGAATCACTGACTGTTCCTTGAGGCAGAACTGCTTCAAGAAAGGTCCGCGCTCTGTTGAAACTAGATAAATTAAACTTTGAATGCACCGGTAACTTTACTTAGCGCCACTCAAGATAGATAGTTCATGCTTCATCATATACAGCATATTTTCAAAGCACAGAGAAGCATAAGGGTTTTTTTTCCTGTTGCTTCATGGTTTTTTTTTTTTCTATTGGGGAAGAAGAACAGGGCTTCTCATATATCCTTACTTTCTGTGAGTTTTGTACCATTCATTTTCTGATGTCTAACAGCTGTAAAGAAACTACCAAGAAAGCTGGCTTCTTTTTTGTCTTTTTTAATGTTTTTGTCTTTTGGCTTTCATAAATAATCAGTTTTTCCTACAGCATGTGTCCCTGTCATGAACAGACTAAAAATTAGCTCCTGCCCAGTTTACCACAGATGAACACTCCTGAACAGCATCATCACAACACAGAAGCATTGGTGTTCCTTGTTCAGGAGAAAGAATGACATACATATAGCTCTCAGGAAGTGGATCACATACAAGAAAGTAAGGGCTGTTCTATAACTTGGAAGAATTAGTTAATAAAAACAATATAATCAAACCTGCCATATTTTTCCGAGATGCCTGTGGATGAGCACCTTCCAACCCTGAATTTCTGATATCTTCCTAGACCAGTTAGCACAGTGATGAATGAACAACAAAAGCTTTTCCTCCTGAGGTCTGAACAGAACTAGTTCTCGTAGTTTCCAGCCTCTTCAGCACAGAAAGTCACTGCACTAAAGCCCACCTCTTCCAGTGCCATGCAAATAGATGGCAAGTTTTGACTTAGTAATGAGGCAGAAAAAAATGGGAGCGAGAAGCTGGTCTCATTCAGCACTGTGATTTATTTCTGTTTGGCAGCTCAGACAGTTACTGTGCTTTCCTCCAACCTGTTCACTTGATGGATAGTGCTCTAGCATGAGCAGATAGTGCGACTACAGAGGTGATGGCAGCCTGCCCTCGACTCTTGTATGGTTGATGAACCAGAAGGACCCACACAGCCTTCCAGCACAAAGTGAAGATGACTGAATACAGGACAGAAAGAAACCCAAGAAACAATCAGCTTTAAATGTGAGGTTCACTTACAGGAGTCAATCAACAGGAAAGCATGACTTACCATCACTTTAAAATTGATGTTGGGTAAGAGTAGAATCAGGTCTTTTGTGTTTCTATCTTTTTCACACACAAATTCAAATTCTTGAGACTGCGCTTTTTTTTTTTAATATGGAATCCATTATGGGGTCCACATGCAGACACAGCTCCCATTAGTGTCAGAAGGAGTTATCATATGCCTGCTTATCAAGAGGAGAACAACTCCCCTGTGGCAGGACTTCTTTCAAACAAAAATCTCACATAAATATCGAGAAAAAAATACTTGA
This sequence comes from Coccyzus lansbergi, assembly GCA_033558105.1. Taxonomy (NCBI): domain Eukaryota; kingdom Metazoa; phylum Chordata; class Aves; order Cuculiformes; family Coccyzidae; genus Coccyzus; species Coccyzus lansbergi. The sequence continues at coordinate 1,974,843 of JAUMJK010000675.1, forward strand.
AATATTAAAAGCCTTCAGGCAATGATTACAGCTCTACTGGTCCTTCAGAGGAGCATAAAGAGCCCCATTATACAAACTAATATTACTATTTGGTACCTGGCAGTAACTCAAAACATTCCTGACATGAGAGGAACGCCTAAATTACTTTTTAAACAAGAGCACAAGCAGGTGGCTACTTTGTTCATCTGCTACCAGTCGGCCTCCTAGGCAAGAAGTGTTTGTTTTTAAAAATCATCTTGAGGTCTCCATTTCCACCTACACAGAGTAGCCACACATCAAGAGCTTTTATCACTGCAGCAGAATCAAGTCCTCCAGTTGCAGGCACGCTCTCAGCCATTGAGGCTCTCCACTGGTTAAGTGGTTCACTTGACCTGGGCCAGACTGCAACAGCTAAAGAAATGAAACGGAGCTCTGTTGTAAGCCCAGGGTCAAAGGCCTCTTTTCCAACACTATTTCAACAACGAATCTCCTCCTCTGAACAGACTGCATATTGCACAGGGCAGCCATGCTCTTCCCAGGGGTGGGAGGATGACAGCCTGGCACCAAGAGGTCAGCAAAGGGATAAAGACTTCATTAAAGGGGCACAAGGTAAAATTCCCTTGCTCCATGATGTGAGCATAGAAAGCAAGAAAATGCAGCACTCAATACCAATGGAGAGAGGTTGTGACAGCACACAATGTTTTTTCTCTACTTCATGAGAGGTTGACCTGTTACAAAAATATTTTCATAAAGATAATTATGGTTTTCAGTAACAGATACGGCACTGAAATCTGAAGCGATGAGTTAAAATATACCAAATGAGAAGCTAATTTTACTACAATAAAGACTACACAAGGCATTTTATGGCAATGAAGTGAAGAACTTTGCTTCTCCCTTTCCCTGAAAAATTATAAATCATGTCCAAAATGATTCAACAAAATCATCTCATGAGCTTAGTGGTAGCACTTATATAGTCTTTAATTTTATTATCACATGTTTTCCTCTCTCTCTCCAGCACTACAATAATGTTTTTACACTACAGCACAAAATCATCAATCTCTATTCCAACCAGAGTGGGAACTATCATTTTCACCCATTAACCTGCCAATGCCTATGTGCTTTGCTCTGTTTCATTAACCTGAAACTTTGCTCTCAGCAATTTGCTTAAAATTTAAGCGAACAGAGGTTCAAAGAGGAAGAGAATGTGCAGCAACCCCTCTCCAAAAGCCTTGCTAACTGTCCTAGGGAATTTCAGGTCTGCCTAGTAAAAAGAAAAGTCAATACTGAAATACTGTGAAAACTTGTTTGTGAGTTTTATGGAAGGCTTGCCAAGGACACATATGTGTGTGTCTACACAACTCTTGTGTAACTACACCAGAGTTCACACACCCAACATGCATAAACACATACAACCCTTAAGAGCAATCCCTCATGCTTTGAGCACTGCACAGTGATGGTCAGAAGAAGCCACTGCCACAAGGAAATTGAAGCCTGATCCTTGAGTTAGAGACACCAAGTGTTCACAGACAGAAGGCGTGAAAAGAGAATGATGTGGAAAAACTTTAAAATAGGACGCAAGCATATCTGAAAAGAAACACTGAGAGCTCGACGGCTGTTCGGTCTGACAGTTGCACGCAGCCTGGCAAGCAATCGTCATCTCCTCAACTGTTTAAAAAATGTTGAGTGTCCCCAAACCTATGATAAAAAAAGCAGAAGCTAAATGGAGCAGAGAATATGGCCAGAGTTCAAATTCACTTGTGGAAAGCCAGATGACAGGTTTTGCAGTCAGTAAGACGCAAGGAGAACTTGTTCTGATTTGTATATTACAATGCAAACAGATTGCAAACAAGTTCCTAATCTCTCTGCATTTCGGAATAAACCTTAGTTAATTAAAGTTGGCAGAACTTCTGAAAGAAATACAGCAGTTACCTTCAACAATTATTTGCCGCAGTAACACATACAGAAAACTTGTTTATTATTCTGTATGTCTGCTGAAGCAGACCATGAAAATTTTGGCCAGCGACACAAAGCAATGTGTGCTTGTTGAGATAGACACACCATGCAAACCCCATGTTGCACAGCACTAAAACAATTGCAGATGAACAAGAGTCCTCCTTCCTCCTTGTGGCACCGTGGATATCGTGTACCATGATCCTTCCCACTAGAGTCCCGTTAGCCAGTTCTGTCTGTGTACTTGCATAATAAGCATTAAAATAATTCCTACATGTCTGTGCCTTGAATGAAAAATTGTTTAGCAAAATGCATCACTGGCACTGAACCTACACATCTACTGTTTTGCAGAAGAGAAGAGTGAATATTTTCCCTGTTTTCTTGACATTCAGCTTTAGTCAGAGACAAAATTCTGTTAGTATAAGCACATCTTCTGAATTATAAACCTGTCCCAAAAGCAGTTAAACGCCAGCATTTAAATTGGTTCTTTTTCAGAAGGAATTTCCTTAGTAATTTACACAATGATGTTATTACATTACATATCAGATTATACATATTTGGCACCTATCAGCTGCAATGTATTTTCCAGCCCTCTTATTTCTGCTGCAGCTCCTCTGGCAGAGATGCCCATTTTAGCCATTTGGGCTGTTACTACACCAACACCGAGTTAGTGAATGGAGCCAGGGACTTCTGCTCAGCAAGATCACTATCAAGAAAATTCAAGTCTATCTTTTCCGTGTGCATTCTTCTATGATGGGGTGACGAACAGAGCCGCAACCACGTCCCTTGTATTTCCCGGTTAGCTCCTTCCTCTTTGAACACAATACCAACATTTAATAAACTACACAAACATTGCTGCAAGTCAGCATAAGAAGGTGTAAAACTTTACTATCCTTAAGTAGATAGTGCCAATGAGTTCTTGATAGACCAATTCGTATAAGTCTAGACAGATATTAACCATTTACCTTCAATTAGCTCATTGATTATTAGCTGATAAAAGAACAACCTTTAGAAACACTCACACCTTAACTTCCCTAAACCAGCATTTCTAAGTGTCACAGCACCTGCACACAGGCCAAGAACGTTACTATGTCCTCTAGCTGGGGGGTCCTTTTAGGAAGTTATGTGATATAACACATTCTTGCTATTTTGCATTCAGTTTTATATATAACAGTCCAATTGACCTTTCCTCTCACTTTCCTTATTCGGTAGCAGGGCAACTCACAGGATATAGCTTCACATTGAGCTCCTCTTAAGATTCTGCTTCACTTTGAACTCCAGAACGGTTGGACAGAAGTTGATTTTTTTTTTCCCCACACGTTATCCCTGTTTCACATCCCTGGGGATGAGCGAGGAAGAGGGAGATGAGCCATCAGGGGGTGAGGTGCTGAAGGACCTTGTTTGGATTGAACTGGGGATGTTGCAGATTTACTTCAGGGTGTAAAAAAAAAAACCTCGAGAGCCCAACCTCATGCTTGCAAGGCTGGAGTTGTGTGTGGAAAGAAAGGAATTGAGGTGGTGGATGATGTCCTGAGGGACATGGTTCAGTGTTTGGTGGAAATGGTTGGACTTGATGATCCGGTGGGTCTCTTCCAATCTGGTTGTTCTATGATTCTATGATTCCTGGACATTTGATTAAGTGGGTTTCTCACCGGTTAAATTCTGCAGAGATGTCTTTCTCCTTTTAAAGGAGGTGGAAAAGGAAGAACATCTGATATTGCTTGCAAGAAAAGTGTTTTGAGTATGCATACTACTCTCAAGCTGATGTAAAAATATCTTTTATTAACCTAGAGAATAATGAGAAGCTGGGCAAGAAAGATTCTGTGCTTCGTTGTTAGTCTCTACATACACTTTATGATAAATGCTATTGAAGTACTTTAATTACTTTTTTGTGTTAAACATTCAGTATTGAAAGGAGTAGACTTGTTTATATGATCTCAGTGCTCAAATATGAAAGTAATTGACATTTCTTCTGATCAAAGGAAGTGAATTATTTCTGTGCTGAATTCAAAGAAGTTTTCTCGCAACAACAGTGCATCTCAGAAGACACTCATTACCATAATATAATAAGGTCTTTATAGGAATGGGATCAAATGTACCTCTACACATTATAATGTTCAAGTGATGTTAATTATCTTGCAATGACTAGATTTTATTTTATGCCATGCAACTTTAAAAAAGTTATTTATACACTGTGGTTATTTGGACAAGCCAGATTGCTCACTTAAGCATTACTCAGACACCGCAAGTAACTGTTTGTCCTTGGAAACAGTTTAAGAAATTAGGACTCAAATGTTCAAAGCAAGCACATGTTGACTAGACATGTCCCCAGGCTGTCAAGAAGGCTCTATGCTGTGCTGGAGAGAGCAATAGGTGCCTTTAGTGTGAGCAGTAAAAAGCGGTGGATTCTTTCACATGGAGAGGCTTTATGTTGTGCCTAGAGGAAGTGAGTCACAAAGACAGCACACTCTCCTCCAAAAAAGTTCAGACTTCTATAAGGCTTAAGTTTTCAAACTCCACATCAGTCACAAGAGCTGTGATCATTCTCAAGTAGCAGAGATGAAACTAATGGTTTTATTGAAATAAATAGCTTGTTTAGAATAAGTGAGATGAGAAGCTGAAGAAACTCTTAGCAGGCGAGCAGTCACAACAGCAAGCTCAGCAGGAAGAGAAGAGTTGAGGCTGGTGCACATAAGTCCTTCAAAAAAAGACCAGTAGAAATTTAGTGATAGGAAAATCAACCCTGACCCCATATAAGAAAGATTCACTGAATGCATTGGCCTCCTTGTCCAGCTTTCTGCAGTGCAAAAGAGGCATCGCCCTCTCCTCCTGGAGGGCACAGTCCCTGGATGTCACATCTAACACCTGGCACTCCACTGGGAGAACAGACCCAAAGGCAGGAATAACTACACAACCACCAAGGTTTTTTTTTCGAACATGTTCTGTGCTCATGCAGAGGCCAATGTTCTCGGTATGTCAGAGAAGAGGTACAATAAGACTCTGCTATTGCGCAGAACATATCATCTGGCTGGAAGCATGGATGGCTGACCATGCTCACCTTTGTGAGCTTCACTTTCTAACTTGCTGGTCTGGTCAATCATCTTAATTACTGCATGTTCCCAATTACATAAGCAAGTGATGGACCCACAGAGCAGAGAAGTACTAACAGCCCCATGCTTCTAATGGGGAAGTGACTGACTGGGGAGCCTGTGTTGTGGATCTGGAATCATCAATGTTAAGAAATCACTAAAGCATTTGGAGCTCACAGCAATACAGCAACACGTTAAGAGCCAACACCAGACAGAAAACAAAGAGAAAGTCTTCAGAAATAAAAATAAAGTTTTATTATCATGAAGTTGGAAGGAAGGAAACCAATGAAGGGATATGAAATTAATGGGTCTGTTAGTGCTGGAGACAATGGCAACAACCTTTGCAGCTTCAACAAGGACTAGAAGGAAGCCTAAGGACGGGAGACTGAACAAAATCACAGTAGTGAAGATAGCAGATAAGATGCTGACCATTTATTCAGAAAGGACAGAATTTCAGAAACATTACTTCAGAACTGACAGGCTTAAGACACAATAGAGGAGAACAAAGTCTTCAAGATAACTACAAGGAGATGGGCTAAAAAGGACAGATAGTCATTGAACTGCAGTTAGTATATAATCAATATTTCTTCTTGATGGTTATGAAACTACAGAGTGACTGCAAAAAACATTGATATTTCCTCTGAAGTTTAGTATGTTCAAAGAGAAAAGTAACTTCCTGAGCTCCTTTGAAAATTCAAGACTAAACACTGACATCCATTTGTTCTTGTTAAAATATGCAAATATATATGTATTCAAGACCAAATGCAGAACCTTTCAATGCCTGCTCCCTCAAATTAATATATTAAACCAGTTCATATTGTATCTCGACCTATCATATACAAGTGCTATCTCAAGATGCTACACAAGAAAATGAAATTTCAAAATGTTGTTTCATAATTCTGCAATAAATTGAGAGATAATGAAATAGCTACAGTGCTGTTCCACTTGAAACTTAATTCCAGCATAATTCAAATGCACAACACTGATTACCCATGCCATTTGCAGGGGAAAAAAAGAAAAAGAGGATTTCAACTCCAGCAAAACTGAAAACAGCACCTGTATTCCTATCAAAAGCAGCAGAAAAAATACATCTCAATTAATAATAACTCTTCAGTTTACAGACATCACAGTCCCATACATAAAACCAAAAAAAAAAATGACTTCTCTTTATTTTAAATGTGTCTGTTCCAAATCTAGCAGACAAAGGCTAGAAGCTCTCAAACCCCCAAATCTACATGACTGCTGTTCACTGCAGGCAGCCAGCCATATGTAGGCAGAATCATTTTCTGATGATACATCCATAATGCAGCTGAAGCAACTTTGAAATAGGATTCTCATTTCAAACTCCTCAAAGCAGAAGCCTTAGGGTGTCTGTTTTTTTGAAAACTTCTACTGTATTTTAAATTTCCCAAACATTTCAATGCACAGAAAACCACCTCCCAGCCAATGGGCTACCAGGTTTGGAACCACTCTTAATCTGAGGTTTATAAGAACATCTGACTGAAGATGGGTAAAAGGAGAGAAAATCTTCCTGTGCTGTAAAACATTCCTCTTGGTGGTGCCAAAGTAAAGATCTGTACCACTGCAGAAAAAGTTAAACTGAAGGAACTTGAGGAGATCACTCGATCCATGTTTCTTCTAAAGACACTCAGATTACAACATCGAGGTCCATGTCCAGACAAGTCTTGAACATTTCCAGCAAGGGACAGACCTCCATTTCTCCAGCCAGTTTATTCCCTTTTCTCATCCCCCTTTCTCTCCTTCAAACCATATTTGTTTTTCCCCTACAGGAACTTGTGCCTGGTGCCTCTGGTCATAGAATCATAGAATCACCAGGTTGGAAAAGACCCACTGGATCATCGAGTCCAACCATTCCCATCGATCACTAACCCATATCCCTCAGCACCTCATCCACCCATCCCTTAAACCCCTCCAAGGAAGGTGACATGACGAGATTCAGCAGGAGAAGCACAAGAGCCACCAAACCCCTGACGCGCCTCTGTGCACGTCACAGCCACGTGCCAGGAGGTTCCACCACCGCAACACAACCCTGCTGGAGTTCACGTTCTCACCACGCACCAAGGGAAGGAGGGAATCATCTGCAAACATAGGCAGGGACATCCTTGCTCCTCACCCTAGCAGCAAGAGGAGGGCACTTGTGGAGGTCACGGCTCCACTTCCAGCCAAGGAAGGGTAGTCATCGCCAACCACAGCCACGGGCAGAGTGGAAGAGGTCATGAACATCACCCAAAGGAGTTAGGACTTGATTCCTTCATCCTTCCTTTCCCAGTTTCACCTCCTTCGCTCCAATCAGCCAAGCAGCCCTTGGTGCATCCCACGAGCCACCTAGCTCCCCATCCCGGACCATGGAGGGGATTAGGGTGGAGAAACAGCTCCCTGTATTCCTGGAATGTGGTCCTGCCACATTCCAGCTCTACAAAGGGATGCAGTCCATCTTTCCTACATCTATCTTTTTGGTACTGAAGGACTAGATCCCCTGAGTCTTTCCTCCTCTGTGCTGAAAAACACATTCCTTAAACCTTTCTTCATGTACCAAGTTTCCAAATCCTCTAATCGTCTTGGTGGCCCTCCTCTAGGTTTTTCACTCTCTTGAGCTGAGAGGAACAAAACTGGACACAGTATTCCAATATGGCATAACATGTTCCAAATAAAGAGCAAAAGGATCACATAGCTTGCCTTGGGATGCCGCAGCACCTACGCTTCCAGAGGCATGAAGAGACTGTGGGATGAGTCCATCTCCTTGTGCTTGGGTACGTTACCTTGGACAACAGCAAAATATTTCAGACTATTTCACCTCTCTTCCTAGGAGAGTCTAAGCCAAGCTCGTTATTGACTGCTCAGGCATCAAAAGGACTGTTATTCTTGACTGCGCATAAAGTCTCTGAGAACTTGTTTTAACAAGCTTTTCAAGGATCTTAACTTGGCTCAGGGTTTTAAAAGCAGTCACTTTAAAGTAGTAATAGAACAAACACCATCAGTAAATGTTAGCTCGCTCTCTGCTCACAACTTTGCAAATCTGTTGCTGTAGTAGAGTTGAGACTAGAAAATGAAAAACTTAGATGGGAGTGTCTAAAACCTGAGCAGCAATGCAAGAGTGAGATAATCACACTCAGTTTCTTCTAGCTGAGCTACCTCTCTGCACAAGGAGGACATGTTTAAGGTTTAAATCACTGTCATGGTAGCTCTGGAGATCCAAAGCTTGTTTGAACACAGGCTTGTCCTTTGCATCCCTGGTACTGCCCCAGAGCGTCCTTGGCCACATTACAGGGGCACCAGATGCAGTGATAACCCAAAAGCTGTGCAAGGGGGATATACAACCATTTACCTGCACCGTGAATTACAAATGTCTTTAGGCAGGAGTCCTCTCCCACTGATCAGCTGCACTCTCCAGTAAGAGGCATGGACAACTTTCCATTGCCTTTCCTTGAGATACTAAAAAAACCTCTCACAAAAACAGAAAAGGTCACTTTTCAAGTCAGTCACACATCTCATCTACTCTGCCTTTGCACAAAGGCTTTTTTTTTTTTAAGTCTCCAGGAATTAGGAAGAATTATGTTGGCATGATTACATACAGTAATTACAAGAAAGCAGAAACACAAAAGCAAGAAGGCAAGGTCTATATAAACTAATCATTAGAATTAAGCATCTTGAGCTAAATATTTTTCCCAAATAATTCAGTGAAGGCATGCAGCCAAATCCTATTTAAAAACAAATTAATAAGTAATTTAAAAAGGAGTTGTTTCTACTACCACTTAAGATTCAAAGCCATATGCATTTAGTATCATGCAACACTCTGAGAAGAGAAGCTGGGCAACGCCTATAACCTCTAAATGTTGCTTTACAAAAAAACACAAACCCAAACATAATTAGTTCAGAAATATTAAGAAATATTTAATTTGGCTTAATCTTTTTCTTTCAAGTCCGGTGAATACAAGCCCTCATTTCACAACCATCTGTTTGACAGAGTGAGGTTTGAATATAAGCTTTGTGTTGGTGTTAGAGCATAGAATCATCAGGTTGGAAGAGACCCACTGGATCACCAAGTCCAACCACTCCTATCAAACATTAAACCATATCCCTAAGGACCTCATCCACCCGTGCCTTAAACACCTCCAGGGAAGGTGAACCAACCACCTCCCTGGGCAGCCTGTTCCAATGCCCAATGGCCCTTTCCAGAATGGCTCATAAACTCACTGGGAGGCTAGTGGGAACTCCAGAAAATGCTTTCAAAAAGTCCTAAAGCAGAAGTCGTGCTAGCCTAAGGCTTTGCAGTCACTTTTTTTTACTATTTAATTGTTCCTACCACTTTCAGTTTTCAGGTAGAGTTGCGTGGTTTAGACCCTGGAAGAACAATATGTGGTCCTTCACAGCAATCTTTGCAAGAGATAGGTAAGTAAGTATGCATGATCTTAGCTTTGTGAGAGATGTCAAGAATCCCCAAATGTATTAAAGGGAAGAGGATTTTATCACTATAACAGCAGAAGACAACTTGTGTTATTAAGTGATTTTTCATGTCCAGGATCTTCCTCTTCTCTCTTTACTTGTTTAGTGACAGGACAGAGGAGATGTAGCCCTGACTGGATATGCAGAGGGACTACTATAATAACTACTTACGTTAAACACAAAACATGCATGTAAGTAACATTGGTGGTAAAGCAGACACCAACAAATACCAAAACATGAAAGTACTAGGAATCCTTAGCTCAGTGGTGGTGCAAAAGAGACTTGAGCTCTAAATGGACTGTTCCTACATTTGCTTCAGCGTGTGCAGACAAGTAATTTTCACTTGGCTCCATCTCCAACTCTAAAGAATGTTCCAGAGCAGGAGATTAGCTAAGAGCTGAAGGCTTTCAAAAAATTCTAGCTTTTTATTTTGTGGGTTGTACATTGTTCAAGAAATGTAGATATATTTCTTATATATATGTATACATAAAATATAGAAACAAGCATTTGGGAAGGTTCAGATGCTGAGTCATGACCCCAGTCACTTAAGGTAATTCTGAACGAGCCAAATCGGGTATGAGAGACAACGCAGATGTCAACCCCCATGATAAACAACAAATCCTCCTCCTCACTACAGCTAATTAGCCCAAACCATGTTTTATGCTCATATGACTGTACTGTCACCCAAACCAGTTTGGACTGTCAAAACTATGTATTCTCAGCAGACATACTGTTGAGGGTTTTCAGAAATAAATTGGTAAAAGGGAATAAAGCTTTGGAGCCATAGGTTTTTAGATTAGCCTGCTTCATAAGTCAAGAGTATTTGAGTTTGAATAATTGGTCCCAAACAAATCCTTTGGTTTCTAGGCTGATAGAATCACTTGTACAGCATCCGAGAAGTGCCAGAAGATTAAGTTGGTAATGAGATTGTACCTTTCCCTATTCTCATTAGCTTGTCAGGGCAAATAACTGATGGGCCATTTTCTGTTCTTGCCACGAGACTGCATTCATGTTTTCTTTTGTTTGATTTTTTAGTTTGTTTTAGGGTTTTTGGGGGGAGAGAAGCAGTGTTCTGAAGTAGTGGTTTGTTTGGGTTTTTTTGTGAGGGAGGGTTTGCAGGCTACAAGACAATATCAATTTCTCCACATTCTTATCATCCCTGTTTTTACATTATTGCCTATTCTTGCCTGCAGAAGGACAAATACGATTCCTATGATGTGCTGTATGATTATCAATATTCCTCCACAGATACATCTCAAAACATTCAAATATTCAAAGATACACGGGGCAAATGACAGATCAGCACTTCACTTGCTCTTAATATTACATAAAGGTCCATATGTAAATGAATTTTTTTTGATAGGAATGGTTGGACTCAGTGATCCGGTGGGTCTCTTCCAACCTGGTGATTCTATGATTCCATGAAATTGTGACCCAAAGTCACTGTACTTACTAGCACACTAAACCTCTCAGCCATCTGAGTCAAAACTGAGTCTGATTTTTAGTCCCCACCCGAAAACATAAGATTTCATGCACTAGGCTAAACATGGAAGACACATCTTTTCTTACAATTGCATTCTTATTTTTTTCTATACGTGCTAAAAAGATGTAGACTGATGGGACCGTAACTGAATTCTTGATATGGAGAGGCTGGATTAAAGACAGAAAAAACAGTTCTGATAAAGATTCCATTTTTCACAGTCTCTTTCAAAAGATTTGTTAAGTTTTCATAGCCAGCTTACCACCGGAGGATATGAGATATTTTAATCAAATACAAAAGGAGTCCAACATAAGTCCTTTACAATCTTAAGATCCTTAAACACACATCCATCCTAAATTCTTACCAACTACAACATATCAAGGGATCTTACAGCAAAATAACACATTGACATTTGACATAAATTTACCTATACTGTCATACAATTATGCACATAATTACATACATTCAATCTTGTCAGCACTCACACAAATTATGCTTGCCCCTATGCACTTTAAACTGGGGTTATCTTGTTTATACAATACATTTTCATGCTGTAATTATAACCAAGTTAAAAATGAAGATTCTTTCACAGACCTTTCCCCACTCAGTTTTTTAACAGGATGACCTAAAGCAAAGTAGCCCTTTACATTTCTGTAACTAATACTGAGTCCCTTGTCACAGCCCGCTCATTTCTTCACCTTTACAGTGATGTTTATCCCTTTTCTAACTACATTTTTCATTGTTCTGCTCTGTTAGGCACATCCTTAACCCTCGCTATAGATAGAAACTACCATTCTGATTCCATGTATTTTGCCCGTCTGCAAGCAACTTCACAAGTTCCCAGAGCAGCACATTTGCCTAAACAAAAATAAAATTAAAAAGCCCAAGCATCTAATAACAAAAAAACCATAATGGAATTGAAAAGGGGATCAGGGAAGGGTTGTTCATTTTCTGGGAACTATAATTCATTTATCTGAGGGGTTTCATGGCTGAATTTTAGCTGCAATGTCCTTCCTGCTTCTACCTCACCCTCCAGACTGTGCAGCTGCTTGAATTCATACATCTAACCTGTGTTTCCTTGGAGCAAGTGATAAGTAGACCCATCTGTAAGTATTTGTACCATGTTTTTACATTCCAGCTGAGAGCTGGCTGAAGGTCAGAGCATAAATTACATTTACTACAACACACTTTGATGGGCTGAATCAATACCCATGATCAAGTACGCTATGCAGGCTCCCAACAAGGACAGATCTCCACTCCTGTCATGAATTCTTTCCGTTCTTTAAATCACAGCTATCTCCATTATTCTACTGTCAAAATAATCCTGTTTTCTGACAACACTGAAAAACACATACTGCAAGAAATAGCATTCCTTTTCCACCTCAGTTTAATAAATTCCCTTAGGATTTTTCCACAAAAGTAAGAGCAAATAAAAGTGTAGGGATCTATAGAAATGTTATCAAATTCAAACATCAAAAAAGCATCATAAGTCTGCCAGAGAATTAGAAGAGACCTAGTTTCTTCACATGGCTTCTGCTTTGTTCAAGTGTGCTACTACCTGCAGAGGATTTTCTGGGATGGAATCTCAACAGTATGTTACACTGCTCTTCACCACAACCACAAACATTTATGTATCTCCAGGATATACCATTTAAAATAATCAGACCTAAACGCACTTATTTTTTCTAACACAGCACACAAAAGAGAGCTTTAGTTTTTTATCATTACAGGAGGTATATTTCAACCTCTCTACAACCTACCTATAGTAGTGTTTCAGTTGTTTGCTCTTTAGGTCATTCTTGAGGAGAATCACTCAGTGTCAAAAGTTTTAAATCATATTTCAGGACTGTAGTTTCCATTTACCATTGTCAGTGGAAAAATTCTCCAGGGACTGGTTGTCAATTGTTTCAAATGACCCAAGACCATTTAGCTCCAAAACCCCAAATTATTTAATACAATACACACACACAAACACACATCCCACCATAAAACAAAACCACACAAGAGAAACTGCCATCTCACAAAACCAAAACAATCCTCCAAACCAAATCACCCACCCCCTCACCAAGGAATGCTTTCAAGGATACAAAAATTTTAACATCTTTAAAAATTTCACAAATTTCTGTGCAGCTCAACTACCACTGGACTAGGAAAAGGGATTTCTTCTCGTGGTAATACTTTAAACTTTTCTCTCCTAACAGCCTCTCCATTAAATTAAGCACGTGACCCAAAGTGTACAGACTATTTCTGAAGAACAAGCACTTAATAATTTAAGCACACATGTATAGTCCTGTACTGCATTTAAGTGTTTTCCTAAAAGTGTACATCATTTCAAGATTGGTTTAATTATTCAGAGCTGCTGGAAGCAAACTTGGACATGTGATTAAAGACCTGGCACTTCATTTATCGACAGCAACTGGCTTCACAACTACCCGTAACACATGCTCATTCTCCAAAGTCTTTCTTGTGATCCCAGGCAGTCCAGGAACTTGAGGATATATAGTACATTTACACTAGTGTGTAATTTCTAGAACTATGACCATTCCTGATAAGGTATCAATTTGTCCAGAGAGCTCAAAGAGAGTATTTTGGGCCACCACCGCATGCTTAACCTGCTGGGAAGCAGGGGAAGGAAGATAGGGGCAAATGTAGCATAGTTCAGATACAGGCCTGGGATATGAAAAGGCCACAGACAACACTGAAATTTAGATCTAGGTGACACTTTTTCTTGAGGTCAGTAAAGTACATTGACTAACTGCTTAGGAATCGGTCTTGAGGACAATTCTAATATGAGACATGCAGATGCTAAGAGTTAAGGAGCAGAAGTAGGGGATTGTTAGCAATACAGAAAATTTCTCTATACATTCCTGATTTTCAGGTTTTATTACAAATGCAGTGGAAGATAGAAAAACACCAAATCAGTTGGAAACTGAAGAGTTCAGGGAAAGGTAGTTTGTGACTAAACTACAGTCCTGTGTCCCCCAAATGTCATTTCATAGAACAAACAGGTTGGAAGAGACCCACCGGATCATTGAGTCCAACCATTCCTATTTTCAACCAATAGAAGCCAGGTATCCCCAATGACATGAAAACACATTCTTTCAAGGGCTATATGGATTGTGACAGAGACTGACACCCAAAGTACCTACTGATGATCATAACAGCACATCCTTCTCACACAGTCTTATCCCACTGAGCAGGAGGAATCTAGTATGGCAAAAAAATAGGAAAACAAGAGAATGAGAGGAGCAAGGAGAGGAAGCACTTACATCTCGCCCTTTATTCTTTGCTTAAAAATAATGATATAAAGAAAGATGTATAGAACCTTACTCCTGCAGAGAAGGTCAGCAGACATGAGTAGGCAAATGAACTAGATTAAAAAATGTGAATCCTTTGGAAGAACAATAATTATTTTAGGACCATCTTTGTTGTTGTGACTAATTTGAGACCAGGCAAACCTTCCAGAATAAAGAAACAGACTTACTTGGCATCACTTCCTTCTAAGAGGATCAATTTCAATTTCTGTAGAGAATTTACAGTCAGGAAAGGCACTGTGGAAGTTGGTTTTATTTGCCTTTTAGACATACAGATTTATGGGACAGCCTGTCTGTGCTGCAAGCCATTGGGAGGCTGCAGCCATTGTCAGTGGATTTGTCTGGGGTTGTTAACAAAGCAGAGCTACACGATTTGCTAAATTTTGCTTGACTAGAAGTTGCATTACATAGCTATATTTCACCCTGGATATACATCTAATCTCCTAGGACAGATCAGCACAGAACAATAATATAACATGTTTGGGTTTTTTTAAGATGTTTAGTGTTTTTCAGTAGAGCAAGTTGATGATTTCATATTCAATAGGGTGACACTAGTAAACCAAATGCTTCTTTTTTATCAATAATACATTAATAATGAAAAAATAAAGCATTGTTTTCTAATTGCTTGGCATTGCACTGGTGCCATGCAGGAAATAAACTGTGACCAGACTGCTGAACTGTTTAGCTCCACTGGACCCTGGCAAAAAATAAGCTAACCTGCCCTGCACCATCAGGGTCACTGGAGTACAACTGAGCAGGAGGAGCAAACTCCATGACTTAAAAATATCCTCCCAACCACTATTCAGACAAAAATAAAGTTCTCCACTGAACCACTATAATGCTTCAGACTCCTTAGTGATGTATTCATTTTGATGTATTAATTCATCATGTTCACAGTATCTCAGAAATCTTGATAAGAGCTGCCCACTGATAAGTGCTGCACAGAGCTCTGTTTTGCAGCAGCTTTTTATTTAAAAAAGAAAACACAATGTCAAACTTTTGTAGCTTGTGGAGCATACATTACTCTTGCCCTAGGGCTGCAGTAACCTTGCACACTTTTCGCACTGAATACATTTCAAAAATGGGGGATGTTTTTGTCCTAAGAAATAATACACATTTTATACCCCACAGTGAGGAAAGTCCCAAGGTTCACCTCTCAGGTGCTTAACCCTATCAAAGAAAGGTCCACTAGTGCAGGAAGGCCAAAGCACTTGATAATTCACAACTTGTGTTATGAAACAAAAGTAACTTCTAAAAATGCTCCCTAGTGCAATACCTGCCTCTTCAAAAATAATCAAACGGCTATGAGATCTTGCAATTAACCCAAAGAGGACTCTAACATAGAAGAACTCACACTGTGGTTTGGGTTAAAATAATTTAGTTTTAGAAACATGGTGACTCTGCAGTCAGATGCACTGCAGGAGAACTCAAGTTAGAGGAAATACCATAAGGACCATGTCAATTCAAGAACTGAAGCTGTGTAGGAAAAGTCTGCCCCAAACCCATCTAATAAGAATCTATTTACTTCAACTGTCCTAGTGATGTACATGTATCTTCCAAAGATTATTTGAAGTTAAATAGTTAAATTCCCCGTGGTGATCAAATATACCAAGACAAGCAAAGAGTGAAACTGTCTCAGCAAAAAACTTTCAATATCTCCATTTGAATTATGACAGTTGTGAAGATTTGATTTAATCTGTCAAACTTCTCTTTGCAGTTTGCCACTTTTTTCAGCCAGGACATAATCAATTTATTGGAGAATTTTGTGGTTGCTAAAAACGTTCAGGCTGAAATATGTATTTTCTCTTTCACAATTAAGATGTATATTTCACCAACACATAAATAGCCCAGTGTATAAATATGGAAGCATTGGAGTGGGACCAGAGGAGGGCCACATAGATGACCTGAGGGCTGGAGCACCTCTGCTATGAAGACAGGCTAAGGGAGTTGGCGCTGTTTAACCTGAGGAAGAGAAGGCTCCAGGGAGGCCTTATCGACACCTACAAAAAAGCTGGGGAGGGACTTTTTCCAAGGGCATGTAGGGTTAGGATGAGGAGAAATGGCTTTAAATTGGGAAGGGTAAGGTTTAGATGAGACATTAGTAAGAAATTCTTCACAACGAGGGTTGTGAGGCATGGGAGCTGTAAGGAAAATAAGTACTGTCACCTAAAGACAGACACATCAAGTTGTAAAATTTAAGGATTAGTTATTTTGACAGGCTGTGGACACAGGAGTATTTAAACCATCCCACATCCTTCAGGTGTGCTCTGCACATCTCCCACCAACATGCTTCAGCAACTGAGTTCAGCATCACGAACCCAAGGAACACCCTGAAGAGCAGGGGAACCAACAACCAAAGACTGAACCTTCACTTATCCCGGCTACCAAATCATTTACTCACTTCACAAGCCAGTACATGCACTAAGGGACCAGGAGGGCATCTACAAGAATGAACACCATCCACCACTCTGCACTTGAATAGTAAAAACAGCTTTTTCAGAAGGAGCAAAATCATTAGTTACAGGGTATAGCAGCATAGCCTAATTACATAGAATCAGGGAACTGTGAAACTTTAACTTCCACCCAAGAACATACAGGGCTACGTTTACAAGACTTGCTGCCCTCTAACTTCACCTTTTCTTAATCTCTTATCTATAAAACAGGGGTAAGAAAACATCATTGCCTTGAGGTCCCTATATATGAGCTGCTGAATCAGAGCTGGGTATTATACTGAGAGTTATTAAATAAAACCTAACAGGACCTAACCCATTTCCTAAGGAAGATTTCAGCTCACCTAGGATTTTAAAAGAAGTAATCCCAGATAAATCTTGTCTCTTCTCTATTTCTGTAACATGATGTTTTTCACCCATGTTTTCCACTGTGCAACTCTCAAGTAAATTCCACCCTCTTCCTTTTTTTTTTTCCTAAAGTATAATGTCAGTTGTCTTTCAGCATCCAGAAACCACTCTGATCTCCTGGGCTTTATGTACTAGAATCTGAAGTGATAAATGCTTCTGCCTCACCCCTAGGAATCTCAGCTGTTTGTCTTTGGGGCTTACAGGGAAGAGTGACTGAGAGAAATAACACATTTTTCTTCCCAGCTTTGCATTGTAGGCTTGTAAAAAAAAAGATTCTAATATAAAAGTGGCATTGATAGCAGCAATACTTCTCAATAAAGAGCTGCTCATAGGAATTATATACTAGATGATACAGCTTCAAATAAGGATATAAATTATATTACATTACTTCATTTGATTCTTTAGGGAACGTTTAAGTTTAAATCAAAGCACAGTATAGGTTTTTGCTTCTGAGAAATAATATCATTAATTGCAATCCAGAGCATATTCACTCAGATCAATGAACTTCGCTATAAACTACCTAAGTATAAATATAGCACACGCTGCTGTCTCACACAGGTCCAGCATGGGATTACTACAAGAACTTATTGCTCCTATTAGGCTATGAAGAAGCAAATGCTAGAATTAAATTTTGGATGATATACACAGCAACTGGCTTTCATAAGATTATAGAGACTTTCTTCCTCTTCCAGCAGGACTTTCAGCCTCATTCCCTTCAAGTGACCAGATGGAGATTCAGCCAGGTAAAGGGACCTGAGCAAGCTTTCACCCACTTTTCCAGCTCCAAGTCCAACTGGCTGCTCATTCAATTAAAACCTATTTAACTTCTGCTTCCTTTCCTGCCCACGTCCCACACCAAGCAAATTTACTTCAATGATCATTGCATGAAAGCCTATTCTTAAGCCTGACATTGAGAATCACAGAACCGCTGAACGTCCTTGAGTTGGAAGGGACACACAATGATCATTGAGTCCAGATCCTGTCCCTGCACAGGACAACTCTAGTGACCTCAAGTTGTACCAGGGTAGGTTTAAACTGCATTAAGAAACATTCTTCATGGATACACACACAGTATTAGCACTCATTTCCCCTACAGACAGGGCTGCTATAAATATCGATGCCCCCATCACATATGCAGATTTGCTTTGTATTACAAGCAGCCTGAACAATACACCCATTCAGTTAATTTCTAGGTTTCACGTACATGTGCTGGTTTCCCTCCATCATATTAGTATCCAATTTAAAACAACCACTCATTTTTCCTTTTGTTCTTCCTTTTATATTATATACCTATAATTTCCACCAGAAGCACTTCTGTCTATATTATAGACCTAAACCAAAACTCTTGGCTGATCTAACATCTTGGACCCAATTTAAACATATGTATTTATATCAAAACTTGTTCTACTGACATATTTTACAGTTATAGCGATCCCACTTTATGGGGATAGCTTGTTCTTAAAGCCTGAATGGTTATGACAAATGCTTAAGGGATGAGTCTCCTGATCTTGTAATACGCATCTTCACGAAGATGCTGGAAAATTAGTCCCTATTGAATTTTACCATCAGTATTGTTATTTATGCTCTGTACAAGATCTACTCTGCCACTAAAACTCCATCAATGTTATGTACTAATGCAGATATGTTTTGCAATATAAATTAAGTTAATTATGCTCTCATGGGCAGAATAGAATATCCAAGTTTTTTGGAAACCAATCTGCTGTGCTTTTTCCACACACTTCACCAGTCTAGACGAGATGCATGGAAAAAGCCATCAACTCTTAGTTTTCAGAAATTTTGAGATGGAAAGCCAAGGTACGTACAGTGTGTTACGATGGATACACACAGAGGTTTCATTATTGCTGGAATGGACATCTTTTGGAGACAGGCATGGCATAGAAAATCATTAATTAAAACTGACTTTAATCTAATTTTTATGTGTAAAAACTATCTAATAAAAGCATGCGTCACGGCAGCAGCCATAGTTATTGAGACATGCAGTGCTGCTGCTGAATGGATTGAGTTTGTTTCCCAAAGCTCTGCTGAACAAATTAAAATTTTAATTAATATTCTTTTTCATTATTGCCTTCTTCTGCCTCCCCCACCTCTCCAAGCTAGACCCCACTGCCCTCCATTATTATGGGTTTGAAAGTAAAACAGTACAGTATCAATTTTGAGTGTATTCTACAAGTTGAACACCAAACAACTCAACATCACACCAATGACCAGGTATAAAAGTGGTGACTAAATAAATATGCCTGACCTTCCCCGGAAGGTTTCATAACCAGAGGAAGCAATAGCTTGATAAACATATTAACATTTTAAAAAAAAATCAAATTAAGTGATTGATTGCATTTGAAATTTCCCAGTATACCCAGTTGAGCAGGACTTAAATTGTCAGGAATATAATGAAGTCTCTTATTTCATTTAAAGAATACTCTCTTAGCTGCTTCAGGTCAGCAGTCCTACAAGAGTAGTAGCAAGTCTAAGAAGGAGTTACCATGCAAACTCATGCTCTTTTTTTTTAAAAAAATATAAAAACTCAAACTTACCATAAACCTTGAACCTTAATTAAATACTTAGTTTTAAACTAAAGTCAAGATTTCCTAAATGGTTGAAGGACACACCTCCCCAGGTACAGACCCAGTCAGTGGAAGAGATGACTTGCAGAGTAACTGCATTTCAAGATGCTCAATGACAGAAGAACCAGAACCAAAAGCAAAGAAAAGAGACAAATCTCTATTTCAGCAGGTTATAGATCTAGTTACCTAGAATCATGTCTAAAGTAGCTTCTCCCATGATAAAAAAATAAAATTATAAAATTAGAGCTGAAACAGGAAAAGAAAAAAGTTCTAATTCTTCTCAGGACAAATAGACCTTAGGTGGACAGTCCTTGAGCATACAATGTTATTTTGTCTGATGATGTGATGCTATGAAAAAAAAATTTATTAATTCAAAGTTAACATATTGAATGTGTATTATTTTAATTTTTTTCTTTAAAAAAATATATTTCTTTCACCATTGTAAACCTGTGACATTAATAGAGTCCTGGCTGCTGGTGCAGAAGGGAGGGTTAAGTCTCAGATTCCTCTGCAGAGGAGTGTTTCTTCCACTGCAAGTACAACATAATTTGAGAATATTCATTCAGCAATATCTTTTTAAGAACATGCTGGTGTTTTGTTGTCACTTTGTACTTCTACAAAAGATATATTCCCCTGTTTTCTAGGGAATTTTTTAACTGACTATGTTAAAAGAAGTCCTGCTTCAGAAGAGCATCATGTTTATACAAATAGATTTGGGTTTAGTTCTTTATATTGGAAACTGGATTGTGTTGCATTTAAGTTAATCTAGGACTTTGCTTACTCCTTTATTAACTACGGCACTAGGATTGTCTTCAAAGGGTGATAAAACTATCGAACTTGTCAGAAGTCCCACTGATATGAAGCTATATTTTTCCAAAGATTTTGTTGATCCTGCTGCCTGCAACAGAGGCAATATGCAATGCCTTTTTGGAGCTCTTAATGGCATCTGAAATAGCGCAGACCATGCTGTTTTCATGACAAGTATGCACACACTCAAAACTCAAAAGTCTTCTGTAGCTGGTACATGTTTCACGATATTTAAGTTAAGGATTGTCATTAGGTTCCAAAAATGTATTCAGTAGAGGGAAGATAAAAAATATTGAAGAAATAGGACCTCCATCAAAGGTACATCTTTGCCTTTCAATCATATTAGAGGAATGCAGACATTTGCTAAAACTTGGATTTTTCACTTTCCTCGGAAAAACATACCAACCCCTTTATTGCCTTTAAGCTGAAAAGATTTGAGTACCACAAATAAATCTCCTGAATTCAAAGAAGCAATATTCGCTGGTACACAGATCAATATTCCTTTCATTACCCACCTTGCTTGTCTTGAAGTCAATTAGCCAAGATCTCCCCACCTATCCTACCACAGCATCCCAATTAAGGATGACAAGTACGGTTGACTCTTGCTCCCGGAGGGGTTTGAAATCTAAACTCAAGTACTTCACCAAACACAAGTTGGAAAGTACTGTGAATAACATTAAAGCATTATAGAGATAACTCTTTGATAGCCCTTGTTTACCAGATACAAACAGCGAGGTTCTGGCTTGCTGAAGTTCCTATTATTCTGATTGCACCAGTGTTATACCCTGGCTTCCTGCAGAAGATCTCAACAGAATTACACCATGTTTGTTAGTCAATGCAAGACTAAGCAAGATATTGTACTTCCTGTAAATAAGCATTGATTAGGCTGGAGAATGTGGGAAGAGTTTGAGCTTTTTGGGAATTTCCCTTCCCCCATACTCATTTCCTTTTTCTTTCTTTGTTCCCAGTGACAGAAGACATTGCCTGATGCAGAAGCACTAAACCCAAGTTAATGCTGCTTGGAGAGACAGCAACCTCGGTACCACCCCACAGGAGACATCGTCAGAGCTGTTCCCATCCACAGCAGCCACAAATCCCAAGCACACAAAGGATGACGCTTGGTTAGCTGCACTCCCTAAAGAGTAAATGTGAACATCTGCTCAAGTTTAAGGGCCCAGAACAGCTGTGGAACTCTCTTCAAGTACTAAGCAAGCAACAGCTCCTCCTTGAAATAAAACAGAGTAGGTCCATGCTTGCCACTGGAGTCACAGAAGGTGAAGTTTGGCAGCTGCCAGTTGAAATTCCCAAAGCACTGGTATTGTTGCTGTTCATTAGTTTAATTCCACATATGTACACGAAGTGCCACTGATGACTCTTTGCTGTGGTTTAGGGAACACTTTTGATAACTGCTTGGAATATTGAACGAGAATTGAATATTGATGTTCTTTGGTAGCTATTGTGTAGCTGTAGCATTTACAATAAAATAAAAAATTAGTAAAAATGAAAAAAAAAATCTCAGAATTCTTTCATGTTTTAACAGCAAACATTTATTTCTGTCTGTGTCGTATACGCAACCAAAAGCTGTCAGTCTGATGCCTGTCATCTGCGCCATTCCCTGCTATCTACCCATTCAAGGCATGCTACGGATGTCCCCTCAGAGTTAATTGTCAGCTCAGCTTTTGTCCCTATCACCCAGGTTTTCTCCAAGTAAACTGCCTGTCATTGCTCAGTTACTTCTGTGCCTCTGCAAATTAACGCACCGCTTGGCATGGCTCAGCATCTCTAAGCTCCAGCCAAGGCTGAACATTCCTACACACAGCATGCCATCTAGTGATGGAAGAAGTGAGAGCACAGAGTGATAGTCACACTCTGAAAAGTTTCCAGATTTATTTCAGCTTTCCTCTTCATGAAGAGTCCAAAAGAAACATTCAAGGGTCCAAGAAAACATTAAGTCATTTTCTCACTTATTAGCCCTATAAATTGAAGCAAGCACACCAAGGACATGCAGCATCTTCTCCAGGCAAAACACTGATTATTAAAAATGGATAGCAAGGATATAAATGCACATAGGAAAAAACTGAGAACAAAAATAAGCTCATGACAACTGTTTTATTGAGTATCACCCTAATGAACTTTAATGACAAAACACAACTAAATATGGAAGGCCACCCTCAGGATTTGCTCTTCACACACAAGATACAGCCAGCACATCAGCAGCCATGGCACTCCTGAAGAGTGCTCGAAGATGAAGTAAGAAGGCAAGTAAGTTTTCTAAAGGACATCAAAATGATGCAGATGTATGCACATGCGCATTTCACATCTCATATAATAGACAGTTCCCTTAAGTTGTATACAATAGCCAACATTTTCCCTTTTTTATAGAAAATCACAATATTCCAAAGAAGCACCCAGGTGATCGCAGCACATCCCATCTGGGAAAACAGTTCAGACAGTCCCCATTAGTCTTCAGAAGCAAGATAAACTATTTTTTTCTTGCTTATCAACAAGAACTAGCTCTTTCATTATGCTAGGTATTATGTCCTGGATAGGTATGAGGAATAGCCCTTAACCGAGATGACAGTTTCCACAGGTTAGCAGCGTTTCGTAGACCACACGGAATGAAATGCTTTCATCTAGGAGTAGCAAGATAGATATAGCCACAAAGCTTTAGGAAGCTTCTGATCACAACTTTCACATGCATTGTTATAAACAGAAAATATGGTGGGTCCCCCATCCCCGAATACTCTTTACACATAAGAAATTCTGCATGTCTACCACAGAAACATTACTGACTCATTATCAATAGCATCATAACCATATCCCTAGAGAGAGGGCTTAGAGACAAATCACCAAAACAGCAGAAAAGTGCAAGTTTCCACGCTAGTTAACATCTAATTAACACTCCTGAAAAGAGCACATGCAAGGAGTACAACAGAGGAACTTTACTTACTTAAATTCTGCACACCAAGATCTCCCGACTCCATTGAGGTGGCTAAATGTTGGAATTTGTGTTTTTTAAAAAAATATGAAAATTCACACATTACCAGTATTTTATCAGCAAGATATGAACTGCAGACACCACAGGCTGCTGCTTAACTGCCCTAATGTATTTTCTTTTCCCTTAATATCAGCTCCAGGCTGCAGAAGACTAAGTCCCTACAGCAGACCAACACTGAGCAAATCTTTCCCATTAATGCTCACGTTCCCCAAGAGGGGTTTCCTTGCAAAGCCTCTGATTTTCCAAGATGCTCGAGGTTAGGGAATGAAAACACAGCCTCTTCTCCATACAGAGAATCTCACTGATTACTGAAGCTACACAAGACAGGGAGGTCAAGCCCTAGAGAGGAATTAACCCAACTCAAACTTACGCTAAAATAAAAGTACCTCATACTCACCATAAATGAGAGCTTGCTGCCTATGCCACTGAAGCCAGTTCCAAAACATTCACTGGTCGTGTCAGGTTTACACTAAAACCCCTAACACCAGTGCATGGAGATTAGTTTTTACTACTCTTATCAGTTTTGTCTGACCTCTCCCTTAAGTTTTATATTTAGACCAGATTTCCAACATGACATTTTCTAGGATTTTTTGTTTTGGAGGGTGGTGGTACAAAATAACAAAATGATTCTGACAAACTAATGATCAAAGGATATTTCATTAATCAGAGTACCCAGCAAACAACCCTTCATTGACTCAAGACATTCGTGCCAAAATACTGCTAAAAATACCAATTCTGCTAAAAATACCAATTCTGCTAAAAATACCAATTCTGCTTATTTTTAGTACCTTAAAGAATACCTGATGCATTACCAAAGCTAAGGCATTTACCCAGGGTCTCAGTATCACAAGAGAGGACAAATACTTATTAGTGCAAATACACACAAGAAAAAAAGTTTTAAAAAGTCTTACCTTAATCAGCATGAATACCTCAATGAAGCATACATCCTTCCTTACTTTTTGCAAAAGCTAAAACCCTCTTCCTCACCCCCTCTTAAACTTAAACCTAAACTGACTCTAAATCCCCAGCTGGCCCTAATGACAAATTCACTTCAGCTGACCCTTAAAGACACATGAGGACTGAATTAGTCCAGCACTGCCCAAATGCACGTCATCTACTTTCTTGGACACTGACATAATTCTTCCAACATTTGTGGAAACCAGCTGCACCATAAAAGCCATTGATCCACTAGAACATTCTAGAGCAGCCCATGGCAGGGCCATAGCGTGGATGCCTACTTTTGCACAATGATTCTCCATGCAATGATTCTCCTGCATTTGTTTTGATTTGTCGTCATCACCACAACAGGACATAGGAGACCTCCAACACCATTCCTGGCCACTTCTTACTCATCTTCACGAGTTTCCTAGGATCCACTCTCAGCTAGGCCCATTCCTTGGAGTTAGTGTTCACCCTCACTAATTATTAATGAAGTATCCCAAGATAACCCTCTGCATGGAGCTAGGTGCCCTTGGGAACCATGGATTTCTCCCACACTGACATCCAGACTCCCTTTTGAAGGTGCAAATGAGTTGAAGTCACACTGGGAGCACTGAGAGCGAGCACCCTATGCCCAGCAGGACAGTTAGGTGAGAATTACCTCCATCCTTCCTCTTACAGGACAAAACATCTTTAGGTCAGAGTTGAAATGTGGCAGTGGAGCAAAGGTAGGTACAGCACTGAGGCTGTGATTGTGACTGCCACTGGCTGAGAGTGTTTCAGGAGACAATAAAAGTTTGTCATTCCCACTGGGACTTCACCAAAATTGACAGCTTGTCAACGGAGAATAATCATAGAATCATAGAACAACCAGGATGGAAGAGACCCATGCCGCAAGATTGGCATCCAGTGAGGACCATGAAATACCTTACAGGATAAGAAATCATAAGCAATAGTTTTAGTATTACACGAAAAAGTATTTCATCTTTCTATTCAAGACTGTATTGCATAAAGCATAGTACTGGTTGCAACATTTTTGAAGTCTTGTAGTCTTCAAGGCAAATATGATTTTAAACTCATAATTCCTAATATTACATGAAACCAAAACTGATTTTCCTTGGTTTTTTTTATCACCACATTTGCTTATTCCAGATAATGTTGTGTGATAATGTCTGTGAGAACACTATGCTTATTCATATAAATGATCTGAAGTTGTTCATGGTTGTCAAGTGGCACTTGTTTAGCAGTTTTAAGCAGGAGAACAAATAAAAGAAAGTTCCAGCAGAAATAAGTAAAATATCCTCAATCATTCCTCCAGGATTTATCTCTATGAATTTCAGAATCAAATTATTAGGATGCTTTGATTTTATTATTTGTAGGGATTATGGTGACCTAAAGGCATGTTGTGACATTTTATACTGAGATCTCCACAGACAATTGTACAAAAATATTTTGTGTCCATATTTCTACTCAAAGCAGGTCTGTCTGTCTCAGATTTGAGGCAATTAAAATGCAGGTCATGCCAGTACACAGGACATCATCTGTTTTGTCCATCAAGGACCAAATGGAAACCTTGGGAGTTAAAGCACTGTTTAGAAGAATTAAAAACCAGGTGTTCAGTGACTTTAGGTAGGTATCCTCCATGAGGCAGCCAAGAGCAGCAGCTCAGCCTACAACAACTCAGCAAGGTCTACTGGGAGCATCCAAAATAAGACCTTCAAGCATGTCTCCAGTTGTGAATCTCAGAGGCCTCCTTCAGGGTACTTATACTAAAATGCAGTTGGAAATTTCGTGAAGGCTCTTTCTGTTTCTCCATTGTAGTCTTTTCAGCATAAGGTGACATTGTAATGTGAGGGTGAACCATAACGTTTTCTAACAGTGAATGGTAATCACCCAGAAGTTTGTTTCAAATGGCATAGACGAGAAATGAGCAAATGTTTGTGGTGTGACCTACAGATACCCGAATCAATTCACCAATCCTTAGCACATCAAACTTTTAGTATGCTCTAAAACCAAGTAACTGAGTGTGCATCTGCATTTTAACCACTGTTTTTCACCCCCTAAAGTACAATTCTTTCAGTATTTGTCTGCTGACAGCAGACTTTAAACACAAACTCTCCAGAATGTAAAAGACCAGGCTAGAGCCTTCCTGGTTTATATCACACAATATTTACACTCAAAAAAACCCCACTTTTCAATCCAGTCCTAACGCAAACTTCCCCAAAAGTTGGAGTTTGGCAGATATGAGGTTGCTAACAGGTGGATTAATGTTTCTAAGACTTGTCTCCAGATTTTTTCAGTAGTTTAAAACGTAACGTTTATGTTTCCCCACGGCAAGATTTGATAGGATCATAAGTATCTGTTATTTTTATTTGGAAGCATAATAATAGATGTCATTGTAGCATATTACAAGAACTCTCAAAAGAATGAACAAGTTATGTGTTTTCTGTAATTTTTCATTACCAAACTATCTATATACTCTTGGTATCCCCCAGGGCTGCATTCTGTGTACATGCACCGATGCAAGAAGGTTGCGTGGAGGAGAAGGCTTCTAGGCACAGCATGGGGTGTCATGGGTGTTAGTGGTCACATAAGGTATGTGTGAGCTGCAGGGACATTTTAAATTCTCAGTGGAAATAGACTCCGTCCAAGCACATAAAATCTGAAGTTCTGTGGATACTGGAGGCACAAAGTAGTTATTAAAAAGCTGCGTTGTCTTATCATTTCTATATGCTTTTAGTGACTAAAACTAAGATACTGTACTACTACTACACTATTATGTTTTTATAGTCTATTCATATTCAGATGCTCTACTTATGCTTCTTCAAGTTTATATGCTTTTAAGCAAATTTCCCTATGAAACATGAATGTAGAATCACATGGCTGTTCTCTGGCCAGAGCTGAAGTCAATTCTGATTTAATGTTAGATTTCTTTTCCCTCAGCAAATAGCCACTGGTTTATTTATCATGTTGGCTACCAAAATATTTCTAAGCTGCTGAGATCATGTGTGAAAATTCGCAGGTCAATATCACTGCCAAAAGCGTGTTCCCTTCTCCTGTTTTCCAGTAATCAGTTCTATTTGGAGTGCTGAAAAATTCATTCTGTATCTCACACTCATTCGCTATCAGCTATTCAACTGGCAATTTCTCCATTTATTTGATCAAATAGAATGTAGAAGGGGGTTTTGGTTTGGTTTGGTTTTTTACATGCCATTTTTTTTTTTTACATGCTGAATAGCTTAACTACTTCACTTTTAATTTTCTTGATATTACCATGTGGTCCTCCTGGACTGCTGAAATGTTAGTGAAGAAATGACTTTCAGTCAATTGACACCTCAGTCTTTCAAGGAACTTTATTTTTACTAATCACCTATAATGTCTCATGGGCTATTACTTCACCTGGATTACACAACTGGCTTTAAGCAGACAATTATCTGGTAGTAAAGCCTGCACCAATTAGAAATCTCAGCCATCTGCAACAAGAAGACTGCTGATGCCATAAGATTTTTTTTTTTTAAACTAGCACCCAAGGTGAGTTCAACACTATTTGGGATAATATAAGGGACTTTTGTTTAGTGCTTTACTGAAGATCTTTATTTGGACAAGCTGAGTGAATTGTGTCCAGTGCATATTCTGTGTGCTGCAAATGAAATGGTCTTTAAAACTATCTTTTTTTTTTTTCATGGATGCCTCTGGGGAAGATCAGAAAAGTGGAGAATTCCACACAAGGCAGTATTTCCAGCTGCAACTGGAAAGAGAAAATAATTCAGAGCAGAGTCTTCTCCTGCCCCTTATTGGGCACCTGTGGGTTTACTCCCTACTTGGAAAATCCTCAAAATTTATGTGACCAAAGCCTTAAACAGCCTGGTCCAATTTTTAAGGTAAATCTAACTTTGAGGCTAGCCCTGGCTTGATCATAAAGTTTGGTCAGATATCCTTCAGAGGTCCCTTACAACTGAAGTCATTCTATGTATCTAGGAGTAGTTCACAGTTTTATGACTGGAACTGGTTTGTTAATGACATTTTGTTCGGTTTATTGTGTTGTGTTGTTTTATTTTGTTTTTAATGTAGTATTATTATTACCAGCATAACAAAACTGTTTAGCAGAATAAACTAAAATACTTATTCCAACCCTCATTCTCCCATGTAGATATTTTGATGTAGCCCCAAGATTTTTAGGAAAGGAGGCAGTAGCAAGTCAAAGATTACCACAGTCATTATAACCTTTAGACAAAAGCAGTATATCAAAATGTAAACTATGCCTGTGCCAAGTAAATGTTAATGAGTAGTATCTGGAAAGGTTAAATATAAATACATATAATTACAGCTTGCTAGTGACAAGAAATTATTAGTTTCTTTCTTCCTCAGGAGGCCTTGCTCCAAAATAATAAACTGAAGTAAAACTATGTATCTAATCCTGCAATCATAATAGGACTGGGAGAGCTATAATTATATCAATCAGTCAGAAATAAGTCAAATACTAGCACTGCTAATGTCCTCAGTCAGATCTGTATTCCCACTTTCCAGATAAATTTATATAAATCAGGCTGAAAAGTGGTCTGAAGGCTGGAATTAAAAAAAAAATTATTAGGAATCACTTCAGTTAATTTATATTTTAAAAACATGCTCACACTTGTAGAAAAGATAAACTAGAATTCAAATACAAAGAGTAAGTCCCTGTTTTCAGTCATAGGCAGGACAGAAAAATATATTTGACAATGAAATTATTTAAATGGTCTATATTGGCATTTGGCTGGAGGGGGGAAATTCATTCATGGTTTAGTGTTTAATGGGAATGGTTGGACTTGATGATCGATGGGTCTCTTCCAACCTGATGATTCTATGATTCTTCCCCTAGAGGGAAAAAAAAAAAAATATGCTGCTAACTGCACTAAAACCAGAGTCATTCCAAGTCAATATTTGCAATTAAAAAGATAAAATATTTATGTAAGTTTGTAAATACTTTGCAATGGAAAAAATCCTTTCAGCCTTTACAAAATTTCCCTTTTATTTTCATTTGATTAAACTACCAATAGAGAGTCTTTGTGTCACCTGTAAAGTGAACAGTGGTACTCTGTGAAACAGGAGTGAATTGGCCTGAATTGAAAGTAGTGTTTAAAGAGGCTAGAGGTTGGCAGCTAATTTGAGGAAAAAAAATTCATCAAACTGCTCCAGTCTGTGCATAGACATCTACTAACAACTATGGGTATCCCCAAACAGATCTAAGTCATCTCTTCCTGTTTAAGATGCAAATATTGTTTACTACCTACTGAACATTTTCAAAAGTAAATCTTAGGATTTTTCTTAGCAGCATGTGGATTGTACCTGTTATGATCATCTCTCCCTACACAGCAGTTTAAAAGGAAACCTAGGAATTACAATAGTCTCAGCCCTGAGTAGCTGGCATGTTTTTTTAAGATGCAGACTTCTCCTATAGGCTACCTGAGTGCTGTACAATTTTTCTGTCTTTAAAATGTGATCATTATTACCCAAAGGATGTGCTTTTTTTGGATAGAATCATAGAATGGTTTGAGTTGAAAGGGAAGTTAAAGATCATCCACTTCTACGCCTCCTGCCATGGGCAGGAACAACTCTTACTAGATCAGACTGCCCAAGGGCCATCCAACCTGGCCTTTAGCATCTCCAGGGATGGGGTAGTCACAACTTCCTTGTGCTCACCACCCTCATCATGAAGAAATTCCTCCTTATGTCTAACCTAATTCTGCCCCTCTCCGACTTATATCCATTCTCCCTACTCCTATCACTGCATGTTTTTGTAAAAAGTCCCTCCCAAGCTCTCTTGTAGCCCTTTCAGGTACTCAAAGGCTGCTATAAGGTCTCCTTAGAGCCTTCTCTTCTCCAGGCTGAACAACCCTTATAGAATTAGAATATGAACTAGTTGATCAGAAATACGAAATCAGTAGAAATGAATCCTACTCTGCCTGTATGGCAGTGGTGGATTTGTGTTCTGTTTTCCTGAAGAAGTAGCAAACATATGAAAATCTATCAATATTCTTTCCTTATTTTTCTCTCTTCCTTTCTATTTTTGTAACACAGTAAATCTTTGCCAAAGACATTTATTCAACTATGTATGCTCTGATTAACTATCTAACAGTTTTAAGAGATGAAAACCATTAATTCTGATTATAAGGGCTTAAAACAGGCACTAACTCTTACTTTAATTCCAATAGAATTGCTTTAATGAAACAAAGGTGTTTGAAAACACAGTCCATCACAACGAGATGGGGCAAACTGCTCACACTCATGGTGGGTGCAGTAACTACTCTCTTCTGCTTCTTTTCAGACCTGTGTGCCCCTTGGCGACCCCTCAGTTCACACTGGTGGCAGAGAGGGTGATGTGGTAGTGTGACAAGCAGACATTAAATTTGAAAGTCCAGAGTAACCATAGAAACATAGAATCACCAGGTTGGAAGAGACCCACCAGATCATTGAGTCCAACCATTTCTATCAAACACTAAACCATGCCCATCAGTGCCTCGTCCATGCGTCCCTTAAACACCTCCAGGGAAGGGGACTCAACCACCTCCCTGTGCAGCTTCTGCCAGTGCCCAACAACCCTTTCTGTGAAATTAAGAAAGAAAATGGCTCACTACAACCCTTTACAAAGGAAAGGTAAGTAAGAGCCATGTGTGGTTTATTTTTATCACTCAGCTGAGAAAAATACTACGGTGTTGCAATGAAAGAGGATCAGAGCTGGTACAGGATGCCCAAGGATGCAGGGAAAGTGATGCGATGCAGGCTGAGTGGTGAAAAAACTGGCAGAGTTTCTTTGTCCTGTCTTGTTTGCTCCCACACTATGACTCCTCTACCCATACACAATAAAATAATGACCATTTAAAAAAGAATGTCAGGCTAGTAATAAAAGACCATTTCTATTTTGAGTTTGCGGCAGTAGGTAACCTGGTTACAGTGAAATTAATTTTCAGTTTCAGTGTAGCTGGGCAAGAAACAGATTTCTTCTGCTGCCATTTGAGATCTCACATGTTTTTTCCTCCTAAATAAGAATTAAAAGAAAAATCTTTCAATTTATTGAAAAAATATAATCAATGAACAGACTTATACCGAGTCTGGTAAAACATTTGCTTCCATTATCCTCAAAATTGATTCAGTGTTGACCTTTTATTTTTCATCTTAATTGGCACACCATAACTGAATTACAAACAAAACCAAGTTGCTTCAAACTAAGAAAACTACTTTTTTTCATACAGCATATATCAGAAGATTAATTAAGATAAATTTTAATAATTTTCCAATACTGCTTCTTTGCCTTAACCTGAATATTGGTCAATTTGACCTTCATGTTATTCATAAGGAGTAACTACAATCGTTACCATGAGACCAACGTCAGATCAGGAACTGGTGTACTTTTAAACAACTACTCTGCATTTTTCCATTAGACAAGAGCATCCATCCACACTTGATCAATCCTCATGCCAGCACATTTATCGAGTGCAGCTCCTGCCCAGCAGCTGACAGATGTGACAAGAGGGCTCTGAACACCAAACAAATGCCAGACGTGAACCATCTCTGATGTTCTCTCTTTCAGATCTACAACACTAAGCCAAGCAATGGGTAAAGACCTGATTGAATCCTAAAATATGCACCATTTCCATGATAATTTATGAGTCAGATACTGAAATTGTTCACCAATTTAAAGTATTTATATAATCTCTATCATGATTTTACATTGTATGTAACTCTAGCAGTAATTTACAAGGTCACAATACACTCCATTAAAATGCTTCTTATTCTAAAGCCTGTTTAAGTTTTCTGCTTTAAGACTGTAATTAAAGCTCTCGGGGAAATCCTTTCTCACTTTCTTTACATTCGAGCCCTCCTCTCACTCGTTAGTTGCCTATACCATATCGCACATAAGAATCTAAAACGCAGATTTGTCTCCTACAACTGCAACATAGTAAATCTGGACAACAGACCAACTTGTAAGTGCCCTGTGCCAACCTATGTTTCAAGTCCCTATTTTCTTTTTATGGTGTGCCTATATTCCATACTATAATTTTCCCACTCTTTTTCCTTGTTTAAAGGAGTTGCCTACAAATGTACACTGGAGAGTTCATTTGTGTGACTGAGCCACAGAAGTACAATTCAAAGACGGTGGTGGAACTAGGTGCTACCTGAGACTGGAGAGCCATGAGATGGGGAGAGCAAGCAATGGTAGCTGTTGTTACCTGATCTAGTGTAGCTTTTGTGACAGAGATTCTTTATTTACGATGAGTTGAATTATGAAAGATGTACTAATCATAGAATCATAGAATCACCAGGTTGGAAGAGACCCATCAGATCACTGAGTCCAACCAATAGCATATGTGTGTTAATTAGTGCTTTTTATCAATTTTTTTTAAGTTCTGTCACCTATGAGCAATAGGAAAAAAATAAACGAAAATCCATTTTCATAAGTTTTCTCTCTCAAAGTTGCTTTGAATATCATGGAGCAGCTTCACAATTTTTGGTCTAGTATTTGAAAATTTTCACTTCCTGAATAAGGTACTGCCGAGGATTAAATTCAGGCCATTTAATTTTTTAGCTGTGACTAAGGGTTGAACAGTCCTATGGGAATATCTACCTCCTTTCTTTTTATTTTTGGCTGTACCCATCAGCTGTATGGCATTCATTGCTGGCATTCTTAGTGAAGTTGGGGATACATGGGACAATTTGTTAAGTCAGTAACATGAAAGGGCCTTCATTTTGTTCCATTTAAATGATGCATATGTGATCTGATCCCTTTAAGTCTAAAATCATTGCTCAGCTTCTACTCCAAACCAAACATTTATCTCTCTAAAAATTAAGAGTATGAAAACCCTACGCTCTCTCAGCTTGAAAGCCAAGTTAAAGGCAGTAATTTATTTCAGTCCTTACAAAGCATGTTTTTTAAAAAGGGTCCCCTCCCCAACTGTTATTTATATGATCCTGCTAATTGAATTAAAGCAGAGTTCTCCAAAATAAATGAATTTGGTGTACTAGATGGCTATCTGAAATAGCGTATACTTTAGCTTCCTGTGTAGCATTCAAGTTGATTTAAAACAACTAGAAGAGAGGTACACTTTAATCAGGTCAGCTGACACTTATTTGATCAAACCTGACTGCAATTCAGAAATTCAGAGAAAATAAATCTGCTACGAATCCAACATTTTATTTCCACAGGGATGAAATAGATGAAACTTTTCAGACATTCAGCCATTGTTTTCCCTTTCGTTTAGAGTGAGTTGAAGCTAGCTAAAAATACACATTACTTTCAGTGAAGAGCATCCCCGGTAAGTCATCAACATAATGTTTTGTAAATAACAGAATTACTTGGTTGGAAAAGACCTTTGAGATCATTGAGTCTATCCATACCCGTCCACTAATAAACTGTGACCCTGAGCACTTCATCTACCTATCTTTTAAATATGTCCAGGAATGGGGACTCAACCACCTCCCTGGGCAGCCTCTGCCAGTGCCTGGTAATTCTCTTGGTGAAGAAAATTTTTCCTGCTGTCTAATCTAAGCCTTCCCTGGTGCAACCTGAGGATGTTACTCTCATTCTATCACCTGTCACTTGGGAGAAGACACCAATATCCACCTCATGGCAACCTTCTTACAGGTAGTTGTAGAGAGCAATAAGGTCTCCTCTCAGCCTCCTTTTCTCCAGGTTAAATCACCCTGGTTCCCTCAGTCCTTATAAGACTTGTTCTCCAGAACCTTCACTAGCTTTGTTACCCTACTCTGGACACATTTGCATTCTGAATAAGAACAGAAATTAGGTTGTGTTGCTTTACTTCAGACTAAGCATTGGTATAACTCAGCAGGTCAGCTTGCTCATAGTTCAGAAATGGCATTGCTTAAGCTTTTTCCTGCCTGGTAGTAATTTTGTTTCTCCTCTTTCTAAATAAGTTTCTTCTAACAGTCACACGTGGCTGACCATTTTCTATATTCATGTATATCCCAAGACATCAAAAGGAACTATTTGGGGTGGGGAAGCAAGCTGAAGAGAGACAGGAATGCTGTGCCAGTAGGATGAGGTTATTCCATGTGACTTCTTTGAGAGCAAAAATACACTAAGA
The DNA here is from genome assembly GCA_033558105.1 of Coccyzus lansbergi. Lineage (NCBI taxonomy): Eukaryota > Metazoa > Chordata > Aves > Cuculiformes > Coccyzidae > Coccyzus > Coccyzus lansbergi. The sequence goes on from JAUMJK010000675.1 coordinate 2,009,382, forward strand.
AGAGTGGGACCTGAGGAGTTGTCTGTACTGCGTAAATGTGCCCTTGTGGGAAAGAAGGAAAAGGCAACACTCATTGAATAGTCTCTGCCTCATTTCTTTATTTTCCATGTGAGGCAAAAGTATATATGGACAGCTTGGGTTAGATTCTAGTTGCTGTTGAAGGTCATCTCACTGCTCCTCGCCCTGATCAGCTGAGCCTCACTGTGCTTGAATGAGTTAAGAGATTAGAGACATAAGCAGAAGTTGCTTTTGTGAATGCAGGTGCCAGGGGCAAACTCTGCACCAAATACCCAAAAAAGCTCAGCACGGAGCACACAGAAATTGTGTCACTAGTGTCTGGCAAGTTTGCATTTGTATCCTACAAATGTGCAACATTCAAAAAAAAGCACTAGCTCATTGGAAATCTCAACTTTTCACTCAATTTCTTCAACCTAAACGTTGCTGTTGTGTCACAGAGTGGCGATATCAGGAATGAGAGTTCAACTACTCCTTTATGCTTTATCTATTTACTTCTCTTTCCATTTTTAGACTCACTTTTACTTGCAATTCACAACATTCCAGCCACTTGTAAGTAAAAGGGAGATGAAAGTCGTAGCACAAAATAGTGTCTTGCACAAGCAAATGCTTTAAGTGGGTCCTAATCATTAGACTACATTGAACTTCGGACTATTCATATGCAGAAAAGATTACAAAATCAGAGCCTCATATAGCATTGCTTAATTAATGTCATAAGTAGCCACAATTATTAGGCTGTTGTTTCTAAGAATAGGCATCGTCTGCTAGAAATACAGAGAAACAGGCACAATAACCCTACTTATTGGATAGTATCTTTGAAATGTCATCTCTGATGCAACTTCATTTTTTTAGACAACTCAGAAAGCCGTTCCCGAGCTTTTTATTTTAAGGAAAAAAAGAACCACAAAAAACCCCAAACACACAAAAAACAAAACAGGAATATTTAGCTTACTAAACTGCTATACTGGCTGCTAACTGGCTGCTATAACTCTACAGCCAGTCACTTTTCCTGTTGAGGGTGAAAACTAGATCTAATGGAATTCATTCTTTATAATGTACTATTTCCATGCTAGCCTAATCTAGGAGAAGTATCTGAAAAACAGCAGGAGATAAATCTATGAAGCAGTAACTATACTGAATATTCTTTATGTCCCCAAAAAGAAAACATTCAGCGTGCAGAAGAACAAAAATTGTATGTTACCGAGACAGGTTTACCATAAGATATTTAGTAGTTATACATCATTGTTTCATCTTCTTTCTGGTATTCATTGTCTAAGCCAGGACTAAAGTACTGAGGTCAACACTAGTTTCTGTAGGATGAAGCTCATGAACCTTTGAGTTCCCTAAGACGTGAGCTTCACCCTGGTATTAACTATGCTTGGGATATGAGGAAAAAGCAAACGAACCGGGAAATGTTGTTTGTTTCTGTTCTGGGAAGATATTTTAGTGAACATTTACTTTAACTTGGACATTTCCAATAGTTACGTGCATGCTTAAATGTTTTCTGGAGCTGGCGCCTACACACCTTGTACTTGTAGTTAGCTGAGATTTGGCCAGTGGAAGGACCCAGCACCAGACCTGTGCTGTGCTTAAGACACCTAAGTCCATAAATTAGGCCTGAGATATCGTCAGACTGATAGCAGCTCTACCCAAAGCTCTATTTGACTCACAGAGTGACCCTTAAAGCTATTTCTGCTAAATATTTTGGCTCTCCAGGTTGGTTTAGTAGGATTAGAATAGTCGATAACAATTTATTCCCCTTCCTCAAATTACAGAATGTTTGCCTTATGCAATAGAACTATGTTTCTCCAGAGCAGAGTAGTTTCTGCGGTAGCAATAGAGCTTCCTTTATTTACTGTAAATTACGTTGCTTACAGGGTATTTTCAATGTCAAGGATTTGCATATGTACACACATATAAATAAATCACTTACATAAAGAAACAAGACTAGCAGGCATGTATCAACTGTTCTGGTTTTGTTGCTCTTTTTTTTCCATTCATTTTTTAGGAAAAAACACTTCTGTTTTTCCTGGAAGGAAGTTTATAATTAATGAGTATTACCATGCAAAAATTCCTCTTTTCTTATGGATAAATAAAATATTACTGTGATAGTGAAATTTTTTGAGTACTTTAAAAAGGAACACAGGGGAAGTGTAGTCTTTACTGTCCTAGCTCTAATTTTTCATATACTTAACATTTAGAATTTCCCTCAACAGTAATTACATTGGGTTGGTGAATGGGATGTTGGTGTTGTTGTATATTAACAAATTAAATCATTTTTCTGATAGTGGGTGGAGGACACTCACTTATCTCATATCTATTATCCAGGTCCTTCTTTTAAAACAGATAGAAGATTTTAATATATCAAATTATTTTAAAATTAGAGGTTAAAATTAGAAAGAGGGGTTGCAATAAGAGTTTTATATCAAACTTAGTACCACACAAAGTATCACACAGTTGATTTGTCTGTCTGCTCCACAGTAGAAAGTTGTTAAAATCTTCTGCTTTGCCTATGAGCAGGGATTTCCCTACCTCGCAAATATCCCTACTTATGGAAACAACTTTTTTTCTTTTAATCAAAGCAAATTCAAAATACAAGTAAGAGGAAAACACAGCTTTGCATTGCCTTGTGGCTTAATAATATCATGCTTCTTACTCTTTAATTTTGTGTTCTGCTTTCTCGAAAAAATGAAAGTTAACATGAAAGATTCTTCCACCCCAAAATGTAATTATTTCATTGCTTAAAAATAGACAAGTAGACAAACTAGCTAAAGAAATCAATGTAATACTGGGGTCTAGAAATGATCAATTACATGAAAAAGTTAGTCAAGCAGAAACAAAAAGAAAACAGTAGGATATCAGTGCACAAACTTAATTGCTTAGATTTCTTAAATTTCTGAAGAGAAAGGTAATGCATTAAGGAACCTAATTAGATATTGATTTAAATGAATTTAGCCTCCTGGTGACTATGCAGTGTTTACTAAGGATTCTGGTGTAAATTAAGTACAAGAAGGAAAAAGAACCAAACATTTTTGCACCTCTGGTTACAAGAAAGCCAAATTAATATTAAAGTCCTAGTCACGCTGGAGTTTTATTAGTTAGAAATGTACTCCTGTTACTGCACTGGGACCCTTATGCTGTTTGGTGGGAAACAACTGGCTGCAACTTCATGGAAATGAGAGTAAATTTTGTAGGTTTCTGTTTGGTAAAAAACAGAAATATGCACGGACAGAAATTTACCTCAACAGGCACCCCATTCCTCCTTTCCCACATATCTTTGCACACAGACATCAATTGCTTCATGAGCTCTTGGTCACACTTAGTGTGCTTTACCAGAACACAAGCAGAGGGTCAAGGGGTGAAGTTATTTCTTTACATGGGGCCAGATGGAGCACCATCCCCGCTTTTGATAAGACAATGAACAAAGTGGACTAATCTTTGAGCTAGCCATGTGCTGGGGAGGTTCATGTGGCTTAGCTGCCCAAACTCTCCTTGGGAAGGATTCTATCCATCAAGAGTGAAAACTTGCCAAGTAACACAATAAAAAAAAGGACTTGATTAATTAAATAAAAAAGATATAAACGTAAAATAATGTTAAACCAAATTATTTTTAAAAAATAATAACATAAAATTGAGGGTCAATCACAGCAGATGTCAAAGGGCACTAACCTTCTGCAAAAGTGGTCTGAAAAGAGAGTAAGGACTCCTTGACAGGCAGTGGTTGCTGTGTTTGCTCTAATACGCTGGCTTGAGGGAAACAATAAGTGTGCTTCTGAAGGAAGTCTGGCTTTAGCCTGGAGAAGAGGAGGCTGAAGGGAGACCTCATTGCTCTCTACAACTACCTCAAAGGAGGTTGTAGAGAGGAGGATGCTGGCCTCTTCTCCCAAGTGACAGGGGACAGGACAAGAGAGAATGGCCTCAAGCTCTGCCAGGGGAGATTTAGGCTCAACATAAGGAAAAAATTCTTCACAGGAAGGGTCATTGGGCACTGAACAGGCTGCCCAGGGAGGTGGTTGACTCACCTTCCCTGGAGGTGTTTAAGACACAGGTAGATGAGGTGCTGAGGGACATGGTTTAGAGATTGGCTGGACTCGATGATCTGATGGGTCTTTTCCAACCTGGTGTTTCTATGATTCTATAATTCAGTTTCTATGATTCTATAAATTAATAATAAATATTTTAAAAAAAAAATAATAACATAAAAATTGTAAAAATATAATTTTACCTCCATCTCTCTCATTTCTTAGTCCTCAGTGACAGTGTTACTACATAATTTGTGCTTTCCTACTAATGCATGGTTTGACTACGCCCTATACTCTGGATGCTTCTTTGATGGTAGGATGGTTCAATATTCTAAGAAGCTTACGGAAAAAAAACCAAACATTACACTTTATTTGTCATGGAATCATTCCACAGATGTATTCAGTTGTGAAGGGCAATGTTATTGTAAATCACTGGGGAAAGTTATTGTAAATCACTATCACTAAAACGATGTGAATTGCTACCAACAAATTGAAGTGGCAGTTGCCAAAGAGACAGCTATTTTTCGTGCCAATCATTTCTTTGTCCACAGTCTTTTGGCACAACAGTTTTAAACAGCACCGAAAAGGTTGTTGCTTCCATTAAGGAGAGGCTCTTGAAACCTACACCTTAGTCAAAGTTTATTTTATATTCTACCTGAAATACAACAGGTAAGAAATAAGTATGTGTACAGAAGCTGGACAGCTTCATGAGGCAGTTGTTTTTTATAAATGCATGGCTTGCTACTTCCAGCAGTCTATATCAATATGTAATTCAAAAAAATTTGATTGATGTTTTCTAAAATCAATTATAAGTTTCCTTCGGTTTCACTATTTTCCAATTATTTCATTATTTTCCCCTCCTTCTCATTGCATCACAGTCCTTTGGACTCTTCTGCATGTCACTAAATCATGCAGAGTCACAAGCACAGTGTTACCCATGTTTGTAGAGAGCAATAACACTGTGATGTTAAAGCACAAGATCAAGGAAGTTAATAGTTGCTTTGGATTGACTTCCAGGAGTTGCTACTGTTCTCTGTAGAAGTGCTATTAAGGGACTAATGGTTTTAGTCTTCTCTGATTTAAGGTTATCCACAGATCTTGACCAATGTTTTAGTCCTTATTGACATTGTTCTGTGAACTACAACTCATTGTATTAGCTAGAAGTTTGTCAAAGATTAATTATGATATGAGGAGCTTGACATTTTCCATCTGAAGCTGAGTTTTAAGTTGTCACATGCTGGGGGATGAAATATCCGATTTGTATAAAGGCAATTCATTTACTAAAACAAACCATCTGCAGATTCAGGTTTCCCTGTTAGGGCTGCTGCTGTAAGGGTTAGATTATGCTCCTGAATTTCATCCTGTGCAACCCACAAGACTTCAAAGAAGGGGACTGATAGTTAAGATAGCTGTGGCATGGTTCAGTGGCTAAGTATCTGAGGAGTAAGTCAACTCAGTTTTCTCCTTTCCTCTTGTTTTGCCCAATCTGTTAAACATAAAACCTTGCAAGTGGCTGGGAACTATGGCCAGGAACCCCTTGCTGATATGGTTGATGACCATTACATTATCTCTGTGTCCAAAGCAGAAAATATAAATCAGAATCTTCTTATGTATAAACATTAAGAAAAAAAGAAAAAAGAAGAAGAAGGAGAAACCCACAAAACTAGTATTAAGCTATGATCTAGGCTAGAACATTAGCAAAAAAGATTTGTGGGAGTCCAAGCATTGGGAGACTCGTAAACCAGGTGTACCTTTAAACTTTAATGAGGGCAGTGGTTCAGGAATGTAGCTCTCTGAATGGTGAATCACACATTGTATACAAAACTTCTTACTTGGGTACTCTTCACAGCAAGACCAGTAGACTTTTTGCAAGGTGCTAACCTGCTAATGCCCCTGTTAGTCCTGAATGTGCTGCTGCGGAGGATTAGCTCTTCTCTTCCTCCCAGTACCTCAAACCAAGCAGAAAAAAGTGAATATTGCATAGTATATTTCTTAGTATAGATAAGATTACAACTTTAGCAGATGGTGTGTTGATTTTCTAACCTTATTGTACTCTTTTCTTGTTAGTAGTACACTGGAATTCTCTCTTAGTGGACTTTTCCAGAATCAAAAATTCCAGGGCCATCACAAAAACTGTAAGCATTTCATATCTCACCCAATAACTCATGCCAAAATTAGATCATACATTTTAGGAAGAAATTCAATCTTGTTTTAAAGATCTGCATTGACGGTGAATGAACTGCATCCATTATTATTCTATTCCAATGCTTAATTACCCTGGTTAAGAATACAATTAAGAAATTGTCTGATTTTTATTTGACCTTTCCTGCACTCAATTGCCTTCCATTTCTGTCAAAATTTTCTGATAATATTTCTTCCAGATTCTCTCATAAACACCCTAGATGATCTAGAATGAGGCTTTTTTTTAGGTTTAATGCCCAAGATGGTAATATTGTAATACAAGCTCTTCTCTTCCTTGCCTAGAGTGAAATTAGTCTATGTAGATGACAAATCCAAAACAAGAACAATAGAGAAGAGAAAGGACAAAGAAACATAATATGTATTATTTTTAAATGTTTGTGGGTTATTATGAAGTAACTGAGTGACTCAGCTTGCATAATGCCTATATTTACGCAAAAGTCTAGCATTTATAGTTCAGTTCCAGGGTGTTTGCTAATTCCCAGAATTTACGATTGCAGCTGTCAGTGCTGTACTGTAGTGCATCCAAGGTGTTTAACTGCTACATCTATCATCCTTTTGGATAAGATACAATAAATAACAATAGGAGCATAAGTAGGAATACAGGCCAACATTTCTCTAGGTACTACAATATTTTCCTGCTTTGCTCTTTATCTTGCCAATTCTACCGCTATATGCATATTTTTTTAAAAAACAAAACATCTGACATCTTTTTGGTTGAAAACTCCAGGTTTTTATGTTCTCTTAGAAGACAAAATTCTTCCTGCTGTTTCAATATGCCCTGTTGGACTTCAGGATTTCAATGAGACTAGAAATTCAGCTCATCTGCTTTGACTACTTCATACGTGCCTGCTACCCATCCACTGCCCTCTGGACTGTAGCCAGCCTTTATTCAAGCTAACAGTAGACTCCTGAAGAATTACAACCTGCTGAATCAGGTAAGGGGGTGGGTTAAGAATGATTGCTGCTGCTGCTGAAGCTATGTCATTATTGTTGGATTATTGATCCCTCCCAATTTACACATTTTACATTAATTTTAAACCAATTTACATTAATGCTTGTACTAGAAGATCCGATGGGTCCCTTCCAACCTGGTTGTTCTGTGATTCTGTGATTTGCTCTAGACTGGGTGAATACATGCAAACAACCCCAAACTCTTTATGATACAGTATGGGTGACAGTCAGAGCACATTTTGTTGTAGGTATTTGTATCTCCCTGACTCCTACATATAGTTTCCATGGGAAAATTGCAGAATGCCTACGCATGTTAATTTTTAGTGCAGTAGGCCTCTAAACCTATCATCTTACAAAAATGTCCTTTTATAGCCTTGTCAATCAGTGTATAATTAGCTGAATTTACATGCAGAACAGATGGGAATTTTGGAAATGTTTCTCTTACTAAATGCATGTGAGGAGGAAAAAATACCTCACGAACAATGACTTGGGGGTTTAATATATAGGTATGCCTAATGTGATGTTGAATTAAGTTAAGTTCTAAAAAGTATGCAAAAAATTGTGCAGCAAAACATGCCAAGTATTATTAATTACAAGCAACAACAAAAACTGAAATATTTCCCTAGTATTCAGAAAAGAAAGTAAGTAAATAACAGATTTCATGGTGAAAATTAAATATCAAGTTTGTGATGACGACTTCAGTACATGTCCTCTTTATGGAGAATTATCAAAAGATTTAGGGACACGAAGGCATTTTCATTTACAATCTTACCTGGGATAGGGCAAGGAGTTCAGAAGTCGTAAGAAAAGAGTACTTCTAGACAGTGCTTAAAGAAGAGCATGGAGCTCTCTTTACTTCACTGTGTTGATCACTTTCTACCTGGGAAGAAGTGGAATATTCTTCCTAGATTTAAAATTTTGCCTATATATTTGCCTATGCACAGGTACAGGATGATACATCACCATACGCACTTTTTGCAAGACACACAGATGTCCAGAGGGAGAAACTAAAGCAGGAGAAAAGAAGCCACAAAAGGAGCCGTGAATTCAAATGACATCCTTGAGTCCCTGTATAGAGTGTCTGCCAAGCTACAATGTCCTGACAACAATTGTTTGCAGAAATTTCACATATTTATGGTCTATACTACCATTCATGGATCCAGCCTTCCAAAGTACAAGCCACTACTGGTTTTATGACTCATAGATAAAGGAGGACTGTATAATCTGCCATTAATTCTCTGATTCCAGTTACTTTACAACCATGTTGCAAACACACTATAAAATTCCCCGAACAAGATCACAGAATATTTCACATACATACCAAGCCACTGAGTTGCTTAATACCAGCAGTGTGGTCCATGTAACCTTGGCTCCAAAGAGGGTAATTGTTTAACATATATATTGGTATGCCCCAAGTGCAGGACCCAGCATTTGGCCTTGTTAAGCCTCATGCCATTGGCCTCTGCCCAGCAGTCCAGCTTGTTTAGATCTCTTTGCAGAGCCTTGTGGGACAATTTGTGGGACAACAACCCTATGCAGATACAGACTAGAAGTCTGCCTGGAGGAAAAGGACCTGGGCATGTTGGTTGACAACCGACTGAACATGAGCCAGCAGTGTGTCCAGGTGGCCTAGAAGGCCAATGGCATCTTGGTTTGCATCAGAAACGGTGCGACCAGCAGGTCCAGGGAGGTTATTATTCCTCTGTACTCAGCACTGGTGAGACCGCTCCTTGAATCCTGTGTTCAGTTCTGGGCCCCTCACCACAAGAAGGATGTTGAGGCTCTGGAGCGAGTCCAGAGAAGACCAACAAAGCTGGTGAAGGGGCTGGAGAACAGGTCTTCTGAGGAATGGCTGAGAGAGCTGGGGGTGTTTAGCCTGGAGAAGAGGAGGCTGAGAGGAGGCCTCATTGCTCTCTACAACTACCTGAAGGGAGGTTGTGGAGAGGAGGGAGCTGGGCTCTTCTCCCAAGTGACAGGGGACAGGACGAGAGGGAATGGCCTCAAGCTCCACCAGGGGAGATTTAGGCTGAACATTAGGAAAAAAACATTCACCTAAAGGGTAATTGGGTACTGGAACAGTCTACCCAGGGAGGTGATTGATTCACCTTCCCTGGAGGTGTTTAAGGCATAGGTAGACAAGGTGCTGAGGGACATGGTTTAGTATTTGATAGGAATGGTTGGACTCGATGACCCGGTGGGTCTCTTCCAAACTGGTTATTCTATGATTCTATGATATATGTAATTCAAGTATCATTACTTCTTTATACATATGCTGATCTGTCAGAATACCACGTTTCATAGGTATTTACTATTCGCTTTCTCTTCATGTGCTGTTCCACAGTTGTATTTTATGCCTATTGAAGTCCTGGGTTGGACTGAGTTCTCCTGGTAAGTTAAGGAGATAAAAGAACATAGAACTGTGATTTTTTTTTTCTTCTTTTTCTCTCTGCACACTTCCTAGATACTCTAACCTAGCTTTTTGACAGTTCAGTTTAGAACTGGAAGAGAAAATGAACAGCCAAATTAGAAGGCAATAAAATGAATAAAAGTCTCCAGAGGAAAAATGTACCAATATTCACTATTTTGGAGAAAAAACACTTCTCCACAAATATTGAAATTGCTTAAAAACTATTTTTCCCAATTAAACTGCTAAACCAATATGGTAGGTTAATACTTGTCAATTAGAACAAGAACTCCTGCTAATGAGTGTTTTGCTCTGCCAATGACCACAAAGACTGAAGCTCTCAGATAAGAAGCTGAAGTTCAGGCTTCCAGCACACAAGGGGTACACATGAGCTGGACTACGAATAATGAAGCTTCTTTTGCCCTGCGCAGAAATTCTACATCACTCAGTGCTTTAAACGCATTGTAACTGAAACTCAAAATTTTATATTTGCTTTTGAAATCACCGTAACATTTTGCACTTGAGTATTATGTTTGGTATTTTACTCTACCATTTCAGTTGCTGCCCATCTCCCCTCCCAACTAACTACAGTGGGAGCAGCAAGGTCAGGCCCTTTATTAGTATGAATTACCATAATAATAAGTGGATGTAATATGATTAGTGCCAGAATTTGATGTATTACATTCAAGAAGGAAATGAAGGGCAAAGGATACAGCTTTGTTTATTATGGGTATTCAAATAAACTCTAATAAGATCCCAGGTAGTAAGGCATCAAACTATTAGAACATACAAGCTGATGAACATTCAACTGTTTCTCCTTGGGGTACAAAGTATAAATTAATTATACCTTGGCAGGCAGCTTGACTGCAGGGTCCTTGGAGATGAGTAGAAATAGATGGAAGAGACTTACTTGGCTGTTGGGGATATGGAAGCAATGACAAGGGGATTATTTTTACTACTAATATAACCAAGTACCTCAGGGTCAAAAGCCCCCCAAAACATAATTAAGAAAAATTATCAGGAAAATTGAACCTCCTGGCTTATCAAGTCTGGTCACTTGTTATTCTAGGCATGTTTCTCATATAACTCCTTTTAGATGTATCAAGATCCATCAGCCTGACTCTTAAAAATAGTTAGGCTTGGAGTTTTAACACATTTAGATAATTCCTAAAGAGACATAACAGGATATACTTTCTTCCAACCAATATCTGATTCTTGAAATAAATTGGATCAGATCTGTATGAACTTATCTTGGGAGTTGAATACAATGTAATGTGAAGGAGAGGGGAACTTTTTAAGTCAATAAGGCTGCAAAAGCCTGTATAACAAAAAATTTCAGGTATTATTTTGACAAGCAGAATAGAAAGATAATATTCAATAAATATAGCGAAAAAGAACCCATACATTTGAAATACAAAAAAATACCCCTACTCATTGAAGATATTGAGTTTATTTTCAGAAATTCCTGTTCTAAATCTGCACTCTTGATTTGTCCTGTTAGCTTATAGCCCCAACCTGAATGGCTAAACTTTTGGGCAGAGCATCTCAATGAGCCATAGTTTAACAAGATGTTTCTACTCATGGTGATGCACCTTCGGAATAAGTCAGGCTCCATTTCTGCATATACTCACCTATATACTCAAGTTTCTTTTGTGGGAAAATGAGATCAATAGATTAATCCTGGCTAGAAAGCGAAAATTATGTATTCCATGGGCAGAGACCTACATTAAATTAAATTATATGCACATTTCCTTGAGTATCTGAAGCTCAAAAATGTGAGCTTGGAATAGCAACTGAGATTAGACTTTGTAACGTGTAATATGTTATATAACAGTAGTGAAATTAAGGTAGCATTTGTTTTCATTAATAACTCATAGTAACATGAAGCTTAAGACTCTAATTCAGAAAATTATCATATCTTTACAGAGAAGTGGGGAATAAATATTGTGTTTGAATTAGTCTGTACATATTTAATCTGTCTCAGTCAACAGACTTTCCTCTACTTGTTCATATTTCTTCTATTTAAACAGACAAAAGCAAAGAAAAATATCTATCCAAAATGAGCAGAAATGTTATTTTGTGTCTAAATACAAAAAAAACCAAAGGCAAAAAAAAAAAAAAAAAAAAAGCAAACCAAAACAGATTAACAGGGAATTGTGCCTCTGAAATGTGATTTAAAGATTTAAAATTTACACCTGTCATCACCAGAAGCCAGGTGCCTATCTAAGGTTAAATACTTATGTATGGATTACAGGGATTTCTTCCATCTGCAAGAACAAAAGCAAATTATGTGCGGTGTTAGCAATTCAGCTAAAGAATTGTTTTTACACATTCCTTGGATGGGTACTGTCTTTCCTCTGTTTAATTCTGGCAGGGGTTGGTAATAAAAGTAGAAAGACAAAGTGGAAATTTGAAGGCTCTTCTCTATCCATGTGTGAGTTTTCCATAATGATTTACCAATGATCAGGGGAACACTAGTTCTTCAGCAGAGACTGAAGTGCAGGATGCTGACATTTCGCTGTGTTATATCCAGGTCTTCTTGTTAATACAAAATATAGCTTTTGCCACACCAATTCTCAAACCTAATGTTCTGCCTAAGTAAGACTTACATGTTTTGCTGAGGTACTGGAGAACTCTAGGAGGAAATATCTAATTATAATTTTCTGCCTATGACTTCTGGTTCTGCCCTACAATGGTTTCACATGGAGTCCTGCTTCTGTCACATTAACACATACCTTTCTTCTCCCACTTCAGCGATGCTTTGACAACATGTCAGTGTGGGATCCTCTTGAATCTGCATCAAAGCAGAAGTGGGCACATTTCGAAGTACAAGGCACCACTATTAAAGAATGCTCCCAGTTCCAGATGAAACCAACACTCGAGATTTAAAGTTAACACTAATACACTCTGTCATATCCCATGTACCACAGCCAGCTCTGTCTAACCTAAGTAGTAAGACAAAAACACGTGATAATAATCTACTTGTGGAGTTTAGCAAACAGTCAATTTTGCACAGTCAGCAGAAAGGATGACCTTCATCCTTTCCCTCCTCCAACGTGATAACCAAGCTTCAGTTTGAAAGGCAGTATCATGACACCTGGTTGGATTCGAAGGATTAGAAGTTGTGTTCAGATTGTAATTGAAAGAACACATTTCTTGTCTTTTTGCAGGAACAGAACACGGAACCAACTCTGCAGTGCCTCATGCTCAAGTGTCAGCCACGCTGACTGCAGTTGAAGACAAGATTGTTAAAGCCACTATTTTACGGCAATTATACTCACTCATACCACCAAAAAAAGTATGTTTTCTTGACAGCACAGGTTCTTGTTCATAAAATTTGCCTTTTCATGAAATAAATTATACTATTCTGAACTTTTTCATAAAAATGGTACAAATGTACAAGAAATCACCCTTAAAAACAGTAGAAGAATGAGAAATAAAGACTTTTTTGATATAAACATTCATGTTTTCACATAGTGATGGAATATTTACTCGTTCAAATTCCACACAGACAGTACTTTTTGCAACTCAAGTTTGAACTTTGAGGATCAGCCTTCTAGCTTGAAGCACATCTCCTAAATTAATGAAATTCCTTTTAATCTGTCAGCTTCTATTTTTGTTAATGAAGTCTGTAAACATGTTTATCTAAACGGTTGATCGTGGGAAACTAAATGTTCTCCAGATACAGCAGGTTTATTGGATTTAATCTGAAGTCTGTAACAACAGCTGCGTAGAGGCAGATCAGTCACTGGCACTGGCTTGTTCACATGAGATTGTGATTTTCTGTCAATGGGTTTTAGTCCAAGCCCAAAAAGTATGGTGCTGAAAAGAGAGCTTACTATTCTGCTATAAAGGTGAAGAAGGGGAGGAAGAGTTCTAAAAAACTCCTATTATACAGCTCTCAAAATGTCCAAACACAGCAGGTAATTCTCCATTATACTTGGCACACACCATCTTGTGACAATGCCACAGCTGATGATGCAACAGAGGAGGCTGAGAAGAGACCTCATTGCTCTCTACAACTACCTGAAAGGAGGTTGTAGAGAGGAGGCAGCTGGGCTCTTCTCCCAAGTGACAGGGGACAGGACAAATGGCCTCAAGCTCTGCCAGGGGAGATTTAGGCTGGAGATTAGGAGGAAGTTTTTCACAGAAAGGGTCATTTGGCATTGGAACAGGCTGCCCAGGAAGGTGGTTGATTCACCTTCCCTGGAGGTGTTTAAGGCATGTGTAGATGAGGTGCTGAGGGACATGGTTTAATATTTGATAGGAATGGTTGGACTCGATCATCTGATGGGTCTCTTCCAACCTGGTGATTCTATGATTCTTTGATTTTTGTCAGTGTATATTATTTGGTCATAACATCAGGGACACCTACGCACGTGTGAATTCAGATAAGTTCAAGGTATGCAAATATTCCCATGTGACCAAACATTTAAATTTTTTTAAACAACAATCATAGTTTGGAAGAGTCATCCATGATTCATTTTGGATCATTTGCATAATGAAGTCATAGGAAGAAGTATAGCAATTCAAGAAGTGGGGAGGAGATTGAAGGTTGTAGTTTTAAAGGAAACCTTGAGGCCATCAAAATGCTTCGTGAAATCAGCAAGAATGAAATCCATATTTCCCTACTGAGTTAAACATGACTTGACAATGCCAATGAACTTTCAGAGAAATGACAGACAAATTACAGTGTGCGTGTGTTAAGCCATGTTGAAACCTTCATTTCTAAAAGGCATCCTGTCAGGAGTTGTAAATAGTGCAGACTAACACCAAAAGATTTTCTTTCTACTTCCCATGGCATGTACTTTCTGCTCACAGACTGCTTATACGCAGATTGTTCAGTGGATTGCAAATTAAATTCATTTTGATCAGGAAGCAGGTGAGGAATGTTGAGGTATTTCTGGCCACAGTCAGAAAAGGTGGGTTGTTCATCTCCAGAAATCTCCAGTAACAGATAAACCCTTCCCAAATTGTCCCAAACTAAGTCTTCCATATTGATTATGTTTGAGGATCGATTTTGTTTTGTGGAGTTAAATTTATTTATAATTGGGTTACACTATCACCTTCCATACCATCTTTTCCCATATGGTCATAAACTCTACCCGTCTGTTCAGCCATCAGAACATGAGCCAGTAGTGGCCCAGGTGGCCAAGAAGGCCAATGGCATCCTGGCTTGGATCAGAAATGGTGTGACCAGCAGGTCCAGGGAGGTTATTCTCCCACTGTACTCAGCACTGGTGAGGCCGCTCCTCAAATCCTGTGTTCAGTTCTGGGCCCCTCACCACAAGAAAGATGTTGAGGCTCTGGAGCGAGTCCAGAGAAAAGCAATAAAGCTGGTGAAAGGGCTGGAGAACAAGCATTATGAGGAACAGCTGAGAGAGCTGGGGGTGTTTAGCCTGGAGAAGAGACCTCATTGCTCTCTACAACTGCCTGAAGGGAGGTTGTAGAGAAGAGGGAGCTGGGCTCTTCTCCCAAGTGACAAGAGGGAATGGCCTCAAGTTCTGCCAGGGGAGGGTCAATCAGGACATCAGAAAATAATTTTTCACTGAAAGGGTCATTGGGCATTGGAATAGGCTACCCAGGGAGGTGGTTGAATCACCTTCCCTGGAGGTGTTTAAGGCATGGGTGGATGAGGTGCTGAGGGACATGGTTTAGTGTTTGATAGGAATGGTTGGACTCAATGATCCTGTGGATCTTTTACAACCTAACAATTCTGTTATTTTCACAGCAGAATGGAGAAATGAGGGAAAGCATTGAAAGCTGAGCCTACAAAAGACCTTTTAACATCTCTATCATCCGTTCTGCTGCTAATACTTTTCCTCTACTCCTTGTCCAGTCACTGTCTCTTATAATTTGCCACCCCACAGCTGCTTATTCCAGTACCCCCTGGACCCATGCCTAATCATCCCAATCTCAAGCGGGAATACTTGAAAGACTGGAATTCCCAGGTCTGAGCCAGATCCAATATAACTTACTTCAGCTATTGCTGAAAAATTTACATTAACAATGCTTTTTTTTTTTTATTCCTACTCAAAACCAGCTACATGCATAACATCTAATTCTGCAATCATTATTCATGTTGCATAATGTTTTGTTCACGTGCCTAGCTCCTGTCAGACCAAATAAGACTACTCAAAAGAACAAATGCCTTTTCTGGTGAACAAAAACCAGGGAGAGCTGGGCTCGCAGTACTTCATGAAACATTTGTACTGGCTGACTGACACAGCAATGTCGGAATTTGGCTAACACTCATCAGAAATGGGTTTGCTTTTTGGAAATGCTTCACAGATTCATAGTTTATTCAGGAAAATGAGAAATCCATCTGGAAAATTTGTTAACTTCTATTAAAACCTCCTAAAGTAAACAAGCAAAAAGATGATGATTTTCCACAAGAAGGGGAAATAATTTTCAGGTCAAATTTCTTGTAGCAAGATACCTTTGTTTAGTCAACAATTCAGTTTCCAGGATGTTTCTAAAAAGCTCTGGTTTAGGTTTCTCCCCTGTCTTTTTTCTCCTTTAACCATATGCTGCTCTGACATGCCAATATATCATGAAGTGAGGCTGTCAGATCCTCCCTCTAGAGTTTTTACTAAATTCTACTAAGACCAACTGTAGAGCTCCAACTCTCACAAAAAAAACCCTCCAAACTTGTCACATTGCAAGAGAGCAAGAAGACCTTGCAAACATTCCTTTTTAATTTTTACAGTAATCTGTAACTTATTACAAAACATTGATTTTGGTGCTGATGCAAGGTTGCTTGAAATTTTGACCTGATAGAAGATGAGTAAAACAAATGCAGGAAACACATTTCCATTTTATTTTGCTTGACATGGGAAATGATCGGTGCAATTCTATGGCCTGTGATATGCAGGAGATCAGACAAGATGATCGTAGTGGTGCCATCTGGCCTTAAAAATCTATGAATCTACATTTAAATTCTCACTTGAACCTAGGTAACCTCTCTCTAAGCCCATCTGCATGTTGAATATTCCTATTAAAAGGCAGTTGCTAGCAAGCCAAGTATAATTTACTAGGCTCAATAGGCTTTATTTTATGTAGCCACCAATACTACATTTTGGCAGAAGAAAAGCCAAGACAAAGCCAAGCATTTGTACTCATAAATGCAAAAAAAAAAAAAAAAAACAAACAAAAAAAAAAAAGAAAGAAAGAAGTATACTAGCAGTCCCTACAGCCACCAGACCATTTCAGGGACAACTACCCAGTGCTGAGCGACAGCTGGCTCCAAGTTCTGTAAAGAAACCTAAATAACCAAGTTGTTGATTTTCATGTGCAACAAAACCTGGGAATTTATTCATCTGAGACAGTAAATGAAGATTTGCACAGAAAGTTGTCTTTGGGACAATAGAGAGGAAATCACACAAGTTTTAAGTGAGACAGGTGTCAAGGAACACACAAAGGAACGAGTCTTGTGCTTCAAGTTAGAGGAATTTCTTTTTTTTTATCCTAATAATTGTTCACTGAAGGTCTTGCTACAGTGACTGCCTTAAAAACAGGTTTTAAAAAGACAACAAAACAGGCCTTTTGAAGAGTTTCAGTGGCAAAGAGGAAGGTGGAAACATTTCTCCAAGGCCTGACAGCTCTGTACTGTAAGCTTTAGTGACCTGTCGCCATCCATGACACTCAGGTTCCCAAACACATTTTCTTCCGTAATTTATTCTTAATCACCATGGGGTTTAGATAACTTCTAAGTTATAGAATCATAGAACAACCAGGTTGGAAGAGACCCACTGGATCATCGAGTCCAACCGTTATGTATACATAAAAAGGGGAAGATGATGTTATTTAAGCACTTCAGTTAAATAGGTCTTGCATACATATCTCACAAGTAAGTTGAAGGCCTATAATACACCAGCAGAACTTGAATGGTACTGTAGTTTTTCATAGGTCTCAAAGCAATTTGGAGATGCTGTAGTTATCCTGATGTCCCCAGGCTCTGAGAAGCAGGGGCTTGCCTGCAGCCACATAGACATAGCTAGGTCAGATCTTTCATTCCCTCTCTACAGGACGTCCTTACTATTAACTCGCTAGGGTTTAATGAGATTTCCTTTCTTGAAAGATAGAATGACCCTGCAAAATTTTTGAAATGGATATTCTTGATAGCTATATAGGAACAGTGGGAGCCTGATACAAAATTCATGGAAGCAGTATTGCTGTTTACTTTGCATTCAGAGGCAACCAAGAATAAAGAAAGAGAGAAGGGGTAGAAACAGAATATCCAGCCTAAACCTGTTCCTAAGGCTTGGGTTTATTGGGGAGGGGGTTTGGTTTTTAGTTTATCTGGTTTGGGTTTAAAATGTACATATACTTTGAATCTAAGGTTCTCCGCTCAGTTGGATTTTGGTTTCTATGAAAACATGTTCTGTATGATCAATTGTGGGTTATTTCTAGTGAGGTTACTTGGGGAAATGTATTCACGAAGAGGCCGCATCCTGCTGATGCAAAACAAACACAAATAAAGAGGCATGCCAGGAAAGAGATCTGAAGAGAAGGAAGTAATGAAAGGAACATTTTGGGCACAATCTGTTATTTGTTGTTATTATTATACTATGTCCATACTCTGCTCCCTTATTCTCAGTACTGTATGTTTTAATTGTCCCCTGAAGAAACAGTTCTGTAGATACATCCACAGGGAGCAAAGGCTCTGTCAGTGACAACCAAATTAATTTCTCTGTTGGAAGCATGAATGTGACTTAAATCCCCAGAACAACATATTTTTAGCAGTTTGGACCATCTATCTTTATAGTAACTATTACCCTTTATACTTTGGAGGCTAAGAGCCCTTGTAGTGCAATATTTCTTTAGAAAGACACCAGTAATAAGGGGTTAGTGGGTCTGGCTTCAGCACCACCTCAGTTTTGCAAAATCAGTACATCGATTAAAGCTCTTCAAACAGATAATGAGGCCTTGTCTTAAGATTTAACATGTCTGTAGGGGGACAGCTTCCCAGCTACACCTTACATCACAACTATATGTTGCTTAACATACTCAGGTCAACTTACACTCCTTGGAGTCACTTCTGGGTTTAAATTTTCAGTGTGCTTTGCCTCAAAGTCTAAGCCCAACTGCCATCAACCCATGACTCTTCACTACAAATTGGAGAAGAAATCCAGAGCTTAACCCATGGGAGAAAAGCAGTATTTTCTTTTCTATCTGTGATTATGGCAACAAAATCTATTTGAGTTTCTATATACACCTATGTTTAAAAACTTTTGCAGAAAACACAGCAATGTTCAAATATAATCTCCTGAACCTCATTTCTGCCAAACAAATCCCTTCCCATTTTCATGCTTCTCCATCAGAGTAACAGTTCATTTTACTTTTAAATAGTAACATATTTTTTATCTACGCATGATTGATATACAGTGAGAAAGAAAAATAATACAGATTTATCACAAAAAAACCCCAAACCTCCACATGGCTTTAAAATGTTAACCCTTTCCTCTTCTTTGTTCAGTAGCCAATATTGCCACACAATAGAAACTCTATTTAGGGGAACTCATCTAGTGCTTTATATTGCTGTCATGAGCACTTTTCAGACACAGTTTCAGACTCAAGGATTAAAGTATTTTGTTATATATTTTGATTTATTGATCCACACTGGTAACATTGGAACAATTAGTTTCAGGGACACTGTGAACCTGGGTTTTCATGCACAAATATATGTATGTGCAAAATATTTTATATAACATTAGAATAACGCTTGTGAGGCGGTGTAACCCAGAACCAAAATTAAGGAAATTTCTGATTTAGAACTTCTTGGTCAAGTCATTGAATCCTGTTGTGCAGTAGAATAACACAGCAAGTTTTGTCGCAGCGAGGTCCACTGAGGGCTATTAGATGCAGTGCTGTAGCTGCCACTTCCTTGTCAGTGACCTCTTAAACAGCAGATTACTGAAAGCCTGGAGAGGATATCCAGAGGAATATCTGGAAAGGATATCCAGAGGAATTATCTCTCAGTGTTTGCTCAGCTCTTATGGCATGGCCATGAGCATCTGCTGCTGCCCACTGCCAGAGGCAGAACATGATGGGTAGATTGTTTTAGGTTTGTTCCCAATCTGCTGCGATTGCTGCAAATGAGCCTGAGAAGTCTCTCTGCCATTTTAGTTCATTTTGAGGAGGGATATTTGAAAATCCTGCGAAAAATCTGCACCCTTACTACCACCTCTGCCATGTTATATATAAATATATGTTCAGCTGAAAACATCATTTGCCTATTCCCCCCCTCAAATGAATACAAAAGAGCAGCAAGGGGGGAGAGGAACCACTGCTGCTTCTCCTGCCCTGGTAGCCCATAACAGAAGTGTTCTTCTTCAATAAGGCAAACAGAACAATTTTTTTTTTTTTTTTTGCAAAGGTAACACTTTAAAACCATTACCTTCTACGGAAAGGGCTTTTATTCCCATGCAACGGGCAAGAGCCAGCTCAGCCACCTCAACAAGAGACAACATCAAGCAGCTGCTGAGCAAAAAAGGCACCACTAGTCCTCTGATCTTGAAAACCCCAAGGTGGGTAGTTGCCAAAGTAGCAAGAGATATGAAGCATCCTTGCTGGAACCAGATACTGTCATCAGGGAAGAGCTGAACCTACCACTTTTTTTCAGAGGAACGTACCTACTTCTATACCTGTATAGATTTCTTTCCCATGTATGTTCCTTTCCCACAAATATTACTGACAAAATATGTCAAGCAAAGCCTATCTGTCCAGGGGTCTGCACGTACTTTCTTCTTAGTTCTAGATATTTCTTAATCACTTCATATTTTTACTGTATATACGTGACTAGTTAACACTTTCAATGGAGTTTCAGATGGCATCACATTGACCCCAAATAAACTATTCTTATGAATTGTATATTTTTTAAAACACGTCTCATGCGTGTTTCCTCGTGTTTATTCTACTTTAAATTTTATTCTCAAAAAGTATAATCCCTCCCAAAAATGAGGAAAGAAATAATCCTTTATGCACTCAGTTTTTGTTGAATTCTTCAGTGCAATTCGTGAAGTCTAAGAACAAAGTTTAGCTCTGCCTGCCACTTCTACTTCTAAAACAGTTCTTAGGTTTAAAACAATACCAGCAAGTTCAGGGAACTCAGTAAAATCCCAATTTATGACAATAAAATTCTATTTAGTTTGCACAAACCTATTAACTCAGCTGAAAAGAGTGACAGTAATTGCAACTGGTTAAGGGTTGATAAGAAAACCCAGGCTACTAATTTGAAAGAAAATTTACAAACCCTCAAAGTCATGTCAGACAAGAGAACCAAAGATAGCTGCACTCAGTGTATTCTAATTCAAGTCAAAAAGGAAGGAAAAAAGAATGAAAGAAAGAATTCATAATATTTGCACTATAATAAGAGACATTTTCAAGGTGATAACTTTATAGCCCTTGGTATTTTAGTCCATCAATGTCTACTCACAGAAAAATGAACTTTGTCACAGATCAAAATTGACCCTTATTGCTCAGTTATAAAAGAAACATAAATAGAGAACATCAGATTTGACCTAGTAACACTGGCATAGACTTTGTGCTGCAGGCACTGGAGCTGTGCTTCCTAAAATAATTGAGGTTTGTAATTGAAGACAGCACAGAATTTCACTATCTAAATGAAAAATAAAAATCTCTTCCTTGGCTCTGCAGGGTTAACCAGCAGGAGAAGCTGCTGAACACCCCTTCTCACCTTCAACAGTGGTGTCAAACCATTGCTGTCCAAATTACTACCCCAATGGGGTGGGCTGCACAGACACTAGTTTATTATGAGCCCTTTCATTATTCAGTATGGAGAGGTAACAAGTGTTTTCATTATTTGTGCCATGTTGCTTCTACAAAACCTGCAATTTTGCTTTAGGTAAGACTTTGTAACACTTTTCTGCAAGAGAAAACTGTTCCTCAGCATTCTACCTCAGCATCACCATGTTCACACAAATTTCCCCAGTCATCACCCAAGAATACCAACCTATCCTTTTTCCCTGTGTTGGCAGGATGGCATCAGCTGCCCAATACAGGCAGCTTGAGATGCCATCAATATCTTCTCTTTCAGCACAAAAAATTAATGTGCACAACAACTGCCTGTGTGGTCTACATCCCCTGGAGAGACTCTGTTTTTTAGGACTGAACTAAAGCATTGAACACTACTCTACAATGGGATTATAACTGTTCTTTTATCCAAGTCTCAGAGAAGTTCAGTAGAGTGACATTTCCTCAAGTATTTTTCTCTGATTCTTTTTGATTGGTATTTTTTCTAGATGAAGAACTAAAAGACAAAGAAATATGCTTTCCTTTCCCTTTTGCATTGTGAGAACTTTGCAAGATGTATGTGTTTTCTTCGTTTTTTGGAAAGTCTGAGATTTTTGCATTACTTAGAGTAAAAATAATTATATCAAAGATATGGAGCCTTGTGCTTCAGGCCACAGGTCAGCTGCTAACTGACAGAGTAAGTAAAAAAAAAAACATATCCTTGTGAGAAATTCATTCCCTATTTGTCTGTAGTGGACAATTTCACACCTAAGGAATGACTGTGAGAAACAGGGGTTAAAATAAGAGCATTTCCAGTCTGATCCAGTGCAGTAATTCCTCTGTTTTGAAGGCGAAGGATTTTTTTTTTTCTTTCAGCACTTGTGCAACAGATCCATAGGTTTGGATATAAGGAGTTAATGGTATTTTTATACATGTGTATCTTATACACATGTGTAAGTACTAACTGAGAAATATTTCTCTTGCTGAATTTATTTTTTAATACCTATATGCAGGGCTACTTCATTATGCCACATAAGGGTACATTGTTAAATCTTAACTCACACTTACATGCAAGTAATTTTGTTGGTTTACATTTGTACAAACAAGAAAACCTCTGTGCTACCTGCCTCCTTGCTCAGGCAATAGAGTAGAAAGATATTACACACATTTAATTCATCTCCTTTTGATTCTACTTATCATGTCTGGGTTTTCATTTCGTAACTTCTCATGCCTTCTTATGCACACTCACACAGCTCATATTTGCATCTACCACATGCTGTGATGAAATGTTTTTTTTTTCCCTGAGCACTGTCCTACAGTTTCAGCAGCAACTCCCATCTGTAGAATGTTTGGAATTCCACATTTATTCAATATTATGGTTTGTGGTGAGATTCTAGTCTCCCAAGGATACCTCGAGTGTAAGCTTGATGGCTTGGAGGATTTATTAAGAATTTGAATCTGTAAAACATCAATCCAACACTTCATGGGCTATAAGAACACACAAATTAATAAGACCTGTTATGTGTACACTGTCACGAATGTAACTCTCTAGAAAGAAAGGATGTGCCTTACAGATACAAATATAAACTTTTAAAAGATGAATCATAGAATCACAGAATCACAGAACAACCAGATTGGAAGAGACCCATCGGATCATCGAGTCCAACCACTCCTATCAAACACTAAACCATGTCCCTCAGCACCTCATCCACCCGTGCCTTAAACACCTCCAGGGAAAGTGAGTCAACCACCTCCCATTGGCCTATTCCAATGCCCAATGACCCTTTCCATGAAAAACCTCCTAATCTCTAGCCTAAATCTCCCCTGGCAGAGCTTGAGGCCATACCCTCTTGTCCTGTCCCCTCTCACTTGGGAGAAGAGGCCAGCTCCCTCCTCTCCACAACACAAACGAAGTATAACTAGGAGCAGAAAAATAGAGAAGGAAGTTTCTAATATACATTTTAAATTCCAAGTGACATACAGAGATCAACAGCTAAGGACTGAAAGAGACTTCTACCAAAACAGAGTAATCGCTCCCATTTTTGACAACAGTTTTCATAGGTAT
Organism: Coccyzus lansbergi; assembly: GCA_033558105.1. Classification (NCBI taxonomy): domain Eukaryota; kingdom Metazoa; phylum Chordata; class Aves; order Cuculiformes; family Coccyzidae; genus Coccyzus; species Coccyzus lansbergi. The sequence continues at coordinate 2,032,795 of JAUMJK010000675.1, forward strand.
AACTCAGCTGTCAGAGCGGGAGTTATACATTTCAATTGGAATGCAACAACTCATTTTGGTGAGCACTCAGAAAAAAACCAAAAATTAAAACTAAAATCAGGAGAAGCCTGCAGTTATATCAGTCTGGCTTATGAAACACTTTCACAGTACAGCACTCAAGACACTGTAACTGAGGTTATATACAAGTTATATGGTAATAAGGACAAGTCAGGATGTGAATACTAAGTGCTGTAAAAGTAGCCTCGTGTCACTGTGGATAAAATTGAATGGATGGAGTCTGAGAGACAAAGTGATTGAAATGAAAAGGCATAAAATCTAAAAAATAAGCAAGTTATGAAAGTCTAAGCTAGCTATATGAAGTGTTATCTGAGCAAGAAAACTGAAGTAAATGGATGCAAGAAACCTAGAATCCATATGTCATCCTGTAAATGCAAAGACTGCCTGGGAATACTTACAGATGTTGCAGAACATCCTTCCCAGATGCTGTCAGACAACACTTGATAGTGAATTTACAGACCAGTGCTCCAAGACTTCCAGAAAATATAAACGGATAGGTGCTCCCTCCGTCTGTCACAGGTCACCTGGTGTGTCCTTGCACACATGCCTGACCTGTATGAAAACAAGCTCATACACCTTAGCTGCATCCATAAATCTGGGCAAGCAGCAGTGGCAGCTCGGTTCTGCCCTGTCACCCAGATCGATGTTTGGAAAGCCCAAGGCACAGGGCAGCCAAGCAGCAGTGCCGATAGCCCTCACACTGAGAAGAAACTATTGCCGTGTGCAAACCCTTCCGGAGTACCTAGAGAGTCATTGTACTGTAAATCACATCTTAAGTAACTTGTGAACCACACAGATTTACAGTTTACTTAAACCCCATGCAACCTGCTTGCTGGAGTTAAACCCACCTAGATGGGAGGTCCAACACTTGTTATATGTTTCCTAGACACATCCTATGAAAATAAACCGTCCAGTGGAGTGACAATACCACAAGGGAGTGATTTTGCTTCCATGGATTTTACTTTGATAGGTCTCAAGGATAATAATCCTCAAACACCTAATGTCAGCAGTTTATGTATCTGCAGATGAACAAAATGAAATCCATCTTCATGTCTTGGATCTAAGGCAAAATCCACACAGGGTGCAGAGGAGAGCTTAGGGGAGCAGTGTGAGCTTGTGTGAGTGCAATAAGTTTGTATGTTGATTGACTTCATGAGTGGTTGATCAAGGACTCACTCTGGTTCTTACTGCCTCACCACTCACCGATCTGCTGGGAAGTGTGAAGGGAAAGATTGTCAATATTGATGCTGTAGCTGCTACACAAAACTCCATCTGCTCTAGAAGAGTTGGGGAAGACAACGGAGACACTGTCTGTCTCTGTGAAATTTGTCTGCCAGGAACCTCCTCTCCTCATTTCCTTCCCCCACCTCCACCACAGTGAAGAAACCAGCTTTGGATTTCAATGTGCAACAACCACAAATCCCAGCTAGAATTCATTGTCTTTAATGCAGTCAGTAGTAGTGGCATGTTCCAGTAATGAAATCTAGTTCATTTTCCCAAACTGGTTAAAGAAGATCTACTGTCTGATGAAAGAGTCAAGGAGACCAGGTGTTAGGCAGAAGAGGGGGTTTGGAAGGACACAAATGACAAAGGAGACTGGAAAAGAGGTAAACCAAAGCCTTTCCAAATGGGCAGGGCAGAGAAGAAATAAAAAAGTCTGAATATAAGAGCAATAAAAAAAATAATCCTTCCAACCCTTTCTAATGCAGGACCTTATAGATGACTGCAGCACAGGATAACAGGCTCATATAAAGCCTTCTGGAAATTTCTAGGTACTGTGGCTTACTTGCATGAATATGAAAGACAGCCTCAGCTTATCCTTGACCAGGCACAACACTGAATTTTAATCACTCACTGAGAATTTGATAGCTTGCAGAGACGAGAGTTTTTGTAATAAGGTTTGATAAAATATCACCCTTGGGAGAGTTTGTACATAAACACCTTAAAAGAGTTAAGCAAGTCTGGTATACAGCTTTCATGACAACAAATCTATTCAGCATCAGGAGCACAACTCAGGACTTAAAAAGGTTATAACTCTGCATAGCAATGCTCTTTTCCTCAGAGTAATATTTGCTCTTAACAAGGTATGCAAAGGGAAGTAGAGACAGGTTCCTTTCCTAAATCTTGACCGAAATTATTGTTTTCAGGAAGGGAACTAAACCCAAGCCTTTTACCAGCTATAGAAAACACACTGTTGTACAATAATCACCTCCCGCAAATGACAGCTCAGTGTCATTTCATATTTTTATGATGTCAACTGACAGCCAGGGCTTGTAAGGCAACACCAATATTGAGGGAGTTGGAAAGAACAGAGAGAAAGGACAGAACCTAAAAATAAGAGTCACGTGCCTCTCCAGACATTAAAACTGCCTGGTAAAAAACATTATAAACATCCCCCCCTTGGAATGGCAACACTTCTCAGACACCTATAAAACTTCATCCAAGTGGAATCACTTTGGACTTAATAATGTGTGACTAAAAGATCGTTATATTTATGAAATCACATTCTTTTAATGGATGTTTGGAAAACTATGTTGGCTAGATTATTTCTTAAACTATCCAAGAATAAATAGAAATTTTATAATTTTGGACTTCTGCAGCCCCAATAGAATCATAGAACAACCAGGTTGGAAGAGACCCATCAGATCATCGAGTCCAACCATTCTCATTCACTAAACCATGTCCCTCAGGACCTCATCTACCTGTGCCTTAAACACCTCCAGGGAAAGTGAATCAACCACCTCCCTGGGCAGCCTATTCCAATGCCCAATGACCCTTTCTGTGAAAAACTTTCTCCTAACCTCCCGCCTAAATCTCCCCTGGTGGAGCTTGAGGCCATTCCCTCTTGTCCTGTCCCCTGTCACTTGGGAGAAGAGCCCAGCTCCCTCCTCCTTACAACCTCAGGACCTAGGACTCAAAGTCTCACATGAAACATGAATAGAAGAATAGATTTCACCTATTTTGAGTATTGAGAGATTCCATACAGGGAATGATGCAGGAAGAGAAAATAGTAACCTTCCTCTTGAGCAATGACAGAACATGCTGGAATCAGAATCCCAAAGCACTCAAAACTCACCTGCACTAAAACACCTTTAGATATGACTCCACATCACAGCTAATTAAACACTTAGGTCAAGTTGCAGTTGAGCTAGGAGGAAATAAAAAATGCTAGGAATATTTATAGAACAGACAAATCCTCTAATTTTTTGAAATATCATTGTTTGTCCAATTAGCTCAGAAAAGAATCTCCTCTGGGAGACTGATTCATCTGTGACAAAATGAGAGTTGTGCTCCAGAAAAGGACTCTAGCCTGTAACAGCACATAGTGCAATGTTGAAGACAACTTTATTATAAAATAACTTTGACAAAAATAAATCACTAGAAGCACTTAAGTATATTGCCAGCTCTCCTGGTTAGGTAAGCAACCACAATCAGTACACACGCAAGTAGAAGACTTCACCAAATATGATTACTGGGCTTTAACCTATGTAGAAATATTCAGAGTTTTCCTCCCAGTCACTAATACACATCATCTACAGATCAGAAGGAAAATATTTGTGTAATTGAAATCAGAATGTTTCAATGTGTTCTCAGACTCTTTTTGGTGTATAACTTTGATGTTTCATGCTGCTAGTGTTTAGACAGAAAGACCTAGAGGACACCAGTTTAGCAATACATACAGACACTTGAAGCTGAATACCACAGTTTACTGTGAAAAGCCTCTCAGCATCAGGGCTTAAACAGTCCTTTTCCTATATACAAAGTTAATTAATTTTCTATGTATCATTATTTAAAGGAGTCTTTAGTCACAAGCTTGTAAGTACACAAGTGTACTTGTAAATATATAGGAGTTACCAAATGTTATTCTCAAAGGATCACTTTGAGATCTATCCCCAGAAGACAAGCAAAGTTGGGCTGCTCACAACAGGGAGGAGAGTGGTCTCTCTTTTCACCTAGAACATCTCCCCAGCCCTACCTACTTCAGAAAGCAACTGCCTTTCCTTTCTTCAGTTAACAGAGGCAGAGAGATACAGTCAAGCTTAGAATCATAGAATCATAGAACAACCAGGTTGGAAGAGACCCATCGGATCATTGTGTCCAACCATTCCTATCAAACACTAAACCATGTCCCTCAGCACCTCATCTACCTGTGCCTTATACACCTCCAGGGAAGGTGAATCAACCACCTCCCTGGGCAGTCTATTCCAATGCCCAGTGACCCTCTGTGTGAAAAACTTCCTCCTAATCTCTAGCCTAAATCACTAAGGTTTATTACCTGCATTAAAGGATGGGTGGTATGTCTTGTTTGATAAAATGCAAAAGTACCATACCCACATGTTTCAGCAGACAAGCAGCTCTCCTCTCTGTGGCACCACAGCCGGAGTGGTGGGAGTGTGCAAGGCTCTTCAGATTACTTTAGTCTGTGCCTTAATCAGCCTCTTCCATAGAATCATAGAATAACCAGGTTGGAAGAGACCCACCGGATCATCCAGTCTGACCATAATACACTGAAAGACTGCTCTGGCATTAATTTTTAAGTGTTCCCATGGATCACGTGCCATAAAAGAAATGATCCGGTGTCTGAGGTAGGTTAAACACTTTCAAATTCATACAGGCATTACCTTAGCTACCATGCTGCAGGAGACTTCTTCTCGTTTGTAGCACCACCACCTGAAGCCTAGGAGGCAGCCTTCAATTAGCAGAATAAACACACCTGGAAGTAAAGAAGAGATAAAAATACACCCTTGTTAGTTCTCTTTCTTGTTACAGTCAGAACCACACAAATTCGTAGAATCATAGAATCACCAGGTTCGAAGAGACCCATCGGATCATCGAGTCCAACCACTCCTATCAAACACTAAACCATGTCCCTCAGCACCTCATCCACCCGTGCCTTAAACACCTCCAAGGAAGGTGAATCAACCACCTCCCTGGGCAGCCTATTCCAGTGCCCAATGACCCTCTGTGTGAAAAACCTCCTCCTAATCTCCAGCCTAAATCTCCCCTGGCAGAGCTTGAGGCCATTCCCTCTTCTCCTGTCCCATCTCACTTGGGAGAAGAGCCCAGCTCCCTCCTCTCCACAACCTCCTTTCAGGTAGTTATAGAGAGTAATGAGGTCTCCTCTCAGCCTCCTCTTCTCCAGGCTAAACACCCCCAGCTCTCTCAGTCGCTCCTCATAGGACCTGTTCTCCAGCCCCTTCACTAGCTTTGTTGGTCTTCTCTGGACTCGCTCCAGAGCCTCAACATCCTTCTTGTGGTGAGGGGCCCAGAACTGAACACAGGATTCAAGGAGGGGCCTCACCAGTGCTGAGTAGAGAGGGAGAATAACCTCCCTGGACCTGCTGGTCACACCATTTCTGATCCAAGCCAGGGTGCCATTGGCCTTCTTGGCCACCTGGGCAAGAATTGATTGGTGCTGTTCCTGAATTTGGGCTTCAATTCAAGTTTGATTCATAAGGATAAAACAACAGGGAAAAAAAATCTTTATGCCTGATTTAGCAAGTGGGAAGAACAAAAACCCCACCTGAACAACCACACTAACCTTTTAAAATGCTGTGTGTTCAGCGACTGGCCATTCTCTTGCCTTGCAGGCTGCTGAGACTGCACAAGGGGAGAAAACAATTGCCAGTTAATCCAATTACCTAAAGGTCGAGGGAGACAGAGTAGCTTGCCATTTGATACATGATTATCGAGAAGTAAACTCTTCATTCATGGGAAAAAAAATTTAACAAGGACAGTAAATGACTCTGAGAACAATCTGGAAAATCTACAATTGTTTGAGGATTTGTGTTGAATAAAAAGGAAATAAAACATCAGAGGAAAAAAGGCTAAAATTTCCAATGATGTTAGAAGCCACTCAATGGATTTACAAACCTTACACTCCTTCAAGGGACTTGAAGGAATTTGCTGTAAACTGTAATCAGGAGCTGGCACCAAAGGGTCAGGGGCTGAAGCAAAGTTTTAAAGGACAAACTGTCCCATCACATTGATGAAACAATGGCACAGGGGAAACTCTGCAGATTTCTGCAAACTATATCTCACATTGAAAAAGGAGAAGCTTAAAACCAATATGCTTATATTTGAGTAACAGATATCTCAGATAATAAAGAGGAGCACGTGAATAATTTTCACAGCAGTTAATTCAGTTTATTTTCCACCAAGGTAGAGCTTGGAAAAAGATAGAGATTGCACTAAACTGTCAAGCCCACATAAGCTCAGCTCTACTTCTCTGAAGGTTCACAGGTGCTGGGAAACACAGTGTGAAGGAACAAAACTGGGGAGTTCCTAAGTGACTTAATGTCCTCAACATGTTCAAAGGGAACTTTCTGGAAAAGGGATTCTCTTCTTGAGTCATTACAGCAATATACAGATAGGTCTATTTTATCTCATATTTATTTCCTCTTATGAACTCTGGGTCTGGTCTGGATCACATTTCCAAGTGATTTAGCTTACCAGAGACAGCAGGAGGAAAGCTGGAAATAAGAAATACTTGTATTGTTAGATGTTAATGGATTTAGGACTCTTGATTAAGTCCCATCATCCCTTTAAGCATACAGTAGAGAAGAGCAACAAATATGAAATTTGTTCAGTTTCTAAATAAATGAATTTTCATAACTGATGTTCACATTCCACCTTAAATTCTAAAAACAATATGAAATATCTTTACATAACTAACTGGGAAATTTTAGATCTTCTTCCTTCTCATTTTCCTAGAAAAGATTTCTGCATGTCCCAATCTGCAAAAAGCACTGCTATATTTCTTCACAGAAAATGAGGAATATGACTTGTTTTATCTTTTAACACATGTCCCAGTGGAACCACTTCACATCCCATCTCAGCTAGGTGTCCACTGTGACTGCAAATTGATTTATTCCTTGTAATGGTCAAATTTTGTCATCAAAATGCTGGGAAATGCTTCAATTCAATCTTTGCATGTCCTTTAGCTTTGTTTTATATCTTTTCCTGCTTTAACAACTGTTAGAATGCTAAAGGCAGTCTTTTATTTATTTATAAATCAGTAAAAAAAGAAGACATTAGATTAGATTATGCTTTACCTAAAGTAGCAAATATTTAAAGCAATATTTTTACTTGAGTTTTTCAACCCATATTGAAGAATAACAATTAAGTAGCAACAGTAAAAAATCTAAATAAAAATATTCAATCAAAGGAGATCAAAATATAGCAACATTTCAGATGAGTATTACTACTTTACTAAACACTACACATTTATCCATATGCACATCATTGATCAAACTCACACAACATCACAATGATAGAGCAAATAAGGTTCATAAAGTCATTCTTAATTTAGGCATGAGATGGTCCTCCTCAAACATAAGCATAAAGATTTTCTTAGTTGCAATTTTAGATCATATGTTAAATAAATCCTTTAAGATATCCAAACTCCTCCAAGCTAACACTAATAAAACCTTGAGTTAAAACCGTCGTCCAGATAAAGTCAACTAGGGATTTTAAAAAGCCTGAAAATGTCAGTGTTTATGTCTTTTCCCAGGTTAATATGTTTTTTTTAAAAAAAATCCTCTCTTTTTAACTGTAAAATGTTGCTAACCATTTGTTCATGTTTTATGTAACATGCTAACTTGTCTTTCACTTTTTTGTATTCCCAGTTCTCAGCTTTTATATATATTTAATTCTTTACTTTCTACTTGTGGTTTCTTTTCTAATACTGAAAAGTATATTCAGCAAAAACTTTTTCTTGAAGCTGGACCATTATTTACTGTAATTTAAGACCATTAATGAACTTTACCCTTCTGTACTGACTTTCAGACCTCAAGTTCAAATCTGATTCCCTGGCCTGTTTCTATGGGGGCTTGTTTTGTAATACTCCTGTCATGAAAATCCTGGTTCTTTACTGAGATTTTAGGTTCCTTTCCTCCTCCTTTAACCCCACTACAAACTCAAATAGCAGATAGCAGCCTCAGATATATGTGCATCAAGGATCTGATTTTTACCAGCAGGGGGTTATACTAAAATACTTTGGTGCAGGTGTTTGGCAGTTGGGATTATGGTTTGGTGTGGGGAATTTTTTATTCCTAGGATCTCAGTAGTTACCTTTCAGCATTGACCTATGAAAGCTTTGACCTGTCTATATTGTGAATGATTCATTGTGGTCCTTATTCTACTTTGAGGCAGGATGAAGGTGAACACCCTCTAGAGGGCAGCGTGTTCTCTCCAAACAAAGAGAACTTCCACAACCTAGGGTTGTTTAGCCTAGAAAAGAGGAGGCTGAGAGGAGACCTAATTACTCTCTACAACTACCTGAAAGGAGGTTGTAGAGAGGAGGGAGCTGGGCTCTTCTCCCAAGTGACAGGGGACAGGACAAGAGGGAATGGCCTCAAGCTCCGCCAGGGGAGATTTAGGCTAGAGATTAGGAGGAAGTTTTTCACACAGAGGGTCATTGGGCATTGGAATAGGCTGTCCAGGGAGGTGGTTGATTCACCTTCCCTGGAGGTGTTTAAGGGATGGGTAGATGAGGTGCTGAGGGACATGCTTTAGTGTTTGATAGGAATGGTTGGACTCAATGATCCGATGGGTCTCTTCCAACCTGGTTGTTCTATGATTCTATGAACCTTGCTCATGTGAACTATGCTTGAGAGCCCACGTGAGAAGTCACTCTAGCAAAAAAGGATTTAGTAGGAGGGTTTATTCATGCTCAGGAGTATAGAAATCTAAATTGCCAACATCTCTTCCCTGAGCTAGAGGCCAGGTTTTAACAGCTGGCTCTTCAGCACCATTCTGGTAACACATTAATGGAAGTAAGATCCTTACAGTCAATGACTGACTGTAATCCAAGTTTAAAACACCAAGTTCAAATTTTCCAGGCATTTTCATACTTGTACAGCTTACAGTTACCTCTAAATTTGAATTCAAAGAAGAAATATATTTTAATTCATTCATATCTTTATCAACAATATCAAAGTTCTTTCTGTTACGTTCTATATTGATTAGTTGAGTGTATATGATGTGCCAGCCTAGGTATAAACCAAATCTACAGTTCTTTTTCAAGAAAAATATCACAGGGTAAAAGAATTTCCTTAGTACAGCAGACTCATGGCCACCTCACTCTATTTCTGCCAGTGGGCAGCAACAAATCCATCACAGAAAATTGTAAGAAATCCTGTCATAGGCAAATGCAATCAAAAAAATGATACTCTCTCTTTCTTTTTTTTCCACCCCTCAGAGGAAATTAGCCTCTAACCCAATGCTAGAGGGCGAAATATGCCTTGATGAATGCTGACGCATATTTCTTAAGAAAAGCTGAGAAGGGATCTCAATCCAGGCACACAGGTATCACTTTCTGCCCCACTTAAACTTTGAGCCTTGGTACATGTTAACTTACAGCAGTAGTTTCTTCTTTTACAATTGGGGTTTCATTAATACACAGGTATTTCTCATGTAGTAAATTATGTGCTTGACAGCTTATTGTTCTAATTACATTACAAAACCAGCAAACAGCAGCAGCTAGTTTACTCCTGGTACATTAATTATTTACCGGATAATGTTTCTTAAGCATATCTCCCTGATTTGTTTCTGGTCTTGAGTATCTTATCTCGTTCTATTGACTCTCAGTTCTTATAATAAACTTCCAATACATTCAGTGCTTCACATTACCTGCCCCAACATATCTGAAGTACCTCAATTTTTTTTCTCCTCTATCTTTTCCTTCTGACAGACTTTCTAACTATTAGCATAATATTCTGGTTGAGCACTTAGCTTTTGTGAGCAGAATAACATCTATTCCCTGGTCTGTATTGCAGTGCTCATACTTTGTGTACGCTCTGACTATGATTACTAGCTTGAAAGTTATGCATATTAAGTTCCGATCTTGTATTGATGCCCAAAATTACGTGTAGGTGTACTTGCCAGCAATGAATGTATCAGCCTGTGCACTGCAACTTTTCTGTGTATTTTTTAACTTCCTCTAATGTTACCTAACTTTGTGAAATAATAATCATCCTACAAATGTTATGATCTCACTATTATTATTGAAACCTCATCATTGCTTCTTGCTATGAGGAAATTTTTTTCTTTCTTTCACATAATGTCCCTTAGCCAGTTTTTAACCCACTGTGAAACTTTATCTCATATCTCAGTGGCTTCCATAATTACATCTTTTGAAGGACTTAGAATCATAGAATCATAGAATCAACAGGTTGGAAGAGACCCACAGGATCATCAAGTCCAACCATAGTAAATTAAACAGAAGATATATACAAGTCAGCATTACATGCCAATCCAAGTCAACATTTCAAATACACTGCAGAAATTCTTAGCAACTGTCAGAGACTTTTTGAGACACTTCAAAACTTGAACTTTTACTTGCCTCTAAAAATCATATACTCTGCATAAAAGACTTTGCCCTATTCCTACTGTGGCCAGCAATTCAGAGCTTTAAAGCGGGAAAATTAAGTTAGACTTCTAACTATGACTTCCCCTGAAGCCCAACAAAATAATTATTAATTGTTTTGTCAACAGTCTCAATGAGGAATGTTGGAGTAGAAAACCCCCACTATGAGAATCTATGGGAAGGACTTAAGGGAGCTTTTAATATCATACTTACATGTGTGAGTCTCTTGCTAAAAATCAAAGTCATTGCGTAAGTGGAAAAGAATCAGGATTAGATTTCATATCAGTAAAAATACTGGGAGATCATTTTATAGCCAGAAATACTTGTTTTATGCTTGTATTATTTTGGAAGGAAATTAAAAAATATAAGTATGAAGTTTCTGGGGACCTAATTGCAGAAGGAATCCCAATTGTTTAATCAAATAAAATTTTAATTATTATTTTTCATTTCACATATTTTCTCCACTTCAGTGGTAGTGGGTTGAAATATTTAATATGTATCACATATTTACATTATATATAGAGGGCTGGTAACAAAACTTGTGTACATGTGCTATTACTGGTTTTAATAGAATATAAATGACTACAATGACTACTTTTGTTTCAATTTACTACTTTAGTTTTCCTGCCTGAACCACCTATAGAAGTATATATTCTTCTCAGGAAGAATTATTTACATTGCATTATCACTTAATATATATTGACTTTAATAAGTAGCCTGCTGTCAGTATAGATCAACTCTCACATGGGAAGAGCCGAAGTCATACATCTCTTGTTTTATTTCCTTGTAAAAAATACCAAATAACCAGAGAGATGTTCTGGTTTAATTCTATTTTCCCTTATTTAGTTGTCACTGTTTCAAGGATACAGGTCTCAAAAACACTTCAGGACAAATATACATATTTCATATACATGATTTTCCTGATAAGGACTATTTTGAGTTAGAGGTGTGGCCTAACCTAAAGGCATGTTTTGACTCATTCCGTAATGCATCTATGAGCAGAATACTTGAAAATATTTAAGTGTTCCAGGGGTATTTTTGTTATTATTGTGTTATACAAACTGATGAGGGTAATTTAATTTCCTAGTTTTAACTTCTGTGAATGAAACCAGGCATAAGGTATATAATCACTTACATTATTTATATTTTTTCAGAGAGAAGAGAATCAGTCAACTCCCTTCCTAAACAAACAGGGTTATCTTAGATGGCAAAGCACTTAATTTTCTTCCCCAAACCATTTTATGTAATAATTCTATTTTTAGCTTCCTACTGCCTTCTCCCCAATCTCTGTTCACTTTGATAAGATACAATGATTTCAGATATAAAGTTTTTTATCTCCTTCTACACAGATTCCATCCCAATTAACAATAAATCTAAAGATTACATATACGGGATTCCTTTCAGGATCTTTGATTCCTCTCAGAAATGTTTCTCCAGACAGGAACTTTTGATATACATAACTTGAATGGGATACTTTTTACTTCTTCTATATTATGAGCAATTCTTTGAAAAGTGCACAATTTCCTACTTTTATTCTAGAAGACCCTTCTAAATCCAGGATTAAGGTATTAATATTAATAGCCAGAACATGACACTCTTGTATTAGATTTCTGAAGCATCTTTCTACAAATTCATGCAGAAAGGCTTTATTTTTTTGGAGATAAAAGAGCCAGTGGGGGTGGAAGTAGGGATGAGGGGATGGGGTTGGGAGGAGCAACAACAAACCAAGCAAACAAATAAAAACAAAAAAAGAACCAAACCCAAATTAAACTGATATCTGTTAGGGTCCAAAACATTTTGCTACAACGACAAGGTAGAGTTGCTAGCAACAAAAATGTTTACTACAAATTGTAAAAATAAATGCACATGAAAATTCATAACTGATCGACCAGCTGTTACTCCATGCCCAATCAGAGTGACCCCAAAATGAGAATTTGAGGGGTTCTTATAGAGGCCAGGCTTTCAGTTAAACAATGACTTCAAAGACATACAATTAATACAGGAATTTTGCAGGTCAGATAGTAACATCGTGGTGTTAGCTCATATCTTTGGAGAAGGATTTATGGTCATCCTGAAGGGAGATGTCTCCCAAAACTCCCCTTCATTCTTATTCCCTCACAGAGTCTGGGACAGACGGGCCTTATCTCCAATCCATACCAGGTCAGCAGCCCATTCTTGAAAATAAACAAGAAATAAAAATGCTCTGACAGGGGAATCCTGTCCTTCCGTGAAAATAAGCAAGAAATAAAAAATGCTCTGACAGATAAGTACCTGTCAATATCAAACCTAGGTGAATATCTTCAGTACTGGAAGATATTCCAGTCTTCTTTTCTGGTAAAGACTAGAGACTGTTGCAGGACAGGAGATCTCCCTGCTCATTTTCAACATTCCTTCATTGAGGTGGATCAGCTCACCTTCTCTGGGCTCTTACTGACAGCATTCACAACACCCCCTCACATCCCAGCACTCAGTTACAGGTCACTCCTGTGCTTCCCTCTGTACTGAAGGACATTACAGGTTTCTCAGATGTTTCATAAGAGTCTGAGGGTTGAGATATTGATGGGCTGCAACTTCAGATGGGCAAAAGGTCTCTGTACTTTTGCTCTTACACAGCACAGGGTGATGAAACACATACTGTGCCTGTGCCTCAGCCCCCCGAGCAAAGTAGGAGTTACAGATTCTTCCTACTCCCTGTGTAGCAGGGAGGTGTCAACTGGGGGGAAGCTTGGGAGCTCCTCTGAGGGAAACCACTATATGAATGTTAAAAATTATTAATGTTTGAAACAGCAGCCAAAAACTCCAGTGCAGCCAGGGAGGGCTGAGAGGGGGTAACTGCACACGCTGTCCTCCCAGTCCCAGCAGCAGCATTTCACCAGCCTCCTGAAACGGCGCGACATTTGCAGGAGCACATTGCATTAGTTTTACCAGTTAATGAAAGACCTAAGGCAATCTAAATTCAAGCTCTTTTCTGGGGAAGCATGCCAGCTATATTCCCAGGCCAATTATTGCTTTCACAATGTGCTCTAAATCTGTCAACAAGCAAAAGTGTGAACTACAGTATCAAAACACAGTTAAGAAGGTGACCCAGTTGTTATAAGAGGAGTGTTTCTTCTTGCAGTGGGAGCAATGAAAGTTGGCTGCCTAACCGCCAGCCAGCCCATGGCACCAGCGTGTGATTAAGTGGTATGTTTATATACTATTAGCACATGCCAAAAAGTTTTTACTCTTTTAAAAAAGCTATACAATTTGATAGTAAATAAATGCTTATTCTCCTACACATCAGTATGAAAAATACTTTGCAAGCTGTTGTGGGAACATCCAGGAATGTTCAAATAACTTGTCTGTCTTACTGCTGGGAGTATGACCAAAAGTAGGTAATATCCTGTTAGCTACAGAAGTAACTTTTCAGTGTACACGAATATATTTTTCTAAAATAAAAGGTAATAAGGCAGATCAGAGAGTTGCAATTGATCAGTGTACAGCTGTACCTGGCAGTCTTAAGTGTTTTTTCCAACATAAATGATTATTCAATTCCAATTTCCTTAATAAATGAATACCCATATCTTCTCAAATATTCAACATTATTGCTGGGTAGATAGTCTTCATGAAAAGAATTGAGCAATATGTTGGCAATATGTTTTTCTTCAGTGTCATAAAGACCTGCATTTGAGAAATCACCAACCCATCTTATGTAGAAGACATTAAAGTCTCTTAGAATCATAGAATCACCAGGTTGGAAGAAACCCATCGGATCATCGAGTCCAACCATTCCTATCAAACACTAAAGCTTTTCCCTCAGGACCTCATCTACCTGTGTCTCAAACACCTCCAGGGAAGGTGAATCAACCACCTCCCTGGGCAGCCTATTCCAATGTCCAATGACCCTTTCCATGAAAAACTTCCTCCTAATCTCTAGCCTAAATCTCTCCTGGCAGAGCTTGAGGCCATTCCCTCTTGTCCTGTCCCCTGTCACTTGGGAGAAGAGCCCAGCTCCCTCCTCTCCACAACCTCCTTCTTTTCTTCAAATGTACATGCAATAATTAAATGGAGCATAATGTTGCCACAGTCCCATTGAAGGCTACTGGTATACGTCCAACGAATGAAAGTGCTTATCTGTGTTCAGTTCCTTCAAGCAAGACTGATTTGCATCTGAAGCTTCCTAGGCTTAGCTCTTTTACAACAAAAGCCAGGATCTGCGAAGCCCAAAAGCTATTCCAGACTATCAGTCTCAGGGCTGGATGCTGATCCACTGTGGCTGTAGCTCTGCAGCTGCAGAAGTTAAGTCTGAGGATTCTCCAAGCACAACAGAACTGTAGGGCAAAGCCCCAGCAAGCACATCATATTTCAAGGGGTGCAATTTGGTAAGATACTATATGAGAAAAGGAGACAAGGTTTTATAATCACACAAACTAAAACTGTAGGATTGATGGCGACTGTTAACCTAATTATGAGAATGAATCAAGTCTGGCTCTGCAGTTAATAGTCAAAGTATTTAATTCTTTACTTAAAATTAACATTAGAATTTAACCAACAAAACCACTTATTGATGGCTGGACTTACTTTTTTTTTTTTTTTTCCCTAGTCTAAATGTCATCCTTGTTAAGAAATAATATAAAAGAAAAAAGTCAGAAATTATCTTACTCATAACTAGCCATCTTTCATCATTTAAATAAATGGAAAACTGAGACATTACCTTATGTAGATTTAGGTATACCATTTATGCAATGAATTATTACAGCTTCTTTGCAAGAGCCCTGAGGGACTTCGGATTAAATAAGACTTTTTTTACTAAAAACTTGGCTTTATTTAAAGGTAAAAAAAAAAATTCAAAGCCACAAAGTCTCACGTTTGCATACCTTAGCCTTCTCCCTATGCCAGTATTAATTTCTACCTCAGAGAGAGGTAGAAATGCCTTTCCTGAAGAGGCAAGCAGCAAACTGAGTAGGCTTTCAGTGCAGCCAGTGTGGGATGGAGGAAGGTCACCTCAGTGGAGCAGCCCCAACCAAGCACAGAATCCCCCCTAAAATTTTGCACCTACAGCTTTTTCTCCTCTTGGCTTCTTTCCAGCAAGTCTTCACAGAATCATAGAACAACCAGGTTGGAAGAGACCCATTGGATCATCGAGTCCAACCACTCCTATCAAACACTAAACCACGTCCCTCAGCACCTCAACTACCTGTGCCTTATACACCTCCAGGGAAGGTGAATCAACCACCTCCCTGGGCAGCCTATTCCAATGCCCAATGACCCTTTCTGTGAAGAACTTCCTCCTAATCTCCAGCCTAAATCTCCCCTGGCGTAGCTTGAGGCCATTCCCTCTTGTCCTGTCCCCTGTCACCTGGGAGAAGAGGCCAGCTCCCTCCTCTCCACAACCTCCTTTCAGGGAGTTGGAGAGAGTAATAAGGTCTCCTCTCACCCTCCTCTTCTCCAGGCTAAACACCCCCAGCTCTCTCAGCCGCTCCTCATAGGACCTGTTCTCCAGCCCCTTCACTAGCTTTGTTGGTCTTCTCTGGACTCGCTCCAGAGCCTCAACATCCTTCTTGTGGTGAGGGGCCCAGAACTGCACACAATATTCAAGGAGCGACCTCACCAGTGCTGAGTACAGAGGGAGAATCACCTCCCTGGACCTGCTGGTCACACCATTTCTGATACAAGCCAGGATGCCATTGGCCTTTTTGGTCACCTGGGCACACTGCTGGCTCATGTTCAGTCGGCTGAGCTGTGGACGAAACAACATCTCCCTGAGTAAGAGAGTAAGGAAGGAAAAATAACTGTAGGAGAGGCAAGGAAAGCAAATTGAAAGGCAATCAGAAAGTTTACCTTTCCTTCTGACCTGGGTCCATGGAGATTTACCAGGCAGTAATGATGACAACAGTGTCTGCTGCTACAGAAACATCCATTCAGAAAGATATATGGACTTCTTCCCCTGGCTAAACTCGCAAAATAGACCAGAAGAGAAGGAAAAGAGGGAAAGAATCCAGTTAGATGCATGAACATTAATAGCACAAATTGAGCCCAGTTGCCAGGCTAGAGCTCAGTGTAGCTGTATGGATTTTGAGTCGGTTGTCAGTTGTCTGTGTGATGCCTTTCCTTAGGAACAAGCAGAGCTATTTTACTGCCCATCAGACAATAAGCCTTACCTCCAAACGAGTTAAATGTCTTGAAAACCGAACTCTTTAGATTTTATTAGTGATTGAACAACTCTAGGTGTTTCTAAGCACAAATCAATGGAGAGATTAGCTGCAGCATTCTGCCAAGAGATTATGGAAAAGATGCCTGACAAGCCAATGTATTAAGAGACAAAACTTCACCATTTGTGTCAGGGACCAGGTGCACGGGAGCTGATTCTCCACCTTTCACTCTGCTGGAGCGCTGCAGTAAGGACCACTGATTGCTAGCTGTCTGCAGGGCATGCAGCATCATCTGACACAGCCATCTCGATGATTGGCAACTGCAGTGTACAGGCATGGCTCACAACACAGGTTATTCAGGCAACATTTGATCAGGTCAAAAGTTTACCCTTGTGAGTTACATCAGTCAGGATTTTATTGCTGAAACCGCTGCTTACAGTGGTTGCATCTATATTCTCCACCATCAAGCAGCTTGGATGCAAACACACCAGGCTGCTTGTCCTGCCCAGGGAGTACCTGATGCAGAGCCAGTATCTTAGCAAAAGTTCAATTTTATCCGGGTTGGTAGGACTCTTCCTTTGACAATCCAAAGGTGGTCTGGCCCCTGGTGGAAGAAACAGGATTGTCCACTGCCAGCACAAGAGAAATTAAAAAATCTAAAGCCACAAGCTTTAACATTTATCCTTAAGAACAGAAGTCTCTTTACCAGGCTCTAGGTGTTTTAAACCTGAGGAATTTCGTATCACAGAATCACAGAATCACAGAACAACCAGGTTGGAAGGGACCCATCGGATCTTCTAGTCCAACCATTCCTATCTAACACTAAACCAAGTCCCTCAATACCTCATCCACCCGTGGATAAATTAAATTAAATTAAATTAATTAAATTAAATTAATTAAATATAAAATTAATGAAAAAAATAATTAAGAAATACATTTGGTGACTGTGGTTTTATACTTGCTGCATCTTTGGGTGTGAGCAGACCTGCAGTCTCCCCATTACAGTACCCCTAAGGGGTTGGGGGTTTTTTTGTGTACTTCCATTGCAAATACTTGTACAATTTACACATGAACTACTTCCATGGATGAAAAAGTCAGAGTCTACCCTTCAATTTGATTTAAGTATTGATATTTTTCTTTCACTAGTGTGTCAGTCGATGCTCCACGCTAGGAAGTAAAATGGACTGAACATTATCAAACTGTGCTACAGGTTTCTAATATACTTTTAAGCATTTTACAACAAGTCTCTTACTTTCAGATGAAATTGAATCTTTGAATATTTTTAATGATCTCATTAACGGCTTGTCAGGTATCTGTGTTTTTACACATCTCTCATCATCATTTCAGACATTTTCCTTTCACATTGTTTTGCGAAGGCTAATGAGGCTTCACCTCTAAGCAGAAATTATCTGATTCTAAAGAAACCGAGACTCGGTTGTACTGACAAATTTGAATGCAACAGCAAGACGCCAAAAATAATTATTTTCAAATGCGTCTGAACTTGTGGAATTAAATTTGAAACTCGCTTTCAACAATACAAGAAAGGAGTATTACCATGCAAAGATAGAGCTTCTGCGATTTTTATTCCCCCTCTTTCAGAGTTACCTCTGCTGTATTACTGTTTCCCTGGACCTTGATCCCCGCAGGGGAGAGGCAAAAGGGATAAAGAGCCTTTTACAATGAGATCACCACCTCTGCTCCGTTCAGGTCTGTTATGTCTGCAAGTCTGATGGCTAGTTAGGGCATAAACCAGATTAATTGGTGGTGTCAGTCCAGCTGGCTGCTGGACAACTGGCTGTAAAATAATTCACAGGCACAGCAAGGACAGAAAGAAGCTAAGAGGACTGAAATATTTCCTTATTTTGAAAAGATTAATTGAAATCTTCAAAAGCAAGCTTGAGATCTAATCAAAACAATAACGATAGGTTTTTTCTTTGTTGATTTTCTATCCTTCTACCTACAAATAGAACAAAGCCAGTATGCCTTTTTATTAAAGTAAACATCAAAGCTGAAGTTAAAATTAAGCTAAATATTAAACCTAAAATAAAAGAGGTAAAATGAAATCTCCAGCTTTCAATGCCCATATAAATAACATCTAATGCAGAATGGCTCCTCTGTGTGAAGCTTAAAGTGAGTCTTAGCTCATATCATCCAAGAAAAAGTAGATATATAATTTACCAATAACTTAGTCAATGTGATTAAATTAAAATGTTCTTAACGTAACGATTATATTCTGGGAATTGAAAGCATCATTTTAAAACTGATTCCACGTGAAAGTGAATCTTTAAAACTTTATATAAATATCAACTGAGTGTAAATAAGAAGGGAATTAGCCTGTTCTCTCATTTTTCCTAAGAAGTAGACATATTTAAAATAGAAACATGAGAAATTCACTGATCATTTATTTATACTCAGAAAGCATTTCCCTGCTTGTTAAAAGTAGCAGAACTGGACTTTTATTTTAGCTTTACCAGGAACTACTTCGAGACAGGACATTTCTAAGAATATTTCCAAAAATACTATGCATTGGATAAAAATAAAATTAATAGAGATGCCAAAATTCTTAGTCTTGGTGAAATCCATTCGAGTTCATAGCTACTGTTAAAATTAATGTCAAAAATCTAAAGTAAAGTTAAGACTTCAAGTGAAATTTCTCAAATGGAAATCCATAACTATGCAAAGTATCTGGACAAGTAGCCCATCCAGTTGAGAAGGGCAGTAAACATAAATACAAGTACCTTGCACAAGTCAGAAAAGTTACTTATATTTACTTTTCTTTTGACAACATCCTCTTGTTCAGTCTGTGACCAGACTACAGTTTAATCACTGTGATTTGAAGCCACATGTGAAAAATCCCGTCTCTCTTTTCTCATCTCTTCTTGCGATCATAGACTCTCTATTTACATGCATAAAACAATTGATTTGGAGCTGTCTCTTTTGTAGGCATTCACAACTTTCCTGCTTTTATCAGGGAAATTTTGTGATGAGAACCCACTGCTGTGGAGGGGATATAAAATCAGATGTCTGACACCACAGAAATATTTGAAGAAACTTTTTCTGTTCCCCATTCTCCTAACCTTCTGGGGAATCTGTAAACTCCACAAATTAACTCTACAAAGCAGTGTGCCTTATCAAGGTTTTGCTTTGTTTTCAGCATTTAAAACAATGTCCTAAGGTTTTATTTGATGGATTCACACTTCCAAAGGAAGAAGCTCTCCTCCGGTGTCCCATCTGCTCCTCTTTTCACCAGACTCCTGCAGACATCAAAGGGAAAACTCACTTTGCACAGAAGTGAGCTGTCCCAGGGTTAAATGGTGTTAACTAACTCCATGTGCTAATCCTTTTCAAGAAGGAAAACAAATATTTACCATGATACTTCAACACCTTCTCCAAAACATTGTGGTGGCAAATCCATAGACCTGCCATTTCTAAACCCATATGGAAGCTCATAAACTCAGCTCCTAAGTTCTCAGGTCACAACTGTCCAAGCTGGAGGAGAACATTTCATATGTTAAAAGGAGAAGGTTTAGAGAATCTACAAACATTAAGTGATGCCAATGATCTAATCTAGAATATAACTAGCATGTCCTTCCCTGGTCCCCTGGTTTAGCAGAGCAGATCAAGGGTTGGTGCTGTCCTCTGGTACTGGATGAGGCCACATTTACCATGAGGTAAATAACATTTCCAGCTCCAGATCTTTTGAACTGTGCTGCTCAAGCAGACCTAGCTCTGAAACCACAGGCTCCATCCCTGGTGGCTACAGGGTTGTTTTCTGCTGTACAAGGCCCTTGCTCTGCTGCAGTGACCTACTTTATTATTGTGGTTTGATAAAGTTTAAGGAAAAAAAAATCTCAGACAAAACCCCCAAGCCCCTCAACAACAAAACCATGAACAAAGAAGCAAGTGACTACTTTTAAATTTGTTCTTTAACATTCTTAAGCTGTTATGGAAAATAAATAAGATGAATTCTGTAATTAATTCTTATATACCTGAGGCAATACAATATGCAGTTTTGTATGTTGGATTTTTGCTTCAAACAGTTTTGTAACAGTCTTAACCAAAAGATGAACCACAAACACTTTTTTTTTCTTTTTCCCTTTTTCTTTTTTTCATAAGATACTTTCCTCTATTGTAAACAAAGATTTAAGAAACAAAGATTTTGTTTTAAGATCTACAGCAAATAGGATTTACATTTGAATATTTACATTTGAATACTAGGGACTTTAAGTAATCTGTCTGTGAAAGACAAATAAATTAAGTCTTCAGAACAGTGAGAACATAGTTTTAATCATGTTTTCTGAGAAAAGAAGCATAGACTCTAAGATGTAGGCTGTTTGTTCTGTTCTCTGAAATGTCATCACATTTGCAGAGTGAAAAGTAATGGTCTGACAAATAATGGGGCATTTGAAGAAAAATTTAAAAATACAAAAAGTATCAGGCAAACTGAAGATTTATAGCCCAACATACTCTAGAGGAAAAAAGTTTATATAATTTTCTGGGTGAGTCCCATAATCACAAGACATGTCCATACCAGGCAATGGAGACATTTACATTGGCAGAGGCCTGAGTCAGGAAACCCAGTGTATGAATAATGCACTACATTGGGATTGCATTGGCTTAGATACACAGCTCTGAACTAGTGATAAACTCTAGAACAATAGTTCGTTCTTTGCATTCAAAACAATCCTCATTATGCAACAAGCTGGTTCAAGTAACTGATTAGGAATAATGCTCTACATGGGCCTAATTCTTGCATCCCACTGATCAACTGATCGAAATTTACCAGTTTTAGTTTTTGCATCAATATAAGAAAAAAATCCAGCCCACAGAGCAGTGCAATAGGAAAAGTTTCAGTCACAGGACATCTGATTCATCTTGGCATAGTTGTACTTCGTACTGTCTTTCTGCTGACCAGATCAACAGAGGTGCATTACTGAATGTAAATGATACAGAATTTAGTTCTATCCTTCAGTATCACTTCTGCGTTTTACCAGGCTCTTGGCTGGTTAGTATTTTATGTCAGATAATATTGCATCCTTGGGGTACTTGATTACATAAGATGAATCTATTGATAACTATGTCATTCCTCCACAGGAAGCCTCTTTTTTTTATGGACTGAAAATAGAGAAATGCTGAAGTCTTATTCACGGTGCAGATCTCTGTGCAGTTATACCATCATAGCCTTCCTAGGGCAGAAGCAAGCTGATTATATCAATGGCTATTGCAGTAACCATTAATTATTTTGATCAGGGAAGTCACCTATTTTGTCAAAAGAACTTTTTGCTGTTGCACCAGGATGCCTTAGAGTTTGACCATCATGGCTATGCCCTAAAAATCATCTTGTCTCTTGAGATGCCTGGCAAACCTTCTTATGATAATAACAAACCCAAGACATAGGAGGTTGCAGTGACCCCAAGATCAGAGTTCCTTACATCACAGTCCTCTATGAGTTTATTCATAAGGGAAGATTTTAGGAAATCCAGGACAAAGAAAATAAGCAAAAATGCAAGTATTGCTAATACTCTCAGTCATCATAAGAAAAGCAGATGTAAAAACTTGACAAATCCTACCTGAGAGGAATCCATCATGTTCCAGGAGAAACAATACACAGCAATCAGAAAATTGGTTTGACATTATTCTGTGAAGAAAAGGATATTTACAAAGGGATTCTCGGGAATTAGAACATAAATCCAAAAAACAAATAGGATTTCACGATGAAGCTCCTACACATAACTTACAAAATGCTTTCCCAGTTTAAGTCTATCAGAACGCATTATATAAAGACATATGACATCATCTATAATCTGTATAAATTCAGTGCCTGGAGCTCTATGAATAGAGTAGAGAATTAAATCCCTTACACACAGAAATTCGGCACCAAAATAGAAAACAAAAGACAAGACAGGAGTACATCGAAACAAGGAGATAAAGGAACTTTTTGAGAGTTTTTGGAGAAGATAAAGAAGTAGACTTGCATATGAGCAATGAGCTGCATGACTGATTTCATGGCTCAATACCTATTAGCTTTATATGGGTTTTCCAGGTGTGACCGTGGCTGGAGTCAGACACAGAAAGCTGAATGAGAGGTAATAAATTCAGGGATGTACAGGCTGTTAATAATATTAGAAATGAAGAAAACTATTCCTGAAGCAATTTAAAATAGAGGACCTAGCTGAAAAAAAGAAATCATAGAAATAAACAGCTCCAAGAAATGGACTAGGAAAGTCAGCAGAAGCAGCAGTAGGATCTTTTGCGGGCAAGGTAGCAATTGTCAAAGTTGGAGAAAAAGAACTGATTATTACAAAAAACATGATGTGGACAAGACTTAAATATGGAGATGTGCATTAGAAACTTCATATGGAAGCTATGCAAGTGAAGCCTGAACATTAGATAACTTTTGACTAAGATCTCTTTCTACTTTCCTCCCATCATTCCATTTAATTTCTGAATTAAAATAATTTGATAATGGATTCTGACATTCACCAGAATGGATATTTTGCTGAACTTTACCTTGCAAGAAATATCTCCAACTTGAATGCATTCCAACATTCTCTTAATGTATTTCTACTACCCCCTGAAAACCCCACGAGTTGTTCCCTTGATTTCAATACTCTTCGGATTAGACCCAAGGGAGTGAAAGATAAATGTATTACATACTCTAGAATGAATACTTTAAAAGAGAAAGCAGGAAGATTAATGCATTTGGAACTATTGTTTTCACAGTGCCAATAACAGATAAGTAGGTTAAGAGAATATTACTCAAGACAAACGTATTCTTAAAAGATATCACTTGAAAATTACTGCATTGTTCTTAATATATGGATAATTTATCCTGTTCATATGATACTTCTCAAGGGAGTATATACAAAAAAGAGACACTTACTGGTGCCCCAAAACATTTATTCTTCATATAAATGCAATATATGTAACATGACAAAAAAAAAAAGTGCTTGATATGGAGCATATTTAAGCATTAGCACCATTATTAGCACTTTGATTATAGGTCTTCATTCTCCTTTATCATTATACTTTTGTGTTTAGTAGACAAACTGAATATTTCTCTACCCTTTCGCCCACTGATTACTGGCCCAGAGGAGACAAGGAGGGAAGATCCAGTCTCAACTGAAGTGCCACCACCTCCCTGTAGTGAGCTAGGGATTTAGTGAGTGGATGGACTGACCTATTCTTCAGAGATCTATATTTTATTATTGTCATTATTACTTTTTTATCAATTTTTATTATCTTTTTTAAGGCTTATTCATGCCTGTTCACCAAGTATTTGCAGGGAAAGAGCTCTGCAACTCATCCAATCAGCCAGGCAGCAGAAGATGACACAGAGTTGGCAGCTCACAAATAAGCTGCAGAGCACAAGCAGCAAGTGCTTATTTAAAATTAGCTTTGGTCAATATAAGGACTTAAAAATTTACCCAAGACAATAGTTGGATAATTTCAAATAATGGGTATATCTGAGAAAATTGTCCTCAGCTGGTGGGTGTTCTTTGAAGTCACATTGATCAAATGACCTATGAATTATTTAATCAGCTGTGCTCTTAACTTTAAAAGCAATCATTATTGATTTTGCTTCATATATCATAATATGTAATCAAAATACTGAAAAAAAATACCGTGACTAAAGTGGCATGGAAATGGTCCATCAATATGTGTTTATTGCAGTGTGCAGAGAAAGATTTACAGAGATTGCAAGTGCAAAGTTAAAGTTCTGGCTTCACTGGCATCTCCAAAACACTGTAAAAAGGATCTTTCTGTAGCAACAGAACGCAGTATGGAGTCTGAATAGCAAAAGTATATATTTCTATGTAAATTCACAAATGCAAGTATTCTACTCTGATACTGTTGCTTCCAAACAAATCTACTGTTTGTCTATATGTTAGTACTGAAACTTTAATATCCAAGGTGAACAATAGCAAAACAAAATATTAATGTCACTGGATTAGCTGACACTGTCTGGGGCAGAATACTCAGACCTGAATGAGAATTTCTTAAGAAAAGCCGACAAATTGGGTTTTTCTATCATCATACTACACAGAGGATGGTAGATTTTGCAAGGGGAAGGAACAACAGTATCATAAATAAAACTTATAGTATTTATTAATTTTCTTGACTAAGTGCTTTGCTTGTTTTACACGTGGGTTATTAAAGTTAACAAAATTCTATATTTTTTTTTCCTTCTCAAGAGTACATTATTGTAAAGAAAACACTGTGATCTAAGCAGGACAACACCAGTTCCTTTTGTGAGGCTAGGTACAAAATGATTGTTAAGCCCTTGAAGTAAAAGAGCCAGAGATTTCCCATGGGTGTCTTGGTCCATTAATCTCCCTGTCATTCTTATCCAGCTTTTTCATATCTTCCTTGGACTTGGTGACAACGGAAAGCTTGCAAGACTCCGAAGTACCATCGTTAAAATAACAGATTACAAGGACAAAGCTCAACATCACCTTGCCCTGAAAGATATCTGATCAGAAGAGTTCCTTAAAAAACTCGTGCTTGAAAACTGTACTCTCAAATGTCATGAAAAAAAAAAAAATCTTACTTTTAGTTATGTGACTTCTTTTGACTTTGGAGACAATCACAAAATCTGCAACAAAGTCTTGGACTTTTTAGTTGTGGTGCAAGTGAACTTATAGGTGCAAGTGCCATGGTTTGGAGCTGCGCTAAAATTACCTGAGCAATTCCTGCTCACGAAGGGCTGCGAGGAATGTTCACCACTGAAGGAGGTTGGCAGCACTTTCATTTTCATGCTCCTTACTCTGTTCCACAGTCTGTGCTTCTTGGTCTTTTCTGTAAATGACACCACGGGCATAATGTTATAGTCAGCTTATTCAGGAAAGCAGATATGGTCAGTTATAGTCATATCATTAACTTTCAACAAATTAGTATCCTGTGTCCTTAAGGATCTGTCAGTACAGGTAGAAACTAAATTTCTTGGTCTAATTTATGGAATGAAAGCGCTGATTTTCATTTTAATATCAAGCTAATAGAAGAGTAAGTTTCTTTTGACAAAAAAAAAAAAACACCCTATTCACTGATTTCGACTGCAATGAACATTTGCTGAAAGCCAATCTATATTACATTCATGTTTATTAAAATAATTTCACGTCATTTGTAGGTAAGGTAAATATGTGAATACGAGGCTGGTAGTCTAGCCGCACTGTCTTCTGTGGGATGTCTTCTGTGGGCTGGACATTAGGAAAAAAATTTTCACAGAAAGGGTCATTGGGCATTGGAACAGGCTGCCCAGGGTGGGGGTTGAATCACCTTCCCTGGAGGGGTTTAAGGGACGGGTGGATGAGGTGCTGAGGGACATGGTTTAGTGTTTGATAGGAATGGTTGGACTCGATGATCCGCTGGGTCTCTTCAACCTGATTGTTCTATGATTCTATGTATCAGGAGTAACGTCTTGAACAATCAAGTAATGTTTTATAGTTTCCAAGATTGTTTTACTTCTGCTTGACAGTCACAAACAGGAAAAAGTGGGGCTCATGTAAATACAGATAACATGGATTTGTAGGGACATGCAATGAATATATGCATAGGGAATGAAGGCCTGTATGTGCATATACCAATATTTCAGAAAACGTTTCTAGATATTTATTAGTATCCCGCCAAGCGATATGCTTACCTTTTCTACCATCTCCCCCTCTTTAGTTTTTGCTCTTCATAAAGTGTTTGACTGAAAAGCTGCATGTCCTTCTCTTATTATTATCCCATTTTCTTTTTATTTGGATATTACATTTCAAACCTTGTTGGAAAAATTGTTTTCAGCTTATCTTGCAGTTACTATAAGTGAGAAGATGCCTACAAATAATGACAAGCTTGGTAATACGTGTTAATAGAAAAATCTGACCTCTATTGATATCTACAAACAGAAAGAGTCACACAGATATCATCCTGTTTAGGATAAACATTTTTTTTCATTATTATTTCTCTGAAATAAATTCCTGAGAAGGAAAACCTGTAATACCTTCAACTGGCAAACCAATTATGAAATGAGGACAGCTTGCTAAAACAATGCCAGTTATAATGCGTTTTAAAAATTGAAAACTTTAAAATATTACCAGTGTAGTTTCTTGTGAAGAAAACCAAAATTCAGTAGAATTGCAATTCCGTAATACTATTATGTGCAAAAATGCATCAGGATTTAATTTTTAGTTTCCCACATTGTCATAAACATAAAACATTTTTCCCACTAAAGTAGGAATTATCTAAGTAGAAATGAACACATATTAAAATTTACAATGCACTAGTGTCTGTGCAGTATTGTTTCCAAATCAAAACTTTGCTGTTTGATGCTGTACGTTCCTTTGCTTCATTTGAAATCACTTTGTCTCTGTAGCATGGATTACATTCGCTTTCTCTCTAGAGAAAGCAGAATACAGACTGCTAGCAAAAAAATCATCTATTCAACAGTATCAGAATTTGTCAAAGCTTCATCTATGGCTTACTCTCCCTCTGAAAAACATTGGTTCATAGAAAGATAATGTGCTTTTTTCATTTATTCAGGCATCGCTATATTTAATAACAGCATTTTGACATGTATTATTGATCTCTGTATTGTAACAATTCTTACAATTTAGTCTGTCACATGGATATAAAGTATATTTACCAGCTTTACTGTTATGTTTTATGGAGTCGAGACCTGGACATATTTCCCACATGCACACGTGTGGATGAAGCAAGTGAAATGTAACAGGGACATTCCATATGGTGTTTATTACTCAAATCTGAGAAATATTTGAAAACATGAAAAGAACATATTTATTGAGCAAATGTATTTATTTAAATTACATTTCATAGAATCATAGAACAACCAGGTTGAAAGGGACCCATTGGATCTTCTAGTCCAACCATTCCTATCTAACACTAAACCAAGTCGCCCAAGACCTCATCCACACGTGCCTTAAACACCTCCAGGGAAGGTTGCCCTCCTGGGCAGCCTATTCCATTTCATTTGAGTTGCATTTATACTATGAAACTGAATTTAAATTTAAGGACAAAATACATCTAAAATATCTTACTGATTTCAGTCTGACTCTTCCAGATATACCCAAGCAACTGAGAGGAGAATTTGCCCAACTGAAGGTGCAGTCTCCAAGTGAAAATTTGAGAGACTTCATTTGGAACAAATTGAGACTGAATATTACAGAGCTTTGGAAACCAAAGCTCTTCATTTATGGACAGAATCTTCTATTATCCATACAGGGAGAAAAAGAAAAAAAAAAGGAAAAAGTAGAGATAAAGGAGTGCTGCACAAGTGCTTTGATTCAGAAAGGTAAGACACTTTACCAGGCTGCTCAGCAAGATTGAAAAGAGTTTCTGAAAAATTAGCAAAGTAATAAGGTATGTCCCATAGCCAGAATTGACAACGGATTTCTGATGAGAAAGAAAAACCTGCCAGCCTGGTTCAGGTGATGGAGTTGGAATTGCACTACAAAACACTATTGTATCTTCTTAAAGACATATGTTGGACTCTTATTAATCCTTATCCATCCCATGTCTCAAATGCTGTGCAATGTTCACTCAGGTGGCACTCGGTCTCACCCCAGAGCAAAGGGAGACAAGATGAGGCTTTGGTTGTATGGATGCAGAGCACTTACTGCTTCCTCTCCTGTGAGCACTTGATACTCATAGGCTGCATCCTTTGTTGTGATCTTGTTCCCTTGTAAGCACTACAGTCATTTCCTGGGCTGTACAGCTAACTCTTAAAACCAGATTGGTATTGATAGAGACCTAGAAATAGGAAAGCACAGTGGTTTAAAGCCATCTTCTACCCACCTCATCCTTTCATGGGTGCAGGAGTATGGAATGACTGTGCTAGAAAAAAAACAGAATTTACAGGTCAGCTTAGTAGATGTGTCTTGCTTTTGTAAACAATTTTTGAGGTGTGTGTTGCATGTGAGGAGCTGTAAATTCCTCCACTATGAATCAATGCCTCTTAGGCATATTGTCACAGGATAATATTACCAGGGTTTTGCCTTTATTTTTCCCCCCTCCAGTACTGTCAAAACAAATATTTTGCTTGAAAATAATTCATGAAATACTTTGAATTCCCACTTATTTGACAAGTATGAACAAATCAAAATTAAAGGGATTTGTCGTCATGGAATCAACTCCAGAAACTAAACATGGACCACGTTCAGCACAGTGCTTTGTGTGCCAGAGAATCATTTCCTATTCAGAAAAAGATTGTCCATTTGGGGATGCTGCAGGTAACATATTAGACATAAGCATTCTGATTGAGCACAATAATAGAATCCCTGCTAAGTGTGAAAAACATTATTGTTGCTTAAGGAGAATCAATATTGGAAGCTTTATTGCTATGATTCCCTTTCCTCCCACCCCACTTCACAAGACCATCTTCCAGGCAATAATGAGCTTATTTACTTTCCAGTACAATGGTAACAGTGCAGATTTACCAGATCTGCTTCTTCCACTTCCACCTTCCCTGGTATATATGTTAAATGTAGAATTACCAGGTTTCCCTGCACCAGAACTCCTTGAAAGAGTGAACAGATTTATTTCAAAAATCAAAGTGTAATCTAAGAGTCTAGTCTAGTGCACTAAACAGCAGTCTTCCACAAGGGAAGATTGCTGGCCTTTCATGATTAACTAATTCATTTAAAAAAAAAACAGTAAAGGAATGCAGATGCTCATGTCTCAGAGTTCAGAAGAAGGTTTAAGTACAAGGGATCACAAGTAATAAAAGTGGGTAGAAAAATAGAAACCTGAACAAGAAATTATGTTGCTGTAAGAAGTCTAAGATATTAAGAGGCCTCCTAAATATTTGAACATAGTCATTCAGTACATAAGCAAGCTGCAAACTAAAAGAAATACTTAACCATATTTGTCTACATGGAGTCATTTCTTAAATGGTATTAAAATAGACAAATCACAATAGAAAAGAAAGTCTGTCATTTTAGCAGGTGATTACTAACTGAAATAATTAAGTGGCTTTAATTGACTCCATTGAAGTCAAGAGAAAATTCCTATGTATATTGCTGCAAGACTCAGTAATCATAATTTGTGCAAAGTAACTTTTAAATGAGTTATCCTGTAGCTTTTATTATCTAGATAACCGTTTTCAATCCACGATTTACACATCCCCATGGGCCACAGATTACCACCGAGGCACTGAAGGTAACTGAGAAAAGTGTGTTTACTGTCAGTACATTTTCCCTGGAAGCTCTGAAGAATCCCAAAACTGAGAAAGATAAAGAAGAGAAAGGAGGCAGAGGGAATAATTTTTTTTCATTTATTACTTTATTACTGCTTTCTAATTTTCTGAGCACTTTTAAAACACAAAAAGATACTTTCCTGCCTTCCTTGAAAAATTCATATTTTTGTGCCCCTCTTAATTAAAGAATATTAAAAATTAATTTTAAGGTATTAAACCAAAACATTTTAATTTGTGTAATCATTGCTTCTGAAAAATGCTTTCTACTCCTCGAGATTTTACATAATCTTATTATAAAAAGTAGGCACTTTCAACTAAAACTTTTTTTTTAGGGAACCTGAACAACAAAACTTCAAGAAAATGATAAAAGAACCCAGGGCATCACTATTCAGCAAAACTCTTAATAATGGAAGACACAGTCCTATCCCAGGAAGCGTCAGGGCCCCATGTTTTATGTTTCTCATTTAGCCACATAATTCCTTCATTTAACCTTGAAGGCTAACAAAAGCAATTAGTCCTTATTCTTCCCATGAAATCACTTCATGCATTTGCAGCCCATTACTTTACTGTCACCTCTTTTTTCAAATTGAGTACCTTCAGCTTTCTTGTAGTCCAACATTATAAATATTTTACTCTTCTTTTTTGCATTCTTTACAACTCTTTTACTTATCCCTTTCTAGAAATACCATGTTCAAAAGCTTAATGTAGCATTTTAAATGTTACTTCCCCAGTTCAAAATTGAAAGGACTGTATTTTATATCTACTGTATTACAGGTCATCAAAACCTCAAAATGTGGAAAACTGATCTAAAAATGTATAAAAGCCTTTGTATTAGAGAAACTACATTGAGCCTATTTTAACTCAAACACATGAAAAAGCAGAATTAAAAGTATGTGCATATAAAAGTTGCTCAGCCATTTCTGAATCTTTGACTGTTCACTATGATTACCTTAGGTATTTTTTTAAGCTTACTTACATTTATTTCTTGTGCGATCTCCCTAAAACAGAAATAAAAATAATAAAACTATTTTTTCAAAAGTCTATAATGTTCTCACTACCTTTCTTAATAATTTTGCTCCATTTTTTCCTGAAGATACACAAAAATTTGTTTGTAGACAATATCCTATGGTAGGTTTCATTTGACCTCCTTGAAATAAATTGAGGATATAATTTAATCTAAAGTCTATTTTCCAACCCTGGAGAATATCCTCCTGTTCAACTCCACAATGCTCTTTCTACTTAAACATTTTTTTTTTCTGTTGGGAAAAAACAACTCATAAAACTACAGTCACATCATATTTACCTGAAAGGTCAGTATCTCTCTCAGTTTCCTTCCTTAGATAGGGTGATAAAATTTACATGGGTCAAGACTGAGAATGCTGGCAACATTTACTATTATTATTTATTTATTATTATGGTTGAACTCAATGATCCGATGGGTCTCTTTCAACCTGGTTGTTCTATGATTTTGACAGTTTTGTTTAGTGGTTCTGTTAAGTGAGGGTAACAGTCACAGTGTCAGCTGTGAGTTTGGCCGTGTAGCTTCTGTTCTGAAAAGAAATACATAAATAAAAGCACAGCCCACATTTGAAATCAAGCTTTTGGGGATGCGCATCTGTACCACGAATGTGAAATTTTGTACCTTTCGCTCTCCTTGCCTTACTCTCCTTGTCCAGTTCAGACCAGGTGAATGGTGCAGCCGTGATGGGGCAGCAGAAGATGCTTCCTTCAGCACAAGGAACGGCATAGAAAAAGGAAAATACTAAAACTCTGTGGAACCACAGTACAGGAAACCAAAACAAAACAGACAGTCAGGAAAGCTGCTGAAGTAATGAAGACTTGCAACAATTGCAAGAAGAAATAAATATAGGTAACACCTAGGTGTCTGTTGAATTCAACCAGCCCCATGGAAATTAATACAAAGGGACACTGTAAGTAGTAAAACTGGAGTTTAAAATGAGACAAGGAAAGAGAGCACAGAGCAGCACAGAGCCTGGAGTATAGACACTCCCTATACTGGCAATGAGGAGAGCAGCCCTACTGATAGCACCAAAGCAAAAAAACAGAAGCAGAAAAATCCTTTCTAGTTCCTCAATCAGTACCGGCTGCTCCCACTTTTATTTTGCAAAATGTGATACAGCCTCTTCTTCTGCCTGCTGTGTTGTTACCAAGTACACAACCTCTCTGCGAACTTACATAACCCAGGCATGGGAATTGCTGGCCTCCTTCATATCACTTAAACTCCTGAAGAATGCTAATACACGTCTCCCCACGCTACATCTATCCCCTCTGCAGCCTCTCTCCATCCCAGCTAGTACAGTGTCAAGTGCTTAGATGGCCTCAGGTAGACAATTTTCCTCAG
Source organism: Coccyzus lansbergi (assembly GCA_033558105.1). Taxonomy (NCBI): domain Eukaryota; kingdom Metazoa; phylum Chordata; class Aves; order Cuculiformes; family Coccyzidae; genus Coccyzus; species Coccyzus lansbergi. Next base: position 2,064,906 of record JAUMJK010000675.1, read on the forward strand.
GATCTGTTGGAGGCGAGAAAAACAGATATTTAAAAGGTAATAAAAAAAAAATTAAAAAAAGAATAATCACCTTCAGAAATTGTATCCTGCAGAATGGCCCACAGTTCTCACCTTGTTCAGGGTATTACCCCAGTGCTTTGGGGAGCTGGGCTGAATGACTACCATTCACCACCCTGGCAGCATAAGAACAGCTGGACAGGTTCCCCCAGGTCTTCCTCAGCTGCATATAAGGATGAGGGTTCAGGTGATGGCATTTAAGTAAATCCGTTGTCAGATAAATTCTCCCTGAGCAGCTGCTAATATGGATTTAGCTATGACAGAGAAAGATAAGGTTGAGCTAAGTCCATAAAATGCAGTCTCATATCAAATAAAAACAAAAACAGGAACATGGTGTATATCAAAATATCCTCATAAAGCGAAGGGTGGAAGATTTTACACAGCATGGAAGCACTTTATAGTCTTATGAACCTGACTATCAATGAGGATTCTGGATTTCTTTATTCTGTACTTTGTATTAGTCCCTCCCCTGGCTACAAAGCAGTGGTCTCTGTCACCTCTGTGCCTAGTTCTGCACAGGGTGTGCAAATGTCTTTGTTTCCCTTTCCTGAGAAAATTCACATCATAGCAAGTATCATAAATTAACCTCCTGGAGATTATCAAGAGTTTTGAGCCATTTCTGGTGGAGGAAAAATTGGTTGAAAAAAGCTGCCAAATTTTAGAATTCTTATAAGAACTGTCATTTATAATTTATTTTATACTGCATACTTTGTTTACAGTTTCTAAATATTTGTTCACTTAGTTGTTTAATTAAGGAAAAAAAAATATTTTAGTATAAGATTGGTGTTTTTGCCTGGAGGATGTGGGCACTGGATTGTAGGGAGTTTTGACATATCGAAGATTATGACAACCTAAAACACCTCTGGCTGCTGCAGCATTCGGAGGTTGCCAACAAAAGCTGGGCTGTGAAAGACTATCAGGACTTGGTAGGCTCTGTTCAAAGCTACCAAACATGATTTATACTAAGTAGGAAGGAAAACACAGTAGGGCAGAAACCCAACAAAGAGACAACATTTGTCCTAGTTTCCTTTGCCAGGTAAATGAAGATGTTTATGCCTCATAATATACTTTCCGGCTCTTTCTACAAGACATTCTGGGACAAATTTTAAAACTGCTGCATGCCTGAAAGTAATTGATTTAAAATAAAAAAAAAAAATAATAACGGGCATCATAAGGTTTTTTTCCTTCAAGCTGAGAGGTTCAGACTGGGGTTTCAGCAACAGATCCAACTCTAGGCAACACTAGCTGATGACCTACATGCCCCTTCCCTCAAACACTTTTTTAATAGACAATAATTAATACTTGCAGAGTTCCAAACAAGTAATACTTTTACTTCCCTGATCAAACACAAGACCACTGGACATGAGAATCATACACGCCCCTGTAAAACATTTTCACCACCTCAAGGACATGAATAATTTCTAAGTTGGACCACTCAGCTCAAACCTGTGTGCAGCTCACCTGTTGTTGAAGTCAGTAAGAAAGATTTCCTATAATAGGTTTTGAATAGGGCTAGAGCACAACATCAAGCTGCCATGTTCAGTATATGGGATATGTATGGCAATGATTTTAACCCACACAAGAAAAGGAAAACGAAGCAGAATAGATGCATTTCCCTAGATGCAGCAAAAAGAACACAAAAATATTAATACAACTCTGTGAGAAACACTGAATATTACTGATTTCTCTTTTGAACTTAAGCATTTCTCTCAGCAAGCAGCTTCAATGCTCTCTACCACCCTTCTGTCCACACAGGCATGTACACAGAAATACACGTGTGCAGACACGCATGCAGTTTTTATTTCTGCACCACCAAGCAACATTACTTTTCTGATTATTCAATAACCAGATGATGAAGAAGGAAATAAGCCTTTGCAAAGGCTCTATATACTGGCTCATGGCCCTTCCCTATTTTTCAACTGGATGTCATTTCAGATAACCACATGCTGTCCAAAGTGCAACAAACCCAACAGACTAATTTCTATACTTATTCAATACACCTGAATTCACTGAAACTATGTGAGGTATAAGTAATACAGATATTGCCTCAATACATTCAGGGTAATATAAATCTGAAAAATAGTTTTCTACTGCACTAGCAACCAAATCACATTATAAGCTAAAATAAACCTTTAGGGAAAACACTTACAGACTGAAGGATGAGCTAAGTATGTAAAATCTGGCTAAGTAATGAGTAAATAGGTGCATGAACTGCATACATTTGATGAATTAGCTGAAGCAGGAAAAAATTATGCATGGTAACCTAAGAGGGTATAGCTTAAAGCGATGTGGAGAAATCTCCTTGACAGTGAGACATATTACATTGCGAAATGGTCTCTTGGGAAGAAGTATCAACCCTATAATTTAGATAATTTAAAATATGATTAAAGAAATCACCAGAAAACTACAACATGCAGTAATATCCCAGCATGTGAGAGGGTGATCTAGAAGACAAATGGTGACAAGAGTCAGATCTACCAGGTACCATTTTTTAACCTCTTGCCAAATGAGTGCGAGATAGAGATTTTCTATCATGAAGAAGATGAAAGAGGATATCTAGGAGGCACAGTAGACCCTGCCACCAGTAGTAAATGGGACATCGATCTTCACTAGAGATGCACAGAGACTACCTAGAGTAAGGATATGTAGGCATGATCAGGGAGAATGCTTAGAGATCACAATTGAAATCACACTTTGAGGCTGGACCACATCTCTTTGAGGTGCCCTCCTGACACTATTGGTGTGGCTTTAGAATTTAGCTAAAGAAATAAATTTAGAATATATGCTGTACGTCTCTCTTTCCACATAGACAATATTTATAACTGTTGACCTGCTTAAACAAGCCACAAGAAGTTCTCCGCTGTGCCTCATCTTTGTGTCTTTCCCCCACCGCCAGCAGTAGAAGGTGCTATACAGGTTCAGGTCTAATTCAACCTATCTCACTAACACAGAAAGTTCACTGCTTCAACAATAATGGCCCTAAATCTATGAACATATTGCTTTAACCAGAAAATATCTATTGAACTTCAAAAACTTCTACATACTCATCACACGGCAGTGAACAGCAAGTATTGTCATCATTCTTTCCGTGTAATACATTTTCATCAGCAGAGATTCATGTGATTTTTTTCATCTCCTGAAGTGGATATCCCATATCTTCAAAGTACAGATTCATAACTGAAGTTAGAGCTAGCAGTTGCCCTGGGCTAATGTCCATTTTCACACATAATTGGAGAAATTGATGGAATGTATCTTTTTTACCATTTAGAATTGTCTACAAATCCACATTATCAAATAAATTTATTAAAAAATGGATGTAATATCCACATATAAAATATATTATACAATTTGTATATGTATACTATATATTCATGTATATATACATATATATAACTTGAAGCATGCAAGGGCCAGGGTTCTCAAGCCAGACTTATTGAGATTCAAAGTACAGCAGACTTTTTCCTCATTATATGAACAAGAATATTTTGAGGCAAATTTGCATTTTGTAGCCAGAGGCATCATTTGCAGGTGACTGAACAATCAATTAAAATAGCTTGGGTAGTTTTTTTTCTGTAGGTTTTTTCCATTTAACCAGGTCATTGCTGCCTGTTCACATGGTTAGGGGCGTTTTAGACATTAATAACAAAGTTTCCTAAAGATTTCTGGTACTGTCTTGTGGATTTATATTTTCTCGTCACCAACCTGAGATGGAGGATTGAATGTAACACATCATGACATTAGTCAGTCTTAGCAGTATTGTAGATCTTGCGCCTCGGTTACAATCTTTTTACCTTACTAATTAAAATATGCAAATTCAATGCAGACCACATAGACATCACAAAATACATCAAAGGCTCCTCCATAGCCTTAGACCTTTGAGTCTTTGGATGCTGAACAAAGTGAAGGACAAGACAGAGTAACTGCACTGAATTCAGGATTGGTAGTTTGATGAGGTTTAGAATAGGTATATTTACCTCGTGCTGTTTCAAAAGCAAACAATTTCTGGTCTACTTGTTGTTCATACCCAGTCTGACGTGGTTACTCATAATTACTCTGAGCCTTTCAGCTACATGTTTTGATCAGCTCCAACCTCATATTTCAGTTCCAGGCTGCTGAGTCAGCTAACACCAGGTTGTGAACTCCATAATCATGATTACCAGAGTCTATCATTTCTGTTAGTGATTTATAAATGTTTTTTTCCTTAGGATAAACATTTTTTAGTTATCTGGGCAATTGCATGTATGCATAACAAGTTTCAACATTTCTATGATTAAGATTAATTTTAGGTTTTTTTTCAGTTTAACTATTCAATCATGGAAAAACAATTTTGTCACTGACAATGAGCCAATCATCTAACAAAATGCACAGCTGATATTTTGTTGTGTTTCTTTTTTAAAAAGTAATCACCAACCACTTGTGAATAATGAATGTATAACTTAGGATTAGACATGATATGTAAAATAAGGACTCCAATAACTTATTTATCAAGAACAAATTGAGTAGCACCATGTAAAGCATCAAAGGAGTTCTCTGTTGATAGACAATTTATCTTTTTGGCTTTGTGCATAAGTGTTTGCAAAACACAGGTGTGCAGACAAAGCCATACCCTAAACCTTCTGCTGAGCCAAACTCTGCCTTGTGCTCACATTCATGCAGTGAAGGCAAAGGGTCCCCAACCTCATAATTCTATTCAATAACTGTTCAAATAATGCTGCAGATAGTAGAAGTGAAATGGCATATTTGGTATACTCCTTATGAATTTTGTGAGTATGATTTTCTTGGTTTAAGATATAATCTATCAGAGTATGTTTGCACAACCACCTCCAGCATTGCCCCAGTGTTTCTGAGGTTTAGTTATAATTTTCATTATGAGCATTTGCAGTGGTTTGAAATCATATGTTGTGGAAGATACCAAGTTTGGATGCACTGGATTTTAGCTCCATGCAAGCGATTAAAATCGCGTAAGATGTTTTTGTAGAGAGGCAAAAAGATAAAGCTGCATCTTCCTCAACATTTTTTCCCTTTTTCTCTTTTTAATAGTTACACTTCAGAAGAGAAAAACAAAAAATACTTTTGTACATAAATTATTACTTGGTGGTTTTCAGAAGTGTAATTGAAAAATCAATGCTGGCTACGGAAGTTTTATTAGCAAAATATTTCAGGTTTTGGATAGGGTGACAATAAAGTTTCTTACAGTGAGCAAGAATGTGAATTCACCAAACGCCATAATATAAGCTTTCTTGAAACGTAAGGGTATGCAACCTACTCTGCTTTCTAAATGAGACCAACCACTGTCAAAGAAGATATATTTCACAGATGATAAAAAAGACCTGCCTCAAAGTACTATTATATAGGTCTTGAATGTGCAAAGCTTTTTTTGATCCCTTTGAAGTCAATTGAGTTGCCTCTGTATTTAGGGACACCTTAAATGAAGGAAGGATTTCTTTCTTACTTCAGAAGTGGTCAGGAACAGGGACAGAGTGAAATCACAGATTTTACATCTGGATTTTCTAACTAAACAGATGGAATACAGCTGATTCAGGGAAAATGTTAAACTTCTGAAATTTGTAATGCAGAAACTCTATATCAATACTTTGTACTTAGTGATTGAAATATTTTCCTTGCTTTCAAAATAAAAAAAAAGAGCAATGACAGTCCCATGATTTAATGATATGATATACTACATATGTAACATGACCAAGTGAATCACTGGTCACTTAAGACAGGCAATGACATATCTAAAACTATTCCCTTCATAGTTCATAAGAAAAAGTTAGAATCGAGAACATTTTTACAAATCAAACATCTTGGTTAAAAATGTCAGTCTGTATCAACAGAAATATTTTATTCAGGATTTGACAAGTCTAAGTAAGATTTGTATCTCTTCTGGGTCATATTTGAAAACAAAATTAGTTTTGAACCAGAAAATCAGATTACAGTTCTTTGCAAAATGTCAGAGCATCTTTATTTTTGCAACGGTGCTGCCAATAAAAAAAAAAAGGACAAAAAAATAAAGAAACTGTCAAAGAAGGTTCTTCTGTGCAAAGACTCCATAGATTTGAATTTTTTAAATGAAAAGTGGAGTGACTATTTGATGTGTTTCACCAGAGTACATTGTGTTACCTATAAAGACTCAACAAAGTGCCTGATGGTCCCCTCAGCCCTGTCTTCTGTGGACCCATCTCAGGTACCCAGCTCAAAGAAAGAGTCACCTCTCAGCATTATACGACCTGTCTTCAAAGCACAATATGTAACTACATGAAGCGAGAACTAAAAGTGCTGCCAGCAGTTCTAAGCAACATCACCTCAGTCTTTCTTTGGGTGGAGGAAGAAAGAAGGAATTCTTAGGAGTTAAAGTTACTATAATTAATTTTCTGTGTGTGCATTTTACTCATACAGTCAATTTATTATTGAAGGGTATAATTTACTCTTCTCTCCACAGACTTTTGAGCAGCCAAGTAAAAGACTTTGGATATTTTAAAGTGTACAATACTGATGATAAGGCAGAAAAAGCAGCACTCTGGCAACCCCCCCAATCACTTTGAGTCCTTTATTCCAGCTGGGCTCTAGAGGAAATTTTCATCAAAGCAAGAAGAAAACTATATACAATTTTAGACCTTTATCTGACCTCTTGTTTCCAAAAGGTTATGCCTTAAACCTCTGGGTCCTTCCAGCTTTCTTTCTTCCTGTTAGAACTTCCCTTTCAGGCTTCTTCCATACCCCCACACTGCTCAGACTGGGCTTTCACGTCAGCTATCTCCTGCTCTGCTGGGAGCCTGCACAGACGAGAGGCTCTCTGACCTTGCCTTCAAACACAAAAGACTAAAGGGAAAGGATGAAACCAACTGCAGCAAGAGAAACAGTTGTACTAGGTAACAGAGGGGAGAGTGAAAGACTGCAACAACAGAGTATCGGTGGGAACTGCAAGTTACAGCAGAACACATTGCCCAAAAAGCATTTTAACTCTATCTTTGTGATGCAGGCAAGAAGAACTGTTATCCTTGTCATATCGTATAATAGATTTCTTATCCTCAAGTGGATGCGTCGTAAAACTCAGGCAAAACTGTACTGGGACAAAGAGAAAAAGAGCCAAAAGCCCATCGCTGGTCTCTTAAGAGAGGATTTACAAAGTCTCATTCTCTAAATAATGAGTAAACTGACCTTGAAGTAGTAGAATCAAGGAAGACTGCTAAAAATACTCCAAGAAAGAGATATAAGTAGCAGTATTTTCATATCTGTTCACCTGTATTACACAAGCCAGATGTCAAATGTTTGAGCCACCATTTAAAGAACAGCTTCTTCAGAACAAGATGAAATATAAATACCAGCTACAATATTAAAATTGATGACATATTTAACACGGAATTATCTCTGGCATATCTCAGAAGACATAGAAAAACAATTTTAAGAATAAAATTCTTAAAAATCAACCATATTACTTGCATAAGATAGAAAGGATTAGGAAGATCTATCAAACCATTGAGGAGTTACACACGTCACAGCATCTTCTAAAAGTGAACCCATTTCTAGGAGCACAGGCTTACGGAGATGTTTAGAAATCACATCTCATATCTAAATGCTTGGTAATGCTTTAATATGAGTACAATAACCCAGCTCATAATGATGATTTCTCCATTGAATGTCTTTTCATTTTACAGCCTGAGTTAAGCACTGTTTCCTGTAGTGTAGTTTGATGTTTTCTATGCAGTTTATTTTCATGGTTGTAATCCTAGTTTTTCATTTGTAACGTCAGTCCACTGCTGACTAGGATGTATAACAAAAAAATAAGATGTGGGGAGGTGTAACTTGACCTTCAATTTATTTGTTTCCTTCTAATTTTTCAAAAATATATAATGAGAGAAAATTGTAGAGGGATAACGTATGTTTTCAGATGCATAGCGATTCTGAATGGGGTTAGTTTGAGTTCTGCTTTTTTTTTTTGGTCACCTATCCTTTGAACCATCACAGTTATGTTCTGATTTCCAGAGTCACTCTGCCTTATTTTCACCTCATATGACTTGAATCAGAGATACTGTAAAGCATTGCTGTGCATAGCTGGAGGAGCAAACAATGACATCACGAGAAGCCTCAAGAAGCGTGAAAAGGGGTTTGCTTTACCCAGTTCAGCAGAACTCTGGGCAGAAGCAGCCATAGGAAAAGTTAATTTGGCTGCATATTTGTTCATGAATATCTATGTACTCATGCACGCAAGCATATATTTGTCGGTTTTCTGAAGACTCTAGCCTGGAGAAGAGGAGGCTGAGAGGAGACCTTATTACTCTCTCCAACTCCTTGAAAGGAGGTTGTGGAGAGGAGGGAGCTGGCCTCTTCTCCCAGGTGACAGGGGACAGGACAAGAGGGAATGGCCTCAAGCTCCGCCAGGGGAGATTTAGGCTAGAGATTAGGAGGAAGTTTTTTCACAGAAAGGGTCATTGGGCATTGGAATAGGCTGCCCAGGGAGGTGGTTGATTCACCTTCCCTGGAGGTGTTTAAGGCACAGGTAGATGAGGTCCTGAGAGACATGGTTTAGTGTTTGATAGGAATGGTTGGACTTCATGATCTGGTGGGTCTCTTCCAACCTGGTGATTCTATGATTCTATGAAAAAAACTCTCTTTATTTTTATTGAACAGAGTTTGGTTATCAAAACAATACTTTTAAGTCATCTGGAGCCTTGATTCAAATTAATACTTGCTCTTAAAATTTAATATTATCTTTTTGGAGCTTTTACTGAGAAGTAAGAGAGACAATAAGCTTAAGAACAATTAAATAATTTTATCAAAATAAAAGTAAATGAGATTCTAAAGCCTGTAGATATTCAGTTAAAGTTTTCTTACCTCCTTGAATGTTGACCTTCAAAATTACATGTAACCATCTGGTTATGAAATCTATGCATTTCTCAAGATCAGGGAATAGGAGTTCAGAGCATGAATTTCCTAAGGGCTAGATTCTTGGGGGAAGCATAACTAGGAAAGCATGACCAATAATTCCCCAGCCTAAAAATCTCTGGAGTTATCAACAAAGATAGTGAGGGTAGGTTTTATGATGTGGGGGGCAGAGCTGATTGAAAAACTAACTTTAAATGGATGGTAAAACAGAGAGAGAAGGATCTTGGCTGGCACTCAAAATTTAAATAGAGCATAAAAGGCTATTACTTTATTATTTCACAAGGAACTAAAGGAAAGTAATCAAGAATACTTGTATAAAACTTATTGTACTAAAGAAAAAAAGAAGGGCTGCAATTCAGACTTTGGAATCCAGCAGTTCTATGAACTAAAGCAGTAATAAATCCAAAAATAACAAAATGAAATAAAATGTAGGGAGCTATTTAAAAACAATTTAAATTAAGCAGTGTATTAATGATCATTTGAACTAATCTACGCATTTTTACATTGCTGCAGCTCTTGGTTGTGTATAAAGAGCAGGATAAAATAGGAAAGTAAAACTCCTGGAAATCACAATTACTGCATTTTATAATGGCAATTTGCATTTACAGTATTCACTGCTCAAGGCTGAAATTGTGGCAGCTCTGTAACAACTGTCTCTTTGAAATCTGTTTACGATAAGATGCATTTCCTGCAGGCTCACACCCAGTCCCCCATAAAATATCGCACACTGATGCCTCCGATGTTTTATCAAGACACATAGTTTTGTCCTTTTTTTCCACATGCAATAGTATATTTTACTATCCCTACTTTTATAGTGCTGCAGGTTATGTTCAAAGGGGAAATGTCTTGTATAGGATTATCTTTCTTGTTATTTATTATTTATGGAGAAGAGCAGATGGGCGTAAAGAGTCGTTGCATGAAACGTCCCTCTCAGAAGAGCATATGAGCTGGAGTCCCAGGGTTGCTGAGTTTGCTCACCCTTATTCACTGCAAAGAGATCAATGAGTGAGTCTCCACAGCAATGGGGTCCCAACTGCGTGTTAAGGAGTGAGCAGGAGAGAGAAACATGGGGAAGGACAACAGTAGAACAAAAGGGAATTTAAACCTCCTCTAGAGATCTGAACACCAGCTAACACACTGTGTCAAGATGATTGCAGCTGCTTAGTTACTGAAGGAAATAGATCACTAGGGAGGTTTTACAGAAAACAAAATTTCTTCTATTAATCAGTGAAAGAATTGTCAAACTTACCTTAAATGTGAATGTTTTCTCTTTGGATTGCATCTGCCCTAAGAATAAAAAGGTATATAAAAACAGTTACTGAAATAGACTTGTAAACTTATTCAAATAAGCCTTTATGTAAATGCTGCATGTGCATCTGACCATACTTCAGAGACTGACTGGAACAAGAATGGTTAATCAATTTGCCTAACTTTATAAAAGAAACACGTCAGAAGCAAAGACTATATCCCAAGTGCACTGCTTCTCTTTCACATTTTAATCAGAATTTTCTCCATCAAGAAAAACAGGTAAGTAGATAGGTAGGTATTAGTATGTCTTGCACCTCTGGCAGTGATTTCAGTCTGCAGAGGGCATGTGTAAGACATCAAACAAAACTCTCTTCTGATGTTTGTAGTAGCAGTCCACACCTCATTTGACATGTGTAATTAGTATCTCAAGGTGCAAAGTAGCAAAGAATCTTAGCTGCAGCCTTTGTAGGAGAGAACAAAGAACTCGAGATATGCTTATATTTAGCCTTGATGTACTTTCAGTTTTTAAACCAAATTGAAGTGTTAAATAAATCACTATGAATGGATATGGGAAAAAAAGTGGGAGGTCCACCAGACCTAACAACTCTAAGCTGAAGGAATGAAAGAAACCTAGACCATGATCAGAGGGCTGGAGCACCTCCCATTTGAGGACAGGCTGAGAGTGTTGGGGTTGTTCAGCCTGGAGACGAGAAGGCTCCCAGGAAACCTTAGACCAACCTTCCAGTATCTGAAATGAGCCGAAAAGAAAGCTGAGGAGGGACTGTTTACAAAGGCTTGTAGTGATAGGACTAGGAGGAATGGGTATAAAGCAGAGGGGGCAGATTTAGACTACAGATAAGGAGGAATTTCTTCACAATGAGGGTGGTGAGACATTGGAACAAGTTGCCTAGGGAAGTTGTGGATACCTTATCCGTAGAAGCATTAAAGGCCAGGCTGGATGGGGCCTTGGGCAACTTGATCCAGTTGGAAGTGTCCCTGCCTATGGCAAGAGGTTGGAACTGGATGATCTTTAAAGTCCCTTCCAACCCAAACCACTCTATAGTTCTGTGATTCTATTGTTTTCTGTACATTTATTTTTTAATTCATTCCTCTCTCATTACTTACTAACCTCTTCCTACCTCCCATTCCACCCACATCTCCCCAGTACTGTTCTCCATGCACAAAGCTTGCCTTTTCAGTCTGACATAATTGGTTTGCAACCTGCCATTCCCTCCTGGGCTGGAGAATCACCTTCTTGGAAGGCAGCTCTGCTCCTTCAGAAAATAACTCAACTGGGAGACTCATTGTTGAGGGTACATCCTACAACTCCATATTTCAGAAGCATCAATGTTTATTCCCTTTCAACTTAAGGACTGGTCCTGTTTCATAAGTGGGCTTGACATCTGTTAACCATATGGATGATGATGAAAGGAGCAAGCAGAATTCTCTAAATTTCAACTCTACTTCTTGCTTTTATACAGTGTCACTAGATTTTCTAAAACTAATGGACAACAAATATTTGTTCATATATAAATAGAAAAAGAACCCAACAGCTGTGAGAATAATTTACCTCACATTGCTCAGCTAGACACAGCACTTAAGAGTGATTCAAGGGACAACAGCATCATAAGTCTGTTCTTTTCTTCCAGTAGTCATTATCTCATATCTAGGAGGAAATTTGTTGTATCTTAAGACGGAGAAATAAAACTTTATAAACTGTAAATGACACTTCCATAATTAGTTATATTCTTTCCAGGAAGACTTCTTTTCTGTAAGTATTAGTGGCATTCTATTCTCTAATTTCAAGCTGCAAGAAAGTAGAGATGGAAGGGAGTGGAAAAAAGGTGGTGACATGTTTTTACTTCTTTGCAAAGTTGGACTGGATGCTATGTAGTAAACATAAAGCTGAGAGACTCCAGGCTGGTTGAGGGGATGAGCAGCTCTCTTCCCTCTCTTTTTCCCCCCAGATTAAGGTCAAAGCAAGTTCTCCCCTACCCAGTTCTACGCAGCAGGTCTGTTGGTTGGATTCTACCTTCTCTCAGATGTTTCCAGACTTTCCTTGGGTTTTGCTTGCTAAGGGGAGGATACAGACCTCAAAAGGAGAAGCGAGGCTTCAAGCCCACTGAAAATGTTTGGTTAACACTCTTAATGAACTTACCAAATGTCTTTTTAAAGGGGCAGACAATCGCCCAGACTTCAAGAGAGCTTTTATTTATAAAAAATCACAACAAAACCCCCCAAACCAAACCCGAAGTTTGCATGGTTTGGGGTTTGATAGGAATGGTTGGTACTCTATGATCCGGTGGGTCTCTTCCAACCTGGTTATTCTGTGATTCTGTGATAAGGAAATGAAAATTTAGGCTGAACAAGAGAAACTTTTATCTCTTCTAAGACAGCTGCGATAAACTTTGAAATAACTGGTTGGTCAATACACTGGAAATAAGGTATAGAGAATAACTTTTTTACTGACAGGAGATGAACTTGTAGCCAAATAGCTTTTATCCATCTCTATCTTCTGATTGTACCAATAGAATAAGGAGAGGGTGTGGATATCAGGGAAAATTGCTGTAGGGAATTTAGTCTCACTGTTAGCTCTTTGTCCCCAAGAATATTGTTATGAAATGAAAAACACCTCCTAGAGTTGCTATAATGATAATAGGAAAAAGAAATTTTTATTTGGAAGAAAATGTATGTCAGATGTTTATAGGATGAGAGTAGACAATAACATAAGAAAGTCAGATTTTAGCAGATAGAAATTGCTTTTGTGTAACAGAAGACCGGCAGGAACCTATGACAAGCAATATGTCTTTGTTTAAGGATTAATCGCCACCTTTCAGCAGCACAGGTTTTCCATCAGTAGGAAGCTTGAAGAGAGAAATTTCTTGAAAGGGAATATTATCCTTATGATGTCCCAATGGCTCAAGAAAGGTAATTGTGCCTTCTTGAAAGAGAAGGAGCCTCTGTAAGTGGCACTGTATTGCCTGTAATAACCTTTTATGCATCAGTAGTTCATTTCTGTTGCATGATTGTGTCATTAGCACATAGGGATATTTATTATGTACAGAATATCAAAACAAGACAACTTCTAAGATCTTGCCTTGGAAAAAAGGATCTCAGTTTGTCTGGAGGGGAAAAGCAGTGTTGGCTTCTGTATTAAAGTGTATACTAAAATATTATGATGTTTGGAAAAAGGCAGAAAATCACTGAGGAGATGTTCTCAAACATCTTTTGGGTATTCTGTTTTCCCCCTTTACCTTAGGGCTAGCTTGTACTGCCTGGGGATAGGCCTTTGTAAGGGATGATACATTTTCCCAATGTTCAAGTGTGTGGCTGTACAATAAACAGGCTCACAACATTGAAGTCTTTGCAACACTAGTCTGATCACCTTGTAGAACTATGTCAGCATTACCTTTTCCATGTACTAGTCCCTGGTAGGCAAGGGGAGCAAGATCCTGAAGTTGCAGGAAAGCAGGAACAAATTCTCATGCAAAAGGCAAAAGCCAACAAAAATATTTCTTCTTCTCCTAAGTGCATGTGTTTTTAAGAACCAGACCTCCCATGCAGGTGATGCAAAAGAGAGGAACTTCAAACCAATTTACCTAAGCCAAAGCCAGAAGCCTTAAAGGTAAAAAGTAACTAGAGAGGAAAACTACTTTTAGCACTTCATAGTTAGATGATTTCATTTAGAATATCCCTTTCAGAAACAATTCGAAGACTTCTGCTAAGAAGTGAAGCTACTCAGGCACCCAGGGAATTTCACATCAGTGAAACGAGTCATTCTTCTCCTGCAACTTTTATTACTATAACCATTTCCTTTTAACCTTCTTTTTATTCCTTTCTGCTCTTCTAGTGACCTCAACTCTGTAATCACTTAAGATAGAAATAAAGGCATGCAGATTATACAGATCAGAGCTCCAAGAATTCCTCCTCCCAGATGCCCTCGATATCCTTGGTAATGGAATCTCCATTTTTGAGAATTTTCACAGTGTCAACTGTGCCTATTTCATAAACCTTGAAAATCCAGCGTGAGTTGGGCTGAGATTAATCTCTCATTTGATTCACCTGTTGTGCCAGGTTGCCATATAAATGCTTTAATTCACATTCCATATACATTTTTCCCTGCTGAAATGAAAGAGGTAAAAGGCACAGAGCAGAGGTGCGGTTTGGTGATCCAGCCTGCTGTCAAGAGCTAAGATCTGGATCAAGACCACAAACTCATCTCACATAATCAATTGAACAGCAGTTATATTATAACAATATCCACATCTGCTAAGAGCCCTGACCTTCAGATGGTATATTGAATTTAATATTCCCTTATGCAGATACGTAATCAATTTTTAAACTCAGAAATACAGTATCTCCCAACACAGGAGTAAATTTCCTGCATTGAAAGGACTACAAGGATCAAACCTGCAGTTTGTATTCCAGGCACTCAGCTGTCATTCTGTGGCCTACTTTATTGAGTTTTACGAATTGAACCAAAGCCTGAAACCAAATGACTTTTAGTATCCTGTTGACAGTGACGCTGAACTTTTCCATTAACATACTCTTTAATGGAAATACAGATCTATAATGTGACAGACATTTATAAAACCAGTTCAACATTAACAGTAAATTTTTTTAACAACTTAAAATTGTGCACTTAGCAGTGAAGAGGTAATCAGTTTGTCATTGCACAAAAAGCCAACATGCAATTATTGTGCCCATGCTACTAGAAGTAAAAGAGCTAATAAATTCCTTGTCTTCCTTAGAATCATAGAATAACCAGGTTGGAAGGGACCCACCAGATCATCGAGTCCAACCATTCTTATCAAATACTAAACCATATCCCTCAGCATCTCGTCCACCCATGCCTTATACACCTCCAGAGAAAGTGAATGAACCACCTCCCTGGGCAACATCTGCCAGTGCCCAATGAACCTTTCCGTGAAAAATTTCTTCCAAATGTCCAGCCTAAATCTCCCCTGGTGGAGCTTGAGGTCATTCCCTCTAGTCCTGTCCCCTCTCACTTGGGAGAAGAGCCCAGCTTCCTCCTTTCAGGTAGTTGTAGAGAGCAATGAGGTCTCCCCTCAGCCTCCTCTTCTCTAGGCTAAACACCCCCAGCTCTCTCAGCCGTTCCTCATAAGGCCTGTTCTCCAGTCCTTTCACTAGCTTTGTTGCTCTTCTCTGGACTCACTCCAGAGCCTCAACATCCTTCTTGTGGTGAGAGACCCAGAACTGCACACAGGATTCAAGGAGCGGTCTCACCAGTGCTGAGTGCAGAGGGAGAATAACCTCCCTGGACCTGCTGGTCACACCGTTTCTGATACAAGCCAAGATGCCATTGACCTTCTTGGCCACCTGGGCACACTGTTGGCTCATATTCAGTCTCTGTCAACTAACACCCCCAGGTCCCTCTCCTCCAGGCAGCTTTCTAGACAGATTTCTCTCAGTTTGTAGCACTGCATAGAGTTTCTTAACCAAAAATATAGTCTAGAAATTTGCATGATAGCTCCAGTACAGGTCCTATGATGCTTCCAAGTAGCACACATCATTTCAAGAAATACTCATTTATTACCCTCCTATTTTTAGATTTTATAGGTTTCAAACAGTGATGTGGAGCAATACATTTCCTATGGGAAGAGAGTTTTCAAAATCACGTGGTGTAAAACTAAAGCATAAGATATAAACCACTAAAGCTATAAAATATTGTACTGTGCCCTTAGAACACAGAGCAATGAAGAAGTAATTTACAATTAAACACCATATTTAGCATAATGTGTATTCAGAATAAAAACTCAATAATGCAACGCAATAACAACTCAATAATATAATATCCAATACATTCCTTGGTAATGAATGTTAATGATTAGACTGTTTATTAATGGCTAAAAATGAAACTGCTATAAACTTTTGCTGTGGTAGCCGGTAATGATGCATTGCTTGTATTACTTCCCATTAAAAAATTAATTGTTATTGTGCATTGAACCTGAAGTTCCCAGAGGTATAATTTTGTCCTTAAATGTATGACTATAAGTTTCTGGTTAAAAAAAAAAAAAAAAAAAAAAAACAAGCAAACACACAAATTAAAAAAAAATCAAACCCATTCCTGTTTTCTGAATCCAAATACTGCACTGCTTTGGTTTAGAAAACATTTCCAGAACCACCCATCACCCACATGAGAACAAATTCTTCAAAATAGCTGTCTGGTAGCTTCTAGTTTGCATCTGCACCCCCTTCTGAAACCCTCGCTGTGCCCAGATTGAAGATGAAATGTTCAAAAAGTCATTTTAAAAAGCATTTTAAAGTGCTTAAGTTCCAGTTCCAATTTTACATCCTCACCACCAGAACACTGAAAAAAATGATTTTATCAATGACTGACATCTGTCTAGTGGTATTATACACTATGCAGAGCCTTTGTTTCTGCAGCTAACTATATATTAGTATCTATTGTATTCAGTAATATTTATGAAGTCTGTGTTTTGATCTACGAGGAGCAACTGTTAAGCTTCACAGTCATTTTCCATCCCTGTTGCTTAAAGTGTACTTTTCATATCTAGTCTGTCTATATCATATCCCACCGCCTGCTGGTTTTCCTGCCCACACGCTTATGACTGTGAGCACATAGACACAGCACAACCCAAAGATTGCTAAAGAGCTGAGAGAAATCCTAAAAAGGATCCTACTGAGGGAAAAACTAGAACTGTGAGAAAGTTCACATAAGTCCACAAGATTTTTCCAACCATGGAATAAAAATTGATTGGGAGGTTATGGTTACACTCTGTTTAATATTCTAATCACTCACAAGAAAGACAGTCTTTTCTAGACTAGTTTTTGTACAATGAAGAATAAGGGATTTTTGGAGGTGCAAAGTGATAGAGTTGGGCTTTACTTATTTTTTCTAATGCTGATGTTTTCATCTTTGCTAAGTTATTAACTTCTTATGCTTTATACCCTTTAATTTCTCTTTTTTTCCCCTAAAAAAATGTAGTTGAATTGTAATCTTAAAGTCAACTCCTGAAAGGTGCAGTTGGAATTAAAAGCATGGTTGCAAAACTGAAGAAAATATTCTATGGCATGTTTAAGGGGTATACTACAGATTTCAAGTATATACTCTTGTGTCAATCTAGTAAATCATAGAACAACCAGGTTGGAAGAGACCCATCAGATCATCGAGTCCAACCATTCCTATCAAACACTATGGGAATGGGAATGTCATTAAATCCTTCTGTTTGAATCAACCAGGTTAATCAACACTTGCTATGCAGTACAATGAAGGGGGATGCAGAAGCCACCACTCTTCTCCAGAAACCACAAAATAAGGTTTAAATTTGGGATTTTCTGCAACTTTGGAGCATATACCTATTAAGGAAAAAAAAAGAGTTTGTATTTAGAGTTAGTCATTGTGTCCAAGGCAGACTGGCACTTTTCCTCCCATATCTTGTCTCTAACAAGTGAGAGACAAGCAATATGTTGTAAAAAGTAGTCTGTGTATTTTGTTCATTTCTTGTGTTATCCCTGCTTTGATTTTGTAACAAATCAGTCTGTGCTCTTCATGCGAGATATGTCAAAATTAGGTACAAGGCCGCAACACCATATTTTTTTAAGCTCCGGAGAATTAAAACTTTTCCTATTACATTTTTTTTTTGTGCAACAGTAAATTTATTTCTTCAGCAGCAACTGAAGGGGAACATGAAAGGAGCATTTTTGGTCTTTAGACTGATTTATTACATCAATAATAAAGTCCATAAACTAGAGTTAACAAAGGAAATATCTGTATTATCAAAACAACCTGTTTTCTACAGTGGATGTTACAACAAGTTGAAAATGTAGTAAATCCAAAACTGAATTCAGTACAGTAAATTAAAAGCTGCAGTTAAGTGCCCCTGTTTCCACACCGTGTTGCCTTTTGAAATCTTATGAAATTCATAAAGAACAAGAGGGATATAAAGAAATGCAGGCTACTAGATAGAATTTACCTATAGCTTATGTTGCTTTGCTCTATACAAAACTAAATTTGAAGATCTGACTATAAAAGACAAATGTGGTTAATTATTTCAATGACCAGAACTTCACAGCTTTGCTTTTAATTAAATCTTCATTCTACTACAATCCACTCCTCTGTTCTTTACTTTCAAAGGCAAGACAAAAGAGGTTTTAATAGAAGTCTTGATACTTCCCTGAGCCAGGTTAATCCTCTTGCATGATAGATGTCTTGAGGTGCCCAGTCTGGCCAGAACAATGGAATATCAAATATGGGTCATGGGCAATATCAAATTCTGGTCATGGCTGATACAACACATGAAGGGAAGAGCAAGCTTCCAAGGACTCTTATTTGTGTTTATGTGGTAGGCAGAGTGACCTCCCCACTCCTGCATCTGCTTTCACAGCTATGCTAACCCAGAAAGAGAAATTTGCTACTGGTTTCCTTTGTGTAAGGGAGAGAAATTTGCTACTGGTTTCCTTTGTGTAAGGGACTCTTTACAATACCTGGCAACTCTTCTGTTTTGCTGCGGTGTAACAATTTCTTGCCTCTTTGAATGGCCTCTTTGAATTTCTTTGCCTCTTATGAATGGCTCACAATGCAGATCAAAGCGAAAAACATCTACAATAGCTGCCTTAAAAAGACAGCTTTATGGATTTTAATGCAGGTGTCTCAAAGTTCAAAATCATGACCATGACTCACACTGTCAACACTTACCTACAAGACCATTTCCATTATTTTGCTCATGGGAACACGACTACCATGGGTGCAGTGGTTTTGTTTCTGTTGGAATTGATACCAACACTTTCTAGGTAGTTAGGAATACCGCATCAACCCTCTCCTTATGGAAACAAGGTGTTGAACTTTTCTTTACTAGAAGTATCCATACTGAAATACCCCATTTTATGAAAGTTTCTGTAATAGAAATCCTCATTTCCATGAGCCTATTCAATTTTTTCTTTTATAGCCTTACATTTAAATGAAGTCCTCAGATTACTCCACTGCAAGTCTCACATTTCTTACTTTATTCCTTGTCTCCCTTCTGACTGTTGCACAGAATTGAGTATTTGGAATTCAATCTTTAAATTTTTATTTCCACAAACTCCATTTTTTTTTTCTGAGCCTATGATTCCATTGCTTCCAACTCACTGCATGACTTCTACAGTTGGCAATATTTATGTTTTTCAAGAAGGTCATGGTTTCTATACAAACAACCAAGCACAGTTCCAATGGTAATGGTATTTTCCTTATGCCATTTCTCTCACTGAGGGTAAAAGTGAGCTTGTAAACCAGATGTTTTTGAAAAAAAAAAAAAAAAAAAAGAATTCCTAAGCTCATGACCTAGCAAAAGCTATTTCTTTTCTATCTTAGAACCCAGAGAAATATCCTGCATGATTTATAAGAGATACAGCACAACAAACAGAACACTATATAAGAAATCAGGCTATTATTAATTTAATATTGTTATTTATGAGTACCTACACAATGTTTTCAAGTGTTTCTCCATCTAGTCAAAACAATAGTTCTAATTACTTTAACTGCTCCATATTATTTTATATATTTTTTTTAAATTCAGGCATGCATTGCAAATCAATCTGGTTTTGTACTTCAAATGGACAGCAGGAAAACAGATAAATAGTCTTTTTTGGTGTGTTATGTATGCAAATATATTACTCTAACCAGTACACCCTACTGTTTACATACAATGCCTTATTCTTACAACTGAGAACACAGTCAAAATGCCTGAAAATGTTTATCTCATCTGCAAGTCAGATCAAAGCATCAGCCTACTTAGCTGAATGAAATAAATCCTATGTATTGTTTCTGTACTGTCCTGATCCATACTAAAGTATAACAGTTTTTCACATGAGAACAAATCTAAGAGCTAGAATAAAATCCACTACCTTTTAAAGGATTGCAGTAATCTCTTCCTCTGTGTACAAAGATCAAAAAAGAAAGGATTAGAATACTCTCAGTGCTCCCTTTCACACAGAGAGATGTTCAGAAACATCATTGCAAATGGCAGTGAGTCCAACACAACCCCTTAAGGCACTGTTCTGTGCTTGGCCAATTATTGTTTCCTTCATTATTTTCCAGCACAGAGCTGTGTCTTGCTCAGGCCACTTGTTGGATTTGATTGTATTCTTTTGGACATTTTAAAGAATAGAAGAGGTTTTCAGCAATAACACAAAACTTAACTGTCATTTTGAAGAGTTTATGATTTAAGATCTTAATTAGCTAAAACTAAATGCTCATAAATAACTTACAGTCCTTGTATTTTAAATCACTGAAAATCACCACATGAGAAATGAGTTTGTTTTGCTTCGAGAAACCACGGCATATGCACACATCCAAAGTACATTTCTAAGCAGTGATATTGCTGGTGGTGTCAGCAATCCCTGCATCCAGGAGAGTTCACAAATTTGCAGTAACAAAAGCAGTTTTGGGGTTTTTTTCTGACTTTCATCATCTACCTATAAAATGAATGTTTTGGGAATCTTTTTTTTATCAAAAGTGTACAAAGACATGCATAAGCAAAAAGGGAGCTGATCATGAAAGAAAAGTGTAGAAATAATAATGCTTAAAATTTAAAAGCAATAATAAATACCATTGATATCCGCTAGGAAAAACAATTCCACCCCTAGCAGCAGACTCAATCCACTAAAATAAGGAACCTGAGACTAAGAAGTTTCTGAAGAACAATAGAAGACCTCATGCGATAAGCACTTCTCACTTAATCAAAATTCTTCTGAGTCTTGTACAGTGTAGGAAATGCAGACAGTATTTGTTGATGTTGCCAGAGGACAATCAAAGGTTGTCATCTATTTCCCCTTCTATCCCCATTAAAGAAATTGCACCAGTACCCCAAGGTAAAATTTGTCTATCCTGATCTCTTCAGCCAATTGAAAAGCCTTCTGAAACCTGTCTGAGAGGATTAAAAAAAACTTTGTGTAGCTCAGATGATGTGTTCTTATACTCAGGAAGGTCCAATTCTTGCCTTCAACAACAAAACCACCAAGGAGAAACGGCCTCAAAGGGCAGTCTGGGACAGACTAGGACATAAGCTTGCCAAATTTCAGAAAATAATCAGAGATCCAGCTATCAAAAAGAGGCATTGCAGGAGATGAGTAAGGAAATTAAACTTTAGGCATCATTTCTAATTAGTGCTAAAAACATAACTCTATTCAAAAGAGTTTATTCTGTTAGACCTTCAGGACAGCTGTGCCCAGAGAAGGCAAGAGACATACGTTAATGTTTGTCTTAAAAAAGGTCAAGATACTGGGCTAGATGTCCTGAGCAGATTATATCCCCTGTTTCCTAGATTGTCTCATTTAATTGCAGAATATGTCTAGGACTGCACAGTTTAGCAAGTATTTCAGAATATCTGTCACTTCTCTGTTTTCAGAGGTTATACAAATGAGGCATGGAACAATTTCACAATAACTAACACCACAACAGACCTAGAGGCTTTAAATTCTATTTTCTACCCTTCAGAAAAGATGAGCTATTGCCTTACTTCTATGTATCCAAAGGACAGAATGATTAACTGAATCAAAACATGTTTCATCAGGTGAGTCTCGGCAGTTTTAACAACAAGAGTTATTTAGGAGCATCTGAAAGTAAGATCACAGCACAATAAAATTCAGTATTTTGTCAGCTGTGGTGCTTTGCTGAATGACTGACACATGAAGGGGCCAAAACACTGATTTTTACACAGCTGTATATTTATCTTCACCCCTTATTTCCTCTCTCTCGGGCTAGTGGCATTTCAGGTCTGAATGACAATCCTTCATAGTGTCTGTTTTTCTGTCTCATATGTTTTGAAAATTACGGTGATACAATGGGCAATACACAGCTTATAATAAGCATTCAAAGTTAACCTGTATGTAACTGTGAAATACATATAATAGTTTTATGCTTTCCTCTGGTTATGCTGCATTGCACACGACAGCTTTTGCAACAGTTTTCAAGAGTTTATAAAGCTGGAGTGCACAGTACAAAAAAAAATTGCATTCAAGGCATCAGTTTTCAAGAGTTTATAAATCTAGAGTGCACAGTACAAAACAAAAAAAAATTGCATTCGAGGCATCAGTTTTCATCACTACTGAGCCCCACTGAAAGCCCAGACAAATTGGTTTCACTAGTTCCGAAGCACAGCATCCTGCTAAATATAGCTTGGTGAGTTGACTTAGCTGTGAGGAGACACTGGAATTAAATTTACTCTACAATTTTACATTCCTCCTGAAACACGGGATGTCTGTGAATGGAGCTCAAAGATCCAATGAAATAAATCAGATAACCACCCTTTGAATGATGGCTCAAGGGAAAAGAGTATCAGTTCTTTACGTCATGCATTCACACACATCTGAATGTTAGAAGAGTGAAGAGGCCTGTCAAATGACTGGTATTGTTTCAGTGTTTGATTTAGACGACTTAGATTTACTATAAAACCGCAACATGTACCCACAGATTCAGTACCCACGTTCAGAACATTTTGTGCTGATTTGTATTTCAAAGGGATCAGCTAGAACACAGAACACCGCATATGAACAACACCACATATATTTCAATGGGGTTTAATTCATTGATTTAAAGTGATCTGAATTTTATTGGTAAGGAATAGGATGACAAGAGGCCAAGAAGAATATAATCACCCATGGAAGATTTAATGTGTATGAATTCCCTTTACCTTTTTCTAAAATCAGTCAGTCCTGCAATAATAAAAAAAGAAACTAATACTAGCTGTCCAAACAGCAATCAAGAGGTTTGCTGCCTGCTTAGGAAAGGTGTCAGGACGTATGTGACACCATACAAAGTGTTTACCTGTTCTGGTTCTACACAGTCCTTTGCCAGGGACAGGAGAAAGAGAAACGAGAGGCAGAGACTGTGAGTTGGAAACTAAAGTAGCTTTAATGGAAAAAATAATAATAAAAAGAAGAAGAACATAATAAGAAAATAATAAAAATATACAAATATATACAAAACCAAATTGTATTGCCCTGATTATCACACATAACCACCAATGCTGCAGGGGAAAATGTTCTAGACTGGCCTTAGCTGTACACAGGAGTTGGATTAAGGAACTGGATTCAGGAAAGCGCAGAGAGGGACCAAAACAGATGGATAGATGAGGTCCTGACTGGACACTGGCCACCAAAGAAGAGGACTTGATCCTTGTGATCTCTAAGCTTTATACTGAGTATGACGTATATGCCATGGAATACTCTGTTGGTCAGTTTTGGGTCACTTGCCCTTTCTGCTCCTCCCTGTAGGTGCAATCCTGTTCTGCTCTTTGCCTTACAGAGTTCCACAAGCTCTGGGATGGCCTTGGTGAGAAACAACCTTCTTGCATACCAACACCCCATTACTTTGGTGATAAACATCAGGCACTATCATTCAAAGAGACAGATACTGTCCAATAAACATCTTGACTTTTAGAAAATGCAGTTACTTAGAAGAGTCTTAGCTGAACAGTTAGAAAATTGGTTCTGCTTTAGCTCAAACCAGAACATCACCAAAATTAGAAGATACCCATTGAACCCAATCAAAATTAATAACAAAATAATCTGATCATGAACCTTCATTGACAAAATTATCCAAATTATCTAACATATTTTAGCATTTCCTAATACTGACAGATTAACTTCTGGCTTGAAAAATCCTTCTAAGTCTACATTTATGAAGCACTTACTGGCATTTTCCATATTTGCTTTACTAAATCTCTAGGGATGTTCCAGGAAGAACCCTAAAATCTTTGAAACAGTCTGAAAATAGCAGCTGAACATATTGTAAGATCTCAAGTGGCAGTAAAGAGTAAGCCATATCAGCAAAACATTTTTCACTTGCTCTTTAAACCTGATTTCTTCCAAGGATTGCTCTCAAATAGCAGCATTCACCCCAACTGCTTCAAGAAACGGCTTGTGAAAAAAACAGAATTTTAAGTGTCATATGAGAAATTGCAGTTCTGAAACACTAGAATGTAGATAAATACAAAGACATGAGTTGTGACTCTTACTGATTGTTAAGTCTACAAATAGAGTAAACAAGATCATATGGAAAAATTTGCCACAATAGCTGTTACTAAGTCTTCAGAAATCACAGCATCTTCTTGTACATTTTTACCAGGAGGAGCAATCATACCTCAGTCATTATCACTGGATCAAAGAGCAGGAATACCTGTAGTAGCTGAGGAGATGGAGTATCTTTTCATTCTCATCAAAACTAAGTGGGTTTTTTTAACAAAATTTGTATCAAGGTATATAAGAAACACTCATACCCACATCAGACCCAATCACTGTCTTGATGGAGAAGTTTGATTGAATTAGTACCTCTTCCAACTAGATTCTAGAATGACCTGGTGTGCTGGTAGAAGTCACCTGCTCAAGTCAGAAGGTTGTGACAACTCCTGGAAGAGACGGCTGAGATCAGAAAATGAAAAATAAACCAGAAACTTGCCGTGACCATCTGCAATGTTGGCTGTGATCCTGAAAATGTTTTCCTGTCCTAGATTCAAGGGTGGCTTTTAGACACTAGGATTGTGAATTTGTTTCTGACCCGAATCTCTGATGTTTCCCACTGCCATAACACAGGTATATCCTTTAATCAATTTTACTTTTGCTGCCATTCAGCTTGAGTCTCTCTTGACTCATGAATTATGAAATAGAGCAAGTGTGAGAAAGTTAGCTTCTTTGTACCACAGACACCACCAAAATAGTTTTTCTCATCTTCCTTGATTGTTTCTGATTTAAACAGGTACAATCATGGGTTCTCAGGTTCTGCTATCATAATCTAGGTATTAGTTCTTTTCTGTAATTTGAAAACCTTTCTTTCTTTGTTTTTCTGAGCATTACTGAAATAGTAACTGCAAAAATAAGTTAAGCACCTGCATGTACATAAATCTAAATTAGGCAGTTAAGGAAAATCCGTCCAAGAATATTATGGAGCAACACAAGCACTTATGTGCCACAGATACAACACTGCAAATCTTTTTTTTCTTTTTTTTTTTTGGATGGATATTTATGGACTGGAAGTAGGAACAAACTTTTCTACAGTTTTAACACATTCTCTGAACATCATAACACATTGCACTTTTCACTGATGTTCAGACCAAATTCATATATAACATTGATTGATATATAAACTGCTTTTATAGGAGAGGACTCTCCAGGCTTTCCTATCATGAAAAAGAAGGGGAGAGAAGGCTAGAAAGATACCATAAATTACAAGAGATAAAAGTACATCAATCAAAGCAGGCACTGGTACACTGATGACTGACAAATACAAGGCATGTATGCTACTACAATCTCAGCACCAGAAAGCTCTAAAATATAAAGTAGAAAGTTGCTATCTTATGGAATATGATAAAACTAGCACTGGCAAAACTTGGAAGTTGTAGAAATAATCAACGTGGAAAGGAATAGTGAAACCGTGTATTAGAGGAAATGCCACTATCTAAGATGGCAGGTGCAAGAAGAGATGGGATTGGTATTTGCTGATAAAGTAGAAAAAAATATATCAAATCCAGTATCAGCTGTCTTGTAGGAGTAACTCACTGTTATATCAATAGTTTTGTCAGAGGCATCAAGTGGAATCAGAGCACCAGTCTTCAAGGCACCAACATAATTACACACACTGAGAAACAGATGAGGAAGAACAGGAAAAGAATCATGGTTACAGGGAAGTGACATAGCAGAAAGTCACTTTACAATTATATTTGAAAACTTTTTCCTCCTGCTACATCATTTTCATTCCCCCCTAGATAGTTAGCCTGAACCCTTACACTCTCATCCTTCAGAAAAGTCCTCCAGTGAGCTGTACTCCACACCAGGAGAAAAGCTAACCGTTTAGAGTCGTGATTTCTGTTTGCAGAAAGATCATGTAATATCCAAATGATATTAATGTCATTTGATTGCATCATGAATACTGAAACACAAAGTTGCACAGGGAAACCGTATCACTAGCACAAAGAAGCTCTTGCTTAGACCATTTCAAGCTTCCTGCTCCATTACTCTAATACACGTGCACACATATCATTTCAGCCTTCGTGCCATGATTGTTCTTTAACAGCTTCACAAGTGTATGTTTGGTTGTACTTTATGAATTGAAACAAGAATTGGAAGCATTCCAAAATAGATGCTTTACCAAGTTATCTCAGGGAAGTGCATATGAGGCAATAAAGATAATTCAGTCTTGTAAGGATAGTTTTGAGTCAGGTAGTTAATTCACAATGTCTTGAAGCTCACCTAGGTCTACAACACAGGTATCAAGAGAGGACAACACTGCCTCACTGAAACCAAAAATACAAATGCCATCAACTTCAGCAGGATGCAGATTTTGTCAGTAGCTTCTGAGACATTTGCATTTATGATATCTAAGGAAAACACATTCTATACATGTAGTTTTAGATAGATAATTCTGATCTTGTTGCAAATGTGAAGTGTTTTTCTTGAACTACTACCTACTTCACTGCTAATGTCATACCTGTATAAATCTTCTTAGTCTATTCCAATTTAAGAACAAACAAGAACTTCCTCTTAGTAAGACACTGACTTCTGTTCCTTTCATATGAAGGATTGCTCAGTGTATAGTCATATCCACCATCAGTTTCATTGATTATAAATATTTTACAGAATGAAAGTCAGGTTTTCTGTTCTTTTTCAAGCATTCACTTATTACCTCATTGCAGTTAACCATCAATAAATTGCTTTGGCTTTATCTTCGCTTTTTGATTATGAACTCAAAACTTGTCCTGTGTGACTAAGTTGCTTTCTGTAATTAATTACTTATTGCTTCTTGTCAGATCAATGTCCCCTGTCCGGGAAGGACCACTTGTGTACTCCCGATGCTTTGCAGATGCTTCCCCTCCTCCATCTGCAGGAACATTCTGCTTATTTCAATGAATTTCAAAACCTGGTGGAAACAGCAATTCCATTTTCTGTCCTGGCAAAATTAGATTTCATGGTACAGTTGTCAAAGGAATAATGGGAACCCATTTGCCACATGCAAAGACCTGCAAAGACCTGCCGTTGTGGGAATTACCTGTGACTGTCACAGATGACAAGTGTTAATTAATGTTTTTTTTCTTTCTGAAGTAACTATCATAGTGAAAGAACCCCTCACCTGTCAGTTTTATGAGAAAACCCCTCTCAGTCCTGACCAGTCACTACGCAACTTCAGGTCCTTATTGGTCTGCAGGAGTTCTACTCTCAGCCTTAATGGCTACAACTTCAGAGAGAAATTAAAAAAAGAAATATATAGTAAAAAATCAATATAGTGTGCCTTGATAAGAGATGCTGACAGTGAAACAGATTGAAATGAGATGTACAATGGAATGTGTAACAGCTCAAAGGTCAAAGCATAATTCCATCACATTTTAAAGCACGTGCCAAACATTCTGCATTAAAGCACCAACTAAACACTTTTGCATACTCAATGTCTCCCAGTCAAGCCCTGAAAGGTGACTGATAGATGAAAGCAAGGTATTTACCTGCTTGTCATGGCAGCTTTCCTGTCAACCCACTGATCAATGCAGGGAGTCCCATTTCCCCTGTTGTTAATCTTGTCACAAGTCTTAGCATCGTTCAGGTTTGGCAGTACCTCCCCTGTTATAGCTTGTTAAGGACATCTAAGCTATGCTGAGATGCTGTATTAAGTAGATGTACCTATGTGGATTACATAGCCCTGAAGTAAGAAACAATCACTATTTTATGTAGGCTTTATCAGTAAATGTGGGGGTCACGTACATAATACTTAACAGTCATTTAACACACTAACTTAAGTTAACTTTTAACTTTAACACACAGCCATTTAGTCACTTAACAGCCATTTCCACATTACTAACTTACAGCTGGGTTTGTTCCCTCATCATGTTTTATATTGGTCCTAAAGCATCACTGGCACTCAGTAAATGAATAGAATTCCTGAAATAAGTTCAACTGAACTGATCTGGGGTCAGGAGGAGAAGAGAGTCCATACTGGCTTGTACAGGACCCTCTCACTGACTGGATAAAAACGCAAAAAGGAGCTGCAGAAGGGGAAGATAGTGAATGACTGTTATAACCAGTCATATTAAATATAAAAGGCAAAACTTTGGACACAAAATCAACAATAATGCTCCTATTAATTTCATAATGCAAAACTTCCACCTACAGATTCAAAGCCTTGAAAGTATTTCTGTGATTAAAGGCTTTATTTTCAAAGCTCCTGAGGAGTTTAAAGGTACCTGTTAGTTGTCTAGGGAGATTTCCAGTAGAGCATTTACATCTTTCAGATGTTAAATTCAACTTCTGTTATACTAAAAGTCCCAAGTTTTTGACTGTTTTGTGCAAAGCCCATTTGGTGCTTGCTAGTGCCACAGATACTTATGCATTGCATCTACTGGTTATAACAACTAATTGTGAATTATATCCAGCACTTCTAGCATCAGTTCAAAATATCTTCACTCCTTATCCAGTGAAATCAAGATCCACACGTTCATTTTCATTCCAAGAGGCATATCGTATCAGAGTGTGATCAAATGAACTTCCAGTAAAGTTAAGTTCAAGTGTAGTTCCACTTTGTCATACCATTCATTTATATATACTTTAATTTATTTGCTATTTTTGTCTTACTGTTCATTTATATATACCTTAATTTATTTGCTATTTATTTATAAAAATATCATACATGACACAGCCCACAAGCTCTAAATTCTAAGTTTAAAAATACTGAATGCTGGATTTTAACCCCTTTTAACTATAGAATCATAGAATAGTTAGGGTCGGAAGGGACCTTGTAGATCATCTAGTTCCAATCCCTTCTGCCACAGGCAGGGACACGTCCCACTACTACCCAAGGCCCCAAGCATCCTGGCCTTGAACACCTTCAGGGCAAATGAATGAGGCCTAGTTCCCTTCCCTGTTAAATGCTAACTTTGGGCACCTTTTGAAAGCAACTACAGATCACAGAATCATAGAATCCATAAAATAACCAGGTTGGAAGAAACCCACCAGATCAAGTCCAACCATTCCTATCAAACACTAAACCATGTCCCTCAGCACCTCGTCTACACGTGCCTTAAACACCTCCAGGGAAGGGGAATCCACCACCTCCCTGGGCAGCCTATTCCAATGCCCAATGACCCTTTCCGTGAAAAACTTCCTCCTAATCTCTAGCCTAAACCTCCCCTGGCGGAGCTTGAGGCCATTCCCTCTTGTCCTGTCCCCTGTCACTTGGGAGAAGAGCCCAGCTCCCTCCTCTCTACAACCTCCTTTCTGTTAGTTGTAGAGAGCAATAAGGTCTCCCCTCAGCCTCCTCTTCTCCAGGCTAAACCCTCCCAGCTCTCTCAGCCGTTCCTCATAAGGCCTGTTCTCCAGCCCCTTCACCAGCTTCGTTGCTCTTCTCCAGACTTGCTCCTGAGCCTCAACATCCTTCTTGTGGTGAGGGGCCCACAACTGAGCACGGGATTCGAGGAGCGGCCTCACCAGTGCTGAGTACAGAGGGAGAATAACCTCCATGGACCTACCGGTCACACCATTTCTGATACAAACCAGGATGCCATTGACCTTATTGGCCAATGATATTTAAAAAGGAAAAAAAAAAGTAGGAATAAAAACAACATTGGAGAACTAAGAGTGGACATACAATAGACTATTAAGAAAAAAATTTGAAAAAGGGACATTTATTTGAGAAAAAAACATAAGGGGAAGTTTGCAGCTTTAAAGTTAACTTTTTTAATGAACTTTCATGCAAACATAATTGTAGATTTTTGCTTATAATTTGTGAAAATAACTATTACTAGTATACACAACATTATGTACACCTACCAAGCACTGACTCGGCAACCTGTATGTGCAACAGTGTCACACTCCCTTACTCATTGAATGAATGCACCTTCAATCCCTGTATAATCAAAATTACAGGAGTATATAATTCAAAGATAGGGAGGATACATACTGTAAATCAAAAATCAGAGAGAAACTTTCAGTTGGCTTCGTCGAGTGGCCTCCACATCCTTTACAAGTTGAAGTTTGCAGCAGACAACACAACATGCCTGAACAAACTCAACAGAGAAGCCTTAAGCCCACTCAGGACAGGAAGCAACAAAGAAGACAAAAGGCTCTTTCTGTTAACAAGACACTGTTAAAAGATTTGTCATGGTAACAAAGAATATAAGCAAGAATGGACACTGCTTCAAAACTGCAGTCAAAATGAGCAATTCTCAAGCAAAATGAGATAAAGGCAGGCATATAAGTGAAGAAGACAAAACTGCAAAGAAAAAAAATAAAAAGATCAGCTCAGGAAACAATAGACAAAAAAAATAAGACCAGGTATAATAATTCTCTTAGGGAAAAGAATATAAAATCAGAACAAAAGGAAGTGCCCTACCAAACACAAACAAAAGATGATGGATTGAAGGAAAATAAAAAAGAATAAACCCTGAGTCCTAACACAGAAATATTAAACTGTTTGAAATAGCCACCCCAATCAAAATAATTCCAAAAGTTACTTTTAAAGACAATAAGTTACTTTGCAGAAATACTTACAAGAAAAACGTGTTCTTTTCTTACAAAAGTCATTAGCCAGTTCCTGTGTCCTTTCCCAAACTTTTCTAAGGGATTTGAATATCCAGCTGTATTTTCCAGACAGTATTATTTGGTCTGGGTTCCTATCAATATCATTAGTCACCATGCTTTTGTATTTTTCCCTGCAATGGCATTTTGTGAGTCAGCCAACACAGCAGTCCAGAGATAATTGACAGGCATCGCTCAGAAAGCACATTCCATACTCAGAAATAGAAAAGCAGACTATAGAGAAGAGTGCTTGGGCAGGCAGACATTATGTTCTACCCTTTGTAATGATATTAGAAGAAGATTGACTTAATATTTAAGAAGACATAATTTCTTTTTTATCTGAAAGGGATATGAAAGTTGCTGTCCCGATAAAAAAGTCCTAGGGTCTGAATCTAACAACTATCAAAATCAATAGGAAAAAATCAAGTAAGTAGTTTTTCTTATGTTGATTTCAGAGATCTGTGAGTCACTTTTGAACAGATGAATCATAAAGCACAAATAAGAAATGAGATTTCTTTGTTTTATTTATATTTTGCATGGATAGTTCTACAACCACTAAACAACAGGCTTAGCAACAACATAAAGTTAATCTTCCAAAATAACATATTTCTCCCTTATCCTAACCAGATACATCTAAAAAAATGGGTCATATAATGTTAGAGTTGACCAAAAGTACTTCGTGGTAATCCTCATTGGTAGAGCAAAATTCAGCTTTATTCAATGTTACATGTGAAACATTTTCACTGAAGAGTAGTGTACACACAGAGAGTTTTAAAGAAAATAACCTCAGGTAGCAGATCAGGAAAGTGCTGACCTGCT
Organism: Coccyzus lansbergi; assembly: GCA_033558105.1. Classification (NCBI taxonomy): domain Eukaryota; kingdom Metazoa; phylum Chordata; class Aves; order Cuculiformes; family Coccyzidae; genus Coccyzus; species Coccyzus lansbergi. The sequence continues at coordinate 2,096,430 of JAUMJK010000675.1, forward strand.
GGTTAAACTGGAATAAGACAGAAATTGCTCCAGTTCCTTTATTCCATGGCTGCTATATACCTACATGCACATCCTCACACAGAGCCATGTGTGACAAACAGCTGCTTCAAAGCCTATCAGAGGGTCTTGCCTTTTGCACCTCTCTGGAGATGGCCTGGCCACTCACGTTTCTTACACCTCTTCTGCACGCAAATACCGAGAACATATATTCTTATCTAGTATAACAAGAAATTGTAATATCTAACACTTCAAGCATTTGCATGAGTTGAATTGACAGCTTGGAAACAAAACCAAAAAAAAGGTAAAATTTTAAGAACAGGTGATAAGCTTTCTTGAATACCTCTATAGATTTGCACAGCAGGAATCTAGTTCCTCCAATACTTTGTCAGAAAAGAGTACTTTTTTCCTACTAGAATAAAAAGATGATTTTCCTAAAGTATCTTAGAGTAAAGAAAGCATTCTAGCATATATTTTCTGTGGATTTCCTACTGGGCCAAGGGATATTTTAGATTACTAAAAGCAATGTATATTGTAATAAAACAGACATTCCATCCTTTATAAACAACAGAAGAGAAAGTGCCCGTGGTGGGCATGCTCTGAACAACTGATGACAAACTCAGCTTCTGTCTCCAGACAGACTATTCCCTCCCAGGAAAGTCAGAATGGACTTCCCTTGATTATATTTTGGGTGCCACATTCCTTTTATAAGTCTAGCACTTTCGTTTCTTTGAGGTTCTCTGTTCTAAACAGTTGGACGATCCTGGTTTAAAGCTTTAGTTTCAGCTGCACAGCCTTTCATCCTTGGATGTGGGAGGACAGAGGTTCTTCAGTCCCTCTGTGAATCTCTCCAACATCTGCTCTACAGCTTGAGCCCCTTCAGGTCTTTTTCTCATCTCTTTCTGGATGGCAAATGAACCATCTCCTCCCAAACAGATGAATGCAAGAAACAGGGCTGTTTACTTTTTTCAGCCACTTATTTTTTTGCAAAAGCAACAACCAAAATACTTTACATTTACCAAAAAAAAAAAAAAAAAACCACAGACTTGCAGATATGTCCTATACTTATATACATTCTATCATATGTAAAAAAATCCAAGTACTAAAAAAACATTCTTTTGCAGAGCAGGCAAGTAAGTTAAAATTTTTCCCAATTCTGAAGAGAAAGCCCTGAGACTAGAATTGTGTGAATAATTGATTGTTTCAGTTCACTGCTTATTGTGAATTTTAGCAGGTGTTTCTGTAAACATTGCTTCCTCTCCAGTTTTTCCTGCTCCTGCTTTTATAAACACTGGTGAAAATGAGAGCACGGCATTGCCTCAAGTTACTGCAAAGGATGCACAACCCCAGAAGCTGCTGTCAACATCTTCTCAGTCTAATTTCTAAGCTTTGATGACCATTAATGTCCGCTTTTCAATTTTTACTCTCTTACTTGATCCTTGGTTTATAACACAAAAGTACAGCTGGTAAGCTAGGATTTTGGGTTGAGCTGGTTGTAAGGATTTGGGTTTTTTTCACTAAATGGATATTATTTCATGCTGCTCATAGGACACAGGTTCTGCTTACATTTAGCAAGAGTATCCATTCAAAATTCAGAAATCATTAATTACACACACAATTCTCCAGTTCCACTTTACAAAACAGCAAATTTGTCCTCTGCAAGGTCACTTTCCCTTGAACAAATGCTCCATCCATCCTGAGGGGGGTTAATTTTAACTACCAGATTTAAGAAATTATATATTAAATGTTCTTAATGACTAGTCCACGAAACATGTACAGAAAACTCATCATCCCTTCTTAGATTATTGATTGAGCAGGTCCTGTTGGCAGCAGATGCAGTACTCCCTGAATGCATACATTCTAGGAGGATTATGACTGTTCTGTGTTGGAAAATATATAAATTAACAAAAGACCAACGCTTCTGAAAGTTGCTCTAGGTCAAAAAAGAAATGTACACTTATCAGAACTAACATCAAGAAAAGTATAGGGAGGAGCTGAGTTATCTTTACAGGATAACAGCAATGGAAAAACATTATCTACGGGATTTCAAAACGTGCATCAGGCATTCTTCATGCACTGAAAAAAGCCTCAGGCTCTCCTAAATATACTGGGTTCATTCTGTCTCACATTGATACCAGAGTGAGAGCTAAAATAAGCCACTTTTTTCAGGTTCTTTTTGGTTCTTATTTGTTTGTTTGTTTAAATCAGTCATTCAGGATCTTTCTCAGTTATGGTGATGACAATAAATGTACATGATGTTTCCATGTTGGCTGCATTTAGAACCATGATGTGCACATCTTTAACCTTATTACTCAGGGGTAGGTGGTACCATATAAAAGACACAAGAAGAATAGCCCCTAGTGCAGAAAAATCTCTCTACGTCACCTTACATTGAGAAGACTTGATAAATCCGTATTAATGGTTATCGATGTGATAAACTCAATTTTCTCTTCACCTACTTTTCTATTACTCTTCCCTCCCTCAGCCTTCCACTTCCTTCTAGGCTATCTATTTTTCCATTATTCTTCCCGGAACATCTGTAAAATTCATCCTAACCACTTTTTTCTCTCCAGTTATTACATGTGAGGCACCCTACTTCAGGCAAGTGTAAAACCCCTCCCATCTTAGTGACAATTTTGTTGACAGTGTTCAATACTATATTCTTGCATTGCCCCAAATTACAGCTTCCACCTGCAGCAATAAGTATCTTCATTCCCAACTTCTTTTAAAGGTTGCTTAAAACAAATAAATGAAAAGCCTGCTGGTTGACCTATTTGGCTGCTGTTCAGTTGTAACTCAGCTCCACCTCCAACAAGCCATTAAGCTACAGGGCATCATTTCCTGTTAATTAATAGGCTCAATTACAGCATTTTTTGTCTGACCTTCCTTCCACTGTGTTACAACCAAGCAAAACACACTGATAGACCCAAACACAAACTCTTGGCCAAATCATGACCAGCTTAGTTTACTTTATAACCTCTTCTTGCTTATGGAGATCTCTTTCTCAACGTGTGATTTCCTTCCATATGGTTTGCAAAAATAACCTCGGGGGAGTAGTGTATGCTAACCTCCTTGGTCAACACATTTGTTACTTCCATCATGGTGGCCCTAAACCCTGATCCATCATGAGATTAGACAAGCAAGGAAACAACCAGCCAAAAACCAAATCTGGAAATAGAAACAACAGTGGAAAAACTCTACAAGACAGTTATTTAAAATATATTTAAGACCTACTTTAATCTTGTTTCTTAATTCTGATGTCCATAGGAGCTAAGTTGTTACCTATATAAAAAATTAATTTTCTATCAATAGTGCTGAGAACTTTTGCAAATACAAGTCTCCTTGGGTAGAGCTTCTGCTTTGTAAGTATTACTGAGTGCTCTGGTCTTTGTGGGAGTAGACTTGATTTACCTGCCTTCCCTATACTTTCCTACCTCCATCTTCAACCAAAAGACTGAGAGCTGTTGAGGCAAGTCTAAGAATAGACTGCACTTAAATCTTGACAATGCTCATTCACACACAGCCCATCAGGACAAAGAATAGTTTGCCACATGCCACAAACCATACCCTCAAGTATTAATTCTGTTGAGGAAATAACTCATCAGTGAATAAGTGTATCGAAAGGCGCTTAACCTTTACCATAGAAACAGGTGAAGAGATTATCACCAAAGAAACTGTCTCGTTGGAGAGGCCACAGAAAGCTGGCAGGATCAGAAGTGTGATTTGAAGACTGAAGGTGAGCAAATGTGAGAAAATCACCATGTTCAGGAAGAGTCACATACAGTAATGAAAGGATGACAAGTCCCCAAGCAGCTCTTCTCTGAAGCATTCCCAGATGTTCAGACCACATACAGTACTTTTGTCCTGAATGTCACTAGCAAAATATATATAAATCAATTTTATTTACCCCTATGGTTTCGTTTTCATTATTAGTCTGTGTCTTTAAAGAGGTGAACTCAAACTACTATGAATGCACCGACCAGGCTGAAGCCCCACACGTGGGGTAGCATTTAAAAAACACATCAGCAAGGTTGAAATTACATCATACTAATGTGACTGTGCTGAGTCTCCAAGAGGGAGAAGCAATTGGTCCAAAGCCTGGAGAGAAGGCACGCTCCATGATGTGGTGCTCTGGCACTCTGCAAGCATCAGTTGGTGGGCATTAGTTATTGGGGTGGTTTTCTCTGCTACAGAGAAAGATCACAGCCTCTCTAACATAAGAGTGTTGGAGATTATATTTCCAATAAACGCGCTTTCAACTGGAAGTCAGGTATTTTAAGGAAAACACCACTTTGTTGCTCTATTTGGTGAGAAAAAGCACCAGCAGAATGGGACAGAGTGCCACCCTGTGGTCTGGGCATGACGGGAGCTGAAAAACAAAACAAAAAAAAAAAAGAGAAAAATTCCTAGACAAAAATCAAACCAGAAAAGCAGGTGCCTTTGGGAAGCTTTGTTTTCCCTAAGCACTGAGTTTGCTGGTTACACAGACCATAACTGGGGCAGGGAGTGTGAGAGGCAATATCTTTAAGACCTTTTCTCTTATGGGCTCATTCCCAGTTTGACAAACCCAAGCTTAAGGTATATCTCCTTGTTACAGCTAAGTAATTGTAATGTCCACATGCTCACTCTGTTGAAAAAATGAAGTAAGAAAGAGTATGAAAAGCATTAGCCCATCTGCTGCTTTTTTCAGAAGCCAACCCCATCTATAGTTTTGTTCACCTATTATGCAGCTTCGATCTGGTTTTAATCAAGTAACTTCTGTGTCTTCTCTTAGTGCACATTTTCAAATAATTTCTCCCCCATCCCTTTTCTTTTAACTGTATAATCTAACTCAAAAACTTCAAACATCAGAAGCAAACACAGTTGATCACTCTGCTCAGTTTCATAGCAGAAACAAAGTGTTGGGTCAAGGGTATGTCTGCATTAATGGATGGCACAGACTTTAATCCCAAATGACAAATGTATCTGAAATGCTATTCCAATGCATTTGCAAGGATTTCAGTGAAAGCATTTCTCTTAAACATGACAGAAGGAAATGCACATGCACAGACACACATTTGCACAACATGCACAGTCTCTCTGGCAAGTAATGTTAATCAACTACATATTTACACAGGTGAATATGGATCAGGGAACATTAAATGCTACATTTGCAACTCATAGCACATATGTGACTGCAAAAATGAGAACTGCTAATTTTATTTACACTTCATTCTCTGAATCAAAAACTGTGTGATCAGAAACGATGACATTTTGGCGCTGGGAACAGTCTTATCCCCAGCAGCATAATCTTACGGTTATTACCCTTAGTTTTTTTATTTTCTCCTGGCATCACATGAGTTTCACAGGCAGAAAAATTATCACAGAGATCCATACTGTGTTCAACAAAACCTCACGTACTTTCAACTGTCTGTCACACTAAGGCATTATTCAGTGTTTTGATGGGTAGCAATCGCGTGTGCTATTACCAAACCCATAACAAAGTTGCCTTTTCTCCAGCTGGAGCTGCTGGGTGCTGTCATCAATTCGAATAAATGATTCTAATGTATACAAGAGCTGGTTAAGTCGATTGGAAGAAAAGAGCCTTGCTGAAATAATACAATCTGCATAAAACACCTTCACTGAAACAGCAATATCCTCACTTGAATGTAATTATGACATCCTTGGCAATTCCTTCATTGATTTGAAGAAGGGCATCGTACGTTTGGGGTTCTCGATCAATTGTTCTCCTTTCGCTACATTTAACTGCTGCAGAATGCAGAAGTATTTTGTACAGCTATTTCCTTGTTCATAGAGAAACGTTACTTGAAGAACACCTCAGACTCCTATTTATTTCAAGTCATTAGAGCAAAATCTTTTGAATGGACAGTATGATTTATAAAGTGAGAGAGATACTTTTATGAAGTATCTTATGAATTCTAAACCTTCAATATTTGTTATAGCTCTTTATTCACTTGATCTATGAAAAGAAAAAAAAAGCTTAACCACTGAATAAAGAGGCAAATGATTCTCAGATTTCAAACAATAAGCACACATAATTAAAAAATCATTTATTTCGGTGCCTCTCATGCCGCTTAGTCATGAATGCATACAATTGTCTAGCCAGTCCTTTCAGCCCACACACATCCATTCTGTGTATTTGAGGCATAAATTGAGTGCAAGCTGCTCTGACAGAGAGATGAGAGGAATACACACAGTGTAAAGTGGAGCTAAACCAGCAGATTTCCTCAAATGTATGTACAGTTCGGATTTGGCTACCTCAATGCTCTTGGAGACAGCAAGAGCTTTACCCATTTGGGTAAATAAATTATAAACTGAATAGCACTAACACTTGTCTTTCAGCTCAAAGCTTGAGGAATGCAGCTCCCTGCTCCACCACCCTCACAAGATAACTATTCCGTCCCTCCAGCCTGGAGCTAGAGCTCCTGGAGAGATAGTACAACCTGTTCAATCCTCAGCTAATCTGGCCGCCTAAAGGTAGCCCTGCTGGTAAAACAGGTAATCCCACGACACGCATGATTTTCAAATAGCCCAAGGACATCCTATTCTAGAGCCTCAAAGCACAGGGAGAAACATCACACAAGCAAAGAATAATGGTTCTTAACACTTCTTACTGTAAAACAGGATGGAAAGGAATATTAAACAAAAAATGTGCAACCTCATAAATACAAGAACTGCATTCAGTACATTGCAGCTGGTGTTTTCAAATGGTAACCATCTCCAAAAAGCTAAACCATGGCCTTTTGCTTCTCTGGGAAAGGTAGCACAATTGCACAGTATGCTTTGTACTCAAAGTCACATGTTTATTCTGGCTCTTTACAGACTCAGACATTCCAACCACATCCATATTTCTCTAGAGATCTGCGACAACTTGTAAAGTTGTCATAGATAGATGCTATTCATTCTCAGTCTTCAAGCTCCTGGACAGGTAATAGCACTGTTGCTGCGTGAGTCTAATAGCTCTGAATCCAACTGGTTCTTTTCTGTTTACTTTTTGTTCTTCGCCATTCATCCTGTTTCCTATTTCTCCCCTTCCATTTACTGGGTAACTCTTACTCATCCTTTTTCACCCATCCACAGTCATGACTTTTTCCAGTGTTTTCTATCTAAGCTATTTTAATCTAATCTTTCATGGGACTGCTGGCTCAGAATGATAGCTCTGCTTTCAGATATCATTTATCACGTTACTATAAGGCAGGTATTACTTGATTACTTGTAAGGATTCAAATTTTCTCTTATAAAAATCTGTTATGAACCTCTCTCTGACTCTCCAGTATTGTGCAAGGGGAAGTAATTATAAAAAGTACTCCCTTTCTTTAATATCAATTATTTGTCACCTACTGAGCATTTTTTTTCTAGGTGTAATAGTATTGTAACTCATTAGTTCCATATTAAGTACAGCAACTTTGCTGTAAACTAGCCAAACATTTCTAATATTAACCATACAGTTCAGATAATATTATTAAAAAATTGTACATACAGCCATTTCTGGTTTTTTCTGCAATGATCATTAATTAACGTTAAGGTTTCAGTTCCAATGTTTTGCTCCCAATTATACTTTAATATCCCTCATGACTGTTTTGTAACAGTTTTCTTTCTTAAATTTCATAATCTAGTTTGACATTAAATCATTATTGACTGGAAGGAAGGAGAACAGAGATGAGTGCCTGGGAGCACGTTCACCTCTCAGCAGACTGAAGCAGTAAGTCTTTCAGATGCTGGCTTCATAACATAATACTTTAAAAAACCCTATAGATTATCAAGAGAAAAATGCATTCTTAAAGATTTTTTTTCTCATGATCCAATTCAAACAAAGCTTAAACCAGGTATTCCCCTTTGTCCTCACTAATAACTTGTCAGGAATTGCAGATCTTCTTACTTTACTGAAATGATGTGAGGTTTCCTACCAAAGATGAGAACACTGTCTGAAGCTGTTTAACATTGTGATGGAGTTCAGGATGCAAGCAGGACTCTGTGGAAATGGTAACCTTTGTCCTAGTCAACAAAAAACTGCTTTTACTTCTTTATAAAACCCTGTATGGCCATAAGTATCATATAAGCAAGGAAAAAAACCTCTGCAAAATCCTTGATAACCCTTTCTGCATTTTTTTAAATGTTGTGATTAAATTCCCTGAAATTATATTAAACCTCACAAACACTCCCACAAAATTAAAACCTTCAACAGCAAGCCACCACAGACTAAAACTCAGAGTGGTATTTGATGTATTTAGAGCACTGTGGATTCATTTTAAAAGATGAAATTCTTTAGCACATTTTGCATATGAAGCAAAACATAAAAAACAGTGAAATACGTACAACTGATAAGTGTTAATCTTATCCTTCAGCCTCAGTATCATTGGAAGTTTTTCCCCTCCTGCCTCAACACCACATGTTCAGAATAGTTCCAATTTTTCCATCTTTTATTTGCATAGGTAGGGACAGTTTATTCAAGCCAATTATCTCAGCATGATTCATCATCATGATGCTCTAAAATAAAAGCAATCATGCTAGATTGGTCGCAATTAAAAAGGTATTTTTACATTTGGAGGAAAAGTACCTGTTTAACTGGCAACTTTTTCCTAATAAAATCAGGATACCTGTTGAACTGGTATGTCACACTTCTTCCTGCCTCTGAAGCTGAAATGTGTGGCCCCTTGCTCCATATTTTCCCTTGATTAAATATCTGTAAAGGTGAAGTAAAAAGTTCCGTTTATCCACTAAGCAAGTACAAATTATTACTGACCTATTTTAATTAATAAAGGTGCCCATATTTACACAGCACTACCAATGAAGAAACCAAAGGAATCAGTATTCTGGAACCAATAATCCACTCCAGAGAAGAAAGAGAGAATGGTTTTCATCTGACAAGATTTTTCCCGGAACTTCTGTTCTAGCTGCTAATTAAATATCGCCTAACTGATGCACTCAACCTATGGCAGATTGCAAGAAGCATATTTGTAGGTAGGGATCTAGCTCAGCGTTGAAACTTACTTTTATATTTAAGCATAAGACCACTGATCTTCCCTCCTCTTCATCTGAAACAGCAGCACAACCATCTGGTCCTCAGTCTGTGCTCTTGTAACCACAGCTTCTCACCTACTCACTTCTGTTGAACAGGATGTGTTGAGATCCTGCAGAAATAAATTAAAGGCTGTATTAATTTATATGAACCTCTGGAAATAATGATAAAGACTAAGTAATTACAGAAATTAGGAATGAGCACTTTTAAAGTTTATGGTCATCACAATATACTTTGTCTTTATTCTTAGTGATGGGAGAACAACATATTAAAACATAGAATCATTTAGGTTGGAATAGACCCAAGAGACCCAATAAGATAATTGAGTCTAACCATAAACTATATTCTATTCTATGTAGAATAGAATTTTTCATTTGGAAGGGACCTACTGGTCCAACTGCCTGACCAGCTAAGGTCTGACCAGAAGATAAAACCTTCAAATGGGAATTGAACTTCTGGTTACAAATAAATGAGGCTGTTCCCAAACGGAACTGCAGCTGCATCATCTTTAAATACCTGCAGTGTTCAGATAGATGTTTTTTAAGTTCCATACCATCTTTGATCTTTGCAGAATATGAAACTTCTTATTGTTTCCATAGATGATTCTTCCTTCTGTTCTTTTCCTCTTTAAAATTCTTGCTTTCTAGCAGAGCTGAATTAACTTTTAAAACATGGCAAAAGCCCAAAATTTGCAAACTGCTGTATCCACACAGAGGAAGATACTATACTGGCTCTTGAAAGCAGACGGTTGCAGCTCCAGTGCTGTCCTGACACAGCAGAGCAGAATGCTGCACCAGCGAGATTCCCTGATGCACAAAGCCATCCATCCAAACTGCCACTGCTGCATCAAAGCATTTTCCCTTCTAAACAGCAAAGTATTTCAGTGATAAATAAAGTAAAAATACCCACTTCTGTCATTCTTCCTGGCATTTGTACCAATGGGATCCAGTTTTTAGATTTCCCTGTTCTTATTTGACTATGCAGAAAGTGGATCCAGGATATTTCCACATGGCAGCTTACGCTCTTTTCCTGTGTGAATCTAATAGCTGGGAGCACCAAAAGGACCAGAGCAGAATCTCTGAGTGAGACCACCTTGGGTCTGGAAGACATATAGCCACGTGGAAGCAATCAGCACACTCAATCCCTACCTCTGCAGGCTTCTTTATTCTACCACAGCATCTTGTTACCATTTGGGTTCCTGGTTCCACGTGGTAAATCCCTGCTATCAGATTGTGGATGTCATCAGCTATGACCAATTTCACTGTGATCAGCCTACATGCATTCAGGGATCCAGAGGAATACCAACAGTGTTGCCTCATTTCTAATCAGTATCCTTCTCCAATACAAGGGAAAAAAAGCAGCCAAATATATTATTTCAACTTACGGATTCATAATTTTTTTCCTCCTTGAGACTGTACTAAGATTTTATATTAAAATCAATTTTAATGTCCCTATTTGCTATTTATATTATTTGTACAGTCTCCCATTCAAAGATAGTCTAAAGAGAAACAGATCCAATAAAATCAATGCCATTGGCATGTTTTTTAAACAGAAGCTGAGGCAGAACTCTCTAGATAGACAGAAGTCATTGTTTTTTTTTTTTCCTCACTTAACAGTATTGGGGAGGAAAAGCACAGGAAAAGTCTCAAGAAGTTTCAGTTTTTTACTCTTGGGACAAGGTCAAACTCACAGTTCTCTTCTGGTAATGCTAGCTCCAGGTAGATTGAACTTGGGCTTGCTTCCTTCTCTGAAAAAGAACATGACATGCCTCCTGAGATGGAGACCTTTTTTCCCCCTAAATAGCTGCAAATAAATACTTCTAGAAGTCCAGCTGTATGTCAACAGGTTGGGTGAGCACACGACTGCCCTCAGCTTCACCAGAGCATTCGTGCAGGATCACAACGAGGACAAGCATGAGGAAGCTTAATGCCTTCATTGAGCTCTTTGGATTCCTCTCTTGTCTCCCCCAGGCTGAGCAAGAAAAGAAATAGCTTAAGAATTAATGTCTTGATTCACCTCTCCACACCTCTGCCTTGTTTGTTCTTTGGAGTTGGAGAGAAAACGAAGGTATTTCAGTATTTACTGCAACTCTAGATTTTTTTGTAGTAGTCAAAGTCAGGTGCACTGCTTTAAAGTCTACCAGCTTTCATTATCTAACAGTAAAGTTAATAGCAGGGACGTTGCAGTGTGTCAGATTTGCATGGAAGCATATGGACACACTTGGGTTTCCAAAATTAATCCTCTGCCACAGTAAAGGCTGAGCTTGTCAAATGAATTATTGTGGCAGTAACTGCAAATTAACACAAATTACACACAGTTATCGGAAGAAAACTTGCTATATTTTTTTCTCAGGTCTTCTAGAACAGGAGCAGGAAAAGCTTCAGAAATTGTACCTCCCAAGAAGGAAATAGCAGCACATGCTCTCACACAGCTTTGCAAGCACTGAGTTAAAACTACAGCTGAAAGAGAAATACTTGCTTCCAGGCTAACATTATTGAGCAGTATTATACAGAAAGACTGATACACGCTTGCTGTGGGTATCATGCTGTGCCAAGTTAAGTTACAACTCCTGCCTCTCCCTGCAATAGAATGACAGTTGTTGAAGAGTAATTCCAGTCCATCCCCACTCTTACATTATCCCTGCTTGCACCTTTCCACAGGGATATGAGAGAAAGCAGAGGATTCCAAGGCAAGTTCCTCAAGAAGAGAGATATTTCCTGAAATCCACCTGGAAATGAGTGTCTGAAACTGCAAATCATGCAGAAGATTACTTTCTTCAGTTTTGATGGTATCACTGACTTTGTGAAATTCACCGTTTCTGACTGACGTTTCAAAAATAAGCAATGGAACTTTAGTAGTAGTTTAAAGACATTATGTTACTATTGTTATTCGCATTAATACTCGTAGGTGCCTGGATCTCCTGACAAGAGCTGTCTGTTTCCCAGACTATTAATCATTACAAAATCAGCTTTACAAACAGTAAGTGCTTACTAGCAACTCCCCTATATGAATTAAAATATAAATTAGTTTGCCTGACCTACCTACATCACCCAGAGCAATTGGAGGACTTAAGGGCACTTTTTACATTAAGGAATCCCTCCCAGTTTTGTTAAAACAATTTTGTCTATATGAACTTCTCAGAACTACCTTTGGAGTCTCAGGAGAGAGTTTTCTGTTCCAGCCTGAGAAATATTCTCCAAACTTTCATTTATTTCTTCCAACGAAGGCTCACGTCTTTCCCACATCACATCATACACAATTTGCTGCCTGTTCCACTGGTCATTTCCCTCCGCCCCTAGTTCCACTGGCACAAAATCTGTCACCTTGTGAAGAAGTTGGAAGGTTACAGACCTATTCGGGGGGGCAGCAGCTAGCCTTTTCATTTGCAGAGATTCCCTCCTCTGGGGCATCTTTTCAGAGTCCGCAGATCTTGATGCCTGAGTGTGATTTGATTGATGTAGACATCTAAGCCCTGGTGTTATAGTAATTGCCATTTCTGTCACTGTATCTGCAGGGTTTCCTCTTCATTATCTCAGAGCACTCTGGATGTCTGAAACTGTAGGGCAGTAAAAAAAATACAAAGCAAAACAGAAAAAAAATCTCTTTTTCTTCAGGCATGAAGTTTTCTTCTTTTTGTTTTGTTGAAAATAGTTCAAGATTATGCTGCAATCTTCAAGATTAACAGAAAAACCTTAAGAATAAGTTTCTCTTATCTTTTTCAGATTGGCCTCAGCTTCCTTGGAAGAAGGAACTATGTCCAGAAAAGCAAGCAGCAGCCCCAGAAGCTCAGACTTGTCCAGCTCTAATGCTTTGCTGGACTTTTCCCAACTACATTTTCTTGATACTACAGATAATCAAGAATCATTAGAAATTAGCACATACAATGTTTACCGAAAGACTGAATGCAAGCAGCATCTCCTCTGCAGCCAAGTCCAATAGTATCAGCTCTTTCATTAAAAAAAGAGCATATTTAACTCCTGCTTTCAGCTTTATCATCCTTTTTCTTCAGAGTCTTTCTTAAAAAATCCTCACTCTCAGGTGCTTAGTTTTCACAGTAAGTTATTGCTTCTACCTTAAACTTATTACTTAACTTACTTAAAACCTGAAGTTATTGCTTTTTCTTAATAGAATTAAAAAGAAAAGAAACACAATGTAGATTAATAGTTACATTTTTTCTCTGATATGTCCTAATGACACAAAACAACATGCAAACACAAAAACAAATTCCAATAATCATTGAGCAAGAAAAAGTATCTCATCATATTTTTTTAAATGGAAATATTTTCACTGATAAAAAAGACTAAATTGCAAGCAATTACCTCAGCAGTTGAAACTACATATATTGCACCTATTTCTGCTACAAAGAAAACATTTCCTGTATGTGTTTCCATCTAGATCTAGACCTCACTCAAAACTTGATTCAAAAACTATTTATATTTCAAGCACCAAAACTGAGAATTATTTTTTTCTTCCTGTTTCTTCACCCACTCTTTCCATGAATCATAGAACCATAGAAGAACCAGGTTGGAAGAGACCCATCGGATCTATGACTATGAAGTTATTTAATCTTATTTTATCTGTTATATTAAATGGTTAGTACAATTCCCCTTGACCAGAGAACCATTTTTAGAAAAACATCCCCTGTCTGTATACTCTCTCCATGCCAACTTGTCTCCTTTTTTTCTGGTAACACACCTGAGTCTTTAAAATTCACTTCCCAATTGCTTTAATTTCTTGGTTTTGCTTGTACTGTGATTTTCAGAGGAAAGGAATACAGAGGTTCATCTTTTTAAATCCATCCACGAGACACAAGGTGGAGGGCATACTCTTACAGGTACAGGTGTAAAGAGGTTTTTTTCGTGCCATTGTATTTCCAGTCACTATTAGACATGAGTACCTTTAATATGGTTTCAGAAATCACTTCCTTGGTGATTTTAGCCACTTTTCCAGAGGCTGCAAATATGATCCCCACAACCAAACAGCCTGTAAGTGCCTGGTGGACTGGTGATATCAGAGAGTACATCCCTGCTTGTAGAGTGGGGTTGTGGACCCACTGTTCACATTTTTGTTTAATCTTCTTTTTATCACACTAGAGGAATAAGCCTGCAACAGAAAACTTTGAAGCTGACATTGAACAAAGGTGTGGTTTTAAACATTACCATTATGATTTTATCACCTTTCTAACTCTGTGGGTTTTAATTGCAGAGTTTGGTGAAAGGTAGGCTATGCACCATGGCCTGGTAGACCAAAATCTCTGCTACAATAATGACAAATCACAGCAATTAGCATGGATACCAGCAATGATTCACAACACAACTGCATCAGGCCATGAATTTGCTTCAGGCACTACCTGACCTCTGTCTATCTAGTTTCTCTTTCAGGAGAACTACATTTAAAAATCAACATAATTTCCAGGACGACGTGAGGATCTCATTTGAAATAATTCATTCAGTTTCCCCTTCCGTGTTTCTAATATTGTTTCTGAAGTATCATGACAATTTAAAATAATTATATTTTAATTAGCACTGATTTTCAGGGGAAGTTGTGAGCAGTCACTTAACAACTTCCACATTAGTACCCAAATAAGTTCCCTGTGATTATCTGGAGATAATCAAAAGCAGAAATAATGAGGTATTGGCATATTCTTTGTTTAGCCCTTTTTATAAAGATCTCTAACAGACTCTATGAGCAGCACATATGTATCAGAACCAGAGAAATAAGCAAAATTATCACAGACAATATAAAACCCAAACACGCAATCTAGAACTCAATTGTCTAAAACATCTGCTTTGTTTGTACTAAGCAATTACAACACTTTAAAGGATGACAATATAAAATCAAGATAATATTTTTTTGTAAACACACACCTAAAGCTTGCAAATAATTTCACTGGGTATCTTTCCCTTAGGGGTTATTTAGACAATGTACCTATTCAATATCTTCTTTGACACTGAGTATCATCTGTTAGTCCCAAAACACCCAGTAGGGTTAACACTCTTTATTTCATCACTGAAACAGAGCTACGACAAATGGGATGAGTTAACACAGCAAATGGAGGCCTTGGGTAATGAGTGTCTCAGAACAGAAATCAGTATTGATGCAACTTATGACAGATAATATACTGCAAGGTTTTCTGAAGACCACACTGAAAATTTGTGAAATAGAATCATAGAATAACCAGGTTGGAAGAGACCCACCAGATCATTGAGTCCAACTATTCCCATCAGTCACTAAACCATGTCCCTCAGCACCTTGTCCACCTGTGCCTTAAACACCTCCAGGGAATGTGAATCAACCACCTCCCTGGGCAGCTTCTGAATAGTTCTTGTAATTGTTTTCCTTCCTCCTGTGTGGTACACCTAGTCTTCTCTATCCAAACTTGTCAGTGATTCTCAAGCAGTCTCACCAGTGCTGAGTACAGAGGGAGAATAACCTCCCTGGACCTGCTGGTCACACCGTTTCTGATACAAGCCAAGAGTATAACTAAGTAATATCACCTACGTGCTTTTGACAGCCTGAATTATGGAAGTGATTTTGCATCCAGAAGGAAAAACACACTCACATAGCTGTTAGACGAAAATCATCTCTAAGCAATACATTTTTCAAAAACAAAGCAGAGCTTTAGAGAGTGGATATTTAAATGATGTGGCATTACTACTAAAGGAAATATTACTGACAACAGCATGCAAATGTTGGGTATAGTGTTTGGCACAAAGAGAGAACATATGGTATTTGATGCAAGCAAATTAAACAGCTCTACTCACCACAATCGACTTGAGAAGCATCTTACTGTAGCAATCCTAAATCCAGTATAAACTATACCCCTCCAGATTTGCACCTGTATGAAACTGGTTGAACACGTGCATGGTTCAAGCAAGCATGCTTTGTTAGATTTCATCCAAGTTTTCCAAATGCATACAAATGACTAAATTGAGGTAAAGTTTACTGGAAAGTATTTCAGTAATTCAGAGTTTCTTCATTTTTATTCCTGAATTCAAGTGGCTGACATGTAATCTCAGACCATCTCTGTATGTGATCAGCTGTCTCCTTTCCTATCATCAGTAAGTTTTTCTGTTATTTATTTAATCTCAGCTGAATGGATTTAAATTACTGTCATTCAAATAAATGCACTAGCAACTATTTACAAACCAGAACTAACTATCCAGAACCATAGGTCACCAAAGAAAGCAAAGTCTAGAAGAGCCTGTCCATCCACAACCACTTGTATCAAATAAACAAAGTCAAGGTTGCTCTACATCACATTGTACCTTGAGCTACCAGGATGATCCAATCCTGCCCAAAGTTTTTGAGCATTTAAGCAATGCAGGCTGCTGCATCAAAGCACTCTGACCTATAGTTCATGAAGACTTTCCATCTCCTGAGCACAACCCACGCTCTACACATGGGATGATTTGCATTGACCACAGCCCAGCTCTTAGTTTTAAACCTTACTGTAGGCATTGTTTCTTTCCCCACTAAAATGGAGTCATTCTTTATCCTGTAATTTTAACCCTCTGGATTTCCTTCAGCTTGCTATTCCAACTCTGCCTTGCTAAAATCTACCTTACAGTGCAAATAACCTAAACTAAATATCCTGTGTAATGATATCATAATCACTGAACCTTCAGTTTCACTATGTTCATCAGATTTGGCTCCTTTTCTAGGATGGTGCCCAAAGCATCTCTTTTTTCACATTGGCTGCTCAGTAGACTGTTCAGAGAGATAATTTTGTATCACCTCAAGAAACACTTGAAGCTATTCTGAAAATATTCCTGCAGTCATTGCCAATATATTAAACTATCCAAAGCCAATGCTTCTGGCTTCTTCCACAAAATTCAAGAAACTGTATTACTTAACATTGTCTTTCCCTTGCCCTATCCTAAAGACCTCTTTGTGGAGATTTACATTAAAATGATCATTTTAACTCATCCTTGAAGTAACAAGCTATGTTACATATTACAATTCTTAGAGAAGTTGCTTTTTGTTATTTTTAATTGGAGATAAATTTTTTTACTTTCACATATTTCATTACACAAACTGTCCTATTGAAACAAAGGGTTTGTTTCTACACTTTACTATTGCTGAGGGTTTGTAATAGGATCAAAATAAGATCTTATGAACTATAGTCTCAGAATCAAAGTGAAGATGTTTCAGCTATTTTTGTGCTAAACATCATCTCTATGGAAACACCACAGTTACACTTAATATTAATTATCACAGTTTTTTGCATCGATATCCACCACCATTAAAGAGTCCAGACTGGTTTTAAAGAAAACAAATTAAGAATTTAGGTATCTGAACAGGCTTTACTGGATACCTTAACCATAATAATTTTTATCTTTGTACATTAATTTTCTCTCATGCAAAAATAATATCCTTTATGGCTATAATATGAATTATCAGTTGAAGTCCTCAAGCTCTCCAGAAAAAAAATTCTCAGAAAAGAGTAACAGAGCCCTATCTACACTCTCTTTGATTAATGAATTAACTGCTCCTACAGGCACTTTAATCTTTAACTCTGAAGGACGTCTCGTATGAGCAAATATTATTTCTAGCTTTCTGTGTTTTAAAAAATGAAAAGATGAAAAAAAATGAAACTAGTACATTCACATGGTGAATTTGTGAAGCATAGCAAATGGAGAGGATGGTGCTACACTCTTATTATCTTCATGTTAAAAGAAGGATGATGTAAAACAAACTTTTTTTTTAACCAATCTGACCTCAAAACATCTAAACAAGAGTTTTGCTCTGTACAAATCCCATGGAAATGAAGGCATTTCCATTTACAAGTTGGTGCTCATCACTGCCTTAGGTCATGGTTAATGTAAATAGCCACATGGTTCTCTGCTCATGTGAAGTTTTAATTCGGTTTAGTAAATTCTTTCCCTCCACTGGGAGGAACAGTAACTTCCAAGGACTACTTAATACAGGGTGCAAATGGGTCTCAGCTACTGGTAGTTCACCTGCATGAGTCAGTGTGACTGCAAAAATTTACAAGAACAATGGGAAGGGGACATTATGTTGCTTAATGTTTTTGATGTATTTATTGGTATGTAACATAATCAAATTCCCCATAGTATACATTTTATTTCCTTTTTATGCTTTTATTGTTATGGCTTAATATGTTTTTACTATGTATATTCTATTCTAGTGTTAAGGGTTAACTTAAGTTACTCTAACTTAATTTACTCTAACTTAAGTTAGCATAAGTCCTTTAACACCTAAGCGTTTGCCTTTTATTAAACAGAAAATTAATTGTATTGAGCACACTCATCACTCAGTACCTTGAGCATTACTTGGAGTGAACATAGGAGAATGCAGCCCATTCACACATTTCAGGGTGGGAGACAATTCTTATGAGGTTGTGCTCCCAGAAACAAATGTGTTGGTAAGTAAAAGGCATATATCAGTCTGAAATATTGCTGAAAGTTTAACCTGCCCAAGAACTTAACAGAACCCTAACATCTGGGCTACCTGACAAGCGAGGTTATCCAATCTTGTGATGAACAGCCAGCTTGGTGGTCAATTAAGAGCAGGTCAACTCATTTCTTATATTGCTTTGAAACATTATTGAATTACTCTATCCAGAAATAGAAACCATTCTCAGCACATTATCGCAGCACACGCCAGTAAGATATATACCTAAACCTAGAAAATACATAGAAATGCTCTTAGAATTAAAATGCATGAAAATTATGCATGAGTTTGGACACAAGCCCTGGAAAACAATGTGCTTGCCAGGCCCAGGTTTTCATGTGTTGAGGTGAAGCTCCGTAATTTTGGCCCTGACATTTGCAGGTTAATTGGTATTTCAGGGTTTAAAAATTCCTAGGAATCATGGGGGGAGGCAGGTAAGCATAACAGGTCAGGTTCATGCTGGGGTGGACTTCTATTTTCCCATTATTATTGGTGTCTTCTCTCACCTGATTTAATCAATAGGCATAATATATGTCGACAGTCAGCACCTCTGTGTCAGAACTAACAATAAATCAGACCTGTAAAATCCTCAGCGTATTTATAGTGCTGGTGCCCAGTTTTATGCTGCCAAGATAAAAATCCCAGCAGTGACAGCTAAGGTGCTGCAGTTTGCCGAAGGCACTGTATCAGCAACACGAGTCCTGGGGAATGGAATTAGCAAGACTTGTTTCAAAAAAAACCCCTAAATGGCTGTGGATTAGAAAGTGAAAAAAAAGAAATCTTGGTCTGCTAACTTACAGGTATATTAAACGTTATAAAAATATTGGTGCCAGGTCTAATAGTGGAAGGTTTCAGGACAGGAAAATATATTTCAGAGAGTGAATTTTCAAAACTAGATGAGTCATGAAAAAAAACCACGTTAGTCATTTTTACACTGGCACTTAAATTGTTATTAATTTATGAGTATTTAAAGAAAGTAATCACACTACATAACATTATCCTGAGATACCGCTATATGGACCATCGAATATTACAACTTAAGACCTAAAGAAAGAAAGTTTGATACAAGAAAGTTTTAACACATTTTTCTGTGATAAGCAACAGTAAGTTTTACAGAAATTCTTTTTTTTTCCATCGTAAATCATATTAGTGGAAAGAATGTAAGAATCCACATTGTCCAACCTGAAAACTTTCTACTGATACCTTTGCTTCTCATTATTCAATAAATAGCATTCACATCAAGATCAGAAATGTTGACAAAAAGAGAAATGAGCATTTTAAATCAGATCATTAACTATAAAAACTGATTCCAATATAGGTACCTCTGCAGAAGAGCTTCAACACAGGCAGAGAAAGACTGTGCCCAAGCAGAAGGGAAGAAAGGGCATACGATTCAACTGTTTGCAGATGTTTGAGTTATTTAGGGTCAAAATTTATTTGTCTTTTCTCACATGCGGTGTCTCAGTAGCAGTTTATAGGGGCAAGAATTTTCTGATAGAAACCATCTATCAAGTTAATAACTGAAAGTATCTTTCTTTAGGACTATGTTAAAGCTTCTTGGAGAGAACTCCAGGTAAGGGTGACACAGCCACAGTGGGAGCCTGAACAAGCCAAGCAGCAGCAGTGACAAAGCTTTGCCTTCAGCTGATCATGTTAACTAGAGGGCATGGCGAGCACGGTGCATTCCTCTCCATTAAATTTGGAATTATATGTTTGCTGCTGTTGGGGAGGGGACAGGGGGACTCATGCACAAATCAAGTGGCAAAGAGCTACAGCTTATTGACAAATCTTGTACTTATATTAAACTATATACTTTTGCAAATATTTTAGGCAGTTTGGGTTTTCAGGTTACAAAAAATATACCTCTTCCTCCCCAGGACCGTTCATTGCATATGTTATTTTTAAAGTGACTCTTACTATTCACCTAATAAGACGCCTACACATCCAGCTGATACACGAAGCCTGGTAACATAACATTATAACATTAGCACACAAGAATTCTCATGTATAATTTATAGGTACCATAGTTTAAGTTATTTTTTTTTTCTCCTTCTTCTACACTAGGAGTAGTGTTCAATTTCAGCTAATCCTTTCATCTTTTTCAATCTAGATTGTGAAGGTCAAACTAAATGCAATATTCCTTATATAACCCATACCAAGGTCAGTCGTTGAATTTTATGATCAAAATTTCCCTCAGGAGTACAAAGTATGAGGTAGCAATCTGTTGATCTCCCAAAACTAACGCTAGCTAACTACTGAACCTTTCTATACTTTAATGTCTGTACTGAAAAGGCAAATAATCCTTGTACTGTATTTTTTACAGTCTCAAGGACAGAGAGCACAAATGCATCCTGTATTATTTGAAAGAGTGGCTAGATATGCTACAAAACTAGTCCTCTTACCTTTATTTGAATTGCTTTTTACCTAAGCATAGATTGTTACACTGTGGACCACAAGTGGCTATATATTTGCAACAATATTTTATGAATAAATTCAGTGTTAGAGATCTTAGTGGTTTCTTAAGAGGGAAAAGCATCCTCCTCCTTTATGTTCCTTTGGTTGTAGTTGACAAATCTGAGAGGTGAAGGATCAAAGTACTTGACATTTGAAATCTTCACTCCAACTGCTTCTTTTACTTCACAGCCTGGAGGTATAAACACACACATAGGGAATGGGAAGAGAAGGCGCATTTGCCTGCACCAAGATTAATAGGTGCTTTTCCTGCATAACTGCAATTTCTGCATGAAAACAGAAGGGTTTCCACATGCATACTCGTCCTGGAGATACCTGCTGCACATTTGGCTTTGTCATGCTTCTCATGCCCTCTGCTATTAATGTCCTTCAAGTAGCAGCAAGCACAGTTAACAAGCTGCTGTCTGAAAATGAAAGCAAGCACCACTCAAAAGTATTTTCCTTTCTCCTTTTCAATTACAGTCTAAAGGAAGAGGATTCAGCTATTTATAGCATGAGCAAGTCTCAGGAGTCCTAGAAAGCCACCCCTCTATGCCACATTTCTAGGGATTCTGCATTTTGTGCCCCTTAAAACTCTTAACATAAACCATAACAAGAATGGTTTTGCCCAATTTCTAGCCTGTTGCAGACATTCACCATCACATTTTCACTTGTAAACCACCTTAGTTTGATGGACATGCAATTCAGAAAATGTCATGCTACTCAAGTGATGTGTTAGCAGTCAATGGGGAGGATTTCCATGTCTCAGGATCAGATCACGAATACCAGAATAAAGATTATTTCACTTTTTTTCACTAAGCACAACGTGTTCCAGACTTATAAATACGAGCAAATAGAGGCAAGAAAAACTTTTGTCACTTCCAATTAAACTTTTCTGAAAATTATATATTTTTAAACTTCAGTAGATAGTAACCAATTGTAACTAATTCATAAGCACTCCAAGAACGGGGATATAGCAAAAGGGGAAGATGGCTTTTTTGGGAGGGTAGGGGGAGGTTGCTTCATATATATGTATTTTTTAAAGATGTTCTTAAAAGAGCAATTGTATAACCTGTTGTTAGACATGGTGGTGTAGGAGAATGAGAAAAATATCTCTGTTTGAAAATAATCTTTGAATACCATCAATGAATAAAACATAGGCCTTTGTGTGCACATTATATCATGTAGTATGACTAATCTTGGAATATTTTCTGGCTTTTCTGAGTTCCAGAAAATTAGCAAATGAGCTCAAGTTGCCATTAATAAAATATAGACTGTCACCTTAGAACTCAGCTTGAAAGAAATAAACCAACATAGACAATTTTGAAAACTACTCCTGTTAGCTTCCTAGCCCCTGTCAGTAATAATACCAGCTGTAAACTTGGTGGTTTCATTCTACTAGGGTCTTTTTTGCACTGTCATTTAACACTATATGTGTTGGTTGTTTAAATAAAAAAATATACTCCCATCTTCTGGCAACCCTTTTTACTTTTTTAAACACTTCTTAAATGATAAATAATAGTTACCTAATATCAATCTTCAAGGTAAGAATCACTTTTAAAGAATGTAGCCCTAGATCTTTCTTTTCTAATTGGAAAGTTGTTCAGGCTAGAATTCAAAGAGAAAGGACAAACCACAGACGTAGGTCTGTTATCAGATCGAAAGGTTGAGTATTTCATACACTTAGCATGTAAGATCTCTTCAGAAGGACCTTAATTTAGATGAGCAGTTGCATGCTGCCCACTACAAGTCATCCTAGTCAGCTCTCAGGGTCTGGGGCACGACAGCAACACGAGTAAGGAGCAGCATCAAACATCAGCACCGAGTGATAAATAAAAATAGATACATTACAGCGATCACTCTACTCTCTCCCTGGGAAGTGGGGAAACTACACCACAGGTACCACTGCAAACATTGCAGTTTAGTTGCCAAGCAACCCCTTATCCTCTGAAATTCATGTTCAAGTAGCTATAAAATCATTTGTTCAAAGACAAGTGAAAACAAAAATAAGTTGTATCTGTGGAATCCTATTTTGCTAAGCAAAGCCTAGGAAAAGAAAATCTAAATCCCAAAATCAAGGTTTTCTGAACATAAATAAATAGAAACCACAATATTAGCTTCAAGATGAACAACTGCATTCTTCTCATCATGCAAAGAAATAACTAGAGCACTTTTGGGATGAGTGTTCTCCAAAACACACTTTGGAAAGAGAGACTCGCTCATGCACCAGTTCCTGATATTACCCACCTACTCTTCAGGGAACCAGTTCATCAAGACAAGCTTCAAAGCATTATTTTAGTCTAGACTGCAGGGCGGAAATTGTAGGAAATCTCAGCAATAATGATCAAAGCCAGTCAACCTACTATGGCAAACAGTCAGACATTTGTGGAGGTGTTTTTAAAGATTAAGATGAACTTCATCATAAGTACAATCCTCAAACATCATGTATCCTAAAAGCTATTGGGAGAGGGGAAGTGGTGGCATTTTTCTGCCTAGATAAGTCTGGAAAACATAACTTAAGATGCTTTTACTTAAAATCAGTTAATGAAATAATAACAATATGTTCTCATTTGCAGAAACTGTTTCCTTATTGCTACACTTGAACCAAGCATCACCCTTAAACTTTGTGAGGCTCTGAAACTCTACACTTCCTATTGACTTCCTACCACCACCTATCTAATACAGTCTTAATTTATGTCTCAACTCTCATTCTTTTCCTGCTTCCGTGAGTTCTTTCTGCCATTCTCTATAGTCACTGGAGAAGTTCCACAGTCTTCAGCAGGTATGAGTCAAAGGTTGTGTGCATCTGGTCCTCACCAACAGGACAATCACTGTTTTCAGAATTAACTTTTTGGCACATTTTTATGTGTTTACATAATTTTTCTTTGACTCCTAGGTCTGGCTAACTAGAAGGAATACTTCCACTAAAAAAATCTTAAGTATGCTAAAGTTTTATACTTCTTTTCATAAGATGCATTTTTCTATGCAAAGGAGTTATCAATGTTATTGTGAGGTCCCATGACCTCAAAGCTCAAAATAGATGCCTACCTTACACCAATTGGTTTTGTTACATTAAAAATATTTTTCCAGGCTTAAAAGAAAATCTTGAAGTCTAATCTGACAAAGCGGTAAGAGTGTTAATACTAAATGTTGACTTTTCTGACAAGTTTACCTATTTTGTTTTTTTTTTTTTTTTCAAATATCAGGTACACCACCAGAGACAGAATTAAGAAGATCACAGGCTTGCAGGAAGCTGTAGAGCAGATTACTAGTCTCTCCAGCAATGCAGCAATACCTCCTTTCCTGGAGGTGTTTAAGGAATGGGGGGATGAGGTGCTGAGGGACATGGTTTAGTGTTTGATAGGAATGGTTGGACTCGATGATCCAATGGGTCTCTTCCAACCTGGTTGTTCTATGATTACCATCACTCAAATGCTGTGGGTGTGAGTGTTAGGCTACTTGTGTTTTTACAAAATGGAAGTTTTAGCATTAAGAAGAGGGCCCTGCTGATTTGAACTTAACATTTCTGCAAAAGATAATTGTGTAAGCTATGTTATCTCCTGGTACCGTGCAAGATATGCTTAGGAATGCAAGAACTTATAAATAACATATTGGGCAAAAGAATCTAATACGTAAAAAGTAGCCTCATAGGAATGGTTGGACTTGATGACCCGATGGGTCCCTTCCAACCTGGTTCTGTGATTCTGAGATTCTTGTAACAGTTTTTTTATAGACTGTAGATTTGGGGAGAGGGTGGTGGTGCCTTGAAAAGAAACAGTATATAAACTCCTATGTTTTTCCACAAAGGTTGAGCACTTTCCTTCTTGCTCAGAGTCCTTCCCATGATTACAATCACAAACAAACAAACAAATAAATAAATAAAGCTGCTTTGCAAGTTGTGCGCCTCAGTTTACCTATTCAACTTATGAGTGTTTCTTACATGGGTTATGACTGAAAATACATTAATCAAACTAATGAAATCATCTAGATAAAATCCTAGTATATTAGGCTAAAAATTGTTCCAGCTGAAAAATCTACTCTCTGTGTAAGGGAGAGAGTGTCAGCTGCAGCTAGAGGACACTGAGAACTGCTACACATAACTCAGTTTAAGAACACTATTACTCTGCAGTACTTCTCAGAATGTGCTTTTCTACATTCTCATTACATATTTATTTGTTCTTTCCTTAATAAAGCAAGTAAATTTTAAAAAAATTGCAGTACAGTAAGCAAGATAGAAGGAAAGCTCAATTATTGTATGTCTATGCTCCTTTCAAGTACAACTTTCACTAATTATCTATTATATTATTAGTAAAATCAATTTTATAAGTGTTCTGTCAGGATTTTCATCAGTAATATAAATGTTACTGTTACTAAAATTATTTTTGTGAGCTAAGAAC
Source organism: Coccyzus lansbergi (assembly GCA_033558105.1). Classification (NCBI taxonomy): domain Eukaryota; kingdom Metazoa; phylum Chordata; class Aves; order Cuculiformes; family Coccyzidae; genus Coccyzus; species Coccyzus lansbergi. Next base: position 2,121,711 of record JAUMJK010000675.1, read on the forward strand.
ATCACTAGCCCAGACCATTCCATCAAACAGTATAGCCCATTATTAACATACACTGATTGTATCTACCTTACACCAGGTTTTAAAACACTATTTTTGCAATGCAATATACCCAACTTGCACTTAGGCAAAACTGGAAAACATAATTTGTCATTTCTGCAATTAATGTAGATAGGGATGCATTATTCTTATACTGCAAATACACAGTACTCCATTATGCAGAACGTGGAGAGGAAAGAATCACAAGTAGTTATTACTCCTCAGTGTTTTAATGAGCAGTTCTTTCACCAGGGAAAATATAGCTGTTGCTATTTCAGTACATGTGCATTATCCTTCTAATTCTTGTGTGATGATACCATGAATATACATATGGTAAATATATTTGGCACTAACCTGCATTCACTTTATGGCAAAAGTTATCTAGCACACTCAGTGATACCATACGCTAAACTTATGAAAAAAAAAATATGATGCATCTAAAAATCACATATGTCTCAACAGCACTTGAAACCTCATGCCGCAATTATAGTTTTCACCAGCTATTTACTCTATGTGTCTCCAGACTGCCAATCAACCTTAGAAAATATAGAGCAAAACATATGTTGTACCACAGAGGAGCTGGACAACTCTTGCATTTGCTTTGCAAAAATGTATGACGGAATATTTTTATTATATGGTTCAAGTATCATGCGCATTTCAAGGGAACCATGAAAAAGAAAACAAACCAATAAGTTTTCCAGACAACAGATTAGAAAAATAGAAGTCCCCTTGATAATTTCATGCGATGGCAGAATAATCAAGAATGTATTGCTAGTTATTTATCCTTATTGGTAGAGATCTGTGACTTAAGAGAGAGAACAGTAAAGACAGAGAGATTTGGATAAAAATTTTCTGTAGCAGCTATAGTTTTTTGAGGATATAAATCAATCTTTTTTTCCATTCTACACTACGAACAAGCAAATAAAAAAAATTATGAAAACCAAGTAATCTAAAATTCCATGGAAAGTTGGTTCAGGCAGCCTGGTTGAAAAATCTGGGTGTTTTATATATAAACGAGGGCAGTTAATATTTCCCCAAAGTTTCACTAACGTGAAGGCCCGAGAAAAGGAAAAAGAGGAATCTTGTTTCAGATTTGTTGGCATTTTCAGATCAATAAAAATCATTCTGTTTTCATAGTTTGTATCTTTCTATGCCAACACTCAATTTCACGAGCAAATTGTGCGCACACAGTAGTTATTCAAATAACGGGATACGGATAACAAAACACATACAGCTGTTATTCAAATACTAGGATAGAGATAACAAAGGTTCAAAATGAAAGGTAGAAAAAAAAAACCCCAAATGTATCAAAGCACTGAAATATTATAATTCATTTTTCAAAAGTAAAGAGAAGATGAAAGGAATATTTAAAGAAAATTGCCTCAAAATTGGGATAAAATATCTCATTCTACTGAAGTGGTTTGGAGTCATTTAGGTCGAGACCCCACTAGGACACAGTATTCTCACCAGAATCAATTTGGATACCAAAATAATGCTCAGAGGTGGCCTACAGCACAGAGACACATCTTGTTTATTGTAAGGTAAGACAGAAGACACTGTAAAGCCATTAAAAGTTTGGCCCAGAACTGAATATCTGGTTCCCAAACAGCTACAGCAACCTGAATAAGAACAATCTTGGAATCTATTCAACTAGAGAAAGAATTACAGGTCATTTTCTACAGCATTTATTCCATTGCCTATAGGACCAGTAGCAAGAAACGCCTATGGCTAATTTATGGGTAAGCTAATGGGTGAGCTTTAACTCTAAAATGCACACGAGATCATTTAAAAAAAATGTGTATTCTCAGAAACAATTTCTGAAGTTACTAGGATTTAGATTTTCCCACAAAGTCACTCATTAGCTGTTTTCAGAAGAACAGGTACTGGCCAGCAATGTTTTCTCCAGGTATAAACATGCAGCAAGTCATCTACGCCCAAGACTGATGGTCCTTCTGTCTGTCTTTTCATGATCACAAATATCTCTGCTCTAAAGCATTCAATTAAGATAACACAAAGGCAGCAGTTCATTTATTGGCACAGACTATTTATCCTTACCACAAGGCTGTGAGGCACAGACACTGGGATCACTCAGAAAAATCCTTGAAAAAGATTTTTAGACAGAGAAGGTAACTAAGAAACAAACTCTTCAGGAAAACAAACAAACAACTTTTTGATTGCTCACTTTTCTGCCTAAATCCTTGATGATTTAATCAAATGTTTATCTTGACATCACCTGGTAAAATTGAACTTAACCAAGACCTGAATCAATTTAAATGTCAATTCCTTTGATTTAGCAAAGAGAACAGATGCATGATGAATGAGAAATACCACATACACTCTACCTCCGAAACAGATATAAAGGCACACAAATGCCACAGATATGATTTTATATTTGTGCTTAAGAGCCAACACAAAAATGAAGTCCCTAACATTACACAGGCTTCCACATTGCCCATATGAACAACCCTACAGTGTGCACATGCACAGCCCCCATGGAAATGAGCAGCACCACAAGTGCCTTTTAGTTAGACAAAGCAGGAACATCCTAAGGGTACAAGTCACCACAAAACTCGGGACTGCTCATTAGCACATGACCAAATAGAGTTATCAAAGTCTTTATGCGCAGCCCTGGTGCTTTTATGTTATACAAAGAGTTCAAGTCCTCACTGAGGATCCCAGCTAGACACTCTTCAGATTATTTGCCAACCTATATGTAGCATCTTATGGCCCTTATGAGGAACAGCTGAGAGAGCTGGGGTTGTTTATCCTGGAGGAGAGGAGCCTGAGATGAGACCTCATTGCTCTCTACAACTACCTGAAAGGAGGTTGTAGAGAGGAGGGAGCTGACCTCTTCTCCCAAGTGATAGGGGACAGGACGAGAGGGAATGGCCTCAAGTTCTGCCAAGGGAGATTTAAGCTGGACTTTAGGAAAAAGTTTTTCACAGAAAGTGTCATTGGGCATTGAAACAGGCTGCCCAGGGAGGTGGTTGATTCACCTTTCCTGGAGGTGTTTAAGGGACAGGTGAACAAGGTCCTGAGGGACATGGTTTAGTGTTTGATAGGAATGGTTGGACTCGATGATCCGATGGGTCTCTTCTAGGAGCCTATGATTCTATCAGCTCTCCAGCAAGGGATTTCTGATTTCCGTAGCTCAGTAGAGCAGAAGAACTGATTCTGACTGGAGTTTAAAATAAACTAAGAAAAATGTGGAAGAATATCCTCACACACAGAATAAGAACACACAAACTATTTATTTTAGGAAATTGCTATGGGAAAATGGTAATCCTTATATAGGGCTATAGTAAGATTAAATTATACACTGTGGGTTTTTTAGAAAAACAATTTTCAAAACATTGCTATATTTATTTTAAATAAAAGGAAAAGTGTCTGAAAAGCATATAAAAAATTTTGAGCTACTAGCCACCTCCAAAGTTGATTTCTGATGCTGGCATTTATGAGTTACCTTTTATCCCATCAGCTGCCCATGGAGCGAAGCCTCTTTGAAAATGAGTTGGATACCTCTCAGAAAAAAAACATATGTTGCAGTTAAGCAGTTAATTATTTTTGTTCTGAATTATTTGGAGCCTATATCTACTCCCAGTGATCCAGATGAGATCCTGTCCATAGAGTCCCTCAATGGGGAAGGGAGTTGATATTGTAGATTAAAAACAGCCAAGCTAGGGGGTGGAAGAGAAAGACACAGTATGAATATCAAGTAAGACAATCAAGACATCATTTTATTTTATTACTGTTGTAATAAGAGACAATTAGCAAACTCATTCACAGACTCTTCAGGAAGACCAAGCTATCATCTTTTTGGGTAGGATCCAAAAAGAAATGTTGAGGCTTTGGATTAGGATTTTAAGCATATCAATCCAAGCGGCAAGGTTGATCCCCCTGCACAGCCCAACTGCAGCTCAGCAGCTTTCCAGAGCTCATCCCCCATCTGCCACCGGGTCCTGCCCCAGCCTGACCAGGCTCAACACTCAGTGCAAGCACCAGGCCTATGACCAAAACCAGGGAGATGCAAGAACAAACCTTTAAAATGGCTCAGGCTATTTGTCATTTTCCAGCTCTGACCAACAGGAGGAAAATCTAAGAGTTTTCGTTCTCCTTTAGGTGTGTGCTGGGGCAGACCATCTTCAAGGCATAATGTATGCCCAGGTGAAGAGAGGAGTGAAATTTGAGTCTTCAATAAACCAGGCACAAGTTTTAGCCATTGAGGTATAAAACAAAACACAGCTCTTCTTCCAGCTCTATGGCCTGGGCCTGCTCCTTTTCACTGTTGTGACAGAAGAACACATGTACAGCTCAAGAATAACACAATTACTGCACCCTCAATTAATTATCGTCACATTCTTCAGTGTGGAAGAAATGTGTAGTATCCCATGGAAAAGGTTTTATTTGTGTATTTATTTTTAAATCACAGTCTTGCATCAAAGACGCTGAAGATGCTCGTGATTGAAAGCAGCCACAGTGAAAGAGCAGATCAGTTAAGCCACAGTCACAAAAGGCCAAAAGGAATGGTTTGGCCATTGTGCTCATGGGAAAATCAGGTAATAAGATGATGTAGGCTGGTGAAGATAAATTAAAGCATTTACTCTGTATACATACTCAGAGAAGGATAAATGAAAACAAGGACAAATTGGGCACTCAAGGGCTGAACGTGCCCCTGCTGTCCCTTGTTGGAGGCTTTCACTAAGTGCAGTCCTGCTGGAAACCTTATGATAAGCAGCCTGAATACAGACGTTGTTTTGGGCATCATGCTAAGTATTGCTTTTAGCCATCTCTGCTGAGTGGAAAAGGTCGCCTTCGCTTTCTTTTTAAACAATTTTTAAGTAGCAAGTTAACGATTGTGACTGTGTTGAATTCCCCAGAATAAGAATATCAGAGCTCTTGCCATGGGGATGGGGTGGAGCAACAAAGACAAAAGCTGCTGCACTCTCTATTATTGATATTTTTACAGGGGTTTTTTTTCAGTCAAAAGTCAACTTTATGGTGAGAAAATAAAAATTACAACATTACACTTTTTAGCTATCTCTGCCTCTGAGTGAGGTGCACAAGGTCCAGTTACATGTTGTTTCATAGGGTATCTCCAAGAAACCTTTGCTCATTTTGGCTCTTACACTCAAAATGCAATCACAGAAAAAGACTCCAAAATAAAAACCTTGGTCTGAAAGCCACAGTAAACCCATTTCTGTGTGAGAAATGGAGGAAACTAACCCCAAACCAAAAGAAAACTGCAGCAGCCACATAATTAGCACAAGAGTTTTAACTCATAAAGGACTAAGAAGGATTGAGAAGAGGAGCAAACAACCTAGGACAGCTTGTGCAATGGCAGTTGGTAACACATGTCCCTATTTCCAGTAGGAAGTTGAGGTAAGTAAGAAATTATCTTCAGGAGGTAATTATATACCTGCAACTTAGAACCTGTTAAAACCTTGAAATAGCATCACTTTTGAATAACGGTGATATAAAAAAGAGCAAAATTCAGATAAGATAAACAGATAATTTGCTTGTGGCCAAAATTTAAAAACACCAATAGGAACATCTTTAGTAATTCTTGGTATAAATCATTTTAATGAAGGTTCATAGTGTGCAGTGCAGCTAAGTGAAAAGAAAATGAAGAAGCCTTGCAACCTCACTTTTATTAATAGTCTTACAGTATAAGTCTACAGGATAGAAGTAAAGTTGAAACCTGTAAATATATTAAGATGTCCTCTTTCAGGTATGTAAGGAATGTTTATTCATAGGAAAAAAGGATGAATTGAGCCAGGAGACACACACTGACATTTATTGGAGCTGGATCAAAAGCAAATGAGAGTAAAAAAAAAAAGTTATCTGTGAAGCATAACTGCCACCTTGTGATTGAACATTGTAATTCAGGTAGTATTTGTGGGTACAAAAGCATTTGTATTATAGTTTTCTCCCACTCCTAAAGCATCTTCAACTTTTGCAGAAAAGATTTGAAGGCAAAACTGATTTTCCTTGGACATTCCCAAGAGAGTGGCACAGGGTCCTAAATCAAACCAAGAACCCCATAAACATTTCAGACCCTTAAGACACTTCTGTTTGATCAAACTTCTGAATAAGGACTGAATTTTCTACCTCATTATTCTCACTTCACTGTTCTGTTATTTACCAAATAATCATAAATTACCATAACCACATAATTATTTTTTTCAAAATATTCCTTTCTGTAAGAAATTACTATTATTGTCCAAAAATATTACATGGTTATGCATAGGAGTGAATAGTCCTACTTACAAATAAAAACATTAAGAGGATAATGTTTAATGGGAGCAAATATAGAATTTATAAACTACTATATTCCTATCACACATTATGAGAAAAATTACTAAAAGTTTAAGGAAGGAGAAATCTGTGTTACTGTGCATTTTATTGGAAATTCTCTTTTAATGTGAAGACAGTGAAATCTCAAAAATGCATTAAATTACTGTGAATAAAGTCCTGAAGGATTTCTAATTTAAGGAAACTTTGCACTAAATACTTCTATGGGAATATGACCATTTTATTTGGATTTCACAAGAAAGGAGCACAATCACTTGTGTTTTCCCTACACTTGCTGTTCATTTTTGCATGTTGTACTCCCAAAGAAGAGAGATAGGGGATACAGCCTTGACATCACTCACATGATCATAGAATCATGAATCACCAGGTTCAAAGAGACCCATCGGATCGTTGAGTCCAACCATTCCTATCAAACACTAAATCATGTCCCTCAGCACCTCGTCTACCTGTGCCTTAAACACCTCCAGGGAAGGTGAATCAATCCCCTCCCTGGGCAGCCTGTTCCAATGCCCAATGACCTTTTCTGTGAAAAACTTCCTCCTAATGTCTAGCCTAAATCTCCCCTGGAGGAACTTGAGGCCATTCCCTCTTGTTCTGTTTCCCTGTCACTTGGGAGAAGAGGCCAGCTCCCTTCTCTCCACAACCTCCTTTCAGGTAGTTGTAGAGAGTAATGAGGTCTCCTCTCAGCCTCCTCTTCTCCAGGTTAAACACCCCCATGATGAAGATGATGACTAATTCTGTGAGGCAGAAGGCTATTTGTGCTCTGTTTCTCCTTCACACTCTGCTAGCTCTGGGAGACAAAAGCATGGCCCAAGTTCACCAAGGAACATGCACACCCTCCACACAGCAAAGCACTTCAGAGTCACAACCAAGTCCAAATCCCATTACAGCCACTAGAAAGGCCCTGTTCACTTCATTGGGAATTGAGTCAGGCTCAGAAGTATCTTAGAAGTCAAGTTGCATAACTGAATAAATAAATAACCTAGAAACAAGAGACACAACGACTTTAGGAGACCACAATCTGATGGAAGCTTCCTGACTATCAAATTTCAAATACAAATAATCTTAAGTTTCACACTATCGAATAAGTCATTGTTAATTTGATAGACCTGTTCTATTAAGTCCAAATTAAATATCCGTACAAACCACTGAACACTGAATGTAATACAATCATCATTTTATACTTTATATAAATCATAGAATCACCAGGTTGGAAAAGACCCATCAGATCATCAAGTCGAACACGTCATCACCGTAGTATCTTTTCACAATAGACATGTTCAGGTAGTATGTATATCAAAATATAACTCCTGCACTCTGTGTACAAATTTTACTTGCCTGCCTGTACATACGTACAACCATTTTTCTATAAGAAAAATAATGTAGGGAAATGTCTGAAGAACAGTTTTTATGTGTGGTTGCATATGTCTTACTGTCACATTAGTTTTTAATTGACTATTCCAAACCAAGGACTAAGAGAAATAAAAAGGGCAGCATTATAATTCCTTTTGCAGACTTTTACACATTATAAAGGAGCGTTGATTACAAAGCATTACACTTCACCAAGGCTCTTCTCACTCAGGTTAGGGAAGCAGCAATGCCCACCCTTCTGATCTTTGGTAACCTTTCTGGATTCGTTTTCCCATACTTAAATCTGCCCTCAAGGTGTAATTTATTGCCTATTCTTAACATTATTATCCTAATGAAATGAATTTTTCTTTTGCCCCTGGAGCTCATGACAATAGCATTTGAGTGTTTTATAAACACACTTTTGTTTTTACAACACAACTGTGTGATGAGCAGATGCTTTACAGACAAAGAGCTGAAGCAGCAAGAGATTAAGATCAAAACTACCTATAAATTTCCAGGTGATAGGTGGAGCCACGGGACACAAACCTTTCAGAAAACTTGATGCTCTACATAACACAGTATTGTTTCAATTGACTCACACCAGCAGCCTTGCCTGGATATTTGGAAGGTCTCCTCAGTGATTGGTGCTCATAGTTAATCTTCTCCTTGTGTGGGCAGCAAAAGGATTCCATCAAAAAGATATCATCACTACAGACAGATACAATCCAGCAGTGGCATGGCCTGATTTTTGACTTCTGACTTTAGAATTAAGGGACCACTATACACTCCAGTGTCCTGCATAGGATTTCTCCATCATATATTGAATAATAATTAAAAAAAGCGCAAAGCAAACCAAAGCCCTGTAAACAAAGAGAAATTCAATGAAAGGTTATTAATGAGGTTGGAAGTCTAGATCCTCAATACAAAGGTCTGACAGCAGTGATAGCTTGATAGCTTCCCACAAGGAGCACATTGGAAGCTATTAAGTCAAAAGAAAATTAATAATAACTTACACAATTCCTCTACCTCTAGTTATGGCTTTCAAGGTCTACCAGGACATGATTTTTTTTTTCTGTTCATTTTCCCTGTTTGTTTTTCCTGTGTTGTTTGATTATCTCAGGCTTCTCCCTTACACAGATGCATCATCTAACTCCTTTCCCACAACCTTATAATAGACAAGCTCAGGAGTCTTTTGATCTCCACATTTTGGCATATGCTGCAAGTCTCCTTATCGGAGCTGCCAGAGCATGCCCTACCCGTTACTCTAGTCCACCTCCTATGAACAAGATCTTTTTTTTCCAGGTTCAAACTACAGTTTTTCAAAGGTTGGAAAGATAGCGGGGTTTTTCAAACAAGGACAGAAGAAATGCAAAAACAGCTTTTTAATAAAAAGAGGGGAAAAAAGCTTCCTCAGAAGTGTGAAGAAACAAAAGGGGTTGTCCTGTTAAATTTTTTAGTGATTGTCATTACTTTGTTTAACAAGAAAAAAATGGGGGTTTTTTCCCAATTGCCATCCCCAGAAATGGCTGAAGTTTTCCAAAGAGATTCCAGCACATAGCAACCATTTTTTGCAAAGCCATCTGCAGCTCAAAATATATCCCAGTAATGTGGAAGTATTAAGACATTTGGCAATGCTGCTATAAACTTGCCCAGCTGGCAGAGCTGCCCAGAGCAACACACATCAAGGATGCAGCATCCTGCTCCAGAATGGATTAGCTCACTGCTGCACACGAGACTGATGGAGGAATGACAGGAATGACAGAAGTGTGGCACTGAATAACCCTTTGGCTTGTATTAGGATTGATGGCCAAGCAGCAGGCACCACTTCCCCAGCTTCAGCAGAGGCAGATTTTTGCAGGTATAGGAAATCGTGCTTTATTAGCAACAGGGTAAATCCTGGACCATGGAAATAATGCAGTGACACACTGTACAAAATAACCCCAGATACTGAACATATTTCTTGTTCTGATTCTTATTCATAATGATTAGGTGACATCTGACTACCAGATGCATCATCTTTATTTGGCCACAAAGCATCAGTTAGCAAAGCTACCTTTTACACAAAGCTGTGTAGAAAAGCCTTTGAAATGAGTTTTTGAGAGACACGAAGCTGTAGTTTCAGCTGAACTGTGTCTCACATAGACTAAGTCACACCTGTGTACAAGGCAATTAGCAATTAAAATGTGCCATCAATTGAAGATTGGATACATCCTTCACAAACCTTCACAAACATCATAAAAAGGGGTTGAAATATTGACAACACATTCTAAGTTTTCTTTGTTATGCAGAAACAGAGATGAAAGCTAAATCTATTACTGCAGGTTACATGTTCCTTCCTCAATTCTTTCCACAAGTGCTGATAGCCAAGTCATTTCCAGGAATCTGCGTTCTTATCTCAGCACGTCTGTGTCAATCTGGAAGTTCATCATTTTCAATATCACAATGCCTGACAGCCAGAAGTAATACTGCTGCACATTGAGCACTGGGTGTTTTAGACCACTACAATGTTCCTGTATACTCAGTGTACAAACACATAGAAGTGCACAGTAGTTTTCAATTAAAGCTGGCAAAAATTCTCAGCTGTGGTTCAAAATTCCAATTGACACCCCTGTCACAGCCAGAGTCTTCCCATGACAGAGTCTTCATCTACCAAACACAACAAAAATCATGCAGAAAATCACAGAAACATAGAACAACCAGGTTGGAAGAGACCCATCGGATCATCAAGTCCAACCATTCCTATCAAACACAAAACCATGCCCCTCAGGACCCCATCCACCCGTGCCTTAAACACCTCCAGGGAAGGTGAAGCAACCACCTCCCTGGGCAGCCTATTCCAATGCCCAATGACCCTCTGTGTGAAAAACTTCCTCCTAATCTCTAGCCTAAACCTCCCCTGGTAGAACTTGAGGCCATTCCCTCTTGTCCTGTCCCCTGTCACTTGGGAGAAGAGCCCAGCTCCCTCCTCTCCACAACCTCCTTTCAGGGAGTTGGAGAGAGTAATGAGGTCTCCTCTCAGCCTCCTCTTCTCCAGGCTAAACAACCCCAGCTCTCTCAGCTGTTCCTCATAAGACCTGTTCTCTAGACCCTTCACCAGCTTTGTTGCTCTTCTCTGGACTTGCTCCAGAGCCTCAACATCCTTCTTGTGGTGAGGGGCCCAGAACTGAACACAGTATTCAAGGAGCAGCCTCACCAATGCTGAGTACAGAGCAAGAATCACCTCCCTGGACCTGCTGGTCATACCATTTCTGATACAAGCCAGGATGTACAAGATGCCAACAATTTAAGCTACTTTTATGAGGATCTATAAAGAAAAAAATCTATAACACAACAAAATTCAAATGCAGTTATATGGGTACTTTGGTTCAGGGATTCATGACTGCAGCAGAGTTGTATTTTGATGGGCGTTTTACAGAAATAAAGGCATCCTGAAAAACAATAGCAGGGAGAAACCGCACAAATAAAGCTATTTTACATACTAGAAATGATATCATTAATTTGACTATAGACAGAAATATATGAACCCTTACTTTACCACACTTGTTCACAATTGCCTTCCTTAATCTGCGTAATAAAACAGAGCATGCTTTAATGCAGATATTCAGGTGCTACTGCTAAGAATGTTGCCTATCAGAAACATTTTATACATTATTTGGAACTACATAGCTACATAGCTTTGGGTCAAAATGCCAAAGCTGAAGACTACATGCTAATTAACCCAAAGGCCACAGTGTTATAATTGGAAATGAGATGGTGCTTTTTACTTGCTAATAAGGATAGAACATATGTACATAAAAACTCCACAGTTCCTGTTGTCACTGTGCAAAACCTGCCTAATAGCTAAACTTTTTGGCAGAGCATGAGAAGAATCTTTCCCTGTTATGCAGAAATTTAATAACCAAAACCTACCTGAAAGAGCCTCTTGTGTTTCCCGACTCTGCAGTTGCTACACTATGTTGTTCAATTGAGCATATGCTCTATTTTTTAAAGAAAAGTAGTAGTAAGCTTGATAAATACAGTCAATTTTTATTTTTATACCTTTTAAAGTTTAGGTTATTTTATAACTATAAGTTTAAAAGGTGTACAAATGAGCAGCCTACAAGGAATAAGCTTCTAATCTAACATAGATCAATATGCTACAGACAGCCCCACCATTACAGCTACTATCAAGCTGGACTTAAGAATAGATCAGTAACTCTCCCTAACCATCAGTATTTATTTGGAAAGCTTGCTGGAGTGTAAAATGGATAAAGCTGAAGCTCACATAAAACTTGCAAGTTGAAGAAAGGAAGAATCGGAAAAATAATTGACTGTAAATATCCCATATGGATTTTTCTCTTTTTTTGAGAATTTTTATGGGATTTGTTGAGCTTTCATCATATAAAATTGAGAACTATTTCCCCTTACATTTACTTTAGGAAAAAAAAAAACCCACAAAAATTGTTGAAGAAATAAATAGAACCAATACCCAAGAGCCATAACATCGGAAGTACTGCTTAATAACATACAGGGGTTTTAGATCTTTCCACATAACTTTGCCAAACAGTATAATTCCCAGCCGTCCAACACTGCTGATATTTCAGGCTACATCTCTTCAAATGGCCATGCCACTCATATCAAATTGTGAGGCAGCAGGAGACAAAATTACTTTTTTGGACATTTTTCCTGTGCAGTGAAGTCTGATACAGTTTAAGCAATCACTGCAACTCAGTACTTGTTAGTGATCCAGCATCACCATTGGCTCCTCATCTGCTGTAGTGCAAAGTTACACGGTTCAGTTTAAACACACATAACTAACTCTGGGATTAAAAATCATAATTCCAATAAACTCCTATTTTTAATTAGATATAGTGCTGCTGATGCTAGCAAGATGGGGTTTTTTAACCTAGAAAATCATCTAGCCTCACAGCCATCAATCCTCTGCCAAGCTAGAAGATTCACAGAAGAGAGTTTGCCCCTAAATCTGTTGAATCAGCATCACAGCTGGTGATCGCAGCTAGCTAAGGTGCTAATCGGTTTTAAGAGTGCCATCATAAGCAACTTTGGAAAAACCTTGTAAAGCTGAATGAACAGCAGCTTTGTGCTACATCCAATAAGACAGCAATAGAAAACAAGGGTCAGCACATAGTAAACCCAGTATCTGGTTAACCATGCTTAATTAACAGCCAGGTTAGTCAAAATTTACTCCACTTAGATCATTAGCTGAGTGTTCTCATAAAGACAAAAATCCTAAAATTTATGCAAGTCAGAGGGCAAATGAAAAACATGTGTAGGATTTCCAATCCCCTCCCAAATGATGTTGACAATCTCCCACTGCCAACAATCATTTTTCCTGAAATGTAATACAAGAGCCAAGGCCATTGGAGAGATGATTGCCTCTGGTTTTCACTAAGTTTCATTACATATTCCCTCAAAAATTAAACCACAATGGCAAACATAATAAAGCTGTGATATCTGGAATTCAATCATTTTAATGTAGCAGTTACAACTTCAGCAGGTCAGTTTGCAGCATAATAAATATAAATGACACGGTGAACAGAAACTAAGAGTCTGATGTTACCAACATCTTCTTGCTATTATCTACAAAGTATTATTTTACCTATAAAGATTAATAACCCTAAAAATAATGACTCCACAAAACTCCTTAAAGAGAGGAGAACAACACCTCCAGGAACACCCACACTCAATTTTTTGGCATAACAGATAATGAAACTCGATAACAAAACCAGAAAGTATGAATTCTAGAGCAAGATGGGTAGGTATTTCTTTTCTTAGAAAAATTATAACCTTTCGCATTTTGGTGCAAGTATTTCACAGGGTTGCAGGATGCAGGGTTCCAGGAGGTAGGTATACCTATGTTTTTATATAACTATAGTATAATTCATAGAAAATCTTTAAGTGTTACTGGTTGGAAAATAGTCACCGTGCATTCGACACCATTACTTAAATAAATGGCTTCTATCATGCAAGGAGTGCATTCAAATTTTATTATTTGCAACTCAACCAAATTTTGTGACTGAGCTCTCTAAGCCACCACTTTTAATGTTGAAAAATATGGAAACTGTGGCCATAACATATCTGAGAGATGTTACAAAGCAAAACTAGACTTAAAATAAATTAATAAAAAAATAGTCTTGCTAGAAAGTCCACTCTTGCCTTGAGAGCGTAAATGTCTGCAAATCTTTACAAAATGCAACTGCTACATATTTAGAGGTTGGTCACTTTCTACATTGGTTTTGTTCCCTTGAAGTCAGAACATTGGATTAAAGCTAGCTTAAAAGTCTTTCCTACAGACTGAAATTTAGACAGGAAGTAAAATTATTAGTTTGGGATTATAATCAGAAGTCCACATTTGCCAAACGATACCACAAAACAGTGTTCAATACAGCCAAGTACTTTCTGTATAGTAAGCTAGAAATATCAGACAGCAGCTTCAATTATTGCTGCTTTGTTTGAAGTGACAATCAATAGAAACATATGTGATCCATTAGCTGCACTGAACCTGCAATATGAAAACAATAGCATAAAAACCAAACTTACAGAACCTGCTAAGGCTGAATGATGTCTTTTTCTCCCATTACGTCCTCACATGGGTTCACGAGAGCCAAATAACCACACATGGCCACCACACAAGTCCATTGGAATCTTTCGGTTTCAGGGTTTCAGGCCAAACAGTAAGGAACTAGAAGTTCTCTGAAGTAAAGCACCGTTCCATGAACGGCAGAAGTCAGGACTTTAAACCACAGGGCACATGGATGCAAATAAGTTCCAAGTCATATTAGATATCATCTCATCAGGACAAAACTAGTTATTTATTAAATAATTATTAAAAAATTAGTGTTTGATAGGAATGGTTGGACTCAATGACCTGATGGGTCCCTTCCAACCTAGTTGTTCTATGATTCTATGAAACTCTTCAAGAGCTGTATAAATGGATTGATCAGTGTCCCACAGGAAAGTTTTTTCAAGATCCCCACAACAGTGATTAATCCCAGCCCATTTCAGGTTCCCTGACAGAGGCAGCTGTGATGCACATCTGTAATATAGCTGCTCTTCTCAGGAGACCTCTGGCTTGGGAGCTCTATAGTTCTGAAACCATCAAAATAAATTAATGAAGTAATAAGATTAACTCTATTCCATCCCTGCCCTTAGCAGAAGGGCGGTTCGTAAAAACATGTGGAATCAAGTGTATATATATATATAGTGTCTGATGCACTCATTTGCTGAACTCCAATGTCATGCAAGTGTAAATGCATGAATTTAAATTAACTACCATGTTAAATAAATAGTAGGAAAGTCTCCTCCCAATCTCATTTCAAACAGCTCCAGGAATCGCAGCACCAGGGAAACTGGTTGAGACTTAAAGGACATTCAGGGCATCACCATTACCCTGTCAAAGTCTCTGCAAGAGTGGTCTAGAAATAGGTCAGACTATCAAAGTGATTACACTAAAAGTACTAATAATAAATAAAAATAACACCTCCTAAAATCTGTCAAATTATTTTTACTTCGTAGAGGGGGTTTTTTTTCTGTTTATCTTATGTTAAATGAAGAGTTTTCATCCCCTAAGGCTGCAGTTTCAGCCACATGAAGAGTAGTTGGAGCACATCTAATCTCTAAATCTTCTCATATTGAAAAAAGCAGTAATACCAGTGCAGTTGAACCAATTTTTTCTGTGTAAAACTGAGTCTCTTATATTATTGATTTCTTATGCAGAATAAGTCTGACAATCTCTCCCGAGATCCTGAACGGTCCTCTTCACATGAAAGACATTGGCAAGGTCACTGCTAGCACTGGCCCAATACCTTCAAAACACACTTTGCTTCTCCCTTTGTTCAGAAGGAGAAATGACATGAGTTTTTTGCTGCTTTGCTTGCTTTAATTGAAAATTAAATTTCATGTTCATTCCTATAGATTGAATGCTATGTGCTAAACAAATGGTTACAGTCTTTCTGATGCTTTCAGAAATTAGAACTAGGCGTGCAAGTCAATATTGAACTGACACAAGTTAGACTTACCAAGCAAGATTTTCCAAAAATATAATCTTATCAAACAAATACTGTATTTTGCACATGTCAGAAAACGTTTGTTGCTTTATTTCATTAGCATGTCCTTTCAACTTTTAATTCTTAATTGCCTAGCAGTACAGAGAAGGCATTTTGGTAAGCAAGAACTAACTTTTCACAGTAAAACACCAGTGAATATGGAATAAAGAACTGTGGTGTCTTTAGGATAAACTTCCTATGACACTTCTACCATGAGTTTTAAAATTATTTATGTCATTAAAATACAAACAGAGGGAATCTGTAGGCAGGTTTGTATAACAGAGCTTGTCAATTCTGAATCATTATCATTAAAATAATCTATATATATCTATCCATAATCTATTTTCAGTTACATACTTTTTAGTTCTTGCTCTGTTGCAAATACTAAGCATGTTCCACCAGAAGATGTGGGTTTTACTAGAACTCATTTAAAGGAAAGCTCAAAATAGATGCACAAAACATTTGTACACAATACTGCTAGAGGATATTTTCCATTTTAATGAATGAAATGTCTTCTTAAAAGTAATAAGAGTAACACTATTCTCTCAACACGTGTGCACAACTGTCATTATGTCTGAGGGAGTTCTGTGCATGCTGAGGGAATATAATACCTGCTCAGCACTTAGTGACTGTGTTTTGGGGAAGGAGCTTCAAACTTCAGACAGCTGCTGTCTGAAATCCATTTCTTTAATAATTTTTCAGCATATCTTGCAGAGACCTTATCAAGTTCCTCCCTGTGAGCAGGAGCTTTTGCAAGTTCTGCCACATGTAGATGAATTTCAGCTGCAAGGTTGACATCCTGCCTCCAACAACAGCTACAAAATTCTCAACTAGATTCTGTCAGAATCCTAAAGGCATCCTTCAAACACCCTATAAAGCTGAAAATTTGAGCTTGTTATTAGGATTCTTGGTCAAAAACTCCAAGTACCTATGTTCTCTCCAGTCAGGAAGGAAATGCATCTCTCCAGTATGGTGTGATTTACTTTAGAAATTTGCATCAGCCAAAACAGCTGCTCCTCTCTAAGTGTAAATACAGGGGGGAAAAAAATTGGTTTTATCAATAGAAATATCTTTTAGGTTATAAATGCAGTCCACTGATACCTTGTTTCTGTGATGGTCAATCACCGGAAAACAAGTCTATTCCCCATTAATGTTATAGTTGATGAAAATACTATCAAAAGCAATCATTAACTCGTAAAGGTATTGATTTCATTGACGGCACCACATCAAGTGAATTCTCCTTTTTCGCTGCTAGTTTTAATCACTGCCTTTCTGCATTTCTTTAAAGCATAGACAGATCTACTTCAGACAGAGCATTTTCCAGGTTGTCATTCATTTTAGCTGCTGTGTCTTTAGGATAAACTTCCTAAGACACTTCTACCTACCTACCTTCTACCTACTTACATACTTACTTACCTAAGACACTTCTACCTACCCACCTACTTCTCCTACTTACCTTACTAAAGCTAATTGGCAGTACTCTCAAATAAAAACCCTCTGCCTTACAAATACCCTTTAAATATACATTCTTAAGGGCATATAACCAGCTCCATGCTCTCCAACTACCAGATGTTTTGGTATGAAGTAATTTGCAATCCTAATATGCTTCTTAGGCAGGACAGATCTCATGCAAAACTCAAATCACATTATGCTCTTCCCACGTTTTCCAGTCTTGAAAACCCAGAACGTAGCCCAGCTTTTCAGGAAGGATAGCATTGAGACTGGAAAAGAAGTAAAAAGGGCATGTTCTAAGATACTTTGACTTCCCTACTACTGCCCTTAGTAATCATTCACACACAAACACTAATGTCCAGCAGCTAAGCCCTATTGCAGCTGATTTCTATCTACTCCTTGCCACCATTTCCTCATCTATGTTTTTCAACACTGCATGTTTTGATGTGCACAGCAGTACATAATTAAAGCACACACTGCCTATAATTCCTCCGATTTAGCAAGTTTAATCAAGGAACCAACAAACAGTGGTGCCCATGTTTTATCCTCAAGGAAGAAGAAAGAGTTCCTTTGTATTTCTGAAGCTCTAAGAAGTCCATTTGCAAGGCTTTGCCATGACAACCCTGGTGCCAGAAGCATATTTCTAGTTACTGCTTAAATTGAGATTTACACACGATCTCCTTCATGTTAGGACACAGGGCAGAAAGAAAGAGCATTTGGAAGGAGTCTTAGGATTTTATTTTTTTTTTTCACTAATCAGAGTTCATATACTAAAATGTCATTTGGGGTTTGCCCTGACAGGTGGTCTGAGGACTAAGCTTTTTACTATCTTGTACTCAGTCAACTCAGTGCTGGAGTTGATAAAGAAGAAAAATCTGTGGCCATGATTCTTCTCCTGATACCCACGCATATAGCATCTCTTTTTGCAGTGCCCAGACCAATAAGGACTAATAGCAAAACAAGTGTTGTGCCTGGCTTTAGTAGGATATATTGGCTATTGACTGCATTCGTTCAAAGTCATGATAAAATATCCTTTCCAGTTAGCTCTGCCAAACAGCAACTGGTTCAAGGCATCAGCCATTGCCTTTTCATCGAGTACTGCGATGTATTTCAAGAGCTATGACAGAGGTTTAATTCTACCTTAGTAAACAGTGTCCTCCACAATTTGTCAATTTATTGTTGATATACCCTTCACAAAGCGTTCAATTATTGTGTGGAGAACAAACAGGAAAAGTAAACGTGTTTTCCTCCAGAGGGAGCATAAGACGTACTCCTGGCCCTTTTAAGCGCTCTTTGGAGCTATTTGGAAGGGAGATTGCTTAATTTAATGTTCAAACAAATGATACAGTCTGAAAGGGCTTCATGCATTTGGATAATACTTTCTCAGAAATTTAATTCACTAATTTCATTAGGTACCGCATCAGCCGGTGCAGTTTTCAGGGACAGATTTAGAAGGGCAACTCATTTGAGCACAATTTTAAAGAAACAGATTTGACACAGTGTCAATCTATTGCCAAGCTGCATAGCATCTCCTAGGAAAACAATTGAATTTAGGAATGCAGCCTGCTTGTTCTAATCTCCTCTATCTCACTAGGATAAAGTTACTCTTTTACATAAGCAGCAAATATATTCCATATTTGATGATGTGTGACTTCAAATTTGTCCTTCACTGAAGAAAACAATTCAAGGAGCTTAAAAATGAAGACTTAAAGCTCAAACATTTCTCCCCCTTCATTTTTCCTACAGTTTTTAACAAAAGGTCATGCTAGTCGCTGTCATTCTAAATTTGATTTATCTCCTTGATTTTATCAAAACACTTAATTTCACAAAACATTTTGTGGAGGATACATCTAAAGAGAGGTATTCCTCAGAGAAAGAAAAACTCTCTCCTTCAAGTGCTTCACACAAGAAGGATGGTGTGTGCCACATTCTTGTCTAATGACCTTATTTTGAAAGCCACTTAATTAATGGTTTGGGACAGTTTCATAGTAGAAACTAAGACAAAGGTTGGTTGGGTGGATTGAAAAAAAAAATAAAATCATACAGCTACTGAGTTTGAGAGAGAGTCCTATGTATATATAGAATCATAGAACAACCAGGTTGGAAGAGACGCAATTATGTGCATATATTTATACACACATAATAAGTATGTGACTAATCAACAAGAAGGATCGAGGCCTGTGAAAATGGTATCATCTAAGAACACACAATTTCCATACTTCAAATGGCTTGACTAAAACATATACATCTAGCATGAAATTACTCTCTACACCATGAAAGCTTTATATTTTGTACTCTGTAAAAGATCATAGCCTAAGTAGACTACAATGTTAAGCTTACAGTATGACTTATGGGATGCTGTGGCTCATCATTTCTGTGTCAATCACAGAATCATCACGTTGGAAGAGGAGCACTGGGGATCATCGAGTCCAACCACTCCCACCAATCTCTAAACCATGCCCCTCAGTACCTCATCCACCCGCACCTTAAACACCTCCAGGGAAGGCGAGTCAACCACCTCCCTGGGCAGCCTCTGCCAGTGCCTAATGACCCTTTCAGTGAAGAATTTTTTCCTTATGTCAAGCCTGAACCTCCCCTGGTGGAGCTTGAGGCCACGTCCAATGGACATGTCCAAGTGCAGTTAGAGAAATATTTGATGCTTGTGGGCTCCCAGTGTAGATGCCACAAAATGTCCTTGAAAGATCTACTGGAAAGTTCAAAAGGGGTTCCTAGTTTTAAAGTCAGAACTCCCCACAGCTCCTATCAAATCCCTAGAGGAGTTGTGATTATTTCTGGATGAAAGCTTAAATATTTCTTTGGAAAAGGTATTCCTGCATAGGTTCAGAAGGCTGAAGGTGGTATTGAGAAGACCATGGAGGGTTACCAAGGAAGCATATCCCTTTTTGTGTGTGTGCCTGCTCTGTTGTCTGCAGACACAGGGGACCTGTCCCAGCATGCATAGGAGATGAAAAATGAAAGCAGTAAAAAGCAAATTTCTGCCCACGTGTTTCAACAGTGCAACACAGGTTGTGTGCAATGAGTTTGGAAAGTTAGTACAAGTTTGGGGGTTTTTTTTCTTTTTTTTTTTTTAAGCTGACTGAGACTGGTCACATTGAAATTCTGCTCCTGACTCACAGTATGTCTGGAGCCAGAGAGGTCATAGCTTGATACTACTTATTTGGATGATGAAGGAGAATTCTAACTTATCCAACTTATCCAAATCTAACTTATCCAAGTTTTAATCAATCTCTCTTCTCTGCAAGTATATGAAGTTATATTTCAAAGCACAGAAAAACTATTAGTATCACTATCTATTCTAAGAGATACTGTATGTGGCTGAAACAAGAAACACGGCACATAGTGCAGTACACAAGAACCTGCCTTGCAACTTACAACCTCAGGTCTAGGGCACAAAACGTCCCCAAGAGGCTCAATTCCACAGAAGGGTCAAATGGAGCAAGTAATAGCCGTAATGGATCACAAAAGGTTCCTGACCACTTTGTGCTCCTTCCTGTAAGGGAAGTCATGAAGCCCTCAGGGTCTTCTACGATAGAAGGTTACGCTTCAGCTGAACATTTAATTTAAGGTTAAATTTCAGAACACTCTAATGAAGACTAGTTAATCTTACACAGCCCAGAAAGGTTAAAAGACCACATCTCTTCTCAGCATTTCATTTTCTTCTCTACTGCTTATGACCCTACTTATTTTTAATATTAACTGCTATAGTATTTAGCAACTGTGACTCAGTCTTCCCTCTGTCAGCCAAGAATGAGGCACTGTCCCTTAGGCTGCTGAAAAGCCTCGTGTTTCATATGCTTGGGCCCAAGGACAACATATTAACACCAGATGCATGGATGTGCAGACAAAAGGGACCTTGACCTTTTACTCTACCACCCTAATCCAGCACAAATTGTGTAGGCTACACCAAAAAGTCTTCACTGTGTACAGACGTAGCACCCAGCACTCCAACTTCCTCTCACAGTGCAGAAGAAATAGTCCCTTATCCAGTAAAATGCCCTTGGAAGAAGCATGTACGACCTCTCTTAGGTATAAGCACTGGAAAACATCCAATTAGAGATTGTAGCATAGAGCTTTCCTGAGGGTGATGGGGGAGAACGAGCAATTCTGGGATTTGTGCTGGGACAACAGGGACAACGTGTAACCATCTGTTCCAGCTCTTCCTTTGCTATTTGAAATGGATGAGAGAAGAAAAGATATTAATACTAAAAGCCCTGGGAGATAGGGTGCATCTCAAATCCCCACAACAGAACACACATCACATATTGTTTTCAGCATTGTAATTATCTGATAAAGCTATTAACCATACACCTGAGATGCCATAAAGCATTAATACTTCCCTCTAAAGCAATCTCAACCGTAGTCAGATATTAGTCAGCAACTGTATGTTACTTGGGGGGGCAAACGGAAATTATACCAGGAGAGTAATTTCCTTATATTTCTGAGAAACTTAAGGTTTACAGTGGGAGTTTGAGTTGGCTGTGCACGACTCTGCTGAGAAACACAGTGCTTCTTTCTTAGCACACATTAGCAGAGAAGAGCTAGCTATTAATATGCATACAATGGCAGGAGTCTCAGGCCCCGTTGCCTCCAGCTCACATTGAAACCTCATTAAGTGAAACATAACCCAGCTACCAGGGATTCATTCCAAAATAAAAAGCTAGCAATATGAAAGAAGACCAAGTGTACAAATTGGATCCCTATACATCAGTTACCTTGTCAGTTAAATAACGGGAAGTTATTAATGGGACAAGAGTAAAAATTGCAGCTGAAGTCACTTCAGAACTGAGCAAAGCTACCCTAGAAAATAAGCCAAAACCACCTGAATAAAAACTCGCATCTAAGGAAGTTTCCAGGTATCAGCACGATACTTCTTGTGGAAGATTTATGGAGTTAACGTGTTGATGATGACCAGTCGCTGCAACAACTTCCCTACCTGACTTGTCTACCAAGCAGCACGGCTCAAAGGAGACCTTTGCTGTGGCTGCTGGCATGGGTACAGGGGAACATACTTGGTGCGATCAGCGTGGAGCACCTCATTGTTTAAAAGATGGATCTGGAACAGTTCCCAGATTATACATCTGCCCCTGTAATTCACATCTTTTATAATGAGGCTGACATGGGAGATATTGGGAATGAGCACATTTGGTCACAGTGGACACATAGCTGTCTGCCAGAGAAACATCCATGGGTGAACCCTTCCCAAACCCGGTTATTGGAACAACTAACAAATCAAAGGGAGACACTTACAGGTCAGTTTCATTGCATCTTTAACTTTACATAGCTGCAAGTACACATCTCCCTTGTTGCCTTCAGCAGGCAGCAAATAAGACATGTAACACCAAGCCTTATCTAGCAGTGAGAGCAATTTCAATTCCCCTCTTCATTCTCCTTTAATCTCAGTTTCCTCCCTTACATTTATATGTGCCCCCCCCTCTACTTCACAGTCACAACAATATGTTTATATATAATCTATATACCATTCATATATATAATCTATATACCATCATCAAAGAAGAAAAAAAAAATCCCTCAAAACACACCCCACCCCCTAAAAAAGAAAAAAACCCCAACCAAACAAAACACAACAAACCACAAAGCAACTCCACTGCAACCACCACATAAAATAGAGCTGTGAGAAACTTAAGAGGTCAGCTAGACTACCTCCAGTCCCAAGGCCAGAGTAACTATATCAATACTTATCAATACACCTTGTGCTATTGCCAAAAATCCTCATTGTAACCATAAATCTGAACTTTAACTTCCTTTCTTATTTCCTTTCCTGGCATCAGCAGTTACCAATCTCAGTGTCTTTGATTACTTTAAAGTGGTTCCTATATCAGAATACTAGTCTTCCTCTTCACATCTAGAGCCAGTAAGGCAGCATAAAGCTGCAAACGGCAACAGCAATGCAACCCTAAAAATGTTTGAGCTGCACAGTTTATTCTTGGTTTTTATGATTTCACATATGGAAGTATCACCTAATTGTCAAGAGATTAAAAATAACTCACTGAGGGCCTAACCCATAGCTCTTCAGAGTCAATAAGACTATTCTATTGACTTCAAATGGCTTTGAATCATGCCCATAAGAAAAAAAAAAAAAAAAAAAAAACAAACCAAAAAACAACAAACAAAAAAAATATCACAAATTGTCTCACTAATTTTTCCAAATATCTTTTGAACAACTTCCAGAAAATTAAACAAAGGAAAAAAGCATTCAAACACTCCAAGAACACAAGTCCAGTAAAAGAAAAGAATACATACTGTCCTGACTGCTTTCCAAGTAATATGAGGCAAAATATAATCACATATTGCAAACGACTCCAAAAATCGCAAAGAACAAAGTCTGCCATATGGTTGCCCTTCAATCTTTGTATGTCTCATCATTCAACATCTCCTTGCTATTCAGTTATGCCATGTGCAAAGCATTCACACAATCACTGTCAGAAATAATCACACTTTCCCCCATCTGCACATGCTCCAAGCTGAGAAAGAAAAACAAACAACAAAACTCCACACTACTGACAAAACACGTCAACAGATGCGAGCTCTCATTTCAACAGCCATATTTATTTCACTAGAAGTCATAGAATCATAGAATCACCAGGTTGGAAGAGACTCACTGGATCATTGAGTCCAACCACTCCTATTAAACACTAAACCTTAGCACCTTGTCCACCTGTCCTTTAAACACCTCCAAGGAGGGTGACTTAACCACCTCCCTGGGCAACCTCTGGCAGTGCCCAATGACCCTTTCTATGAATTTTTTTTTTTCCTGATGCCCAGCCTAAATCTCCCCTGGTGGAACTTGAGACCATTCCCTCTCGTCCCGTCCCCTGTCCCTTGGGAGAAGAGCCCAGTTCCTTCCTCTCCACAACCTTCTTCCAGGTAGTTGTAGAGAGCAATGAGGTCTCCTCTCAGCCTCTTCTTCTCCAGGCTAAACACCCCCAGCTCTCTCAGCCATTCCTCATAAGGCCTGTTCTCCAGCCCCTTCACCAGCTTCATTGCTCTTCTCTGGACTCACTCCAGAGCCTCAACATCCTTCTTGTGGTGAATGGCCCAGAATTGAACACAGGATTCAAAAGTCTTTGTTGTGCTAAAAGCATGTGGACTTCAATAGAGATCTCCTGTATTCAACTATACAAAAAAAAAAAATCTTGCAAGACAAATGCATGAAAAAAATGTCTATAATAGATCCTTGATTTCAGGAGTTTTCACATGGAAAGAGCCTGAATATCTCTAGGAATCCTACCTTAAGCTTTATTAATTATCTTCTAGGGTGCAGCAAAAGCTCACTGCAGCTGATGTACTACAGCTGTAATTCACACTTCATCATACACCTATAAGGGGTTAATTTGGACCTGCCTACCAAAGCAAGAAAACTAATGCCACTGTCCTGAATGTTTCTTGTGCATTACGAAAATAAAAGCCTCTGCTGGATGGTTTTCATGAAACACAATCACTCTTGTAATTCTAATACCTGCTTTCCTTAATTTTACAATTCTTCCACCAAATAAAACAAACAAACAAAAAATATCAAGGAAGAGAAGAAAGTTCATTATGATTACAAAACTAAAATTAAGGTGGTCCTCAATCTTATCCTTCGGGATATTTCATGAAATAAACCTTTGTTCTACAGCATTTTCCCTGCTCGAGAAGCAGAATGCTGCCAGCCTCACACCAAGGCTCACTAGAAGTGAAGTTCAGAGAGGGTATCAGTCTTCATTTTTTACTTAAACAGTTTTGATAGAAAATCGAGTTATGCACTTTGGGGGATGGAGAGGCTGCACAAACACAACCAAAGCCCACATATCCTTATTTTTCTGTATAGTGAAGAGCCTGTGATCTTAAAAATATCACAGAATGATTTGTAGAGTAGGAAATGCAGATATTTACCAACTATATAACAGTTGCTTATAACTGGTAGTCTGTCAACATAAAACAAGATACCATGACAAGAAATAGAAGTCAGCTTAATCATGCATCCTAAGTTGATATCCCTGCATTTTCCACACTGTCAAGTTGGATAATTTCATTCTACCTAGACAAGATCTGCAATATATTTTGAGTTTCCTGATAAATTCATATTTTTTCTTACCACATTACCACCTTGTAGCCCAAAAGTAGCCATTAACTACTGCATGCGAAGTGCCAAATTCAAGCAGCAGGGCTCACACAATTCTGATAAGTTTGGAAGCTTTTTTACAGAAAATAAAGCAAAGTTATTTTGCACTTCTAATCCTTCACAAATTTATTCCAACATCTATCACCCAGACCATACGCATCTAAATTTCACTTTATCAGCATTTCTGAGTAATCAAAAAAAAATTAATGAACCCTTACACGATAACTAAATCAAGCAGTAAAAGCCCCAATCTTAGAAATATTCAGAAAGGATGCTTAATGTAGGTAAACTCATCTCATGAAGACTAGAGGCCACCAGAGGTTTGACTAAAGGTGTTTCTGAAGGACAGATTAGGCTCCCCCTCAGAGCCTCCTTTTGAATTCAGATTCCTCTTCAAAGAGCTTACTGCAACATCAGGAGATTTTAAATACAGAAAGCAGCAAGAAGACAAGACACTTAATGTCTAAAAGACTTTTCTTCTCCCCTAGAAAGCATATTAAAACCTTCTTGTCTACTTAAGCAGCAAAAGACAATGACAAGATTTTATCCTCAAAGAGGAAAAAACCCCAAGAAAAAAATAGGAATAACTTATTCAACCTGTCATTTTTCTTTAAGTTAATGAGAGATTATAGTGGGAATGAATGACATTAGATAGACACTGGATACGACATTTCCCACTGAAAACAACACCTACATTTCCTAGGTGTATTTCAGGGTTGTCTTCAGAATGTTTGTTAAAAGAAGAGGGCAGGAGTAGCTGAAGGCTGCTTTACTGTGAAGTTAAGGTACATCTGGTGGCAGAATACATTTCGAGAGAGGTGGGTAAGTAAATCCAGGTAGAGAATCCAGGCAGAGAAGAGATGCTATAGCACCTTTCATTATCCTTATCTGCTTCCAACATAAAATTTCTATCACCTCTATGCACCTCCACATCTTTCAATGCCATCACATGCAGTTTGGCCTCAGATTCGACAGTGTCTAAGTTACATGACTCGTCAACCTACAACTAACACATAAATAAGACCCTTTCCTTCAGTTCAAAGAGGGAGAAGGGGGGAAATAGTTATTAGTAACATCCAGCAGACACATGCTGATGTCTGTGCTCCTCATATCCATCTATGCAGTGGAGTGACCTACTGCCTTAGCACTGGATGAAAATCCAAATATAATATGTAAATTATAATTGGGGACAGGTTGAGAAACCCAAAGCAAATCCATTTCACATTTGTCCAGTCAGCTGCTGTTGACACATTAAACATACAGCTCAATAGCTTTATTAACTACTAACAAATACAACTTAAGAAGAAAAACACTTTCAGAAGATATAGTACAGAAGGCTCCAGAGGAGGATTTCAGCCATGTAATTAGCATGTAATTACTCTTTTTTCTGTTGTTTCTTGTATGGAGATTGGCCACAGCCTGGAGTCTATAAATTTAACATTCATAACCGTGATAGCTGCAAAACAATAATAATTATTTATTTTTTCCAGCATGTTTCATCTTGAAAGACTCCCTGAAGTGCAGCCAGCTGTCCTAGAGAAAGGAAAGCAGAGCACCACATGCTGCGGAACAAAGTAAGACAAAAAGTGAGCAAGACATAGTGCCTCATCAGCTTCAGCGTTCATTTCAGACCTTTTGTGCGTGATTTCTTTGTACAGCCCCTGAAAGATGGGCTGGTAAACTCTGCAGGAGTATTAGACTTGCTTCTGGGAAAGTGTGATGGGCTACATTATCCCTGAGCAGACAAAAATCCTACTGTGACTTGCAGCTCACTTCTTCATAAAGATGATTTCCCATTGATCACTAAAGCCCATGTAACTCTCAAGCATACACTTCTTGATTTGCTCTTCCAAGGAGGAATACAGGAACTTCAAAGCAAGGCCAGGAAATTTATGAAGGTGGTTTTGGTCTAGTAGCTACGACAGAAGCTTGGGAAATGAGTTTGTCAAATACTGGCAAGGTCCTCAGTTTCTATGCCATTAATTTCCCTGAAAAAAATCCCATGTCTTCTTCTGCACCACTCACAGTATTAGTGCATCTGGCTTCAAGAGCCAGGTATTTGCCAGAGTGGTACCCACCTTTCTGCAAATCTATTATTTTTCCATTTATCCTCTGCAGGGGTGTGCCCTTTATTGGCAAAGCAAGATAAAGGGCTTGCATTTGACTTACCACTGAACAGCTACGAGCTCTTTGCTGAAGGATGTCAGATGTATGTTAGGTCATAGAATCACCAGGTTGGAAGAGACCCACCGGAACACCGAGTCCAACCATTCCTATCAAACACTAAACCATGCCCCTCAGCACCGTGTCTACACGTGCCTTAAACACCTCCAGGGAAGGTGAATCAACAACCTCCCTGGGCAGCCTGTTCCAATGTCCAATGACCCTCTGTGTGAAAAACTTCCTCCTGATGTCCAGCCTAAATCTCCCCTGGCGGAGCTTGAGGCCATTCCCTCTTGTCCTGTCCCCTGTCACTTGGGAGAAGAGCCCAGCTCCCTCCTCTCTACGACCTCCTTTCAGGTAGTTGTAGAGAGCAACGAAGTCTCCTCTCAGCCACCTCTTCTCCAGGCTAAACAACCCCAGGTCACAGGACAGAGAGGGACACCAAGCAGAACCATTGCAAATTTGCCTAATACTTCTTTTCATTTTATATCAAAATTGAAAATTTTTATTGTAAAATTAACCAGGCTGCTCAAAGTGACAGGATTGCCCAGTCCACCTGTCAGAAAAAATCCAAGCTAAAAAAGTAACAAGCAGCAAACTGAAGGGAGTTGGGTCATGGACAGGGAGGTGCCTTTTGGAGTCCAGCACCAAGCAGATCAAAGGCTACATATGGAAACACTGAGCTGCTGGAAGTGTAAATGCGGGAGGAGGAACAGTAATAAGTAGGAAGCCAATTTAGCCAAACCAAAAATAGAGGAAAAAACTCCCTCTGCAACAGTTTGTAGCTGGTCACAGATTGATAAGAAAGATAGAATAGGGAACAGTGGATAAGAATGTATATTTTATATTCCTAATGTTAGAATTTTGATATCATTAATATTAACAAAAGGAGAATTTATTGTTGACATACTGACCATTTTTCTAGGCTTTCATCAAAGAGGTATTGTTTAAATTTTCTCCACTCATCAAGGTGAAATAGGATTTTTAAAGGTGCCTATAATGACATATAGATGGAATAAACAGAACAGGCAGAGTGGCAGTTTGAGTTGTTTTCATATTTAATTTAGATGTCATTGCAGCCTATCATTTGACTTTAAGAGGAATCAGCGCAACTCATATAAGATCTAGGAAAGTGTTTCAGCTACACAACATCCTAAAAATCCATATTGTGTACACCCAGAGTGTACATACATACTACTATTCTCTCTATGTTTAACAAGCTCCGCCAGGGGAGATTTAGGCTGGAGATTAGGAGGAAGGTTTTCACAGAAAGGGTCATTGGGCATTGGAACAGGCTGCCCAGGGAGGTGGTTGATTCACCTTCCCTGGAGGTGTTTAAGGTACAAGTGGACAAGGTGCTGAGGGACATGGTTTAGTGTTTGATAGGAATGGTTGGACTTGATGATCCGATGGGTCTCTTCCAACCTGGTTGTTCTATGATTCTATGATATATTTTATTAAATTTGTTTTTTCTGACTTCAAATGTTATGTACATAAGTTAGCAACACAATAATGTAATATAAGGATATTAAACTATCCCTATCCGAACACTTCTTCACACAAAGTCTTTCAGAAAATAATTGTTCCCAATGAAGTTTGCTAATAGGGTTTTACAAAGTCTCTTAGACTTTTTATATCTTGTCTGGGAAATTTAGATGAGCTCTGGAGATCAAGTGTCAAACTCTCCCACTGTAATTTAGAAAAAATTTACTATTTAATTTCTTATTAGCCATCCATATTGCTTCAAACAGACCCTCAAGGTATAATAAGAGTACCTGCAATAACACAAGGTATTAAAAAATATTAGTACTGAAGGACATGAGAACTTGTTGCAAGGTGCCATAAGTCCTGAGATACTTGCAAGTTTTACAAAGCTTCCATACAGTCAAAAAACAAAAAAAAAAATCAGGTTTCCAATGTAAATGACACTGCAACTCCAGAACTTATTTACAACGATAATGGAAACTAATTGTTTTTCCTCAACATTGCTATATAGCATCTACAAAAAGTGCTACATCACACTCTGCCCTATTCTCCAGCATAAGCCTTCTGAAACTATTAGTACTAAAAATAATAACTCAGTTTTCCCTAATTCCCCTTTACATCTGCCTGAATCAAAATTCCAATAAACATAGCGCACATGAGGAACTAACGCTGAACAGTTGGACACAGATGAGCTTTGCACAGCTCTCCTGCTCGTTTGATTGTCTTATTTTTAAAAGGTTTTTCCAGTATCTAGATTCCTATCCAAATTACAGTTTAGTTTTACTGATAGCAGCATATATCTGTCCCAAGGAAAGCAGTAAATGCAAGTCATGTGCTTCATGTACCCAACTTTCTCTTTGTTTCTTTCCCTAATGGATCAAAAGCTTTAGGCATGAAAAGCTTGTTAGTAATGCCCTGCTCACTAGCCAATTTTCAGAGTTCAGCATATGTCTAATCAAAAGATCATCCTTATAAATCAGACTTTCCTTTTTAATTGTAACATCTCACTGGGCCTTTCTAATAAATATTTTAAATTCATTAAACAAGTTTCAAAAAAAAGTATCACCTTGGGCCTTTTAAACACTTCAGAATTTAAAATGTGAGCCTGTCTGAGAGTTGGAACCTACTTGTGTTTTTTATGTTGGCATTTCTCCGTGTTGACATTCAAGACTTCACTGGGTGTAACTCTGCCTTATCGCTCCTGGCTGCCTGCCATGAGGAGCTGACGCTGAACAGTAGTGATTACCATCTCTCTTTGAAGCAAAAGATAGGGAGGTAATGAATTGTCTCTGGTTTCAAAACACCCCTACATAACACTACTAACTTGCCTGTTAACTGGTACCCAAATTAATATCTTGTGAAGGTTCAGATACAATCATGGTTAGGGACAGGGCATCTCAGTTGTGTTGGTGTTGGTCCATGTAGGGTTTTGCCAGGCTGCACATTGTGGTCTGAGACCAGAAACAAGAACAGCATAACTCCTTCAAAGTCATACGATACACAAAGTGTTCTCAGAAAGAAGGTTGCTGTTTGTAGATTAGTCTGACAGTTTAATAGGTCCTCATCTAAAACTTGCGTCACTGAGACTGTGAGCAAGAGCCCAGATAGCAGAACCACAGAAAACCATCACTTCTAGGGTGAGGAGCTCCTGTAGACAGCTCTGTCTGAAGCTATGAGAACTGCAACTGGAGAGGCACAACTTAAATTTAGGGAGAAGAGGGGAAATAGGACTCATCATAAGTGCTGTGGCTTTGTTTTCTGATAAAGTGTTTTAAAACAAAAGATCAAGAAAAAGTCAAAGTTACTTCATCTGCCTGTCATTTGGTTGGATTCAATGATCCGATGGATCTCTTCCAACCTAGTGATTCTATGATTCATTTGTGAAGTGAGTGGAAATGGGCAAATTAATACATCTTTTACATAAGCTCTTGGTGATGTTAAATCTCCACTCTTTTTTTCTTCAAGTGCCTTTAAATTATAACCTATTAGACTACTCAGTCATGTTCTTACGCTTCTGGATTTTTGGAGTCATATGTATCTGGAGTATCATCACAAAATAAGAACATTTACAAACTAATTTGATAATGAATAAAAAGTATTATCCTCAAAGAAACAGAGCAGTAGTAAAAAAAGCTTATCTAAGAAACAACACAGGGTATTCCCCATCAACTTGTGATCAATTCCAGGTGTCCACGTTCAGTTTAAAGTACAAACCAAAGTATCAGGGCACATTAGCCAAATTTTATGCTTCAGAGTTACCAGAAACATGACATAGATTTTAATTATTTGAGAATAAGCCAATCTGTTCAGATAGGGTTTGGCAATTTTATTTCTTTAATATGAAAAAGAGCTCTCTCTGCAGTTCCTGTAAATATCCAGAGCTACTTTTTCACTGTACACCAGATATCATTGAAAAAGTAACTGCAGGTTTGTGGGGTTTTTTTGTTTGTTTTTGTTTTTTAACTATTTCACTGTGATTTTAACATAAGTGTAGTTCCTGCATCTACAAGAAATAATTTGTGAGGGTGGAAGGAGGACTCCCCTTTCTTCATCACAATTCCACTCCTTACCCCAAATTTTGGGAATATATTTCCCTTTAGAGACACTAAGGCTGAGCAAGCAAGCAAATACAACCCACCTTTCAGTGTTCCTATCTGACTTGCATAAATACAGATGGCATATATGCCAAAATTTAATCAATAAAAAAAAAAAACAGTCACCAACCTCAACTGCAGCTTATCAGTTTACTATTGACTTTAATTAGTTAAAATCAGAACTCAGGGGAGGAGTAGAATGAAGGAAACGGGTTATGTTCCTAGTAAGTATTGGCATTCAGGTTTCAGTATCTCCTTCATAAAAATTAGGTTCTCCAACACATAATTGTTAAAAATGACACCGTACATTCCCGGGGTTAGGATGTATCACTATGAATAACTTTTCCCAGAAGCGGTGTAAGGGGGTGAACATCAACCGAAGCCAATTACTGTGATTAACCCCACCACAGACCATGTGGCTTTATACTTTTCAACATCAACATCTTTTTTTTCTTCAGCAATACAGTAATCATGGTTTAGGCCCTGAAACACTTCCAAAGAAGGAGACAAGAGAGGGTAGGGAGTGTTGACAATACCATTTACTTGCCAAAGTGAAAAATTATGAAAGCATACCAGGCTGTCTCTGAGGACTCTTTACTCACAGTGTGCATATCTAATGCATCTCAACAGAAATATCCTGAACTAAAGGATTTAACTCAAGGTCAGATATCTATTTCTTTAGCACAAGGATGCTGTGAGATAATGACAAGCCACAGAAGATTTATTTAAACATTCAGTACAAATGGCTTGCCCAACCTTTGCTGTTCCAACAGCTACTCTCTCAACATTAATTTATATATAGAATCATAGAACAACCAGGTTGGAAGAGACCCATCGGATCATCAAGTCCAACCATTCCTATCAAACACTAAACCATGCCCCTCAGGACCTCATCTACCTATGCCTTAAACACCTCCAGGGAAGGTGTATCAACCACCTCCCTGGGCAGCCTATTCCAATGCCCAATGACCCTCTATGTGAAAAACTTCCTCCTAATCTCCAGCCTAGATCTTCCCTGGTGGAGCTTGAGACCATTACCTCTTGTCCTGTCCCCTGTCACTTGGGAGAAGAGCCCAGCTCCCTCCTCTCCACAACCTCCTCTCTAAAACCCCCAATGTTTCAATAAAAAGAACATACATTTTATACAGAAGGATTAATATTTCTTATTAGTATATCTGTTTCAAAAAGTTATCTATACTGGTTAGCTTTGTTTAGCTACTAGTTGTTAGTTGCACTTCATGCATCTCATCCATATAAGTTTTGGATATTCGGAAACTCATAAACTGCAAGCCCAGCAGTTAAATCCTTCACAAAATTTGATATGAAAAGTGACACAGCTGAAGTACATGAAAGGAAGGCTGTGGGTGAAAAAAAATATAATAACTAGGTTTTATTTAAGCAATATTGGAGAAGTACCGGAGTAATTTTGCTGTTCCATAACTTTTTACATCCAGCAGCCTAGTTTGTGCTGACACTTCTTTGCTAGTATTTTCAGATAGAAAAAAGACTTGGAAGAGAATGGTTGGTTTCAGACAGATTTCTTTGCTGCTGATAAGATAAAGGGATATAAAGACCATCCTACACTTTCTGCATTTCAAACTTTACAGTGCAGCAAAGGGTGAAGCCTTCACTGTAGTTACAGAGATGCACAGAAGCATCTGTTATGTGCTCCTCACCAGACTCCGAGAATCATTCCTTTGGAAGGGCCTTGGCATAGAATTGACATATATTATTTATTGCAAACGTTTCTGGTAGTCAGATAGTTTGCTTGCTTTTTAATTTGCTTATTATTATTTATTACTTGGTGTATGAGTGACCTGGAGATTCAATAGGCAAGCTCCCCTGTAGTATTTAAATGAGATTTATTAACAACATTTCTTCAGTATGAGATGTTTATATTGTCACTTTGTGAAAGAAAGCTTTCACACTAACCTCCTTGTTAAATAAATTGAAAATACATCCCCTTTCCTAAGCCTCATAGGTACAACTGTGACTTTCCTTGCAAGCTCTTCATTTCAAAGCACACGTACTCTATAAATTCCCAGCTGTCAGCCACTGTGACTGCACTTCCCGACAAAGACAAAGGGGGAGGGGAGAGAGCAGCTACAAGCACTTAATAATTAGATCAAGAAGATGTCCTTAATATTCCCAACATGTAATGATGCTGCCTAAGCAGCTGTCGTCAGAAAACTGACTCGTGCTCAGAGAGCTCCCTCGGTCCAGCTGCAGTCACTGACATGGAGTGTATGTTATTATGGTCCTAACCAAAGCATTTTCTTTACAAATATAGAAATCAAATAGCGTGTTTAAGTCACTCAGGGCAAAAAAAAAAGAAAAAATACTTTTAAAATACTCAATGTTGAAGTATTTATTCTTCTTGTAATGACAGCAGTGTGTGAATTTGTTCGTTTTAACAGGAAGGAAAAGAATTAAAATGAAATAATCAAGCAGGACCACAAATCCAGTGCCAGCATAATAAATATTCAACCAATCTGGACCACTCGTACATACCTTACTCTTTTTGGTAGGTTGATTACTGTCTGAGGAGTTATTGTTTGCTTTTAACATGCAGTGAAAAACAAATAAAAGGTTTGGCAGGTGAGTTCTGGTAGTTTAACAGAGAATTTATCTTAAGTAGTTAACACATGACAACACACTATGGAAATTTCTCAGTTGTTCTAGCCAAATATCAGGTACTTTTCCGCACTGACTTCCAGTACACAAGGAACAAAGGAGGTTGTTCTCTTTAGAGTATGTCCTTTCTAAGGGTCTGTTTGCAGCATCCATGTTATTAAAGATTTTTTTTTTTAAGTCTATATTTTAAAGGATTCTTTTCTTTCAACAAGGTGTGTAAAAATAGTTACTCTGTACATTAACAGAGCTATAAAAGAACCTACTATCATTTAATTTGCTTTTATAACCTTCCTCCACACATAATATCACATTATGCGCATTATAATGAAACCTGACTACACTGAAACTTGTAGGACAGCTGGGTGGTGTTCTCTGAACAGGGCCCCCTCCCGCCCCCCAACACTTTTAAACATGCTTGTCTTCCTTCATCCCCCAAATATAGCAGATGTTCTACAGTCTCATTCTGAAAAGTGAGTGTGAGCTGTAGGAAACATTTCTAAATAACATACTCCTGGGGGTGAGGTCTTCAGTCTTTTTCCTTGGGTTTGGCGTGAGTGTGTTAAGAGTTTTGTGCACTTTGGGTTTTTTATTTTGTATTGAGAATGGGATGTAGTGTTACATTTAATTCATTTGCACATCTATCCTAGAACTGCTTAGTTCCTCAAAAAAAAAAAAAACCCCAACATATTATTAAATTAAACCTTAACTGACTGACAAAAATCAGGCTACCTAGAGTTTAACAAACTGA
This sequence comes from Coccyzus lansbergi, assembly GCA_033558105.1. NCBI lineage: Eukaryota > Metazoa > Chordata > Aves > Cuculiformes > Coccyzidae > Coccyzus > Coccyzus lansbergi. Next base: position 2,156,673 of record JAUMJK010000675.1, read on the forward strand.
CCATCCAGTGCTGAGGAATGACTACATGTCCCATTCATTATTAATACAAACTATGACTGCACTGACACCTCAACAGCACGGAAAGTGGTTTCCTCACATTGTTTGCTGCCTGGAAAGTGAAGACGGGTGGACATTCAGTTCTTCACTTGCCAGGAAAATGAGCAGTTTCCCAAAAGATATGCACACTGAGTGAAGCATTCTGTAGTCATTGACAAAATAGATCTCAGCACGGCAATGGACTGCTTGGAGACAGGAGCTCTTCAAACTCAATATGTCATTAAAGTACAAGCAAAGTTGTAATTTGCAGCTACACAATCAAGACCTCAGAACTGTGTAATTACCATGACATCAGAACCACCACTCATACTCATAGCAGCTTCACTGAGATAAACTAGTTCACAAAGCTTCAGTGGGATAAGCATGTTTCATCTTTTTGGATTTAAACATAAGGAATCTCAGATTACAATGTTTTGTATCAGATTGTGCTAGTTATACCAATTTTATTTCCAACTCCTACATTTTCTTACTATACTTATTTATGTTGGGATTAGAAAGATGCACACACATTCTTTCCTGAACTTTCTCAGATTATCATTCCCCAATTTCTAGAAGTTCAGTCTAAACTCTTCGTTTTTTAATTGCCTAATCCATGATAAACCATACAAGCAATTGCTATAGTAAGTCTCAGTCCCACTAACATTAAACTATTATTCAGATCTCTCCATTTGGTATGATTTCACTTCTAACATGTGACAAAAATGGATTTTTTTTCCCCACATAAATCCATTTGAAATAAAAAGATAACTGTCATTAAATGCCATATGCTTTAGTACTTACAGCCATGAAGACAGCCACAAAATCTGCAGATTCTGGACCTAAGATGGAAGCTCTCTTGGTTTCAAGCACCATAACAAGGACAGGTGGTTTTGCACTCTCAGAAGACAGGATCATTTTGTTAGATGATCACAGATGGAAAAAGACCTCAGCCTGGGGAGTTACCCTAGCACCACTATGACATCTATCGATATCATAGAATAATGAGGTTGGAAAAGACCCACCAGATCATTGAGTCCAACCATTCCTATCAAACACTAAACCATGTCTCTCAGCACCTCATCCACCCGTCCTTTAAACACCTCCAGGAAAGGTGAATCAACCACCTCCCTGGGCAGCCTGTTCCAATGCCCAATGATCCTTTCTGTGAATTTTTTTTCCAAAAAAATCTAGCCTAAATCTCCTGTGGCAGAGCTTAAGGCCATTCCCTCTTGTCCTGTCCCCTCTCACCTGGGAGAAGAGCCGAGCTCCCTCCTCTCTACAACCTCCTTTCAGGTAGCTGTAGAGAGCAATGAGGTCTCCCCTCAGCCTTCTCTTCTCCAGGATAAACACCCCCAGCTCTCTCAGCTGCTCCTCATAAGGCCTGTTCTCCAGCCCCTTCACCAGTTTTGTCGCTCTACTCTGGACTCGCTCCAGAGTCTCAACATCCTTCTTGTGCTGAGGGGCCCAGAACTGAACAGAAGATTCAAGGAGCAGTCTCACCAGTGCTGAATACAGAGGGAGAATAACCTCCCTGCACCTGCTGGTCACACCATTTCTGATACAAGCCAGGATGTCTTTGGCCTTCTTGGTCACCTGGGCCACTGCCGGCTCATGTTCAGTCACTGTCAACCAACACCCCCAGGTCCCTCTCCTCCTGGCAGCTTTCTAGACAGACTTCTCCCAGTCTGTAGCTCTGCATAGGGTTGTTGTGCCCCAAGTGTAGGGCCCGGCACTTGGCCATGTTAAACCTCATGCCATTAGACTCAGCCCAGCGATCCAGCCTGTTCAGATCCCTTTGCAGAGCCTCCCTACCCTTGAGCAGATCCAGCTTCCACCCAGCTTAGTGTTGCCTGCAAACTTGCTAACGGTGCACTCAATGCCTTCATCCAGGTCATTGATAAAGACATTGAAGAGGGCTGGACCCAGCACTGAGCCCTGGGGAACCCCACTTGGAACTGGCCTCCAGCTGGATTTAACACCATTTACCACCACTCTCTGGCATCAGCCCTTCAGCACAGAAACTGCAGCTCCCTCTATTTCAGAGCCAGATCTCATCCACTCACATCTTTCCAGGAGCGTCTCTAAGTCCAAGTTCTGAGCTCCAGTTAACACAGTCCTCTGAAAATACTACTTCAGCAATAGCAACTGAGAATGGTTCATCTAACTACAAAGATGACATAAAAGGACAATTTGTTCCTGTCGCCCAGATTTGGTATATCAAATAATCCTGACAGGTAGTCTTACCAGTCACTATTTGATGTTATCTCCTACAATACAATGTGAAGCCAACAATCATTTGAAACAGCATTTCCTTGCCTTGCTTTTCTGTGCATAATTGTCAGATACGAAACACAGCTCATCTTGGGCCAGTAAAGTATTAATATGGGACTGCAGCTACATTTGTTTCTTCTATAAATAGCATTTCATTGCAGACCAGGAGTGTTCACAGTGGAATTTATACCACTTTAGCAATAAAATGAAAGTCATGTTGTGGAAACAGCATAAAAATGCATATTTAATGACAAAATCTTGTAAATCATAGCCTAGCATAGTGTTAAAGTCATCTTTTTCTTGCAAACACATTGAAGAACGTATATACTAACCAACTTAACACAGGTCATACATTTGAATCGTAGGGATTTGTGAAGTAGCTCAGAACCCATTTAGCTGTCTCAGCATTTTAGGGCTTAAGTTAAAAATATGAAGCAAGAAAACTCAAGTGTGACTATTCAACAGGTGCATCTGGTCACTGCTAAAAATCAGCACTTGAACAATCCTGTTCATCAGGCAGTTCAGGTATGGGAGGCTGGCAAGTATGGTGATCTTTCTTTGGATGAGGCACCAGTTCAAACCACAAGTGTGATGGAGATGACCTAGCAGAAATCTCCATTAGCCAAAAGTCATCTCGCTGTTCTGAGAACCTTGATCACCTCTGCTCACCATCAGCTTCTCCCATCACACTTGGGGTCTAGTGGGGTTTTTGTCTCTCTTACCAGATCAACAGTAAATATTTTTCACAAATTTGAGCCTGATGATTTTTGCAATAACGTGAGCAGTTTCAAATTGCTGGTAGGTGAATAAAGATGCTCAAGAACAGGAGCAAAGTAAACTGAAACAATTAAAAAAAAAGAAAAAAAAAGGAAAAGAAAAGATAAACACCAAATATCATCTTCCTTATTTGTCCACAGAACTGGAAGAAAATACTTACACTCAATTCCTATTTACTATCCGCTTTCTGCAATTTTCCAGGATCAATAGACTAATGGGCAACTTTGTTTTCCCCTTTCTTAACTAGTGAAAGAAAATCCAGGGTAGACGGATTTAAGACAGAGGGAAGAAGACTGAAATAGTAAAAAAGTCTGGAAAATAAGAGAGGAGAGGGATGACGACAAATGGAAAAACACGTAAAGCTTTGCTTCCATAGCGCTTATCAAAGCTTTTAACTAGCTGCCTTCATATGAGAACAGAAAGAACATAATTTTTTAATTGGATTTTGAACATCAATAAATTGCTTTTGCCTAGACACTTACTTTCACTTCATTTATGTATTTTCCTAAGAAAAAGAAATAATCCAAAACCCAAGAAATTCCCACAGAGCTAAGTTAGAGCTCCTTTCTTCCAAAAAGTAGGAAATTCAGCAGGAAAGTCTCAGTGAAGACATGCCAAAAAAAGCATGTTCTAAATATGCCAGGGTTTTACTCTAGGGGAGCACTAAAGGCTGGTGGGGTTCCATGTGGATGCAGCAGATATCACTCTGCTCCTCACCTCCCTCTCTTCATTTAAATGAAACATGATGACATGAACTCACAGCAGCTTTGTAATCATTTCTGAGCACTAGAGGCTGACCTGGCTCAAGAGATCTGCTATAAATAAACTACATATTTAATTTAATACAAGGGCTTTGGGAAAGAAACAAGGGAAAGAAGACAAAATAACCCATTCCTTAAACTTCCTTCGGGTTCTTAAAGTGCCAAAACTAGAAGATTCTAACCATACACAAAAACCAAAGGGTGATGCATGTTTAGAAGAAAAAAAAAAAAAAGCCTTCTGTAAACACTGTAAGTGATGACTGGCATTGGATCAGGGAATTCTGCCTGAAGCAGAGAAACCAGGAGTCTCATGGAGCCCAATGAACCTAAATTAATCAGACATGCCTTCTGGAAGGCAACGCTAAAACAAAATATTCAAGCTATAAATATGCCTTCCTCTTGCAGTGACCCGAGCCTTACATTTAAGATAAGCAGGACAAGTGTCTAAAGGCTTTTTGACCCCTGCCAAGACACTGACCATGTTCCAGACAGATGACAGTCACCAGCACACAGAGGAGTAATAACCACTATAAACTTTGTGACCAACAAGTACAGATGGACCCTGAGGCAACGTCAACACTTCCACGGGTGAGCAGAGTCCATAACTAGTGGGGGAACTGAATGGGAGAACCTGCCTCCAAAAACTCACCCCTGTGCTGCAGCAAAAAGTTCAAAAGGGTTGTAGGTTTATTAAAGGGGACTGTGTGTTTTGATGAGTTCAGTATTGCTCTTCTGTCACACGCAGGAGGAAAAAAAAGTACAAACTTGTAATTTCTGACTCAATTAGCATTTGTTTTACACTTTCAATAATACAAAATATTGCATTTCACAAAAAAAAAGAATAAAATCAAACTGAGCTTTAAAATAATCTATATCTTACTCAAGTAACTGAAATTTTCAGCATGACCTTTCAGAAACAGCAGATAGCAGAGCTGTCTGAGTAGAGGAAATCACTTTTCAAAACTAGATAGACCAAAGGAAAACATGCTTCAACACTATGTTTCTAAAATCACTCAAAGATCTTTCCTGAAGAAATTCATGGAAAGAATTATAAGAAAAAATCATTTAGTACTACCACAAGGACAAACATGAGTTTTGCAAATTATTTACCCAAGTCCTCATACTTCAGAGAACAATGGAGAGCTTGCAGCTACTAATGGTGAACACATTAGTCAGTCTTTCATTTTTGTTTTTCAGCCTGCTCACATGTTTTCATATTTGCTGACCTCTATTCTTGCTTTCATTGAAAATATATGACAATCCTGTTAAAATAAAACCGAAGTTGTATAACTCGAATCTCTTTTTAACATTTTTTTTTTTTGTAGCTAGTCCAAAGGTAACCCATACACCTTATTGTTCTCTTCAACTACCTGAAAGAAGGTTGTAGAGAAGAGGATGCTGACTTTTTCTCCCAAGTGACAGGGGACGGGACAAGGAGCAATGGCCTCAAGCTCGACTAGGGGAGGTTCAGACTAGATAGCAGAAAGATGTTTTTCCCAGAAAGGGTCATTGGGCACTAGCAGAGGCTGCCCAAGGAGGTGGTTGAGTCACCATCCCCAGAGGTGTTTAAAAGACGTGTAGATAAGGTGCTCAGGGACATGGTTTAGCGGCAGATAGGAATGGTTGGACTAGATGATCCAAGAAGTCTTTTCAAGGAAGGCTTTGTCCATAACTAGAGCACTGAAATTATTTCCTGCTCTTAGTTGGGGAAGATGCAAATAGAATAAGTGGCTAAGCACCTTTCCCTCCTCTCCATTATTTCCCTGTTGAAATCCCCTTTTCTACCAATGTAGGAATTTAAGACTTCAGCAGGACGATTGACTGACTCGTTCCTTGAACCCACTAGCACCAACAACCTTTTACTTTTCTTACCATCATCCAGCTTATGTCATGCAATCAGACAATTTGAAGTCCCCAGAGAAGGACAGAGAATTCAAGGACCTCTTCTTTTCTTAACTATTTTGATAGTTTTCCTTGCCCATTTAAATGCTCTTTGATGTGGCGCCACCTTCTTTCTTCAGTGCATACAATGGGTCTATAAATTAAAAAGGTAAAAGTTTCTTCCACTTCCGTAAAGACTTACGCAAGCACTCTTCACTTAAAATGGCAACACTCTCACAGAACTGTGAACAATCATCTACAGAAACCTTCCCCTTCTTAATCAGTCTTACTTCAAATAGATGGGCAGATCCTAATTTGACAAAATCTGATGGTTTTATAGGAAACTTTACATGTATATGAAGACAAATGAAAGTCGGGGGGGAGCGTGAATAAAAAAAAAAAATTTCCTTGTGTCTCCATAATTAGTTCATGATTAAATGTAATTGGAAAACCCATCTCTGGCTCAGAGAGAAAAAATCCCCACCATTAAAAAAAAAAAAAAAAAGGCTATTTTGAATTAGGTATTAGGCCTATTGCTATTTCCTAGACTGGATATAGAAAGGAGCCTATTTCAGCCTCTCTCAGGTCACCAGCAAACATTACGATTATGTGCCTCCATGCAATTGAGGCACAGATGTAGGAAGAATATTGAGCTTTGGGGGATAATCAGATTTATTTTTTTCAATAAGTAGAGCATATTATTTTCAAGTGGTTAACTGAGAATAACTCTTGCAGAAGTACAATATAACAGTAATTATTCTGAAATCAATGGCACAAAAGGGTTCATTTTAAATCATATTATGATTGCTGGATTAAAGTAGTTATTACATAATCAGATAGCAATTACTCCACCTTAATAATTTCTGGGTTTCTAAGGGTGAAAGTGATAATATAAGATACAGCAGGTGTCAGATTTTAGACTTTGTGAAATGAATATTCCAAAGGCTGGAAAGAAACAAACATATTAGCATATAAAAACCACAAGCATAGAAAATAGCTAAAAATATAAAACTACTTCAACTCCCTTGCCTTGAGCAGACATTCAGAAACAGTTCATTCATGACAAAGGACTTTCAACGCATGGTTAAATCACAGGACAACTGAAGAGTCTCATCATCCCTTCTTCTCTGAATAAACTTAAAGGTTTCTTGTACAATCGACTATGGTCTATGACTTGGCCACCTATTGACCAGATCAGGGAGACAAGTCCCTAACAGCTCACAGATTTGCAGAACACTGTAGAGACACGCTCCACGTCTTCCTTATGCTTGGTTTCAGTCTAGTTCAAAATTCTGCCAACTCATTTACTGCAAAGACAGCGCCAGCCATGTGGTCCTTCCTGGGTTTATTGCATCCTTATCTCACTTCTCCCTAATCCAAGACTCCCTTCTTGTTTCTTTAAATATCAGATGCCAACTGCTTTTTTGATCATGTCTCCTTCGAGGAGCAGCATATTTCCAGATGCTACCAAAAACTCAGCTCCGAAGAGCTGGAAAGAATATAAACAAGAAACAGCCCTCTTAGCAACCTTCTCCAACTCCTCTGTTCTTTCTCTGTTGGTTTTTATTTATTCCTGGCTCCTGAAGCAAATCCATGCTAACAGACCAAAGCAATGAGGTTTTTAACATATTCAAGAGCCTGTCCATCAGGCCTTAGAATGGAGGAACAGAGGCTCTGAGCTTTCTTAGAGAAAAACTCATCCATGCCTCAGTGGACATCCCCAGTGCCTAACAGCTGTAGCAACAAGGTAGGACTAAGTACACAGCTTCACTATTATTCCTTAAAAAAACAGTTCTCTTTGTGAAAAGAATATATTGGTTTGTATTACAAACTAATTGGCAAGTTAAAATAAAGTCTACCTAGTTTCTAAAGGGCAAAAATTTGAGGCATGGCATCAAATGCAAAGTCCATTTGGCAAGGGAAGTAGACGCTGAGGTTCAATATATACCAAGGTAAATGTGCAAGGCTTAATACAGTTAGAGGAAGGGAAAAGAAGCACCTCATGAAAAAAAGAATCTTTTTGCATTGATTGTAATTTTATTAGAAGTAGTTCAACACAGATTTGTGTACAATCCTACCAACATATGGGCACACCAAGGAAAAGTAGACCCTGAAATACAATCAGGCTGTAATGTAACAAGATGCATTTCTATGGCTGAATGTTTCTGTAAGATTGAGTTGTTTCTGTGAGGATTTGCAGTAAAAAGATTATTGCAAGTGCTTTACAAAATCTAAGTAGTTATGGGTGTTTGAAGTGAAAACCATCAACACAAGAAAAATTTGATTAAAATCTAAAGAGAAACTATATTTAAGAATGTCACAACCCCATACATCAAAATAAAAAGAGAGACGCCACAAAAGTCATGGAGATGAAAAAAAGTCTTCCATTCAGATTTCCATTTTCAGAATAAATATTCAACTCTTACAAAACACATCCAGTGATCTGGGTTAAGAAGGTGTGGACTAGACTCAAGGGAACAAATAGCAAATACATACACATGGCAAAACTGCAGTCTCACCATTTCTACTAACAGCATTCGCTCCTATCAGTGCCAAGATAGATTTTGACCAGAGTTGCACACAAGTGGTCCTAATGACCTGGCAGACACAAGACTGCAGGATTTTAATATAATACCTTCAGTTATTAACCCACCCCACCCAATGCCTGCTTCTTTTATCAGCAGCCACAGTTAGACTTGTGTTAACCACAGGCCCATTCCTTCTCTTAAAGCATTCAGTAATCAGAGTGCACGCTTGCATAGGAGCAAGCAGGGAAGAAAAAAGTAATCCCTAAGTCTGTGATTAATTTATGATGCATGGTGAGAGACTTGCTTATGCTAGCTTATATAATTAGAAGTGCTGTTAATAGTCATAAGGAGCTGGTTTCGGAGTCTAGCGATGCCCACAAGGCACAGCAGGGACTCAATTTTAGCCCCAAAGCTATCACCAAATTCAACAGGATAAACTCTGCTGTCTGTTACCATCAAGACAAAAAAATACATTGTGCTAAAAAGCGTTTCTCAGTATGCTTTAAAGCAGATATCAATGTTAGAAAACACTAAGGTAGCACAAGTAAGTTCTTCATTATGCAAAGGCATATGAACCATTCATCTCGCCCAACTTCTTTCAACCTTATTTTTCTGTTTACTTTCCATAAAGACAGCTGCTATATCTTACGTAGGCTTCCTAATTCCTCCCTAAACTTGCCTCATGTTGAGTCTATACACGCTGAAGTGTTAAAAGCATGGCATCTAGAACCCAGAGATCTATAAAGTGCTGGGAAGTAAACTGCAAGTCTGTCTTATAGATTATTTTAGTCAACCTAAACCACTCGCATTGTACAGGTAAGGAACCAGCATATACATAACAGGACAAAGGAGGAAGACTTCCAATCAAGTAATATCTCTTCACCATGCCACCAGAAAAGCATTGCAATACTTGTGACTATCAGAGTACTTCGAGAAATAGGTTTAAGGTGATATAGAAATGCAAACTCTACTGAAACAGCTTCACAGGGCATTACATTTTAGTAAGTCTACTCACAGAAATTTCCAAAGATCAGTGGCACCAAAATGCATGAACTCTTTATTGCTGGATATTTTGAAACATTAGCTGGTGAAGGGGCTGGAGAACAAGAGGAGTGGGTGAGAGAGCTGGGGGTGTTTTGCCTGGAGAAGAGGAGGCTGAGGGGAGACCTCCTTGCTCTCTTAAAGGAGGTTGTGGAGAGAAGGGAGCTGAGCTCTTCTCTCAAGTGACAGGGGACAGGACAAGAGGGAATGACCTCAAGCTCCAGCAGGGGACATTTAGGCCAGACATTAGGAGGAAGTTTTTTACAGAAAGGGCCATTGGTCACTGTCAGAGGCTGCCAAGGGAGGGGGTTGAGTCACCTTCCCTGGAGGTGTTTAAGGGACAGGTGGACTACGTGCTGAGGGACATGGTTTAGTTTTTGATAGGAATGGTTGGACTCAATGATCCGATGGGTCTCTTCCAACCTGGTTGTTCTATGATTCTATGAAAACAAGAACATTAAACAAGTACTCACACATTCTTCAGAAACTGAAAACACTGAATATAACTAATACTTTCTCACTAGAAAGAAAAGCTGAAATCAAAGTTTTTTAAACCACAGTTTTTAAACTTTTTCATTCATTCTATTTAGAAACTCTGAGGAATGCTGATACACCATTAGCAGAAGTTATGATTTCCGTGTTAATATAGATCTCATCTCAACAATTGCACTGACATATCCTTCATGCCCTGTGATAAATGCTTGTGAGACATGACAAAAAAAAGTTATGAGAGGCAAAAAAAAATGTTGGGCGACTCCAAGCAATTTTAAAACCAAGAAATCCCACGAGCTAGAGAAATTGGCAGCTGGCACTTTAGGTTGTCAGCTGCCAATGCACTGCATTGTTTTAATTGTTGGAAATGATTGATTATGCAGCTGAGCTACCGAGGTAGCTGAAGAATTTCATGACAACACAAACAATGGTAATGTCACTCATTCTCTTCCAGATACGTGGTCAGATAGAGAGAACACTACTGTTTTGCTGTGCTAAATTACAGCATCAAGGAGAATAGCTACGATTATTTTCCCTGTCACTAAAGTTCAGTGTTTGTTTTTCCATCTATGTGAACACCTGTTGACTAAGCCAGTGCATATCATCAATTTGGAAGTACAAGGAAAAAAAAAACATATTTTGTATAATACATACACTCAAACAAATGCTTTGTGTCTCATACTTTCCCATTTCATCGTAAGTATTCTGCAGAACATTTGGAATGCTCGAGACTGTATTGATTAGGAAAGCAGGTCTTGCATCACACAGAGGAATGGGTCTTTTTTTTATTTTAATAAGAGGGGTGTATTCTATTTCCCCCACAGAAGTAATTTTGTTCAGATCAATAGGAATTTGGAGGATGTGATAAGTGGTAGGAAAGCAAGCTGGACATCTTCATTTGATTATCTTTCAGTCTCTCCAGCATACAAAGCATTGCCAATAACTGATTTTATTTCATTTCCAGGCAAGTTAACTGCAAGTTATACGGGAATAAGCAATAATCCAAGAAACTTGTCTTTTCAGAGTTTAGGGTGTGGAGGGGAGGCGAGGGGGGTGTTCTAACCTCCAGGGAATTGTGCAGTTTGTTTTTCCTGCATTTCAGTGAGCTTCATCTCAGCAGCCCAGACACAAAACCTAATGGACTGTTACAAAGCATGACCTCCAGACTGTGAAATACAGAGAACAACAGGGAATGGGAGTGGGGGAGAGCGGCAAACACCACAAAAGTGAAAAAAAAATTGCTACAGGCTATTATGCAGGTCTCAGTGTTGGAGAATTGCTTCTGGAGGATCTTCTGGTTCATCACCCAACCCTAACTTAAATAGGAATACTGCTGGTTTGTTGTGGTTTCTTTTCAGCTGCCACATTGATTATAATTAGCAAGTTTTTCATGCATCAGAGCAAGGGCCTGATCCTACAGGCTGTTAAAACCAGCCTGAGATTGAGACAAGTCAATCCACTACGGGAAACACCTACAAACTGTACTGCATGCCTGTCCAATCTCTTCAAAACAATCTTGATTTTTTAGAAACTCTGCTAGGGCACATAAAATTTTTGTGCTACTATCAGATGACCCATTCCTACTTAAGCCACTAACAAAAGACATTTCTCTAAACATTACAGGGGAGAAGCCTGATATCGCGATGCTCAGCAGCCATGGAACAAGCTGAACAACCGAAGTTTTGAAGACTACAAAGCTTTAAGTCTGGTCCACAGGTCTTACAGTTGTCCTTAAGTAGTCTTATTGGACCACTTCAGGGACCTAATAAAAGGTAATTGTACTGAGAGCTGATTCTTCTAGTTTGCACTATGTACAAGGTGCTGAAATCTCCCAGCTGATAAACAGGTGCACAGGTCAGTGCAAACGAAAAATCTTAATGGTATAGGGTGTTTCTCATAAAAAAAAAAAAAAAAGATCCAGCAGGACACAATTCTCCATCTTGCTGTAATCACACAGGTTTTCTTCTGCACTGTATGTTCTACTTGTGCTTTTCCTGCTTACCTTTCAGTGCTTGATCACAGTGCTGAACAACGATGACACACTGCGCTGCTCTGCCCTAGGCACTCACTCACAGGTAATACCTTTTACTATCAAGACAGTAACCCACTCTCCTTCAGGTGATTAATGGCCAGAATCAGTCATCAGGACAGTAAATTTTTGGAGACTTCATTATAGCAGCATTTTATGCTCAAAACAGAGATGAATGGAGAGACAGTAGAAACCAGGAAAATTGAATTCAGAGAAACCTCACAGCCCATGGCCATGTCAGCCAGCCATGCCCTCCTCCTCAAAGCCCCTTCCTACAAATTCCTTCAACCAAGGAAAGGCAAAGATTAGTGAGAAGCCACTCTAAAACTCAAAGCAGAACTTAGAAACTTTCTTCCTACAGAGCTGCTTCCTAAAGTAGAAGAGAAAGCAAATTCCCATCTCCTATCCTGGTACCAGCCCAAGGCACAGCCCATGCTCACATATATATCCAGGAAGCTGCTGGATCTTTTATCATAGACGTAACTCCTCTGTGTGCATATGGTCACTGCAACAAAACTGCACATAGCTAACCTGAGCAGATTATCTCTCCAACAGCAGCTCAAAGACAGCAACACCCAGAGGGAATCAAATCCAGCCTCAATGTCCCATACAGTTGGATTATTACAACTCAGACTACTTATCTTAAAAGCAGCAACTCTTCCCATTCGCAGAAACAGGCTAGCAGGAGTATCCAAACCTTCCATAAGCTTCAGCCCATAGACTCCACACCAACAATCAAAAGCTGCGCCTTATCTTTTACTGCTTTCTCCCTTCCTCTTCTGATAAATCTTCTCCCCACAGCACTCTCCTTTCCCAAGGTGCCCTACTGGCAGCAGCTGTTTCTCATCTGCAGCATGGTCACAGATGAAAGAGATAATGCAGGTGGATTTCCTCTGGCTGTGGAGACTATAAGGCATGCACCTGCCAGCAACCCTGTGCAAAGGGCAGAGTTTAAGCATGGCCACACACTGCTTCTGACCCTCTGCAGGGTATACTTGAAAATAAATGGTGTCACACCCAGGATCCAGGAGCTACACACTTATGTCTGGGCTTCTTTTGACCTGCACAGTTGAAAGATGGTGGTTTTTTTATCTGTGCCACAATCCAGAGGATGACAAGGTCACTCTCAGGGTGAAAACCCAAAGCAAAATTTATTCTGTCTTTATTCAACCCAAACAAACAGACCAAAATACTCAGGTGCACAGCCGAGATATGGGATGCAACTTCCCAAAGTTGCTTAAAAAGATTTCAATCTGTTCAGATCACAATCTGATTCCTGAACGCAGACAAGGTCACTCAAATTTGATCTGACACACACCAATGCTAGTCAAGAACATTAAGGTAAAGAGAGAGAGAGAGAATGGGAAAAGAATCACAACATAGATAGACAGCGGCAGTTCCTCAGCATCACATGGTCCAGGTTAGGAAGGGCTTATTAGGTAGGTAGGAGTTACATCTCCATCATGAAACAGGAAAGCATGGAGATAGAAAAAAAAAAAATCTACTTTTTAGCTATTTAGTCCAGGGATGGGGCAGCCACAACTTCCCTGGACAACCTGTGCCAGTATCTCACCACCCTCATCGTGAAGAATTTCCTCTTGATGTCTAGTCTAAATCTTCCCCTCTCCAGTTTATACCCATTGCCCTTAGTCCTGTCTCTACATGCCTTTGTAAAAAGCTGCTCCCCAGTGACCTTGCTATCTTCCTTTAGCTGATTTCAACTTCATGAGGCTTTTAGTAAGATCATTAGCATTTTTACCCTGTTATATATATGTATTCATATAACATAAATGCAATATTAACTGTGTCTAGGGAATTACCAAGCAAACACAGTAATGTTCAAAATCTACAGATTAAAAATAACTGATTCCTTTAAAAAAAGTGTTATTAAAAGCTAAAACTCTCCCTGTTGTAAGTGTCAGTGGTTTAACTGGACCAAACTATATTCCATTCTTTCTTCATTTAACAAATTTTCCTTTAATTCACACACAGTTTTTAAAAGCAGAGTCAACCGCAGCTCTGATAAGGGAATTTTTTTTCTAAAAATATTCACTAAAAGGATTTGAGAGTGACTTAGCTACTCTGAAAGCAAGTAAAAGCAAACCTAAAATTTCTGAACACACACACAATTTCCCTATGACCTGCAGCACTGCACCCCACACCCCACCAGCAAACATTTTCTATATGCCCTCAAGACAACCGACATCAAGTGTAATGAAATGCTGGAAAGCATACTTAAAAAGAAAAAAAAGCAGGTTTTGTCAATTTTCACATCATCACTGACAACATCTTTGTTTTCAGAGTGTTACAAGACTTCTGCTCATGGACTTTGAACTAATAGATGGGAATCAATCTGCAATTACTTGCCATGTGGATGTCAGTATCCAGGAGAAGGCACAGCACTGCAACACTCATTACCTGCATGTAGAGTTATCCTGTTTAATAGTTATTTGGTCATAAAGGTCTAATTATCACCATCATTAGAGGAATTTCTCAGTCAACACAATGCTGGTTGCAAGTTTACTGTACCATTTGTCTTGTTATGACATTTATACAAGATACCAAATTGAATTTAAGGCAGCAGCAAATTCTCTTACCCAAATCCTTCTTGATCTGATAGGAAAACTCAGACCATCCTAATGTGGGTTACTCATATAAAGTGTCTCCTTTCTGTAAATTTATTTGGCAACAAAAGTGTTAAACTACTTTTAGAGCAAAATAGTAGATAAAATAATGATGAAAATGGATCATAATAATGTCTCTCTTTTCTGTATGCTTTATGATCCATACATTTTTTTATTTCTTTTTTGGAAAAGTGATTGCCATTCAATTTGTACTCTTTTATAATCTCTTTAGAACATCTCACAGTAGGTTTCTGTTATGAGTTGAATTCATTACGTCAATGTAATGTCATTTCTTCTTGGACTGTTCATTTGGCTCTTTGTTGATATGCTACTAAAAGCCATTTTAGGTTTTGATAACTGCAGCCTAAAAGAAACACAATCCTGCTTTCAAGGAGAGAAGGACATTCAGAAATCCTCTTGACAGAAATTAATGTAGGATTTGGAAGCCTCAGGATCAGACCATGAAATAGCATTGAAGACACGTTTCATTCCCCTAATTCTACAGATGTTTCTTTTCTGGTTACCCCTGTGACTCAGTGGTGTCCCACAGGTTGTTTGTCAAACAACTCCTATTAAAGACAAAGAATTAAAGAAAAGGCTCCTTTGATCTAGGCTTAAAGATACTGCAAGGAAAGCCATCTTGTGTGAAATCAAGTCCCTTCCTTGGGATTAGGTCCTGAATTTAACTGGCAGCCCATGCTTCTGCCTCAAAGTCTTCCCATTTACACAGACAAGGAGAAAATAGAGTCCCACAACATTCCAGTAGATCTTGGTTAAAAAAAAGTGAGTTTTATTTTATGTTTACTCCCTCTTTGAGCATTGGTTTTTTACAGCATGTTTTAAAAATTTCACTATTTACCTTACTTCTCTTACACTGGACATCTGACATTTGTCTTATTGATCAACACTTCTACTCAGCCTCTCACCAGACATTTTTTTCTTCTGCAGTTAGTACGTTTCATTTACTGAGGTCCACAGTTTCAAACCATTGCCAAATACATGACCAGGTATTTGCTTCCTTAAATACCATCATTGTAGGAAAAAAAATATTAAAAAATTACCTTTACAAACACAGCATTTGATAGAGGGCACATCAAGTCTAATGTACAATACATGACCTAAGCTCTTTCCTACAGACTGCAAAGGTCTGGTGCTCACTGATAGCCAACCACAAACTGGAAGGGCCGATTTCTCTCCCAGGACCAGGAGTAGGCAACAGCTATCGATAAGTTTGACTGAGCCTGAGTTGGAAGGGGTGTTTTATCTCCCCTCGTCTACCTTTTTTAAAGCCCTTTGTTTTTCCTTTTCATGCAGGCAAGTCAAACTTCTGTGCCGTGAAATTGCAAGCTGTTTCCATGGAGATGATTAATATGTTCATAAATCTACAATAATTCATTCACTGCAGGACCACAAAGGATGAAACATTGGTTATGAAGAGAATATCTTTAAACCCAGACTTTCCCCCCTTCTAATAATAATCCAAATGAAGAAAGGAAACACACTGACTGGGGAGTGAGAGACTGGAGAGCAACTCTGTGGAAAGTGATCTGGGGGTTCTGGTTGATGGCAAGTTGAACATGGGCCACTCTGGTAGCCAAGAGGGCCAACTATGTCTTGGGGTGCATTGCTAGCTGGTTGAGGGAGGGGATTGTCCCATTCTACTCCACACTTTGAGCATTGTGTGCAGTTTGGAGCACTGCAGTATAAAAAGGACATCAAGCTACTGGAGATTATGCAGAGGCTACAAAGTTGGTGAAGGGTGTAGAGAGGAAGTCATATGAGGAGTGGCTGAAGTGACTTGATCTATTCAGCCTAGAGAAGAGGAAGCTGATGGGGCATCTTCTAGCAGTTTACTGCTTCCTCACAAGGAAAGGAAAGGGGAGCAGACACTGATGTCTCTCTGGTGACCAATGATAGGAGCCCAGGGAATGGCAGGAAGACATGCCAGGGGAAGTTTAGATTCAACACTAGGAAAAGGTTTTGCACTCAGAGGGTGGTGGAACACTATAACAGGCTCCCCAGGAAAGTAATCATGGCAGCAAGCCAATATTCAAGAAGCATTTGGACAATGTACTCAGACATAGGGTGTAAATTTAGGGTTGTCCTATGCAGGTGCAGGAGTTGGACTCCATGATCCTTGTAGGTCCCTTCACACTCAGGTCATTCTGTGATTCTGTGAAAACAAGGGAAAACAAATGAAAGGCAAATGAAAATGTGTTTTACATTATTTTGTCTCCTGGGTTGTATTCAAGTATTATCCCAATAGGTGTCCCAAGGTACTTTGAGCTAGTAGTATTAGAAAATGCTAAAGCACATCTAATCATTTCAATATCTAAAAGGTGAAACAAGTTTGTTCAATGATAAATAAGGCAGATGGTGTATGACTATTATAGTTCCACCATGTGATAGGGACTTTCAGGCAGATAATATGCAATACTCAGGATTCAAGGTCAATATTATATCTTAAATAACAGCATAGGTGTGAGAAGAGTCATATTTTATGTTATGAAACTGCAGTACCTAAGAGGGTAACGTGGCAGTTCTTGGCAAACGCTGAACTTTGATGGACACTGGTACAGACAATTACCTCCTTAGCCAATATTGAGCCTTTCCAAATGGTTTAACAGAAACTGAAGCTGCTGTCAGTCATTTTATACAGTTCTATTTTAAAATGAAACAGTAGTTTTACTTAAAACTCAAAAATAAATATATGTATCAGATGAAATGTATTGAATTTTCACTATATTTGATGCAAAACTAATTAAAAAATACTAACAGGAACGTGTAGAAAGCTCATGGTAGTATCAGCATACTGTTATCAAAGAGGAAAGAGGAGTGCTCTATCATGTCTCAAAGCTTTCACATGAACTATACCTTTTCAACTACATCTCTCAGTAGTGAATATTTTGCTACCAAAGCTGTGTTTATAAAATTCAGCTAACTATCCTGGGATGTGATAGACAAGCTGAGCTTTTCCGCTTTCTTAATATAGCCCTCTTAGCTAATGTCAGTGTTGTAAAGACTCACTTCAAAGCAAAGGAGGAGAGATGAAGGGTTAGATCTGGAGATGAAAATACTCATCCCACTCTAGATTCTCCAAAGAGGCAGAAGCAATTAATTTTAATTAGATTAATTAAAAGTAATTTTAAATTTGAAATGTGGCGAAGCAGTTCTCTCACCCTGATTCACCGTGACTAGTTAGTTGGTTTTACCCTAGTTAATCTCAGTGATATCAAGTTCTTTAGCAAAGATGCAAAATTTGAGACTAAAATGGCAGAAAACTAAGTCATTCAGGTATATAATTTTCTAGATGACAAACTCTCACACCATGACCTCACACCAGTCCATTTTCCTCTATGAATCTGCAAAAACAAGCTGTGGTGCCTCACCATGGAGAGTTCAACAGAGACATGTCATTTAGGCCAGTATACAATTCTATTCCCTATCAGAAGAAAAGACCAGAACCAGCACTTCAGAGCTCAGCAATCCAACCACTAAATTCTTCTGCTTACTGTGAGTCTGAAAGATTTTCTGAAAGGTCTGGTCCTAAGTTTACAAACCAGGGTCCAGTTTACAAAACCAGGGTCTTCACACAGAGGGTCATTGGGCATTGGAATAGGCTGCCCAGGGAGGTGGTTGAGTCACCTTCCCTGGAGGTGTTTAAGGGATGGGTGGACAAGATGCTGAGGGACATGGTTTAGTGTTAGATAGGAATGGTTGCACTCGATGATCCGATGGGTCCCTTCCAACCTGGTTGTTCTATGATTCTATGATTCTATAGAGGAGAACTATGAGAAAGCATTAAAGGTAAGCATCATACCAGTGTGTTTTGTATATTAAAATATATGGTTCCGGAATTCTAAGTAGTGGTTGACAAAGCCCACAGAAATTCTGTCATTCAGCTTCTACAGGAAGAACTTCTACAGAAATTATCAAACAATATTGACACCACTACACAGAGCTGCAGCAGTCTATGACTTCACTCCCATTTGATCAAACAGAGATTTTTACAAAGGTAAAAGCAGTCTGTAGTTGCAGATGCCCTTATTCTAATAGTGTACATATTAACATTTTGCTAGCACATGAGTAAACAAAACAAATTGAAGGATATTTCTATCTGAAACTTTCATCCTTTCCTTTCAAATAACTGATGTCATCGAGTGCAAGCCACACAGGTAGCGCAGATTGAGTTTGCACCTAGCAAAATTCTTCCTAGCACTGAAAGATGTTCAATTTCCAAATTTGTTTTAATGTTCCTGTACAGCATTCACAGCACTGACATACAGCTGCCTGTTAACATGTACTGCAGAGATTCAGGGAATAGCTGGTGAAGAGAGGAATAAATTCAATAGTGCTTCAAAGTCAGAGAGGGTAACAGATGCGCTGGCTCCAGCACTTATCCTGTTGCAGTGGACCCAGGCCAGGGAGACTCCTGCTCTGCCCGTGTGTGTTCAACCATGAGGTTTGGATCAATCCCCAAAACGCAACTGCTGCTTCTGGCTAGCTGACGAAAGGAAAATCCAACCCCCAGGCACCAGATGCAGCTAAATGCTGTGACTGGTAGCCCATCTGCAGAGCACAGCGTGCTGGCTGGGCTGCTTCTCTCACTTTGGGAGCAAGGAGTAACCTGGAAACAAGAGTTTACAAAACACAGACCAAAGGAACTTGCACCTGTGCCATGCTGATTTATGAGAAATCCACATCTACTATACACAAAGGCAAATGGGTCTTCTGGATGTACAGAATTCAGAAATAAGATCTAATGGAGACAATTTGTGAAATACTATAGATTTCTCTTTTTCTTATGCTTTTGATTTCTCTAATTAGAACTTTATCCTCAGTTCAGCTTTCAGATTTCTAATTTTAGGTATCCCTATACCTAAAGATATAGGGAATCTCCCCTTTATCCTGAGGTCACATTCCTAAAAATTCACATTTGTGTGTGACACTGGGTAATAGGAATACACTCATTATTAATCAGCATTTATTAGAAACTTTAAAACTCCCCAGGACATTTTAATATCCAGCTTGTGAATGACACAGGGAGGTTCCTTATCCCTGGATCTCATTGTATTTAGGGTTTCAGTTCAGCCACGGGTACCATGAGCTTTAACCACAAATGGAAATACAGTTCTTGGCCTTGGCTGTAGGGCTGAGGACCGTGTAACTGCCTCAACTAGTCAATAGCACTGAATTAATGAAAATAAGTACTTATTTCAGCCAGTAACAGTTTTCAGGTTCAGGTCTGGGCTCTCTGCTGTTGTAAGGAAAAAAATGCAGGACTTCTGGGATGTTGAAATCAATGCTAGCAGCTAACTGAAGTAGTGCAGGCTTATAAAATACTTGTCCTGAGCTAAATCACTTCTTAATTTTACAACTTTGCACTTTTCTCAGTGAGCTGGGACTCCAGCTTCTGGTATATTTTGTAATTCAGTTTTCATTTTATCTTTAAATGGCACACACTCAGCCTCAAGTGACTTCTGGTAAATGTTCTTTTCACTGGGCAGGTTTTGTAAGATCTCCTAGTTCTGTCTGAATCTGACTTCTATTGCCAATTCAAATTTTTGTTGATTTTTTCAGCCCCTGGCCTACATTAAAGACCAGCATGCAGGCAACAAACTCAGCTTTAATATCATGTAAAATCTGGCTTTACTGAAGAAAGACAAGGATGCTATTTAGTCTTTCCAAAAAAAAAAAATTACCTTGCCTGTAGCTTGTATGAAACAAATACTTGGTTTTAAAGACTCAAAGTAGATTAATTTCTGCTTCAATAATGTATAATTCATTCATCCATCACCGAATCAGTTTCCCATCATTACTTTCCTAACCTGCTTCTAGGCTTCATCCAGAGTCCATCAACTTTAATGTGGTGGCACATGTTGGGGAACAATGGGAAGAATTTCATGAGCAGGGAGGAAGTACCCAGTCTCGTTTCTCCCCTCATTCAGTCCCATTCCCATACTAACCTTTCATTCCCACATTTAGTCTTATTTCCCACATGCAGTGTTAGACATTTTCAGGATGCAACAATTTTCCATTTTCTACAAAGCAAAACATTCTGAGGCAGGTTCTTCCTCCTTTGGAAAGAGACAATGGGTATAACAATCAGAAGGCTCTCTGCTTTCCACATTGCAAGGAAAGTCAGGAAGAATGGTTTGGTTTGGCTTCAGAGGATGTGAGAGGAAAATCTTCCTATGTACTTTCAGCCCCACAGCTAAGGGCAAGACAGACTCCAGCCTTGAGCTCAAATAAAACTGCATTCAATAAGTTCAGACCATTAGATACTCTAAAAAGACCTAGACATACAAAATCCTGTCTTCCCCAAAGCTGCATGTGATCTGAGGGAAGCAAAAAATATCATTTCTAGCCTGTTGTGGTGATTACCTCAGTCAGGCTCAGCAGCCCCCTGTCCAAAAGGGTTTCCAGACAGAAAAATCTAGATAGTCCTTTTTGAAGGACTCTCCACATGAGGTTTGTGTGACCTGTGCAGGGCTGAATTCCCAGCTTAAGTTCCTCAGCAAATTTCAATAAAACCCACGAGGAAAAAATGAACAAATAATGAACAAGTCTTAAAGTATTTAAAAAAAATAATAAAAATCAATAAATCTAATTCAAAGTCATTTTCTACCTCCTTTCTAGCCCTTTTTCATTTGGGTAGATGATATCTGTGAGCATCCTGCAAAGCAATGTACTTTTAGCAATGCACAAAATGAAATTCATACTTTTCTATTAGTATGTTCTGTACTTAGTGAGCTGTGGCAAATCTGTTATCAAGAGAGAGAATTTTAGGTCTAATTACCTCCACCAAGAGAAAAATGGGCCCCTAGGGGTACAAACCAAAGCAAACAGCAAATACATTTATAATAACTTATCATTCAGTAACATCATGAACACAATGAGATTTGGTGCTGTGATGACATAATGTAAATTCAAACAGCTGCCTGAATGACTAGGAAAGGCAATTCTTATCAAACTACATTGAAGCTTTTAAAACTTATTTATTGGCAGGGACTGTATATAAAATAAAAAGTTCGCAGTCTGTTGCTCATATTTTAATTACAGACTCACCTAGTTGCCAGTGAACTACACAACCTGTCTTAGAAATGGAAGCAGTTTAATAAAACTGCTGGTCTCATAGTTCATTTTCCTCACTAAAGTTTTTTGAATTGCACAACAGTCCCTTCAGCTCACAAAATTGGACACGTCATGATTTATTATGACAATGACTACATACTGCTCACCTAAAACGAGCAGAGAAAATAATTGTTATTCATTCTTCTGATTTAATTTTTCCCCCCTCTTTAAATGCTGTCACCTAATGTGTTTTAAAAATAGGTAATTTTAGTAATGGGAAGACTGATGATCTCCTGTCCAAAGACTGATATTGAAATGTGCTTAATGCTCACAAGTTCCACAGAGACCAAAGGGAATTAAGAGTATCTGTCAGTCCTAGATCTGGGACGAGTGTCTGAGGTAATTATCCTCTCCGATGGCTTTTAAAAGACTAAATGAGACTGTGCCAAAAACTACAATCTTTTTAATCAATGTTTCTCAAGTTTTAATGCAGTTTTGCGCACTCTCCCTTCTGTACTGATAAGACACTGAAGATACTATTTAACAGTGGCAGCACTTACTGTACCTCCAGGAGTGGCAGAGATCCCACAGTTACTGCAGTGGATTAAGTTAAATCAAAGGAAAAGATTGACACTAAAATTGTAAAGCAAATCCTTTCTGCTGCCAGAAGCAGTGAGAAGACCATGATTTCCAGAAGTGAGTTTCTAGTTTGTGCTACCACCCCTAAAATTTTATAGTCCAGTCCTAGATATGGATATTTTTTCTCTAAAAATTCCCAGCAACTGCATTGTTCTGCAAAAGATGGATAGGTGGCTTGTATCAAATTCCAGGGAAAATTGGACCTGTAAAAATCATGCATTTGAATTTATTTTTTCCTACAAACCTTTACAGAATAGTTGAATAAACACAAAATCAGCAGCTAGAACAGAAAGCCAAAATAGCATATGGGATGCTGAACTGAGTCTCAGAGACACCAGGCCAGCCCAGAATAAAAATATGATGCTACAACATGCACTACATTAAATGGCTACAGAGAAAAACCACTCATACAGAGAAAAGCCACTCATATAAATCTTTTGGATGTGATTGATTATTATTTTGAAGTCTTTATTCACATTGGCACAGTCACCCATTGTAGAAAATTATATATTGGATTCCTCATCAGAATAAGCTATAGAAAGGGTGATTGGGCACTGGAACAGGCTGCCCAGGGAGGTGGTTGACTCACCTTCCCTGGAGGAGTTTAAGGTGCGAGTGGATGAGGTACTGAGGGACATGGTTTAGAGATTGGTAGGAATGGTTGGACTCGATGATCCGGTGGGTCTCTTCCAACCTGGTTCTATGATTCTATGATTCCACACAACATCCTGTGCAAATTCACAAAGAAAAAAAAAATCAAACCAAGTCAACTAGTACTATCTGTTAATGAAAAGTTATCATCGCCAGATTATATTGCTTGGTTGCACCATCCTTACTTCATCAGTGCTAATTGGATATAATTACAACCAAGAAATGAAATGTTTAATTAAAAGATATAGCTGATTCTATTGTCATGTTTCTGGATTGTTGAGAGCAGTGTTGTCAGGATTACATTGGTATCTCTGGACATTCTGTAAAACTTCACGACACACTCTGTCTTGTCTCATTTTGAACCAGAGCCTTATCAATCAGGAAGAAATCTAAATCTTAGCCTCTACATTCCTTTCAAGAAATCAATACTCTGAGAGAAGAACAGATGTGGTTTTACCCTAGTTCCTGAGTAACAGAGATACAGACAATTGCTCAGACTTCCCTCTCTCCTTCCATCACTTTTAAGCTCTTCCGTTCAAAGTCTCCAACTCAGTTCAACCAAATTTGGCAATATAGAAGAAGTCACTGCTTTCTTGCAGCTTCCATGAAACTTCGTTTGACAGAGGAAAGGAATGTTTATTGGTGCCCTCTCTCCTGAGCATTCTCCCAGTTGGGCTGAGTTTATGTGCACTCACTGAGCACAGCTTGTGCCCTCTGACTGTGATCCTATGCAGGAAGATCTTGCCCACAATGCTGTGGTGAAATGAGTTTCCAGTTTTACTTTGGTGAAAACTAGTATTTCTACAACGGATTGGAAATATTCACAAATATTTTAATAAAAACAATACTGCCTGATTACACAGCCCAGGAGAGCCAGTGTGACCAAGGAGAGGAATTTTGGAACTTTCTTCAGTCAAGACACTCTTCTTGAGCTGCAAGGCTGAGCTGGGCACCATGGCAGCTAATGCCTGCAAACCTCTGAATCATAAAACTTTCAAGATTCATAACAGCCTTACTCCAAATCACAGGAGGGAAAGCAAAAACAATGGTTCAGAAGTCACGCTTTACTATTTTACAGCTCTCTTTTCCCCTCAGTACTGTGAAGTACTGACAGAAATGGTGAAAAATAGGTTCTGCTCCATTAACTCCCCAATCACTCTGTACTTTGCTTGATATCAGCAATATCTGCTATAAACCGTGGTAGGGCTGCCAAGGGAAGGACAGCAATACAATATAGGTGCACAGGAGGCCTTTGCTGCGCAACCCCGGTGTGAAGCCTCCATCGGTTCGCACCTGAACATCCATCTGCACAGAAAGGCAACATGAACCCAAGTGAGAAAAGTCACCCCAGTTCACAAGCTTTGTGAATTACATTGCACTCAAAGATAAGTTGTAGGTAAGGAGCTGCTCTTGCTGTACTAATGACCCACTAGCCACATTATTTTATATTAATGCAATCTAGTGATTAGGACATCCATGCCACCATTCCCTCTGTAATCACTAAAATTAGTTCTACTGGGTATAGTTTGAAAGCTGCACTTTGAACCACGTCCTTTTCATTGTGAGATATTAGCAATGACTTCACATAAAGTTGTTTTTTCCTATCAGAGCCATATGGCCATAGAATATAGGCAGTACCAGGCTTCAGCATCTATCTTAACCTCAAAATTAACCGTCTGAATTATCAACTGCAGCTTGCCCAAACTCAGCCCTTTACAGGTTGGTTAGGGTAAAGTGGCTTTTATAATCTCATAAACTGGAAGGCTGAAATTATCACCACAATTGTCAAGAGTTTTATATAGATTAAATCTCATCTATGATAGACTGGAAGCAAAGCTGAGGGTTTGTTTATGAGAAAAGAGAAACCATAAAGGAAGAATTTGATTCTTTTGTCCCTCTGGATCTTGTTCGAGAACTCTTCCTGACAGTCTTACAACAATATCAGTAAAAAAACACAGAAAGACGCCAAAAGTATACATTTTCTTCCACATTTTGTTCTTCTTTATCAAATACAAGGCTCCAGAAAGCATCATCTTCTGCAGAGCAAAATGGCTTCACCTGGGACTGGGAATAGTTTTCAGTGGAAGAAATCTACGTTCATTAAAGGTGCAGTTTTGAGATTGAATCTTTTTACTTTAGCTATAGGGAAGAGACTGCTTTGGGGATTTCCTTAAGCTACCATATCTTTAAACAAATGGCTCACAGGGAAATAAAATTTAGGTCAGAGAATACCATTTGAATCACAGAACACATAACAATTAGATAGAGGATGGAAACCAGGGGATAGCTTGGTGGTCTGCATGGTAAAGAGTCAATCCCACAAAAGGTACTGAAAGACTTGTTGGACAACCTTTTGCTTTGCTTTGATCCAGGTCAAGTCACACAGAATTGCCTTTATTTATTGAGACAATTACTTGTGTGAGAATTAGGAATTAGCCTTTTATCACTGTATGAAGAAATGCTTTGGAACACAGGCCAAGTCTGGCATCCAGCTGATGATGAGGAAGACCACTCCTGCTTGAACTCTCTATCACATTAAGATCATGAAGGGGTTTGCAATTAATATAGGTTACTTAAAGTATATTAAATCCCTTCCCCAAACTTACAGGATATTTTTTAATGCAATGTTGTAGTTAGGTATTCTTTTTTCAAGCCCATGGGAAAAGCCAGGTAGCTCAGATCTGTATACCTCTCAAACGATTTAATGGCAGCTATCCCAGCATTGCTGATTGTAACTTTTCCAGAGATAATGAAAGAAAACTAATAAAAGGAAAGCTTTAAAGATGAGAAAAACAGACCTCCAAAAAACTCCATTCTCAATACACTTACCCTATAACATAACATCTTGAAATCAAAGAAACAGTGACTTTTTGACAGAATTTACATCAGCCATCCAGAAATTCATGCAGAAATAAAAAGGTCATTTTCCTCAGTAAGTTCACATTTGGATTGCTTTTCCTTCATGCTCACTTTCAAATAAGCCTTATTCCTGCATCTAGCCAAAGCCTTTACTCTGACATTGCCTTGAGATGCTCTGGCTGTTAGTAATAATAAGGACAAGCGAGAAATTATTAGAGGAGATTTATTGAAAGTGACTGAATGCTCCAGGGTACCATAGTAGGAGGTTCGATCCTCAGAACAATTTTATGTAGCATATTGAGGCTGTTTAGACTTTCAACTTAAAAATTGTAAAGTTTTTCCTGATTCAGAGCTACTTTGACACAGCTTCAAAGCAGACCCATCTCAAAGCAGTGTTGAAGGAAAATGGAAGTATTTTACAATGACAGCTCTAATATCTGAACCGAATCCGAAAGTTGTCAAATAAATTAACAGTGATCTAGCAATTCTGGTGGGGAACTTCTAAGGTACAAATGGCCTCAGGTTTTTAGCCCATTTTCTTTACTACAATGTATTTGCAGAATGCTCGCCCATGCTAGCTGATGGCCTCGCACTTGACCGTAACTGAATCCACTCAGTAATCATTAACCACATTTACATGCTAAATCCTTTTTAAAATGTGAATGAAACTCCTGAAAAATGAGACACGTGCCCAAGTTAATGAGACTAATTTTCTCACAAAGAGTTTGTGACCAAATAGTATCGGTATTCACCAAAAAAAAAATCTTTTATTTTGATTTTTTTAAATGTTACTTTTATATTTTCTTCTGCAAGTTCTAGAATTACGCTGAAAGGAGGAAGACAAACTGATCGTAGAATCATAGGTTGGAAGAGACCCATTGGATCATCAGGTCCAACCATTCCTATCAAACATTAAACCATGTCCCTCAAGACCTCATCTACCCCCTCTTAAACACCTCCAGGGAAGGCGAATCAACCACCTCCCTGGGCAGACTGTTCCAGTGCCCAATCACCCTTTCCGTGAAAGACTTCCTCCTAATCTCCAGCCTAAATCTCCCCTGGCGGAGCTTGAGGCCATTCCCTCTTGTCCTGTCCCCTGTCACTTGGGAGAAGAGCCCAGCTCCCTCCTCTCTACAACCTCCTTTCAGGTAGTTGTAGAGAGTAATGAGGTCTCCTCTCAGCCTCCTCTTCTCTAGGCTAAACAACCCCAGCTCTCTCAGCCGTTCCTCATAAGGTCTGTTCTCCAGATGTGCATTATGATGATAATGTACAACATACTGAAAAATTATGATTTACTAGGAGAACTTTATGGTGAGCTACAGTGCAGAGGGAAAATTCGCTTATGTCTGGGAATTTTCCAGTGGTCCTGGTTCCTCGTCTGCTCCAGTTATTCAAACAACTTAATCCAAGTATGGAGGGAGAATATGACAGAGAGGAGATAGAGAAAGCTTTTATCCATAGAGGAAAATCTATGAATCTCTCAGAAAATATTTTTTCTTCCAGAGATGAAGAATAGAAGTTGACTGACACTATGCTGCTTTTACACTATTTACTTTGATAATATAAAAATGGAATGGTTCATAATATGGTACAAATTTAGTGGCATAATAAGTAGTTGGAATTTGCGTCTAAAAATGAAAAGACGACAGCAGAAAAAAGCTGTGGAAAATGTAACTTTTCATATTTTTTTTAATTTATTTTTTTTTAGATCATATGAAATATTGTGCTCATATTGTGATTCTCCATTTCAGGTGATGTTATGCTCAAAGCAGAAAACATATCATGTCAGAACAAAACTACTCAGATATCCCTTTCAATAATGAGAAACTGGGATTTGTCCCATATTCATATTTTTTCTGCAAAATCATACTTCAGGTCAATAAATATATTATCCTTGAAGCTTATCAGTTGATAAGAATATCTTTTTTCCATCAATAAAACAGTTTCAGACCCACCTCAAAAAAGCTGTGTGTAATGAAAAATTTGGGGTTTCTTTGTTTGATTGTGTTTGGTCTTTTTCTATTTCCTATGCTTATTCCCATTTGTTCCCTCTCATAAAAGTTAAATTTTAAACTAAGATTGTGTTACTGTCTCTTTTTTTTCCCCCCTCCTCTAAGTTATGCTTTTAGCCCAACTTGCCTGTTTCAGTCTAATTAACTTGGGCATGTGACTCATTTTTCACAGAATCACAGAGCAACCAGGTTGGAAGGGACCCATCGGATCTTCCAGTCCAACCATTCCCATCAAACACTAAACCAAGTCCCTCAATACCTCATCCACCCGTGTCTTAAACACCTCCAGAGAAGGTGACTCAACCACCTCCCTGGGCAGCCTATTCCAATGCCCAATGACCCTCTGTGTGAAAAACCTCCTCCTAATCTCCAGCCTAAATCTACCCTGGCGGAGCTTGAGGCCATTCCTTCTCGCCCTGTCCCCTGTCACTTGGGAGAAGAGGCCAGCTCCCTCCTCTCCACAACCACCTTTCAGGTACTTGTAGAGAGTAATGAGGTCAAACTCCTTTTTCAGGAGTTTCATTCACTCCTGGTAACATACAAGACTGGCTGATTATTTCTTAGGTTTTTCTTTGTTTTTTTCAGCAGTTTGCTTCCTCAATGCATTTACAAATTGCCTGCCTACCAAAGGAAATAAGGAAAAACATATTATATTATATTATATTATATTATATTATATTATATTATATTATATTATATTATATTATATTATATTATATTATATTATATTATATTATATTATATTATATTATATTATATTATATTCCTCTCAAGTGTTTCCATTGGATTATGTGGAGCTTAAGAAAGAAAAACAATGCAATCTGTGTACATTGAAATAAAAACGCAAACAAGCACAAGCATAGTGCCACTGTCACTGGGTAGGACTGTAGAGGTGATGCTGCCCTCCTGCTAATCTTCTCCAGGAAAGGCTTTTTTGGACTACAACGAACACTTTCATCCATCACTACAGCAAAACAAAACGTATTTTGCAAACTCACTCAACTTCGACAAATGGGAGTCTAAACAAACTCTTTTTCTCCTAAAAGTGTTCCTGAGTTACTACACTGAACTGATTTCTCTTACAAAAGACCACTTCTGTCTCAGTTTTCTGAATATAAATAGTACTCTGCACTACAGTTTCCATCATGTTGAACACAATCCATTAATTACTCCCCTTTTTTTTGTGTGTGAACCACTAATGAATAAAATCTAAAGAAAATAATATCAGACCTCTTAATCTCTGTCTTTTCCTGAAAAGAACACTGTAGACAGAGAATACATGCGAGTAAGTGAAGTTCAAGAGATAAAATTAGATATGATTCCCATTCTATACAAGAAAAAAAGCAGAATTTTCTGTCAAAGTGAAATCTTCAGAAATACACCTGTAGGTTTTGTTTGGGGGTGAGGAAGGGCAGATACTACCTTGGTCTGTCTTTCTCTCCTTGTTTTCTTCTCTTCTTTTCCTACAAATCCCCCAGAGGAAGCAGATCAATGAAATCCAGAGCAAAACTAGAAGTTCCCACCAACAGTTTGCAACGATCATAAAATTTACCATTCATGCTGGGCTGCAGCAGCTCAGGGGGTGCTGCCTTGGAATAAAGACCAATGTGTATATTTGAGGAGCATTTCAGAAAAGTGCATCCATACTATGGTTATAAATTTGACTCCAGCCTAGGTAAATCAATACATTATACATCAGTTTTTATTTTACAAGATATCTCTCATTTTTTTCTGTCAAGAAAAATTGCCAACAGAAGTTAGCTTTCTTTGCTTCTTAGTTATCTCAGAGTCTCTGTGCAGCTCAAATACAGCCATATCAGCCATCAAGATGTCAGAAATATGCCTGGCACGAAGGAAATCAAGTTTCTGGGGAGACTCGTGTCACTGCTGCAGACCAAACCAATTTGGCTTGTTGCAGGGCTGCAGTACGGCCAGTGCTCCACAAGAGCATCCAGCTTTGTGCCATAGATCTCAAAAAAAAAAAAAAAAATTATAAGTATGAATCCTACCCAAGGACACCAAGAAAATTTATAGAATCTCCCAAGCCTAGATGGTAAATGACAGATGGGATATTCAAGGGATAATCTTCGTTTCTAAAACCCGTTCAGACAAGTTGCACCTGAACTTCTCCAAATTACTGTTATAACACAATGTGAGTAATGGTAAAGGATGGGGATCCAATGTTGCATGTGGAAAACTGAGTATCACTGCCTTAACTAGTATCTAGCTGGAGCACCTGTCATTTTTTAATGGTTGTGTGATATGTGCTATAATTTTCTGCCATTGAGCAACTTTGCTTTGGGACATTTAGATAATAAACTTGAAAGCCAATGAGCAGATGGGGGTAATCCTTGCATTCATTCAACTATAGAAGGACCACTTCTGTTTGGACAGCTGGGAACTGCTTTAGGAGAGTTTGATTTGCAAAATACAGAGCAGGTTCAGCATCGCTTTGGCTACACGATGTCAACATCTTGAGAATGCATCACCAGTAACGGGATTTTGCAATCGATGTTTGGTTTGTAACTGAACAGTTACAAACCTGGGGGGTTGTGTTTGGGTGAAGTGAAGCCTTTTACTTAATTTATGGTAGAGAAGGATGAGCTGTGTCATGAGCTGGTAGAGGAAGAGGCAACACAGATCTGTCCAAGTATATATATTTTTCTGCAATTTTAAAGGAAAGTACTTATTTTGCTTTGTGTGAAAGGGGAAACGTTTAGTGAATCTCTTAGGGCTTAGGTATGAAAATAATGATAACTGATAATGTTATTTTGACACTGTGACCTCAGCCACAGCCAGATAGAAGCAGAGAGAATCCCATTTCCCTATTGTGAGTAGGGAGAAGAGAGTACTTAGAGCAGGGACAGAGACCTGTTCTGTCGATTTAAATACATTCAGAAGCATTTCTCATTAGAATTCCCAAAATTGCTCACAAATGGTTGCAAGGGACTCAGGTGCTGCAATTACAGGTCAGGTATTAGAAGGCGTTATCTGTTCCCTTCTACAGGAGATGCACATCTTGTTCCTCCCTCACCTACTGTACGACACTATAAATACAATAACATGATAAACTGTAAGGAGAAATGTGAAAGTCAGAAAAATTTAGCTTTGTAGGAATTAGAAGAATGTCACAGAAGGGAAGAAAAAAATCCAGAGAATCTGCAAAGCAATAGGAATTATGTATTCAGAAAGTAAAGCACATCTTTTTTCCTGATATCACTAGTCCAGAGCAGACAGTGAGGAATGACAACACAAAGGTCTGCAATTCCAAAGGAAAATGCTCCTCTAATCCCAACACTGGTGGTCAAGGAAGGAGCTGGAGAGTGGCTCACCATTAGGGATGCAAAGCAAAATGCAAGAAGAATTCTTAATCATAACTAAATTTGTACCAATGGCTAAGCTAGGCATGCTTCCAGTACAGCAAAGAAACTCAGGTATCCTCCTGGTTTTTTTTCAGCTCTCTTATGTAGTAATTAACCCCTGGTTAAAGTTTACAACATTGAACATGAAGGTAAAACATATAAGATGTTGGAAATGCCACAGCACACCAAGCGATTCTGTTACAAGCATGTTCCTACCTTTATTAAATCAACACCCTCCAGTAAGCACATCACAAATTTTTACCGTCCTCACAAATTAGGAAAATATAAATGTTAACTTAACTCCAAATTGTGCCATTTAAATGCATATTAGCCTTTTGTTGGAAACAGAGATGTTGGTTCTGTATTAGGTAAATCATTAATCAGTACATCTTTTTCTTTTTTGTGTCAGTACTGTAAATGGTAAAATGTTAAATGATGGCTACTCAATGTACCTTACACACATATTAATTAACAAGGATAAAATTTTAATCAACTCGCACCAGGGAAATATTAATTGAAACATTTGGAAATTTATGTCAAAAAGCCCTTTTACTTCCACAGAAAATCTTTACAATTATAGTCTGCACACTTGCTAGTAGAAAGAGTGTCTGTTACTTGGATTTTGTTCCAGCACTGCACTAGATTTAATGCAACTACAAATCAGTTCCTGGTGTTTGACATCCAATATAAATTTTGTTATATCAGGACTTTGGGGACTTTCTAGCAAGCTATTGTAAGAAGCTTTTAGGATTATTTGGGCATTTTGAAATTTGTTCTTACCTTCTGAATGCATTTGAGTGAAATGGGCCAAGGGAGACAGATTGCCAAAAGCTCCTGGCGTTTGTTGGGTTCATGTGGACATTCCCCCAGCACAGCAAATTCTCCCACTCGATTCCCGTAGCTCTGTGCTGCAAAATCTCTGAAGCTCACAGGAGGAAAGTCAGTAAGTAACGCCACAGCCATTAGTTTTCCTCAACACAATTTATTGCATGTGGGACGTTTTGCTTCTGAGCAGGAGTTGAATGGTTTCCTCCAGACATTTTGGAGCTCAGGTGGGATCTGGACCTTCCAGCTGCCACTCTGCTAAAGAAAAAAAATCAGCAATCCAATAAATCTTAATCTGTCTCTAGGCATTCAGGTTTCTTAAATGTTATGAGTCATATTAGAGGATCTGGTTGATTAAATTTTGGTACTAGGAAAATGTAATGATTTGAGGTTGAAGACATACAGAAGTCCTTTTGCTTTAAGAAAAAGAAAAAAAAATCCAAACATCCATACTAATCTCTCATTTCTCATGCCTTTAGAGTTGGTCTTCTTTGGATCTTCATGATCTACTGCAAACACATACACTCGGTTTTAGGACTGGAGGAGCTCTTAACCTTCAGCTTTACTTATTTTGCCTGACTCACTTCCAAGCATAATCTCTAAAAGAATAAGAGCTCAGTGTGTGCCCAAGTCATGGTTTGGAGACTACGACTGTGGTCCTCCATGGCACACTATTAACTTATTTTCCAATGAAGACTTATGAGATAATATCTTCAATGGATTTGAATTTCACAAATTGAATCTCTTTGGGATGTATTTCATCTCAGTTTAAGATAAAATTATTCTCTAATAATTTACTGAAGTGACCCTCTGCAAATGATATTACTGAAATAACTGCAGCTCATTGTCTTCACAATAACAATGTACAAAATTCAGTGCTACTGAATATTCATTTGAACAGGATGGTCCTGTGTTAATAGTGGGATGTGAAACCAATATTTTGGGACTCCTGGCAAGAAAGCAACTTATTTATAAATCACCTTTTATCTCTTAACTGGCACTGAATTGCTCTATATCATATGCAATTAAAGCATAAGAAATGAAGGATGGATTTTAAGAGCCAGAGTCCCTCTCTAGGTATGCCACATGAATGCTCCTTTACTTGGAAAATAACCCCACTGACAGCTCGTGAAAGGTCACTACACAATTAACTATGTAAGCACAGCAGTGTACAACCCACAAGCATCACAAACAGCACAACACTGGCCTAGACTTCTTCCTTCTAAAAAAAAAAAAATCTACCCGAAAGGTCTAATCTTTAGCCAAAAGTGCTATACTTTTCACAAAGGCAAAGCCATTTTCTATGTAAATAAAT
Organism: Coccyzus lansbergi; assembly: GCA_033558105.1. NCBI lineage: Eukaryota > Metazoa > Chordata > Aves > Cuculiformes > Coccyzidae > Coccyzus > Coccyzus lansbergi. The sequence continues at coordinate 2,189,850 of JAUMJK010000675.1, forward strand.
ACAAGTAAGCATCCTGGGAGCACTACAACTCTATCACTCTATAGCTACTAGTAAAAGGAGATTCAGGAGCTTGGAAGCATCTATGTTTTCTTTGGAAATTTTGATGCCTTATTTTTACGTGCTTGTTGTCATTGATATTGTGACTGCCAGAACAACATCGTTAGTGATCTTAAAGTGAAGGAATAAGCCCACAAAGAACCTGAAGCAGTTTTCAGCTGTGTTTGGAAAAGGTGCAGACAATGAAGTTTTTTCTTTACCCGATGAGGGATTATATTTCAAGTATTTGATTCAGTGAAAGACTGCATCTGCTTGAAAATATAGCAGCCTGCTATGCTTGTTATAGAAGCAAGGTTGTTTTCTTCAGCAATTTTGAGAGCAAACTTTCCCTAAAAAATGCTGATGACAAGTTCTGTACTTTGACTTCTGCCACACGAACTGAGTTTGCTAAACTGAATCCCTTTCCATTTCCTCCAATCTACTTTGATATCTGAACAAATGGGGAAAACAATCTCTTCTCTGACTGTCTGAAGGTTTCAGAAAGAGTATCATAACAGACAGGAGATGCAGTTTGTTACTTAAAAGAAGAAAAACTGAGACCAGTGAATTAACACATTAAATTTGGTCCATGGGTACCTCTATAGAAAGGTTTTCATACATGTGACTCATGTTTTCAGTCTAATCAATTTACAGCTTTCATTGCCAATAATTTTACAACTTTCACAGCCTTCTCTCCCCAATTCTTTCCCTCTGTTGATACAGAACAACAGCAAAGAATGTGAAATTAGGAGCCACAGTGCTCATCCACAGCAGGTTTGCAGGGGACAGGGGGTGGGAGAGGTGGAGACACCATGAGGAGGTCATAGGTGAGGAAGCTTCCCTGCAGATATGACAGGACACAAGGTATAATGCCATCTGCTCATTCTTGCAATACTTATTTTTATTGCTTTGTAAGCAGCCTTGGTTTGATTGGGGAGGGCGGGAGTGTCCCCTTCATTTCCTTATTGGGTTTTGCCACTTCTCAGTTTTCAGACTTTTGACCAAATCTCCTTCTTATTTTCCTGCTAAACAGTTTTAAGACCTCTGCTCCCTTTAGGTGTTCATCACAAGAGTGCAGCAGTGTGTGTTACACTAGATAATTTTCTTTTATGCTCTTATAAGAGACTCCACACTGTCCCTGTGGTTTTTTTCAGTCTTGCCTTTGAGTTAGTGATTATTTTCCCTTAAATATTCTGTTAGGAATTTGACTCATCATTTTTGTCAATCAGAAAGGATTGTGAAGGATTTCCTCTACAGCTGAGGCAGTATCTGGAGCCCAGATATTATTCGAAGCCAGCTGGGCTGCGTGCAACTGCCTGTCTCCTGTGTACATGGAGAGTGAATCTCCACTTGATTTTCAATTATTGAAAAGTTTGTTTAAATACCAAACTGTGCTGAAGAGATGAGAATCCTGAGATTGTATAAAAAGAGACGCTATTTTCCTCCCTTTGGAAATGTATCTATTTCTCAAAGATGCTATTTGAGATGATATTTGCTTTTTGATTACATCAAGCCACTCCGGGATATGTGGTGTCCTACCGTTCTCGATCTGCAAGGCCGACAGTGCATGTGGGGATGCTCTATTTACTCATAGGGAGAATCTGCTCTGCAAGAGAGGGAAAGATTTCTAATAGCTTCAAGACCTTGAGTTCTTTAGACCTTTGACACACCAGCAGGGAGAGGTGTTAAAAAAAAAATTAAGAAACATATTGCAAAACGTAAGAGCATTTTTGAGTGTCTGGGAGGGAATGGGCATTGCACAAAACATATCACATCAGTTTCAGAAGCAAACAGCAGTGAGCGAGTCCCCTCAACTCAGCCACCTCAGTGCGATGACTTTTTTATCCAGCTAACAAAATCTGGAGGCGTCACCAGCTTTACCTTGGGAAGTTTGTGTCACAACGTAAATATTCTGTTAAAGTAGTGGGTTCTAAACTGAATGTAGATTAGCACTGGGCATCTTAGTCCAGGGTAAATCAATACAGCCCTGTTAGTCTGTGTCAAAGGCAGTGATGGAAACTTGAAAAGAGCTCAATAATAAAGTTCTCTCTGAAAGACAAAGTTAGCCTTCAAAGGCAAAGTCTTCCAGGCAACTTCTTAAGATATGACTAACGATGGCAATGAAAAACTTACTTTATTAATTATTCATCTAATAGAGTTGGTTTACAGTTAAATCAGCTACATGCATTCTGTAAACAAAAGAGAAAAAAACAGCTTTGAAAAAAAATCATTGTCAAATTCTGCTTTTCTGCTCAGGAGCAGGTTATGCTTAATCAACATCCAAAACACTAATATATATTTTTAGAATAAAAGAATCCAAATACCAAGCAATCATCTGCAATACACATGGCTTTTCCTACATCATATATCAAACTGAATAGCAAGAGAGCTATGCATTCCGAATCCAAATTAGCTCTTCAAACAGATAGGAGGTTTGGACCAAACAAGTTTACCAGCATTTTCTCTCAAATTGCATTCTGATTTTTATATGAAAAATGCTTCTTTTTCAGGCTCATTTATAATAAAAGCCTATACCAGAGTCTAAGAGCCTGTTTCAATAGCTTCATCCAAATGCTTGCTGTGCCTCTGGTAGGGCTGTGCAAGCTTTACAGGTGTACCATGCTAGGATGTTCTGGAGAACTGGTTGGACTAGAAGATCCGATGGGTCCCTTCCAACCTGGTTGTTCTGTGATTCTGTGATTCATTTGTGTATTTTACTCTTTTCAATCCTCCTAGAGTCACTTGTTACTCTCCTACTCATCTTTTTGCTCTTACTGTCCCCTTGTATTACTTCTCATAATTTTTAATCCACTAAACAAAAATTATATGGCTATTCTTATATCTAAATAATTCTAGACTTATCAATTTCAAGCAGTTTTTACATAGTCTGCTTTGCTAAATTATAGCACTGGCTTCTGGGTGTACATCTCACCGCAACTGCCCACCCTTCGTCTGCACTAGCTTCTCAAACAGAGCCTCAAATATGGATCATCCTTCCCTGTTCAGACACTTGAGAGCATCTAAAGGAGCAGTCACCTCGTATCGATGAAAAATCTGCATTTGTGTCTAAGAATGTCAATTATTCAATATTTTATTATTCAGTCTTAAGCTGTGCCAAAAGCGTTACTTACAGAACAGAAGTGACAGAATTTGGCTTTTCCCCAGTTCTATGAGAGTCGAACACTAAAGGCCATTTTTTTGCTGATGCAGTTTTAAGAGGTTTGAGTATAATTAAAAAGCCCACGTGGCCAAAAGGATTTTGGAAACTTCAAAGGAACACTGCCAGGCAACACCTAAGCACTGGGGTAGGAATAATAAAAGCAAAACAATATAAATATAAAAGGCTATGTGTGAAGTACAGGCCTCCTACATATACGTACATACATATATTTATTTTAATTCTACTTTTATCATTAATAGAAATTCAGTTCCTCAAATATTGTATTGCCTTGGCATAAAAGACTCTATAGGTTGTCTGAAATCTGGTGGTTGCCATTGTCCCAATGCAGGGATTTAAACTAATCTGGTTTTATCTTTTTATACATATTTTATTGTAACGGGCAAGGAGAATTTATGTGCTTGGTTAACACACCTCAGGAATTTCCAGTGAGGGGTCTCAGCTCTGTAAGTCACTCTATTCCTGTCTGAGAATGTTGTTGGCTTGCCCTGAATCTAGGAAAAGCTAACTGAGAAAAACTGCAAATGAAACCAGCACTTCTGAAAGTGCTATTAAGTGCCTTTTGGGCTCTATCTTTTGGTCTTCCCTTGCTTTCTGCAAAAAGGTGCAATATTCCTCCTTTATAACTCCACAGGGCTCTGCTAATGAGAAATCACTTTTTCAGAATTTTATAAAAAATCCTGTAGCAGGATAAGAATATTGAGATGAACTTCTGACAATCAAATTTAATGGTGTCTTTAATGGAAACAGAAATTGGTGTCATGTTGGGGAAAGGCAATGATTGACACTACAATTTACAGATTGGTCAGGAACATTAGAGAAAATTCAATTCTCAGTTCAACCGTTACTTGCCAAAAGCAACTGTCACTGAGTGGTTTTGAGTTACGGAAAGGAAAATCCTCCCTCCAACATCCAACAACCTCAGCTGTAGATGTTGCTCCTTTTCTCTGCTCACTTCTTCTGCAACACCAGTACACAACACATCAGCTGTTTTGATCACACAAGTCTGATATTGAAAAATGCCAACCACGTTACAACCCCTCTCTGGGGTCATAATAATACGTTTGTATTTTGAGCACACTTAAAATTTTGAACAAAGTTATTGGAAGAAATCTGAATGCCACATTAACATAATTTTACTGTCCCACCTTTTTTGAAAAATCAGGTACTTGGGTTTTTTTTTTTTCCATAATATCTTCCAAGCATTTGTTGTTAGGAGCTTAATTGCAGATTTGTAAATCTATATTCACGAAACGCTGAGTTTTCAGTGTAATATAAAAGAGGGATTTAGAGTCCCAGAAAGTTGAAGGTCATACAGGGTGACAAAAATTGCAGGAGGAATATCAAATAAGCAATATCTCACATGTACTAGTGAAGAAGAGAATGTGTGAAAATACAGAATTAAATGACCGTTTCTAGGACTGATAGAAATGTTGCCTTTTTTCAGATGGGTACATGAATATGTCTATACTCATTGTAAGCCAAGAAAAATGAGACCGCAGGCTAGTTTATAGGTTTGTCTAGATTTGATGCATAGAATCATAGAATTATTTAGGTTGGAAAAGAACCTTAGGATCATTGAGTCCAACAATAAACCTAACACTGCCAACTCCACCACTAAACTGTATTCCTAAGCACAACACAGAATCATAACGTCATAGAATAGTTAAGTTTGGCTACAGATCTTTTAAATACTTCCAGGGACATTGACTCAATCATTTTGATTGGAGGACTAGAGAGACCATACAGTCCCTATTGGACGCAGAAGGAACAACAGTGACAGGGGACCAGGAAAAGACTGAGGTACATAATACCTTCTTTGCCTCAGTCTTTAATTGTAAAGAAAGTTGTTCCCTCTGTGTACACGGGTGGACGAGGTGCTGAGGGACATGGTTTTGTGTTTGATAGGAATGGTTGGATTCAATCATCCGGTGGGTCTCTTCCAACCTGGTTATTCTATGATTCTATGATTTCCCTGGGCAGCCTGTTCCAGTGCTTGACAACCCTCTTGGTGAAGTAATATTTCCCAATATCCAATCTAAGACTCCTGTGGTACAACTTAAGGCCATTTTTTCTTGTCCTACGGCTTCTTACTTAGAACACCTGCCTCGCCACAGCTTCCTTTCAGGTAGCTGTAAAGAGGGTTTTGAATGTAGAATGAAGAGTGTGCCTAAAACGCCCAACAGACAATGCACAAGATGGTATGCATATAAATCTTTTTCCCCCCACTTACCAAAGTCAAGGTTTTATTCAAGTACTTCCATTCTCCTTTTAAAATTTAAGTTCTTTAACTCTTGCTGGAGTTTGGACAGAGGAAAGCTTGTCCTGTTTTGTTGGGTTTGGGGTTTCTATTTGTAGGTAGGTTGAAAAGCTGAGAAGGACCAGCTGCTTTTTGATGTTGTTATATAGAGTTGAAATAATAAAACTGTCAAAAGTACAGCAAACTCCTGTCCCCATGGGAAGGAGGCTGTGCCACAACTACCCTTCCCCATAAAGTACATGGAACCATCACAACCCAGAAACATTTAAAATCAAGGTGTTGTTCAGGCAGTAGCATAAACTGCACATCCTCAGTTTGGGAAACCATAGGAAGCCACAGTTTGGACCCCCTTAGGAAACAGCAGAGGCAAGAGCTTCTCTTGTGCCACGTACCTACAGAAGTAGCGAGCCAAGAGACAGCCAACTGCTTGATTTATCTGAAGTCTATTCAGTCTTATTTTCTGCCAAAGGCAATCAAGCAGGAGCTGGAGGATTAATGGCTCTGTGCAGCTAAGCCTCTCGTTGGCACACTCATCAACATCCCCTCCACCTCCTGCCATCACTCTATCCATCCCAGCACAAGCTCCCTCCCTGCCTCTCACTACATCCAAATTCCCTCACAAGCTTTGTGCATCTTCGCTGGAGTCACTGTCAGGTCCAAAGGCAATGAACAAGTCTCAGGCTCAGGGTAGAACGGGGCTGTATTCAGAGAGGCAGCCTGATTAACTGCACACATTGAGGGGAAATGCAAAGTAAAAGCAGCACTTCTGCAGCCAGTACCATATGATATGCAAAGTTTTGCCACTAAGAAGTCATTCATTTATCACAATCTCCCAAATGTGACGTTACAGTAAGTTTCAGATATATAATCTGACTCTAATATAACAAATACAAACTGCCATCCTCGGAGCCTAACATTAACTCAAATAAAAAAAAAATCAATTATCCTTTCAATTTTTTAGAGAGACTTGGATTTTCTCTACGTTTAACAGAAGTTGACTGCAATATCTTGTATCCTTTTGCATCAGCTGCTACCACATGATACCACCAAATACTGAATCATTGAAGGCACCTTTATTTTAGGAACTCAAGGTATCTTTCAGAAATTAATTCAGTAAGGTTGGTATCAGTTCTATCATGGAGAAAAGCAGCACTGTCCCTTTTTTTCAGGTAAGCCATGGACACATTAAGTGCTTTGCTTAAGGTCAGAAGTGAGTCACTGGAAGAGCCATCATGAACGGCACATCTCTCATGCTGCTGCCATCATCAGCTCACAAAAATAAAAGGAATAATTAATGATAGCCTCTGAATTTATATTAGAATTTAAGGAGTTCGTGGTCTGAGCCTATTACATTATGTAAGATTCACCTCACTATAATTTATGTAGTAATTGTTAGGTACCCATTCTCACACAGTTACTTTTTTCTTTAGGGAAATTCTCCAGAGTCTTCCCTAAATATATTCTTTTTAATGGTAAAATAATTCCAGATTACTTTAAGAGGCACTTATGATGAATTAGTTAAAACCAAACCAAATGCCATGAAAAATCCCCTAACTGCCAGTTCTTCAAGGGCTGTCATGCCGCAGTGCACACGGTTTGAGAGGTAACACACCAGTCACTTTACACCACTTAAAACCTGCAATTACTCACCAAGGCAAACAAGTGTCACAACTTTTCCAGGGGGCTTCATCACGATAGCATTTTTTTGTCGTCATCTTAAATGAAAATTTTAAATGTACAGCTGTTATTTGTTTAAAAGATACGTTTATGGATCATTTACTAACACTCTATGCTCTCATCCTTTCAGCTATAAAAAGTAAGTTGTTGGTTATGATTCATTGGTCATCCCAATGCAAATGCTGCCCTTTAAATATGGCATGATTAATTTAATAGCTTGCTCAGGCTGCAGGAAATTACCCAGCAGAAATAAACAAATAGTTCAATTCAAGAGGAATTTCACATTGTTTTTATAACACTTACAGCAATGATATAAACAAGTCAGAAGTAGCTCAGGAAAAAAAAAATCTGCAGTAATTGACACACGTTGCTATTAAAAACGATCCTGATTCTTGGTCAATTACAATAATATGAAATAGTTCAACAGAAATGACACTGCAATATTTGCCTGGTCATTTCCTGGGCTCAGTATGTTGTGATTTCCAAAGTGACTAAGTTTTTAACTTCTTTTAGAAAGGGTAGGGTAAAATATGGAAAATAGTCCAAGGTACACAAAGCAGCTCAATTAATTTTTGTAGCCGAGTTTCAGAACAGGAGAATTTTTAATAGATCTTGGCTGCAGGGGAAAAAAAAAAAAGTATTGCCCAAATCCATCAATACTCACACAGGACCAAAACGCTCTGTTGTACTGTTTCATATTCATCATCTCTTTGGGGACAAGCAACTCATCACTCTTTGTTCAGTGAGAGGTATAAAATAATACCTAGACTATTGAGCATAGTTTCAGGCCGCTTCATAATGTTCCTAGGGCAAAGACAGCAATTTTTTACATGGAAATGCAACGTTAGAGAGGTTTTGAATGTAAAATTAGCCAAGGCAGTCTGCAATTTGGCTGTCAGCAGGGAGGAGAAGACACCTCCTCCAAGCATTGGGCCCCCTCAGGATTTTCCTGCAATGCTGTAGAAGTGTCCTAACATACTAGTAGGTGTGCACATACTTGGTGCCACAAATAGTCTTGTCCTCACAACTCAACCTGCAACTAGATTTTGGGATTTATGAGCCTTCATTTTTCAAAAAGTGGTTTCACTTAATCAAGTGTATTTAAAAAAAACTGACTCGAGATAGTCAACTAGGAATGATAGGAATGGTTGGACTCGATGATCCAGTGGGTCTCTTCCAGCCTGGTGATTCTATGAACTACATCTAGAAATGCAAGTCACTTTAAACAGTCACTTAACTTGAAAAAGGGAAGGGGTGGCTAAAGTTATAACCATACCACCAGTAACACCGAATGCCACAGCTGACTCTTAGAGGCCAGACCTGCTTCAGTTTCACCACAACGGACACCAGGCCCCTACATTTTACCCGTAGGTAATGTTTCTACACTGCTGGTTCCTGTACTCAGAGACCTGTTATGAAAAAAAAAAATCTAGGAAGAGTGGAAAAAAATGGCTTGAGGTGGTGGGTCTACCCTGCGGTTAAAGGAATTCCTAAAGGAAGTCTTGGACTGGCAACATGCAATGAGCCTACAGCCACAGGGAGAAACACAGGTCCAAGGAGAAGTCAATAACCCATTCCCATGCCAGGGAGATTCAGACTGAGTGCACTGATCTTTAATAATAGCAACATCTCGTTTGATTTGTCAGTTTGGGCTATTGCTTTCTATTTTAAAAAATTCAATTTTAATCTTTTGAGATGCAGAAAAATGTACAGCAGCAGCCTAAAAGTCTATAGGGTATGACTGACTCTGTACACGACACAAAGCAAATAAATAAGCCGGATTGCCCTCACTGCATATCTCCTTTTGTAAATTCTGAAGAAGATGAGAATGAGGAGGAAAATGCTGAGATCCTGAACTTGACTCAGGGAGGTCAATCTTCTCAGCATTGTCACATTCTTCCAAATCCAGACTGAGTCTCCTCTTCTCCCCAGCGAGTACAACATATGGCTTTGCTCAAGAAAGTCCCACTGCCTGAAAATGAGGTTGCATTAATATTTCAAATCACATTTAAGCACGAGTTTCCCAAGCACACTCTGCATACAGCAGTCTCAGAAAGTCACCACTAAGCTACTTTTTTATCCTGGCACACGTGGAGATGTATCTTGCTGTGCTCTGCAGCAGCAAACCTCTACATTGATCTCTAACAACTGCCACTTATCTCTGATCGCTTGATCCATCTCTGACCACATCTTCTGCAGCTCAGAGGACCTGCACGATGACTTGCTCTTCTAATGCTCCTCAGTTGAAAGGAAAAGCAGCACTAGAAAATTTTTCATAGAGGAAAAAATTTACCATTAATTAAAAAAAAAAAAAAAAAAAAGAACTTCTAATTTTCCTGAAGTAAATACCTTGCCCTTTATTAGTCACGTGAATCCAATGCTATCTTTCTTCCAACAATTATATCAGAAAAATAACATAGCAGGGCAAGGAAGCACATGTGGAGACACTGAATCTAGACTGCAGCACACTTTGTCCATTTCCATAAATTTAAAATTTCACAGCATTCTCTGAAGATCTTACCAGGAAAGAGGCTTTTTTTATATGATCCGTTCTTACACCATCATAACCTGCCAGCTAGAAATATATGCCTGTATTATATGCATCTGCTAGCACAAGTAGTTTAAAAAAAAAAAAAGCAAAAGAAACCCCAAAAATCTCTGCCATGAATTTTGACAAATTAAACCAGTTCCAAAGTAAGATGTTTCCTGGAAGAAGTAGTTAATCAAATAAATATACATTTCTTTAGCTAAACTTCAAAGTTTAGGAAAGAATTTGAACCTTTCATCAGGTCATTCTCAAATTAATCACATCTAAGACTGATTCTGAATTAGGCTTAAGTTAATAATAATGTTGACAAAGCTTTCTTGCCTCCTTTTAAGCAAGGGAAGGAAAACTTAGGAAAATTGTTCCAGAATGTTTAGTTCTAAGCCTTTTTGTGTTGAAATTTCCTAGAGGAAAGACACAACATGCTACCACTGCCTTTGATTTGTTAAGTTCCCTATAGAAATACATCGTTAAACAGTCAGAAAAATTCACCTTTTTTGCGCCCAATGATTTATGCTACACATGCTTATTAGATGTACCTCTCTTTAGACACCTCACATGTTGCAGCAAAGACTATATGTTAAAGCTGTACTCATCATTCATCAGTTCTGATCAGTTTGGCCTCACCAGTTCATTTCCATCTGAACTATTTCTTATAATTCACATCTTTGTATTTCCAGCAGCTGCAGAAGAACAAAGCCCTGCTCAAGAAACATTTCTTTGTAGGCCATGTAATTATCAAATTGGGTTCTAATTACAGATCATAAATTACAGGCGTTTCTTTAGAGAGTGAATACCCAGAGTGCTATATAGAAATGCTCTGCATATTTCTGAAGTTAATCTAAAAGCCTTAAGGGTTAAAAAAATATTAGGCCATTCGGGGATCAAATCATTAATGCTTTGTGAATTACATACAATAATTTTTAAGATGCTGTTAGGCATTAGTGTAGACAAATGAATTTTCTTATAAAAATATATAAGAAGTCAAGATAAGTCACTTCTGTGGAGCACCAGTAGACATAAAAGCTGTGCAGTTGGTGTTTCCTGTAGGAGGAGAAATGAATGGTGCCTCTGGTTATGGTTTTTCTATAGAAAGACAACAGCAAGCAGGCAAAACTCTCCAGGAAAGCCTTAGCTCCAACGTAAGCACTAGGTTCCCAAAACCAACTATAAACCAAGAACAGATTAAAGAGATTAAAACAACCAGCAAAACCTTGGTTCTCGCTCCAGCTGAACCCACATGCTGGCAATAGTGTCCTTAGAGCATTCAAATACTGCACATTAAGGAAATATACATAAAAATGTGAAACCATAATGTGAAGTATTTGACCAACATAAAGTGTGATGGGTAGAAACCAGAGGCCAGAGCTGATGTGGCCTTTGGAAACCTGAGTTTCACTTCCTGACACCTTAAGAGGGAACCCAGCACCCTCCCGGGCTCATTGACTGAACAGTCAGGTTCCCCCCTGTGGTCCATCCCCAAATCCACACTGAGGGAGCTCAGATTGACCAGCCAAGAAATGGTTCATCCTTAGCGACCCCACCAAAGACAGACTATCCAAAGCATGGTTTACCCAGTCAAAGGACAGAAGATTGAATCAGGCCTTCATCCACTTGTCCAAAGACATAAACTTCACGATGCCATGAGGGTGGAGCTGCCCTGGCCAGGTTGATGACCATGGTCAAGGTCTCCTGAGTGGAGCACTCCCAGACGCACATCTTCCCTTAGCTGAGTGAGATGATCCTATCAGCACTGTGGTTCAATGCTGCATGAATCCAAGTGAGTTAATGACATTTATGGAGTCTGGTTTGGGGAGGCGGTATGAAGATAGACCCTGTTAAAGCATCTTTATAAGAGCTGGCCTGTACAATCAAAAAAGGGAGAAGATGCAGCCCACGGTATTTAATATGTACAGAATAAGGATCTAATAAGGTTTTGCCTAGAGTCACTGAAGAAAGAAGTCAGGTTAGCCTTGGCTCCAGCAGACTCCTCACAGCATCCCTGGTATCCTAACGACAGGAACATTTACAAGATAACAAATGTGACAGTTCATAAGATTTTGCTGCCATCTTCTGATGAAAAAAATGTTACATGGGTAGAAAAGCAGCTGCTTGGCTTTCAGCAGTACCTCGTCCCTTGTGGCTGAGTGTATTCGTGGGCACAAGGGAAACCTGTCTCCTCAGCTCCCCAGCATCCTGCTATGTTCCATTGGATATATTATTTAACTCAATGCTCAAATTTCCTGCTCCAGACTTCTACCTTCCAAGGCACAAAGCAATCTTGTATGCATTGTAGCATACTCATCAGTACAGAGCATTTAAATATCAACAAATTGAGGTTAATAATACACATCATTCCTCTTCTATGCTTCAATTTCCGAAGATGACCTCAAAGTTATAATTTTAAATCTGAGGTATGATAACTACTGGATTTTCTTAACTTCTTAATTTTTTTAGTTTTTTATTCTAAGTGGTTTTCTCCAAAAGTAGGTTAAATATTTTAGTGTCTCATTTAATAGAATTCTTTCCCATATCTAATTCTTGAAAAATTGGATTTTATATAATACTCAGAAAAATCAGCCTACCATTATAGTATACTACTTCTGAGGATAACGATGAACGGTCTGCTTCTATTTTGCATTACAGAGGTATAAGCCCTGCTCCCTTCTCGAATGTACCATGAATGACTTCAGACTAAAACACATACAAAACAGCCAAACTGGAGCAAGAAAAATTCCCTCTGAGCGTCTTGATGTGCAAAGCTTTTTCTTTATCTCAGAAAGAATTTATGTTTTTCTATGCCACAGGATAAATCAGATCTTTCAATTTCTATTCTAGTCCTATTTTTTTACCCTCATTCTCCATTGTAGATGAAGTCAAATGAAATATTCCTTTTAAAGCCACTCTATTTTGCTCAATTGAATTTTACACTAACAGAACTTGGGCACACACAACAGAGCGTGGTGGGTTGACAGAGGCCAAAACCTCTGTCAGTCCTCCTCCTCAGGTAGGCAAGGGAGAGAAAAGATAACAGGCTCATGGGTCACAGTAAGGACAAGGAGAATACTCAGCAGTTACCACAATGAGCATCACAGATTTGACTCAGGGAAATGAGTCTGATTCATTACCAATCAGATCAGAGCAGGAGACCAAGAAATACACTCAAATCTTAAAAACACCTTCTCCCCACTCTTCCATTTTTCACTGGTTTAATTTCACTCTCAATTTTCTCTACCTCCTCTCCCCAAGTGGCCCAGAGACACAGAGAATGGGGGTTGTGGTCAGCTCATCATGTGTTGTATTTGCCTCTCCCTCCTCCCCCGGGGGAGGACTCCTCACACACTGCCCCTGCTCCAGCATGGGGTCCTTCCCATGGGGCACAGACCTTCAGGAACAGACTTATGCAGCATAGATCCCCCCAGGCAGTCACAGGTCCTGCTAGTAAACCTCCTCCAGTATGCACTTCTTGCTCCATGGTGCCTTATAGCCTTCCAGGAGCCTGCTCAAATGTGAGCTTCCCACCAGGTCACAGCCTCCTTCAGATACATCCACCTGCTCTGGTGTGGGGTCCTCCATGGGCTGCAGATGAATATCTGCTCCATCATTGATATCCATGGGCTGCAGGTGGATATCTCCTCCACAATTAATGTCCATGGGCAGCAGCGGGACAGCCGGCCTCACCATGGTCTTCACCACATTTTACAGGGGATTCTCCATTCCAGCGTCTGGACCACCACCTTCCCTTCCTTCTTCACTAGCCTTGGGGTCCAAAGAGCTGTTTCTGTCACATATTTTCACTTCCATCCCCTGCTACAGATGTTCCTGCATGGGAATTTTCCCCTCTTCTTAATTATATTATCCCAGAGGCCCCATCATCATTGCTAATGGGCTTGGTCAGCAACAGGCCGACACTGGAGCCAGCTGGCACTGGCTCTGCTGGACATGGGGAAAGCTTCTAATACCTTCTTACAGAATCCACCCTTGTAGACCCCCAGCTACCAAAATCTTACTGTGAAAACCCAGTACATAAGGCCACTGGTATTTTTGGTTTTTCTTAACAGAGGATACAATTTTAATTCCCTTGAGGGTATTTAGAAATGAGTAATAGTGTCCAAATGTGCAATATTACAGAGAAACAAGAAGTTTTTTTTACTTGTATCGTTATTTCCTCACTGTACCTAGACTTCAGTGACTACCTACATTTACCTGTGTTATGCAAACACAAGTCTAAGGCATCACACTTGTGAGGAGTAGCAGCTTTGATTTATTGGTGATCTGGGGTTGTTTAGCCTAGAGAAGAGAAGGCTGAGAGAAGACCTCATTGCTCTCTACAACTACCTGAAAGGAGGTTGTAGAGAGGAGGGAGCTGGCCTCTTCTCCCAAGTGACAGGGGACAGGACAAGAGGGAATGGCCTCAAGCTCCACCAGGGGAGATTTAGGCTAGAGATTAGGAGGAAGTTTTTCACAGAAAGGGTCATTGGGCATTGGAACAGGCTGCCCAGGGAGGTGGTTGATTCACCTTCCCTCGAGGTGTTTAAGGCACTGGTAGATAAGGTCCTGAGGGACATGGTTTAGTGTTTGACAGGAATTGTTGGACTCGATGATCCGATGGGTCTCTTCCAACCTGGTTGTTCTATGATTCTAACAGGAGTAACCATTTCCCATGCACCATGTAGACCTTCCCTTCTAGGGAAAGAACAGAGTTCCTCCAGCCTGGCATGCACCCAACACTTCTGAGTAACAGCTCTTCCCCACATCAGAACATAAACAGTAAGACAGAATAATGCATTGATGATGAATCTGTGCTTTCTGGGCTGGGAGGGAGGGGAAGATTAATTATTTACTATCAGCTTTAGTCATTACACAAGATGGAGAAATACTTACTTTTTTTGATAAGAAAAAACATTAAAAAAAGCACCTAAAATTTGTAATTTTCTTTTTAAATTGAGGAAGTCTATATTACGTTTATTAGAAATGAATAGTACTTCAGTAATATTATTGCATTTAGTAGCAATAATGACATGCTTCTATTTGATGACTTTACAAGGCTAACTAGAACTTTTAGGAAATTGGTAATAGACAACTTCAGCTTTTATCTCCAAGATACTTGTTTAATGTTGTCTTGCTATGAAAGTCAGGTGAGAGGCTTTCTCAGCTGCACATAGACTGCCCTGCAGTTGCAAGTGGATGGATGTTTACATTGTTAACGGCTGTTAATACTAATTGACATAGATAATAAGAAAAAAAACTACTAAAAATAATTTGTAGTCACAAATTTTCTTTTACACCTATGTACAAACTTTCACAAAAATTGCTTAAAAATTGTTTTTAAGTTATAGAGAACAAGTTTTTCTTAAAATAGGGTAGATACAGAGGGGTGGAGATTATCTAAAATGTGTCCACAGTGATTAAGATATCCCCCCCCGGAAGGCAGGAAAATGCACGTGTCTAAATTGGACCATGTCTCTGGAGGTTGGTTTCCTACATCTCGGGTGGTGCCTCAGCAGGACCATGCTGCTCCAGACAGCCCATTTCGCTGGGACACTGTTATAATTGACTGGCTCAACAGCAACAAGGTCTCTCTCCTATAGACCTATCGGATTTTCTCACTGTGAGAGAGAAAATTCTACAATTACAATTGTAGAACAATTGTAACTCTACAATTACTTAACTTTTCCATGTCTAATTTATAGTAGTGTGAAATGAGAAGATTTTTTAAAATATTAAATATTTTCATAGGGTACAAGGCAGCCTGTGTTTCTAAGGGGTTGGCTTCTGGAGGGCTTGATGGGAAAGCCCAGGTAATATAAACATGACAGCCAAACATCCTTTAATCTTCACAGATCTCCATTCATTAACCTTCTTCCCCAGTTTTCTCCTTTGAAAAAAATCCATATCTCTTCGCATCCTTCATCAGTTTACACACTCATGAAATACTGTGTCCACATGCAGTATTTCACAAGGATTTCTCTATGCTTTCAAAAAAGCCAAGTCTTTACCAATGAAATAAAATATATTTTCAAATACCTGATAGCAATAACCTAATTAGTTTAGGAGAGTCTGTTTCTACTTTGTAGCTGTATTTCTTTGCTAATCGGCATAAAGTCTTTCTGAGCATGGTTCCTGACCCCGAGACATAAATTGTGTGGACAGAGTAGGGAGAAATTCTCTAACCGTGAGGAAAGTTAAGCACATGAAGACTTACATCTCAATGGCAAATTTTGGGAAAGACCAAGAATCTCTTGCAACCTTATTTCCTATGAGTTTTTGATGAAGGGAGTTACAACTTGCGTGCACGTCAGTTCAAATCAATACAAATTGTACTCTGAAAGCTGGCATGACTTTCAGGTGTACTTTAGTCGATCACTTTGTACCTATCAGTTATATGCCCAGTTTCCTATTGTATCTCATCAGATACTATCTACAATGGACAGCTAGGGATTTGTCCTGAGCTAAGATAACCTCTTGTAGAATAAATCATCATTTTCTTTTCAGAAATGAGCTCCACAACACCAAACTAAATGACAGAAATTATCAGAAATCCATAATATCGCATAATATCCCATGATTACCACTGAGGTTTGTTTAGTGCAAAAAAAATCTAATACTACCTGATTAAATTTTGTGGTGTTTACAGATCATACCATGAACTTGCTCAAACATCAGAAAATAAAGACTGACTCTTCAACAGAAAACTATAAACCAATGAATACAAATCCATGAACTTAAAATTTAACAGACTGCTTTGTTTGTTATGGATGTGGATCTCAAACACGATTCTGTGCTCAGACAACTGCACTGCTCTACAGCACACACATCGTTAACTGGCTCCCATCTCAGCTAAAGTGGTTTAATTTAATATATTTATTCTCATGCATAATTTATTAATATTTCTTGCATAATTGCTACATTTTTTAAGAGTTTAATGCTTTTAGTTCATCTGTGCAGAATGGTTAGAGAATTTAGGCATAAAAAGTCATGACCATACACAGAGAGAAGTCATCGCCAGGGCTCAGACTCTAGACCCACCTTATGTGAGCAAAAGGCTGTAGCTGTCAGCACACTGAAGAGCTACAACATCATGTGAACTACTATATAAATTATCCTAAAACAGTGCCCAAACCAGGATGACTTCTTCATTTAAGCTTAATAGGTTAGGCTTTCTATACTTTGATTAAACACATTTTGAAACAAACATATTAATAAAACAACCTATTAACCAACAATCTGATTTGAACAAGTAAGATCACAAGAGTTCACTGTCTATCTGACACTTTCTTCATTATGATGTGCACTTGTTCATAAACACATCCATCCACCATTAAAATAACAAGCAATCACAGCCAGTGCCTTTTAGCACTAAAAGCATTAGTCCCTGCACTACTGCAGAATGAGGCCACAAATTTACTAAACCTTGCAGACATTGACTAGTCTATACTATAAATATTGCACTTGATCGTACTCATTTTCATGACACCTTTCATTCCTGGACTTCCCCAATCCAAAAAAAATGTGTTCTGCTACTATGAAAGAAGAGATTAAGTTTCAGTGAATGATGTTAGTTCTTCAAGAGTCTGATGAGAAAACTGTCACGTCTAGAAAAATGGATTAATATTCAAAATTAAAAAAAAAAATCCCTGAAATCTCTCGCTGCTGTCTTTCAAGAATACAAATAATTAAGACTATCAAGGTACTCTCCTTCGGGAATGTTTCACTCTCCCTTGATCAAATGACTGCTGAACTTAGTTTTCCATAATAGGTTATTTCTATCTCTGCTTGTGCTGTCTTAAAGTAGACAAAAACTTCTGTCGCGCCCGTAAGGTTTCAAGAAACTTGCAGGCAAATGAAAAATTCATTTAGATTTGCAATCAACTCGCTTGGGGAATCCACAAGGCACAGCACCACATATACTCTGTCTCAAAATACTCAACAGAAATACTGAGCAGTGTGCTTCAAAAGAAGTCTGAATCAAGATTCACTGAAAAACTGAAAACGGAAAGACGGTTGATAAAATCTTCTGCAGTAAATGCTAATGAATAAATGATAAGCAATACAGTTTACTTCATTTTATGGAATAAAGCACATAAATGAATCCATTGACTGTCATGTTCCATGAAGAAATATATTGGTCCAATCTAATAATGCAAGTGTGTCCATCTTTTGAAGCAATTAAAAACTTGCCATCTAAAATAGCATGCAATTTATATAAAACAAATCTATTTTCATCTATTTTCTTTCTAAAGCTATTTCTTCCTGTTTTTCATATTGCTTATTGATTGACTCTGGAAAAAGTTCGTTAGCACTCCTGAGTTCAGGAGAATCATAGCACAAATCATAGAATCATAGAACAACCAGGTTGGAAGGGACCGATCAGATCATCGAGTCCAACCATTCCTATCAAACACTAAACCAAGTCCCTCAAGACCTCATCCACCCGTGCCTTAAACACCTCCAGGGAAGGTGAATCAACCACCTCCCTGGGCAGCCTGTTCCAGTGCACAAACACCCTTTCTGTGAAAAACTTCCTCCTAATCTCCAGCCTAAATGTCCCCTGGTGGAGCTTGAGGCCATTCCCTCTTGTCCTGTCCCCTGTCACTTGGGAGAAGAAGCCAGCTCCCTCCTCTCCACAACCTCCTTTCAGGTAGCTGGAGAGAGCAATGAGGTCTCCCCTCAGCCTCCTCTTCTCCAGCCTAAACACCGCCAGCTATCTCAGCTATTCCTCATAAGACCTGTTCTCCAGCCCCTTCACCATCTTTGTTGCTCTTCTCTGGACTTGCTCCAGAGCCTCAACATCCTTCTTGTGGTGAGGGGCCCAGAACTGAACACAGTGTTCTGTCATTTAATATGTTTCTAACATTTTACATGAGATTACAACCTTCCCTTACCTCCTTGTGGCAGTGAAACATAAGCTACCTGTATTAACATCAAAGATTCACGTAAATTATCGGCATTGGCAGCTTTTGTTACTGCTATCTGCAACGGCAACTTCCTCTGGGGTTTTTCACACCCCCTTTCATCTCCTGACCTAGAAGCCAAAATGAGCCTAAACTGATAGATCTGCCCCTATCCCACCTCTTTTCATATCACGCCCTCACGACTGCAGAGACCGGCTCTGGCAGGAAACTCGATCATACCAAAAGATGTCACCCCTTATGGTTCCAAAAGTCCTAAATCATCATAACTACGTACTATGCTAAATTAGTATTCCTCTAAAGATGCTGAGCAGCACCAACTGCACACAAATATCAATGTATCTCCTAAATTCACGGCTACCTGCTATGCCTTAATCTTTCTGGTTCTCAAAATACATTCTTTAAACCTCTTTTTTTTCCATTTTTAGGGGTTTTTTTTTATTTAAACTCAGAAATAGAAGCCATTCCTAAAATTGCGATGACACTGCTACAGTGATTATACAACAATAAATGACCACAAGAGACAAAATAAACACCAGTCAGAGGCTAAAGCAGAACTTGTCAGAATCAGCCAATGCTGCAGAGAAAGCTTCGGCTGTGCTATAGCTTTATTCCCCAACACTGCAGATTCAACATTTCAGGCAGAAATTAAGGTAATAATGGTAATAAGGAACACTGAGTCTATTGTAAGTTTGCAAAAAGTAGAAAAATGGTAAGTTTGGGGAGAAATAATCTTGTTGACTCCCACAAATGTATATATTTATCGACATCATATTTCAGATATATCCTAAATGCCTCCACTCATTCTTACTTGCCCATATTTACTATCTCTCTTCGACAGTTACCCAAAGCAGGAGGGTCATGACGTCCCCTTCACCGAGTCATCTCAGGCAATGCAAATGTACATTGCATATTTCGTACACCTGATGTACATTATGCTGAGGTTCTGAGCACAAAAGTACCTGATATGCATATTTAAAAAATATTTATGAATGTGCTTAAGTTTAATGGTCTTATAATAGCACAGCTAATTATCAATATTTTTTAATATTACTGAACTGTCATTAAATGTTCCTCAATGATAGGCTGAGACAAATGTTAGGAGACTTATTATTAAACATCTTGTCCAGAATGTTGTGAGGATGATGATGAATAGATGTTTTCAAGTGTGCAAAAATATGAAATCTCTTAGCCCTTAATAGTTAGTCCTTAGCCATAAGGATAAAATAAACTTTTTATGCATTTTCACACATAAGGAACTTACAGGCAGAAGAAAAATTTGCATGCTGTTTGTGTTTGATTCATTGCTTCTTGAAGTAGTATCACAATGTAATTCTACTGTTAAAGTTACTCTCTCTCAATAAATTACGTTGTTATGACATTTAAATGAAGACAAAAAGAAGAGGCTTAAAATTAAGGCATCTTCATGAATATTTTGTTGTAGTAGATTAATGGACATAACACAAGCAAAATCAATAGTTCCATTAAAAATGTAGAGGAGAGAGTTTCTGTTACCCTTTACCTGACATCTACTGTGCTGTAGATTACTTCTGAAAATATATAAATTTAGTAACTCATTGAAAAGATGCTAAAATTAAGCCACTAAAAGTCTTTGAGTCTGGGGACCCTTTTTAATAAGCTCTGCAGCACCTCTTCAGAACTTCAGTAATCCAGGCAAAAGAGACTGCTAGTGTTGCCTTGTCAAACAATAATCAATTCACAAAATGGATCTGAAAGCAAAACAAACTCCACAACAGAGTTGCATCTAACCAGCTCGCAAGAACCAGAGCTGCAAAGCATTCTGGCCAGCACCAAAAATCAATGGGATCAAAGGTGGCGCAGCTTGGAGCTCATTAGGTCACAAATCACCTTCAAACAATCCACTTTTACAAAAAAAAAAAAAAAAACAAACCTCAAAAAACAGGTTCTATAGTCTTCTGTTTCTCACAGGAGTGACACACTTGCAAAACCACTAGAGAGAGTTCACTGGAGGGAAATTGGTATCAAAGAAACCCAACCCACAATTGATAACATAAGTTTGCTTCTCCTCTTTTTATTTTTGGCAGAGCTGTGCAATCAGAGAAAATAACACAGGAGACTTGATTACCTGCCCATAGGTGTGTGCATGTACATTAACTACCAAAAGAAGAACCATAATAAAGAACATTTGGTATACATTGCATGGGATTGTGGGGGTTATGACTCCTCACCCATGGTGGTTCACACTCCTGTAGCCTGTAGGAGCCTCTCTGCTTAACTGTGGCTCCATGGGTGACACAAACCTTTATCCTGGTCTGTTTAATCATCCTTCTCCCTGCACATTCCTTACGTTTCCCAGGTAAGAGTCCTGCAGCGGTAGCTAAGTGCTAACAAAGTGGCTAAGAACTGTGCAGTGAAGGCAAAACCCACACCCTTACAGTGATTCTACTATAGCGATTTCAGGTAAGAGTCCTGCAGCGGTAGCTAAGTGCTAACAAAGTGGCTAAGAACTGTGCAGTGAAGGCAAAACCCACAGCCTTACAGTGATTCTACTATAGCAATTTCCACTGACTACTCATTACACATCAAAATTTACAGCTATGACTGCCATGAACCCTCTTTTTCCTCATACTCCCTGTCCCCATGCTACTTCTCCCATCTCCAATTTTTTTACCCATTTTCTTCAACTGAAGTTTCCCAGGAACCTCACAATTACTATTTTTAGCCACTAGAAAAGGAGCGAGACCTTCTGTATTCTTTTAATTTAAGCACTCAGCATCTTGGAAGCTGTGATCTTCAGCCATCCATTCCTCTCTGCTCAAGCATACCAGATTTCTGAAATGCTCTTCACTGCACCCTGAACCCACTGCAGGCAGCCTTGTCTGCTCTGTCTATCACAAAAGCAAGCGTAGAGGCAGGTCCCCAGAACAGTTGATTGGTGTGGGATCACCAGCACCTTTGCTAGAGGAGAGGAGCTCAAACGCTCACAACAGGTCATGGAGCAACAGGGTACGGAGAGCATTTTATACCACTGCAAACTTCTTGGGTGCTTGAACAAGTCAAAATAAACCAGAGAAATAATACTGCAAACTCCTGAACAGCTGAAGTTTGCCCTCACAAAAAGCTGCTGTGTTTTCTGCAACAGAAGGGGTAGAGAACACAACTTTATTTTGCTGGCACACCACTGCTGGAAATGGTTGGACTAGAAGATCCGATGGGTTCCTTCCAACCTGGTTGTTCTATGATTCTATGAAATACACTGCACGTGCTGGATGACTATGCTGCTTTTTTATCAGTGCCCAGGCTGCATGCAGGGCCAGGGGAGCAGTTGGTGGTGCAACCACCAGAGCAGCCAGCAAGGGTCATGCCTGATAGAATCATCCAACAACTGCTATTGCAGCCAATAAAATAAGCATAAACTGGGTCTGCATTTATTTCTGCTGTTTCTACCACACTTTATCCATCTCATAGCTATAGGTTCTGTTACTGGAAAGTCCATAGATATATTTCACTTGAAGTACAAATGCAGCCCATTAGTTTCCATCAGGTCATACAGGTGTTGAATTAAATATATATATATATGTCTTCAGCAGCAATTGTCAAATCATCCAGGAGAGACGCCATCTCTCAGTGAGCACCTACACCTAGCATTAAAAAGATATCAATCTATACCTGATGTTCTAAATGCTCAGTCACTCATAAATAATCAGAGAAAGCAGAGCTAAGATGTGGCAACCGGTTTTAACCGGCATAAACCACCTCTAGAAATGCTGTGTTACTGATAGTTACTACAGCTCTGAGCAACAGCTTTCTTGATTTTACCTACAATCAAGCACATCCGTTTTCTCTCTGTTCATAATAGTGAAAAATTAATTTATTTTCTTTTTTTTCTTCTTAAAGTGATCCCCAGAAGAACCCTGACTTTCAGGGATAGTTGGTAGACTTTGCGTATGAAATTCCCAGCTTCTAGTGAAAGGATGGAAGTGAAAACTTAGTTGCCGAAGATACAAATTAAAATGGTTTCTTCCACTTGAAAGGATGTGGAATTTTATACTAGATTGAATTTGACACCGTATCACTAAAGTGAATATGATTCACTGTGATCTTCTTGCCATTTAGAACCAATGGCCCGTTCATGTGTAAATGCACGGCTAAAGAAAAAAAGGCACGACAAAGTAAAGATAGACTGTAATGTCATCTGTATCTAAGCAATCAGTTTCATTGTGTCCCTGTGATAAAAGGAAGAGTAAATATTAAACATAAAAATGATTACATTTTTATAGTCGTTCAGGAATGTAGTTTTTATTACAAAACACATTCAGTAGCTAGATTCTCTGAGTGCAGATCGTGCCAATCTATTTTATACAGACCACATGAATAGATTACAAAGGCTGACGTGCTGTTTAATACCAAATCACACCTACTATGCAGACAAAAATTAAGCATTCTTGTAACTAATAATTTTAGATAATTTCACACATATCTGCCACAGAAAGATCCTAGACCAGGAACCCTTCAATGGGATATTAGTTAGTGTTGAATACAGTAGTGAAACAGCATAACCAGGTGTGGATTCCAGGTGCCTTTCGAAGAAGAAAGTATGGAAAAGCTGTAAAAAAAAATTCCTCCTCATATATCTCTTAAAACAAAATCCAACCCTAGAATTAACCAAATTCTACAGCACCAAGAGAAGAAGAAGCTACTGACATGAAGAGTAAATTTAGAATAAAGTATGGAAAAAAATAAAGATCATTTCTCAAATAAAATAAGCATTGTGGGAATGAGTACAAATAAATAACTTGGAGAAAGTGCCATGTCAAGAGATAAAAGCAGAAGCCCCTAAACTGGCACATTTCCAGCATAGTAGATGCTGACTTGGTCGCATACCCAGGTACAAAGATATTTAGATACTAAAGTTTCGCCTCCCCCTCCATGCTGCAGTATAAGGTTCCTTCCTGCAATACAAAACTTTCCACAATGTTCTTATTTTAAAAAGTAAATAAACAAGCTAGGGAATCGCTATACAGAACTGAATTATAATGGGCTATAAACAAATAATCTTTCTGCTTGCTTCAGTGGTCTTTAGATGAGGTCCTAAGAGCATCATCCTGCAAATCCTTCCCAGACTGGAAAAGCTCATTAAACTATAATGTTAGGCATCAGCTGGTGGGCTTTTTCACAGTATTTTCTACCCAGTAAAAGTAAAATAAAATAATATTCTGAGCTCAGATGAGGTTGTTTATAATCATTACTTTCTCACCATTTATAATCTAGACATGATTTTTCTAGAAAAAACTACATTCTAAAATGTACAAAACTGGTGATTTCAGTACGAGTTACTGTACAGTTCTATCTGGGTATGATTGCTGTTCGCTTTATACAGTTGTAGATGATTACAAGAGTCATTAAGCAGCATAAAATTATGCATGCTGGCTAATTAATGTGGAATTGATTCTCCATTTACTTACATTTTTTATGCCTGTTCAACTCCACTGAAATCAATAAAGTAAAGGTAAGATCAGTAAAGACTGTAGTAAAACTGATGTAAGTGAAGGAAGCCGAGCTTAGAGTTTAATGAGTAATAAAACTCTAAGAAATAGAAAAGGAAAATCAAACTTCCAACTACACTTGTGTATTTATTGTAATTGTATATGATTACTATCATTCAGGCAATTTTCCTCAACGTTAGCATTCAAGTGAGGCTTTGTAAAATTCTGGGGTTCAGTAGAAAAGTAATGAAAGAGTTCAGAGTCATACGAACAAGGATATAATCCCCAAAGAGTTCAAACTGATGCTTCTGAAGTTTGTAGCTTTCACTCCGAGTAGAAAACCACTCTAGCTTTATGAAGCATCTTTCCAAATTTCCTTTCCATTTGCCAAGCAAACAACAGAAAAAAACAACTAGTTGCAGGTCTGCACAGTAAAACTTTACTCAAACAATCATAGAGTAGTTTGGGTTGGAAGGGACCTTAAAGATCATCTAGTTCCAAGCCCCCTGCGATGGGCAGGGACACCTTCTACCGGATCAGGCTGCCCAAGGCTCCATCCAACCTGGTCTTGAACACCTCTAGAGATGGGGCAGCCACAGCTTCCCTGGGCAACCTGTTCCAATGTTTCATTGATTTGGTTGCTTTCGCCTTCATCCCTTCAACCCTTTCGTACTGCCCCTAACAGGTGTTTTCCAAACTTCAGGAGAAAATGCTTTTAGATACCCTGAGTGACATTGTGCCTTAGCATGTGAAGCTGAGGTAACACTGTCATGTCAGATTACGTGATGTAACATTACACAATTTGATAGGCAAAACTGATATGACACCCTAACTTGAAGAGATTCACTTTTCTTTAACCACGAGCTACTGTTACGCTTTCTGCAAGAGGGATATGCAAGAAACTTGGGGTATTTTTAACTGAAGACTTAGCCTCTGACTTTTGTGTGATGGTTTGAAATGAATAGCGCCAGATTCAGCTGCCATGACTGCCTTGTATGTTTTGACAATTATCTTGCTGATGATGTGATCAAACTATTGTCATGCAGAAAATGAACCTACTCTACACAGAACAGGAGAGATTGCTCCAGGAGTGCTGCATTACACGCTTTTAATGATTACTAGAGCTGGACAAACATGTCTTTCATCTTCACTATTTTGTTATTTTGAAAGAAATAAAAAAGATTCATAAAAATTAAAAGAAAGGAGTCCAATTTCTACAAGCTGAATTAAGGAGTTTTTTTACCCTCAAGAAAGCATTTTCTATGAGAATATTGATGGTACTTCTAGTTCAGATTTCCATCAAAAGTTCACCTCTATAATTAGGCAGAGATACAGGAATATTCCTGTCAGACACCTTCCATGATAACCACAGCAATACATCAAGTCAAATTCTCCTTAGGGCACATACATTTTTTAAATAGAAATACAAACAGAATGAGCTGAACCAATTTATTCAACCTCCCAGTCTAGATCATGTGTTGGAAGGTCTTCTATCCAGACAGTACACTTGTTCCTATATTACAGTTCCGCCAACTGTATTTTTGTTAAGGAGTCATCTGAAATTTATTATAGGTTGCAAATGGATTCTGTGTAATTGGTCTGAAGGGTGTTCTTATTTATTCTCTCAAGTTTTATGTTTAATATGAATCATCTAACTTTAATCTCTGCAAACCACATATGAGATTTTTAAAAGTCAATTTTTCATTCTTCTTCATCCCCAGTAATCAATGTTATTATTTTACCTTAGCTGGCAATTTCATCAATGAGGCTTGAATCATGATAGATCCCTGCTTATCCATAAAACAAATAGCACGGATTTGTCTCACTGTAGCATCTGCAGTATCAAGTAATATCCAAGACTGTCTACTATGGAATGGAGCACAACACACGCTCTTAATTCTCCAACAGGACCTTAGGACAAGCCTTAGAGCCCAGGATACATGCCCTGCTCACTTAAGTTTGCAACAGCAGAGAATTCCTCATGGGTAACAAGCTGGATTTTCATTAGAGAGAACAATGATAACTCCTGCAATACAGTCTTGTTTGATTGACCGTGTAGATCAAATCAAGAGTATTGCCAAAAAACCTAACAACTGTCTGAGGAATTTTGACCAAAGACACATCTTAGGGTTTGTTCAGATTTTATTGCATAGAGAGAGGTGGACAGAATTCATTGCATTATATTAAAAAAAAAAAAAAAAAAAAAAAAGAAAAAGAAAAAGAAAGAATTGCAGCCAGTATTAAAAGGAAATTCTCTCAGATGTTTTTTCCCCTCCTCAGTAGTAGCTTCTGACTTGCATACCACTAGCCATTAGTTACAAAATTTATGACAATAATAAAATGTTTAAGTCAGCTTTGCTTGTAGACTGCAGCGTAAGTTGGATAGCATACAATTTAAATTCAGTGTAGTGACATATTGATAGTTATTCTGCAATGATTCCACCTATTAATCACAAATCAAATGGTGTCCCTGCTGTCTCTATTTATTTCTCTTCACATAGATGAGGTAACAGACACCAGTCTAAACACCAGAGTCAAATCCCATTCCGTTTGGGTTCATCTACGTTTATTTTATGGGCTAAGGGGAATAACAAAGCTGGCAGATCAACCGTACAAACTGCTCTGAAAAGGTTGCTGATGTGGGAGCTCTGGTTGGCAACTTGGGTGCAGATGCTCTCCACTACATTCAACAGAGGAAAACCATGTTTTCCACACGAACCTTGTAAGTTCTTATAAGTTTGTTTGGCCATCTTCAACTATCAGTGTCCAGAGCCACTCACAGTAATTGCCAAGTGGTTCACCTGCTTGACTTTCGCATCCAGCCCCTTTACAATTGATTAAATGCATTTCCACTGATTGCACTGTTTATTAAGGAAGAAGGTGGCCAGACTGCATGCTGAATAAAAATAATAATAAATATGATAACTCTACACTTACAAGGTAAAGTACTACGTACTGTAGTTAAATCTGCCAGCAAATTAAATAGCTACTAGTTGCTGAAATGCATGTGTTCTCCATGAAATAAGTGACAGATATGTGCCAAGCAGAATAATTATGCTAATCAGCCAAGACAATGACGGAAAACTTCTCTTTACCCACCAAATCCTATAGACAGCTTTGGTTTAGACCCAGGTGCTGCAGCTGGATTTACGCAAAAGAACACCAGTGCACACTTACACCCCCCACTCATAACAGTAGGACTTTATATTGAAACCAGGAAAAGGTCTGTAGGACCAGAGAGAGACGTGATCTGATGAAAACATCAGATCATTTAATCCTGGATGCGTTCGTTCCATTGTTTGATGGGTCAAATATCACACAGTGACTCAGATGATCTGAGTCATCCCACACTGCATCACACCATCAGCTTGTGGCCTGTAAGAAGAGCCTTAGATAGGATGGAAATTTTACTTCATGAAGTAACCTACATATTAAATTTGATCATGTTTTATTCCCTTCATCAGAGAACTCTTTGTCACCTGATGCTGTACAATGTTTCTAAAAATCAGAGCAATATTATCCTACTGAAACAAATATTGCAGGATCATTTTTAATGCCCAAATAGGTGTATTTCACTGCGACTGGATTAGCTTTTAGAGACTTAACTAAGAATTACTTTTCAGACTATTCAGTCTGTCTTGGAGTAATTTTCAGTGTGGTGAAATTACCTAAAGTAACAATTAGAAAAAAAAGTTATTTCTATTTTAGGAAGCAGATTCCTAGGCAGACAGACAGCTGCTTGAATGTTTTTGCCTCTGTCTTAATGTAATTAGGACACATTGATCATCTGCATAAAACAGCTTTCTGTTCTCATGGTGGTGTAAAACCCCAAGCCAATCCAGAGAAATAATATAAATAAATAAAACATCACATTGTAAACCAAATCTTTGCTTCCCTCTGCAGTCTGGTGGACAGTGGACAGCCTCATCTCTTGCACTATGTAATTCAGGAATAACCAACTTTGGTGCAAAGAGATCTATCCAGACTGAACATGCTCCATAGCTGACGATAGGTTCTGACCTTCCAGGGCACATAGCTTCCTGATTAAATATCCACAGGGCTGGGCTGTGAGAAGCCGAAGGGATTGCACTGTTTTCCTGTGATTGCTATCAAAACTGCTTGTACTGCCAACTGGGAGAAAACCAGGTGAGCAAAAAACACAAAAGATAAGTGAGATGAGGTGTGCAGTCACCCCGAGAGCCTTGAAGCTCTTCTTTCCTGCCTCAAGGCTGTCCACGAGTGTTCAGCTGCAGGACATACTGTGCCACAGAGCAAAGAAACACATCCTGGGGTGTTTCTGATCCTCAGTCCCAGCCCTGTGATCCCCTAGGATGCCAGGAGCACTGCAGCTTCAAGAGCTCGGAGGTGGCTGTGGGAGCTTTCCTCATTAATCCAAATACATGTGCTGGCAGTTTTCTGCCTTCAACTGCCTAGAACTGTTGATATTAGTATAACGATCTTGTTTATATATTTATGAACCATTAATAAATCATTAAATGTTAATTATATTTCCTATATTTTTCTTCCATTAGAGCTGCTCCCCTTGCTGGTCTTTATTGACATTGGCTATTTCTAACCCACGAACACAATCAAAGTAACTATTCCACAAAGAATGTCTTCTAAATCATTTACAGCTAATAAATGTTCTTAGCTATGTTATCAGACAGCCTCCATTTATTTAAATGGTATAAGAAGACTCATTAATCTGGAACACACAATAATATTACCAACCAGTGGCACGTTGTGGGTCAGAAAATGCTGTTTATAGTCTTAGCAACGACCAACCAGGAAGATAATATCTTCTGTTATAAAGTATTTATAGATAACCAGAGATGTTGGATCGTCAAGCTTTTCACTAGTTTCTAGATATGTATTTTTAAAACTTTGAAAATGCTTATGACTGTCTCATGGTTTCAGAAAGTGTCACAGTAGGCACTTCTTTGAGGACTATTGCCTCAGCATTTGCTCAGAGCAACTTCATTTTGTCTCTGCACTGGATCTCCCATTAGCACAAAATTACCAGATTAAAAGAGCAAGGAGAAAGTTTTGCTTAACCCCCCAAGAGACACTCTCCACTGACCAAGGTTGTCATGCATTTAGAAAAGTCACAAGCCTTTGCTGGCAGTAACAAAACAAGAGTTTGCCTTAATGAAGCCAATGTGATGCAGTAATTCATTTTGATCACTAGTTTGCCTAGGCCAATGAAAACACTGAAAATATTTCAAGCTGATTTCTGCAAATACAGTATTTGCTGCTGTTGAGCTCATCCTAAAATTTCATAATAGAGAAATCAAGGGAGAAAAAAAATGCTATCCTCTTCATTTTTAAAGAGCTAATAGAACTCTCTATTTCAAATATTCAGAAGTTATATTTTTCTTTTAGGAATATACAAAGCAAGGAGTTTATCAGAATTTCAAATGTATACTTGCATACCAGCTATATAATGGCCTCACTGTTCTTTCTCAGCTTTCACAAACACTTAAAGTGTAAACACTTCTTTAATTTATGAGAAGATCTTGAGCGTCAGCATACCAACATGCATTGGCACTTTGCATGGGACCCCCAATTTCCAACGGGCTACAACTTCACCATTTGAAACCATATCAAATACTAGACTGAGTGCTTGTATTGTCAGCTAAACCAGATCTGTATTCCTTCACATCAACTTACTGCAATTTGGCTGTATCTATGCTCATTGAAAGCCTCTACATGGAAATTGAAAAAAAAAAAAATACTGCTCTAAAAAAAACAGTTTACCTTTTTGTCTGCATCATTTCTTTCTGTATTAACAAAATATGACATCACGATATCTAAAGTATATAACTTATCTACTGAATATTATCTAAGCAGATGTGCAGCTGTTTTTCATGCAGGGCTTTACGCATACCAGGTGTTACTTATTTTAAGAGAAGAGCAATCAGGTAATTTACACCATGACAGAAGCTTCAGCTGCTCTTCATTGCAGCACTATGCAATGTTTTGAGAGAGCTATAGTCGATTAAACTAGCTCGTGCACTTTCATAGAATCATAGAATGACCAGGCTGGAAAAGACCCACCGGATCATCGAGTCCAACCATTCCTATCAAACACTAAACCATGTCCCTCAGCACCTCGTCAACCACCTCCCTGGGCAGCCTGTTCCAGTGCCCAATGACCCTTCCTGTGAAATTTTTTTTCCTAATGTCCAGCCTGAAACTCCCCTGGTAGAGCTTGAGGCCATTCCCTCTTGTCCTGTCCCCTGTCACTTGGGAGAAGAGGCCATTACCCTCCTTCTCCACAACCTCCTTTCAGGTAGTTGTAGAGAGCAATGAGGTCTCCTCTCAGCCTCCTCTTGTCCAGGCTAAATACCCCCAGCTCTCTCAGCCGTTCCTCATAAGACCTGTTCTCCAGCCTCCTCACCAGCGTCGCTGCTCATGGCCCTGCAGAGTTAATCACTCTGCTCAGTGTTTCAACACTACTCAACCAAAAGCATTAAGTCCTAAGTTAAACTGGCAGGTTTTTTCCAAGTATATAAACATTTCAGAAAATTCTTACCGCATGGTAGTTATTTACCCCCAGCCTTTAATGTTGCTCTGAACTTTATGTTTCTATAGTGCCAGTACATGAAGTGGCTCAGCAAAGACCATCTTGAGGTGGCACTCAGCACCACCTTCTTTTATCTCCATTAAACATTAACATAATTAAAATAAAAATACATTTAAATTAAATAATTTAAATAAAAATATAAAAAAATAGAGCAAGCCCAAGTCTTTTTGTAAATCCCACCTTCCTTGTCCTCAATGTGGACAATCAGTATTCTTACATCAGCTTCTGTGATTTATACTTCAAAAACCCCTCAAGAGATAGAAGAAAAAACCAAAATCACAGCCTGTCAAGATCTCCATACTTGACATGTCTTACACTGAGGAAACATACAGGTGAAATACTAAATTAAACAGTTCAGCCATGCTCATATCTCGTAGTAACATTTTAATATAAACCATAAACCCAAGTCGGAATAGAATTTTGTCAGAGAATTAGCACTGCCTGTTATAAATGCCAAGACTTTTCTGCCCCTGGTTCCCTCACTTGAAGAGGGCATTTCAGGCAAATTCACTCAGAAAGCACTTATGTCCTGTTACACACTTGTATCTTTTCCTAAAATACTTTATTCCTTAAAATAGGAGTCTTTATAAACATGAAGTTAAATGGCATTGGTATTAATGAGGTCACAGACCCCTGGTACCATTTCTCATGCAGAAGGGAAGGATGGAAATGGGTGATGGACCATTGCGGTCAGAGTTCAGGGACAGGCACTGGGAAGCAGCAGGGGTGCTAGAGGAATCTGTCTCTCACCATACTGTACTGTTTGTTTTGAAGTCTTCCGTGAAGACATTGCTGGAATAAATGACAAAATATGATGCTGTCACACAGGTCACTGAGTGCCATCAGATATTGCATTAATTTCCATCGAGTGCCAAGATCAGAGCTAGAAACCAAGAACAGAAAGGTTGGGTGTGCAAGGGCAACGCTGAGCCATCCAGTCACAGATACTTTTTCAACAGGCAGATAAGGTCAGTTTGAAGGTGGAATTTCTAAAAGATGTATCTATTTCTCCCTCCAAACCTTCTTAAAAATGAAAGAGGAAATCTGATTGACAAGATGCTTTGCACCGGTTAAAAATGCAAACCCTTTTTCATCCCCAAACACATCATTTTCTGCTCACAGAGATCCCATCTTTAATTACCAGCTGCTGCAAATGATTTCTTACAATCATTAACTGTCAACTCCAGAAACACCGTATCTCTTATTGCCCTCAGTCTTCAAATACTCCACCTGTTTCTAATTAGTCAAACTACACCAAACTACACCTACAGTAAGGCTAGACAGATCATACACCGCAGCTGCTAACCACTTCAGTTCCTACAGTATGAGCCAACCCTATTTTCCTATTATTCAATGATATCAACTGTCCCTACTACAACTGTGTCTGAAGTAGTAGGAGACATTAAAACCAAATCATTTTTAATGAGATAACAGCACAGTCATTGCTAATGATGATTACTTGTATTATCCTTGTAATCACAGTTTTAATGAATGCTCACTAGTACAAACCCTCCACTGGTTCTACTTGCATAAGTTAGTTTCATCAAAATAACAAGGAGGATTTGATAAATTACCATGACCTTACTCAGCATTATTTTACTTATTCCTTCATCATTAGGAGCATTTATTGCAGGTACTATGTATGATGTTTTTTCAGCTTTTCATAAAATCATAGAATCATAGAACAACCAGGTTGGAAGAGACCCATTGGATCTTCTAGTCCAACCATTCCTATCAAACACTAAACCATGTCCCTCAGCACCTCGTCTACCTGTGCCTTAAACACCTCCAGGGAAGGTGAATCAACCACCTCCCTGGGCAGCCTATTCCAATGCCCAATGACCCTCTGTGTGAAAAACTTCCTCCTAATCTCCAACTGCTTCACTTTTAAAATATCCTTTTTTTTATGCGTATATGCACACACTACTTTTTTTTTTTTAAAGCCATAAAACGCTTCCATTATCCCAGAATGTAAGTTAAGGTTGCTAATGGCTTATAACATCAGTTAAGCTGAAATCAAGAATCATTTCATGTTTCCAACCTTTCAAGGGACTCTGCACTCATCCAAGTGCTCCTGTAACATGGAACTATTTACACTTACTTGCAAGTGAGTAATGTAGAAACATCCTCTCTCAAGTCCATTTGACTTACAGACGTTAACACCTTGTCTTGACAGGTATTTTAGCAATAACATAAACCAGAGCTATATGCAATACCAGAGCTCCTTCTGTGGCATCTGAAAAGCTTTTATAATCTGTACGTAATGGGAATAGGGGCTCTGTTTATCCAAGTAATGTCATACCTTTTCATTCACACATTAAAAACTTGTACCAATTTAATTTTCCTTACATTGTATATAAAAAAATGTTCATAAAAGAAAAAAAAACTCAACACCATGAAGATTATCTGTAAACAACAAGTTTTTGGTTTAAATATCTTGATAACAAGTCAAATTTGTTTGAGTGAACCTTGCCACACTGCTACAAATGACAGTCACCCTAAGTTCATCAAGTACAGGGGAATTATTGCATAGAAATCCTTAGGAAGTTCAGAAACTGGGGCTCCAATTAGAAAATTTGCATTAAGAATATTAGTACTAGCTACAGAAAAGAAGCAAATGACTCATGAAAATATACGTAAAAGCTTAGATGTATGACTCTGCCTTTATACTTCAAGATTTTTTTTTTAATTCCTCCCAAATGAGCAGAATTTTGCAATGAGCTGTTTAACATGTAGATTGCTCTGCAGTGAAACATAAAACATTTCACACCTTCCAGAGCAGCTGACTGCAGATACCAAGACAAGAATCGTGCAAATGAAACAAGCTAATGTCCTGGTGAACCATGGATCTACAACTTGTTTAATTTGAAATGAAATCTGTATCTAGCAAAGAATAGAAACTGTAAGTTTCAGTTGTATACATAATTTATAACAACCTTAAGGCATTTGCAACATCTGAAATTAAATAGGAAATGAAATTATTCCCTGAAGGTATTGGGCTTGATGTAAGAAATGCATTTAAAAATAAGTACACAAATAGTTCATACTGTTATTGTGCCTATTACTCAGCAGATCCCATTACCTGTCCCTTGCCAGATTTTGCAAGGTGCTGCCTTAAAACTCCTGAGTTTAAGCTTTCTTAATGCCTCCAGCATGCTCTCAGCTACCCCTTAGAGGGGCATTCTTTGTGCAGCAAGTTGTTTCTCCTTTACAACTGCTGAAGGTTGGGTTAAAGTTATCACAATTTCTCTCTTCTTGGGGAGGGGAGGTATTGGTTTTCAGTTTTATTAACTGCAGAAACTAAATCTGCTATAATTGTAAAGTATAAATGAAGATCTTCCCATTGAGCCCTTCCTTAGCTAATTCTCAGACTTTGAGGAAATATTCTGACACTTACAGATCCCAGCCTGAACTAAGAAAATTATTTCTTCTCATGTAAACAGATAACACTGGGTACTGGTAGCTTTGAAGCTGTCATCAGAAAATCAATGGGCACCTGCAGAGCCAGGTGTGATTTTTACACACACCTCAGATCCAGGGATGAAAAGCAAGACTCAGCTTTGGGTTTGCAAATGCTTTTGACCCACAGAAGTGGCAAAAGATGGGAATTCACAAAGCGAAATGAATTCATGATCAGTTTCCATGGAAAGTCTAGCACAAGAACTATGGACAGTATTAATAGCAGAGATTGTACAAGCCATAAGTTATTAGCCTTCACATCCTATTGAAGTAAACCAGCATTTCAGTAGTGCTGCATTTATTTAAATGCTATCTTGGCACAGAAACAATATTTGATTCCAAGGACATTATAGGTAGTTACGATAGAATAGTTCATGGGTTCACCCTAGAATTTACCTATTACATGAAAGTACTTGGCCAGAAACTAATTTTGGTCTTGACAAGAGCTTGCATTGACATAAAAAAATCAAATAGAAATGTTATTGACAAGAAATATAAGTGTGAAACTATTCACACCACAGGTATCAGTGACATACAAAGAGATTTATTAGGACGTAGCCAGGTTTCAGGGCCATAGAACAGAGTTTGATGGGGATTTTTTTTCCAGTATCCGTTTAATATTAGACTTCTACTCCATCTTCCTCAACATTATGTGCTCAGTTTCTGTATTTAATGGCTATGTTCACTGGGAAAAAAAAATCAGCTTTGCAAACACAGGAATACAAGTCATTAATCATTAATTATAAAACTAACTGAAGAGCCAATACCATCGTGTTGACGTACAACATCGTTAGAAGAGTCATGAAACCACAGTGTAAGCAATAAGTGGACCCAATTACTTAAAAAGTTGCTTGATGGGATGATTTGTCTGCTCAGACAAAAACATCTGAATTAGAATAGACATCCTGATTTGAAACAAAATGTAGCAAAGCAATGGCAGCCAGGAGGGTGGGAAAGAGACAGGTGAGGTGGGAGGTGGGCAGCATGTCAAGGTGGCCAGTCCAGGAGGGAACCATGACACCCCAAAGACAAACTAAACAGCCACAGCTTTATTCATTGTTATCCCTTTCATGCTGTTGCGCCACTTCTGTTGTGATAAATAATATGCCTGGTGCAGGTACCTAGGAAAGCTCTTGCAATCCTCTTCCATATATAAACCCCATTCTGGGAGCTTAATTTGAGTCCTGCCCCTGTCAGAGGTAAGATTTGCACTGGATGAAGGAGGAAAAACTAAGACAATATAGAAAAAAAAAAAATCAGCCTCAGGTCAAAGAAAGGTCTCAGAGCTCCGGAAGAAGAATTAAAATATTTCTTTTATCGGGGGGATTGTCCCTCACAGAGTCTCAATTTCTTCTTCATTGATTGTTTTCTAACTTTTTCAATTATCTTGGGGGGTATCAAATTGTTTTCAAAGTCAGGCATTAATTTAAAACAACACTTTTTGCATTCCTACTTGTTTCTTTCTGAAGGTCTTTTTAACTGCATAAGCATCTGCATAGCCCATCAATCTTCCCTCTGATATCTTGAGAGCTATCAGTGTCATTGTATAAAGACTGCTTTAAGAGCATTTATTAATTCAAAAGATTCACATATCTCATTACGTGCTACCTGGAGAGCATCTTACTGATGGGGGACACAAGGTTTTGCTACAAGTACCTCTAGCTTTGCAATTTCGTTCTCTCACACACATATCATAATATGTACATGTGTACTGTAATATTTATAAATAATACTACTTAATGGTAATATTATTGTATTGGGCAGAGGAACATGTCTTAGGAGCAAGTACACAGGAGATGGGCAGAGTCCAATGGCATGAGGTTTAACACAGCCAAATGTCAGGTCACTTGGGGCACAACAACCCCAAGCAGTGCTACAGACTAGGAGAAGTCTGTCTAGAAAGCTGCCTGGAGGAGAGGGACCTGGGGCTGTTGGTTGACAGTGACTGAACATGAGCCAGCAGTGTGCTCAGGTGACCAAGACAGCCAACAGCATCTTGGCTTGTATCAGAAACTGTGTGACCAGCAGGGAGATTATTCTCCCTCTCTACTCAGCACTGGTGAGACTGCATCTCAAATCCTATGTTCAGTTCTGGACCCCTCACCACAAGAAGGATGTTGAGGCTCTGAAGAGAGTCCAGAGAAGACCAATGAGGCTGATGAAGGGGCTGGAGAACAGGTCTTATGAGGAACAGCTGAGAGAGCTGTGGATGTTTAGCCTAGAGAAGAGGAGGCTGAGAGGAGACCTCATTACTCTCTGCAACTACCTGAAAGGAGGTTGTGGAGAGGAGGGAGCTGTGCTCTTCTCCCAAGGGACAGGGGACAGAACAAGAGGGAATGGCCTCAAGCTCCACCAGGGGAGGTTCAGGCTTAACATAAGGAAAAATTTCTTCACTGAAAGGGTCATTAGGTACGGGAACAGGCTGCCCAGAGAGGTGGTTGATTCGCCTTCCCTGGAGGGGTTTAAGGGATGGGTGGATGAGGTACTGAGGGACATGGTTTAGAGTCTGGTGGGAATGTTTGGACTTGATGATCCAGTGGGTGTCTTCCAACGTGGTGATTCTATGATTCTACTATATAGAAATGTGCTCTTGTGATTCCCTTATGGATAAAGAAAATAATTTCTTTGTCTGCATTTGCATCCTGTGAAATACTACACTGCTAAATTCAGATATTAATCGAGATCCTCCATGCAATCCACTATGCAGGTATTCACAACTGTTAGTAAATGTTCTTTTTTACTGAGTAAAGATGTGCTGGAAGGAGAGGGAAAGGAAACTAAAAACTCTTAGCCCTTTCCAAGGCACTGACATAGCGACTTCTCTCACCTTCTTTTCTCATCCCATCAAAGAAGAACACATTTGCAGATATCCTACCTGTCCTTGTAATCAAAATAATAAATAAAATAATAGAAAACTAAGAACTTTAAGGATTTGAGAATAAAAATCAAGAGGAAATTAGCAACCCAACTGACAAAAAATATAAAATGGTGACAGGGAGACATTTCCTTATCCCTCAAAACAACATAGTCCATGTGATTTCTACTTCACATGAAGTAAACCACTACACCTAATCTTCAAGGGCCTCATCCTGACCTGAGCAGCACTGTACCCATGGTGGTCATACACAGCCACCTCTGCTATGCTTGGAAAGCCAGGCTGCTTGCAAAGGCTTTGCCTCTCTCCCATACTCAAGCTAGGGGTGGGTGGTCCTGCAGCAAGACAGAGCCTCAGAGAGGGCAATTTTGCCTTAACCCTCACAGCACTTTTGAAATCATAAACAGTAGCTTTAAAAAATTGCTTCAGCCTTCTTCCTAATGAAGACAGATGCAGTATTTAACTGCACCAAAATCCAGCAAATATGACATGTTAATTTTATGCTTGGCTTGAGCACAACATGGATTTTCAGACTACTTACACTTTCCACTTATAGCTCTTAAAACACCCGAAAACCAAGAATCCATGAATCCAATAGGTTTGGGGTGAGGACTGTACATGTGTGTGCATTTGTTTTCTTGTTTAATCTTCTAGACATCCACGAGTTGACACAACTAAGGGAAAACTTCATTGAATGCTTGGGATGTTTCTGATCTACTATGAATTACTCCTTTGCACTCCTTAAAATTATTGCAGATAGGGAGTCTCAGAATTTGTAGACAACCCCCCACCCAACCACTCTATGTTCTCAAGTGTTAAATGAAACGGTTCATTATTAATTCAGTAACTAATTACAGTATCTTTGTGAAAGGTAGCAGTTACAGCACTAAGGTAATGGAAAAAGAAAGAGGAGAGAAAAAAATTGTCTAACATTCACTCAGAATCACTACTGTTGATTTTTCAAATTATTATTAAAACATAATAAAAGGGTTAGAGGTTACACCAGAAAAAGAAATACAGAAATGTTGTACTTTAATAACCAGAAAGTATTAAACAGTTGATGGAAGACACCAATAGGGCAGTCAGACATTGGGAATACCTTGAAATTGTATATCAGAAGGACAATATCTGCATTCTCTAGCTTAACAGAGCATTGTGAATATTATCCAAATTTTTGCATGATTTTGTATTAATAAAAATAACAAAACACTAAATTTTTCATGGTAATTACATAGAGAGCATTATGAATAACCAGCAAGTCTATAAGACATTTCTTGGTTGGTTTCCCACATTGGTTAGTCTATAAAAGTCAATGACTGAACTCAAAACCAAAAATTAACATTTAAAATTTGTTTACAATTGTATTTCAATTAAAGAGAGTAGCTTGCGGGTGATTAACTATACTCACTCATATTTTATGAGTCCAAGGAAAGTCTGATTAATAAAAAAAATAAATTAATTTTGTGAGGTTTTTTTCATAAAAGTTTCCAGATACTTCCAGATACTCAAGATACTTACTACTGAATCTTAAGATGTCCATAGTAATTTGTGACCTTACCACAAATTCAAGATAAGTATACATCAAAGGAGAATACCTGTATTAGTCATGCAATGAACTGAGATGTAAGTGTTTGAGGGTTGTATTTCATACTCTGTTACAAAGATGACATTGAATGTCCTGTATTGTATTAAAATTACAAAATTTAAATATGGCACATTTAAATTAATAGTAGAATCGATGCACATTTCATTTAAATCAGTGCTTTGTGTGCTCCAGCAACACAATACAACATTGCCTTGCTATGTGCTTCTACAATAAGCACATCAGCCAAGTTTATCATATCCTATTCCAGAAGTACTGAAAAATTATTCCAGCTTACCTTCTCTGTACCAAGCCAAAACTTGTCATTTCTACTAAATGAAACAAACCCTAAACTCTTCATCTCGCTGCCATTTTTTCAATCATAAAATATAAACTCACAGTTGAAGCTGGAAGCACAGAGCTCAGCATGAACCTTTCCTGCCATTATATCAAACTTCCCTTCACCTGAAGGACTAATTATTAGGCTTCCCTTTAATTTCTAACTGCATTGAAGAAATCTAATTAGGCCAAAATTGAAAGCAGCTGAAAATGCAGGGCCCTTCTTCTCCTACATTAATTCTCAGTTTTGCTTGCATTAATGTTAACTGATTAAAAATGAGTTGCATTTTATTGTCCAAATCATCAG
Source organism: Coccyzus lansbergi (assembly GCA_033558105.1). Taxonomy (NCBI): domain Eukaryota; kingdom Metazoa; phylum Chordata; class Aves; order Cuculiformes; family Coccyzidae; genus Coccyzus; species Coccyzus lansbergi. The sequence goes on from JAUMJK010000675.1 coordinate 2,229,074, forward strand.
AGTGAGCTGTAATCAGCGACATTAAAACCATATTAATTTGAGCTAATTCCAGCAAAATTCTCCTTCCTGTTGCATGGCAGTAACACCACAGAGAGCAGTAGGAGTTATCCTGAATCTGTCCTGGCATAATGGAGATGGGGATCTTGCTTTTATTACTTAACTGCAAAGTGCTACCACCTAGATGCTTGCTTAGCAGCTGGGAAACAAAAAACAAATTGAAGGGTCTCACACTTTCCCACCAGGGTGATTCTGTAGGAAAAATATCATTTTAGTTCCAAATCATCATTATGCAGCAGATGCACTTTGTTGACAGTCACTTGCTGCAACTATATTTGTAATGGGAATGAGTCTTGAAACTTTATAGTTTCATTTTATTTTAAAGTTACCTCTATCCTTAGTGAGGGGAAGGAAAAAAAAAGTCATGCAGATGTTAGTGTCTGCATTATGTGAATGTTTCCAGTCAGCGCCACTTAAAGGAGCATTTTTAGTAGAAGTTGGTTTCCTGCCCAGAATATGGTCGTGCAGAAATCATACAAATCATTGTCAAGTACGTGCTTTTGTTCCTATGCAAGCAGTCTGAATTAAACCCATTGCTGAATAATGAGGAACCTGCTTCATCATTTCCTTGCTTTTGTGAGGCATGGTGTCCCTTGTCTTCATATTTCCAGCCTGTTCCCTTCCGCTTCTTTATTTTCTAATCAAACTGCGATAGGGCTGGGCTGCAGATGGGAAAAGCTCACAACAGATATAATTATTGTAATACATTCAGGTACCTAATGAAAACAAATCTATCAGCAGTTCCATTCCCCACTCCTGCCTGGGGGATTTCTCAGAGCTGTGTGAGTTGTTTTTCTGGTTTTAGAAAATCCTTGCTTTTCTGATCATGAATTTGGACAAAATAATCACCATCTCAGAAAAATCGTTAATTCAATATGCAGGAAGAAAAGCATGATTAGGTCAATCAGAGCATTTGTGCTGATGATTTAGAAACGTGGCTTTTTTTGTTTACTTTTTTACCACAATTAAGGATCCAAAGCAAATTGTTACAACTTCAAGGAAGAGAAATCTTTCTATTGTGACATTGTCAAAACCAGCAACATGGGTATTTGGACAACTTCAAATTCTTCCTTGTAAAGTCCTCAGCAGTCCCACTCTTCCCACAAACCCCTCCTGTTTCTCCGTTTGCAATACATAAACTTTTCCAAATCAGTTAATTTTCCTGCATACATACAGATGCCTTTTTCCTACCACATTCCTGATCAGGAGGGTACAGCCTAGTGCTAATAGAGGGCACCAGTTAGTGGAGCCAGCCTGAGCAGTCCAGAGGTCCATAACAAGGGGGACAGAGACCCTCAAATCCCTCCTGCTTGACTTGAAGTGTAGGGATATTGGGGAAACTATGAACTCTGCCCTTACAGACACCAAGATAATAAAACTTTACGATTATTTGGGTTTATTTGTGCATATTCATGGCTTCAGAAGGCCTTTCTTTATGGAAAATAAAAAAAAAAAAGAGACAAGTTCCTATTCTATTAGGAAAAAGCATCATAAAGACAAGAAGAAAAAAGCTGGTTTTTTCCTCTTGAAATACAGAGGTAATTTTTATTTTTCTCATAACCAAAACCTGAGATTATATTTCATAAGAATACTTTTTATTCCATTAAAGATATCTGTATGTTTGTATACACTGATGCATGAAAGCAGTGGTTTGGGATGTTATTACATCGCAACAGCAGTTTCTTACTTTCCATTAAAAAGGGACAGACAGTGGCAATAATACTTTTAGAAAATGAAAAAAGAAAACAAAACAAAAAAAACCCAAACAAGAACAAAAAACCTGGAGGATATTTTCATAACCACGCTTATCGGGTGTTTCTGAAAGTAAAAGCTTTTTGAGAAAACATCACACCTGTGGAATTTGAGATGCAGAAATCTTTCACTTTTCCTAGTTCTGTGTCACCACTGCAGCCATCCTGCACTCTGATAGTCACTATGGGACTACTGGAGCTGAAGAAGGGCACTGTCACTGCAACACAACAGAGGTGTTAGTAGACCAAGCACCACCAAGGGTGGTTCAGGCTCGACATAAGGAAAAAATTCTTCACAGAAAGGGTTGTTAGGCAATGGAATGGTCTACCCCAGGAAGTGGTTGACTCGCCTTCCCTGGAGGTGTTTAAGGTGCAGGTGGATGAGGTACTGAGGGGCATGGTTTAGAGATTGGTGGGAACAGTTGGACTCAATGATCCAGTGGGTCTCTTCCAACCTGGTGAGTCTATGATTTTATGATCATCGTGGGATGAAGTCTGGAGCCACATGTCCTGGGAAATGCAACGTTTGTCTTTGCAGGTGGGTTAGGATAAATCCAAGCATAGGTCCTCCAGTCATACAATATATCAGGAATTACCTGACATTAGGCTCTGAGAGTATTGCAGCTTTCCCAAAATATCACATGCTGGTCCAGTGGCCAAAGAAAAGTTTACAGGCAGTAAAACATCCTCTGGCTTTAGGTAGACCCAGCATTTCTTCTGCAAAAGGGTTATTTTGTTTCAGGATTCTGGTTTTTTTTTAAATGCCAGTCATGATTGCTAAAACAGCTGATGAAAAGGAATAAAAGAATATAGAAAGTATGGTCCCCTCTAATTTCCAGAAATCAATACAGCCTTTACAAAGTTTTCAGTAATATTTTCAGTTCTATTATTACACTCAGAGTCTGACAGTAATTTGCATTTTAACCTTTCTTTTATCCATGCTCATGAGCTTTTCACAGTAGTAGGCATACAAGTGAATACTGGGGCTCTCCTTTTGTTCATGGAGTGAAAAGATGTGCTGAAGCTTGTTGAAATCCATGAGTATGTAGCTTTTCAGACATAAACTGGTTTTATGCCATTTGAGCTCTTCCCAATAGGAACCAATGAACGCTCTTTAAATATTGAACTTGAAGGAAATACTGAGCGGGAAAGAAAGTTATGATTAACATTAGATTAAAAAAACTGATGATTAAGAGGACATCCTTCAGAATAATTGGAACTTTGAGTTCTAACAGAGATGAAAAGGCAGTGCCGGGGTCGGGGGGAAGCTCAAAGCCACACAGGGTGCAATGGGACAGCCTGAGTGTGCAAAGGCTCCCAGACACGACAGCTTGCTCTGCCTCTACAAACCCTCCTGCAAAACCAAAATTGGATTTCAGACTCATCCAGAAACTCAGAATGGTTCAGGATGCACCAAGGCAGATCTCACTAGATGAAAACTTACCTTGATCTTGGGGTTGGTTTTTTTCTGTTGTTGTTGTTTTGGGGTGAGCTTTATTTTCAGGGAGCAGGGGATAGGGTGGGGACGACTTCTCATATTCAGCATTCAAGGAACAGACATGACTTTTCTGCATCCCAAACCAGCAGAAGCCAACAGAGCCTCTGCCCTCAGCTTCTGTCTCCATACTGAGCTTTTATTGAAGCTTAGCTTTGATATATCTGCTTTAAATTATTAGGTCTTTTGCTTCTGCATTAGCCATCATCTCAAAAGCACTTACCTGACAGTGAACCACTGTACAATACGGCCACTGAACTCCAAAAATCTTTACTGAACTGGATGTTTCTGATATAAGGCATGAGCAGCAAGGGCTACTTGTCTAATCGTTGCATTTTGCAGAGCTTGCAGAGCCCTAATGCTAAAACAAACTCCTTTTTTATCCCTGTGTGTTACCCACTTACAAACTCTTCAGCAACCGTGCAAACTGAGCTTTCATACTGGATACTGAATGTCAGTGACTATTGAGTTCTAGGAAAACATTCATAATCATAAGAAATTACTTTTTTATGCTATATTGGAAATAAAATAAATCAACAGTCCTCAGGAGCATAGGTTGGGGGGTTTGTTCTGGTCAAGACCCAAAGTAACAAATGCAAAAATCTGTTAAATTTACCTGCTCTTCCCTCAGTTCTCTAAACCATTGGGAGAGATATTGCCAAACCCTGCCAAGGAATAAGACCCTGAAATTTATTGCTGCCCTCCAGCAAACCCTCTGTTACAAGAACTACAAATAAACTTGGTAACAGTTCTTGAAATTAGGCCACTGAGTTCCACCAGGCAAGTGGCCACAGCACAGCTTGTCTTGTGTGCAGTGGTGGAAAGAGCATTGGGGCTGGGACGTCTGAAGTAAAAAATCTAAATTCCAGGTTAAATACCAAGAATGCTTAGTAAGATGGATGGGTTGGTATTTGGACTGGAAAAAAAAAATCCAAATGTTAGATCTCTGTTTTGGGAAGGTGAAACTGAACATCCCGAAACTTTTACTGGTCTGTTCACATTTGAAATATAAAACCAGGCATTCTGACATAAAATCTCTCTCCTACTAGGGCTTTGTATTCTTAAATTATGTACGAATTTTGTTTGCTTCTGCTTGCTTAATCTACGTGACCGTACATTGACATCAGCCCACTTCAACCAGGAGCTAAGCCACAGCTAATTTGACTTTGATAGGATATTTAAAAATATTTTTATTTTTTTTTGGGAGGTGATTCTCCCTCTGTACTCAGCACTGGTGAGGCCGCTCCTTGAATACTGTGTTCAGTTGTGGGTCCCTCACCACAAGAAGGACATTGAGGCTCTCGAGCGAGTCTAGAGAAGAGCGACGAAGCTGGTGAAGGGGCTGGAGAACAGGCCCTGTGAGGAGCGTCTGAGAGAGCTGGGGGTGTTTAGCCTAGAGAAGAGGAGGCTGAGAGGACACCTCATTACTCTCTACAACTACCTGAAGGGAGGTTGTAGAGAGGAGGGAGCTGGGCTCTTCTCCCAAGTGACAGGGGACAGGACAAGAGGGAATGACCTCAAGCTCCACCAGGGGAGATTTAGGCTGGAGATTAGGAGGAAGTTTTTCACAGAAAGGATCATTGGGCATTGGAATAGACTGCGCAGGGAGGTGGTTGATTCACCTTCTCTGGAGGTGTTTAAGAGATGGGTGGATGAAGTCTTGAGGGACTTGGTTTAGTGTTAGATAGGAATGGTTGGACTAGAAGATCCGATGGGTCCCTTCCAACCTGGTAGTTCTATGATTCTATGACTCACAGGACAGAGGAAAAATGGAACAAAAATGACTGAAATATAACAGAGGTGTCCCAAAAAAAGGGGCATGAGACTAGTTCATGAATTTTAGGATCAAGAAACAAATGAACACAGGGAACTTAAAATCATTCCATTTTATCAAATGTTGTAGTTGATTTAAATTAATCTTAATTCTGTTTTTCTAAAACCTAAGAGTACGGGCAATGTATCAAAATATATCAAAAAGAAAGTAAAATTATCTTCCTGGTAATAAACTAAAATAAATTCCAGTTCTCAGCAGCAGCTGAAGTCCAACAGAGTTTCTCTGGAGTTATTAATATTTTGTCACCAACCAGACCATTGTTCATTAAATATTTATTAGCTGTGTAGGAGATTTCAGCAGGGAAATATAGTGAACATTATGTTAAGCAGACAATACTTCAATATTTTCTTTTTTTTTTCAGATGTTTTTTCTGTGATGTTCCTAGGCAGGCGTGTTTACTCTGATGAAACACAGCTACCAACAAGCTGGTAAAAAAGTTATACAAAAGGTAGTATCCATACTTTAATCTCTGATCAGACAAGCAGGTTTGGTATATAGGAAGCTGTGCACATAAATATGCAACTACTTTGTTTTGTGTTAGCTCAAGACAGCAGACTACAGCATCTGTTTTTCTAGAGATGCAAGACACTTGGGCATTGGAATAGGTTGCCCAGGGAAGTGGTTGATTCACTTTCCCTGGAGGTGTTTAAGGCACAGGTAGATGAGGTGCTGAGGGACATGGTTTAGTGTTTGATAGGAATGGTTGGACTCGATGATCTGATGTGTCTCTTCCAACCTGGTTGTTCTATGATTCTATGATTCTATGACACTCAAAGATGGATAATAATCTAGAGCTACAAGTAAACTCAAAGATGCGTAAAAATGCAGAATTTCTATTCCTGGTGCTTGGGATTGTAACATCATTGAAACAGATGTGACAAATTCTTCCTGGAAATTACCCGATATTCTATAATTTTTCCTATCCATTACCGTACTTCTATAGAACAATAGCCATTTTAATAGTGCCCAAGACCAGGTCTGTTGGAAGCTCTCCAAAGCTCCAAGAGAAAAGCCACGAAGCTGGTGAAGGGGCTGGAGAACAGGCCCTATGAGGAGCGTCTGAGAGAGCTGGGGGTGTTTAGCCTAGAGAAGAGGAAGCTGAGAGGAGACCTCATTGCTCTCTACAACTACCTGAAAGGAGGTTGTGGAGAGGAGGGAGCTGGGCTCTTCTCCCAAGTGCCAGGGGACAGGACAAGAGGGAATGGCCTCAAACTCCACCAGGGGAGATTTAGGCTAGAGATTAGGAGGAAGTTTTTCACAGAAAGGGTCATTGGGCATTGGAATAGGCTGCCCAGGGAGGTGGTCGAGTCACCTTCCCAGGAGGTGTTTAAGGCACGAGTGGATGAGGTCTTGAGGGACTTGGTTTAGCATTTGATAGGAATGGTTGGACTAGAAGATCCGATGGGTCCCTTCCAACCTGGTTGTTCCATGATTCTATGACCCATCCCAGTCATCTAAACTCTTTTCCCATCTGGAAATAGACGCGGATAATCTGAGCTTGGGAAGAAACATTTGATTTCAGCACTAAAGATAATGGGAAATTTTGACTGAAACAACAACAAAATAAAAATAGAAAAATATACAGTGATTGAATACAGAGCCAGAGACTCTCTTCCAGTTGCAAGGAAACAATATTATTCAATTAGAAGGGGCACAACCTAGCACTGACTTCATCAAAATACAAGCAAGGTTAATGAACATTTGGTTTACTTGAGGCATTGCTTTCCAGAAGGTCAGGCTGATAAGGAAAGAGACTTGCAGAATTGTCAGACTTTCAATAGGAAAACTGTAAATCTATCATACAGTGTAAAAGAGTATGAACTGATGCCTACATATCAACTATGTGAGACCAGAAGTATTTTTCACTTGAAAGCCTATTTTCAAGCAATGAGGATATTAGAGATACTAACCTTTCATTTTAATTATAATCCGTGAGAAATAAGGGTACAAGTCAGGGAATTTGAGCCACCTCCTCCAGGTGCAGAACCATTTAAAAGTGATTTTAAAAAATTCCTTTAAACTAAAATTGCACAGAAATATGCCTCAGGTTTCTGCCCTGGAAAATGGTCTAATAGTGATTGTTTCTATCTCCAAACAGCAGGAAAAATTAAAACATTGATATCTTCCATAGCCAGGCAGCTTAATACTAAGATATAACTGCTTAATCACGTGGTTCATGGTGTGCCACACTCTCATTTCTCCCCAAGGGACAGGCTACAAGTACTGAAGTCACATCTCTCTCATGACCATCCCCCAGGCAAAGCCAATCAGGAGAGAAAGGGGCCTTGATGGATTCTGTTGAATAAACCACCTTGTCTTAAGTAAAAGCACTGGTGTAATATCCCATGAAAACTTGACTTAAACACATTTTATTATTGCCAAGGAGACAGATTTACCAGGCCAGTCCCTAAAGCCTGAGCAACACCATTAAAAATGGCACAAGCCAGAATTAAATGTCCATGATGCAAAATACACTATCTTGGTTTCCTGTCAAATAGTCCATTTTTGTTATGCACACTTGGTCTTCTATTTCTGTGCACGGGAATCACCAAAGTTACTTCACTGTCTCTACAATCAGGATGATATTTTAGCTTTGCATGCAAAATGCTTTACTCCCTTTTTCATCAAAACAATTACGGTAATATAAAATGTCGTGTCAGTAACAAAGGTTTGCGGGTGTTCTCCTAATTATGCAAAATTGCTTTCTCATCACTCAGCTTACCTCTGTTAAACTTAAGTTTCCAGTGATAATTGTTCCTTTGGGCCACCCAAGGAGGCAGATGCTGTGAAGTTGGCAGCTCACGTATCCGTCCTGTCCCTCCCTGTGACATTCCCACACTGATCCTTGTGTCTCCAGAGACCATAAAGGAAAATCTGGACTGTTTTGCAGGTATAGAGCAGATGACAGTGGAAAGGAGCTCTAGCACTTGCTCCTTCCATACCACTCATACACACCTTCATTCATTTTCCTGGGAAAAAAACAGTAGCAGAAACAAAATGAACTTTTTCCAAATCAGTCACACTTAGAAGAAGGGTTGAACAACTCCAAATCTGTAGATCTACGACTTCTTTCAGAAGAAGGAAAGAAAGTTTTTGAAGCAACGAAGTTATTAAAAGCAATGAATTAACAAAAACATCAGACGGTGGAGAACAAAAAATAACCTAAACTGACAGTGCACAACCCATTTTCTATTCTATGCACACAAACATGTTTAATATGTGCTGTATGATTGCAACATTTCATTAAAACAGAACAGTTCTGTCCATGTGGTCTTTTAATGAATTTGAAACATTATCGAGGATACCTCTTGTACAAGACAAATGGAGAAAACTGGCTGGCTGAGGGCTTCTGCATTGGTATAAATGTATTTTTACACTGTTGTTGGCTCAGTCTCCGGCTTTGCCATCTGTAGCAGAAAAATATTTCATGTGAAGTAGGCTCTTGACTGTGGTTAGATAATAAAGGATTATGCTGAAAAGGTTTGTCAGCAAATATCTGCCAGGCTGCTCCAACCAACCTGTGTGGCAATGACTTCAGCAAACCTAGGGAGATGACACGGGGACTGCAAGCACCCCTGATGCACACAATATGGCCTGGCTACCTATGGCAAGAGATATACAGAAACACTAATATTTGGACTAGACTTCATTTTCCCTTTTTTTTCAAAACAAGCATGTAATTAAAAGAACAGTCTTTTATACATCTGATAATATCAGTTGCATCCAGCTATGTATTGGAATAAAAAGATAGCTGCAGTTTACTCAGCGAGGGCTCTATTTAGCATTCCCTGCTGCCATAAAAGTCCTATTGTCTCCAGCAGGAGCTTTGCCTGACTAAAACAAAAGAAATTCTGAATAGGGACAGAAATAACACAGCACAATACCCAGGCCTTTCATCTCACCCGCGTGGCCCTGAGCCCTGCGAGGCAGGCAGTGGGCACACACTGCCCTGTGCCCCAGGAAGTCCTGCTGATTCCCAGCCTCGTTGGGGCATCCCAACCAGCATCACCTGCAGGTCCATGGGGACACCCACCAGAACTGACCCAGCAACTCAGTTTTGGCAGCAACAGCACCAGTCAATTTGCTGATAATCAGTATTTTTGTTATTCACTGGAAGGGACGTATACCAATGAGCGTTGGGTTGGCAAGAAGGAAAGGATAAAAAGCTAGACAGGGAAACATTGCAGTTCTTGGGTTTGACTTTCCTTATATAAGCTGCTGCTGTATGTTCAAATCCCAAGGAAAATAAAATCAACAGGAAAAAAGAAGATCATAATCTGAAAGCATCTCATAGTCGAGAATAAGCTATACAAATGTTGCTTTTAATGAAGCAGACAGAGCTCCCTCTCTTTATTCCACTCATCTCCAAAAGGAGGGATATCGTCATCTCTGCAATTTCATTTCTCCTAAGTAAAAATAAAGTAGTGATTTATCATCCTTATCTTGGTGTCAAATAAACAAAGATGCATGCTTATTGTTTACTCTCACTTTCCAAATGGTGATGGGATTTCCTTCTGAAGGGGCAGAAGAGACCAACAATTCAATTACTTTCCCAGCGAAGTCAAAGAATCAGTACTCCCAATGTAATATTAGTGTATAGTTTCGGTGACTGGGGTAGACGCTTTTTCAACAAGAGTCACAGCTAACGTGACTAACGTGTCAAGGTCTCCCATCCTGATCTATCACACAGGGGCAAAGCGGGCAGGTGATGGAAGTGGCCTGTCAGAGAGAGACAGATTGGAGTGCCTCACGCTCCAAATCCTGCCCCTGCCTCCTGATAAGAAATAAGAAAAAATGTAAAAAACATAACTTACTGATTTGACCAGGATTTTTTTTCTTTTTTTTTTTTTTTAAAGTCACTCTGTTTCAAGAAATAGCATTTTCATTAAATCCAAATGTTCAGGTTTCAATTCAAAGTCCCAGGAAAGATCACAATTTTTTTTTCTTTTTAAAGAGGAAGGAAATAAAAAATCACAAGGATTGCTGGAGAGTCAGTAGTTTCTCAGGTTGTTTTGGGTTTTGTTTTTTAATGCAACGTAAAGGAATTGGTAAGATGTTCTGTTATGTGTTATCTCTTAAATTCATAGAATCATAGAGTCACCAGGTTGGAAGAGACCCATCGGATCATCGAGTCCAACCATTCCTATCAAACATTAAACCATGTCCCTCAGCATCTCGTCTACCCGTGCCTTAAACACCTCCAGGGAAGGTGAATCAACCACCTCCCTGGGTAGCCCCTTCCAATGACCAATGACTCTTTGTGTGAAAAACTTCCTCCTAATATCCAGCCTAAATCTTCCCTGGTGGAGCTTTAGGCCATTCCCTCTTGTCCTGTCCCCTGTCACTTGGGAGAAGAGCCCAGCTCCCTCCTCTTCACAACCTCCTTTCAGGTAGTTATAGAGAGCAATGAGGTGTCCTCTCAGCCTCCTCTTCTCCAGGCTAACACCCCCAGCTCTCTCAGCTGTTCCTCAATTCAATGCAAATGCTATTCTTTCAACTGAAACTGGAGACTAAGCATGCTAAAAAATTAGTCACTTACAGTTGCTTCCTGGCCTTAAGCTTTCAGTAAAAAAAATGAAGCTGAGCAGTTTGTCTCAGTCCCAGGGAACAGATATGTGAGCCTGTGAAAGCGTCCAGCAGCCACCAGAACTAGCCTTCACCTCCCAGAGTCTCTAAATCTGAAGCCAGAGCCACCCCAGAGCTTCACACTGGGGTGACCCCCCAAGTGTGTGCTCTCTGATATCCCTTCACTGTTCTTCTGGGACAGCCAAAACCCACCAGCGAGTAAAATGCAGAAAACCTACCCCCAGCATCAATGCCTCTCATCTATTACTTTACACTCTGGTACGTGCCAGAGTTTTTGGATGGGAGCTACTGTTTCATCCATCTGGCTCCATAGAAAAGCTTAATTGCACCATGCGGTTCTGGGTACTGAAAGGCAGCTGGAGCATCCGTCAGCCTCACTGGTGCCTAACCCAGAAAAGTACTTCCAATATTGAAATGTCAAGAGCGATAAGGATTGTTTACCTTCATGACAAGCCTACAGATGATCAGCAATCACATCCTGGTGGCAAAACAAAGGGGTAGGGATATCCTATATGTCCAGTAGGGACGACCTAACATTTAACCTCTGAAAGAGGTGATGATGCAAGTCCTCCAGCTTTTGGGTAAAAATCTAGGGAGTTTCTCCCTCGTGACCCAATTCACTCATTTGGTGGCTGCATTTTCACATTGATTGTTAAGAGTTACTATTAAAACTATATATGTATTTTCAAACTGATTTTCATTGATCCATGTATGTACTCAATACAACCCCAGCTGGTAAACACAGTCCTATTTTTATTTTATATATAGTGCAGTGAGGTCTCATATCCTTACTCTGTACGTACATTTAAATTAGCAGAAACAATATATATATTTATGTATGTATATGTATTTAATGATAATTCAATTTTCAGGCAGAACTTTTTTTTTTGTACTAAATAACCTGGTATCAGCTTTATCATTTAGAGAGTTTGGTTTATTTCACCAAAAATGTACCCTACTTGTAGGTGTTCTCACCAAAAAACCTCAACTAATCAAAGGGGCAAAGCTCAGGACAGATAAGAACTTCAGCCAAAACATTCATTTATGACAAGTCTTGCTGCAATAAGGTACAGCAGCACATTTTGTAGATTTAAGACGCTGTTTGTAAGCCTGTAAAACATCCATATATAGAACATATTCTTTAACGGAGAAAGCTTCTTTCTGACAAATATGTGAAGTCATATCATTTATTTCAATTCCCTGCTTCCATCTCAGCTTAAAAACAGCAGAACACACTAAATTTTAGTTGTGGTAATTACAGTAATACCAGGTTTTTCCACACACAAGAAATTATTTTCTGGAACATAATTGTATCCATGAGGCTGCATCCCCATATTCCATCACTCCTGCTGTTGTAAAAGCTAATGTGGGTCACAGAATGTTTCATATACATTATAAAAGCAGATGTAATAATCTTTTTTTCTTTTCTTTTCCCCAGTTCTATATACTTTATCACTGCAGATGTATGTTAAGGTCTTACAATTAACTTCAAGGTAGGATACTAAGCAGAATTAATGAATTATGTGGCCAGCTTTTTGCCGTAAGAAAAAAAAATCCCAACCCTTAGCTTATTTCACATTTCATTCACTTTTTATTTTGTCTTCCAAGAACTATAAAATTGGCTACCAAGGAGATTTATAGGCAATTTTAGAAATGAATCTGTAGAACTGAGATTAGAGTTTTTGTGGGCTTTCTGATTCTTTAACTACATTTATATATATATATAAAAGATACTATATTATATAATATAATTATATAATAATAACTTCATGTGTTTTTTTTTTTCCTGAGCTTCTGTAGTTCATAGCATTCTGGGGATTTCTTTTTTTCTTTTTAAGACTACGACAGTCAGCTATTAAAACAGATGCTTCAGACACTGTGCTGGGCTGACTGCCAGCTGCTTTTGCATGACTCTATCAACTTCTGTAGGGATACACCAACATACACCAACATACACCAACATTTTGAGGAAAGAACAGTGATTCCACCTGACCAAGCCTCACTCAGGTGGTTTTATGTAATTAAAGTGTATTCAAGTAGGAAGGCCAGGTAAGGCCATTTTTGTCTTTTTCTATTGAATATCTTTCTGTTGTGTTACACAGATGACAGAAATATGGTCTTAAATATGACTTCATGCCTCCAAATAATGCCAGGAGCATTTATCTGACATACACATAACTGTATTAAAATGTCCAGCATAATCTTGGTACAGATAAAATCCCTTGGAGTTCAAAAGGTCAGAATTAGTCACAGACACAAGCTTCATCACCTCAAACATCATCTTGAATTTTGAAAGACCTACAGCAAATTGCAACAGATTTTTCAGTGATCTTACAATCATAGAATCATAGAATCACCAGGTTGGAAGAGACACGCCAGATTATTGAGTCCAACCATTCCTATCAAACACTAAACCATGCCCCTCAGCACCTCAACCACCCGTGCCTTAAACGCTTCCAGGGAAAGTGAATCAACCACCTCCCTGGGCAGCCTGTTCCAATGCCCAATGACCCTTTCTGTGAAAAAAATTATCCTAATCTCTAGCCTAAATCTCCCCTGGCAGAGCTTGATCTTCAGACAAAAACTCCTCTACAGACTTCTAGCTATTACTTGAGGGGGTTTTGTCAAGAAAATATAAATTGAATGACACTGTTAATCACTCCTATGCTTGTGTTACCAGACCTCAAAGAACAGAAAGTCAGCAGCTACCTGTTTAGGGCTGAAGGTTGTTGGGGGCTATTAAATCTTTTTCTCTCTTTTCCCAAAGACTGTAAAAGCAATGCTGGTGATCTAGGCACTTCCTGGCAGACAGAAGTCAAGTTTAAGCCTAGTTCCACATACAAGCCATGTGACAGAAAAGTGAAAAGTATATACCAGGGGGGTATGAAGCCATGTGAAGCAAAAAGTGAAGTCCCCAGGGAGCTGAACTCTCCTGTTTTGCTTAGGAGAGAGTATAAGTCATGGTATAAATGCTGCAGAAGGCAATAGGCAGAAGGTAACCCCCTTAGCAGACATACCATCCCATTCACAGGTTAAGGTTTATAGTAGATGCTGGGTACACTACAGGACATTTCCCTTCTGTGTGGTTCAGCACAAAGCAAGTTTCCCTTAGGCACCACTTTCATATTCCCATTTCTCTTTCACACCTGAAGGTATTCCTTCACTCTTCTCCTCTACCATGAACCTCAGCCACAGAGGCTCTCCAGACACTGCTCATACCCCACAAAAAAAAAGAGGAAAGAGGCTTCTAAGAAACCATCCCACAAGCTAAAACACCATCTCCCATTAGGTTACACTCCCATTGATGCTTCTTTCCAGTCTGACTCCTTACAATGATCACAAAGCCCAGTAGCTTCCAACATCTTAAGCATCACCTGTGGTCCCAGGAAAGCTACTTTCACTGGAGATTTTCTTGCAGGAGCACCCAGGCAGACCCAAGCAGCCAGATGTAGCTTTCAGGGCTGTTAGTGGTGCTGAGCTCTTCTCCTCCACAGAGCTTTCAGTCACACCAAAGGGCATCCTGGAGCCCTTTTCCTGGGAAAATGAGGCAATATAGAGAAAAAAATAATATCTCATCTTCTTATTAACATGTATGTTTCTTTTATCCAACTACCACATGCTATGCTGGTTAATGCAACACAGCCATGCACATTTATTTCTCTTCAAAGATTAGAAAAAAAATATAGATATCTCACAAAACTACAAACTTAAGTGCTTTTAGCAGGAATGTCTCAAAGGCTCTTAAAATTTACCTGCAGGTGAGGCACAGCATATCAACATCCCCCCCTCCTTCAACCTGCAGACCACCCCAGCAAAGCAGGAGACACCTGAGAACAGAAACATTAGCACTTGAATGATATGGTGGAAGGTAACATTTTTTCTTCCTATGTGTGACAGACTTAAATAAAGTCAAAAAAGCAAAAAGCTCCCCTGCATCCCTTTAACATTTAGAATCATAGGATAAAATCATGTATAAAACCAATACAAACCCTGACACTGTTCTCCTGTTACATATGACATTTTTGGGAAGCGTCCCTGGACACATTCCTCTGATTACAGGTCTGAAAGCTTTGTCTCCATGTCACAAGTCTCAAAAAACTTTGTCTAAGAAATGTTTCTAATATATAATAGTAGCTCAATATAATAGTAGCTTTTCACTCGTAATTGAGCTGTCAGCTTGCAAAAATCTTTCCATGTTAATATCACTGCATTTGATTAAAGCCACGATATTGCACAGCACTCGGCCATGGATGGGGTGGTAGCTCTGACTGACGGTCAGGCTGATGTGTGCATGTTCACAGTTTTTTATGTAATCTGACAGTGCTGGCCTGCCAAGGAGGAAAGCATGGCCAAAGGGGAGGATGAAATTTTCTTCTGCTGCTGCTGCTGTTACTTAACATTTGCTGAAACTATAGACAGAGAGTTTAGCAAGCAAACTAGCCCATGTGCACCAATTTGTTAGGATGTTGCATCTGCAGCAAATTCCATATTACCATACAAATCTGTTGTTCTCCCAGGAAGTCATTTAATTGTAAATCTCATTGCTTAACATTCAATAAGTAACACATTATTCCTACTCAGTGAGTGATGTAAAACAGAAACATGACAACGAATCGTTCTTCCTTTCTTCAGGCGGTGACAGTGATTTTAGGGTGACTCTAATTAATAACATTCATAGCTCATTTGTGGCTGCTCACAGTTTATGTCTTGTGAGGGGAAAGTTGATGCCACAGACAAGACTTGAAATCATTCACCAGGCAAAGTCAGGGAGAGGTTGATCAACGCTATAGTGCTCTGCCATGCTCACTACCCATGCAGTTAACTTGTTCCTCTTGCCAGAAGCTCCCAGCCTAAGAAATATTAATATTCATCAGAACTGCCACACTTGTCTACTGAAATTAATCAGTACCTCATAATTAGCCAGAGCTTTGCACATTTTAGTGCACATTTTAATAATTCACAGGGAGTGACCCCAAGAATTTGAAGCCAAAAAAGGAAGATACCAAAGGCTGTGCTTGAAGTGTGACATTTTGGCATGTAAAGGCAGACAAGACCAAAACATGAATCCTTCAAGGCAGTGCCTTTTCCCAGACTCACTCAAGAGCTGAGGATCGAAGGGAGCCCTGGAGGTTCCCTTGCCCACCCTCTGCTCACACAGGACCACCCAGAGCAGGTTGCCCAGGACTGTGTCCAGGTGGTTTGTGAATATCTCCGCAGATGATGAAATTGCAGTAGGACTGAAACATGTCCCCAGGTTTGGTCTGCAGGAGATGGCCACTGGCTTCCATTCTCAGTCAGGTGGCTCTTCCATCACCAGCCTTTAACCACATCTGGATCACACACATTTCAATTACTTCTGAATGATGGCTCCGTTATAGGTAATGATTCAGCTATTCAATAACAATTCCAACAACAACTGTGCATTTCTCTCCCTTTCACTTCTTGCTTCTCTACCCCACAGTCATCCTGCAGAAGTGAACGATGCTGCAAACGGCTCCAAGTCTCATGTCATCACATACCCTGCAGTACCTTCTCATCCGCTCTGTGCAATGCTCTTCCTTGAAACCCAGATACCATTTGCCAGTGCAAGACAGCCATGCTCACTGTGTGTCAACACTTCACTTTTATTAAATAAAGTTCCTTAGTCAAAGTGAATTGCTTTATGACCACAAAAAAATCTTTCCAATTTATTTGCAGCCACACGTTTCCACAGCACCTCCATCTATCCCCCCAGACTTTTTACCATACATACATATAGGACTTGCAAATCTGTGGGCAAGATCACACCAGAATCATAGAACCATAGAATCATAGAACAACCAGGTTGGAAGAGACCCACCAGATCATCAAGTCCAACCATTCCTATCAAACACTAAAGCATGTCCCTTAGGACCTCATCTACTCGTGCCTTAAACAACAAAAATATGTATTCTAACAGAAATATGTATTCTAAACATATTTCCAAATATGTTTTCAGTACCTTCGACTGCTACTGCTATTGGTAACAGACCTCCATCTCCTTCTGCAGGAGCACCTAAATGAAAATTCCCCTGCTGCCTCCCCAGCACTGGGCTGTCACTCCTCCACATGCAGCACCCATTGCCAGCTGTAATGAGCCGCACTTGGCTCCCACTCTGCCGTGATGGATGAGCTCCACCACAGAGAAATGCCAGTTCACTGCTCATAAAGCTGGATTCTTCTAGAAAATAAGAGCAAAGGGACTCATACCGAGGATTTTTTTCACTGTCTGCTCTTTCCCCCTTCCGCACTAGGAATACTGTGTTGCACCTCAAATACTGTGTTCAGTTCTGGGCCCCTCACTACAAGAAGGATTTTGAGGCTCTGGAGTGAGTCCAAAGAAGAGCAAGGAAGCTGGTGAAGGGGCTGGAGAATAGGCCTTCTGAGGAATGACTGAGGAAACTGGGGTTGTTTAAAAGGAGGTTGAGGGGAGACCTTGTTGTTTTCTACAATTACCTCAAAGGAGGTTGTAGAGAGGAGGGAGGTGGCCTCTTATCCCAGGTAACAGGGGACAGGACAAGGGGGCCTTAAGCTCTGCCAGGTGAGGGTCAGTCTAAATATCAGAAAAACAATAATTCACAGAAAGGGCCATTGGACACTGAAACAAGCTGCCCAGGGAGGGAGTTGAGTCACCATTCTTGGAGGTATTTAAAAGATGGGTAGACGAGTTGCTCAGGGTCGTGGTTTAATGACAGATAGGAATGGCTGGACTCAATGATCCAAGAGGTCTTTTCCTACCTGGTGATTGTCTGATACTATTTGCCCATTGCTACATCTCCTTTCAAAGAGAAAAGTAGATTTTTATGCTTTAGATGTGGTTTGATGCAGAGGATATCAACTTCTTCTGGTACTCTGCACATGAAAAGTGGAGTAAATTAATGGGTAATTCCCATTATTTGGCTCCACAGCGATTCTGGAATGAGAAATAGATGAGTTCATGACTAGATTGATGAACAGATAGACTTATGCAATACTTTAGACTAAATCAGGTTTAAAATTGAGTTTTCTTTGGCAAATAAATTTTCCCAAAAGAAAACAGGGAACTGGATTTACCTGCATTGGTTAGCACTGAAAGCAGTTTTACCCCACCATTCTCTGCAGATGTTATAAGGGACAGACTGTATCAATATATCTGTGAACTCCAAAATTTTCATTCTGTCAGTAAGTCCACCGAGCAAACTCTCATTAGTACTCACAGAGGTATACTCACTAATGCTGTCTGAGGATTAGTATGAACAGCTTCTTGTAAACAAGTATGAAATCTAAGCTATTGGAGAGGCTCTAAGCTATTGGAGAGGCCAAGCTGTTGACATTTTAATGTCTTCATTTTTGCAATGTAATTTTTTTTAATTCTTTTCCAAACACTAAGAAAAGCAATATTAACTTGTCATTACTGAGAGTAAAATCTCACGCTGATAATTTTACATTGCATTCTTTAAGTTCTTTGCTTGAAAACAACCTCTACCCTTGCTTACCTGTAAGTGGATTAATGGTTTCAAATACGTGCATCTATCAGAGTTTTAAGACCTGGGGACTGAACACCTAAAACAGCACAAAAGTGAGTTCAAAAAGCAGGCCATAAACCTGGGGAAAGAATCATGCACTTCTGAAAACTTCCTCCTTTCCCCTAGAGGCATCAATTTTCAAGCCTTTCATGGTTTATCCTGCTCCACCATTGGGAAGATCAGAGCTGCCTTCTCTCTTGCAGAGAATTACCTCAGGTAGTTTGAGATGTGGAAACAGATTAGTTGTGTGGGTGAAGCGTGCACAACCCTTACTTGAGTATGATTATAGGGTGATGGCATGTTTTGGCATTTCTGACAGCTGAGTTATTTCATTAAAATGGCATTTGAATTCAAGTAACTTTGACCATTAAATTCTGTGTATTATTTACTTCCCAGTTAGAGCTGAAGCAGATCACAGCAAGTCAGATATTGATGCATCATTCTGCAATTATTTCTCTTGACAGGTTGAAGGTGGCTTCATGCATGATAAATATTTAGCAACTTTTTTTCTCTTTTCATATAATTACCTCATCATTCTGCTTGATTGAGAGGTTGATATCTACCAAAAAACAGACCCACACCTTGTGTACTCAGAATTGTCGTAACCTTTGGAGCAGGAACCTGAACCCTCCGCCAGACTGTCCAAAACTCCACCTCTTCCAGTGCACCTGAAGCCACTCACTACTGAGAGTCATTTTGGCTCAAATATTTTCAGCTTTTCCTCTGTACTCGAAATGAAATACCTGTGATATTGATTAAAATATTTTCGCCTTTCCTTGAACTTTCACTTTATCCTTCGCATAGTAGGAAGGATGCTTCTATTGAGGATCTGATTGTCTCCTTTGCCGCAAATATAGGTGCAAGTTTATCATAGAATCATAGAATCATAGAACAACCAGGTTGGAAGAGACACATCAGATCATCGAGTCCAACCATTCCTATCAAACACTAAACCATGTCCCTCAGCACCTCATCTACCCGTGCCTTAAACACCACCAGGGAAGGTGAATCAACCACCTCCCTGGGCAGCCTGTTCCAATGCCCAATCACCCTTTCTGTGGAAAAACTTCCTCCTAATCTCTAGCCTAAATTTCCCCTGGCGGAGCTTGAGGCCATTCCCTCTTGTCCTGTCACTTGGGAGAAGAGACAAGAGAGTTTGTACAATGCTCGCTCGGTGAGTGATCAATATCCTGCTCCCTCCAGGAGCGAGCTCAGTGTTTTCACTTATAACAAAGCCTATTTCCACTAGCTGTAAGACACTTCAAAGTTTCATGACATCCTTAGTATATCACTAAAAATTCAGTATGAATGACTTCAGGGCTCCTGAAGAGGAAAGGCTCATGCCTTGGTGAATATGATTCCACAGAAAGCACAAATCAAGTGCCCTGCTGAGACTATTGTGCAAGGAGGATGACAGAAAATGACCAACATCTTTGGATGCTGACAAGGTTTTCCCCATGAGAAGGATGATATTTGCAGCAGCATTTGAAGTCCTGCCACAACATTGATGTTCCCAAAATTTCCATCAACGTCCATAGGCACGAGAACCAGAGCAGCAGGGATTGCACTGATTGATATAGGTGCCTAATAGTGGAGGTAAAAATCAGCTTGAGGGCTTTATTCAGCAATTTATGGAAAAAACTCAGCCCATGACTATCTGCAGTACCAGGTCAGGATGCTAAGCTCCTTCTTCAGTGCCTCACTGGCACTATTTATCCTCTATCTGATCCACATATCAAAGCTACCTTCATCTGGCAACAGGATTTCCATGTAAGCCCAGTATTGATCCACAGACGGGAAGGTAAGGAAAAACAGAATAGAGTAGCAGGAAAAAAAGAATGAGTACAAACGTTGGAAAGGAAAGCAATGGAGTACATTATTTAGCAGCAGTGTTTGTCACAATATGATGCAGATGGAGCAATATGTCCCAACAGTCATCTTACGGAGAAAACTGTTTAGATTTTCCTTGTAGAACTTCCCTGGTGCTTTGAACAACTGCAAGTGCAAAGGTTTCAACCCATGCCCACAGGGATCCTCTGGCTGTGACGGGGACTGTTGGAGCACAGTCCCAGCATCCTCCTACGTGATCTGCCACAGCATTGAGTGCTTCTAGACCTCGTATAGGCTGATCCCACCAAACAAGCAAAAGCAGGTAAAAACACCATCAGAGGATGAACAGCTGCAAAGAGAAGGAAACTGCATGTGAATTGTTTTTTCTTCTTTTTTGCATTTTTTTTAAATAAATGATCATCAAATGATTGACTATCATGAGGGCAGAAGAGCCACAACTCGATCCACATCCCAAACCTGGTTTATATAATGTGAACAGAAATGCTGTTGGCTGATGCAGCCATTCACTGTGAAACAGCTAAATGCCTAGCAACAACTTCCAGCCTGTGAAGTACAAAGCGAAGGTGAAGAAAAGCTGGAAGAGTCAGATATGCTGCTGGAAAGCTCAGGATCAGAGAAGCTAAATGTGCAGCCAGCTGCACTGCATGCGCCTTGTGTAGCTACATCCAAGAGCAATGCAGGGACCCAAACCTAGACAGAACCTCTGCAGGGAGCTAGGAAAGAGTGGAGATGCAGTGAGGACAGTTGCTACCCTTTTCATAAAATCATAGAACTGTTTTGTTGAAAAAGACCTTTGAGATCATTAAGTCCAAGCATACCTGTCTAATACTGAACCATATGACTAAGTACCTTGTCTACTTGACTTTTAAATATTTCCAGGGATGGTGACTCAACCACATCCCTGGGCAGTGTGTTCCAGTGCCTCGTAACCTTTTCAGTGAAGACTTTTTTCCTGATATCTAATCTGAACCTCCCCTGGTGCAACTTGAGGCCATTTCCTCTCACCCTATCACTTCTGAATTGGGAGAAGAGGCCAACAACAACCTCACTACAACCTCCTTTTCAGGTAGGCAGCTCACTCAGCTGCTCCACTTGCTGTCTAGCCCTTTCACCAGCTTCATTGCCCTTCTCTAGACTCACTCCAGAGCCTCAATATCCTTCTTGCAGTGAGGACCCTGAAACTGAACCCAGTATTCGAGGTGCAACTTCACCAATGCCAAGCACGCTCTGTCCTGTTTGCAGACCAAGATGGAGTTTTAAATACTAAGAGACAGATGAGGCTGGGTCAGCACTTCACGGGCTGGGGGTGAGCACAGGTTTTGCAGTCACCAGTGCCTGCAGAGCTGTTTAGTTAAAGGACAAGATCTCTCTGTGGATAAAACAAGCTGCTTGCAGCACAATCCAAATCACAAAATCACTGAAGAAAAGGACTGCAACACCCTGTTTTAAGGATATGTCGCTGAACAACAGGCTTATACTAGAGAGCAGATCAATTCCTATTTAAAGTTGGTGTAAATTTAGAGAAAATTGCTTTTAGTTAATGGCATGTTCTGGATCTGCCCAAGGATAAAGCAGTTGATAAAGCCTGACCCGTCATCAGGAATTTAATTTGTCCCAACAGTCACTGCTGAGGCCAGGGCAGCTTGCTCAACTGCAGGTCTTCCCCTTCTGTTCTTATTGTCTACAAGATTTGGCAGCAACGTGCTGAGAAGTTACCTCATTTGTCATTACACCCTGGGCAGCAGTTTTACTCTTAAGAGATCAGAAAAAATTCTCCAGTCACCAGTGAACTCTTTCTCATTCCCTGAGAAAATGATAAATCTTTGCAGAAAAATAATACACTACTGAACATGACATTAATTAAGTGAAACATAATCATTACTTTCTCCTATATTGAGAACTTTGAAGATCTCTACAATATGTTTAGGCTTCTCTCTCTCTCTCTTATAACTCAACAGCGAAAACTCCACATAATTCACAAGTGCTAATAAAAATGCATAAATGTTTTCATAATTGTTGGAAAGTTACAGCACAATCAAATTTACAACACAATCAGATCACTGAGGATGCAACAGCTTCACACCATTTTTTTGATGCTGGCATTTCCATTTTTAAGGTTATGTTTCTCGTAACTTTGTGTGTTTTTCTCATAATGGAAGAGCAAGCCAGGGTGCAATGCTAATGCATCTTGTGCACAGTGCATTATAGGCACTCCTTTTTGTCCTTTGGAGTAAAAGTTTTGTTTCAGATTGAATTTACTATTTTATTATTCAAAGCCTGATCTACTTAAAGGGATTGGAAATTCATGTTTGGCATTTTTGTCCTTTATTTTGCAGGAAACGGAGGGCTTTTTCATGTTAACTTACCAAGCACCCTTCCCACAGCACAGGAAGGCTTTTCCCATGTTTTTCTCAGGCAGAGAGATTTTGAATTTACCCTTCAAAAAATATTCTGTAGCTACATTTCCAAGCACGTTCTGTTTCCAGCTCACAAGAGTTCTCTTGCTTTATATTAAGTCCTTTAACTCAAACAAGAGTGGAATGGAAGATCTGCTTCTTCCCACCAGCACTTATGTGAATAAACCTGTGGAGGTGATTTCCCTGACCTTCCCCAGCCTGGGACAGCATCAGGGTTGTGGTAAAAATAGAAATATTTTTTACTCATTACTCTCTACAACTCATTACTCTCTCCAACTACCTGAAGGGAGGTTGTAGAGAGGAGGGAGCTGGCCTCTTCTCCCAAGTGACAGGGGACAGGACAAGAGGGAATGGCCTCAAGCTCCACCAGGGGAGATTTAGGCTGGACATCAGGAGGAAGTTTTTCACACAGAGGGTCATTGGGCATTGGAATAGGCTGCCCAGGGAGGTGGTTGAGTCACCTTCCCTGGAGGTGTTTAAGGCACAGGTAGATGAGGTGCTGAGGGACATGGTTTAGTGTTTGATAGGAATGGTTGGACTCGATGATCCGATGGGTCCCTTCCAACCTGGTTGTTCTATGATTCTATGATTCTATGAAACCAGAAAGGAAATCCCACACGGCAATCTGACTGACGGCTGCAGATAAAATCCCAGGGCTGAGAAAAAGCGTCATTTACATCTAGACAGATAAAAGGAGCAACATTGATCGTGGCAACTACATCCCAACTTCACAAGCCCACCACCCGCATCTTCACTGTGGGAAACACTGAAAGGAGGTTGTAGAGAGGAGGGAGCTGGCCTCTTCTCCCAAGTGACAGGGGACAGGACAAGAGGGAATGGCCTCAAGCTCCACCAGGGGAGGTTTAGGCTGGACATCAGGAGGAAGTTTTTCACACAGAGGGTCATTGGGCATTGGAATAGGCTGCCCAGGGAGGTGGTTGAGTCACCTTCCCTGGAGGTGTTTAAGGCACAGGTAGATGAGGTGCTGAGGGACATGGTTTAGTGTTTGATAGGAATGGTTGGACTCGATGATCCGATGGGTCCCTTCCAACCTGGTTGTTCTATGATTCTATGAAAGTTAACCCTCAGCCAAATAGCCCCCCAATCTGGAGCAGAAACACTATGCATTGAAAAGCAAGCAGAATCCACAAGTTACACACAAAGCACATCTTTCACACTCTTATCTTCATGCCACTTCTCCTGCTTTTCAATAAAAATCTATAAATAAAGTGCTCCCGTTGTGCAGGAAACGTCTCCTGGCTGGGCTGCTGCTCCATCCATGCGATCCAAGTGCCATCTCGTGTTCACATGCTGCATTTCAGGGGAGATTCCCCCACCCCTCCGCAACTTGGATCAAAACCCCAGACCCTTTATGCCGTGGAAATGCTTGTAGAGTGCTTTGCGTCTTTTAATACTGAACTAACTGCATATTGAAATGCCAAAAAAAAAGCTCTTTAATAAGTACATCTTCCCATTATGAACAGTTAGCTGTTGTTCATAAACAGTTCATTATATTTCAGGTGGTCAATTTTACCAAACTGCAGCCTGTTTATCCTGGAACAATATTTTATTTCCTTACCAAACCTAAAAAAGCCTTTGTCCTCACAGCACTAATAAATGTATTTTGCTGACCATTCTTTTCCCTTTATACTGAGTAGAAAACCCCATTTTGCTTCAGTTTGTACTCCATACAATCAGAAGTGATTTTAGATGCTGTTTGCACACATACATGGACTTGAAAGCCCATCCTTCCACCATCCCCACATGCAATATTGCTGTTACTACTGTATTTTTTATAAATCAACATACAGTATAAAATCTTTCTTCTCTGGCTTAATACAAAGATGAAGGGGCTTTCCACGTTCATTGTATTCATGGCATCCACATCCATTGTCTTTGGTGACCTGTTGCCTCCAGGAGTGCCCCTGGGCTCAACCAGCAACCAGGAGCACCAGAAAGGCAACCCCAAGTTAGAATCCCCCTTTCCCCTCAAATTTCTCATAAATGTTATCACAATCTTATGAATGAACTGAAGATCTCATGCTCTGACCAAGTGCACAAAAACATTATTTTTGGAAGAAATACAGAAACACGAAGGCATATACACACTCATTTATCAGGCAACTTCTCTGCTTTCTAATTTACAGTGGATTATTTAACAAACTGTTGGAAAGTTCTTTCTTCTCCTAATAAATATATACATGCACCAAATTCCTCTCCAGAAAATGGACAGAAGAGAACTGAGATTGATGTCAGAACAGAGATCACTGCACGGTGTTCTTAGGCCTATGTCATGTATAAGAAGAGATCGGAAGATGTTCACACTCCCTTTTTGATTTAAAACCTATTGATAAACTTCTTGATGTTTCAGATTTATGGAAAATAAAATGAACACAAATGAAAAAAAGTAGGGAGAAACTTTTCAATATATACTGTCTCATAAAGTCTCCTGAAAATCATCGGCAGTTATACATTGGATCATAGAATCATAGAACAAGCATGTTGGAAGAGACCCACTGGATTATCGAGTCCAACCATTCCATTCAAACACTAAACCATGTCCCTCAGGACCTCGTCCACCCATGCCTTAAAAACCTCCAGGGAAGGTGAATCAACCACCTCCCTGGGCAGCCTGCTCCTGTGCCTAATGACCCTTTCTGATTTTTTTTTTCCTATTATCTAGCCTAAATCTCCCCTGGTGGAGCTTGAGGTCATTCTCTCTTGTCCTGTCCTTGGATGTAGGACCATTTCTCAAATGGTATGAACCATAGAATAATTAGGGTTGGAAGGGACCTTAAAGATCCTATAGTTGCAACCCCTTGCCATAGGCAGGGACGTTCCACTAGATCAGGTTACCTGAGGCCTCCATCCTTTGTTCTTAGGGCTGAGTCACCTGGAGTCTCACCTGTTCTGCAGTTCCTTGTGGTTTTTCTTCTACAGCATTGAATACTGCAGCCTACTACTACCAGTAGAACAGTGCTATTTTCCAAGTGCAGGGCTATATCTCAGTATATCACACTGGGTTTAGGCCAAAACCTGCTGAATCAATGGAAAATCTCCCTCTGAGTTGCACAGGTTTGCATCAGGCATATGTCTCCATAGGCTTCCCAAGCTCCCAGACATGATTCATCTTTTGCTGCTCCAGCAAACCTTTATTCTCTCCACAGATCACTTATTCTGCTCCTGATAATACAAGATCAGCAGGCAAAACTCCACTGAAAGAGCCATGTAGTGTTGATGTTTGCTTTCAGACACAAAGGTACCTTTCTTGTAAAGGAACAGCCCTTAGAGTTGCAGCCAACTCCATCTCAGGTCAGCAACAATATCCCTGCAAAACTGCCACCTCACCCTGGGAGAGAACACAATACCTACTGAAAACGAGGGAGCTGGGAAATTGGCGATGGTAATCAGACTGCCAGTTGCTTATTAAAAAAGGGTTTTTACTGTTATTTTTCCACATCTCAGGAACTCGGCTCATATTTATCAGCCAAGCTGTTAAACACAGATGCTGTGACACTCCCTGGGCTCACATGGGACACAGAAGGAGCATGAGTGCTTCATAGATATGCACAAAGACCCAACAGAGGGAGAAGAGATTGATCATAGCACTGGGCCCAGCAGTTGCACAGGAGCGGGAGACGAAAAAATCAATTGAATAAAGCAAATTCAAACTGAATAGGAGAGAGACAACAATAATATGAAGTAGTCTGGAAAAACAAAAGGGATTCCATTGTCTGTTTGCAATGAGTGGAACCGCGTGCAATGGTTTGTGCACTGACATGGGAATGGATGAGATTAAATAATAAAGTTTTCATTATTGGTTGCAGAAGTTATTCTGTCTACAGAAGCGATTTTGATTTCTGTTGCAGCAGTACTGCACTTAAGCAGGATAGCTTTTTTTGTCATCCCTAGATAGCCTGATGCCTCAGTCAGACCAAGAAAATCCTGGATCACATACGATATCTATGAGTCAGGTTGCAAACCAGTTCCTGGGCGTACAGCTAGTGCAGGAGCAGGAAGTACAATCATCTCTCAATATACCTTCAACTTTAATGGAGTTGGGTCAAGTTGTGGGCATTCTCAGAAAAAAAAAATCCAATTTTATACTTTACAGGTTTCTTCACTCCTAATTGAAAACAGAATACATAATAGATATGCTGTGATTGTAAAGAATTACACATCAGGCCTAATAGTAATAGGTCTGTAACAAATAATTAGGAGAAATAAAAGAATGAAGCTACATTTGAAATCCAGATATGTGAAATTATGCCACATGGGATGTGCTCTAACTCAGATGAATTTTCTTTGCTGTTTCTCCCTACTCTACATACTATTTTATGTCATTATATATATATGTAAATAACAGATCCCATAACTAATAGACTTTGTAATCTATCAGGTATTGCTTTGCTTTCTAGTCAGAAAGTTCAGAACAACCTAGAACACTTAATTTCCATGAAAAAATGCCACTGAGGTGCTCTTCCTCGGTGGTTTCCAGGATGTGCAGATCTAGGCAACAGCATTTCATTCGAGGGAGCTAAAGTAATGCAGATTTATCATAGATCTCTTCCTTTTTCTTTCACTGTAATCTGAATAAAATTAGACTGAAAGCAATGAAAGAATTAAAATAGAAATGAAGACAAAACAGCAGATTGTTTTCACACAAGGTTCATTGAACATGCAAGTCACTGAGTAATAATTGTTGGAATAACGTCTGTTAAAAAACAAACAAAACCAGACACTTACAGCTACATAATTTTCAAGTAAAAGTATCTGTAGCATTCGCTTTCAAACCCCTTAATCTTTTAACTCTGTAGAAATGATGTTTTCTGTTAGTGTACATACCTGGGACAATAATAAAGCTTTCCATCTTGTTAAAAAAGAAGTCTTACAACTAATCTTTAATCCTTTTAATAGCCCTTCTAAAGCAAATTAAATCCCTGGGGACTAAAGCAGTACTTGTTACTCATTTTGGAAGGTCACAAACACAAGATATGTTAATGGAAACTAATCACTAAAGAATAAACGTTTCTAGTGTGTTTGTTTATATGTCTGTGTGAGAATTTCCAGGGTGTGCAGAACTGAATATTTCTGATGTGGATGTCCCCTCCAGGTGGAAAATGAGGAAAATACCTGAAAAATCCATGAACATATTGAACAGCATTGATTAGTGTGACAGCACTTGTTACCTACTTTCTTTGAGCAGCGCATTGAGTTCATTTTCGGTAATAATAATCCCGTCACTCCTTTGCTGAGAACAGGTGCCCCAGATACGTTTCTTTCCATCTTCCTCCTAATTCTGCCAAAATGAAGCTCCACGGTATCTGCCTCTGACTCGCAGTGACAGACTGACAGGTGTTGTCAGCGAGGTGCCTAACCACTACGAGATTTGTTTGTCTTTTAATGGAATTCAATAAGGCATAAAAGCAAGACAAAGGAGCAGCATGTGCAGCTCGAGGAAGCCTTTGGTAAGTCAGCCTTGCAAAACACAAAACCCCTGAATATTTTGATTAGGCAATGAAGAGCTTTGTCTATACAGTTACCTTTTAATATGCTGTCACAGATCTGATTGCTTATCACCATTCAGGAAGCGGGTGCCACTGAACACACACATTGAAGTTTATGTTCAGCAATCGTGCACATAAACCCTTGTGGAGGTTAAAATAAGGTAAAAAAAAAAAATACATGTATATGTAAGACTTCAGTCACTTCAGTACAGAGCTATAGCTCAGCCTCTAGCTGCCAAACCATTCTTCAAGTGTTTGTTTTGTATATAGAAAATGCTGATTAAAAAGGTAATAACTCCTTGTTCTAGCCTTCCACAAGCTTACTGATAGTAATAAACTCTGGTTAATAACCATATGGCATTCGTTGTAAATAAAAGAAAAAAATGCAGCAGATAACTTATCAGTCTACTTGAAAATAAAACTGAAGACGAGTGTACCTGCATAGTCATAACACTCCCAGGAACAGAATCATAGAATCACCAGGTTGGAAGAGACCCACCGGATCATCGAGTCCAACCATTCCTATCAAACACTAAACCATGTCCCTCAGCACCTTGTCCAACCATGCCTTGAACATCTCCAGGGAATGTGAATCAACCACCTCCTTGGGCAGCCTATTCCAATGACCCTTTCTGTGAAAAACTTCCCCCTGACGTCCAGCCTAAATCTCCCCTGGTGGAGCTTGAGGCCATTCCCTCTTGTCCTGTCTCCTGTCACTTGGGAGAAGAGACCAGCTCCCTCCTCTCTACAACCTCCTTGATATATAATGAGCCTCCAGCCGTCTCCTGTCACCTGCAACACCTCACCATGTCTCACCACGGTTGCCTCATCTGGAGACTGGTCGTACTGAAAGACTCTAAGAATATAAACAACACAAGCATGTGGCAGCACATAACTGCAGCAGTTCGTTGCAAGAAATTAAGGTTTCATTTCTCCTCCATACAAAATTGGCACATCCTTTCCACAGAACATTTCCATTCATAGGGCATATCAGTTCCTCTTTGTCCAGCTATTCCCCTCCTCACATTTACAACATGACATGGCTCTTCTTAGAGTTTCACTCACAGAACATTACTCCAGGGTGGCTTCCTGCACCATTGTAATCACACCTTGCCAAAGGGTCAGAAATTCAGGCTGTGTTACAGTGCCAGAGACAAATCCAAGTACCATCCCCTTTCACTAGACCAGCCTTCAGTTCTAGTTAGGGTTGTGTGTAACAAGATGACACACGAGATAAGAAAATCCTATTTTAGTTTACCTGGACAGTCAAATATGCCATTATATTTGTTCTTCTCATTAATGTTGGACTTTCACAGAAATTAATATTCTAATGAGACAAAATCCTCAAGCAGTGTAGAAGTTCAGTAGCAGTGTAATAAGTTCCATTCTTTGATATCAAGATGTCAAACAGCTTTATACATACATTTTCGTGTTACCTGTTGCTTTTTGAGAGTTGTGGGTTGTTTCATTTTTTAAGCAAAATCCACATTCAAACTCCAAGCTATCAGCTGCTCTTCGCCTGAAGCATTAAGAAGGGTGGACAGGAATCAGCAGTCATATTCAGCCTTGTGAAGGGAACCTGTTTCATGGGAAATCAGTGTATTCTCTGAAGGAAAGAATGGATGAAAAGAAGAAACCTGCACAATAGATGGTAAAGAAAAATCCTTGTTATTCCTAATACATAGCAGACCTTGTTCAATAGTTCGCCTGTGTGAAAAGCTAAAGGCGACCTTTGTGTCTCTGCCAAGGTTGGCAAATGCTGGTCATGCAAGTTAAAGTTGCCTGGGGCCTGTTTTACCTTACACAGCAAAAAAATATTCATTTAAGAAATCTCAAAACTTTACTAAAAGGAAAAGGTGTAACTTGAAATATTTGAGCCAGCTCTGCATCGCTTTAATTTTTCTCTACCCTGAGATCTGTCACTCAGAAATCCTTTCTATTCAGGGTTGGAAATGTAAGTTTGTGTAAATTTTAGAAGATGCTTCCTAAGGATGCGACCCTGCCACTTGTCTCTGTTCCAAAACTGCCCTGCCCTCAGTCACCTGCCCGTGCTTCAGACTGACTTTTATCCCATTGGATATAAAAGCAACAATTCCTGGTGTTATGTCTGTTTTCAGCACAGAGAGAAGCAATACACAGATAAAGGACCAGTTAGGAATCTGTCAAGTTTTCCATGCTTTTTAACTATCTGCATAATAACAACTTATTAAAGTGCAAACAGAAGAATGAGCCATTTCACAACTTTCATCTATATAAAATTTGGATATGACAATTTTCTTAGGAAAATAAGAACTCCTAAATGCTCATCTCTCAAGTTTACCCTGACCAAACTCCTTCTTTCAGGTTCAGAAATATCTGATAAAGTGGTTATTTTTATTTTTTTAATGCACCTTTACTTTTTCAGGTTCTGGCTGATATGAGAAGATGATGAGCTGAAATACCATGACAGGCGGTTATGATGGACTGAAGGAGAAGTGCCATCACTTTTTTCTTAGAGAGGTTGTTTATCATAAGGTTCTAAGCCAAATCCATAGTTAAAGAATATTTAGATAAGCTTGCAGCAAGCAAGAAAGCTTTCAAATGCCTGCTACTACCTAAAGTGAACCTGAATTCAAAATTTGCAAAGATACACCTGGGATTTCTTATTAAAAAAATTGTATATCATTTTTATTTTTGCCTCACTATCAAATTCCATGGAAGTGCATCTTAACTGGAAGTGGACATCAGAAAGCCATACATGGAGAAAAAGAAAATACTCACAGACACTCCTATCACCATATGATATCAGCACTACGGATAATGATGCTTTCACGGGTGGGCTTATCATCACTTCCAGAACATTTTCGAGGTTCTTCCATCTCTTGACCTTGGCTCTGATGAATTCCTCTTATCTGTACTTTACAATCATTTTCTTCTTTGCCTATTGCAATCCCATCATTTATGGACTTCCTATTTTTAGGGAGAGGGGGTTGTAACTCAGGCATAAAAAATTTCCTCCAGCTTAGTCACAGAAAAGGTTCTCACCCTGAAAGCAGTTTTAAAGAAATATTAAAGAAATTTGTGGGTGCTTTAAGTCAAAGTTTACTAGCTTCAGTAATATATTTTCACTTCTGTAACTCAAAAAGCAGTATTGACTTTTTCATGAAATCCTACAGAACAACTAAATTCTTTTAATAACAAATTAAAGTTGAAATGTTAGATCAAAAATATAACTCCTGGAAATCCATTTCTAGGTTTTCTTTTCTTCATACAGCATTTCATATTTCCCTATTACATTGCCTTTGTATTGAGATAATCAATATCAAGGAACAGTTGGGAAGAAAGCTTAGTGGCATTTGTGACAAAGACCAGATAAAAGTTTTCCCCTTAAGCATTTCCATATGGCTCCAAATGACAATATTTAGACACAGTTGGACAAATCCTCATCTGTTACCCTGTGGAAACAGTCATTGATGTGCTTGAACTCCATCCCACCTGGTCCCAGATGCTACCACTTCCATCAAGTCTTTCCCCATTGATGTGCTATTTTGAGTGCAAAGAGAGGAACATATTTTGCTCTTCTAGGACTTAGTTCTCACCACGTGAAAACTGGAAGAGACGGGTTTTGTTTTCAGCAAAGATCCTTTTTTTTTGTTTCAGCATACTTAGAGGCTATTTGCAAATACTGGTCGATCCCACAGTGCTGCCTGATGTCTGTCTGTTGCCAGTTCAAAATAGCTGTCGTTTTCACCCTTGGACTCTGTGTGTCACAGAATCACAGAATAGTTGAGGCTGGAAAGTTCATAGAATCATAGAACAACCAGGTTGGAAGAGACCCATTGGATCATCGAGTCCAACCATTCCCATCAAACACTAAACCATGTCCCTCAGCACCTCATCTACTCGTGCCTTAAACACCTCCAGGGAAGGTGAATCAACCACCTCCCTGGGCAGCCTATTCCAATGCCCAATGACCCTTTCTGTGAAAAACTTCCTCTGAAGATCCTCTACTCCAAGCACACTGCTAAATCAGGCTTGCCTCAAGCAAGTTACACAGGAGTACATCCAGGTGGAGCTTTAATATCTCAGAGAAGGAGATTCCACAGCCTTCCTGAGCAATCTGGAGGGCTCTGTCATCCTCACAGTAGATTTTCCTCATATCAAGATAGAACTTCCCGTGCTTAACTTGGGTGTTCACAGAAATGCTTTCCAGTAGGGTTAACCCCAGCCTTAAACTGGTGCATGATGTCATTCCTGCCAAGGAATCCTACACTTTCCATTGTTGAACTGCTGGGTCAGATGTACCCATAATATGACAGTTCTTCATTTCTCTCTTAATTAATAACATTGCCTGCTTTATTATTACCTTTATGCAATATGGTGTTTCTATCAAACATCTTCTGGAGTAGTCATATCATAGTAGAACTTTGTCACTTCATGTTTAAACAAAGCCTAACAGACAAGGTAACAGGCAAAAGACTGAAAATCTAGTCCCAAAGGCCAAAAACTTGAAACTATTTTAATATCCAATAAATAAAAATCAATTCTACTGAATATATAAGAAAGATTTTACACATGTTCAAATTATCAAAATAATAGAACAACCTATTCTGGAGAATAGGTCTTATAAGGAATGGCTGAGAGAGCTGGGGGTGTTTAGCCTGGAGAAGAGGAGGCTGAGAGGAGATCTCATTGCTCTCTATAACTACCTGAAAGGAAGTTGTAGAGAAGAGGGAGCTGGGCTCTTCTCCCAAGTGACAGGGGACAGGACAAGAGGGAATGGCCTCAAACTCTGCCAGGGGAAATTTAGGCTAGAGATTTTTCACGGAAAGGGTCATTGGGCACTGGCAGAGGCTGCCCAGGGAGGTGGTTTATTCCCCTTCCCTGGAGGTGTTTAAGGCATGCGTGGATGAGGTGCTGAGGGACATTGGTTTAGTGTTTGATAGGAATGGTTGGACTCGACGATCCGGTGAGTCTCTTCCAACCTGGTGATTCTATGAATTATTAAAATAATAGAACAATCTATTCAGATCCATTAGTACGTGTTGTTATTTTTTGTCAAAAGCTCATAATTTCTTTTGAGCAGATCTCAAGTCTTTCCTCCCAAGTGCCACATTCTCCAATGCTGCTTCTAACAGCTTACTCCAGTCAGTCCATGCTAAGGTTTAGAAAGACAGTTTCTGTAACTAAAGCGAAAGAACACAAAAACATTCACATGCTGAGCTGAACACAAGAAAAATACAGCCCAAGGAACTTTAATAAATAACTGCTCTCCAAAATCATTATTTTTATATTTAACTAGGGGTTCATAATGTGATTAAAAATTTAGGTCAAGCACATGACGTCCAAAGGTTCCCAAGTAACATAAGGATAAAATTATCTGCCAGTAATTTATGTCCACCAGTGGGTAGCAGCAGGTAGCAGTTAATTGAGAAGTGGCTTATCTGCAGGTATTCTTCTGTATCCACTCACCAGCCATATTAGAAGAAATATACAAAAAACATACTTAAACACTGTTCAGTCTCATGAAAAAAAAGAGTATTTGGAAATGGTGACACTCTTACTTTACTCCACATTTTGGACAAGAAGCTCTGCAGAAAAGTTTTTTTAATGCTACGTACATTATGTTCTCTGAGTTATACACAAGACTACACTTTTTACGATGTTGCCTCCACAAATACAGAATTTAATTCAACTCTACTTTTTTTTGTTTCTACTATTCTACTTTCTGTGCTAGGTTCTTTCTGCTTTTCTGAAAACAAAAAATAAAAGTGGGTTTATGGCTTGAGGTATTGCATCTAGTTCTGAGTAACTCAGAGATGCTCCACAGCCTCTAAAACTACAAAACTATTCTTGACCTTTCTGTGAATTTCTTCAGAGACTGAGGACATTTTGATCCATCAGTAGCAGATGGCCCTTAGCTACAGAAGTAATATCGACACAGAGTTTCACATTTCATTATTGCGAAGTTCAAGTCTAAGAAATTGCTTTTTTCCTTGTTAGGAAGAGCTATAGCTTCTCCTTAACCACACTAGCCCCAAGACCAACAGTATATCACTTCATTATAGCTGCTCCTTCATGAGGTTCGGTTTCCAGAATATATTGCCCACAACGACAACAGCATTTTAATGTTGTCCTGGCACTGGGAGAGGCAGCGGCAGCCACTTGAGATCAGGGAGCAGCTCTTGGATGGCCTCATTCTGCCAAATGAACTTGATGAGATGATGTGGGACCTTCTCAAGTAAAATACCTAATGAGTGGCATGCAGAGCTCTTAATCTGGCAATCACATAGAAACAATATAGGAAAATTTTCAGTCTGTTGCAGTAAGTTGCACAGGTTTTTTTTTTTATTCTGAAAAAGTAAAACAATCGGCAAAATAACCAGCATCGCAGAAGTTCAGCTCAGAAAATCACAAGCAAGGCAGCTCTGCTTTTCCCTGCACCGCTTACCTGAAAATTACACCTCATCCTAGGAGCTGAAGGGAGGAAACTGCCCTAATTATACTGAATGTATCTCCTCATCTTTTCGGTACCTTTCAAACACGTCCTCTGGTCAGCGCCACCCCAGGAAGCCCCCGTGAAGTCCTCCTGCAGCTCTGGTGTGGCTGTGGGGTAGCCTTGATGACATCTTTGGTGTCAGCAATGAGCTCCCCTGCCTGATTCAATGCAATATACACTGCCTAATGCTGGAGCAAGATTATTACCCTGCAGAGGAAGAGAGATTTCCCCTTCCATGCCAAGGGAAAATTTCCAGGTGAAAAGAATCCAAATTAACTGTGACTTTTCTTTAGTGGATCTGTTTGAACATAACCTTTTCAGGCTAAGAACCACTACTGGATCTAAGCAAAACTGTTTATTCTCATACTGCAAAGTGAGAGCAAAATTTTGCAACAACAAACTTTGATGCCTGCTAAGCAAATGGTGAGAGAGGGTCTGAAAAACTTTGCAGGTTTTGGACTAATGTTTCCATACAGAACTCCATTTTATGGTAGCCAAACAATCTTGTGTTTTCTCTATACCTTTTGATTACATCTGGTAGCATAAATAGAGTTTTTTCCATCCATGCGTGTGTGTGTATATATATATATATATATATATATAGATAGATATATATATATATATATATAAAAACCATTTATCTTGGATTTGTGTCTCTCTTCATTCATATCGTTACATGTATTCAAAACTGACCTACTTGGAACTATAAAACAGCCCCAGCAGTTTAAGTTGCCATTATTCTGAGCTAAAACAAGTGATTAATTGAGGGTCAGAATAGTAAACCTCTACTGAGGTACTGACATCCTTTACTTATTAACACTAGTGGCTATATACATATGGTTAATATACAACAAAAAGGAAACATCAATATGAGGTTAAAGGAGCATGCGCATGAACCAGATAAAACAATCTCAGTCTGAGATGAGCTTCAGAAGAACATGATTTTCCCTGTGGTCTACAGACTTCTGTTTCTCTGTCCCTGAGACTTCAAGCCTCAACAATAAAAACAGTTATAGGACTTAAAGAAATATTCATCATCTACTAAGAAGAAACAATGCAATAGGATGTGATTTTACCTTTCCAGTGCCCCAGAGAGAGCTGGAGAAAAGGCATGACTTTGGTCATTGGCTTGATGCATGGATTGCATCCTTTTGTGGTTTTATGACCCTGAACCAAACCAGGATGCCGTACAAAGCAATTTTCCACAGCCAAATCTGCTGCACTTCTTACATCCAGCCCTGACCCCTGTTTAGCTCTAGGCAAGCAGAGGCAGCCCAGAAGAGTAGCCTTGAAGTCATCTTTCAGCAGCAACACTACAAATGGCTGAGGTTCAACAGTGACAGGCAATGCAGCCCAAGGACATCACATCACTTACATCTGAGGGCTCACTCCAGAAATATTTTTTATAGTTGATAAACACTGAGAGCACTTGGAGGGTTGGCTCTGTGAACAGGACTAAAGTGAAATTAGAAACCACTTTAATAAAGTGAGATTTTTTTTCAACTCTCTCTAACAAAACTTTGTGGCAATGATAGAGATGGAAAACTTTGAGACTGGAAAACAAGATCATATAATGATGCTGAGTTAGCAAGAGCATAAAGCAAAACAAGATAACTGATTTTCCAATTGCATTTAATTTGGAGATTTTAAGACTTAAATAAAGAGAAAATTGTGGAAACTTATTGAAGCCAGAAACCATTAGTAGACTCTAACAATGTATTAGTTTAAAGGGATTCTGTCAAGTGCAGTTTTAATGTTTTAAATTTTTTCCATTCAATTAATGTCCCTCCAACATTAGTTACACTCTCTTTGAAGCTGAGAATCAGCATTTACTTTTTTATCTTTACTGACATTGATCTTCCCTTCACTTCTTCTATGGAGATATTACAGAGCAGTCTTATTTCAGCTGTAGTTCTGTTTATTTGTATATTGGGCACCAGTGTGACCGACAGCATTCCTAGTTCGTACTTTCCCACAGATGAATATGTGCTTTATAAGCAGATGTAGCCTCCCCTGGGTTTTAGGAATCATAGAACCATAAAACAATCAGGTTGGAAGAGACCCACCAGATCATCGAGTCCAACCATTCCTATCAAACACTAAACCATGTCCCTCAGCACCTCATCCACCTGTGCCTTAAATCCCTCCAGGGAAGGTGAATCCATCACCTCCCTGGGCAGTCTGTTCCAGTGCCTAATGACCCCTTCTGTGAAAAATTTTTTCCTAATGTCTAGTCTAAATCTCCTCTGGTGGAGCTTGAGGCCATTCCCTCTTGTCCTGTCCCCTCTCACTTGGGAGAAGAGCCCAGCTCCCTCCTCTCCACAACCTCCTTTCTGTTAGTTGTAGAGAGCAATGAGGTCTCCTCTCAACCTCCTCTTCTCCAGGCTAAACACCCCCAGCTTTCTCAGCCATTCCTCATAAGGCCTGTTCTCCAGCCCCTTCAACGGCTTCATTACTCTTCTCTGGACTCACTCCAGAGCCTCAACATCCTGAAGTGAACACAGGATTCTAGGAGTGGTCTCACCAGTGTCAAGTGTAGAGGGAGAATTACCTCCCTGGACCTGCTGGTAAGCAATGAAGAGAATAATCGGGTGTACATTCCGGATGTGAGACCATGCTTTGGATATCAAATCACTGTTAACACCATTGGAAAAAGTATTAATACTAACACTACGAAGAATTAATGGAAAATATTTTGAGCATGGTAGGAGGTAAAGACCAAAGCACAGAAGGGCAGTGCACAGACCTGGCTCAGCTGGGGCACTGCTCACATGCACCGGAAGATGCTCCCAGATTTAACATAATTTGAAAAGGCATTTTAGGGGATGCTAGAAAGACCCAAAAGAACAAGTGCCCCATAGACAGCAAAATACTTGAAACCTGTTTCCTTACTATTCACAGAGTAGTTCAGTAAAAGACAAGACTGGCTTTAAAATCCCTTTCCTCCAGCAGCACCTTTGAAGTTAGAGGACAGTCCAGCCATCTGGTCATCCTTCTAGGGCTTTAAACTCACAACATTTCACGCAGCAGTAGGTATAGGGACATAGCTTAAAATGTGACAGGTGCCACACAAAAAGCTCAATGAGATCCTCCTGTCTTCTGCCACCAGTGTGCATTTTTAGCTGTTATATGACTAAGATTTACCTCCTTCAGTGTCTTAGATAATAAATATCCTTATGCATAGATTGGTGCCGCCATAGGCATATCCTCCTATGTATCAGCCAACCTTTTCATATTACTGAACTCTTAGAAAGAAACATTATTGTCATAGTGCTCCCATGGTAGAGTTTGGCTTCTGAGGACGGACACGCACCCATCCCCATGAACTCTGCCTGCAGGAACCACTCTCTATCTCTTGTAACCTATAGGGCTGAAATGACTCAAAAATCAACATCAGTTTTGCTTTATCTCATTGAATTTTCCTTTTATCAAGCTAACTTCACTATTGCTTCAGTCACCGGTGGGATACAGAGAATTAAGGAACTGCTTTAGGTGCCTCATTTCACACTTCCCAAGCAAAGTTTCTTCATCTGGGGAAATTATGACTTATTAAATATGAGCCACCCTGACAGCAAAAGCTGCTAACCTTTCACATGATTGACTCAAGTGTATCTGAGTAGCAACCCATGGGACATGCTGGCCAATTTTCCAAAGTCAGGGACCAAGTCTTGTAGTTAAACACAAATGTAAATGAGTTTTTCAGAAATTAGCATTCAAAATGGCTTATGGAATTTCTGCCTTTTACATTGTTATCACTCTTCTGGTTCGAACATTGCTTTGGGGAAAAATAAAAATGTTATTATAAAAGACTGAAATGTGAGAGACTGAGTTTAATTTCCTTATTTTTGCCATGGATTGAAGGTCCCTTCAGTGTATGATTTAGCTGCCTTCATGAGATGAGTGCTTGTAAAACTCTGTTAACAGAAGATTTCCTTTCTTTACCACCTTCCCAACAGGGATATTTAATTTCTTGTTATACAATGAACACAGTGGAAGTCTCTGAAACCAGTGTATATTTTTGCTACCATGACACACAAGAATAACTCGTGTTTACATTGTCAGATTTAATTATTCAGACAGTAAAACAAGCTGAAAAATCCGTAGCCACTGTCAGATGCACAAGAAGAGCGTTGGCTCTGTGTGTGCTTGTGCCTGGTGCTCTTCAGAAATAGTTGGGCCCTTCTAAAGGAGGCCATTCAAAACATCAAGAACGAGCCAGGAAAATCGTAAGCCTATTTATACACATGATGCTTTTACAGTACTTAAAGAATCCAAAAGTGTTATGTCATAAGTTACTACAATTTATCTGTAATAAATACTTCAATTTTTGTATCGCTTATTTTACCACATCAATTCATAGACACTTCCCTCAAGCAAAGTTGCTCTGACTGATTTTCAACATCTTTATCATTCCAGTAATCATTTATTAAATGTATCGTGTTTTTAGAAAGCACTCTCAATTAGAACTTATTTTATGCTCCATATGCAATAGTTTTAATGATGTTTGTGCCAAAAAGATCTGAGAAGTGTCTACAAGCAACATATTTCTGCAACAGTTCCAACTGCAGTCAGTTTATCATCTGTCTAAACCACAGTTATTCCTGTGCAGAAACCATTGAAGTCAATTGGGCTCCATATGGGCTCTCAGCACTGACTAAATAATTATCACTGATGATAATGGTAAAACTCCCAGGTCAATCCTCAGTACTTTTGAAAGTCAGTTTGTAAACACTGCCATTTTAAGGAATATTTTCCACAGGGTCATATATGGCCTTTCCATTTGCTCTGAGCTAAAACTTGGCAGAAAATATTTCTTCACCAGAGAATATTTTGCTAGCAAAACTCAAAATTACTCCTTCCTCCGTTCTTCAGAATTGATGTTGTCAGTTTTATGCTTTAAGTAAGAAACAGAGTTTATTAGTTTAAGCAACTTCAGAAAGACTGGATGAACATCTTTAATCACACACAAAAATTACAAGTCTTCACAGCAATGACAGGCTCAAATTTTCAGCCGCACAGAGAAATGCTCAACTGTTTCTACTTCATGTGGTTCCTACTGGAGCCTGTAGGCTCAGAAATCATTACTTAAATCCATATTCCACCAAAGATAAACACTTACCTTCAAAATCTGAGACCACAAATATACCTGCCGGAATAAATGAAAAACTTGGAGACTATTTTAGCCTGTGGAAAGTGAACTTGCAAGCGGGAAAAGGATGTCAGCCTGTTTTTTCAAAGATTTCTTTTGTTCTACCGTAGAATTCAGACATTTTAAGAAAATTAAAGATAGCTGAATCTATACAGCTATCATTATGTTATTATATATGTTACGTGTTAGGTATCTATGAGTTATATTTTAGTACATATTTTATTGTGACCATAAACATTTTTTTCCTATCTATAGCTTGCAGGTCCTTACTGAACTTATATATCATGCTAGAAATGGTGATGTGCAGACTGGATTACACTGTTTAACTACCACATCTTTATTACCAGAAAGCCACCAGGTAACGTAATTCTGTATTTGCATGTGATTTTTGTTTGCTGTATTTTGAAGATAATTTATCCAAAGGCTTCCCAGTGAAAGACCTACTTATGTGGAATTAAATGCATACCTCTCACTGAAAGGTAACAGCAATGGGATGTTCGCCTCCCATTTATGCACCTGGAAATCTCCCAGTTTTCATCTTCCTGAGGGGAGACCCTTGCAATACACCACTTGCAAGTGTCACCACCACAGTACTTATAATTTGAACACAGTTGCTATTACACTGCTTGAAAACACTGATCCTAGTGTTAGTTCAGCCCCCTGCTACCCATTCTTGCTCCAGGAAAACCTGCCAACATTTCAGGATTACTTGACTCACCTGACACACAGGCTCATTGAAAAAGCTGATTGACGAAAACATTTTATTTATTGGGTTTGCAAAACCCAGGGGCACTCAACTCAACTTCAGAGAGGAAACAACGCTTCCCCCTTTTAATCTAGCCCCAAACAAAAAAGTAATAGTTATGCTATCAAAGTATAGTTACATAGGTTTTGCATAAGCTCCACATTTTCATAGAAAAGTTAAATAATTTCAGCATCCTTGCAGGAGAATAAATTTTCAGGAGAATAAATTTTCGGGAATATTCAAGTCAGCAAGGTTGCAATCCAGCAGAGATCGAGAGACACAAAAGGGGGAAAAAACATGAAGGACTTTGTATGCTCAGTAACCCCCAATGCTGCTGGACTCCAGTTTCCCTACTTCTGCTGGTCTTCAGCATCTTGACTTCTGCTGGTAGCAGCTCTACCTTGAGCAGAGGGAAATGAGCAGAGGGGAATGAAGGAGAGAAAAGAGTCTAAGTCACAGAATCGGACTAAAGGAAACTAAGATTTCACAGAAGAAACACAGTATGGGATAAGATGAAGCTCTTGAAAGACTCTGATAGAATTGGAAATGGGATATGCTGAAGTAAAGAAATGAAAGAAGAAAACTCTGAAATATTTCATTTTTTTCCGAATCTTTCAACTTTCTACTCCCAAATTACATTTTACATGGTTTCCCAGCACTCCAGCTCCCCAAGCATCACCAAAGTAAGCGCACTTTCTACCCATGACAGCAAACAGGGAGCTCACAGGAGATGGTTGACCACTGTGGTGCATGTTGGCGTGGGTGCACAGACTGTGCTGGACACCTGGAGCTGCTCCAGGCTCAACAGAGAAGGATTAAACCAGAAGCAATTGTACCTTGTCTAAGGGAAAGGGGAGGTAATTTCCTGTAACACTTTCACTCAACTGAAATAATTGTAATATTCATACTTGTCTTAACACAGCCACCAAGGCCCGTGCACATTAGTCAGTCCCATCCTATCTCCTGGGAGACTCAAGGAGATAAACACCTGCCACAGTCAACAGCAAAACCTCCAACAAGCTCTTTGGAATGAGAGAAGTTGGTCAGACCAGGAAAGGTGGAGAGTGGCCATTCACAGGCTCTCTGGAAATCCTTCACCAGCACAAAGACTAGGAAAAATCCTTTGTAGGATTGCACAGTACCCAATACAGATGCACTTTACATTTTCATTTATGAATAATAGCAATTTGATTTAGGAACAACTCTTCCTGCATTCCCTAAACTTTAAGCTATTGTATAAAGTTAGGATTGTGTATGTCAATATGTCAAGCAGTAGCCAGTCTGATCCCTTGGCAGTGCTTAAAATTCAAGATCCTGCTCCCACCACTCACTATGCCCACGAGAGGTAATGATAGAGATGACCATGATGACTCTAGCCCCAGAACAGCCTTTGCCTGTTAGCTTGCCTGAAGCTGCTGCAGCAAACGAAGAGATTGGATCCTCCACAAGCAAACACAAGAAACTGTTGACCCCACTAAGACACACAGCAGTAATTCTCTTTCAAAAAAAAAAACCTCAGAGGACAGGCTCTACAGGGCATGGGTCAAAATACAAGAAAGTCAGTGAAAGGTGCTAAAAAGATCTGAAAATTAAAATGGTAAATCTCCATTTTCCTGAATCTACTACACAGAGCATAGCTTAGATTAATTAGAAAACCACTTTATATACCTCAGCTTTATGAGCTGCTTAAGCCTCAGCAAGTACAGTTCTGTTGTTAGCTGAATGTTATTCAAATACAAATTCAGGACATTGGGATGTGCTTTATTTTTCATACTTTTGGAGCAATATATTAGTTGTAATGGCAACTCTACGTGTACACTTAATGTGAATATCTTATTGGGTGACAAAATAAAAAATATTGTCATTCAACTGGTATTTAAAATCCACTATTTTCTCCCTGGCTTATGAAAATAATTTTCATTAAGGGGAGTTATACCACTAGAAGCATTTGGCTTCCAGAAAGAACTATAATTTAAAGCTGATTCTGCAAGCAATCTCATTGCAAGAGCACATCTGGAGCATTTTTAAATGTGCTGAGTGCTGACATAATTAAATAGCCTCTGAAACCGTTGATTCAGTCTCTACAGCTGGGATGCTGCGAGATGGGCATGTAGTTTGTTCTATCACTCATAAAACAGGATAGTTTGATCTCATCTCAGATAAGCAGACAAGGAAGAGAGGGAAGAAATGAAAGAACTCTGCTTTTCCCTTGATTTTTAAAACTGAAGGGACAACCTACGTCTTTGATGCACCATGTACTTCAGTTTCTCAGAAGGACGCTGCTGTAAAACAGGAAATCTTTTTCTGAGAAATGAGGGGAATAATGAAAAGAAAAAGAGGAGGGAAGACAAAAAAAAATGAAATTCAAAGCATGTAAAATAAAATTTGAACCACAAGGAAACATAATAAGAAGCCTCCTCTGAAGATCATGTCCTGCTGCCATTATAGCTAAACCCCCACCATCAACATGAAACCATCACCTCTGCAATGCCTCTAAATTAAATATAAAATAACACATATCTGAGAAGAGCAAAGAATGGGGGAAATTCATTTGTTTATTTCATGCTTTCTCTGTAAAAGTTCTCTGCATTGATTATACAGTAATACACAGGTATTATTCCATAAATTCAAATTTATTTCTAAAACAACTAATACTGTATTAGACTGAATTACAAAAATACCAGAACTTTGAGTGGGTTCCACTTCTTAAACAGAATAAGGATTAATTCCTACTAAAAAGGAATACTTTACTATATATATGTGTGTGTATATATACACACACACACACACACACACACATACTTTACTCCACTTATACAGTTTGTTATAAACTATGTTATGAACAGGCCCACTCTCATCAACTTACCTCATTAATCCTGGCTTGTTAATTAATTCCTGTATTCTTCAGCGCATAGTTATCCAACCTATTGGCTTTGGGAGATGGTTTTCCTTCTGTCACCAGTGCTCAGTCCTGGTTTTGGTCCCTCTCTGGTTTTGGGGCCTACACAAGGGAGCAAGTAGTATCCAGTCTCACAGAACCAGCAGCCCATCACCACAGCTGGAGCTCCCTGGCCTCACTCTCCCCCTCGGCAAAAGAAAAGGTGTATTTATTAGTGAGGAAAAGCATCTATCCACCTCAAGTCTGCAAACACGCATATGTTTACCTCTATAAAGAATCAACACAGCATCAAGACTCTCATGCTTTTATTTCGATATACATAGTTGTTTTTGTTGAATCAGGGTCTAAACTGAACAGCAAATTTAAGCTCTTCATATGAAATCTAAACCCTCAGGAGAATCCCATGAGTCAGGATTTTCATCGTGATTTCAGAACTTAAAGAAATCTCAGGCTTTAGCAAAATACTAGAGAAAGATACTGCTACAGTTTGAAAAGCATCACACTCTACCAGCGTGAAGCATTAGTTTTAAGAAAAGTAATTTGTACATTTAGGATGCTGTAGCCAAAACTAAAGACAAAAAAAAAGATATTTTCTACTTATGTGTTTGACAAAAGCCAGCAAAATAAAACCAGGTATCTCTGAGGATCCTACACAACATAAAACACCCTGACAAAAGTGTTTATGTAGTAGAATCATAGAACAACCAGGTTGGAAGGGACCCATCGGATCTTCTAGTCCAACTATTCCTATCAAACACTAAACCATGTCCCTCAGCACCTCATCCACCTGTGCCTTAAACACCTCCAGGGAAGGTGAATCAACCACCTCCCTGGGCAGCCTATTCCAATGCCCAATGACCCTTTCCATGAAAAACCTCCTCCTAATGTCTAGCCTAAATCTCCCCTGGCGGAGCTTGAGGCCATTCCCTCTTGTCCTGTCCCCTGTCACTTGAGAGAAGAGCCCAGCTCCCTCCTCTCTACAACCTCCCTTCAGGTAGTTGTAGAAAGTAATGAGGTCTCCTCTCAGCCTTGTGATTTAGTTGGAAAAATCTTCAGCACGCTTTGTGAACACCAGTTCAGCACCACGTCGCTACCCTC
Source organism: Coccyzus lansbergi (assembly GCA_033558105.1). NCBI lineage: Eukaryota > Metazoa > Chordata > Aves > Cuculiformes > Coccyzidae > Coccyzus > Coccyzus lansbergi. Next base: position 2,273,464 of record JAUMJK010000675.1, read on the forward strand.
CCAGTGTGCCAATGCTGGCAATGCAGGTAGGAGACCCCCAAGCCCTGGGGCAACCAAAAATTCCCAAAAGAAAACCTCGCTCAGGAAAACAAAAAGCCCAGCATGGTGTTATTCAAAGTCCCTGCACCACATTTCAGTTACTCCAGTGATTACCACAGTATAAAACCTAGAAACAGCCGACGCTGCAGCTGAAATGTAAGCTTTGGAGGTGAGCTGATTTCAGTGTCAGCACGAAACCAAGCAAATAATGCGACCCAAGAGTGATGAGGTAGGTTCAAAATTCAAGTGCCAAAGATAAAGCAGGAGTGAAAGTCCCTGGGGCATGAAAAATCAAGGTGTATAGCACCTTCAGCAAATGGAAGGCAGTGAGTATCACCTACCTCTAAGTAAAAGGTCTGCTTCTAAACATTTAAATTACTTTAACGATGATGCTAGCACATATTCACCCGCTGCTAAACTACTGCACTCCAGACATCAAAGAAACATTTGTGTAAAACTAATCTACAGTTTATTTCTTAGAGTTACAGAAATTTACTAAGTCATTCGTCTGGTATATTTTAAAATAAAATAATCTGATTGCAATTTATCAGTAAAATTCAGATAGCGTATGAGACCACAGAGGCTCTTAGAAGATTTGCATCTCCAGGGCATATCAAGCCTGACTGTACATTATCAGAAATGACTAGAAAAAATGGAAAGTAAACAATTTTTACAAAAACAGATGTTTTGTCTTTTCTATCAGTCTTTGGTAAACACAGAAGAACTGAATCACAATATGCCAAAGACCAGTGCTGAGCAGGCTGCGAGAGCACAGCAGATTGCAAAAACCCAATGATTTGCTTTTTCTGCACCATTGCCACCTAGGCAGATCATAAAAATGAATTAATAATTAAGGGTAATTATCTGACTGAACACTTTTTAATGTGCTGAAATCAGGCCCGTGTTGTTTATGAATAGCTTATGGTTCTTCCTCTCTGGAATGTGCTGCTTCCCCATGTGGGAAGGGGAGGGAGGGGGATGGCAGGCATGGGAGAAGGAAGGAATGGCATATGCTAACCTTATCATTTTGACTTGTTTTGACTGGACACTTAATCTTACCTCTTGTGAATGCCACATTCTTCTTCTCCACATGCTACTTTGCCTTGGCTGCTCACCAGCCCTGAATGCCAGAGGTTACAGGAATGGAAAAAACCACTTACTTCCTAATTAAAGAGTCATTTGGCAATGTGTGCTGTAATTTCACTGCCTTGTTTTTTTTCCTTCTTATATACAGCTAGACTGGAAATGACTTTTGCTAAATAAAATCTCAACACAGGAATGACAAACCTGTTAAAATAAAACTTTGATTTGTGACCTTTATACTAAAAAGATCCCCTCTCTTTCCTGCTTTGTTATTAAAAAAACATGCGCTGTAAAAGGTTAAGAGATTGGAAATAGACACCTTGAATAGAGCTCCTTGGAGAAATACTTCAGGACATGCCAGCAAGCATCAAGTAGTATTGACTGAGGTCCAGGTAGAGAGTTTCTCACAAAGCGTTGGCATCCTGGTAAAGAGGTTTACCTAAAGCACTCTGCTGACTCGTCCAGCCTCTACCATCACTTCTGAAGTGTGAGGAAGTAAAAAAAGAAACTCAGAAAAACAAGTTTGAGCTAGTTTCAGCTGGTGTGCTGGCTGAGGGACCCTCATGTGGACACACACAGAGATGCGTGGCAGACTGCTGCACTTGACCCTTTGCTTGTAGAACAACATTTTGAGAAAGCACATTGGAAAGAGTCTGACCAGTTGAAAATCAGACTGACTAAGGCTGTTGACTTTGAGCAACATTGACCCAATATGCCTCCATTCACCTATACAGTGAGCATCAAAACATATCTATCCTATGCATAAACTGATACAGAAGCCAGGTAGAGGTTTATTGGGTTTATGAAGAACAACAATTACACAAGGTGAACTTGCACAGCCAGGTTTGCATTATGTGCAGGCTAACACATCTCTTCAGTCTGGGAAATCAACACAGATCCCTAATTTCTGACATTATTTCTCAGACCAAGAGTCTGCAGAGGTCTGCCAGGTATCACAGCTACGAGTTGCTATCATTTTGTGTGCATCGCTGTCAAAATTTCAGCCTTCAATTTTGTACCTTTTTTACACTGCTTTAGCACCTTAAGTGACTTTTCAACTGCCTTTTCAGAACGTCTCGCTTTTCTCATCGTAAACCGCAAAAGCCACGCGAAACACATGAGTGCACAGTTTCTGTGAGCTAGGTCTGATACAAATGTATTTGTCACAGAAAAAAATAACTGCAGCTGCACATTTGTAAGCAAATCTTTCTGTGCATTAAGTGAAATAACAGGGTGGGATATATGTAGATTTTACATCTGAATTCTTGCAAAACATTTACCGTCAATCAGTGTGCAGTCTAGATGTCTTCTTCTATCTTCCATTGTCTTTCTGCTAATTTTTCTTTTCATCTCTCTGTCCTGTAGGTAGGTGTGATCAATTTAAATGTAATACTTGCCCAGTAGCCTGGATTTTGCTATCTGTTAAAAGATTTGCATGCTTCACAATAAAGTATTATATCAAAAGCCTCCCTTTTAACACATAACATACAATAAAAGCTATTGCATTACTATCATGAGTCTATAACATTAACTTTACTTCCATTTTCTTTACTTTATGAGCCCTTTATTAAATAAAAAATACTTTTATGTAAAGGGGGGAGAAACAAGAACTAAATCAAAGTAAGCATCTTCTGCTACTTATGCCACTGTACATGGCTTCCTTGCACAAACGATTTCCAATTTTGGAGCAATAAATTCAAAACCAATTGGACTAGCAGGGTCTCCAGTCCTCTTCAAGAGGGACCATTTCCCAGGAGGGGGGTAACAGATTTTACTAGGTTCTCTCTTTGGTTAAGTGTTGTGTAAATTACGTGATAAAAGTAGATGGTAGTACTCTTTCTAGATATGGTTGGAAAAATTGGACTTGCTTAGAATAGTCCCCAGGGCCCTTTCTTGGAGCATTCCTCTACAAGGAGAAATAATTATTTTACTTTTGGCTGCTATTGTCTCCTGCTGAGGGAATACATGTACAGTAATGATGAACTCTGTGAAGGGTGAAATGAATGTTGCTGCTGTTTCAGTATATTCAGTGTTGAAGAGCTTTGGTTCCCACAAACCTGGCAGGATTCTGTTAGCTGTAATCACACACTGGCTTGAGTTTGCTTAAGAGTGATGCTTTATGCTGTCAACTGGCTGTAAGGAGCTGGAGCAGAGAACTTCTCAGCAACAAACCCCTTCGTAACAGGTCATGCCAAACACATTGTTTTACATGACCTCAGGTGACACTAACAATTTATTTTCTGACATTTACTAGTAAATTCTTCTTACTGGTACTGAGCTCAGTTATATACCATTAGATCCTACTAGTTCAGCTTAGCGCTGCTTTACATTTAGAATCATAGAACAACCAGGTTGGAAGAGACCCATCGGATCATCGAGTCCAACCACTCTTATCAAACACTAAACCATGTACCTCAGGACCTCATCTACTCGTGCCTTAAACACCTCCTGGGAAGGTGAATCAACCACCTCCCTGGGAATCCTATTCCAATGCCCAATTACCCTTTAGGTGAAAAACTTCCTCCTAATCTCCAGACTAAATCTCCCCTGGCAGAGCTTGAGGCCATTCCCTCTTGTCCTGTCCCCTGGCACTTGGGAGAAGAGCCCAGCTCCCTCCTCTCCACAACCTCCTTTCAGGTAGTTGTAGAGAGTAATGATGTCTCCTCTCAGCCTCCTCTTCTCTAGGCTAAACAACCCCAGCTCTCTCAAGCATTCCTCATAAGGCCTGTTCTCCAGTCCCTTCACCAGCTTTGTTGCTCTTCTCTGGACTCGCTCCAGAGCCTCAACATCCTTCTTGTGGTGAGGGGCCCAGAGCTGAACACAGGATTCAAGGAGCAGCCTCACCAGTGCTGAGTAGAGAGGGAGAATAACCTCCCTGGACCTGCTGGTCACACCGTTTCTGATACATTTGCCCACATGGTTTCCAAGTTTAGCACACAGCAATCTTGCACCTGTCCACAACTTGCATGGGAAACTTAAATGACCAAATGACCAAAAAGCATCCTCTGTGCAGTTGGACCCAGCCATACTAAAATGAGTAAGATTCTTTCTAATGACTCTGGTGGGAGGTAGGTCTGCCCCCAAATTAGAGTATTCATACGCTGCACCGACACCCAAAGCAATATTCTTCATTTCATGACATTTTGAAGAAAACAGCATTTCTTTGGGTCTGGGTGACATTCCACTTTCCTATGTTAACAGCGGCCTATGAAGGGTTTGGGGGTTTTTTAATATATTTTTCATTATCGTAGAATCATAGAATCACCAGGTTGGAAGAGACCTATCAGATTATCAAGTCCAACCATTCCTATCAAACACTAAACCATGTACCTCAGGACCTCATCCACCCGTCCCTTAAACACCTCCAGGGAAGGTGAATCAACCACCTCCCTCGGTGGCCTATTCCAATACCCAATGACCCTTTCCATGAAAAACCTACTCCTAATATCTAGCCTAAATCTCCCCTGGTGGAGCTTGAGGTCATTCCCTCTTGTCCTGTCCCCTGTCACTTGGGAGAAGAGGCCAGCTCCCTCCTCTCTACAACCTCCTTTCAGGTAGTTGTAGAGAGTAATGAGGTCTCCTCTCAGCCTCCTCTTCTCTAGGCTAAACACCCCCAGCTCTCTCAGCCATTCCTCATAAGGTCTGTTCTCCAGACCCCTCACCAGACTCATTGCTCTTCTCTGGACTTGCTCCAGAGCTTCAACAACCATATTCCTCAAAGAGAGGATATATAAATTAAGTACTTTTTCTAAGCAAATTATCATAGTTCAGTGCACTAAAAAGATACATACCATAAACATTAGCTCACTATCTTGATTAGGTACAGGGTTTATAAAACAATGCAAAAGTCAAGAGCGTACTTTCAGAAAGCTGCCGTCTGACCAGAAGCCCTCTTCAAACTTTGTATCAATATTCAATGACTTTCTCATCTCAAGCAAGTCTATCCTTAAATTTATACTCAAATGACACATAATAACTCACAATTTCTATTTGCACGTGAAAATCTCCTCTTCAGCTGTACAAAGACTGACATTTTACTAGTTCTTGCCTTTTCCCCAGCTCTCTTGGTTTTCAGTTGACCCCCTTGTGCATTGATGCCATTCACATCCTTCTCTTTTACAGGTGCACTGAATCCTATTAAAATTCTCTATCTAGTAGTTCATTCCTCTTTATCTTATAGTTTTTTGTGAAGTTGAGCTAGAATTCTCTCATGGAGAATAAGAAGGGAAAAGAGTACTATACATTGTTTATCATGTACTTTTGAAGAAGCTCCCAAAATAGATGTAAAATAAATATTGACAACAATATTTTTCTACTCAGCTTAGAGGTGATGATACTATTAGGTAATCTGCATGGATAATCTTAACACTTTTTTCTCAATGTATGCATCTCATCAAAAGAGATTCTTTCAATATGTTTGACTAACACAAGAATATATGCACAAGGCTGGGCACTCACCCGGTGTAAGTACACAGCTTCTTGATCCCATGTCACGCAGTAACTTCCACAGAAGAGAACCTCTGGAGATGTTGTAGTTCACTCCATGCTCAGAGCAGCTCCACTGCAGTAAATCCAAGTTTCTCAAACCAGGTAACTCAGTTCTGCCTAAGAAAAGAACATTGGAAATGGCTTCTGCAGTTGACCTGTACCTCGTTCCATGTGTGCCCTCGTTATATTTTAAATTGGACATGCTGTTATCCTCAAATGAATATAGCTACTACTGTGTGTGTACATATATATATATATTTATTTTATTTTATTTTTTCTATAGCAGCACCAAGGTCTAAGGTACAGTCCCATGGTGTTCGTAGGATTTTTATCTCTGCACTCTGAACAGGTGCATTATCAGTTTGTCATAATGTTTACTGAATAATAAATAAATACATATTCAGTAGCTTCATAAAATTAACTTTAGAAAACCAGTAAAGTTTACCGGAAACCAGTATTCTTTGTTTTTCTGTTATTGCTTATCGTGATCTCTCATAATAGAGAATCTTCTCTAGAGCACATACATTTCCATTCAAATGCAATTAATTCTAATCAGGTATGCAACAATTTATGTTCTCCTGGGTGCTGATTAGATAGAAAAGTAATCTATTTTGAATTAAACATTTGGATTACATTACATTATTTCATGCTCTTCATCACATTAGGAAATGTAAAGGGTTGCTTTACAAGAAACAGAGTCATTGAACAAAACATGCACTGCGAGCAAATGCTTCTGGTCTATCTGAGATACTGCTAGGACAACCTATCATCTAAATGATTATTTAGTTTATTTTTTGCTTATATTCCTTTCACTGTGATAGCATTCATGGTAATCAATAAGGAAAAAGTTAAACTAGCTTGGAAAAGAGACAGATAGTTCCCCAAAACCGTTAAAATTAAATATATGGTGATGTAACGCTTCAAAACACCTTTGATTTCTTCATTATTATCCTTGAAAACTGCTGTTAGCCTCAGGATTTGTTGTGCTACCTACATTGAGCATAAGGGATGAGGCAGACCTGTAGCTGGCAACTGTGCAGATTCTCAGGTATCAGGGACAGGACAGCAACAAACCTCAGCTAAAGACTCAGTCCAGCACTACTATCTCAACAAAACTGGAAAGTGCTATTACATTGCACCATCAGGGGCTGTAGACATTCACCTCCCAGAGAATAACTCTGCTCAGCTTTCTGGGAATAAAAAAAAAAAATAATAATAAGTCTTGAATCTCTAATAACCTTGAGCTCTTGTCATACTTGCCATGATCTAGACTCCCAGGAAAACAAACCCTTTCCGAGCTCATAGCCCTCAGTTAGGGCTCAATGATTTAATTAAAAAGGAAAAGTTTCCTTCTACAGCCAGAAGGCAGCTGAAAATATTGGACAGTTAGCAAGAAGAGGAAAACAGCTCAAGGATATTGTTAAAAACATCTGGGTAAGAGAAAATGCAAATAATTTAACAAGTTGTGCTAGAAGGAGACCAGAACAAATACTGAATTTTAAACTAGGTTCAAACCAGAAACTACTTTCCTTGAGTTTAACCTGTGTAAACAAAAGCACTTTTTGCCATTCTATTTGAGCTACAGCTAGAAGCACAGCCCCCAGAATTCTAGCAGCATTTTCACTATCTATGAGTGCAAAAGGTACGTTATTCTTAAGAAAAAGAGCACAACCTTCTGGGATCCAAACCTCATTTTTTAGGTACACGCATCTCAAACTTCACATACTTATCAGGAGCAAACAGAACAACCTGAAGCTTGTTTGCCTCTGCCAGGAGGTAAACAAAATTGAGCAATAATATTCCAGAGCCTCCCTGCTGCTTCTGTCCCTCCCACTACATGAAGGGGAAGAATGCTGCAGTGACAGTGAAAGAGAGGTGTCCTGAGCCAAATTCAACTACTGAAACATCCCTCTGAGCCACTCTCACATTTCTGTGTCAAGCAAGGACCCCTTCTCCTTCTGCAAATGGAGGAGAAAATAAAGTGCATAACTCCAGCTTTGATTCAGCGGCAGGAATAAACATCCTCTCTTCTCTAGAGCTGAATGAAGCACGTAGTCTTTGTGTTAGTCTGAACTTGTAACACCAATTATGACTGGAGAATACTCATTATTTTTCCTGAATGCTGGAAAGCATAAAAGAAAATCTGAGTTTTAACCCTTCAATACACGATTGACACCAACAACCTAACTCCACCAGTGACTTCACCAAATCACTTCCCAAAAAACTAAAGGGTTGAGGTCTTTATTGATTCACGAGAGAGAGCTCAACCATTGGACAGATACTCACACTAGAAACACACTTTTTTTTTTATTTTTTCGTTTGGTAAATAAACCTCTAAAACTCTTGTGGGTGCAGGCAGGTTATAACATTCAAAGTATGGACTTATATTATTTAATTAATAAGATAACAAAAATTAAAAGATGTTTTATTTTTCCAGAGACACAGGTTACATGTTTTGTCTCCTCATTTTTCTTAAGGCGTAAGTGAGAGAAGATTGCCTTTGCTTATTCCATCTATAGAGATAATTGTCAAGGGATATTTAGTGATTCTTTGTCATTCAGGATAATTAACTAGGTTGGCACAGAAACACTGTTTACACAGGATCCCTTTTCTTAAGATGCTCATTTAAGGTTTTCATCTTGTGTGCACATTTTTGTGGGATTTGTTTCTGTTGTTGTTTGGTTTGATTTTTTGTTTGTTTGGGTTTTTTTTTTTAATTGTGTTTTTTATATATTATTTTCTGCTGCTGGGAACTTAAAGTTGTTGGCATGTATGTATGATTATCACACAGTGGATGAGGACATGGCCAAAACTGAGTAAGGTTTCACAATTACCTGTGGAGGATGAATTTCTCAAGCATCACACACTCATAGACCCTTACACAATTTCATCTCCTTGGGAAGCTCACAGGACAGAGCTGGATGTTTGGCTGACCAGTCACCCTAATGCTTGGTATGTTCCTGAATTTATTCATTTCTTTTTAACCCTAAATGTTATACATGCTAGCAACACAGTGCATCTTTATTTTGATTTGTGGCAAGTATCATCCAGTAAGCAGTGGGAGCCTTCTAGTTCCATAAGGAAAATGAAAGCAAGAGTTTCCTTCAATCAGAGCTTTGGCAAAGACTTTTTAGAGTAAAATGCTATTCTCCCAAGCACCATTATGCTGACACACAGACTGTACAGCAGGACTTGCTCACAGTGATTATACGCGTTTATAACTTATAAATATATTTGATTTATTCTTTCCTATTTGCGCCTCAACTTATAAACCAAGAAGCCTTCTCTTTGCCAGTATGATCCTATCTTTTATGTCCCAAGAAAAATACCAAAGTTAGATGATTTTTTTAATGCAATTTTTATTCAATACTTGACAACAGCAACAGAAACAGGACACTAAAGATTTATACTTTTAAAGAGGAGTTTCTATCAGGCAGCTATTCTTGTCTGAGTATAATACCTCATTTTCTCAGCACTAGATTAAAATCTGTCTGTTCTGCCGGGATACACCCAATGACACTCCCCTGATATAGTGATATACAGAAGAGATAAAAGAAAATAATATATCAGTAGCAATGCTTAGAACATTGTTAAAAGCATATATTCAGTACCTACTTATCTTTTATGTATACAGACATCTGCGGTGATAAATAACCTATTATGGTATGTGATCGACTGAAGAAAGATAACAGAAACTGAAAAAGAATACTGAATAACCTGATGAAAATTTACTGCTCCTATTTTACATTATTTCTCTAATTTGATGCACTTTCAGATTACCTACAGGAGAAAGCAAGCCAGGAAATAAAACAGGGTAGTTAAAATAATGCTAGTTATAGTGTCCTATATTCAGTAATTCAACCAATAAATTATGGGACTTCGGTTTACCACTGTCTGTGGATGGATGCTGTCAGCATCTCTAGGTACCTCTCCAGCAGCATCAGGAGGCTCATCAAGAGAGAATAAGGACCACATGAAAACAGGGACCAGAGACCACAGTAGGACAAAATACTTAAAGGCAGGGCAAGAAGAGAGAACAAACACATCTCAAGGTCCTGACCCTTCTGTACTTCCATACTGTATCTTCTAAAGGGACAGCGAGAAGAGGTAGAGGAAAAATAAGGCAAGAAACAAGGAAGGGTTATAGTAACTAACTTGTTTATTCCATTTATTTGGATCTCACACTTGTTTATTCCATTTATTTGGATCTCACACAAATTATGACATCAATCATGTCCTAGTAGGTCTAACCTGCTTATTAGAGGTTTAGCACAGTTAAACTCAACTGTCTCCCTCGGATAGAAGTGTTGTGCCTTCTAAACAGTGCAAGATTGATGCTTAACTAGGTGGGTCAGTCAGCATACGATAAACCCATGCAGAGAAGCATATGTGAGACTAGGAAGAAGCAAGCTTAGTTTAGCAGATGAGTGCAGAGCTAAAGCAAAGCGCAGAGGGAGAGAGAACAACTGTAATCTTGAAGCAAAATTTCGACTCAAACACCTTTGTTTAAAAAAAAAAAAAAAGTTGAAATATTTCAAGATCCTAAGCAGTTGAATATTGCCATCCATATAACCAGTGTTGACCTTGCTTGTGCATGAACACTGATGAGCTGAACTACGACAGCAGATGTCAGGACACTGCAGGGCCTGATGGCTGCATTAATACGTCAGAGGCTTATCTCTGCTCTTCTGAGCTCAAGGACACTTGTGCAAAACACCTTCAATAACATGCTCACAGCTGAAAGTGAAAAATCTTTGAGCTGCTTCTTGGATATCTAACTCCTCCTTTCATTTGGGCAAATTGTCATTCATTTTTGGTGAAATGCAGTCCTCAGTGAAATCTCCAGGGGTTTTGACATTGGCTTCCAAGGATCCAAATGTTAAAATTAAAACGCAGTCCACTAAGAAACTATAATTTTGGTACCTGAAATCTATTCCAGTGCAATCTCAAACAATGCTGGACTTAGATTATATTTTGACATGGAATCACATTGTGTGTCTGTTGAACTATTTTACACCAAATTTTCAGCAGCTGCTATCCCAAAAATGTTGTAGCTGTATGCACGGAGTCATAAAGAAGAAAACTAGAAAAATCCCTGTTAGACAGATCTGTATTCCACACTCTCGATGAATTAACTAATGACCATACAGACATTCAGTTTTTTTATAGTTTCATTTGACAGTGTAATAAAAAAAATGCACAGGCTTCAAGAATCTTTCTTTTAGAGCATCTCTGTTCACTCTTGAAGCTTTCAGTAAAAGCAGAGTTATTTGTGACCTAAGCACTTTTCACCTTCCCCTCCATTTCTTGATGGCCTGAAGACAACCATATAAGCTCAGACAAATGAATATATAATTATCCAACTGAGATTTCTTTGCATTTTTTTATCTGAGCATCAGCTACCCCCCACTGCCAAAGATGAGATACTGGTCAAATACTGTTGATCTAATCCAAAATCACCGTTTCTGCAACCCAGCAGGTAATAATTCTTTTCATCCACTTCATTCATTTCCACCTAATCAATCACCAATTTAAGCAAGCTCCTTGAATTTTTTGTATCTACCATTTACATGGGCAAGCAATACATATTTAGCTCCCTTAATATTTCTTCATGCATCAAGCCATCAATCTCTCCAGTGCCTTAATCATTTTTGTTGCTCTTCTGTGAATACCTTCTGGATTTCCCAAGCCCTTCAAGCATCGAAGTGTTCTGCTGAGAATGCACCATTTAAACTGTACTCTCAGAGAGCTCAATAGATGAAAACTCTTCCTTTCCTACCAGGTATCCAATATCATAATTATTTTATTTGCCAGTTAAGGTAACTTTCTTATACTAAGTGTTAAATCTACCTTGGTAATGCCTAAGAAAGTTGACAGGTTTTTAGTAATTATTTTCTATAATTTTGTTCTCAGTTAATTTCTACACTTTTAGGTCATGTTTGAAAATAACTGCTAACACCAAAGCTCAACACTGTTGAGTTTGCTAAATTTCACCTCAAAATGACGAGAAAAGTAATTCAATTTCCATCCAAACACCATAGATAATCCTTTGGTTTCCAGTTTTTCTGCTCAAATCATTGGTCATTGCTTTGGAGAACAGACTGAGTTACGAGCTTCCAGTGACTTCATAAGCTGGCAGTCTGTTAATATACAACATATATACTGTGTATACGCTGTTTGCTGTATAAAAATGCAATATTTCCTCCTCTACTGCCTTGGTAAAGTTTATTAAACCCTTGATAGACCTAATTTAGTGATGAAGTAAATTACTAATATAAACCAGGCAACAAACTATTCTGACCAATGAAAAATCCATGGTTAACAGTTGTCTGATGCCCTTTATGTTACAGGAGGTCTGTTCAGCACAGGAGAACCTTCAGCTTCTCCAGAGTCAGATATAGAAGACTAGTTAAGCATCTTTCCATCAGCTAAGAAGTATCATTTTAGGACCTAAACCATCTTTCAGTTAGCATCTGATTTTCCTGGTGCTGGCCTCCAAAGCCCTCAGACATGCATCCTTCCCAGTCAACAGTAAAAACTCCTTCTTTAACTCCTTCATCACACCTCTCATTTAACTGAAATGTATGGTGCAACATCCTCCATAAAAGGAAGTTGAATCAGGCTTATCTGAAGCTTTAATGAACATGTTTTTTGAGGGGAAATCTATAGCTCCCCTCTCTTTTCTTGCGGCTCTTGAACCTTTCTTCTTTTCAAGCATAGAATTTACATGGAGACACAGAGAAGAAAAGTCATTCCTAAACAGGTGGCAAGGGAGGCCAGGTGCACACATACACATTAGGTGTTTTTCAAGCTGAGTAAATATCACCAACGTATATAAATTCAACTTCATCTAGCATAAATTGAGGTTCATGAACCAATACTTTGAACCCTACACTCATTTAAAGCTTTTAAGAGCTACTTCATCCCTTCCGCTCAATAAGTTTCCTGCTTTATTACAAAGGGGTGAAAGGTTCTCCCTCTCATTACCAATTATCTGAGCCATTCAGTCATCTTTGATGAATTCTTGCATGAATAAGTTTGTTTCCAGACTTCCTGGTCTATACTTTAGCTTAAAATATTTGTCAAACAAGAGCAATTTACTACTTATGCAGAAGGCAGTTAATTAGCATGGTAGTCTGTCATTTTGTCACATTGCCTTGACGAACAATATAGGAGATTAAAGAACTGTTAATTGGCTGATACTGTTAGCAGTAATTTCACAGTGCTAATGTACCAATAAAATATTAAAAAGTTTCTTTGATCAGACTACAGGAAAATTAAGCGAAATGAACTTTTTCAAGATGAAGAGTGTTGTCCTACAGAAGAAATCCCATGTGCAGGTAGCACTTTCAAAGTGGGATTAAGGAGCACTACTACTATATTGTATTGTAGAGATGTTCTGCCAACACAAGAAGGAAGTGCCTTGCAAGTCATTCTTGGATTTGGGCACCATTAGTGAAAAACAGTGGAGAAAACACAGAAGATATTATTAAAACACAAATGATGACAATACTTAAGGATGTAGTCACAAGAGCTTCTTATAAGAATAGCCAGTAGAAGCAACAAGGCCCTTTAAATCACTCCACCATTGAAAGCCTTTAACCAAAAAAATTACCAATGATTGCCCCAAATCAACTTGAATTATAAGCACTTGTCCTCTGAGGAAGAGTTAGAAAAGATTGCAGGCAGGATATAACGTGCTTTTCAGTTACAATCAATTAAGCAGGAAAAGACAAGATAGGAAGGGTAATTAACAACATTTGGGCTAAGCTAGGCTTATAAAAATTAACGTCATTAATTTTGTTACTTTCAGTTAATGTATTCTTGGACATGTTTTAAATGGATGAGCAGCAGTAAGGTCAGCAATCAGCGCTATATCCCCATACTTGTCAAACCAATGAGAAAGACATAAAGCACAAGCAGCAGGAAATGCATTAGTAAGTTGTTCTGAAGAATACAGGAAAACTCACTTTTTCTTGGGAGATAAATGAAACAGAAAGCAGTAGATGTTCAGAAACATATAAAAAACACTCACAGCAGTGTGAATATTCGGATACAGAAGCCCAGATGAGCTCAAGTTCTCTTTTTCATTGCCAAGGTCTTCATATTTCTCAATCTTCATGTTTCTTTTAAAAAAACTGTGAAAAGAGACGGTAAATAACCACACTTGCTCAGATGTTGTCTCCTACCACATCTTGATCAGCTCAGTGAATGAGTCAGAGCCATTCCTGCTGCTGCTCTCACCTGGAGTATCCTGCTTTTTCCAGAAAAAGAAGAAAGAAAATAAACCAACCTCAATGCAGTCTCCTTGGTTTGATGAGGGAGCTGGCCTCTTCTCCCAAGTGACAGGGGAAAGGACAAGAGGGAATGGCCTCAAACTCCACCAGGGGAGATTTAGGCTAGAGATTAGGAGGAAGTTTATCATGGAAAGGGTCATTGGGCATTGGAACAGGATGCCCAGGGAGGTGGTTGATTCAACTTCCATGGAGGTGTTTAAGGCACAGGTAGACGAGGTCCTGAGGGACATGGTTTAGTGTTTGATAGGAATGGTTGGACTCGATGATCCGACGGGTCTCTTCCAATCTGGTGATTCTATGACTCTATGGTAAACACGGTACAGATCCAGAGACAGAGCACACTGCCTCCTAGATATTTCAAAATAAAAACCTATTTATTTGGATATCCTAAAGTGCTTAGGCATCCACCTTCCATCCCATGCAAGAATATGTTTAATCATGAAAAAAGGTCATAGTAAAAAGGGTAATTGAATATGGAATTTGGCAAGTCAGACCTCATAGGAAATGCATCCAATGCCAGTAATTGTGGGGGAGGACATGCAGAAGCTAATTTTTGTCAATAAAAACACCGAAAGTTAAATAAAAAAGAAGCTTTTTCTGCTGGATGTTCTCTCCTTTAGGAGCCAATCACACAGTTTACATCAAAAGGTAAGGTGACTGGTACTTGGGAGCAATGGTAGAGCCCCACTTACCTAGTACAGAATACTCACTTTGAATTTTTGGACAGTCAGCAGCAGATATATGTATTCAGCAAGAAAAAAGAATAAATTAAGTATGTCTGCTATCAGGGCATTGCTCTTTAGCACCTTCGACTTGAGTCCATGTCACTGCTTCTTCCCACTCCCTTCCCTCTCAAAAGCCCCAAAATCTTCTCCTGAGAGATTCTAGGGAGAAACTGTTTATGTGTTACCATCTGCTGTTCTACAGTTTTTCTGTATTTTCCTGATTTGGTCTATCACATTCATCATTTATGTGTTATTGTTACTCATTAGAGTAACTGATGTTGTCTAAAATTGTGAGCAAGAAAAAGAATCATATTAAATGAATTTCAGCTACAGAGAGAGCTCTGGACTTCTCTTCAGCTACTTCCCATTTAAAACTCTAATTGAAATCAGTCTGCTCCTTGCATCAACAAATGAAGGATAATTATGTTGTTCTTTCAACCTTGTGTTCAGAGATTCCATTGATCTTCATTATATTAATAAGTCAAATTATTCCTTAATTTCTGCTTGCTTTATTAGCAGGGAATAGTACAGGAAATAATTAAACGGGATGGTGTGCATTGAATAGAACCACTTTTATTCTCTTGCTTATTTACTATTAATAGTTATACTTCATCTATTACTTAATGACATTAGTGCTTAAATATTCTGATATCAGTTCACAGAATTATTACAGGCTCTTGTAGCTCTTGAAGACAATAATACAGGGATGGCTGCAGATTATTTTTCAAGTTCCCAGAAAAAAAACAATTAATTCCTGTCGGTTTAGAAGTGCAGCTTCATCTCATCAAAAGGTAGGCAGCTATACTCATCTAGGCCCATACATACTCAATATAGGAGAAATCTCAGTGCTCAATGAATTTATACTTAAATAGTTAATTATAGTAGGACAAAGAGACACAAAAGGCTGGAAAGTCAGGGAGAAGGAGAGAGCAGGGAAGAAATAAACATTAGGGGGGAAAAAAAGGTAGATATCTGCAAACATCTACATACAAGAAGGAAAAGAAATAATCCACTAAAATATAGTGCAGAAGTGACTTACTAGGGAAATCAGAGAGAAAAGAAACTGAGGAATGATTGGATCTCAAACTGAACTTCAATCACAGATGTCTGGCTGCTGCAGGAAAGGTAAGAGTGATCAAAGGATGCAGTGAGCATGGAGATGTCTTTCCTTCTTATTGGTGGCAAGACCTCAACCAGAGTACTGTTACTGAAAAGCTGGGGCTGCCGATCAAGGTGACTGTGGATCACCTCTTGAGATATCAGAGGAGAGCAACAAGAGAGACCAGAGAGTTCCAAAATATGAGCTGTGAAGAAGGGTGGGAGAAACTGGAGTCACTGGAGTAGCGTGAGTGGGAGAGAAGTGAAACCCCTCTTTACCTAGGCAGGTGTCTAAGGAGCTTTCATAGGAAAGTAGGTGCTTCCAGAGTACTTAAAAAGCACTTTCTGATGTCACTGCCAGTAAAGTTTTGTTGGCAAATAATTTTGGGCATCATATTTATGTTCCCCAAGTCATTCCTTTTAATCTGCTCAGATGACCTAGAGGAAGAAGCATTCAAACTCTGGTAAATCTGCATGCATTTATTTTGGGTACTGCATCCAAAAGAAACCAGCTAATTGATTTTCCTAGTAATTGACCTGCGTTACAAAAAAGTATCTGTATAAAATCCTTGTTCTTTTAAGCAAATGAAAAAGTTCCCTGCAAAGTAGCAGTATTTTAAAAGCAAAAATTCTGAAAAAAAAAAGGTGGTTTCTGACAAGCCTTACATGAAAAAAACTGCTTTATCCAAAATTTTGTTTCTACTGTGTTCAGTTCTGGTTCTTATGATGAACAAATAACACGAAATAAGAGTGGAAAAAGTGTTCAGGGAACAAAACAGTTTTCTTAAGTATTCTATCCATGTGTTATAAAACGTAATATGCAGACTGCAGTAAATTTAACCTCTTATTAATATGAAGGAGAAAAATGAGAGCAGTCTAAGAGTGCTGTTAATGGGCATTCATTTGGCACAGATTGCAATTACAATCTAAGCAGTAGTTCCGAGCTGTTCTACTGAGCTATGAACAGTTCATATTGAAATTTGCAATTTGAGGAGTATAGAAGAAGAATGCAAATTATGCTCTTTGTTCTTAAGTGTCTAACAATACAATTTCAAGACATATTAAACATTAAATAACTAATCTTGAAAAATGCTACATTCTTTAAGTCCTATTTGAACTCTTCAGGGTTTATCAAACTATACCATGAAGGTCTTTGACCAGGCAAATGTATGACCAATTGATGAGACCAAGTCAAAATTCTCTGCCTTTACTTGTTCATCAATGTCATTTTTTCCCAGTCAATTAACATATAAGAACGAAGGTTACTTTTTTCAGTCATTTACTGAACATCTTCATTAGTATTTAACCATGGCTTTTACGTATCACCTTTGGTTTCAGAAGCAGCAAACAAGAAATTCTCATTGTATTAGATGCCACACTAGACAGGTCAGTCACGTCACACTGCATGATAGAAAAAGCCAAACCCATTGCTGCTTCTCTATTGTTTAGAGATATTTTCAAACTTTCTGTTAATCAACGTTAACACAGACCTTTCTGTTCAATTTCTTGCCTAACTGGTAGAAACTGCTGAGAGCATGGATCAAGCCACCAGCTCCACGTTCGTAGACCATTAGGATAATTTGCTTTTTGTTGAATAACTCACTCTCAGAGAAAGTTGCCTTTTCTTCCCTACCTGAAAAAGCATGAAGAAATAGTCAACTTTGTGCCAAAAAAAGTTTAGTCTCACTAATTCAAAGGAAAAAGGAGGGTACTGCATCACAGCTTGGCTTCCACCAGTGTGTTTGACCTTGCGGGCTATGAAATAAAAAATCCTTGTAACTGTGTTGGTAAATAAACTGATTCAGGCTGACACAGTGGTGATGGAAGAAGTGATATACATAGAACATCAAGCTGTCATTTCTATAAAGTGATTTTTTTTTAAAACTGGCAGCACTTTCAAAAGTGCCTTAAAACACAACAATCTTTCAGACAATTTTCTTATGTTATAACATCAAAAATGAAAAGGGATGAAGGCTGTATTCAAGAACTAAAGGACAAAAAAAGGACGTTTTGAAAATCTTTGGTACTGTAATTACAAACGTGACAGTTGCTATTCATATAAGATTGAAAACAAAGGAATATGAAACTTATAAGCTTCATGAACATTTATTAAATTTAAACAGCCCTATTTAACTTTCAGCACTTGCAGCTTTAGTACAATTACATTCAAGCTGTCTTCATTTTAAACAACATTTAAACCAAAATACAATGTAAAAACATAGTTAGCTGTTGGTAATCCTTGAGCCTTGAAAGCACGTAAGCATCCTTCTTCAAATATAATCATTTATTACTTCCATGAGAAACTTCAAAAAGTATCATTTTCTCATGCAAATAATGTTGAAGGTATCATTAATCTCAGCAGAGCACAGGCAGTTCTGAATACCTCAAGGCTCTTACCATATCACCCAGGTGAGAGAATAAGTGCCCATTTAGCTTTAAAAATCTGATATGTGTGCTCCTAATCCATGTCTGGTTTATGGGGCTGTAGTATCTATCTCACAGGTAAATTTCAATACCTATTTGCAAAGATTTCATTAGACTCTCATGAAAAGTGAGAAAGAAAAGTGAAGTATTGCTATTATTTCAACTCCTGTGCAGAATTTATTCCTTTACTAGGGATTGAAAGTATCAATTATACTAGCACTTACAGTTAATTATTGTTAATATAACTGGGATTTATTATCTGTGGGTAGGACCTTCAGCACTACTTTTAAAATTTATGCTTATGGTTGTCTGCCATGCTTTTAAAATCATCATCGTTTTATAATTAGCATACAGGGCATTAAGCAAATTTAGTCTTTGAAAGCTGATATTTTATGAATCACAGAATCACCAGGTTGGAAAAGACCCACAGAATCATCGAGTCCAACTATTCCTATCAACCCCTAAACCATGCCCTTCAGCACCTCATCCACTCATCTTTTAAACACCTCCAGGGATGGTGACTCATGAAAGAGCAAGAAAGAAGCCCATGAAAAAGCAAGCAGAATTACTTAAATCTAAAGCCCAAGAAGTCACAAAGTAAATTTTAACTAAAATAAACCGGTAATCATCAGGTAGGAACTCCAGACTAAAGGTAGGGGAAGACAAAGGTGAGCACTTCAGGCCAGATGATTAGTTCAGAGAAAGCTGAGGTGCAGAGGGTGCAGTCTTCACAGAATCACCAGGTTGGAAGAGACCCCAAGGATCATCAAGTCCAACCATTCCCACCAGTCTCTAAACCACGTCCCTCAGCACCTAATCCGCATGTGCCTTAAACACCCCTTGGGAAGGCGAGTCAAATCCCTCCCTGGGCAGCCTGTTCCAGTGCCCAGTGACCCTTTCTGTGAAAAATTTTTTCCTTATGTCAAGCCTGACCCTCCCCTAGTGGAGCTTGAGGCCATTCCCTCTCGTCCTGTCCCCTGTCACTTGCGAGAAGAGTCCAGCTCCCTCCTCTCCACAACCTCCTTTCAGGTAGTAGTAGAGAGCAACGAGGTCTTCTCTCAGCCTCCTCCTGACCAGGCTAAACACCCCCAGCTCTCTCGGCCGTTCCTCATCAGGCCTGTTCTCCAGCCCCTTCACCAGCTTCGTTGTTTTTCTCTGGACTCGCTCCAGAGCCTCAACATCCTTCCTGTGGTGAGGGGCCCAGAACTTCTCCAAGTCTAAAACTCTGCACTGAACATAAGAACAGCTGCGGTTCCTGAGATCTTCCCCAGCATTTCTGCCCTGTTTTCTAATAAGGCTTAGTTTGCTCTTTCTGCCAGGCCATGTCCCCTTCAGCTTAATCCACACTGTTTTGGTACCCAATTTTCAGACAATTTAGTCCTAAAGTGATCCCATAATCCTGACCTCTCCCATCCCTGCTGATTCACCTCCTCCTCCCACTGGGAACTCCCGGGCACCAGAGGCCACTGCCAACCATGCAAACTGGGATGTACATTCAGCCACAACACTTGAGATGAAGGCGTAGGAGCAATAACTCTTCCTGAACAATTTACGTGATAGGGAAAGAAGCACTGACAATTTTATAATGACGGTAAAAGTTGAATTCCCATGAGGTTAACAGAAATTAGCTGCTGTGGGTAATCTCTTCCTGAAAACAAAAATGTCAAGGTAGCAAAAGGAATTGCTAGGGAAAACTATACTTTTAATTGACTGATTGACATTTATGAAACATGACAGGCAATACCAAGAAAAACACAGAGTTTATTAATTTTTCTCTCCCATTACTGACACCAGTCCAAGGGCTGAGAATCTTTCAGAGTAATGTAAAGCAGCAGAGAAGCTTGTGTACAAGAAAATAAGGAAACGGGTTTAGAGTTGATTATCAGCAGGAGCTATTTTCTCCTGGAAGCTGTAGCAACTCAGATCTAGACTTTTAGTTTTCAACAAAGTACTAGCTCGCAGAATGTAAAATAGTTGTTACATAAACCATAACAGCAATAAAAGCAGCCGCAGCATAACTGAGCAAAAAACACAGCAACAGCATGTATTTTACAGAGGTAACGACTATCTTGCCCCTGCTTCCCCCACCTTACATTCCATTTAAGTATTTCTCCCACAGCACACGCTGCTATAAAACTCCCTGCATTACATTTCCTCTTTTGCAGTGTAATATCCAGTACTATAGTTTTATGTTTGTATAGAAGGTGTAAGATCTTATCTAGAGGAAAATAAGATGGAGCTGGTCCCAACACTGCATTGTCACTTTGAAAGGCAGAATACGGCAGTAGACAAGTCACTGTCTGCATCTTCCCTCACCCACCACTGAATAATAATGATAATAAAAGACCTCAAATAGCAAACAGTCACAATGAAGCACGCAAAGGACCAAGGTGAACGGATCCAGCTACACAGGACAAGAAATTTCACAGAATCATAGAATCTGACATGATAAAATAAAGCTTTAAATATATCTCTCTTAGAGCCACTTGCAGACACTATGGGGAAAATCTTGCATAGCCACTTTGTGCACTATAAATAGTTCCATCAAAACCAATTAATTCATCTTGAAAGACGTTTTCCCAGCTTCAGTATATAAACAAACCTTCATAGACTACGAGCACTGTAGGAGGCAGCCTGCACAACCTTTTCTAAGACTTTTCAAGGCGTATATTCACATTTCAAAGGAAAAAAATGCCACATATTGATGCAAGTCTCCTCTTAAAATATCTTTTCTCACTAGCAATCAGCAGTGGAAAGTTCATAATCATTGTGAATATGACAAACATTTATTATTAATTATTCTCAAATCAGTTCAGTCTGGAAAACATTCTATGAGAGTGCCCACAGCAAGAAGTTATGCCGGGAAAAGGGTGAAGGAATGTAGTAGAAAACATTAGTTCACTTTGTACTGCAGTTGTAAAGTAACCAACTTCTGTGTTACATTCACTTTATTTTACCTTGTGGAGCAAGTAGGACTTTAAGCACTGCAAATTAAAAATGAATCTCTAAGAACAACCCAAGTTCTTTTCACTGGATTCATAAAGCATCTGTCGGGGCAGGTGCATTGCACCCAGGAGTATGAGACTTCACAGCAAGTATTAAAATCCCCAAAGAAATTAGGAGCGTCATCCTCTGGTGCATTCAGGGGAATATCCAGATGGATAAATGGGAACACAATAAGCAGAATGACAAAATCCAAGGAATGAGTGCTCAGACTCAGATTTCTTAGCAGATAAGTTATCCAGACTTTGTCAGGAGTCTATTAATCCTGGTTAGAGTAAAATACCTCGCAATTACAAGAGTCCTGACCACAGGGTTAACAACTACGAGGCTAATGTGGCTCCAGGAACCTGAAAGCTGAATTTTCTCTTTCAGATATCAGAACATTTAAACCAATTGCTCAATAAAAGGAGAATGTTTGATAGGAATGGTTGGACTCGATGATCCAATGGGTCTCTTCCAACCTGGTTATTCTATGATTTACAAAAAACGATCACCCCAATGATATAGAAAACAGACAAGGAAAACTATGCTCTATGACCCATTTCCCCCAAGCTCCTGCCTCCACAATGGGAAGAGAAATACAACAAATTGTATACTGATATTATTCTTTAAATTACAGAAAACCTTTAACTCAAGGTGAGGGAATTCAAAACTGCAGTGTAAAGCATTTTTAAGTGTATCCAGTGCTCTGCTTGCAAAGGTTGCCAGTGTGATGGGCAGTGGTTTAGGGCCTTTGTTCACAAACTATCACCAAAGTATCTGAAAATCACCACACACTAAAAGATGGAAATTTAAAGCCAAAATTATAAACAGACTTGACCAGGAGAATGGAGGTGCTTCAGATTCTTTAAAAACTTTGTTTTAATTTCTTCTATTTTTTAATTATTTTTATTAAATGGTAGTTTCTGTTGGTTGCATGCTTACAAGATAGTTGAAAAAATTTATTCCACTTTTATCAGAGAGAAATCAGTCAGTGCACAACCTGCAAAAGTCATTTTAATTGAATATCAAAGCAATTAAAATATTCATTAGCATTATTATGTTTATACCTATTTACTTGTAGCTAGCATTATTAGTAATGCAGGAGGCACTAAGAGGATCAAAACTAGTATATGTAGTCTGACTTTTTTTAAAAAAGTTTTATCATTCCCTCTTTGCCTCTCCCTTGTTTCTTCTACCAATTATTTTTATAATTTTTGTGTTTCTTAATTTAAGGTATTTTAAAACTCTATTAGTCCATAATGAGAAAAAAAAAAAAACAAACAACAAAAACAAACAGAAATCAAACAACTAAAATAAAAAAAAAATTCAAAAGATGAAAAAAGGCCCTAAAATATCCAGGGGAGGCTGTCTGGTCAGTGTTTCATTTCCTTTTTATCACAAGCTAGCAAGGAACAAACCCTTGTCATTGCGATTTTTCACACATTTTTATGTGTGTGTGTACTTCGCAGCTGAAGTCTCATCCACTGGCCCAGAGCAATCCTGCCTGATACTGATAGAGAGTAAGAGGTAATGCACAGAACAGAAGACAAACTCGTGGATAACAGCAAACTACTCCGACAGACAGGCATCCCACAGGCTTTTCTTGCTCTACAGAACTCCTCCAAGGTGTGTAAGAGCAGGGCACTCCCTCCCAACGTGGCTCTGAAGGATGCTCTGCTGCATCTGCAACCTCTCCCTGCCAGCACTCACCTCACTGCTGCCTTTCAGCCAGCACAAAGACCAAAGCTATTGTGAAAACACTACTTTAAGCACTGACAGCTTCATTCCAAATAAACTCACATGAATTTCCCCTACTTTGTAATGCCATGTATTACATGAGAAGCTCAAGCAGAAGCCCCCATACGTTTGGGGTTTATATTCTACTGCTAAAGAGAAGAGTGGGGGGGAACAGAAAAGACAGACTTAATTCTTCTTAGCAGACACAGAGCTTCACAGACCTTACAGGGAGAAGAGTAGGGAAGCTGACAGGTTGCATCTCCCCACAGGCACTCAGCAAATACTCCTGAAAAAAAAGCACCTGGATTCTCTCTACATGCATTTTTCAGCTGCTTTGGCATCTGCAGATTAGAGTTGATATGGAAATACTCTAAGCATATAAATGTGCAGATGAAAGATAGAGACACAGAGAACAGAAACTCAACCCCTCAGGATTTTTTTTTAATTTTGGAGGCATGGAATGACAGAAAGAAGAGGAGAGAGGTGAACATAAGCATTGCATTCTTGCTTTTTAAGGTGGGTTGGAAACATGTGACTCCTGCCAGAAAGGACAGCTGGGGCCTGAGAAATGTTCAGTAAACTCTTATAGTTAGTTAATGTTCACCTGAGTTGTAGACTAAAATAATTTCAATGAGGAATGACAAAGTAAAGGAACAAACTCAGCACATAAACGAGGAGCTTTTAGGGAACTAGAAAGTGTATGTACTGCACTAGAGTATATGCTGTATGATGTCTGGATCAATTATTTTTAAATAACAAATAATCACAGAATCACTAGGTTGGAAAAGATCGTCAAATCCAACCATTCCTATCTAGTGTTCCTAGGCAAAAAGCAGCTAAATTATATAGAAACCTATTCCTAGCCTGCACTGTTGAGAAAGCCCCAGCTTTCAGGTAAGGCAGACTCTCTAGTCATGCTCACTGTCTCTGAAAACCTCAACTTAATGAGTCACATTTTAATATCTTCAGGTTGCAGAATATTAAAAAAAAAAAAAAAATCAGAAACAATCTTTAAAACTACTTGCCTGGAATTTCAAAGAGCACTTTAGATCATTTTCCTAAATAAGAGGTTCAAAATTTGTCAGGGATTATTCTGAATTAATTCAGAAGAAGTTGTTCTTCCCATCTCTTTCCCTGGCATTATATTGCACCAATGCCCCTGCTTAGAAACCATTTTCCTCTCTACAAAGGTAAGTCGTTTACATAAATCCATAATGCATCCACCAAGCTCTTAGTTCTCAAGGGTATTATGATGCTAATAGAGAAATGACAAAGCAGCAGTTTTATCTACCTGGACCCAACACCTCTATACTTGACATCTATAGCCCTGAACGATAGATACAGCTGCAGGTTTTCCATTGTAGTATTTTCATAATCCTTGCTTCTGGGCATTTATGGTCTAAAGCTGTCTGCTAAGGACTGTAAAAATGTTTTACTAAAGCAAGTTAGTCTTAAAATGTTGAAGATGGCTCTATTTTATGAATGGTTGTTCAAGCTGATACTTTGTGGGCCCCAGACAGCACTTTGAGAACAGCTCATGGTTGAATTCATAAGCACTGTAGGGTCAAAACCATTGGATAGAACACCCCAAATTTCACCCTATAAACCAGAAATTGCAGGAATAATACACATGACATGTGAGTCCTGCTAGGTCTACTACACTGGTCCAATAAAGCCTGTGGCAGATAAACAACTGTTAAGGCTCAAGATCAGGACATGCAATCTCTCTTTCTTGGGAAAGAAAAAGACTACAACCTCTATTTATTTTTTCCTCTCTACCATAGAATAGAATTCGCAGGAGCAGTGTAGGAACCTGACCCACCAACAGGTAACTGTATAGAGGAACATCCTCCTCTGCTTTCTTGTGTCCTGACTCTCTTTGGCCAGCAAAACAATAGTTCTCCCAAAGACTTTTTCCCATACTATGTTTCTGGAATAAAGGGCGGTTGAGGCAATTTCTTCCTCTTCATGATGTGGATCTCTCTAAAGAACAGAAAAGTAAATTCAAAGGAATATGATAGGGGTCTGGACTCCTATTTTTTCAAAACGTATGAAGAGCAGTGAGGTAAATTCCTCACTTATACAGATCCAATGGCATAACACGGAAATGTAGGAATAGCACCAAGAACTATAAACATGCTGCCGCGAAGTCCCTGCTCACAGAGACGTAATGTCTTTTCAGAACATTTTAAGTCTTCTCCCCATGCTATGACACTTTAGACATAGAGAAAAGTTTGTGTTTTAATTCTGGGGCTATAAAGCTCTATAGAACAATTTTCTTACCTTCAAAAGACTATATGAAGAAGCTAAGAATTGAAGTGCAAGAAAGAGCATCCACAGGCCTGATGTATGATAACCCAAAGCAGCTTTCAAGATAGAATTAAAGAATGGACTGACACCTGCAACGTACTCTATGTACATCTTAAACACGTTTCATTTTCTTTTTCCTTAATTATATTTCTGTTCCACAATAGAAGGATGTACATGAAAAATACCCAGAAAGTTTAATCCAAACTACTGGGCACCTAGAACTGCTACAAACTGCCTTCCAGATATGTCCACTTCAATCCATTAGCTGTAACAGAAGCTTAGACTCTTTACTTGACTCCTTTAAACTGTTTTTCAAAGTTTCCTCCATTTTTTAACATTTGCAGAACCTTTTTTCCCCCATTTATTAAGAGTTGTTATTGTAAGTGACCTTATGTGGCACTGTACGTCCTTTGAAACTTTTAGCAATAATTGATCCATTTTCCAACATTTGGGGGATGGGAGGGGTTAATGGTTTTTATGTTAGCGAAGCTGAGCACACAATACATCTGAAAGCAGTTAATCCAATTGTCTTTCACTCAAAAGGTTAGATATTCCCGAAACAACCTTTTAGAAAATGCAGTCTAAACGAGCGGTGACCTGCATACACAACAGCCATCCTCATCTGAGCACGTGTATAAATCACATTTCCCTTCATGGGAAATTATGTGGGATACAAAATTCTTGTTGCAGGACTCTGAAAAAAAGAACTGAATCTTAGGCTTTTTGAGATAGTTACCTCAACAGAGCCAATATCTCCAAAGGTAATTTAAATGTCAAAGTTAGCGTCCAGCACAACAGTTTCCTCAATTACTTGCATCATAGCCTACAGCCTTTTCCATCATTGGGGAACTGCCTAGGAAATATAGGAGCTGGATAGCATTTTGCACACCAGGAAGGTGCCACCTTCTATGGTTGAAACATCAAGCCTAATTTGCCACTGGCAACTCATCTAAACTAAGTAATCTCATATCACAAAATTGCATAACAAAATAAAACTATGGCTTGACCCATTTTCAGTTTCCTTTGATGAATGTTAGAGGATAAAAGCAAAAGTTTATTTTTACAAGCAACTTCTTTTAAAATAAAATGCACGATGTTAACACAAAGAATTTACATTAAAATGGAATTAAATGGAAGATTAGGACTTATGAAAAAAGCCTTAGTTCCTGGTAGTATAGTGTCAAAACATTGTCCCCTAGGTGCTCTTAAATGAATAGAGCCACTAATGATGCTTTTGAATTACTTATTAAAACATGTCAGCTACAGACCAGGTACAGAGAGGATGTAAATGCAGTCAGATTCTGAAACCTGGATCGTGTACCGGCTTTGTATTTATTAAAAGTAGTTGGGGGAAACAGAGGTAACATCTCATCAAACAAACCACTTTAAGACTGTTTGCTGCCTCTGTCATGCTTTTCCCTTGCAATGGTCTATGCTGTGGCCACCAGAAGGCGAAGACCCATTATGCAGGTGCCGGAGCTGCTGAAAAGAGGGGACAAGGAAGGAAGGAGAGAAAGGAGGGAAAGGGCACTGTAGAAAGTTTCGTTTAAGTGAATATTCCTTTGCCTATAGGAGGCTCAATTAAAGTTTGATCCAGTTACTTACTTTGAAGGAAGGTCATTTTCATCTATAAGCATAAAGGAATGGAAATATAGAATGTCTCTTCCCTCCTCCAGGATCTCTGATCAGTTCCATATATAAACTCTACAGGCAAAATTATCCTTCTCTTCCCAGTGGATTCTCCCCTCTTTCCATATCAGAAAGCTTCAAAACTATGAGCTGCCCTTCAGAGGTTTGCAACCCCACTTCATTTCTAAAAAAAAACATTCATAGAAAATGCAATTTAAGTTTCCAACCAGAATGGCCTGTATAAAAAAAATACTGAGCAGTGGAGCACCAGGGATCTCCCCAAAATCCCTGAAGCGTTCTTCTGGTCCAGAAAACCTTACCAGCTTTGAGCCACATGCTAGTAAGTAAGGATGCACCTCCCAGCTCAGACCATACTCTCCTAGACACTAAGAAGCCTAATGCTAATGTTTTATCCGTGCATGGAGAAAAAATATCCAGGACGTGACAAAACCAAAATCTACATATTTTCTTCAAACTGTACTCGGCAACTAAGTTCACAATCACTATTCAAAGTTTTATAAAACATACATACATATATATGCATGCACACACAATTTCTGTGCCTAGATATCTTCATCTCAGTTACTAGCAAGTACTTTGCTTTCCCCAACCTGTACCAAGAACATTGCTGCTTGCATTTAGATGCAGATTTACAGGTAAAAAGGAATACAGGCAAGCAGTTGCTAGTGAAAAACTAGAATATGATAGCTACTTAAAGAGATTAACTTTCTTATTATTGTGTCACTGCACACTGTAATTCAAACAGCTGGTAGCCTCATTTCTGTAACTACGGAAAATTAAACTGGGAGAGAAAGCTCCTTTCTGTGCTGTTGTTTTCATGGCTACAGGACTTGGTTATGTGCCTTTTGTGCCTGTGGCCCTGTACAGAAGGCTCAGCACTTAAAGGGCAAGAACAGTTGCTTCCCCTATAAAATTTGTTTTTCCTCAATTTGATAGGAAAATAATTCTGTAAAAGTCTTCAGATAACCTAAACTAGCATGCAACAGTAGTGTTAACACCCCTCTTTTCCCTTACACAAAAAACATAGGCAATAAAAGTAGCACAAATAAGTTTTCTTTAGTTTAATAGCTTTTTTTTACTGTAGGCTGCTAATTTTTACAATAGATATATATTTTATGAAAACATATGTAAAACACTGCTGTATATGATATGAAAAGCAAGAGTAACTAGTTTTGCTGACAGTAGAGACCCAATGGGTTGATATAAATCTGTATTACTCCTTGCAATTCTCTAGAATTTTGTGCAGCATTAATTTCATTTCAGCTTTAGTAATGTTATTGCTGGGTTAAATCTGTTTTCATATGAATACTTGGAGCAGAATGAAAAAGGAAACCTTTTTTCCCTGCATTATAAAATCATCTTCGAGCTCCTTTGAACCCTACTGCTAAAGCAGGTAAGATGGGTTAAATTAACCCATCTTTACAAAACTACTTGGAATCATAGAATCACTAGGTTGGAAGAGACCCACCGGATCATCGAGTCCAACCGTGTTTCCACCTGGTACCTCAAGGGGGTTTAAAAATCCATGCAGAGTATCATTTAGTCACGTTCAAATTAGCTACATGGATAGGAGAAACTCAGTATGTGTCTTCACCTTTGGAATTAGTTACTTTCCTTTCAAAGCATGAGTAATTGTGTGTCTTCCTATTCCACAAGGGATCTATCAACCTTTTATTGAAAAAAAAAAACAGCTAGAGAGAGGTAATTACTAGAGAAAAACATAGGAGAACTTTACCAGATAATAGATTATGTAAAAATCTGAAGCTTATCATTCCAAAGGAAGCTTTTTTCCAATCAGCTTCAGCTAAAGCTCAGGGTTTGCTTTTACTGATAGGCTAGATTGGAACTCTGACTCGTGGGACAGGACTGAGATGTGGCTCAAAGAGATGCCACAAGGGAGCGGAAGAGATGTGAAATCTAGCAACAAAGGAAAACTGAGAAAACTGGGGATTGTCTGGTTTGCAAGTGTGTAAAGGGAGGGATGACAGCATTCAGCCAGGGTAATAAAAGTAACTAAAACAGTCAAGTATAAACTCTTCTCCACAGTCCTTTGGGAGAATACTATAAGTGATGAGAAGAAATCACAGTCAGGGAAAATAAGAAACATTTCCTAATAGTAAGGGTAATTAGCCACAGGAACAGATTGTCTATGGAGGCTATGGAGTCTCCATCAGCAGAAAACCTTGTAATAGGTAACACAAGCATCTTTTGAGAATAGTTTTGATGCAATGGTGTTGGTGCAGTGGGATGAATTGAATGACTTTGCACAACTATTTTCTATGCACAAATCAAGGTTGCACTATTCACAAGAGTTCTCGTTTCCAGGAAGTCCACTATAACCAGTCTTGTACTCCATTTTCAGCATTTGAGAATGGCCTCGGGTACGAAAAAGTGCCTCTCCCAGATACAAATGTTCCTTCTCCCCTGCAGAAAGCTGGAGGAAATGCCCCTTCTCATATTGCAGAAAGCTGCAGGAAGGCAATGAAGCTGGTGAAGGGGCTGGAGAACAAGAGGTGAGGCTGAGAGAGCTGGGGGTGTTCAGCCTGGAGAAGAAGAGGCTGAGGGGAGACCTTATGGTTCTCTACAACTCCCTGAAAGGAGGTTGTAGAGAGGAGGGAGCTGGGTTCTTCTCCCAAGTGACAGGGGACAGGACGAGAGGGAATGGCCTCAAGCTCCACCAGGGGAGGTTCAGGATTGAGATCAGGAAAAAAATATTTCCTGGAAAGAGTCATTGGGCAGCGGCAGAGGGTGCCCAGGGAGGGGGCTGAGTCACCTTCCCTGGAGGGGTTTTAAGGGATGGGTGGACGAGGTGCTGAGGGACGTGGTTTAGTGATTGATGGGAATGGTTGGACTTGATGATCCAGTGAGTCTCTTCCAACCTGGTAATTCTATGATTCCACACCTCACTGCAAAAGCGAGTTCCCAGGGAGAAGTGAGATTCTTACCTGTAAGCCCCAGTGTTATCTGCATCAGCACCATCTTAAAGCATTTCTAAGCTCACTACAAAAGCTTTCCCATCGTCAACAGCACGGTGATTTGGATTAAAATCTGTCAAAGAGTAGAAAATACCTTAGAATACAGAAAATAAAATTAATATTAGTTATAACCATTTAATTCAGAGCAGTAGCTTCACATTTGCACTGGCATGAGAGGTTAACATGAATATTAAATCTACAAAACAATGATCTGATACTGAAATCAATCCAATGAGTACTTAGGACTGGCCAATTCCTTTACAATGAAGACCACTTACTATTGTAAATGAGAAATCTGGAGAAACAGTATTTCTTGTTTAGCACCGATGACTGCTGTAAGGTAAATAGGTTCTTGAAACCTCTGTTCAGATACATCCAGGGAAGGTGAATCAACCACCTCCCTGGGCAGCATATTCCAATGCCCAATGACCCTTTCCGTGAAAAACTTCCTCCTAATCTTTAGCGTAAATCTCCCCTGGTGGAGCTTGAGGCCATACCCTCTTGTCCAGTCCGCTGTCACTAGTTTCATTCCTCTCATATCATCAATATTAAAAGTTTTCTGGAGCAGGGGCAATCTCTTAAGATGATCTGTCCAAAATCCGGCCCAACAGATATTTGAGATACCTAGTTCAAAATACTTAATGACTGTCTTCACTTGAGAGAAAACACTGCTTGACACAACCACCAAGCAGTCACATTTTGTTAGGTCCTAAAAATGTGTGTTCTTCTCAATTTTACTTACATACATTCAGATAAAAAAAGCCCAACAGGGAAGGTACATAAAACGTTGTTCAGTGTGGTAAGGTACACAGAGCAGTTGGTTGTATTACAGTTCTTTGTTGGTACATAGGTCTTCAGAGTTAGATATATGAAAAGCTGAGTAATCAGAACAAAAAAAAATAGTAAGTGAAAAGCAGAAGGAAATGTGGTCAACAGCTCACTAAAGCAGTATTATTCACCTGTACTTCGACTATTTAGTTCAGTTAAATTCATGATCCATAAAATAGGGAGCAATAAAATAAATTTTTTTTTTTGTTGCTGTGTTGAATTTAAGTATTACTAATCATGCTTGAGAAAACATTACTCTCACTCAGACACTGTTGTGTTTTTTTTTAATCAGGAAGCTGAGTAATTGCAGATATTATTTCCCCTTGACAAATTTCAACCTAAGTCTTTTTTAATGCCCTAATAGCTTAAAGACTCCCTTGAGCACAAAATGTCAAACTCCAGCACAAAGACACGGAATACAAAATATTGCATATTAAAAAACTACATGATGCTTCAGTTTAAGTCCTTTGGGTTTCAACCAAAGTAGAGCTACAACTGATGAAAGCAATCCCTTGCAAGTAATCTGTGCCATTCCCCTGCCTTCAAGGCTGGGGACACAAGAACATCACGGCCTGGAAACCCTAAGCTGCTTGCCAGGAAGCACAAGCATTACATACATAGGGAGGACAGACTATAGGGTGTAGATCTCTACTCTGGTATTTCCTTATGATAGGAATTCCTTTTGATAGGAATGGTTGGACTCGATGATCCGATGGGTCCCTTCCAACCTGGTTGTTCTATGATTCTATGATTTATGGTCTCCTGCTTTCATGGTCACTGTTCCTTAACCTCCTTTGAGATTCTCTCTGTGATGAGGTTTTGTGCTTTCTTGTTTTCTGTGATATTCTGCACTGTTCTGTTGCTTTTTCTCTTACTCTTTCCCCTTCTCCAAGGAAAAGTTAGAAATTTCCAATGGTAAAATTCATCCTTGCCTGTGAACGTGTTCCTAGAGCAACACAACTACAGAGATTGCACTGTGGCCAACCTACAGACTAGATCTGACAGGATAAGGGGGTCAGTACAGCACACGTGCCTCTGCCACCTAACACTCATTCATGCTCTTGTTGCCCTGTTTGCAAGTGACATATCTTTCAAAAACAGCTCTATTGCAAGCGAAATATATCCGCTGTTCACATGCATTATCAGCAAAAAAATCAAAACCGCTCTAAATCTTCACAGCTTCAATGCCCATATAGAAAGCACAGATCACTCCGTAATCTTGGTGCTGCACCCTATTCAATTACAAGCCTTTAATAGAGGTGCTCCCATTAAATATCCTATATGCTTATAACGTTAGGCTTCTGGCTTTAAATATAAAAGCTAGATGTCCTGTTGTTACATTAATATATTGCCCTCATTTCTGCATTAAGTCAAGTGATCCTCTTAGCTGGCTTCACCCTTTCAGTGATAACACTCCTGTGGTGTCTAAATGGAAGGTAGCTACTTATACACGAGTTAAGGGGGACTGATGAATTGCAAATGAGGATGACTTATGCAACAACAGTGCAGAGAGTCAGTATGTAAGTGATTTTGAACTACAGGTGTCTAACAAGTGTTCTTCTGCATTTTCAACCATAGCTTCAAAGTCAAAATTCATCCATTTTGTCCTTTAGTAAAATTTAAATGACGGCCCCATACCTAGCAGTTTGATAAGTGAGACTGTTCTCATTTTCAGTCTTGAAAGGATTTCTGAAGTAAATATCTGGAAAAAAAATATAAAGCAATCCTCACCCAGCTCTTCAAAAAGAATAGAACTTTACTGCAACCACAATTTTCTCACTTACAGCAGCTGTTTGCTGCTACTGGGGTTTTCTCTCACCATTCCTCCCTGTTGGAGCTGTTTGCTCTCAGCTTGTTTGTTACGGATGCAGTTTGCTATCAGTCTACAGATA
Organism: Coccyzus lansbergi; assembly: GCA_033558105.1. NCBI lineage: Eukaryota > Metazoa > Chordata > Aves > Cuculiformes > Coccyzidae > Coccyzus > Coccyzus lansbergi. Next base: position 2,305,995 of record JAUMJK010000675.1, read on the forward strand.
TATCTTGCAATGCGTCGTACACAATTCTCCTTCCTCCTAGAACCGTCAACTGTCGCATAAGTGCACCTCTCTTATGAACAATACGTGAGGTTGGTATTAAGCTTTTAAATACTGAAGGAACGTGCAGCGTTAGAGGAGAGCTTGTAACCCATCTGGTGGCAAGTGGTGACTGCGACATTGCTCCATCCAGGACCAAGGAGGTGGGATGCTATGCAAAGTGGTTTTTGTTCCAACGCAGGCAGTATCATCCTCACCAAACAAAAACCTACAATATTGCTGATGTTGCTGCTTTATCACTTGTTTCCAAGAAAACCCTGCAGTCTTTCAAAAATCCGTCTCCAGCTGTGTTCCAAGGAGCTGCATGGAAGTCTTGCAGCTCTGATGCTGTAAGCAATGGGTATGACTATACATGGCAACTTCTTATCACGATTTTAGCATCAGTTTTAGAGAAATGGTAATATAATTTAAATTTTAAGGACATTTGTTCAAAAGACAACACTTTCCACATACTACTGCTATCAAAAAATATACATTATTAGTATGGTCCTTTACATCTCAGCTGTATTAAGAAACCTGAAGCATTCTACTGATGGAAGAAACTTTGCATACACCAAATTATAAACATCAATGGAACAGATGGTTCCATAAATATTATACTAGTCAAATGCCAGAAACAGTATATTACTTTTAATACCTATATAGGCTTTTACTAAAAAATACAGTAAAAAATATAGTTCTAGAGTTGTAATAGAGACAAAAAAAGTCATTAAAATGACTGGGCTCTGAAAGAATAAGAAATTACTCAGTTAACTTCAGAATCCCACTGATGATGAATGGTCTGTAAGCCTCATCTGAGAAGGAACTGAGTCAATGTCAAAAAAATCAAAGTGGCATACAATTAAGTTCTAGTATTCCTAGTATGTCGTAGTAACAAGTAAAACGCAAAAAGAAGGAAAAAATTAATTCAGATAACCATTTAAAAATTAATCTAAAATTTACCCCATGTCTCGGACAAGTAAAACAAAAATTCAGTCTGGAAATTCTCTCTGCATTTGACTGTTTCTGAGCTTTCCCATAATTAGGTTCCTTTCCAGTGAAAGGAAAGGCTATTTCAGTCTTTTCCGCTAAGTTTCTAGTTCTTGCCAAACCAAAATCCCCCACTAAAGTATTTATCATAATTTTCAGAATCTGCCTTCTCTCAACAAAATATTTTAGAGCGTTAATACAACTCAACAAGTTTAGTATGCAAGACAACGTTCTACAGATACTACGTTAGGCTTCTACTTCAGGTAGCATTTTGACCCAAGCAGTTCAGCCAAAGGCATCCCAAGGAGCACCTCCCCAGGTTCACATGAGCAGATGGATCTGGGCTCCTATCGCTCTCTTGGCTGCTCATCTCACTAGGAACACACTTCAGCTGTTCAACCCATTCAGTCCATCCTTATGCACAGCTTCCTGAGTGGTAACAGAAGGTAAGTGGACACTTAAATCTTTTGCAAGATGACATTTTATAAGAAGAGAGCTATAAAGTGCTGCAGAATTATTTCTTGATTTTTTCTCCTTGAATACTGAGAGAAATATTAAATAAACGAGGAACCCTGTGGTCATTGGAGTAGCAGTCTGACTGCTATCTAGTCCTGCTCTGACAGATGAACCCGTCAAGTTGGAAGCTGTTTTAATGAAGCAAGGATCGAGGATGTATTTTTATGGTAATTTCTACATTTGAGAGGCAGTGCCTCTGATGAAGTGTATTCCAACAGGTTTTGAAAATCATGAAGTCAGAATGCCTTTTTTTTTCCTAGACAAACAATTTAAGAAGAGGCATTTTATGTTTCACAGATTAGCTGCTGCCATTGCTCATCCCATTTAGCTCCAGCATATGTTAAGGTATTCCCTATTGTGTTTTTACAGCCACAAACAGTAAACTACCAAAAGCTCTAAGGAACAAAGTGAACAGCATGTGTGTGGCGTTTCATCGCAGAGAACATAAATTAGTGAACTCATCTGTGTCATTTATCCACCTAATTGGGCTTCCCAAAAGGAAGAATTTTCCCTGTCCTCATTTTAAGTTCACAGTACACCTTCTGATTTGGAATACAGACACATTGTTGTGGAAACCTCATAGATAAAGGCCTACCCTTTCAAGCTTAGATGCCAACATTTATATTTCCAGTTCTAAATTAGTATTTTGATATGCAAAATAAAATACATATTTGCAAGTCTCTTTGGATCCTTCCCTAGGTTCACTCTGGCACTTTGAATACAATTTAAGGCATTTGCGGTATTACACAAGCTGGCACAGGCTCACAAAACGCAAATCAAGACTACTCTTGGAAATACTTTCCTGAGCATCTGTCAATGGAAAGAAAAAGCTTTTCACGTGATCTGTCAAAACTGTTAACTGGACAGATCAGCCTCCTCAAGCGCCATCACTGTGTGTTTATCCTGCTCTTATATCAGAAACACTGAAGAGAAACTGGAAGTCTCAAATGCTGTTTTCTGTGATGCCCCTGATCGATTTACTCCAGGTTCTATAGGGCTGAGACCAGGCTCGTTTCACACATAACTGTTTAGTGTCTTTTTCTCTTGGTAACTAAACCAACATATCGGCACTCCCTCTGCTCCTCCTGTCCTGGCTCATGATAAGGGCAAACACTCCTGGAAAAGCCTGTTCCTGTCTGACAGCTCCATATACCCGTCCCCCGTGGTTTTAGCAAAAACGTTAGGAAATCTATCTGTATGGACAGAGGAATAGATCATTCTTTTATATATTTATAATACTCAGGGCTAAAACTAAGAAATACACATGCTGCTTTCTCCCCTGGATTTACCACCAAATCTAAGCAAGTTTCAGGAAGAGAGACTTTAATATGTAGTCAGATTTATTTTTATTATTGTTTTCAAGTTAATATTTCTGTAAGCTAGAAATGTCAATCTTTAACTGTTTCTTGTTGCAAGTTCTGCAAGCATATTTTCAGAACAGCAGCATCAATTTTTTTTTGCATAAATCAAGCCTTTGAAAGATGCATTTATGTGGGCTAGAGGAGTAAAAGTCCTGTAATCAACTGTAAAAATTACTCATTAAAAGTTTTGAAGTTTCACACCACACAAAATGTTTGAGCTCAGTCTCTAAGGTACTACAGAATAATTCTTCAGCAGCTGCTATTGATCAAAGAAAATTCAGCAATAATTTATGATAAATTGCCAGATTGAAGGCTTTAGTCTCTTTTAAGGTGATGGTTCTTTTAGTTTGACCAGGCAGAGATCCAGTAGGTAACCTCTCAGCCACACAGCCCTGGAGTTCCCTTTACAGGAGAAGGCATAAGGGAGTACCTAAAATTTCATTAACAAGAAAAGTTTGAGTGCACACCCAGCTTCATGGAAATAATTACTATAGCTAAGTTCATATAGAAAATATCTAGCTTACAATCTGTGGAATAAAGGTTTGGCAACAGTGGTGGCTTAGTAAATGACAACATAGACATCAAAACATGCACGTCACAAGGAGGAAACACAGGAGAGCCTCAAAAATAGGAAAGGATAATTAAGAATCTACTACAAATATCAGCAAAAGGAGTTGTAAATCAGAAACTGCTACTTCCCATTTAGACTGACATAAACAGCAGGAACCAGGATGTCAAGTAATAAAAGGAAGACACCAAATGAAAAGACCAAAATAAAAACCAAAAATACTACAGCAGATGGAAATAGATAACATGATTGTTTGCCGGGGAGAAAGTGCCTGAGAATTACAGCCTGTTCACTGAAAAATAGGAGCAGCTGCCTTATGTAGCCACCACAGGCTGCCTGTTCCCACAGCAGCATCTCCCAGCTCTAGGGGAGCAGGGCCACCTGCTGACATGCCCTGCTCAGGGGTGAGGACCTTCCCTGGTGACTGCTGACCATGTAGCTCTGGTGCACATCTATTCCTCTACTGCAAGACAGAGGTTGAAGTTGGCCCTTTGCCTTGATCCAATGCACCAACCAAACCTGGAAACTCAGGGAATGTTCTGCTGGGCTGCCAGGATGCCAGAACCTGTGCCGAGAACCAGATAAACTGTTTTGGAGTGTGGTCATGCTGTGTAAAGGAGAAGTGCAAAGTGCAGAGCTAACACCAGGGAAAATAACAGAGTCCTTATGCTTTCCAAGTTTTTCAGAGGGGAAATATTTTTTTTTCTGCTTTGCTGTAAAAGAAAAACATTTTCTATTTTTATTCAACTTATATGACAGAAAATCTCTACTGATTTTGACAGGATTAGGCAATCCTCAGCAGCACACTGCTAGCACGGAACTTTTAATAATTACAGTAAGGTCCTTAACTAAAACAATGAGAATAAAAGAAGCATCTGTCTCTGGATAGATCGTTGCCTTGAATTTCCCACTAGGAAACTTGATTGCATCTAATGCAGAAAACCTAAGTGACAGAGAAAGGACTGAACCAAAGTCCTTTCCAGAAAGCACTACATCAAAAACAGGACACGAGGAGAGATGTGCACCAGAGCACGATGCTCCCAACTCCTTTCAGATGCATCTGTGCTCCAGGGCAGCAGAAACTATTCCAGCAGAAGGTTAGGAGGCAAAGCCAGCCTTGAGAGGAGCTCTGCCTGCAGACACAGGAGATTTACTCCCCAGAACAGCAGAGGTGGCTGCACCACAGACCATGTTCAGCTGATTAATTGGACCAAAGCAGTTTGAAGGCTGGGAGGAAGCTGGATGATAGTTATCTCAGAAATGCCTGCTTCCCAGGTATCTCCATGAGTGCAGAGGCACCTTGACTGAAGAAAGATGAGCAGGCTGGGATGACAGGTTATTCATAGGCACAAGCCACAATACAGAAATTAAGCTCAGTTCAGAAGAAGCAGATTTTCTATCAATAGCTATACACATTGGCCTATAACTGACACCCCTATGATCCCCTGTTACTAACTAGCCAGCAGTAGTATATTTCTCCATTTCCATTATGCCACCTTCACCTCATTATTCCTCTGGTATAACATGGATGAAAACATCTCTCCTCCCCTGTGATGGTATATTTATAAACATCCCCTCTATTTCAACCAGTTGATTTAACCATTTACAACTCTATGAAGTAGTGAAATATTTTAACACACAATCTCAGCACAGTAATTACACTGCACAGTATATTGCAGAGTCACAGAGGGGCTGAGGTTGGAGGCACCTGAGGAGACCATCCAGTACAGCCTCTGATGGACCTGGGACAGCTGAAGCAGGTTACTCAAGGTCATATTCAGTTGGATTTTGACTATCTCAAAGGACAGAAATGCATCACCTAACCAAGCAACCTGTCCCAGAGTTCAACCATCATCGGAATAAAATACCATTTCACTATGCTGAGCAACAAAGTTGGTGAAGGGGCTGAAGAACAGGCCTTATGAGGAACAGCTGAGAGAGCTGGAGGTGTTTAGCCTGGAGAAGAGGATGCTGAGGGGAGACCTCATTGCTCTCTATAACTACCTGAAAGGAGATTGTGGAGAGGAGGGAGCTGGCCTCTTCTCTCAAGTGACAGGGGACAGCACAAGAGGGAATGGCCTCAAGCTCTGCCAGGGGAGATTTAGGCTGGAGATTAGGAGGAAGTTTTTCACACAGAGGGTCATTGGGCATTGGAATAGGTTGCCTAGGGAGGTGGTTGAGTCACCTTCCCTGGAAGTGTTTAAGGGACAGGTAGATGAGGTGCTGAGGGACTTGGTTTAGTGTTTGATGGGAATGGTTGGACTCGATTATCCAATGGGTCTCTTCCAACCTGGTGATTCTATGATTCTATGTTTAAATGGAATTCTGTGTATTTCTGTGTCTGTTGCCTCTTGTTGTTTCACTTGCCACCACTGAGAAAAGCCTGGCTCCACCCTCTGTCCTTCCTCCTGCTAAGTATTTATACACATGGATAAAATCCCCCTGAGCCTCTTGGCAGCTAAATAGTTCCAGAAACAAAACACTGCAATAGAAATAAGGCATTTTTAACCTGCAAAGAAAGCACTACTTGATTTTATGCCATATTACAGTTTTATTGAAGGTAGTACTGCTTTCACTGAATAAAATTTGATTTTTAACAAGATCACTGTGCCATATGCATAACAAATCACATAAGGGCCTGTACACTTATTTAAGCAGTGCTGCTGTTGCAGCACACCCTCAATAAAGCTTAATAGGCCACATACCCCAACTCTGACAAGCCAGACTCTGATTATTTAGTGTTCAGTGGTTTCTTTGTTCTCTCTTAGTAAGAGATGTCAGAGTCATCACAGACTGATTGGTACTTTTCATTGAACAGGAGAGAAATTTGCACTTGTCATGTAGCCGTTTAGAAAGATTTTTGAAGGATGGAGAATTGGAAATGAAATATAAAGAATAGTAAATTAAAAATATGAGATAACCCAGCAATGAAAACAGACACTGATTTCCTAACAGAAGTTATTAAAAATGCATTTCTGAGCTATCCATGAAGTCATTTAAAGATGGCCAGAAGGAGGTATCTGAAAATATAATTATTTTTTTAGAATAATTAAGTAACCATTAGCCTTTCTCGATGACATAGGACCCTATTCTTTCCTAATTCAAGCCAATGTAAATCATGAGTAATGCCAAAGGATGCAGCACTTACTGCAAATGCCCCTTAACTACACAGGCTTTGGAGGGGCTTTCCCTTTCATTAGTTTTTATGTCAAAAGCACTGAATAATGGCGAATATTGAATCAGTCCAGCATTTTTTAATTTCTTCCAACTGCAGAGCTGCAGGCTTAGGCAGTCATGTTGATCCAGATGAAATTCACTTTCATGAAAAATTTCTGGGTTTTATCCACAGACAAGGGTATGCATGACAGAGAAAAAGCAGCTGCTACTCCTTGTACCATTTTTACAGAGAAAATACATTTCCTACCTAGCATTACCTTTCTCTAGGTAAAAATACTCACTGTGAAATACTTGTTTATGCTAGTGGTTTGCATGACTCTGCTGAAATTACCCACATGAAGAAGCAACCATATGTTTGTGGTTTGTGGTAACTGATATATAAGCAGGATACGAACCTGCTCTGACAGCTTCGCATTATCCCTCAGCCCCCACCTCCTGTCTCGATTTAGTTTTAGTAGGTTCTCCACTTGGTGTTGATATGCCCAAGGAAAAACTCCTGAACTCAGCTGGGACATAGGGTACAATGAAGTCCACCCAAAGTCCATCCAGAAGAAGCAAATTCACCCATGGAGATAGCACTGAATAAGCCAGTGGAGGAAGAGCAGCACTAATTGTTTCACTGAACATTTTCTTCAAAAATCTGAAACTCTGAACATTTAAAAATCAATGCAAAATGAATTGCAAAAGCTTAGTTAAATTAAAAAGCTGTAGCATTTAAATTACTAAAATCAGGTTGGGACATTGTGATACAGTCTAGCAGCTAAGGATAAATCCATGACCCTTGAAAACAAAAATCATAACCAAACTTTAAATTGTCACAGAAATAAAATTGGACCTGGAAACACAAGAGAGAATCTTGTTCCTAAAAACTGTCATTTTTCCCCTGAATATTCAGGTAGTCATCTCACAGGTGTACCCACACGAGGACTGTATCAGATCCAGCCAAAGAGGATGTAATCATAACTATTTTTACATGGCGTAAGTCTCCTCTTTGATATTTTTTAAGAATGCTGATAAAGTACTTCAAAGAGATACATGCAGTCATGCTTATCCTCCCTTCTCAGCGCAGTGTGTATTCTGAGAGCTGCCGACGGACGGAAAATTCAGCGTATTTTTAGCTGTCATTTATATTTCTATCTCTGCATGGGATTAAGGAAGTTTCTCCTTCTTCTCAGAAAAATGAAAGTACCAAGAATAAAACTGCAAAATCAACAACCAACATCTGCTCCACTAATATTACTGAAAGAATCCATTTCCCAGAGGGATTAACAACAACCGCATAAGCATCGATCAATATTGATATAGTCAAATTATCCAGACACATGCAGAGAATCATTTGCTGCTCCTGAAGATAAATTTTAAAACTTAATAAATGCAATTCCTCATCACTGAATGAAGATATTAGGTATGGATGTGCATCCTTCTAGCCTCAGTAAGGAAAGGAATGCTACTGCTCTAGCTAAGCTTTAAAAATCTTACTTTCAAAGACATAATTAAAAATTTATGAAATCATTTTGAAACTTGATTAGTGTTTACAAATGTATCAGCAATCTTCATAGAGTAGGAAACCAAAAATCCAGATTTACCAAAAACTAGCATTACAGATGAAAACCCATCTTCTCTAAAGTCCTGTAAGGAGCCTCTTCAGAACATATAAATTGTTGTGGGTCAATTTTTATCAATTAGGTCCACGAAGCTAGAGAAAACTCAGTGATTCAGGAGTCAAGACACAATTAGGCAGCATTTATGTTAAGCAGCCTTAGTTTAAGGACTATGCTACCAGTTTTTCACTTTTACAATGTTCCTTAGGTAGTTTGTAAGTTATGGACTTTTGATTGCACTTTTGCTTGCCTAATGATTATGATTTGAACAGCAAATTAATTACAGAAAAGCAAAAACAAGTTTGCACCTAAAATAACTAAATTTTGTTACCTAGATTTTTTTTTGCTCTGATTTAATTAAAGTTAAATTTTATCATCACTAAATTAAAGCCAAGACAAATTAGTTCTCCAATTCTTGCTTTAAGAATAAATACCATTTGCCTTCCAGGAACACTACAGTATAGAAGCTGCTTGAAATTACATCTTTTTAGAAACGTTTGCTACCTACTTCTAATTAACACTATTCATCTTTTAGAGTTTTGTATGGTGGGGTTTTTGTTGTGGTTCTGATAAACATTCCAGGTTAATCCTAATACATTTAATTTTTAGCAAGTAAATGCCTTGTTTTTCCTGAGATGTATCATGAGCGTATCCCAGGTTAGGGGCACTCAGAACCTTAAGGCTCTGGAAGCAAAGTGTCTTACACCTCTCTAGGACACAGAACCAGGCAGACCTACTTTAACTACCCAGCACTTCTCCCTATGGGACATACCACCTTGTGCAACTTTTACACCTCTGTTCACTTGTCTTTCACCACTACTCTGCAAGCACTAGCTAATGAAGATCTAATAAAGGGTTTGCTGCCTTCCCCACATACTGAGATTATAAGCAATTACAGAGAAAAGATGAGGAGTGTGCATGTGTTCAGTCATCAGCTTTCTTCTCCAGGTAGATTGATGCCCAGATATTCAGCAACAGTGGATTGGAGCCCTTCTGTATAAAAACAGCAACGCAGGGTCAGTATCTCAATTTCCAAAGCCAGTTGTAGGTTAGGTGTTTTTAACTTAAATTTAACTTTCATCCAATTTAAACGGCTCAGCCTGGATTGTACAAAATGCTTTAGCAGCCATTCTCTGGTATGGAAAAAGTGGAGGTTTAAAACTGAGGTTAAAGCTACTGAAACAGTTAGATACTGTCATTTTGTGGAAAACACCTCACATATATGTGGAGTAATATGGGTCATCTTTCTTCATCAAGGAAATCAAGGCACGTAGGAGAAAAACAATGAACTTTGAATAGGTATTGTAGGCGGTTTTAGAACAACATTTGAGAAAAAATGTCTTTTGTTATGAAAGGAGGTGAACCTTGATGTCGTTATACCACAGAGTACTTTTTAGCGGAAATTCAGTGTCTGCATGCTGGGTCTGATCTGGTAATTCCTTTTAAGTCAGCAGAAAGCAGAAATGTTTCCAAATCCTGTGGAATCAGGGACTCAAAAAAGTGTTCCTGTTAGCACCCATGCTAACTTGTTCTGAAAGGCTCTTTCCAACTAAAGCTGTAGAACTTGCTGCCTTTAAAACAATATGTTCCTCTGTTAATGGTTGAGTTATAAAAAGGAATTTAAAAGCAGAAATGTCAAAGAAAGGAAGATTTCCATGTGAGCTTTCACCTTCCTCAAAGCCTGAAGCTGCACAAATCACAGATGAAGTTATATTCTGGAAAGTCTGAAGATGTAAGAAGCATTTATACTCATACTTTTTCTATCACTCACTTTTCTGTTACTTCACCTTAAGGCTTGCTTTTTGGTTTTATTCAGACTTGCCTGCTTCTTTCTTGGGGATTTGTTCCCCAGAGAACAGGTAAGCGGAGAGCAGTCTTTTATGCACAAGAACGTAGGAGGATACTACCTCAGTCATCCAGGATGGGTCAGTCAGCAAAGATGCAACCAGGATATCTGAACAAGAGTGCTTGAATTTAAATGCCAGCTCAGCTGCAACCTCCTTCTTGCCCTGTGTTCCCTCCTGGGAGGGAGTCCCCATCCCACAGCAGGAAGGATGTGCCTGCAAGCAGTACATGTCCAACAGAGCGATGGCAAATAACATCATGCAATTGAGAAAACTTTAGCTGAGTTGTCCTAGGAGGATCTCCATCCCTATTTGGACTCAAAACAGCAGCCCTACAGACTGCATTTGCTCATCCCAAAACTCTGCTTTGCCTAAGGACTGCGAATATTGGGATTTTATGACAGCTTGAGACTTCCATATTAAATCTTCCCGCAAAACCCAACAAACCAAAACAGGTCTTTACATTTGGCTCTGTTTTCTTGAGTCTCCAGAGTTTTTGAGCATGTCTTTTCTGAGGAGACTGTTTTTATTTTGATACGCACTGAAGAAAAGTATAGCTTCATCTTTTAATCCTCTGCAGAAGCGCCTGCAATCACTCTTCTACTTTTAATACTCGATAAGAAACCACATACCGCTTGCAAATGAAACTGCTTCTTGCTGAGCCCTTGAATTCCCCACGAGCGTGTACAGTATTGCCATCAACACCTTCCAGAGCTGCTCTCACCTTAGTATTTATTGCAAAAGTACTCATTGAAGTGCAAAAAGAGAAGCACTTGAGTTCAACCTCAGAGACACAAACTATAAAAAAAAAATGCTTCATTAATGTAGTGACTAAAAAAAAACAAACCAACAAACTTGTGTAGAAATAGTTGAGAAAAAACTTATGAGAAATAGTCGAGGTTGCTATTTTTAGTGAGTTACAACCTGGCCACACATAATGCATCACAGCTTATAATAATATACACTTCATCTCAGGCCTGCCAGGGACAAGAACTTTCAAGGAGATAAATCAAACCCTACCAAGTTGGATCTTCCTATCTCCATTTCTCCTGTGGAAAAATGGCCCAAGAGCTACCACATAGAATCATAGAACAACCAGGTTGGAAGAGACCCATCGGACCATCAAGTCCAACCATTCCTATGAAACACTAAACCATGTCCCTCAGCACCTCATCTACCCATCCCTTAAACACCTCCAGGGAAGGTGAATCAACCACCTCCCTGGGCAGCCTATTCCAATGTCCAATGACCCTTCCTGTGAAAAACTTCCTCCTGATGTCCAGCCTAAATCTCCCCTGGCAGAACTTGAGGCCATTCCCTCTTGTCCTGTCCCCTCTCACTTGGGAGAAGAGCCCAGCTCCCTCCTCTCCACAACCTCCTTTCAGGTAGTTGGAGAGAGTAATGAGGTCTCCCCTCAGCCTCCTCTTCTCTAGGCTAAACACCCCCAGCTCTCTCAGCCGCTCCTCATAGGGCCTGTTCTCCAGCCCCTTCACCAGCTTCTTCTCTGGACTAGCTCATGAAGACATTTCCATGAAGACATTGGGGTGACAAGCAAGAAATATGACTTCAGCTGCAGAACACATCAAGAATACATACTGCTTGTATGTGTTTTAAAACAGTCTTGATGACCCAATCAAGTAGACACAATATTCCAGTAAAAGAAGATTAAAGTTTGCATGCAGCTTCCAAGGAACTTGTCCCATATCTTGACTCCAGTACCACCACTGTGACAAACTGTCTGCTATGAGGACTGGCTCCTCCTCTAAGAGCAGGAAAATTAAGAGTGGGAAAGCCCACCGCAGTAACTCTGAATTAAAAGCAAACAATGTTATTCCAGAAATTATAGTCAGTTTTGGAAGCTGCAGCCATTAATTACTTCTGCAGTTTTGTGGGTTTAGGTTTTTAAACACAGCACCAGAGTGTTTAAAGATCCTCCTGATTAAATAATTCAAAATGTTTGCACTATATAACATGTTTGAAAGGGAGAGAAAACTATACTAAACACTTTGATTTCACAAGTGAGCACCTCATTAACATGCCATGATATCAAATATTTATTACCTTCCCCACTGTAATGAGCTCGTTTAAGACAAGTGTGAGAAAATCCCTTCTTGCATTAGAGTTGACAATGTTTTATTTATGTGCACTTTAATATTCACTTTAGGCCACACCAAAATATAAACATGTGATAAATATTTCATTAATGAGAGAGCAAAATCTATTTCTCTAGCTTCTGCAGGCTTATTTCATTTGGAAAAAGACAAAGCAGGGGTTGTGCGCTGTGATGATGATGCAACTTGCCCTATTCCGAGAGGGGAACAATCAATACTCAGTTGTTAAAAATCTCTTTTTTCCTTCCCAGATTTTCCCAGAGAAGTGCAGCCTTGTTGCTTCCACTGGAGTTGCAAAGTACTGTTTTTTTTCCAGGAAAATGAGCGTAGCAGATAATAATGGCCCACTAACCGGTTAAATGCAATGTTGGGACGTTTCTAAACTTGCACTGCAGGTTGTAGCTAGGAGAGGGATCATCAGGATGTAGGAAGGAGCTGGGGAGATGCCAGGTCATCCAAGTTAATGATTTAAACCACTGTAAGCAACCTATGTTGTAAAATATTGATGCGCTCATACCTGTTCTGCAGATGTTAGCTCTTGAAAGCAATTCAACCCCTGATCAGCACCAGGTTCAGCAATCATGCCACAAGCAAGCTTCATGTCAGCGAGTTCGAAAGAACACTGAGCTATGTGCCACTTGGTCCCTTGGTGAGCATATCTGCATAATCTCCAAGAGCTCCCGAGCCCTTGTCTCTCCCTGGGTCTAGGGGTCAGACAGAGCTCCACAGCCCCTGACATATGAGCAGCAGCTTCAGCAGGACCCAGGCATTGTTTCCTCTCCCAGTTAGAATCACCACCACCACTACCAGTTTGGAGGAGACCCATTGGATCACCGAGTCCAACCATTCCTATCAAATACTAAACCATGTCTCTCAGGACCTCATCCACCCGTGCCTTAAACACCTCCAGGGAAGGTGAATCAACCACCTCCCTGGGCAGCCTATTCCAATGCCCAGTGATCCTTTCTGTGAAAAACTTCCTCCTAATCTCTAGCCTAAATCTCCCCTGGCAGAGCTTGAGGCCATTCCCTCTTGTGCTGTACCCTGTCACTTGGGAGAAGAGCCCAGCTCCCTCCTCTCTACAACCTCCTTTCAGGTAGTTGTAGAGTTAGCTAGAGGAATACTTCGGGTACATTTCCTTAACCACTTCCCTCATCCAGAGCACTCTTCCAGGCTAAATACTGGATTCATTTTTTTCCACATGGATAGGTGTGTATGATTTTGTGACAAGAATCCAAGCTGCAGTGTTTATCATGTATTAGGCAGCATTTTCTAAGCTGGGCAGCAGAGAGCTGAAGTTTGCTTGTGAAAGCTGTGTTACCCACACATCCAACATTTCTGCATTTTGCCTGCACTTTCTCTTCCTTTCAGCAACAATAACCATAACCTCTTACAACATACACTAGTAAGATAAGCAGTCACTACCACTTATCTACCCAGAATTGCTGAAAAGTACATTCATGAAGAGCAAATCTCATGTAAAGGCAAACTCTTTGCAGCTCTCCTCCCAGCAACAATCTAGAGCCTAGCTGCTGTTATTATTGAAGGTGGGGCAGAGCTTAGGTTTATGGGGTTTTTTAATTTTTTATATTAAAAATGAAAAAGAAAATGCTTTGAATAAATAGCCAGTCTATAAGGACTTGGCATTACGTAATGAATAATGTATCGATGCTTGTAACATCCTGGCCCCTAGGCTCGAATTCACAGACAGAGGTACACTGGGAAAAAGCATTTACTGCTGACTTGACAGGTGAAAATAAAATGACAGACATGTTCAGAGCTCCTTGGTTGCTAAGTAGACATAATTTGGTATTGGTGAAACTAGAATTTTGGGCAATCAACATTTGTGATCTACTAAACACGTAAAGTTTCAAAATTGCATCCCTGTGCCATTTGAAGATTATTTTGTCATTTTCTGTCTTTTTAGCATGTCCGTTCAGTTGGGACTGTTGGATTTCTTGTTTCAGACACTGGATTTCCCTCTAGCAGTTAGGCATGACAAGACCATAAAATACTTATTCTGCTACTCTTATCTAGACGCAGAAAATTTTTCTATTAATACACAACAGATTTTTGTCACGTCTCTCACAGGACATGTCTCTCTACGTAACTAACACAAGAATGGTGTGAATTAATGAAGGACTGATGACCTCTTGAGCTATTTAGAGGGACTACAGACATAGGACACATTACTGCTGCTGTTTTCTTGAACTTCATTAACTGGATGTGTGGGACCACTACTCTTCATTTTCTTTCCTGTGTTAGCCCAGTTCAAGAGAATTATCATGACTTGACATTCAGATGATGACAACATCTCTTGTGAAAATCTAAACAATATTAATTTATTGCATCTTCCATTCTTAGAACTCAAATCTATCCTCCTGATCCAGCCAGACTGCAACTTCTTAGTAATACATACTGAAGACCTGGAAGATCTCCATTAACATGCATTAGACAAAGAAAGCATCAAAATCTAGGCCATTAGTCATTTGAGAGAGATGCAGGCAAAAGGAAAGGAAAAACATGGGGAAGGGGCAATGGCATAGAAGCTTTTGACAGGATAAATGCCTCCTGCTTTGGAAATAAACATCTCTGCCTCACCTTGCTGCTTATTTCTGATAAATGTCCTAGCTTTGCCTCCTTGTGTATCTGGCAGCAGGACCATTATCCTGTTACATGGTCTTATTCTTCAGGCACTGCCTTAGCAGAGACAATATGATCAATTTAACGACACCAAGATGCACCATTTGGCTCAGTGAAAGTGACAAGTACATGAAATCACCACCACGGCCCCTGGTTTGAGGGAATGGCATACAAGGTAAGAATTCCGGTGTATGAGTTTTCCAAAAATTGAGTTAATTAACTACACTATTTTTTTAATGAGGTCATTGCACACAAACGTGTATTCCCAGAATTCTTTTGATAAGACCTTTTTCTCTCAGGGTCTTCAAATAAAACCAGTGGCTTTACAGCCATTATATTGTTACAATGGGTTTTAATAATAAACATGCATAATCACAGAGTTTCTGCTGGCTGTAAGAGCATTTAGCACAGGTCTGCATTGATGTCTAGCAAACAGAGGAAGGCGATAGAGTTAGTGAAGTAAATTCCAGCTGCAGATAAACATGCATATTTATGCATGAAGCACACTAACAAGAGGCATGCTTTGGTGACCAGGCATGTTTTTAAGTTCAGGGAAAAAAACATTTAGAAACTAATGATAAATTCATTGTCCTTCAGGGGAAATTGAACAGTCTTCCAGAGGAGAGTTGGCAACTCAAAATTTAAATGTCCTAAGGAAATACGGAGAAGCACGTCTTTTTAAAAGTTGTAGGCAGGGCACTTAATTCTATTAATATCTCCTTTTACTCATAACACTGAAACATTGCCTCTCTACAACTACCTGAAGGGAGGTTGTAGAGAGGAGGGAGCTGGCCTCTTCTCCCAAGTGACAGGGGACAGGACAAGAGGAATGGCCTCAAGGTCTGCCAGGGGAGATTTAGGCTAGAGATTAGGAGGAAGTTCTTCACACAGAGGGTCATTGGGCATTGGAATAGGCTGCCCAGGGAGGTGGTTGATTCACCTTCCCAGGAGGTGTTTAAGACACGGGTGGATGAGGTTTTGAGGGACATGGTTTAGTGTTTGATAGGAATGGTTGGACTGGAAGATCCGATGGGTCCCTTCCAACCTGGTTGTTCTATGATTCTATGAAATACAGCAAAAATGCTCTTTTGACCTGCAAAGAAGCAAGGTGGATGTAAGATAGAAACTCCATAAAGTCCTCCAGAACTTCAGATGTTTCCACAGTTTTTGCATAGAAAGTTCATAAATAGGAAGTGATGTAAAATCCATATTCTAATTAGATAAAGTCTGCCCCACAGTTCATCTCCAACTTAACACCCTTTATCTCTCCTTTCATTTCCTCATAATACTTACAAGTTGGCAAGGTCTTTCTTCAAAAGGCAAAGAAATCTCTTCACTTCTTTGAGCTAAATTTTGTTCAAGAAGGTGTGAACTAAAATCAAAAGCTGCCAGATAAACAGGTTGCATATTACCATACATACTGATGCTGCTTAAATAACCTAATTGTGTTGCTCACATGGATTCCTCTAGTCTGCATCCGAATGCATTTGAAATCACTAGAAGAAACATTACCCTTAACTGAAACCAGTATTGACTCCAATGCAGCTGTAGAATTCCTATGTTTTTAATTTTTCTGAAGACAAAATCCTATTTTCTGGCAACAGCAAACAGCCCAATCTTGTGAAAGTCACAGTGGCACAACTCAGTAAGTGTGTCAAATGAAGAACACCTACTCACATGCATCCACAATACCAAATGCACCTGTATCAGCCCCTTGCTGTAAAAGAAATGCTTACTTTAGGAGCTTTCTCCCATAAAAGTTCAGCTCCCATCTTAGAAAATAAATGGGATGGTTTCACCTCATCCCTTACCCTGTGGCAGGAGTCCCTTGTGATAACATTTTATTCCTTTGATATTTTGAAAAATCAATCAATGGGGCAGTGGAAAGGAGAAGCATTTTTCAATACTTCTGGCTGTATATTTTGTTGCTGGTAGTCAGCTCATTACATCTTCTGTGTCAATGTGATTTCTGAGATTGACATTGAAAATTGGCTCTCACCTTGGGGCTAAAAGATGGTCAGCTATGCTGGGAGTTTCCATCCAAAAAGACTTCAAGTTCAAAGTGGATCTTCAGCCCAGATGAACAAGTACCAACCGCCAGCTTTTATTCTAAAGGGAACCACAAATACAACCACAACCTGGAAGACAAAGATCGGAAAAGAACAGCTTTTTTTCATTCGCTTTTAGCTCTTGCAAGAAGTGTGTCATCTCACTACCTTCTTCCCAAACTCGGAGTCCCTGAAGGCTGCTGCAGTGTGTCAGGTGGCTGCAGCTCTCAGCTCCAACACACTGCAATGTGCAGCCAGCAGCAGGACCCCAAGACCTTGCCACCACTTCACATCCCAACTCGAGGAGTCACCTACATCATAACAGAACAACCAGAGCCCTTCTGAAGGCACATACAGTTCATAGCCATCCCCACCTGACTAACATCTTGCTGGTGACTGAGCTAGGCAAGTAGCTTAATGGTAAAGCTAAAACCAGAACTGACATCTCCCAATTCAGTGGCCCAATACTAGACCTGTCACTTCAACTTAAACAATAAGTCAAGTCCAGTCCACTATTCACAGCCCTAAAAGAGAGGTAGCAGCCTCAAGGTTTTTAAACTCTCATTAGGGATGTCTTATCTGCCTCATAATATTCTCTGTTCTTTCAGCGGTTTCATTTTTCAAATTTTGCTCTAACCAAGGTTTAAATCTACTTTGGTTTTGGTTTGCTTTTTTTTTTTTTTTTAGAGGAACTCTAAGGAATTCTCCCCCGTTCTTAGATAGCTCAGGTAGACTTGGTTAACCAACTACTGGGAGAGAAAACATTACTCCAAGATTAAAATTTAAGACACAAAAATTGGGAGAGACTTCCACCTATAAATGATTGTTCATTTCTGATCGGTCATCTTGTAGTATTATATCTGAAGGGTGCTTTAAAACCTCATACTCCCTCCTTTTATTCCTGACTGAATTTAAGCTGCAGTTCATGAAAAGAACAAACAGAATCTGGTATAACATGACACATATTTAAGTAAATTGTCATTTTTTTCCCTTATTGATTTAGACCAGCAGAACTCCATCAAATTAATCTTATAATATTATTCCTGTTAATCACAAATGTTAGTGGAAGCGGAAGCAAGCCCTAGGGGTTGATAATGAATTTTTTAATGAGTTTTGCTAATATGACTCAGTTAAATGAGTTTCAGTAAGCCACACAGTCCAGGCAGATTCCAGACAACTTTTCCTGTATTTCTTAAAAGAAACCCCCTGGGATGGATGCAGTCAAACTGGTAGCAGTTGATACCAGTTATATTCATACTCCCAAGGGAAGATTTACAACCACTGTACATTGGCCCTAGTTTTTCTCTAGCAGTATTTGCTGTAGGCAATGCTACAGAGGTGAATACTTCAGAGATTGAGTAGGTAGAGGGAAGAAGCTGCTCAACATTAAACCTGGGACAAAGGAATAGAGAGTCAAGGGGTAGAAGAATGATAAAAGACTATTTTTGTCTTGGAAAAGGTCACCATGAAAGTTGAATTAAAATGAGTAGCCGTGGCACAGAACAGCCCTGGGATACTTCAAGAAAGGGTTATTCACTGCAGTGTCAAGCTACACACATACTTGCTGGAAAGCAAGGTCATGCATCCTATAAGACATCTTTGGGAAAAACTGATTCATTTTTTAATGTAAATACTGATATTAAGAGAGATTTAGCAAAATGCTTGGAACTCATAACACAGGAGGAGCTTCTAAAGTCAACCTCTTTCAAGCAAGAAACTTACCTCCTCCCAAAAAAATTGTCGTAAGAACCACACAAGGGCAGACTCCAAGTTAAAAAACACCATCTGCACCGATTTTCCTTAAGGCACATTAGTAACGAGTGATAAATATGACAGCAAAAAGAACTTGGATCACTAACAGTTCAGACCCATAAAGCATTTTGCACAGAAGACCTCTGCAGAGCAGTTACCCAAAGCCTGAGTCAGGTTCCTGTGTATAAAGCATTTCCAAATAAAGGACACTATATGCAATTCAAATTGAAGAGTAAAAATCCTGAATTCCTGTTTTATTGGCTTAGAAACCTTACCCAGACCTGCACAACAACATATTTCAGTCTTTTACAAGGGCTCAGGATCTGTGGGTCTTCTACTGGGTAAAGCAAAGAGATTCCACATGTAAGCCTGAGAATTTCTCAAAAGTAGAAAGATTAATCAAATGACTCTGATCCTTTCGGTTTTGACAAGTGAGGATTTTCCCCAAAGAACATCCCATAAAAACATATTCAGACCCAATCTACACCCGAAGCACTGACTCTTCAGTTACATAAGGGTCAATTAACCATAGGCCTTACATCACATTTTGCCACAAATTGGCTAAAAAATTGTGCTTCAAAAGCACTTAAAACTTCGGCCATATGTTTATAACTTTGTTTTTGTATATTCTCTTTAAAGAAGAAGCAGCACCAAAGGAAGGATCTGGAAGTTAACAGCTGTTTCAGCTAGAAAGGTATTGCACACATTGAGAACCTGCTTACACAAAGCTATTATTGTGTTTATATAGACAAAAATCTGGTTTCCTAATTAGCACTGGGAGGCATGTAAAGCAGGCTAGATGCTGCCTGGCCAGTATTTAGAAGAGTGCAAGTTTACAATATTTGTTTGGGCTTTTTTCCCTAAGGAAAGGCTCTTGAAGAAATGAATCCTCCTACATTAAAATAATGACTTGACGCATGGTTCATCAAAATGCTTCCACAAAGGAATGCTTCTCTTCTGTTTTGCTTAGTTAAAACCAACTATAAAACATACAATTCCACAAAACTTGCATCATTAATTAGCTAGTGGACAAAATGCAATCCCCCCCACTCAAAGAAATAAAGAATACTCACTTATCCAGTGGGATTCAGTAGAATATGACCTACTGAAACCTTAAAGTCACTGTTAGCATGGACAATAACTACAATATATTTCTTTTGACATAAATTCAGTTGGCAATAATCCTCTCAACAAAAATGAATAATTCATAATTTCCAAAGAAGCTGCTGGAGGTACTTAAAAAAAAGTGGAGCTAGACTGAAAGTTGTGTCCTAGTGGGCTGGGTTTGTGGATAATGGAGACACACAGGACATAGCAGTTTTCTTATTTCTCCACGCTGGGGGAATCTACTTTGCTATTCATTTTCTACTACCTCTGCTGAAACCGTTTTTTTGCCACTCTGCAAAGAATTTATCAACAGCTACATTCTGGGTTTGTCAAGACAAAGTGTAATCCCACTCAGCCAACCTCCATCATTTGTCACAATTCTTTCCTTGTCACAGATGAAGTCTTTGAACTCTTAGTTTTAGGTCATTTAATAGATTCAAATACAAGTCCCACTGAACCGCCCTTCCCATCAGCTTATGGATATTTACACAGCCTCTGAGGCACCTCAACCCCAAGAATGATGTTGAGGCTCTGGAGCGAGTCCAAAGAAGAGCAACGAAGCTGGTGAAGGGGCTGGAGAACAGGTCCTGTGAGAAGCAGCTGAGAGAGTTGGGGGTGTTTAGCCTGGAGAAAAGGGGGCTGAGGGGCAACCTCATTGCTCTCTACAACTACCTGAGGGGAGTTTGTAGAGAGGAGGGAGCTGGGCTCTTCTCCCAAGTGACAGGGGACAGGACAAGAGGGAATGGCCTCAAGCTCCACCAGGGGAGGAAAAGTGTCATTGGGCACTGGCCAAGGCTGCCCAGGGAGCTGGTTGAGTCACCTTCCCTGAAGGTGTTTAAGGGATGGGCAGATGAGGTGCTGAGGGGCATGGTTTAGTGTTTGATAGGAATGGTTGGACTCAATGATCCGGTGGGTCTTTTCCTATCTGGTGGTTCTGTGATTCCGTTAAGGGCATCCAGGATAGGATCTTAGCAGCTCAACATTCTCATACCAGCACTTTGTAAACTTTACCTGTGCTTGTAGGGGTGGACTGTAGTGGGACCAAAATCCAAGGAGAAAAAAATATTTCTCAAACTTGTGCAAATTTCCAGAATGATCTAGTAAACTCTGGCATTATTCACAGCTTGAACTTTTCGTCCAGTGGACGTAGAGCACTAATAGTATATCAGGTTTTTTTTCTGAAAAAATATTTTAAACCCTGTATTACAGCAGTGAAGTGTTGGGACTTGTCAAGCGTTTCTATTCCTTCCTTCAGTATGAGTTGTGCTACTCCCAGGACCCCACATATATCCAAAAGACTCCAGCAAAAAAAGAACTTCAACAAGAAGTCAAGAGACAAATAAGGGGTTCATAAACTCTGATGGATTGAGTTAAAGGAGTTTATCAACAGTGTAGGGGTAAAAAATGATGTAGTTAAAGCTATTAAAAAAATCATAGTGGGCACAACTTAATCGTGACATTCAGCACAGCACCAACTGGGCTAAGATATCCCTGTGCTCTGGGTGAATTATTAGCTAAAATACCAAATGGCAGCTGCCATAAACACAAGAAACTGAGACATATCCTTGTCCAGATCACCCTTGAACACTAAGTTTTGCAATTCATTGTGTAGGTACAGTACCTTAGCCCTCAGGCTCTAAAAGTTAAGGTATGTGATCCATAAGTATATGAGGTCTAACTCAAAAAGGAAAAAAACAAACCCAAGTCTAACCCTATAGCTTAAGAACTGGGGAAAGAGAAGGGTACAAAAAGATGGTTCTAGAACATATTCTAACCTGTCACGGTGAGGCAAGGCTCACCCTAATGCATCATTCAGTATAAGATGTGTGTTCAAATAGAGACATTTCCTTAACCTTGGCCAGAAAACATTGGTGTGCATCAGCGCACAAAACTTTGTCAGTAAAGCAGATTTCAGCTAATAACATCACTGTGCTTCAGCACGACTCCCTATGATTTCTACCTTCCCAAAAATAAAAAAAATTAGTGCTCAAAGGAACCCATTTTCTGTTGGTAGAAAACATGAAAGTAAAACACCCGTGTGTCAGCTCAGAAGGGAACTATTTTGAAGGTTGATTGTAGCTGATTTTCTTAATATGTTAAATAAATAGAGTTACAGGTACAGTCTTTGTTTTTTTCATGTCCAACCTCATTTCATAAACACAACATTCTCAAAGAATTCAGTATACTTCACACATTTTGAAGTTAACCTCTTTAAAAAATGACAGCATATACATAACCCCTTTGTGCAGATGAGTGTATTTCTCAACCCTTCTGTCGCTCCTGCTAATTTGCTCTGCACATTCTCCATCCTTCATAGGCTGTCCCCCTTCACCTTGTTTCTGCTCAGCTTTTCATTTCTGCATTCGACTTCAGGGCACCAGACTTACCTACTGGAAGAACCAGTATGGCAATGCCTTCAATTTAGTCTGAAATTCTTGGTGCATTTGACTCCAAGTGAAGTCCTCATTGTTCAGGCAAAAAAATCCTTCTCAAAATTTCATCATGCTCACAACATTTTGTGGCTTTCTATAAAGCTACAAGAGAGTAGTGTCAGACCAAATTTCCATAACAAAATTCTGCATTCATTGCTGCAGTGGCTACCTGTATAACAGAGAAACCAGAGCAGAAGTGCTTAAGAAAACCAAAAGTATGTGGCAAAAGAAACGCTCATTGTCTATCTATGTACCACTTATCATATATAAAGAATTTGGGAAATTAAGACATTTAAAACACATCCTCAAGCTCATCAGCGCTTTCCATGATCAGAGACAGAATGTAACAAATGTAGGTGGAAGAAACATTTATTATCTAGAAGCAATGGCACAAGTACATAGGTTCTCTTTGTTTTAATATTAAGGAGATTAAGTAAGATGAGGTGCAGCTTTACAACAAATAAACCAACTGTGAGAATATTGAATTCTCTAGTGTCATTTCATAACATGAAATACCTTCAGCTTAGGACATATACATTGTAGTCACTGGAACAAAGTGTCCACCTTTAGAGATGTTTCTTGAAGGGTTATTAAATGGATTATCATAGGTAACATTACAGTGCTAAACGGAATTATAGCATAGAAATGAAGATGTGGCAAAACCTTGAGAAGGGAAATGGATTAACAACTTCACAGAAGCTGCAGTGTATGAAAGAACGTGATATAATTGTAAAATAAAGCAAATTTAGAAAACTTGTGGTTTTAAAAAAACACAAAAAAAAACAAACAAGAAAAAAACTTACTCTTTAAAAGAAAAAAATTCCTTGATCATAACTACCACCAAACCCACATTTACAGTACATATGATACAAGAGATTGAAAACAGAAAAAACTAAAAAGGCAGCATGTTATTCTCAGGGGGAAACACAGGATGCACATAAGATGCACAGTGAGAGCAAGGCTTGGCCAGCCAAGTATTCCTCACTTCATGCTACTGCTCACCTTGAGTAGAGCTACTCATGTGCCAAAGTCTCACACAGCAGATCTTTCACCCTCCAGTCATATATGCACGTATTTTCCCCCTCAAGTTCAGTTTGACTTTGAAAGGGTTAAAAGCAGCTTTATTTTGAATAATGGTTTGTTAAAAGCCTATTTCTGCCTAGATCCCATCACCCAGCTGCACAGTAGGCTGAGCATCCCTGCATTGGCTGCCTGGGCAAAGCAGCAGCTCCGTCAGTGTGTGGCACAGCAAGATGCAGACTCAGGGCACCAACAGGCACAGTTGGGAGGGAGAGCAGAGAACTGCATTCCACCATCACTGTCATGAGTTCTGTTTCCTTACATTTCATTATGTCCAATTTACTTTCCTGTGGTTTATACTTGACATTTTAAATTGCAGCAGGCTCAGAGATGGCATGTGCCTTGTCAGGCTGCAAGCTGTTTTGCCTCCCCTTATGAAAGACAATGCTCCAATTAAGGCACAGATCGGATTTTAAGTACTAAACTATTTTCTTCATGGAAATTTGTGAATTGTTCTTTTTATTTTCACATGCAGATTCTAGGAAAGAAAAAAAAAAGAAGAATAGCTGTGACTTGATTTCCTGTTTTTAACAAATATTACCTGTCTCAAGATATTTGTGAATGACATAATCGCACATGTGCTGTAACATGTGCTGTCACCACATGTTACTTGGGCAGCGCAAAGTCTCAGTGGACACGTCGACTATTTCTTGTCCACAAGCTCCAGAGGTAAGCATAGAGGCTTTTGTCCAGCATATAAATGTACAACGGTCATACAGGATGCAGAGCTGCAGGCATCTGTCCTAGTGTCAGGTTGTGGGTTTTCATTCCGCAGGAGGAAACTCATTCTTCTGTAGCTAATGACACTGTAATGACAATAAATGCAGGAGCCATCTGGAAGTGAGAGAATCTTGTCTCAAGAGGATTTTCGAACTACTTTGGAACAGCACTTGTTGTTACAGTCTTAAGTTTTGCGTTACCTGCCCTCTAAAATATGAGCAGGAAACTAAGTTTAAAGCATCTTGCTAAAAAAAACCAAAGGAATACTTATCAAAAAGGGCAAAACCTGAGTCCTGTCCCCTTTAATCCTGTAGGAAAAGAGGTCAGTACCTAGCTTTGAGAACAGAGAAATTTCAAGCTTCAGGACCGAGGCACTCCATGCCATGGGCAGAAACATTAACACCTTGAAGGCACATTTCACCTAGGGGAGATTTTCAAGCAGCAATTAAATTTCAGGTTGTTGATTTTTGCACTCATGAGGACGCCATAAGTTAACGCAGAGACTGAGGACAGAGAAGTTTTGTTAGTCCACTCTGAGATCGCCTCTCAAGCAGAGTACCCATAGACACTCTCATAACATGTACATCCTCAGCTCCTGGGGACTCCACGGGGAGAGGTGGCTGAGCAAAATTGATTGGGAATAGACAAGACAAGAAGACTCTTGCTTAAAAAAATTAAGAAAGTTCTGACTCATCCAGATTCCTTTCAATGGGAGTTCAACCAGACCCTTGGTATGGAAAAGGCAGTGTATGAATGTGGAATAGCTGGTAAGAGCCAAACAAGATGGGAATGTATGACTTACACTGGATTTCTAGCACCTTGTCTATAAGGAACTATAAAATCTCTGCCCCCTCACAAACTGAATTGCCTTACACTGACTTTGCTTTTTGGAACACAAGCCACCCTACACATTTCTTCTTAAGATCTCCAAACTACCCTGGCTTCTAACAGAAACATTTTCAAAGCTATTTTACCAGTAGCTTTTCAACAACTCGTCTATTGCATTAAATCTTAAGATTAATCTTGCAGTCTTTCCATTAAGATTTTGAGCAAAGTCTTATTAATCATAAGACTGAGCTCCTTAACCAATTGATGGTTTTATGGTTATAGCTGTTATTAATCAAGTATTGTTTTGCTTCACCCTTTGTAACATGTCATTTTATATTTTTACAAATAATTCACACCTAGCTTGTCACATTCTCAATTGCTTTTATATTTAATGTATACCAAAAAGAAATAGATCCACAAGCAAAATTATTAGCAATTTTTTTTTAAATAAAAGTGCAGATTTTTAAAGGGAAAGATGCTTAAAGCTGTATCAGTCTGAACACTGAACACATCCAAAGCCCTCAGCTCATATGCATTTCCCAGGATATTCTTAAAAGAACCTTCTGCTTTTTCTCATCTAAGTTACTAACTGCTCTGTCGGGTATTCATCCCTTCTCAGAGGGCCTCAATGTACCCTTTGACCCTTCATAGCTGCCATGTCAATTGAGAAAAAAATGCATTCTGCATTTACAGAAGGAATATCTTATGAAATCCACTCATGCATATTAAACAGCTTTTTAGTAGTTACTAAATTGTAGGGGAAAATAAACTTTAGTTGAAAGCATATTTTCCTTTCCTCTTCTCCCATTTGGCAGGTGAGATGCATCCCTGCCAAGTTATATGTACTACACCTCAAGGAGAGAGTGTTGAATACATCAGAAAGTAATGGAGCTGTATTTACCATGATCACCAATAAATGAATTAAGATTCTTCTGAAAGCAATAGAAACGGCCTATTTATAGTTGAGAGCATATTTCTAAGCCTCAGAGGGAAATTGCAATTACATTTTCAGTTTAAAAATGTCATTGTCTCCCCTGACCTTTTGTTGCTTTCTCATGCCCTTCAAAGCAAAATGAATTCACAAGAAGTGCCAGATAGAAAACTTTAGCAGTCACGTCGTCAATTTGCAGAGCAGAGGCTCTGGCAGCACAAGCCTCTCCACCTGGACCTGCCAGCAGAGAAATCACCTGTGAATGGTTCTTAAACTTCTAACCAACATTGCAACTGATACAACACTAGCGGATTTGCTGAATACATCAAAGTATTGTGAGGTCAGGCTGGGATTTGCAAGCTGTACAAGGCTGCCCAAGCCGTCTGTGGTGAAAACAAGGTGCAGAGACTACAGAGCGGTTCAACCATCCTGCCTACAAACTGGGAACGTGCACACTTTTTCCTGTAAGTGCTGTGGGGTGAGTTAGTGATTTTGGCTGGCATTTGTTTACCATGAAAATTTATCCTTGTTTGCATGGTAAGAGCCCTCCTTCAAGCATACTACTACAACTGTAACTACACCTGCAGTTTCCCCGGTGACATTAATGCATGAACTACATGCTTTCCCTAATTCCTCCTTTTTATTTAGGCTAGAGATTAGAAGGAAGTTTTTCACAGAAAGGGTCATTGGGCACTGCAATAGGCTGCCCAGGGAGGGAGGTAGTTGAGTCACCTTCCCTGGAGGTGTTTAAGACATGGGTGGATGAGGTCTTGAGGGACTTAGTTTAGTGTTTGATAGGAATGGTTGGATTAGAAGATCTGATGGGTCCCTTCCAACCTGGTGATTCTATGATTCTATTTCTATGATCTCAGCCTTTGAGCAGGCAAGTGTGGGGGTAGTTCAACTTTTGACTCAGCATGCTCCTCTCCTTTCTCCACCCTTTCCTATCCTGTCCTGCTTGCTCACCTCCTTTCCAGCTGGCTTATTTTTTCATTTGTAATGTTTTCAGTAAAACTCTGAGTCAGGAAGCACAGTTGGTTGCACACTTCCTCAGCTCGCTGAGAAGCCCCCAAAGCAGTTGTGTGCCTATGAGGCATAATCAAGCCCTTTTTGATTATGATATTTTCACTAAGTCAGTAGAGACTACTTTTATTGTTTTTATATTACTTATTGTTTGTTATTATCTAATTCACCTCCTAAAAAAACCCTTCAAGTATTGTACAGTTAAAAATCAGCAGCAGTTCAGAAGTCGCTGGCACGGGTAGGGTTTTGTTCCCTGTGGGCAGAAATTAAGGGACTGTTAATGCAAGCGAATGTCTGCTTTAGTCTCTCTGTAATCCAGTCCAGCTCTGTGTTACATCCTGGAACAAGTGTCTATAGATTAGCTAGGCAAGCACTTACACACATTATCTAACTCAGGTTAATGAGCAATCAATGTACTTAAATTAAAACAAGGAGCCAGCTTCTCCAGCTATCAGTGGGGTCTGCTCCACTGCTATTCTGCCCCTTGCCCCCTTACTGACACCTGCAAACTATGAACATAAAATATCATCAAATAAAATATATGCACACCAACAAGCAATAGTCTTAGGGGGACGAATTATTCTCTCATTTACATCAAGTTAATTCCAGAATACTTCATTCAACTTCAGCCAAAATAAACTGAATTCAGGTTACTTTTTTTTTCTTTTTTCCCCCAAGTCCACTGCCCAAGCCCACTGCACTGGAATCACTGCAATGATGCTCCCCAGAGCACCTGGATAGTCGTAGGCTTCAGTTAACTGTAGGCACATTTCTTTTAAACAATGTCTTTCAAATGTTTCTTTATGATGAAGCACTCCATTAAAAAGCCTTAAATCGCGTTATTAGCAAAAATGCCTTCTTCACTCAGTTTTCCTGAGCCTGCACCTGATCTGCACATGAGATTGGTAACACGGCACAGGACAATTGCACTGTTATTCCCTCACTTTGCAGGAATTGGTGGCATAGAAAACACTGCAAACATTCCTCACACACGCTCCCCATAAATACTATGAGAGTTAGAAAGTATATGTTTTCCTGCTCCATTACAAAAAGTGGCTCAGCTTCCAGATCAGCACTTTTAATACAGCTCGAATTAGTTTAGCTATAGCTCAGAAAACACTCGCTGTTTCAGGCTGTTAACTGCAGTGTCTTATAAAATGGAGCATGTTTACTGTCGTTTTGGAAAAGTCATTTTTCCTTTATGAATTTGGCAATGAAGTATTCAAAAGATACCAGTGTGGGATTGTTATCATGCACAAGCCAAAGCTGTCAGGCTTCATTACTTCCAAGACAAAAATTACAGAATAACGTATTAAATGCTTGAATAGAAACACGTAGGGTACCACCGCTATCCCGTGGTAATGGGATGACACCAGCTGCCAGTGCCTTGTACTGCACAGTCTCCTTTACAATGCAGCACAGACGCCTGCAGCCAATAAACACAGCAGCCACCAGCCAAAGGTGCTCTCACCTCTTGCAGCAGCCCCCAGAAATGCAGCCAGAGGTGGGAGGGAAGCTGTATATTCCCAAATACAAAAAAAAAAAAAATCCCAACAAGACAGTTCTGAGGCCAAAATTACGTTTTCTATCCTTTATATAAATATATGCATTTGTTTAAAAAACGCCTTTTTGCCCTGGAGTGGGAAAAAGGGAGAAAATCTCACTTTCAAAGGCTTTATTAGAATGCTGCAGCCCAAAATTGACTTTTTTAGGAGCAATATTAGCCAATAGTAATCCTTGTTGCAGATTTGTGCGTGCCTTGTTCTTTGAAGGGCTTTTTTGAGTCCTTCCCTCTCTCTTCAATAGATAAGCTGTTTGAATTTGACAAGCAGGAGGTACATCTGTGAAGCAGCTACGTACCATGCTTTCACGTTACCCCCCTGTCTGCTGCAGCCCTGATCTCACTATGCAACTCACTAAAATTCACAAACACCTTTCCTAGACCCTCATCAACCTCTCAAACCCCCTTAATATTTTCAGATTAATCGGTGCCCTCTCAGCTAGAGTCCATATCAGAGCCTTGCACTGCTCCTCTGTACCCTCTCCCAGCCTTGTGGCTCTTCATCCTCCCCTTCCCCCATAGAATGGGAGGGAGGACATGCAATCTCTTCAAATCTTTCATCATTTGAAGAGCAAACTGTTGGCAAAGTGGCTCAACCACCAGCCCTCTCCAAGACAATAACATCCCTGTTGAGGGGCTAAAGGATGGATTTGAGTCCCAGTTTGTACACCTGGGTAATAAATACCTGTTTATAGCCTGACTTAACATTGTGTTTTCCAGTTTCCTCTAAACAGCTTATTTTCCAGAAATAAGCAGCCAGGGTGAAGTTTCCCCGCAGGCTGAATACTTGCATGAGACCCATTCACTTAAGCTCAACTTAAGCCTTACTTTGATGGCTTAACAGGAATTTACACGGTACACACGACTTGTTCAAGTTCCCTACACAGGGAAGATTTCACCCTCTTTGCACTTCAAAGTCTCAGCTTTCCCATGCAGCTTTTCAGAGTGTGCATCCCATTGTGCTCTTAACACTTTTCATCCTTTTCAAATTACACTGTGGTATCTCGCCGAGGTATAATAGCATCAGCCCATGACCAGCAGGGATCAGTGAGCCAACTGGAAACACAGGGTAGCTCCAAGCACCAACATCAAGCAAATATCCTCCACTGCTCTCAGCAGCCTGGCATAGAACTGTGCAAACAGCCTCCAGGTGCCAGTTCCCACTGCAGAGCTACACCTTCGAAATATTAGTTGTTTTGAAGAAAGAAAGAGAGGAAAACTTCTCAGGATTGACTTCTTGCACGTGCTGCTGGCAAAAGAAGAGTTTGCACGTACTGCTCAGTTCCTGAAAACAAAAGCTTTTACGCCATCCTCTGTTTTCCAGCATTGAAAGGCAAGAAATTTTTAAAAGACCTTTTGGCATTGGTACCTAGACTAGAACACCTATTTCCAGAAGAAGGGCTTTAAGCTTGCTGAGAGTAGAAAATTGTGGCCCTAACATGGTCCCAAAGATCAGGTACCTACCAAAGCACAGAAGTGCACAGAACACTAAAACAAACAAATCCAAGCTTCCCATAATTAAGGCATTTAAATCTAAAGCAGACCAACAATCAAAGAGTTTGTACCTTCTTTTTCACGTCTCTTAATTAAAATTTGTCAGAGACAAAGAGCTGGTTTTCAGAAGTGCCCAGCATTCCCTATTTCCTGTTGTGAATCTTCATGATCACAGCTTCAAAAGAGTTTTGACCATTCTTTCTTTCAGGAAATAAAGACTTATTTTGTGCATAGTTCACAGAATCACAGAAACAGTAGGTCGGAAAAGACCCATCAGATCATCGAGTCCAGCCATTCCTATCAACCACTAGACCATGCCCCTCAGCATCTCATCCACCTTTTTTTTGTTGGTCTTACCACACCGACTTCACAGCACCAGTCTTAGACCATGAGCTCTATTAGCAAACTTTGATGCTTATAAAAGTCAATGTATGAAGTGGGGAGCTCTGAAAACCATCCAAGGGTAACACTGCAGACAAATCCTACCCCTGCACAAGGCTGAGCAATGATATTTTGGAATGGATGTTCCAGTTCTCCATTTTCTGGGGTTTCAAAAAGAAAGAAAAGCCATCTTTTCTTCTAATAAGCAGGAGGCGTGAAGATGATCTTGAGTTAGTGCAGCAGTCACAGCAGTAGATCTGAATTTTCTCCTCCTCCTAAAGGGAATTTACTGATTGTTATCCTTGGAAATACTCTAAATGATTTGAATTTTATGCTTGGGTCACAGGGTTATTCTTCAACCATTCTGCTGCAGTTGTTTCATTACCCTCAAATCTTCCTTGGATAAGAATTACACGTTAGAGGTTGGTGTCTACTTTTTACCTCTACCCTCCCAAAACTTACCTTATTTTATGTTAAGGGAATAGAATTTTACATTGAGAGCCTAGTGAATTGTGGACTAGAAGTCACCAAACAAGAAGGGCTTTCTCCAAAATTCAACCTCCGAAAAAAAATATTTGATTCTTTTAAACAAAGTAGAAACGTTTCTAAAGAAAAACCTGCAGCCTAATCTGATACTAAAGCACGTAAATTTGGGAAAAGAACTGAACCCAAATACATCATTTCCATACACGTTGAGCTACTGAACTGTTTCAGAGGCCTGCAACAACCTCACAGAAGAGCTTGAGTATAGGAGTCTAAACAGTACTCTACGTTAACAGGAGTTCAACTTGGTTCAGAGGAGAGTTTAAGGCCAACATAACTCTACAGTAAACGTGAATCTCCTGGATAAATCATAGCCCTTGTCTGTTCAAAGGCAATCACACCAGAATATCACACAGAGGGTCATTGGGCATTGGAATAGGCTGCCCAGGGAGGTGGTTGATTCACCTTCCCTGGAGGTGTTTAAGGCACAGGCGGATGAGGTCCTGAGGGACATGGTTTAGAGTTTGATAGGAATGGTTGGACTAGATGATCCAATGGGTCTCTTCCAACCTGGTTGTTCAAATTCAAAAAAATCAGGCATGTCCATATCTCCATAGACTTTATCAGATATTCCTAAAAACCAAAATACCCATTTCTGTCTGAAACAAGAAAGCAAGTTTAGATTTACTTACTGATCTTTCATGAGGAAGTCACTGTCTGCCTCTTAGTAATCTTCCTTTTTGTCTTCCATAGCAATTATCATGGACCATTGCACAGCATCCAGCTCCAATCTGGACTACTATCTCTCATCATCCATTCTAAATATTAAAGTGCCTTCCACTGGCCTTCAAGTAAAATTATGTCCTACATTGGACAGAGGAGGAGAAACAGTGTCAGTTGACACTCAGTGTTTTGGCCTGTTCTTGTGCTTGTAAACATTTATTTCGCACGCACTTGCTACATGTACAAACAGGTAGCTGTTGTGGCCACAGGGGAGACAGCTACACCCTCCTGGCACCTTGCTGTGTTGATAATGAACCCAAATGCTGGCAACATAAGTACTTTCTCCTTTTTACACAATAGTTTATTAATTCCATCACACATCTACTGTGCTGCTGCATTTTTCAATAATTTACTTCGATACCATTATATTATATTATTATATTATAAAATTATATTAGGCATAGAATCATATGATTCTATGCCTAATATAATTTTCAAGTTAAAGATTAAGAGACATAAAACAATATTTTCTGAGGCAGTAAAGAGTTGTGCAGTGCATTGGAAGATTTTTTTTTTTCAGCAATACAGACCCAGTGATAGGGTTGGGCAGGTGAACATTGGTTTGGGGTCTTTCTCCTGCTGGAATGGTCACAGGCAACCAAAAGCGGTCAAGCAATTCATGGCATGAATCAATCTTAATTGCTTTCTACATTTAATAGAAGGAAAGGAAAAAGCCTTTACTCTACCAAGCAAAACTGGCAGGAATATATAACTTCTCCTTAGAGCAATTTGACCTTCGAGCACTCCCCTTCTAGCAACTTTCTCTAATCCCAGACAGATACACTTATCAATCATAGTGGGTGAAAGAAAATGAATCTGTCTAAAGAGTGACAGTGCTAAAATTATAGCCAGCAGTGTCATTCGTTAATTTGCCCGGCAGCTCTGATAATTCAGTTTTTGAGGATTTATCAAATGTATATTTCATTCAAGGGGCAAAATATTTAACCCTTGCCCAAAATCCTACATTTTTCGAATAAAGAATCAAGCTGGGATTTCTTCTGGCTCAGGATCCTGGAGCTCCTCTGTGAGAGGCTTCCCAGGGGATTCTTGAATTTCCCAAGACTTTCAGGGACTTCAATTTACCCTTCCATAAAACAAGGAAAATATCTCATGCTCAGGGAGGGGGTGTGGCTTCAGCTATCAAAATTGGAGAAAAACATCATATAAACCAAAGGAAACCTTTTAAAAGGTCCAGGGAGGTGATTCTCCCTCTGTACTCAGCACTGGTGAGACCGATCCTTGAATCCTGTGTGCAGTTCTGAGAAGTCCAGAGAAGAGCTACAAAGTTGGTGAACGGGCTGGAGAACAGGCCTTATGAGGAATGGCTGAGAGAGCTGAGGGTGTTTAGCCTAGAGAAGAGGAGGCTGAGGGGAGACCTCATTACTCTCTACAACTACCCAAAAGGAGGTTGTAGAGAGGAGGGAACTGGGCTCTTCTCCCAAGGGACAGGACAAGAGGGAATGGCCTCAAGCTCCACCAGAGGAGGTTTAGGTTAGACATTAGGAGAAAGTTTTTCACCTAAAGGGTCATTGGGCATTGGAATAGGCTGCCCAGGGAGGTGGTTGATTCACCTTCCCTGGAGGTGTTTAACGGATGGGTAGACAAGGTGCTGAGGGGCATGGTTTAGTGTTTGATAGGAATGGTTGGATTGGATGATCCGACGGGTCTCTTCCAACCTGGTGATTCTATGATTCTATGAAATATGTTTTTAAGTGTTCTCCCTTTGCTTGTGCCATTTACCTCCATTTAAGTAGGATTTTCATTGAATTTAAAATAATCAACAGAGAAGAGCAGGTTTCATTATCAGTACAGCACTCCCCTACATTTCACTGCTCACACAGCATTTCACCTGGCTGAACAACATGCGGTGACTCTGAACCAGCAAGATACCTGGAAAACAGTAAGAAGAAAAAAATAAATCCCGTATGTTCCAGTTCGGACAACCTCCAATCTGGACTGCACCCTTTCCACTGGCTAAATTGTGCATTGCACATGCACATCTGAGGCTGCCATCTGACATTCAGCTGGAACAAAATGTTTCTGCTGAAAGTAACTAGAAGCACAATACTTCCAAAAATTAGTCTCCAGACTTTCACATCTTGCAGAGAAATTAATGCATTATTCAGAGTGTGAAGCTTAGTCTTGGCTGCATCAGTCAGAACAGCAGCACAGAAGAAACTGGGATGTAGGGGGCGGGGAAAAAATGAGGCTTTATTACTTCATTTAGAAGTTAAAAAAAAAAAATCAAAATCTAAATAAAATATGATTCCACCAGAAAAAAAAACAAATCCCATTCCTGCCCCTGGCAGTTTTTGGATCAAGTCTTTCAACTGCTTAATTTGCATTCACCTAGATAGGTTAGTTATTGGTCAGGTACTGATGCTCTTGACTATTTAAAAATACATAACTTGTTAGCAGCAAAACAAAAAGTCACTCTAACATAAGGCTCTCACCTTTTCCTAAAATAAGAGTATCTTCATTGTACAATATTTCAAGCAAAGGCAGATTTTATTTCTTTTCTAGCAAGAATGGGACCCATTTGCATGCAAAGCAGGTCTAATTTCTGAGCCAACAACTAAACATTTCAAGGAAAAAAGTTCACACATTTTAAAGAAATTCTTTGTACTCATATTATGTATGTCCTATTTTTAGAATTAAGTCGATATTAACAGACAGTTACCAGGATATAAATATATTTTGGGTAACAGAATAAAACTGCTCATTGCAATATTTTAGTGTGCTTATATCAACTCATATGAGCTGGTGGTGTCCATCCTCTTCCTTAGTAGATATCTAGATCCTCATTTGAAAATACACTTGAGGCTCATGGAGAGAAGGGTATCACACAGAGGAGGAAGATGTGGAGGGACCAGGGACAAGTCCTTCTGTTGGTACAAGTGACCAGCAGCACAGGAACTCCATCCTACTATCATCTGTTCACTATCTGCTCTGCAGGTGCACAGAGATACAATTTTCCCCAGGTCATCAGTCCAGCACATAACTAACATTAAAGTTATTCAAAGCAAATAAAATTGACAGAGCTTACAACTGTCCGGAAGAAAAACAGCAGGAAAACATTGGTGTTGACCACATGGTTTATTGCTGAATACTCTTCTTTCAGCACAGATTGTTAATTTGATACAGCAACCATGCCTCTGCATTTTAGAATCACAGAATCACCAGGTTGGAAGAGACCCACTGCATCATCGAGTCCAACCATTCCTATCAAACACTAAACTATGTCCCTCGGGACCTCATCCACCCATGCCTTAAACACCTCCAGAGAAGGGGACTCAATCTCCTCCCTGGGCAGCCTCTGCCATTGCCCAATGACCCTTTCTGTGAAAAATTTTTTCCTAATGTCCAGCCTGAACCTCCCCTGGTGGAGCTTGAGGCCATTCCCTCTTGTCCTGTCCCCTGTCAACTGGGAGAAGAGGCCAGTTCCCTCCTCTCCACAACCTCCTTTCAGGTAGTTGAAGAGAGCAATGAGGTCTCCTCTCAGCCTCCTCTTCTCCAGGCTAAACACCCCCAGCTCTCTCAGCAGTTTCTTATAAGACCTGTAAGGACAAGAAGAGCAGACTCTGCAAGAACTTTTACCATCTCGCTGCTTTATCTTATGACTTTAGGGATTATTCACAGTTTTTAAAGCTTTACGTTTGTAGACAAAGACAGATGATACAAGGGAAACAAGCTAACGTATCCTACTGTTTTCCAGTCTGACATTTTAGAGAAAATACATACAAACAAGCCAAAATCACAAGCGCACAACCTTCTGTTTGGCCTCTGAAGCTCAATAAGTACAATAGTGCATTATAGGCATTTAACTCACTGATTTGTTGATACAATTAGACACAGCAAACCAATAAAGCATGCCTGCAAAATTGTACCCAGTCAAATGCAACCATAACGTGAGAGCTCACTTTTCAAACTTAGCCACCTTGAAAATAGCATCACATTCTGCATCTTCATATAAAGAATTGAAATGCAGACTAGCAAAGCAAAAATGTCTTTTTTAAAGCAGGAAAGATAAGCGGAGTCAAAACCTCTCACTAGGACCAAAGTAGTCTGCAATAGATGCACTCACAAAAATTAGTGTGGGACAAAGTCAACTAATAAAGCCAAGTTTCACCACGTTTTAAGATTCAGAAAAACGTTCCCTATTGTTAATGAAAGAATACCACAACCTTTAAATGCCCTTGAAAAGGAAATAACATAATCCCCATGTAACTCCATTAAACTACATTTCTTTCCCTAAATGATTGGATCTTAAAATCTCAAATCCAAACAGCCCACATTGTTGCAAGCTGCCACTAAAAGTGCTTGCAGACATATAGTATGTTCACTGGTTTGCTTTCTACGTGACGATATGTTGACTCTCTCCCTGTAAATTGGTTTAAGCAGAGACTCCCTAAGACATTCCAGTGGAGTTTCTTCTTTTGCATAAAACATGAAATTGTCAAGCACAGAGGCCTGCACAGTTCACTGCAGCCAGCAGAAGCCATTGATTCTTGCATTTATTTCCTCTATATTTCAAATCTATTCCTCATGCTGCTTGTCACGTAGGGTTGACATATGTCACAGGATGCCTTTATACACTATGGCAACACAGAGCCATCAAATGCCATCGGAAAGAGAATAATATATTTAAAATACTCCTATGCACACTGGCTTGTTCTGTTTGCTACAGTCTTATAATTGCCAAAAGTCAACAGTTCATCAAAACAATTCTGAGAATACAAAATAACTCCTCTATCAAAGGTGAGAAGAACTGAACCAAGTTGAACATGCACCAGAATGATAAATCTTCACAGCTTGTTTTACACATCAGTCTTTTTAATGCATTATTTATTTCTATTTATCTGCATTTATAAAAGCGTAATTTTGGTTTTAGAAAACAAAAAAAAGTATCAGAACTACTGCAATGACAGAATATGAATTGGCATTCGGTAGTGACCAGACCACAGGATTTAAAGACGAGATGCCCTGTTTCTGCCTCGGTGCTGCCATCAGACTCCTCTGGAGCAAGTTTAATCAGCCTTTCTCTTGGGTCACTCTATAATAAAATGACACTGCTCCAGTAATACTCTGCAACTGGTCTCAGAGGCTCGAGCATCCTCATGTTAGAAGTTACTCCTCACCATGGACCGTGTAGGAGACAGTATAATTACAAGAGCAGCCAAGAGTTCGTTATACACTCATTTGGGGCTGCACAGTGATGTAAACAGGATGGGTTGAGTTGCACCACCAGCAAACTGAAATTCTTAATGCAGAACTGAGCCCAAGGATACATGAAATGTCACAGAGAGAGTATGAAATAACCAATAGAGAAAGGATACAGCCAACAGAAAGTGAAGGTGCTTTGGTTTGACACAGGCTACAGAGAGAAATATTTTCTTACTAACTCTGTCAAGCATTATAAATTAACCCCATTCTTATGAAGTCTGAATTCTCTTCCCACATATCTATTGAAGAATTATGCGGTTTTATATAGTACAAAGTGATTTCCAGTAGTATCCAATACTGCTAAGTACCAGCAAAATGTGCCAAATTAAACCGAAAGGGAAGAAAAGGCCAGAAGACTTTTCTGAAACAAATTACCCAACATGGAACCCTCAAATTTCAAATATGTCAGGATGTCATCCAGAAAAATCCAAAGAAATCAATAAACTTTTCTTGTTCAGCAGATTCTGCATCCAACAATCCTTTACCATGTCCCGAAGAATAGATTGCGCTCTAAAGAGCTGAACTTTCAGGGGGCGTTTTTGGTTCCTGCTTTATCTTTAGCAATGTTTATGTTGTAGAAGTATGTTTGCTCAGTTATTTTTGAGACTGGCACTAAAATACCACCCTGTCAGCTCAGAGATGTACCTTTGGCATAACTGTATAAATACCCTTTGGTACAACTGTATTATCATGAAGAAATGTCTTTTCTACAACGTCCTCAACTCCTTGTATTTTTGCAAGGAGGAAGCAAATATTGTAAAATTTCTGTTTTACGTAATAAAAACACTTCTACCTTTAGCAAATACCCAGCGTATACTTCATCTGTCTACATGGCTGTGTGCAGAAACACAAATAAATACATACTTTTTCCACACGGAAAGAGACAGCAGTTGCCTCTGCAATTACTTGCAGCTTTGTTTCAAAGCTAGACCAGTGAGAAAGGACAGAATTCACTTATCCACATTTGCCAAAAGAATCAAGTATACTCAAGATCATCCAAAATCATGTTTGTCTTTAGAGGTTTCTTTAAAATCTTCAACAACAGAGCAGAGAGAAGATAAACATATTTGCAAGTCACAACCATTTTGTTTTTCTCAGAGGAGCCTGTAGGTGCTACATCTTACCCTTCTAGTGCCAAGTGTCTTCCAAGCACACAGCTGTATATCCACAAGGTCCATCTTAACTTTCCCAGGGTCGCTTGTTACCTCAGAAAAGTGAGGTCCATCCTCACCAGACTTTTATAGAACTTGCAAATTCTTTCTTTGCTGTATTTTCTTCATATTGACATGCCTACACATAACAGATTGTTATAAAATTTAGGGGGGGAAATGTATTTATGTAAAATTGTAAAACTATAAAAACTACAGATCACTATAGATATTTTTCTTGCGTTCTTCACCAGCTAAAAAGGCAGATCTGCTCTGCCCAGATGACCCTGAGCTTAACCCTGCTGTGGCCAGGAAACACCAGTGAACATCTCCGCATGTCTGCATCCTCCACGGGGGTTCTAAGGCTTGGTTCACACAATGATGTTAGTTTTTCTTTGCTAACATCTCCTTCAACAGAAAGTGGAACACTGGAAGAATTTTAGAGAAGAGTCATTACTCTAAGTCCTTTTCATGAGAAGTTCATCCATGTCATTCTAAATATAAAACCAGACTTCGGTAAGCTGCAACCCCTCCGTGAAAGCAAGGTTCCTTTCAAATAAGTGCAGTGGGGAAAAGTTCATTACCTGAGCACATTGAAAAAAAAAATCTACTTAACCTTGGAAGAATCTTCAGCAGCTTATTTAACATAAACTGACATACTTATGGGTTGAAATACTTTCTAAGCTCTTAGTAATAACAAGTATTTCAATCACTGTTACACTCCGTCAGCTTCTGTTGTAGAAAGTCAGAATATGACACTTGAATTACATCGAACTGCACTCGAGGAGAAAGTCTGCCTCCAGGCATCTTTAACTTCCACGACTAGTACTGGTGCTGCCAATATGCCATCGTGACACTGACCTTGACAATATTATGGAAGCAGTCTTTAGATAGTGAGTTAGGCTTGCTCATTGTTGACTTATGACTTAGTCATTTGGGGAAAAACACAGCTCCAACACGGTAGAGCCATATAGGTTTTTCTTTACAAGTGCTTTGTACCAACCATTTCCTATGCCTGATACTATCCAAATGTCTAGATAAAAAGTGCACACCTAAGTTGAACATTAATCAGAATTATGCCTTTAATTATCATGTCTTGTTCTGTCACGCAGTTTGATAGGTTTATCCTTTTCAGCTGGAAAGTCAGACAAAATCCTTGCTGACAAGGAAATAGTAATGTTTCAAAACCAAGAAATAACCCAAAACACGTCATGAAATTTCTTTTACCAGCTTTTCTTTTCTATGCCTAGTACTCTTCAGTGTTTTTGTACACTTAAAATCTTAAGCGATTACTGTAATTTCTGACCAAAAATTCCTCCTTATCTTTTGAGATACAATGAAGATAATATATGTGCTTTGTACCCAGACTTTCTTAAATCCAGCATATTTTTTCTTCCTTGATGGTGTCCCATATCTACAACACCATCTTCCCCTCATGACAGGGACACAAGACTAGAATTTGTTACTGGTACATGTAACCCTGAAATGCGTTGGCTGCCCAGTAGCTCACAGCTATTTTACCACAAGCTTTGCACACCATTTCTAGCTAATGTTTTATTAATAAAAGTTTTATCAAAAGTCCCTCATTTTTTAATCAGGGCTTCCATAAAAATATTCCAGTAATAACTAAAATGTCACACTAGGATAGTGCATAGTTTTACGTTTCTTAGTGTCAATCATGAAAGCTACCATGCAGCTCAGAGTCATTACAGAAGTTGGGCTTAATAAAATATCTCAAATACTACATAGTGAGGAATGATCTTCTGTACATATGAGGTACATATTATTTACACTGTACAAACACTAGTTTAGGAAGTACTCCCACTAGTCACTACACCCATGGTAACAGTAGTAGGAAAAGTGGATTTCAGGGGCCCACATATTTCTGAAATATTGAAAAGTCTCCAGAAAAATTCTCTTTAGCTGTACAGAGTCCTTCTCTTTAGCTGTACAGAGTCCAAATCTGTAGAGAGAGCATTCCACACACGTCACTCAGCACAAGTTATCTTCTTAACAGTTTTCTTGAATTTATGCCCCTATAGTAGCATTCTGTAGCCTCCCTTATTGATATACATGGATCTTATAAATCTCACAAGACTAACATGCTGCCTGAAAAGCTGTCTTTCTCCTGAAATGATTCAGCCACAGGAACAGCAAGTTATGAGAGCTTTTTCTCCAAACTCTTCAGGGCAGAGGCTCCTTGCGGAAGGCATACCTGCTGGGTATGAGATGTTCTCCTGGTTTCCCATGACACCGTTGTGCCTGCTCAAGTCAGCTTTTGTCAGACAACATCAATACTGAGCAAAACTTCTGAGCATCATCACTATGCAAATACTAAAATCCCATTTCCCGTGATACAAACCGAATATACTTAACTGGCTGAGGTGCACACCTTCTCCTCCAGCTTTAAAAAAGCATCTCTCCCCAGGATGCAGATTTATTTACTTGCTGTAGTATGGTAGTAATATTCACCCAACTAACCACTGTGGGTGGCTCCAGGAGCATTTATGAAAGTTTAACCATATAAGTGCATCCAATACTTAACAGTTATGGGGGTTTGTTTTGGTAGTTGTAATGAGACCCCAAATGATTCATAAAGATGTTCACAAAACAAGTAACCCTTTATTATTTTATTGCCTCTTTGTTAAAGGGCAAGTATCTCTCACCCTTTTGTATTATTGATCTCAAATATAATACAATTTTCCAGAGACTATCAGCTTCTTTCTTCTTGCTGCATAAGTGGTTTTTACTCAATCACTGCTGAAAAAAGTTAAATTGTTTGTCTCAAAAGGATTAATAATCTGATGAGATTAGTCTAAGAGTAGTTACTAATGTCTCAGTGCTACCACTAAGTCAACAGGAATCACATTCTGAGATAGAATGTGCACTGAATGTGATGTTTTTCCCCTAAATGATTATTAGCACTCAGAACGTTATATCTATCAGAGATAAAAAATGTCTGCAGAAGTCACTGCATGAATGAAAGCAACACATTCCCTGGGGTTTTAATTCAGTGTCTGCTACCAAATGTCACGAACCCACCTGATGTCCCTGGCTCTTGGTCTTTGCATTTGAATAGCTGAAAAAAAAGTAATGTGCAAAGCATCTGGCTCAGACAGCTCTGTATTGAGTATTCATCAGAGGAAACTTGCGTGTGCTGTTTACTCCAGCACGTTTGGAATATATTTTGCTGCTGATAAACCAGTGACAGGACTATGTGGATAACAAGTGCAAAGAAACTAAAACTTCCTTCTTTCAGTCAAACAATATCCCTTTTCTTTGTCTTCAGACGCAGATAGATTTAATGCATGTCTGCAACCTTGAGAAGGGCAGCAACATCCCAGAACAATTACAGTGATCAGAGGCCAACATTCCCTTCTAATGTGACACATTTGGATCCAAGGGGAAAATAAAAAGACATTATATTACCATTCCTTTCCTCATATTACAATCAAACATTCCCTCTTACGGTCTCTTTTTCTTTCCTCCAATATTTCCAGAATACAACCTAGATCACAAAAAACCTTAAAATATGGAAAAAAATCATCTTCTTCCAAGGGTGATTTAAAAAACCTATTCCTTTAGAAAGATGGACCAAATTTGGATAAAATTTGAAATAGATATTCTTTCTTTCATATCCTCTCCTTTCCTCTCAAGAGAGAGTGAGTGCAGGAACTCAGCCCCAAGGACAGAGTTGTGCCAAGCAATGCTGCTCAGTCGTCCATGATTCGGCCATCCCCTTGATTCCTTCTACGGGAAGAAAAGATGCAATTCACCCAGAGAAAAGGTGTAGCCTCATTCTCTCCTTTGGTCTCCATTAATCTTTGTGTTTGAATAAAAGAGCAAAACTCCAGTTCCATTACTATCTCAAGAGACCCAACCACATGAGCATAGAAGTCATCTGCCTTTTCAAACTTAATGCTATAGTGAAAAAGAGCAGACAAAACATCACAGAATTTCCTAATATTAGAAACCTAGAGGTTCTTGTATTTGTATGAATATATTATTAAACTGTGAATAGGGCTCTGGATTCAGCATCAGATCACCTGAACATCTCCCTGTACTCTAAGAATAAGTATCTCTACTTCTCTTGCTCCTGACCTGGACAACTGGACAGTTGTGAGGACCCTGATGTAGGTCTGTCTTCCCTTCTTTTCTTCCACCTTTTTTACCTTCCTCCTGGTCTTCCACATCCGTTGAGAGAGTTTTGGGGGGGCAAAACCCATGTTCTTTATCCTGTGGTGAGCAAAACCAAGCCAACAGGTCATCTAGTCCATGACTAGAACTCCAAGGCATTGGAGTAATCCAATTGCAAACAGCATAGTCTGCATTATCGGCTTCTAGCTACAGGAAATCTTGCTGTTCGTTATATACTGCCCATCTCAAGTGCAATGAGCAATGTCTGCTGTAGCCATCGGGAATCACTGTTACAATAATTTAAAGCAATACTATTTGCACTTCGAAAGCCACAAAAGGTCCAAGAATGCCAGAAAAAGAGAAATGCCCATTTCATGTTTTACAGGATAAAACATGTGATGCTCTCATTTAGCTTGCTTGAAATGACTTTTTATGACAAAAATTATTAGCAGTGGCACACAGTGCACTGCAGAGGAGTTGTTTAGGGCAGACAGTAGCAAGGAGAATGAATGTGACCCTCTTCCTTTAAAGATAAATGGAAAGTTATCTTAGTCTGCAACTTTAAATATTCCCTATCACCAAGAACACAGCAATACAATACACGCTGGTCCCTGCAGAGTGATGTTACAGGCTCTCACCATTTTTTCTCTTCAAGGATGTTTTGTTCACATAGCTTAATGACAGATAAGGCACATGCAGTAAAACTACCTCTACTTTTATTGCTTTTCTACCTTTGACTTTAAAGCAAAGACAACAGTGACCTTGCATAATCACCTACCCAGCGCTCTTCAGTTTATCTGACAATCAAAACAGGATCTCCTGAAGAGAAGCCATAGAAGAAATACTAGAAGGAAGTCAATCACGTCCAATAAAATTAATAAAACTGCAGTTCATTCTAACCCAACGTTACCCTGCTGTGTCTATCCATTAACAATATTTTACACTCTGCCTTTGACTTCAGCTAATGAACATTTCTCGTCTGTTCTTTCTCACTAAGGATTATTGCTGCAGTAGTTTTGAGCAGTTTATTTAACACAGGTTGACCCAGCCAGATATTTAGGATTGTTTCGTATGATGATTAAGTTTTCAAAGACTTCTTGCAAAGGTAGTCTCTAAGAAGAGGCAAGGCTAGGACATAGAGAGCAGATCCTCCCTACTGCACTTCCTCTTGTGGAGTAGCAAATTGATCACTTTTCCAATAGACCTTCACTGTTCCCTTGCAAAGGGTAAGTTTATTGGTTGTGCATTAAAGTCTTCTTTGAGGGTTGGTTATCCCAAAGATAAGCTTCTGACTAGCAGTCAGATGAGAGGTGTTACGGTTAAGGAGTAGAAAAGACATTGCTTTTCTTAGTTGTGAGAAACAAGCTAAATTGTAGCAGCAGCTCTGGCATGGGAGGAGTAGGTCAAACAGCAATAAGGAGCAATGCAGATAAACAGGCTGTTCCAAGGACTCAGGACCCAGTCTCTGAAATACACACATAAATAACAAGTTCCTACAATACAGAAAGTAGTTATGAATAATTGGGACCTTGATTTGGGGCATAAAGCTGAACCTATTCCTCTGAGAATTTAGGGAAAGAAACATTATCACCACTGTAAAACATACGTAACAGGGATGTCCCCTGGAAGCTTTTGCATTATGGCAAGTGTCAGGCCTTGACATGATTTTCTGCCTTCTGATGTGCTAGAAAGAAGTCTCAAGCGTTTGGCAAGATGATTCCCTCCCCAGTTTGAGTTTTCACCAACAGCCCTGCCGAGCACTGTCCAAGAATGCACCTGTGACAAATGCCTCTGTAAGTGACCTTCACAGGGGTATTTATACACATGTTGGCTACACACCCAGCTCCTGGGCACCTGATTTCAAAGTCCTGCACCTGAATTCAAAAAGGGTTGTCCTTGCCTGCAGACTGGTTAGTAATAGTTCTGGGCAATTTCAGTCTTTTTACAGTATGACACCTAACAGTAAGAGTTAAAAAATAAAAAGCAGACAGCAGTATCTTCTTACAGATAACCATTTCTGCTGCTTGCAGGGACC
Source organism: Coccyzus lansbergi (assembly GCA_033558105.1). NCBI lineage: Eukaryota > Metazoa > Chordata > Aves > Cuculiformes > Coccyzidae > Coccyzus > Coccyzus lansbergi. Next base: position 2,350,008 of record JAUMJK010000675.1, read on the forward strand.
CTCATTTACTGCAAAATAAGGAACTGGAGCAGCCCCCATGTACACCTCTGCCTGTATATTCAGATGAGGACTCCAGGCTTTAACAGGGAATGCAAATTTAGCTACAGATCATGTTAGTGTTGAACAGAGGCAGTAGGAAAAAAAAAAATCACTTAAACACTTATCAGGAAAGAGCAATGAACTTTTTATCATTCTTATACTCTGCAGAAATGCCAGCTGCCCCAAATGGATTATACACAACATATGCAACATATACATGGGGGAAGGGAGCATCGTAAATTAAAATATATCTTCCATATCAGCACAAAAAGGGAGACTGGCTCCAGAGCCACCAGAGACTTTAAAACTGCTAAACAAGAACGCCATCTACAGACCAATGTTACAATTCTTCTCCACTAAATATGTATCTAGAGTAAAAATGAAGATAAAGTGAGTACTCAGCATATTATATGTTAATCTGACTTTCATATGCTAATGGAAAGTTCATTAAAAATAAACAAATACAAAAGTAAAATACTTGGAATTCCTTTCAAAAATCAAATCAAAGACTAGAGACCCTAAAACCACTAAATTTTTCATAGAATAACCTAGAGAGGATCATTATCATTACAGCACTGTGTTCTGCATACATATTTTATGAAGAAACTTTTTGCACATACTTTAGAGGTTAGCAGTGCGTTCCATTTTGTCTGCTGCTTGATTTAACCAAATGCAATGCCCTGAGGCGTTTATTAAAATCAGAAAAGAGGAAAATGCTATTAGTGTTAACCTCAGAGTGATACACATACAGTTTTTCTAAAGAGGAGCTGTCATGCTTTTCAGTCCCGCTTATTGGGCACTACTGATTTTGTTGATATACTAACAGCAAAATAGTTAAAAGTTTAATAATTCTACTTTTACGTTACTTTTATGAAGAGCTTCCCTATCGATGGGTCCATACCTGGTGACATTTTAAATCCTCATGTGCCCAGAGTCAGTAAAAATAGATTGAGGGAAAACGCTGACTAGAAATTTTAAGTATATCACAGAAAAAAAAAAAACCCATCATAAAGAAGGAAAGAAAGAACAAAAGCCCCCCCCGAAACTGGCAAGAAATTTTCAAAACAAAGATTCTAAAACAATTCCTCATCCAATAACCTTTAGTAGACATAGTCAATATCGGCCCACACAGGCAGAGCCCAAGTCTTTAGTGCATTTCTATTCAATTAATCATAGAATCACCAGGTTGGAAGAGACCTGTCGGATCATCAAGTCCAACCATTCCTATCAAAATTAAATGGAAGAAGGTAACAACTATCAGCCATCGTAGAAAGCTAAGCAAATATCATCTGCCCTCTTCCTCAGTGGGGCTGATTCAGTTACCCTTGGTTACAGACAATGAGAAAGGATTATGTTAATCTTCATATATTCTCAGGCTGCCAAAACAGATGTTACTAGAGGAATTCAAAATTAGACTATGAAAGAGCTAATCGTGCACTAATGTACCTGTTGGATCCATGTAGATACAATTCAGAAGCGTCAAGACAGTATAAGAAGGGAAATCGGAGTCCTGTCAACATTCAATGGAAGCAGGTAAATAAAGAAAAAGCTCTAGAATTTGCAGGTTTTAAGTTTTTCTTAATACTTACAGTGATCACAAACAGCATCTTTTCTAAGGCTCACTGAAGAAACAAACTGTCTTGTAGAATTTTAACTGAATTTATTTGTGCAGTTCTTCGCTAGTACACATTCACTTCACTGACATTCATATACCTGTGACATTACACAGTTTATTCTATAGAGAATACATTGATTTAAGCTGCCGTTTAATTTAAAATATTTTTTCCTTCCTTTTCCCTCACCCCTTTTTTTTCTTATCTTAAAGTATTCCAAACCAAACGGCTTTAAACTCATGTTCTTTTCCTTTTTATTATTGTTTGTACAGATGTCAAACAAATTAATTCCCATTGATTTGTTTGTTTTTTTGAGTGTGTGGATATATTAATTCTTTGAATTGCAGGCAGTGTTTGTTTAATTTTGTAAATAATGTTCTGTGATTACTCTGTGTTGTCATTTTGCAAATAAAACTAAATGGCAAACTTATTATTGGAGAATTATTTACACACTTTTATCCATGAGGAAAGGACTTAATTAAAGGTGACAAAATATTATATTACAGGAGCAAGAGCTCTCTATTACTTCTAAATATACCATGTTTCTTGTAAAACGTGGTGTGATATATGACATGTTCTACACAAAGTGGCACTTCCTAGACTCAATTATCATTTTTTTTCCCCAGAAAGGGGCATCAGTGGGTGCTGATGCTTGCAGCAGAACTGAACAAGATTCTGCAGTAGGATGTCCCAGGTTAACCCTGTAGCTTTTTAGAAACACCTATAACAATTTCCAGGGTAGATTGGGCACACAAGCACATATCACTAGTTTTCACCTTTTCAAGGTGGAGAAGATAGCAGTGCAATAAGTAGATCTCAACATACACAACAACTGCAATATTCTATTAGGCCACAAATAAACAGGTTCTGGACTTGACTCAGAAAGCGTTTTCATAGAAACATAGAATGGTTTAGGTATGAAGAGACCATAAAGATCATCCAACTCACCTGCCCCGGGCAGAGACACTTTCTGCTAGATGGAGTTGCTCAAACCCTCATACAACCTGGCCTTGAACATTTGAGGCTCTGGAGCGAGTTCAGAGAAGAGCAACAAAGCTGGTGAAGGGGCTGGAGAACAGGCCTTATGAGGAGCAGCTGAGAGAGCTGGGGGTGTTTAGCCTAGAGAAGAGGAGGTTGAGAGGAGACCTCATTACTCTCTACAACTACCTGTAAGGAGGTTGTAGAGAGGAGAGAGCTGGCCTCTTCTCCCAAGTGACAGGAGACAGGACAAGAGGGAATGGCCTCAAGCTCCACCAGGGGAGATTTAGGCTAAAGATTAGGGGGAAGTTTTTCACACAGAGGGTCATTGGGCCCTGGAACAGGCTGCCCAGGGAAGGGGTTGATTCACCTTCCCTGGAGGTGTTTAAAGCACGGGTAGATGAGGTCCTGAGGAACGTGGTTTAGTGTTTGATAGTGGTTGGACTCAATGATCCTATGGGTCTCTTCCAACCTGGTTGTTCTATGATTCTATGATTTTTCAGAGGATGGGGCATCCACAACTTCCCTGGACAATCTTTTCCAGTGCCTCACCACCTTCACAGTGAAGAGTTTCTTCCTAATATCTAATATAAATCTTCTCTCTTCAAGCTTAAAACCATCCATTACCCTTCATCCTACCACCACAGTCCCTGACAAGGAGCCCCTCCCCAGCTTTCCTGTAGCCCCTCATTTATTCCCACCCTTCTCTCACCCAGATATATGTTGTCTATTTTGGAGCTTCTACTATCATGCAAATCTAAAGTCAAGAGAAAAATCAGTGTGAAATGATGCAAACTAAGTACAAGAGCAGGGAACTCGCTGCAGTCATAATAGATCTCTTAGTAGGGGCCTGATGATTAGGAGCTGATGCAATCCCTTTGCTCCTCACACATTTCCAGTCATCATGGGCTAATCATCAGTTTAAACTCTCTCACCCTTAACCATGAGGAGAACTCTATTGCAGCAGAATTGCCCAAGCATTACCCATTTTATAGGCTTCCCAGTGCTCCCTAAGGGTGACTGAATAATTTGCCTTGAATAATCTGCAGGAATAAATTTACCATTTTTTAATGTATAATTAAGCAAGGAGACATTTCCTACTTTTCTCAACTTATTCTACATATTTCTGGGTGGTAAATGCAAGTGTTAATAGTTGCCAGCGCCATGTCTACTTAAAAAGTTATTCCATTGTACTTTGAAGGTTAAGAAAATGCTAAGGAAAACAACATATGAAGGCTTAGGTAAAGTGGGAGGTTCCAAATCACTGGAGCTCTGCTTATTACAGAACTCTGCTTCTTCTGCAGCAGCAAAACACTGTATGTGAATTTACCTTGGAGACACTGTCCTGACCTCCATCCACCTTCTGCAATGATGAGGGTTCTAAGTAGGAGGTGTTCCCAGTGCTACTGCTTCACAGACTAACACTTTGTGAAAACAGATTTTTCCATCTGCTGTTACAGTGAAGAGCTGTCACAGCACTAGGACCAGGGAAGAGGACTTTGAGGTGAAGGAACACTCACATGAGTAAATCTCAATATAGAGATGACCGTTCTATTTAATCTGACATAAAACAAGGATCTACAAGTGGTCAACCCATGATATGCAACCCTCATCCTTCGTGTATCAACTTCGCTACAGCCTTTGACCCATCAGATCAGGAAAAATCCATAAGAGATTCTATTTACATTTTCAAATTTAAATATAATTTATCTCCATTTGCCTCTGATTACTGAAGACTATGTAGGGAACTTCCCTTGTCCTGCTGTGTTTAGCTATAGAGTAAGAACCTAAACAAAGAAGTTTAAGATCCTCTCAAGAACGATGATTTGCAAGAATTATAGATTTTAAACACAGGGGTCATGGTGGAAGAGGTATAATAAGGGGTCACTCCCATGGAGAGTTAGGCTGAGTTCTTACCAAACTAGCTTCTCTCTGCAGAACTCAATTCAATCTGTTATCCCTCTTTTTTGATAAGTCTTGGTTTTTTGGAACTCTCTCCAAGTTAGAGCTTAAAATTAGCAAGATGCTCTCAGCTGCAGACTGACGATAACTGTCATTTCTTGCAAAATATACAAATTCTGAGCATGCCAAGGAATATATATAGATGAGGGTATATTTGTTTCTCTTGGATATAAGCTGTGTAGAACCTGGAGCTCTACTTCACACTGATATAAGTATCTGAAGAAAAAATGCTTTTATAGACAATGGTTGCATTCCATCAGACAGGAGGGAAAGGACTGACTCTGTCCAAGAAATTCAGGCTTCTAGTTACACAAATAAACTGTAAACCCCAAGAGAGGAAAATGTTTATTTCATTTCAAGAGTTGGAAAAAAAGTACTCACATGCATGTAAGAAGTCACATCAAGAAAATATTTCAGGTGGAATGGAATTTCTCTGGTCTCAGTAGACATCCATAGTGCCTCCTACAGGAATCAATACATTAAAATCAATGAATTACCCATAAAGTTGACCTTTTTTTCCCTTAGTAACATTTTCTTCAGTAACTTGGCCATGACCTCAGCTTAACAAAGCATTTTGGTATCAAGAGCTACCCTGGAAACACAAAGGAATAATTACTGCTTCCTTGGGAGAACAATCCTGCAACCCATTCAGCAGCAAAACGACTGACCTGTATTCAGGTTATAAATTCCAGTCTCTCTCAATGTATATATTTACCCAAAGAAAGTCAGAGATTATGTAGTGTTTATAGATAGAGACTATTATTCTGCGCTGGGTTGACCGTGGCTGGATGCCAGGTGCCCACCAATGCCATTCCATCACTCCTCCTCAGCTGGACAAAGCTGGAAAAAAGTAACAAAACGCTCATGGGTTGAGATAAGGACAGGGAGATCACTCAGCAATTGCCATCATGGGGAAAACAACATTGACTTGAGGAAATTAAGCTATTACCACTCAAGCAAGAGCACAGTAATGAATAAAACTAAATCTTAACACACCTTTCCCTCACTCCTCCCCTCTTCCCAGACCTACGGTCACTCCTGATTTCCCCTATCTCTTCCCCTCTAGCACTGCAGGAGGACAGGGAATGGTGTTGCACTCATCACATGCCTCTACCACTACTTCCTCCTCATGGGGAGGACTCCTCACACTCTTCTGCTCCAGCATAAGGTCTCTCCCACAGGAGACAGTTCTCCACAAACTCCAATATGAGTCCTTCCCACAGGCTGCAATTCTTCACAAACTGCTCCAGTATGGATCCCTCCCACGGGGTACAGCCCTTTGGCAACAGACTGCTCCAGCGTGGGTCCCCCATGAGGTCACAGGTCCTCCTAGTAAACCTGCTCCAACACGGACTCTGCTCTCCACAAGTCTGGCCAGGAGGCTATTCCTTTGTGGGCTTCCCACAGAGTCACAGTCTCCTTTAGATGCATCCAGCTGCTCCATTGTGGGGCTCTCCATAGGCTGCAGGTGGATGTCTGCTCCACCATTAACCTCCATGGTCTGCAGGACAGTCTTCCTCACCTTGGCGTGCACAATGGGCTACAGGCACCTAGAGCACCTCCTCCCCCTACTTCTTCACTGACTTCTGTGTCTGCATCCATATAAACGGACTAAATAAGTCCATAGAATTGCATACTTTCCCTTTCAAAGTTGGGATGAGACAATAATCAACTATAAACATGTTTACTACTGTTCAAAGTTGTGAGCTACTTCTGTAAAACTTTGTAATCCAACTCTTAAATGTCAGCAGACCTGAGAACAATCTTACCTTTGGTCTCCCAGCTGCCGATGTTTCTAACAGCCAGCAACTCCACACACACAGAAGCAGATTTTCTTTCAGATGTGGACTTGACTCTCCCGGGAAGGTAGATGGAGGCAGATGCAGATCTCCAAGGGATGAATCAACTTGCCATTCCTACTACCTATAATTGAAAGGGACAAACAAAACTGTTAATTGTAGTTCTCTCAGCTATTGCAGCTTCATTTTAATTGCCATTCTTAAGACTTACAGAAATCTGCCCTCACCTGCTAATCAAATATTCTACTCAAAAATACTCCAACTTATTTATTCTGAAATACTCTAGAAAGCTGTGAGGAGGGACAGTTCTATTTATTTTTATACTCTTTCTTTCTAAAGCTATATTTTGTTTCTTAGCATTCATCTATCAGTCAAGCTAGTAAAAAATGTTGCTTATTCCTTTTCATACTACTGAAATATACAGAAATTATGTGAACTAATAATAATTACTTTATTTCTTTAGTATCAGCACTAGACATGCCTGAGAATAAAGAGCCAAACTGCGGTCCCTTTGTAGCCAACCAGAAGAGTGGAACTGAGTCCCCAAGTTAATAACATCGAGGACTTGGCTGAGATGGATTACCTTTTCTTATGCAGCTGAGATGCTCAAATCTGCCAAAGTGCTCTCAGTGCCCAGATCCCATTCATTCAGCACACAATGGTTCCCAAATCCTTTTTTTGGTCGGAATTGCAAGGCAGCCCTGAAAATCCCTTAAATTGTATTTGAAGAGTCTTTTCTCCTCTTCCTGAGAAAATCGTGGATGGCAAGGACAGAAGCCCCTTTGGCCAGACACCTCATTCTGACCAACGGATGGTGCAGAGATGGAGATCTTCCCTGATACCCAAGATGCATCTTAACCTACCCTTTTCAACACTATTTTTTTCCTGGGGAAAAAGAACAATCGTCCTCAGCTGCAAGGCCACGTAATAACCCTTATATAAACTATGAAAGGGTAGGAGAGAGTCATCTTCATGTTTGACAGTTATTTAAGGAAGAGCTATATCTACATCTAAAATACAGGAAACCATGAAGTGAAATGACTAACCTCAAGCTCAGATCAAACATTCCTTTGAATGCATAACAACTGAAAAGGTTTTACTTAAATTCAGCAAAACCTCCAGGAACTAGCTCTGGATAGAGATTCATTTTGGTAATTTTAGATAGAGCGGAGTAGAGTGTGGACAGTGACTGATGCAGCTTCTCTCTTCTCTGTAGCCTTCACCCACCTGCCCATTGAGGTGCATTCTTGTGTAAAATTAATTGACATTACAATTAACCAGACCCAAGAGTACTTGTTTTTTGCAGTGAGAATGTATATTTAGTGTCTGCTATTAATGAGATCTTGGAAAATTTCCCATTACATTTCTTCGGGCAGGGATACGAGATCTGTTATACCCATAAAACAATAGCTTGCAGCTGTGTTAACATACTTAGAAACACATTAATGACTCCATATTATTAAGCAAGTTCAAAGAAAGAGCAAACCATTACAAAATCCATTCGAGACCCAACTGGATATATAGTCTCCTAACAGAAGCTCTGCTCTCTGCTGGGTGACAGCATCGTTCTGGACCATTCTGAATCTTCCTGCCCTTTCCCACAGCTCCCGGGCTACAAAGCAGTCTGATAAGTTTTCTCTCCCTACATGTCTTCACTTAATAAAAATTATCTCCTTAATAAAAAAAACTCAGCAAGATGCCAGAGAGCCTAAGAAAGCATTGAATGACTTGACACACACTGAAGATGGAAGACAGCACTTTAGAAAATGCATTGAAGGCAGCTCCAAGCTCTCCAACACAGTTGGAAGACCCCACCATGCACAACAGAGCTGCTGGTAGTGATGCACCTCAGATGGATGCACTTTCAACTTTCTTTCCCTTCTCCAAACTCTCCCAATTTCCTTGATTCTCCCCACAGTTTACCTTAGTGATTTTAATATAAAATAAATATACTTACTTCCACAGTATGGACTACAGGCCACACAAAGCTTGAATCATTGTTCAAAACATGGTGACATTGCTTGTTTTTTTCACCACAACCACCTTGAAGGTACAACTACCACTCCAGTTTCACAGCTAAATCCCAGGACACCTTAAATCTTGTTCAGTGAAGAAGCCATATCCTGCAGAATCGTTGTGAAGAGGAGGCTGAAGCTGTTGGACAAAACAAGAAGGAGCCAAAAGGCAAAAGAGAGACCATCAATAGTGATGTGGTGAGCTGGATAGATGAGCTTGGGGGAAAAAAGTGAGGTACAAGGGGCAATAAGTAGGGTCTGAGGACAGAAAGAAGGGAGTAAAGAAGAAAAGGAAGAGTGCTGGCCTGGCAACAGGGCTACCAGGGGCCACAATTTGAAACAATCACTCTACAGTGTGTTGAATGAGACTTACATAGATAAGATGCAGACAATGGGATAATAAGCTCCCAGCATATACAAAAGGTATCAGTTCCTGAGCAGGCTCAAATCTGCCAGCAGGACCAACAGCCCTTTCTGAGATCCTCCATTATTCACAGCCAGCAGAAATTCCAGGGGGACATCCCATAGGGGTGATCCCATATCACAGAAATTTTTTCAGCAGTTTCAAAGAGGGGCAGTGAGCACCAAGAAGTTTTGACTCAAGCACACAACCTTCTTTTTGCTGGAATTGTCTGAATACAAAAGAAAGCCATGGCAAGTAATCAAGCAGGCTAATCCTCTGGAAATGACTAACCATAAAACTCTGTGTGGGAAACAGAGCATCCCATCAGTTTCACCGGTGTCCACAATAAAAAAAAAAAAATATCCATTTTGCTTATAGTCAAAGAAATTCATTGACAGATGGTCATCCTAAGCACTATGGTTTCCCTCCATACATAATGAAAAATATATAAACCTTCTGTTGCACAGTAGAGGAGAGAGGCTTGAACACCTGTTTCAAATTATTATGATGCTATAAACATTCCTGGAAACTGGAAAGCCCTGTGTTTCAAGAAAGTGAGAAGTGCCATCGCCAGCTAAACTAAATTGAGTAGGCTTGGGTCCAGTAAGCAGTGAAAGAGAGAATTACGTGTATAGCCGCTGGCATACAGCTGATAAGAAAACTGAGTGGGCATAAAGTTAAAACCTAACACTGCAGAAATCCTGTCATTTTATGGAGTATATACATAAATTAACTGTGCAAATTGTATATCTTAATGCACTCCCAATGTTTTCTTTTCAAGCTTGTCATCTCTGGAATTCCTTCACAGAAAAATGGATCATTTGAAATGTCCAAATTAAGAGAAACATTAGGTAGTTTTGGCTACAAATGTTCACCCGATATCTAGCAAAGACTGATTGAATTTTATTTCACTCTAAGGGATGTGTGTTTCAACATTTCTTCCAGACTCATTCCAAAGATGGATCCAAGTTAATGTCATTATCTAATTAAGCTGTCAGTGCCTTTTACTGGTTCCTTCCAGAAAACATCTGTCTCCTCAAAGCTCTTATAATGAAATGCTGACAGAACACTGTGGGGCTGCAAGTCCAGTGGTGAACCCAAAAAGTTATAAGCCAATGGCAGAAAACTATGACAAGCAGATATTGGCCCAGTTCCCCTGCACACAGCAGGTCAAATAATGGGAAACGTACTTTTCAGTTTCATCACATCAGTCATTCAATAAGACTTTCCATTCCTACCCCATGAAATGAGAAGCACTGGCACACTCAAACCAATTAAAAAAGCAGAATGTCTTTTAAGTCAGTTTAATTCCTTAAGTTGGACAGATACAAGCAGTTCTGCCGAAGTATCACTCAGTTGACGCAGCCTTTTGCATTCACAACAGCCACACAGGGTATAATTAGATGTGAAAGAATACAAAAGAGATATGGGGTACTTTATTAAGCAAATATATTAAATTTATGATTTGTGTTCCCAGATGTTTCATTTATTTAGGCAGGCATCAGTATGCCACCTTTCAACATGGGGAATGTCTTACACAAAACGCATCCAGATTGTAACTGGGTCTCCTTTATACTAATTTTCCATGCTCTTTGCTAGTATTGCTATTCTTGTATAACACATACTGTTAAATTGGTGTCACAGCAAACTAGAACAGTGAGATCAAGGAAATTCTAAGTTTATATCCTTTTAAAACTCAAGGGGAAAACCAAAAGGATTTCAAGTATGACTTTGCCTGAAGGCCAGTTGGAACGCTCAGTTGTGGAAACTCCAGCAGAAAGGGGATGCAAGCAGCACAGTGCATGCTAAAGGCAAGGATGGGGAGGAGCAGAGCATCCTCTGGGCAAGGCACAGGCCAAGCAATAGAGGGATGACCAGGCAAAAAGGAGTGATCTGCACACAAGGAGCTGTGGCTGCAGATGTTCCCAGCTAGTGGGAGAGGTTGTTGCACCAAACCTATCTGGGACATCAATCCCACGCACAGTTTCTGAGCTTTTTAGATGAGTCTTTTGGTTACTACTGCTCCCAGACTCGTAGTAAACTATTAATAACTGCTTGGAAACTTGAGTTGGTTTTGTCCAGACTAACCATAATTTTCATCACTAGAGGTGATTATGTTACAATAGATGCATGCAATGTGCTTGGTTTGGTTTGTATTAGTTTGTTTTGACATTTCTACTACAACAAAAACCAGCTGTCACTGTCCTCAGAGATCCAGGTACAACAATTCAATACATCTTACTTTTCAGTTATGGTTTAACCTAGGAACATTGACAGTGAAGTGAAAGTAAAGAAAGCAGAAACATATGGGGGTTTTAATTTTTCCTCCTCTACATTACAAAAGTATTTGGTGTACAAATCTCTTAGAATCTACAGGAAGGAGTACTCCTCAAGAACATACATCACTCTAGCTCCATCAGCTTCAGAACACTTCAGCTTAAGCTAAGGCAGACAGTAGTCAGCTATTCATAAATGCTTTACCATTGCTCAGGTAAAAAATAAATCTAATTTGAAGACACCCAAATGTCATACTGGTGGGTACACCTTATTATTCTATCTGAACTAAAAATAAAAGACTTAAAATCAGTTTACTTTGCCCTGGCTGAATAAAATTCAAGAAATCTTACTTTAAATACAAGCAGACACGCTGCATATTTCTTTAGATTTGCCTTTCAAAGTCAGGTACTGGGATCACAAAATGCCTACCTCTTTCCTGTTTAAGATTATGTGCAAACTCAGGTTTTTGTTAATTTGAGTACAATATTAAAGTTACATAAGTGTGCATTTCACAGAATCTTTCATCAGAATTTTAAAGATATTTAAACAACTTTACCTCTTCTGGGCACAGAAATTATTTTAGAGGGTAATCCTGCTTATTTTCAGGCTGTTAATGAAAACGAAGTATTTTTTACAAATTATATTTACTTCATATACTTTAATTTTAGCTGTTATGACACCTGGCCAGATCTGTGGCTTATTGCATTCCTGGATAACCCACATAGGTGTATTTTGCAAAGGCTGAATATGACAGTTGAGAGCAGCAATGCAGACGGAGAGACAATAAAACAAGCAGGCACCTGTAGATTGAGCCCATCTGGTATGTATCCTCTGAGAAATCAGTCACATAAACACTTGACAGGACACTTCCAAAGCCAAAAGCAGTATTTAGGGCTTACTTTTTCCAACAGGACTCCGTGACTTCATAAGCTACCCCTAACCCAAGGCCAGTAAAAGAGCAGCCAATTCAATAAAATGAGTGGAATCAAAAAGATGAAGGATTGAAAGTCTGCTCACTGCTGCACACATACCTGAACAAGCATGTAGCACTCAGTCAGCTTCAGGTCTGATTTTTATTACATAAAAGTGTCATTGTAGAGAGTGCAACATTAATCTCAGTTTAGTTCAGACTCATAGAACCGAAGCCTTCTAACTTCCTTTCCCCATACGTTGCTTGTTACTTCTCCTTATAGAAATAAAAGCCTGAAGGAGAAATTTGGCATTGCTTAATGTATTGATTAGGACCATAGATCATAATCAAACACCACATGGCATTACATTTCAAATCCTCCCTCTGCTGCTCTTGTTAAAACACTAAAGCAAGCTGAGCAGCTAAGCTCGTGTAATGTTTTATGCATACTGGTAATTGATGTATATAAGTGAACAGAATCAGTTTTATCTACAAAAGTTTATCTCCAAGAATATAAAAACTTGAAAATCATTCTTACGTTATCAGTTTAGCAATTCCTAAGTGAAGAAACAACCAAAAAATAAACAGTCCTATCACAAACAGCGTTTGAGTGCTGTAGGATAACTTCATTATTTCAGACACTTTTAGAAGGTTAAATAAGTCCTTACTGAATATTACACACTAACATATTCTGAAGAACCAGAAACAGCACTAGGTTGTGGCACAACGTCCAACAATAAAAGTTTTGAATACCGACTTCCAGTTTTCACCAGCCACAATTGAGGTCACTAGCGTAAGCCGAACAAAAACATCCCCCACAAAAAACTGCAACTACTTGAATAAATTTGCCAGTTGACTCTTCTAGTCATTTAAGTATCCCAGGCTTTGCAGTTTATTGAAAAAATTAATCTGAAAGACCTACATTTACAGCAGTAACATCAATATTTTATACTCTCCCTTTTGCTGTAGAGATACCAGGCTGATTTATACATTGTTTAAAAAAAGTACTGAACCCATCCTATTATGCAATATAAAATACCACCTTTGTCTCCAAGGGAACATCACATTTTGATCTAAAGCTACAGAGCTACAGAAATAGTCTGAGAATTAAATCTCCAACAAAACCCACAGTGGACAAAGTGTTAAGATAAAGGAAACTCTTACATTCCTTAAAATTGAACTTGCTTTGCCATAGAGCATTCTCAGAAGGACTTTAAAAAATATTATTTTACTTCTCTGACATATTTGGCACATCAGAGTGACAATGCATGTTTAGCAGTGTCCTAAATTGTTACAAATGATCTATTTTAAGTGGCTGAATAAAGAGTCATTAAAACATGGCTGCATAGTAATGCTGATCATCAGCAACTCTCAGCCCAGCAATCCATCTCTGCCAGTAGGAGTTTTTATTCTACCTTCTTTTCATTCTTTTTTTTATCCATTGTAGACTGACCTACTTACTGGTAATAATGTCAGGTTCCTAATTTTTTATATATATATATATATATATATATATTTTTCCCCAAGAAGAAAAAACCTAATAAGCTTACCATGAAAGCAGGTCAAAAATATTTCTTCACATCTCTACTCTGCATTTTCACGTCATAGGTAAGTTAAGGAGTGGCACACACATATGACCAGTTAGACAAAAGCCAGTTCAATGCACTAAAGACTTTTGTGAAATGGCCAAGATTCCTACTTTTCTAAGGGAGCTGTGAAAGCATATGCTTAATCACATACAGAGAGGAGGTAAATACCATGGGTTTTTCCTGAGGAATCCTCTGCTAACTTCATGGGAAAGTTTTTAACTCTGGCTGAAGCTTTTTGCTGTGAGATGCTTCATGCATCAGTATCATCTAATTCTGCAATCTTATCTGCTTCAAGACATTTTATAAAACACACTAAGTATAGCAGCATAACAATGTAATATTAAAAAATATACAAAATTACCCTTGTAACAGCTTGAGTCATTGCGTAATAACAATGACCAGAATTAATGACCAGAATTTTTGAGTGCTTGCATTTTCCTTTTTTCATTTCCTTTCTGTAAAAAACATACAAAAAAAATTCTGCCAGCAGTCTAAACTAACAATCATCAAAAAAACTTATTGCACTGTCTCCATTTTACCTAACCTACACAACTCAAAATTATGACAATGACGTTGGCATCATCTCCTCCTCTTTCAAACACAGCACAGCAATTATTTCACTTCAAACCACACACATTTATCCCAAGAAATGTTTCCCTAAGGTTAACTTCTGTACTGTCCTCTACCTTACCTGGAGAGACACAGCTGAAGGATGAACCGAAGCCTTATGCTCTCCCTGGAGCAGGGCAGTGCATGGCCATTCAAATCCCTCTCAGCAGCACACAGCTTCCACTTCGTAGAATCATAGAACAACCAGGTTGGAAGAGACCCATCGGATCATCGAGTCCAACCATTCCTATCAATCACTCCTATTCTTAAGAAACAGAGGAGTTTCCCTCGTGGCTTTGCCAGTGCTTTTTCCTTCATCTACAAGACAACACTACATGATATTTTATACATTATATTTTTATACACACCTTAACTCTCCTTCTTTTTAAGTTTTATTTAATAGCAAACAGCTTGTCTCCTTAACAGTAAAGAGCAAAGTGACAGAAAACAAATTAGTTTCCAAATTTAAAACTGTGTTACGTTGCCAAGGTAACTGAATATCTACAATTACATAAAGCAAATAATACCTACTTGTAAGAACAAAACCAAAACTAATTCTGGAAAGACCTAGTGTTAGGATATAATTACTCTGAAGTAATAAACTAATAGCTTTAAAACACACTGGGAAAACAGGTCTGTAACTGATTGCATTTGGTAAAGTAGAACATTCTCAGGTTATACTCAGGAAATTATTTCCAAGAGATGAACAATGAAATTTGTGTTTGCCATGTTACAAAAGGTTTATACAACCTCTTGACACAGACACAGCAGTCAAGATCATTTTTGGATGCAAACAAACCATTTCTAGGAGCCCAAATGCTACAAAAGAATTGTTCAACACCCAGTGCTGTAGAGGAACAAAGCAATGCTGAAACCATACAGGGGTTCTTTGTAAACTTTTCTTCTTTAGTTTAGCTCAAATGAAAAAATGTGAGGCTTTTTTTTTTAACTCTGAAAGTAGTCAAATTCACTCCTGAAAGTGCATTCATTAAAACACAAATCCTGAGTGAACAAATAGCCCCAGACAGACAGACAGGTAGCAGCAACCAGAGATAGATCTGGATGCAGATATCCCATCTCACATCAGATCCACACCGTGTACCAGGGAAGCAGCAATGGTGAGGGATAATGAGGGCAATCCAGCTGGTCCCATACCCCTATTTCATTCCAAATGCATTGTGTAAAGAGTACGAGCCCTGACTGAGGCAATAACACATTGGTACATCATCTAGCACCTCTTCTATCTCCTCAGCTCAACTGTCTATGCAACCAGATGATGCCATGAACCCTCAGGATTCCTTTGCCAAGAAGGATAAAATCCTTCATCTTTTAACACGGCCAAATGCTGGGTCCTGCACTTGGGGCACAACAACCCTCCCTATGCAGAGCTACAGACTGGGAGAAGCCTGGCTGGAAAACTGCCTGGAGGAGAAGGACCTGGGAGTGTTGGTTGACAGCAACTGAACATGAGCCAGCAGTGTGCCCAGGTGGCCAAGAAGGCCAATAGCATCCTGGCTTGGATCAGAAATGGTGTGACCAGCAGGTCCAGGGAGGTGATTCTCCCTCTCTACTCAGCACTGGTGAGGCCGCTCCTTGAATATTGTGTCCAGTTGTGGGCCCCTCAGCACAAGAAGGATGTTGAGGTTCTGGAGCGAGTCCAGAGAAGAGCAACAAGGCTGGTGAAGAGGCTGGAGAACAGGCCTTATGAGGAGCGGCTGAGAGAGCTGGGGTTGTTTAGCCTGGAGAAGAGGAGGCTGAGAGGAGACCTCATTACTCTCTACAACTACCTGAAAGGTGGTTGTGGAGAGGAAGGAGCTGGGCTCTTCTCCCAAGTGACAGGGGACAGGACAAGAGGGAATGGCCTCAAGCTCCTCCAGGGGAGATTTAGCCTGAAGATTAGGAGGAAGATTTTCACACAGAGGGTCAATGGGCATTGGAATAGGCTGCCCAGGGAGGTGGTTGATTCACCTTCCCTGGAGGTGCTTAAGGCACCAGTGGACGAGGTCCTGAGGGACTTGGTTTAGTGTTTGATAGGAATGGTTGGACTCAATGATTCGATGGGTCCCTTCCAACCTGGTTGTTCTATGATTCTATGAATCCACACTATGTGTCAAACTTTGCCACTTTTGGATGGGCACAACAGGACATGGAAATTGCTTTGTGAAAGACAGTAGTCATAGCTGGCACACAACAAAAACAGCAAGCACACCTCTCAAGATGTCCTGGTAGCAGCATGAACTCCAAAGCGAAGAAATTGGGAGACTCTAAAAAAGGATTTCTGCTTGTTTATTTCAAAGAACCCCATACGTCCCAAATATACAGACCCAAAGAGACTGTGGAAATCAGGCAGCACAAATAAGTAAATAAAAGCATTAACATTTGATGTTGCTGAGCAAAAGTACCCACTGAAGGATGCTGTGCCACACCTGTGCATGTAACTGAGAGCTAACAACCTTACTGAGCCCTGAAGCTCCATACCCCCAGTAACCCATACGAGACTGTCTTTGTGAAAACAGTTAAAAGGGTAGGAAACAAAAACAAATATAACCAACTTCCAAATTTCAAAGTAAGAGGCACTTCTGTTTGGCTTTCTACAAAAGAGAAGAACGTGTTCCTAAAGAAGATATTAAAAGACACCATGTTCTAAAATCCAATAAGACATGAAAGGTTATACAGAGTTTGTTTTGCATGTTCTTTAATTCAACTGGGTGTTTTAATGCTCTGTAAAGGACATAACCAAACACAAAAGTATTTCCCATTAAAATCTGTACAAGGGAAAATAGGTTCGGACTCTGGCTTTCTCCCCTATGCATCATGTACATTCATGACACATAAGTCATTGTCTAAGGGGTTTCCACCCCATGTGTATTTAAGAAAGAAAAAAAATCCTGCTGTATGTCCTCCGCTGTCCAACTCAGCCAACACTTAAGTAATTAATTCTCAGGTATTGGGCCCCAGCAGCTGAAGTAGAGAGAAACTCCATTGTAATCATGCACACACACACACACAAAATCCCACTTCTCCAGTCTCAATATTTCTTTCCCCAAAGACATCTCAACAGCTGCAAATTCTTAATCCTTCTTCCCTAAAGCAGTGTAGGGAGTATTGTAAAGACCCAATAAATAAACTCAGCCTTCCAAAAGTCTAGCGTGTGCATTGTTGCAGCAGAATAGGTATCTCCACTCCCTGTCCCACTCCATATTATTTCCCAAAGGACAATATAAAGGCCAAAGAGTTTCCAAAAGCTGTCAAATCCCCTGTTTCTGTGCTTTGCTGTTGCTAAGACAGATGCGTATGAACAAGACTCGAAGAGAAAAAAAGGTTTCATCTGCTGAATGTATGGGGCTGGCGAGCTGGTAGCAGCTTTCTAATTGGATTTGTCTCTTGCTATTTTAATTTGTGGCACTTAGCTATCCAAGCATGTTAGAGTAAGTCTGAGAGCCCCTGGAGTATCAGAAGTACAGTCACCAGAAACATGCATAGGGCACAGCAAGTTGCCTTTCACATTTACTCCCATACATGAATGACCACGCTTGTCAAGTGAAGACAGGGAAGCACTTGTCTCCAGATGTGTCCAAGAAATGCTTGGTATTTTTTTTTGTGATGTGTCATAATCCCGCAGTGTGACTGACTAGCCTGATGGTGTTTCAGAAAACCATCTGCTGGTTGTCTTCTGTTTGTTTTGAGGTATAGCCACGAGATATGCAAGTCCCTCTCCCTCACTAAAATAGACTTTGCACTCAAGATGAACCTTACCTCATCCAAGTCCCTTTCCTGCATGCCCTGTAAAACAGAATGCTTACAGCAAATCAACCGCTGAAAAAAGCCATGGAAAATATATTTGCACTGCAGGTGCCAACAAGGATGCAAAATTCATTCAAAATTCAGACTGTCCAAAGACTGCTTGATGTGAGCGTATTTGGTCTTTACAGAAACAGAGCACATATGTCTTGGCAGACATGGTTCTAAATGCTTAAGTGATAGGCTGAAGAATTTAGCTGTGCTCCCTCTGTGTACTGGCGTTAAGACATCTATAGATTCCAGTAAGCTATTCAAATACCACGATGGTTGTCTAGACGTGTCTGTAAAGTAATTCTAGGGGGTACACATAATGCAGCTGCTTACCAGGAAGATCTGGGCTTCATACTATTAGGAAGAGAGCTGAAAGGGCTCCTGGGCTGTCAACATCAGTGCTCTCCCTCTATTGATGGTTATAATCTTTACCATATATCAGCCCCATCCCACCTAAAATTAGTTATGCTTCT
Organism: Coccyzus lansbergi; assembly: GCA_033558105.1. NCBI lineage: Eukaryota > Metazoa > Chordata > Aves > Cuculiformes > Coccyzidae > Coccyzus > Coccyzus lansbergi. Next base: position 2,368,467 of record JAUMJK010000675.1, read on the forward strand.
TACCCAGTACTCCCAGTCCTCCTGCAGGTAGAAACCTTGTATTAATTTCCAATGAGAAATTTATTCAAGCCTAGTTTACATCCCTTTGTCTAGCTGACAAAAACACCCTTTAAACGCTTTCCTCCCTTCTTTTCTTTATCCCCCAAAGTATTTATACAAAGCAATCATACCCCCTCTCAATTTTAATTTTGCTCAGCTTAACGAGTAGAGTTGCTCCAGCCTCCAGTGGGACCAGCTCTCTTGTCCTCAATCAGCCAGGCAGCCTTTTCAGACATCTGTTCAGGCCCCAGTTCAGTTTTCCCTAAGCACAAACTCCAGACAGATTTCAGCTGAGGACTCGACAGCACCTTTCATAACATGCTGCATCACATTAGCAGGTCAAAAGCATCCCATGATCAACTAAATGCCCCAAAGGTCTTTACCTTCCTCCTGTTCTTGCTGAAAGATACTCATCTCATTAATCCTCAGGATACAACCCTGAACTTGTGCTACTGAATTTTATCCTAATTCTATTATTCTAGTCTTTGAGGCCATTGAATTCTATCTAATTAATCCAATCCTCCTCAGTGTTGACACTGTCTCCTAGTTTTATGTCATCAGCAAATTTCTTTAGCATATTTTGACTTTGTGCCAAAGCCATAAACAAAATATCAAATAATATTGGTCCAAAACTAGCAACCTAAGAATTCCACTGACAGTTACTCTCCAGACCAAGACTCACTCTCTTTCAGTGCAAACTATTGCTCTCACATCTTTGGTCATCATCCTAGACCTTCTACAGTTTTCTTATTAAATCAAATTATTTGGACTCGATCTGGCGGGTCTCTTCCAACCTGGTTGTTCTATGATTCTATCCCTTGTTTAACTAATAATTGACTTCCTAGAAGCCCTGGCTCCACGATTTAGTCTTTGGAGACCGAATTAAAGTTACCTGCTTATACAGACAAGAAGGATGCACACAGATTTGTGGGAAACAGTGACTGAGACATTGATACGCAAGTGGAGCAGCAGCCAAAGCTGCCTGAACATCTTTTTTGTGAGCAAGGACCACAGCCAGAGCACAGCATCCTGCTTTACACCACCCAGAGGGTTAAAATGGCTGTGGGGGCTACCTACACCTAAATTTCCTGGCTAGGTTAGCACCAAGGGTGGTCTATGATCTCTCTCCTCTTTGATAAAGAGATAAGATTTTTCACTTATGGTTTTAAAAAACCCCAAAACACTACACACCACCTTTTTTTTAGTCAACAAAGTTTCAACTGCTAAAATATCATAAGCATAAGACGTATTCTAGAAAGAGTCCCATGAGCAGAATAGGCATTCCTATAAGGAAATTTTCACTGTTCCTTTCTCAGAAATGGCACCAACTTCATTGAGGTTACACCAGGGATTAATTTGACCCACTCACTTTGATACATTCAAAGAAAAATCAATCTTTCATGGGTCCCTAGCTGTGAATACCTGCTCAAATAATTACAACACTCAGCAGGGAACCTATTCAAAAGGTCATCTTTTAACAAAGATTAATTCAGTTTTATCTTGTATCCATAAAATTTGAGACAGAATAACAGAAAGCAACAGATTACCCAATGTATGTCTCATACTGGCATTAGAAAAAGCTGTTTATTTATACAAAGAATTAGAAGGAAATTGCACATGGACCTTAAACTCATATCTCATGTAACATTAATTCAAGATATTGCACTGCTGGTCCTTCAGCAGAGGGGATATAAAAGCATTTTACTTATTTATTTATAACAATTTCTACAAAGAAAAACTGGTTTTATGTTGCAGCGTGTTGAAATTCTGCATATCCCTAGGTACAGATAGAGGATTATATGGTGGTAATTTAAGCCTATCTCTGGCAAAGCTTGTGTGGAGTCATCCAGTTCTCAAACCAAAGTCCTTTTTTCACGCAGCAAATAATTCCAATGTGCAACATGGAAAATGTCCTTCTTTATTTCTCTTTTCCCTAAACATTTCCCAGGCAAGCAGATTGTAGATGATATCTAATAGGCTAATTCTAGAACAGAGAAAGTTTTCACAGGATTCAATTGGAACAAGAGCAAGCATTGTCATGCATTGGAATAGGCTGCCCAGGGAGGTGGTTGATTCACCTTCCCTGGAGGTGTTTAAGGCAGAAGTGGATGAGGTCCTGAGGGACATGGTTTAGTGTTTGATAGGAGTGGTTGGACTCGATCATCCGATTGGTCTCTTCCAACCTGGTTGTTCTATGATTCTATGATTAAGCCCTCAATACAAATGGGACAAAAGTCTCCAAATCTGGGCGCTGCTCTTTGGGTGTTCAATAACAGTCCAGTGAAATAAAATTTAATTTGCTAATCTTATTTATGATCTGTACCTCAACCACAGAGTGTCATCGTTCAAAAGCGAGACATCTCAAAATCACATGGTTTGTCTAGATAAATTTATTTTAACCAATCCATTTAATTTGCCATAATCATCTTCATTTCCTCACGTAATACACAGCAAACCACTGGCTGCAAAAGGCAGTACCTAGGCAGTAAAAAGCATATATATATCTGGAAGCAGATTACTTCCAAGACCTTTAGCTTGAAGGCTGAATTTCTCCTCTCTCTGTGTAGGCAAATCCATGCATCTGCTTGGAAAATTTTGCAAGACTTGACAACATCTGGACTTTCTGTCAAATGTATTTCACTCTTAAGAACCCAAAGAAAAGAAGTTCTTTTAAAAGTGAAAAAGAAGTCTTAAATATGATGTACATAAATACTGGTAAGTTGCGTTTTGCTGCATTTATCATGAATAGGCACAGAGGTGTAAATATCCTAAGTGCTTCCAATTAACATGAAATTAATTAACACTGAAATTTGGTTTCAAATGGTTTGAAGATGTGAAACAAGAGTCAATTTTTTCAGTATCAGAACTCTTTCATTCAATTCAAGCAGTGGGCAAATTATTGACTCTCAAAGAGAGATGGACTTTTTTTTAGGAGCAAGACCTCAGGAGATGAGATTTTGATTTCCCACCTGGCTCTCAGAAGGAAAAGGAGCAAAAGAAAAACACTCTGCATCTAAATTTAATTCCATTCTTCAGGAAGGCTAATTTCAAGCAGAAAAGACAAATGCCTTGAAAATGAAGAGAGACATTAGTAGAAAGTGAAATAGATATTAATATGCTTGCCTCCAAGTTCAAAAAAAAAAGCCTCTTACAAGAGCTAAAGAGCAGCTGAACCAAGATGCTGACTTTTTAGCACTGCATTTCAGCAGCAATCGCTAAGCCACTGGAAAAATCATCTAAAACATTGCAGAATACCACAGTCAAGTTATGAAATATTACTGCGTAAAATGTAAAATGCAACAGGACTCTTGTAAAATTAATTACTGTTAGCACTTACCAAAATAAAAAAACTGGAAAAAGAACCACATGAGAAATATACTGAAAAAGCAGCACAACAGCTTTTGACAAACGTTGCGTTTATGAGCCAAATTGAGAGAGGTCTTTTCGTTATTTTCTCATCAAAGCAATAAAGTGTAATAACTCATCTCAGTTTGTGAAAACACCAAGTAGCAGGAACATTACCACTTTTTTTTTTTTTTTTTAGTACACAATGCACATTTGTGTAATTTGCCTGATGGGGGAAAAAAAGGAACTGGATTATATGATTCCATTGGGCTCATCTTTGTGAGTTTTAACCAAGATTTGGATTATAATCCATGCATTACTCATTAAAAAAATAAAATAAAAATGCAGAGTTCAAGCCATAGTCTAGCATAAATGAAAACAAGAGGGAGAGCTTTTACGTTATTCACCACACTAAATGACAAGGCACTAGCTCATATTTAACAACAAAGCAAAATTCAAAATGCCACATTCATTTTTATCAATCACAGAATGGTTTGAGCTGAAAGGAACCTTAAAAAACATCCAGTTCCAAAACCCTTGACACGGGCAAGGGCATCTCCCGCTGGATCAGGCTGCTCAAATTCCCACCCAACCTGGCCTTGAACATCACCAGAGATGGGGCAGCCACAGCTTCTCTGGGTAAAAACTTCCAGTGCCTCAGCACCTTCAAGCACCTCAAATTCCATAATTCTAGTGGGATATGTCTATGCTTCACAGTGGTGATGGGGGTGTTGGAACCAACACTACAGCTAAGCTGAAGGGTGCACAGAGGGTTAAAGGAAAAGAATAAACTCTCTTCTTCAGAGCCTAACACTTCTAATAAAAATTACAAGAAACACCGAAACAATGAATTCAATATAAAACAATGTCTCAAAGTGACATTTGTGGACTACGAATGTTTTAAAAACTCAAGAGAGAAGAAATAGTAGACTGCCACAGGAATGTGGTTGTTATCAAGTGGGAATCCCTCGCTGTTTCACAGGCTATAGTAATTTTGCATTTATTTCACTTGAAGTGAAAACTAAGTTCACTTTTTGGGACAACTTAGGAAAAAAAATAAGAAAAGTAACAACTATTGTTCAACTAGAAAAGAGGAGCAGTGATTAGAGGCTGATCATACTGAGGAGAAAAGCAGAAAATTCTGGAGGTAAGATGAAAGAGAAAGGCTATGATAGCAGTTTCAAACAGGCAAAAGTCGCTTCAAAGTAAAAAAATTTGTTCTACATCCCTGTCCATGGGGGATGGGACAAAACTATTTGACGCTGCATTTAACTTCACATTTCTGCAGTAATAAGAATGTATTGGAAAATTCTAGCTGGGAAGCATGTGGAAACCATCAACAGAGTCTGTGTGGGATAACATCAATAGATCTGAAGGTGCAAGGGAATCTTTGTTCTGGGACACTACGGTTCTGTCCCACCTTGCAGGCTATCAAGTTTTGAGGCAAATGATTTGCTCTATGTTGAGAGCAGTAAAAACAGAGATGCTGTAGGGGGTACTCAGAGATGTGCAAAATCTATCTGTAGGGCTTCCCATTTTGGAGTGAATGTTCTTTACTGCAGAAAGTGTTGACATTAATGGACTAAAATTATAAAGTGAACAGAATCTCAGACTTGATCAAAAGCGAATTTCTATGGAAAAATATAAGCACTCCTTCTGTTTATGCTCATGTGACATTTTATAATGTGTCATTATAAGGATAAAAGGAAAAGTAGGTGAGTTGGAGGTTACAGACAAGAGAGAATAACTACAGTCGATCTACATAATAAATGTAATACATGTGTTATTATAGGATTAGCCTAACTATACTTGGCCCTTTTAGCTGTAGTATTCTTGCAGCTTAGGAACACACTATCAAATCCTTCACTCAGGGAGAGATATCCGATAGTTTTCTTAAATCGCTTGTTTATTTTCATTGCTCTCTAACATTCTCAGAACATGAACCTCACATAATTGAGAAGTTCCCTCAAAAATGTAAGCAAAGCCCACTTGCTTCTAACTAATTCAAATCATTTAGCACATGTTCCTTTGAAAAATCATGTTCTCCGCAGCAGCATCTTGCTAGTCTAATTATAGATAGACTAGTCATCAAAAATAATACCTTTCCCATAGTCACAGGAAGGAAACACACACTCTCGGGCAAGTTATTTCAGGAGATAGAATTTTGTGCAACTACCATCCTTTCTTGCTTCTTCTCTTCGCCTCTGAATGCACCAAGCAGATTGACAACTTTGACACTCTTACCTTGGATGCACTTTTCAGCCTGGCTTCTGCTCACTCCATAATACATGACGTAGCCTCAAAGTCTGGCATTACTCCTCCCAGGCTTGACCTCAAATTCTATTTTTCACACTCATTCTTGTCTTTTTCCATTATCTCTCCACTGCTATTGACCATTGACTCTTGCCCACAGCAGGCTGCTCTGCAACTTATTCTCCTCCCTGCCTACCGCAGCAATCACTCACAATTTCCCGGTTTTAACATCAACCATGTCTGTACAGGCTTGGAAGTTACTACAGTGAGTATCATACATACAGGCAACACAAGCGACTCTCAAGCAAACTCCTCATTCTCCCATCCTCTGCAGATCAGTACCACAGCCCATATTGCCCACCTGATAGCTGACCTCTTAACGGTTCATCAGATTTTCAGGTCCCTCCATATGACTAGGTAAACAAAACACCAACAAAAGATGAACACACAGAAAATGCTGCACGATAAATGCACTAAAAATAAACCCTTTCCCCAAAAAATGGTTCAGCAAAAAGGCTAGATTGCTGTTCTGCACCTGACAGATTCAGTAAGTCACACTATCAGATGAAGCCTGTTCACCTGCAGCCTGATGCTTCCAGTCTACAACTGATATCACTACAATAAATTATGAGATGTTTCTGATTATTTTTAAGGGATGAAGCTTCTAGAGATGCTGAAGACAAAAAAAAAAAAAAAAAAAAAGCAAACCCTTCTCATCCAAAAATGTTCTGTACACAGGGGCCAACCTGCAAAGGTTTTCAGCTCACACTGCAGGCATTTCTCCTGGGTTTAGATTTTTAATACCCCACTGCTTGCAAAAAGTCACCCCACGACCAGTGGTTGATGTGAAACATTCATGAAAAAATTAAAGAGAAGAGGAGCATTTAAACAGAAAATTTAATTCAGCCATAAACCCTGCTATGCCCATCAGCTCCAGTGGAATTGCAGCTATGCTTTCGGTTTGGTGGGTCACGGATTGTGTAGATCACCTAATATAAAATACACCTCAGAGCTTTGCTAAGTAGAGGGATAAACAGAGCCTTAATTGGAGCCCAAGAGGATTGAGCACATCTTAACTGCTGTTTGACCAATTTTTGCAGAGCACATCGGCACTGCTGAAATGTGATATGCCTTAGTCAGCCCAGACAGGTCTAAGTAAATTTTCCATAATTGCCATAGAAGCCATTGAGACAGCAGAACCGGTACAATAAATCAAACTGTACAATTAGGAGTGGGTGATGGGAAATCACAGAAATATATTTGTCCTAGAATAGCATCTACTATCTTCCAATTTACATCTATATATTTGTGTGTGTGTAGGATTATAAACAACTATAAAAAGGTATTTATAAATCCACTAGAATTATAATTATGCTACACATTAAGAATACATAAAGGATACAAATTCTGGTAAAACATTGGTAAAGTAGTCATGTCTGCAACCAAAGCAGGATTATCAACTGGATTATAATATTGCTTCACAAATTTTGAAATGCTGTATACAATTAAAAACCCCTTAAGGTAGCAGAAGTCATATCACTACAGTTCTTTCAATGCAGCAGATGAATTATGGGGAGAATCAATCCAGGCACGTATCCTGAGCAGGGATGCTGTATATAACCTGCCTGCAGAAAATTCATTTCTCAGATTTCACTACAAAAATAACAAACCATTTCTAGTATTTGTGTTACAAATTAATGTTGATTTATGTCAGATAACTTCTTTTGAGGGTCTTCTACCCTCTGATTGTACCTTAGGGTTCAGCTACCTCGACCTATTTCAGGCCACATTTAAAGTCACATTAAACTCCTCTTGTTAATTGCACCTTTATACATTCAGATAACAGTAAAAGGAACAACCCAAATGCAGATTTTGTTTGCTCTATTGGAACAACTTAGACTGAGAGAAATTCTTTGCCTTTGTAACATTTGAGGAAGATAAACCCATCTTCCTTCTTCCCTTTTAAATCTTCCCACTAAAATAGAGCAGTAAATGAGATAATAACACCTTTTAGTATGAATTGAAGAAAACACTGTCATCTTCATTTATGTTTCATATTCTCATCCTCTATTTCTGTTTTTAAAAATTGCATTTTAACTTTTGCTTCACGTTTCCTTAAACAATTTCCTTTCAGGTGCCCTGGTTTCAATTGGCTTAGAGTCAATTTTCTTGCCAGTAGCTGCTATGCTTTGGATTTAGGGTGAAAATAACATTGCTAACACACTGTTTTAATTGTTGCCAGGTAATGCTTATGCTGGGCTTGGACAGAGATTTTGTTTCCAGCAGCCACTCTAGTTTAAAGTTAGTAGAAAAAAGATGGCGATAACAGTAACAGCTAAAAAAATTGATGTAAGAAATCAATGACTTGTTCACTTTTCTATATTCTGCTAGTGAGCAGGCATACATGAAGCTGGGAGGGAGCATAGCCAGGCAACTGGCCAAAGAGATTTGATGCCATATAATGCCATGTTCAGTACATAAATGGGAAGTTAGCTCACTGCTCAGGGACAGGCAGAGTATCAGCTGTCAGTGGGTGAGCAATTCATTATGCATCAATAGTTTTGTACAGAATCAGAATGAACCATTCGTGTATCTCATCAGCCTCAAGGTGAAGAGTTTCTTCATTATATCTAACGCAAAATTAGCCTCTTTTAGCTTCAGGCCATTACCTCTTGTCCTGTCACTTCAGACCTTTGTAACAAGTCCCTCCACTGCTTTCCTGGACACCCCCTTAAGGTACTTGAAGGATGCCATATGATCTCCCCAGAACCTTCTGTTCTCCAGGCTGAACAATCCCAACATTCTCAGCCTGTCCTTGCATGGGAGGTGCTCCAGCTCTCTGATCATAGTCATGGCCTCCTCTGGACTCACTCCAAAAAGTCCAAGTTTTTCTTATGTTGAGACCCCCAGAACTGGACACAGCAGTCCAAGTGGGGTCCTAAGAAAGCAGAACAGAGGGGGAGAACCACATCCCTGGACCTGCTAGTGACACTACTTCCAACGCAGCCAGCAGGACACATGCCCTTGCTAAACTAGAGATGATAAATTCAGTAGCCCTTATCTAGCAAACACAAAGACACTCGTTTAACCAGTCATCTAACACCAAGTCATCAAAACCTCCAAAAACCCTATTGCAGAGTATTTATTACCCTAGTCACAGATAGGGAGGCATAAAATAATGCCAGCGTGGTTTATTTGAAGAGAGCTTTGATTTTATAACAGTCATTTTTATTGAGAGTTATAGACAAATTGTGCAGCAGTACTATAATATGTTTGGATAATGAGTTATGTAGTGACAGTAAACTACTTTCAGCCTTTATTTACACTATGTGGAAGGCTTTCGTATGAATTACATGTGGAAAAGTTGCTGCAAATTAACCATAAAATACCAGAGAAGTCAAAGTTATGTCACTGTTTTGATGGATAGAAACATGTTTAGGCCTGACAGGCAATCTGAAAATTACCATTACATCTCATTTCCTCTTCTGAGAGTTTTTGTTCTTACTGAATGAGGAGGATCTCAAACACTCTGATCAAACAGCAGAAATTGGCTGCCATCTTCTGACACTTCACAGATAATGTACTGTAATTTTACTGAAGTAATTGTCCCAATTCTGCTGTAGAAAAGCCCTTTCTAACTTTCATAGAAGAATAAAACATTAGTCAGAATACGGGATATGATTGGTAATGGTCTTAGGAAAATTACAGCACAAAACTCTTCAGTACCCACAAAATTACCTAAAGTTTCTGAAGTGAGGACATCTACTGAAAATGAAGTACAGCATGCAAGAAAAGCTATGACATTGAAATCTAAGAATGCAAGGAGAGTAAGTTCATTTTGTGGTATTTTGTGATTGTATTACAAATGTACATTGAAAAAAAAGCTGTTAGATAACCTATATGTATATATATAAAATATATATGTGTGTATATATATATATATGTGTGTGTTTGTGTGTATATATATATATATGCTATGCTGTTTGTTTCAACATTTCTTATATAGTTTCAAAAATAATTTAAATGCTCTGGTACTCACTAACTCCTCTAGTGTTCATCCACACTATCCATCGCACCTGGACTGAGAGAGAACCTCTATTCTAAGTATTAATCCAAGACAAACAGAAGCATATTTTGCAAAGAAATTAGAGGCTTAAAAAAAGGATTTTTTATGGTATTAGAGGAGTAAGGTTTTAGTTTTATAGAGAGATTTTCAGATTTTAACCTCTTCAGGAATGAAGGCCAAATGAAAGAAAACACTAATTTAAAAATTAATTGATATTAACACCACATTAAGAAGCTTACGTCCAACTTATTCTGAATTTAACTTTATTTTGATGAAAAAGAAAAGAGGCAAGAAGAATGAGAATCTATGCATAAACCATACACAGCCCAGTCAGGCATCCTGTGCTCTTGTATACACAACACTGTGCAAAGCAAAAGAAAATTGTTTATTAAGAGTAGGGTACAGATCAATTTTCTTTATCTAACTGAACTCATTTGTATGCTTACAGAGTAAAGGAATTCATTATCTTATTTACCAAACTGTTCCAGTTTCTGAAGCTCTGTTCTTTTTTTCTTCCCAATTTTATAGCTAGAGCCTCGAAATGATGACATGATAATGCGCCCTGTAAATTCTACCAAGAAGCCCCAAACAACACAACAATTCCATAGCACAAGGCTTTATTTCTTTTGGCTTTATCGAAAGGATCGTAACTATAGCAAGCAGCTTGGTCAAACACTTTGGGCTCAAGAGGCTACATCACTGTGCTAAATGTACTTTTCTAACATGCTTTTTTTTTTGGTTTTCACCTTTAATGTCATCATTAAGTGTATATATAAAATGCATAAATTAATTTCAATTATTTACTGTCTATTTTAATGCACACAAGCCCTATTTTACTGTCTGAAAAGTTTCTTGGAGTTAAGCTTATCTGTGCTGCTGTCCCAGAAGCATTTCAAACCCATCAGGACTGTGTTATCCCACTCTTTGCTGCAGGCAACTCCTGCACTGCCCACCTTCACATCAAGGAACACAGAAATTAATAACAATACTTGTTACAGTCTGTGATTATTAAAGAAGATATTTCACTCCTGCTCCTCAAATTCCAGTACACACAGAGAACAAATATACCGGCATAAAACAGCTGGAAGTATTGAGGCTGCATATCCACTCTATGCCAAATTTATTCACACACTTCAAGTCTGACATACAGAAGCATTAGCCTAGTTTATTGTCTCATGAAAAAAATATATTTCAATATATATCTTGAATACAACTTGCTCTGGCACAGAGTAGAAAGATCCAACATACTTTAATTTAGACACCAGGCCTTACAGGGTGTTAACTTATATAAAAACTTGTTAACTTCTGTGACATGAGAAAAAGATTTACATAATAATGCATATGAAGTAGAAAAAAAACACCTCATAACTGTTAAAACATCGAGAAATTAGTTCATATATTTTGTGTGAATTAATCCTCAATGCCAATGTCAAAGAGGAGGATGACATACAGGAGATGTTAATTTCCACAAAAGAGTCATAAAATATATTTTTAGGGCATTTTAAATCTTTCAAAAGCTGTTACTATACCCTGCAAAAAAAAAAAAAAACAACAAAAAAAGTCTACTGTTCACAAGGAAAATAATGCCTTTGCAAAATGGTCTGAGTAGGGAACACATAATTACTATCCAAGTTCAAATAAAAGTTAACTATTAACTACTTTTAAAAAACAGAGATAGGTGATTTGGAGAAATATATCATGGACAGCACAGACCTTGGAAGAAAGTCATCGGAATTTTGCTCTTTATCCATATTCAATCATCTTTTTCCCTCACACCATTCACCTTAAAAGATACTTTTTAAATAAGCATAGTGTTCCCGGCTATTTCACACACAGTAGCCTTTCTGTATCAGTTAATTACGTACTTAATCTAAATCCTTTTAAGTGCTACCATGCAAATAGTTGTTGAGATAAAAGGATTACCCATGTGCTTTGAGTATACTCTATTTGCAACCTTTGTCACTAGCACAGTACAGACTACAGTTCTGTTCCTCACACTAATTTCTATGGGTCTTCTAGACCTCTCTCTGCCTAGTTTTAAGTCCATTTCGCCACACCAGGAATCCAAGATACGTTGAATAAAGAAGTTTCTTCAGAAGCTTAAAGAAAAACATTATATATCACTATGCTAATTCATTTTTAAAATTCTTCCACTGAGCAATTTTATTACCTTGCGCAGTGTGCCCAGGTGGCCAAGAAGGCCAATGGCGTCCTGGCTTGTATCAGAAACAGTGTGACCAGTAGGTCCAGGGAGGTTATTCTCCCCCTGTACTCAGCACTGGTGAGACTGCTCCTTGAATCCTGTATTCAGTTGTGGGTCCCTCAGCACAAGAAGGATGTTGAGGCTCTGGACCAAGTCCAGAGAAGAGTGATGAGGCTGGTGAGGGGTCTGGAGGATAGGCCTTATGCAGAACGGCTGAGAGAGCTGGGGGTTGTTTCACCTGGAGAAGAGGAGGCTGAGGGGAGACCTCATTGCTCTCTACAACCTCCTTTCAGGTAGTTGTAGAGAGGAGGGAGCTGGGCTCTTCTCCCAAGTGACAGGAGACAGGACAAGAGGGAATGGCCTCAAGTTCTGCCAGGGGAGGTTCAGGCTACAGATTAGGAGGAAGTTTTTCACACAGAGAGTCATTGGGCATTGGAATAGGCTGCCCAGGGAAGGGGTTGATTCACCTTCCCTGGAGGTGTTTAAAGCACGCGTAGATGAGGTCCTGAGGAACGTGTTTTAGTGTTTGATAGGAGTGGTTGGACTTGATGATCCAATAGGTCTCTTCCAACCTGCTTGTTCTATGATTCTGTACTGATAGAGAGCATTCACAGAAGATATATTACATCTATGCCATCCACACTTCCACAGATACAGCAGCATCAGCTCCATACACCTGAACATTCAATATGTTTTTCTAAATTTTACAAGTCAGACAGCACATTCAAGTTGTACAGGGTTGGATCATGTCATCTGTAACTTGACACACAGTAGTCAGTCCAAGAAATGCTGTATTTTCATTAATCAGTTGTCTAGAACCCCTTCAAACTGCAAGGCACTACTAGGACATCTAGAAATTATCATGACTTGTAGAGACACTAAATACCGTAACCCCCCAGGGACTTGGACCATAGCTTAGAAACATTGCATAATGTTAAAAGACAGAAAACACAAACAAAAAACCCATAAGCATTAATAAAAATCAAGACAAAGTAAAATCATAAGTAGCCAGTCTGACACTAATTCCAGGAAGACCAGAATCAGGTACTCAAATATCTGTCCACAACTGTCTATGAAACATAGAAGGCTTTCAATAACGTTATCGTATGTTGCAAAATTCAGTAGTTTTAGGGAGTTTTTAGTATTAAGAATTAAAAGTTTACTTTGTAGGTGTCAACACAAGCATCTCTTACTCTTTCAGGAATAATTGTTTCAAAAACAAAGAAACCTCAAGACTATATATTTCAGGGAAATTTTGGGTGGTAATAAACTACCAAGAGGTTAACACTGCAAAATGGGCAAGGGGGAAGTGAAGTTGATTTTCCACACACCCTACCCCTTTTTCCCTATATATAGAATCATAGAACAACCAGGTTGGAAGAGACCCATAGGATCATCAAGTCCAACCATTCCTATCATGCCCCTTAGCACCTTGTCCACCCATGCCTTAAACACCTTCAGGGAAGGTGAATCAACCACCTACCTGGGCAGCCTGTTCCAATGCCCAACGACCCCTTCTGTGAAAATTTTTTTCCTAACATCCAGCCTAAACCTCCCCTGGTGGAGCTTGAGGCCATTCCCTCCTGTCCCCTGGCACTTGGTAGAAGAGCCCAGGTCCCTCCTCTCCACAACCTCCTTTCAGGTGGTTGTAGAGAGTAATGAGGTCTCCTCTTAGCCTCCTCTTCTCCAGGCTAAACAACCCCAGCTCTCTCAGTTGTTCCTCATAAGGCCTGTTCTCCAGACCCTTCACCAGCCTCATTGGTCTTCTCTGGACTCGCTCCAGAGCCTTAACATCCTTCTTGTGCTGAGGGGCCCACAACTGAACACAGGATTCAGGGAGCGGCCTCACCAGTGCTGAGTACAGAGGGAGAATAACCTCCCTGGACCTGCTGGTCACACTATTTCTGATCCAAGCCAGGATGCCATTGGCCTTCTTGGCCACCTGGGCACACTGCTGGCTCATGTTCAGTGGCTGGCAACCAACACTCCCAGGTCCCTCTCCTCCTGGCAGCTTTCTAGACAGACTTTTCCTAGTCTGCAGCTCTGCATAGAGTTGTTGTGCCCCAAGTGCAGGAGCTGGCATTTGGCCTTGTTAAACCTCATGCCATATGAACAATTACATAGAATTATATCAACTGTTGAGGGCAAAAGCCTGCTCTGATCACCAGTGGAGCTCAGTATCACTTATTCTGCATGCAGCAAGCTCCATAGCATCAATAGGAACTCTCCACAGGAAAGCGAGACAGAATACAAAACAGGGACCTGCAGCACAAGAGACAAGTGCTGCAGTGAGGACAGAAGATGATTTTGCAGCAGAGGAGAACAGAATTATGAAAATTATGAAATTCTGTTGAGCTTCATCAAGAACATGTTCTTCAGAAGGTCAGAAAGCTGAAGGGAAGCCAGTCAGCAAATCATGGTAAAAGTCTGCGCTTGTGACAACCTAATCATGTCACATTTGTTTGGATTTTTATCAGGTTCTTTATCTTTTTTTTTTTTAAACAAACTAACAGAAAAAAGCATAGTGCTTATATGAGGTTTGACACAAAAATGAAAGTGACCTTATAGCCCAGGAGTCAATAGTGGAAGGGGAGAGACAAAGTGAAACAAGGCTCAGCTATGTTGCTTCAATCATGTGTGTTCAAGTAGAGAAGTTTTCTTGCTCTTGGATGGAAAAATGTGGTTGTACAAGAGTAAACACTGAGGTCACACCAAGTTTCTCGTGAAACCCACAGCAAACTTCACAATTACTGACTGAGGCTGGCAGTGGAGAGATCCCAAAGTTCCAGTCTCAGTGGAGACAGTGCTCAAAGGAACCACGATTTTGTCAGTAGAAGTTCTGAAAGCAAAAATTACTGACATCCTCAACAGCCTTTCTGATAATGACCTGTGAAATTGCTTTGAACAGTGGCAGCATCGTACACAGTCGCATGTCAACTCAGGAGGGAAAAATTTTGAAGGTGATCAGTTGAATTTTTTTAATTTGTTAAATAAGTTGAAGGCCAAATATTTTTATTTTTGTCAGACTTTATTATACTTAAGTAAGGAGCAAGCGAGATGCTCCTCTAGAGGCCATCCTACTCTGGCCTCCAGCATTAAAGTACTTCTCTCGCTAACACTAACAGGAGCCTTTGAAGACATGGTACAGCTGTGTGGTTTGATATTCCTGAAGAGCTACCGAGAAGGATGAGGTTCCTCACCTTCCTCACATGGGCAGAAACCTGAAACCATGGCTTAATATCACTAACATTTCTTAGGGGTATCACTGCCTCAACATTTCATTATTTAAATCTTTACTATGCTACTGTACAGCTCGACTTGCACTAAAATTATCACTATAAAGGAGCTGCTTTCAGACTACAGATATGCATTAATTTTTGAAAGCTCTATTTTAGGAGCTTCAGTGCAGAACCTCACTCGTGTTACTCACTCAAGTGGTCCCAAAGCATTTCTAACAGAAGTCAAGTGAGTGGGTGAGGAAGAGACTACCATTTTGTTTGTTTGTTTGTTTTGAGGATTTCGGCTGATTTGGCAGGGCTAGGCTTTGAGCTAAGAGAAATACAAAGACCAGAGTCTGAGTCTTGCTATTTTTTGCTCCAAAGCTTTCCTCAGCTGAGCAGACGGTATTTGAGGACGGAACTGCTGATTTAGAATTCAAGAGAATTTAATTTCCAGGAGAAAGATGACTTGTGTGTCTTGTCCCCTCTTTTTTTTTAAAAAAAAAAAATCAGCTTACTTTGAAGGCCAATGCAAATATCCTAAATGTATGCTCATGTATCTGTCCTACTTCTGCAACCTATTTTAAGCGCTAAACAATTCTAAACAGTCTATGATTCATCTCAGGTTATTAAGAAGAGCTGGAAACAAGAGAAAAGGCAAGGCCGTAACAACTGATCTAATTTTGATAACTTTAATTCTTTGTTTTAAATATATAATAGTGAAGTAGTTATGATTCTATGACAATTCTGAAAAAGATTCAACTTAAAATTCTTAGGATTTACGCAAACTCTCGTAATTTAAATGCAATATGATTACAGGATTTTCCATTTATTTCCCCAAGTATGTGAATGTCCTTTCTCTTTATGCAAATTATCAGGACTACTCAGATCTATTCCTTTTAGATCACCACTTTTCCCAAAATAAAACACTTTAAGTACACAGAATGACATTCAAGTCTTACCTGCAGTTTTGCATCAGTCAGCTTTAGCTTTATTCTATCATTTTTTTCCCCCCAACAACTTATTCTTCATATAAATGAAGATGAGGAAAATAGAAATGAGGGTTTCTATGAAACCACAGTGGTCAATTTGTCAAGTCTGATAAACATAGAGCCTGCATCTAAACTAAGTGCCTCACTGCTTTGTGCCATTGCATCAATTAACATTTAATTTGACTTTTTACAGCCTCACTCATCACCAGTTTTCGTTCCTTTGAAGCCAGCAAATGTTAGCTTTTCAAGTCTGTCAGTTTATGATTACTTACAACCAAAGCAATTTCAGTTGAATGTAAGAAGAGATTAATGTTACACAAGTGCAATGCTCCTATGGTATTTGAAAACTGAGGAGAAGAAATTCAAAGTAAGAAGAAACTATATGATTCTGCTGGCACTTTTCTAACAAATAATTACATTTGGTGACAAACTTAACCAAAAGCAGCTGCAAAAACACATTGGGCCTTTATCAGTTTAAACACTGTCTATGCCTTTTGGGAGTAAATGGATTCTCTCACTTTCCTGTTTACACTACAACAGATCAATGTCATAGCTAATTAAATAGCAAAACAAATTTAAATAATTACAATACATAATCACATGGCCCAGCAGTCCATGAAATTTTGACACTAGATCTGTGGATATAAACCAGTGACACCACTGTGGTTTTATCAGGATTAGAAGATAACTTGTAAAAGAGAGTGGAGTTAATCACTCTCCTGTCATGGTTTGACCTAACCACTACCTGATAGCAGCAAAAAGTGTGAACACAGATGGTGTTATGTAAATCTCCACCTTGAAGTTTCTTCTCTCCAGCAGATTTCTTGAAGTGCTGCTTTCAGTAGATTCATGACCTACCTACAAGGAGACACCTTCTTGTCTAGAAACAGGCATATGTGGAACAGGCCAGAATCATTGCTCCCTACAACTACCTGAAAGGAGGTTGTAGAGAGGAGGAAGCTGGGCTCTTCTCCCAAGTGACAGGGGACAGGACAAGAGGGAATGGCCTCAAGCTCCACCAGGGGACATTTAGGTGAGACATTAGGGGAGGTTTTTCACACAGAGGGTCATTGGGCATTGGAATAGGCTGCCCAGGGAGGTGATTGAGTCACCTTCCCTGGAGGTGTTTAAGGCACGGGTAAAAGAGGTCCTGAGGGACATAGTTTGGTGTTTGATAGGAATGGTTGGACTCGATGATCCGATGGGTCTCTTCCAACCTGGTTGTTCTATGATTCTATGATCAGCATTTCAGTAGACATCAGTTGCTTTATACCAACTCTGTGGTTTAATATCCCAAATATATCACCTATTCCTCCTGCTTTGACCAACAGTTTTCAGGCGAAGACAGCCAACATGGAACAACTGTAAATCCCCCACATACTCACAGAAGCTTATAAGCTATAAAGAGTCTCTCTTTTTCCAGCTCAGTAACTTAAAGTACCAATTCTTGCAATGACTTAAGATTCTCCATAATGGAGAGGGCACATGCATATTTACATTCATATCTTGTCTTCAGAAAAAGCCACAAGTGACCAAAAATCAGACTCATGAGTTGAATCTGGTTTATGAGGGTCCAAACAACTGTACTTCCTTCCTTCCAACTTAATTTTGTGTTGCAGTCAAGGGAAGGAACCAGGTGAGGCTTTACAAGGGAATATGGGAGAGAAGAGAAACTGTGTATAGTGTGCTGTACCTTGGAAGGTAGGAATCATAGAGTCATAGAATAACTATGAAGAGACCCACCTAATCGAGTCCAACCATTCGCACCAATCTCTAAACCATGTCCCTCAGTGCCTCGTCCACCCGTCCCTCAGACACCTCCAGGGAAGGTGAATCAACCACCTCCCTGGACAGCCTCTGCCAGCGCTCAATGACTCCTTCTGTGAAATTTTTTTTTCCTAACATCCAGCCTGAATCTCCCCTGGCAGAGCTTGAGGTCATTCCCTCCTGTCCTGTCCCCTGTCACTTGGGAGAAGAAGCCAGCTCCCTCCTCTCTACAACCTCCTTTCAGGTAGCTGGAGAGCAATGAGGTCTCCTCTCAGCCTCCTCTTCTCCAGGATAAACACCCCCAGCTTTCTCAGCTGTTCCTCATAAGGCCTGTTCTCTAGCCCTTTCACCAGCTTTGTTGCTCTTCTCTAGACTCGCTCCAGAGCCTCAAGGTCTTTCTTGTGGTGAGGGGCCCAGAACTGAACACAGGAGAAGAAACCATAACCTGGGACAAATGTTTTCTAGGCACAAACATTCAAACTGGTTCCACCCCTGACTGCCCTGCATCCTCCCACACAGCCAGGACAGGGGTAAGGGAGAGCCCAGAAGCGAACTACAGGGACAAAGCATGCCAAGAAAAAACACTTGTTTCCATGCAGTTCAGCTACTAAGTATTTCCTTCCTGAAAAGGAGAAAAAAAAAAAAAAGTCCTGCTTGCAAAGAACTAATATTTCCTCATAAATGATGGGCTTCTAAAAGGAATGAGCATCCTTATAATTCTTTGCTCCCTTTAATACAATGGAAAGGCGACCTGCATCCATCTTTGTTTTGTTATCCAATGGTTTCACAGCCTTTACTGCCAAGTGAAATTGTTCCATAGTGGAGAAAGTAGCAAAAGAAAGTAAGAGATTCCAACTCCATCTTCTTCCTAGGGATTTGCTTGGTAAGATATGTCAATTGAGAGAGACCATAGAAATCTCTAGTTCGCTGTTCAGATGAACTAAGTAAAGCGATCATGGTTATGCAGCTGGTTCTGAACTATGAATAATTTTCTCCCTCCCAGTTGGTACACCAGGCTGCTCCCTGGGGAATTCACTGCAGGTTGGCTGCCAGCAGCACAGATGATGACTAAAACATGCAAAAGATTTCATAGGAGGTGACCAGGTCCCAGGGGAACTTCTCAACTGCAGAACAGTGTTTCCAGAGAGTTGGTTGCTAATTAAAGATTCATTTCATCTTCAAAAACTATATCTGAATAAACAAGACCTCTCTAAACCCTCCCTTCTCTTCTACTTTCTTTGAGGCACTTTGCTCTTCCCTGGCTGTCTAAGAGATGTCCCCCAAGATTACCATGAAAATCAAATGTGACAAAGAAATTAAAGCACATTAACAACTGAAAATTCAGCAAGATACGCAGAGATGCCCAAATTAAATTACCACAGCACTGTAGTGCTCTTGAATCATCTTTCCAGCTGCAGACTACATTAATTGAAATACCTGTTTTAAAGACAGCGACAGGAAGAAAGGTAGAGAACAGAGCTTTGATCTATAAAAACATTGAAAGGAACATGTTATAGTGTCAGAAGGAAAAAAAGAAAAAGAGGAAGGAGGCCTAGAAGAACTAAGGATAAATCAAGCATAATACAGCATTAAAAAAGAATTAAATGTCAGAGAAAATTGGTGAGGAGAAGCCTCGAGAATATCTCTGTGTAACTCCTTTTAATCTTTGAAATTTTCAACACATAAGTTAAAATCTGAAGCATCAAAACAGCCACTGAGACAAAAATAAATAAATTCATATGATTGGAACAAGTGACGGGTTGGTTGTGCAGGCAGAGTTCACCATAAACAGAGTTTTCCTGGGGAAGATGTGCATTTTCAGTAATTAAGTTTTTCTGAACTCTGTCAACTCCATCCAGAATGTTCGGTCCCGAATTTTAATAAAATAAAAACCCTCTCTGTACTAACTCCAATACAGATATTTTACAAGCTCAAAACAGGTAGATAAATAAAAATGCGTACGACCCTTTGGACAAGAAATATTTCCATGAGTACAATTTTATACCCATTATTTACAATTTCTTCTCCTCAATGCAATGGCATCAGCTCTTATTTATAGTGATGTTTTCGCCAGGCAGAATTGGGTCTTATTCATCCATGAACACCCCAGTGTTTTCATGAAAACAGATTCATCTAAGCACACTCTAATACAAATCACTTGTGAAGCATCCAGCAGAGTGTAAAGCTGGGAGGTCTACTACTCTTTTAAGTTTCAAAAGTTGGGAACGTGATATTGCAGCAAAATCCACAACGTTATGAAAACCAACTTCAGGGAAATTAATGCAGACTTGTAACAGAGCCACCAAACCAACCATTCCAAAAGGATAATTTTTTATTTTTCATAAAAAACACAGACTAGCCAAATCAACATTTTTTTTTGTTCAGAACTCTAACCAAAAAACCACCTTATTCAATACAAAGCTTCTCAAGGATAGAAGATTTGGTCCTTTTTTCCTGATGACCCAAATCCCACACCAAGCCGGTAAGACTGCATTGCTGGCAAGGGACAACACAAAAGCAAAAACACTTGTCAGGATATAAGAGAGTTCTATAAATCAGGAATAAACACACCAGTGTTTATCCTCTTCATCTACCTCTGAACCAATTTCCTGATGTTGCTTGACATTAGTCCACGCAAAAAGTCAGCCTCCATCTGTTCTCATGGGCAAGGAAGCAAACTGAAGATTGCTAAGTGACCCTAAGCACTCCTGGAGATGCTGGACTGGCTTGAGAGAAGGAAGAAATCTCCAGAAGCTCTTGAATACAAATATATTGCTCATTCCTAGACCATCATACACCAAAGAATAGAAAGCTGTCACATTATCTTAACTGGGAAGAACCCTTTATGTTTCCTGTTGCAGAGGGAGCCTCAGTTTCCTTATTTCTGTTATCCAACATATTTACATGTTCTAGCACAGCATTGCGTAGCTTGGCAGCAGCTTCTAGACCAGAAAATAGCCTAATGCAAAAATAGCTAAATTAACCAAAAGTCAATGACAGATTTCTTATCTTCTACTGTACAAATAAAAAAATCATTCCTTCAGTTTGCCTCCACAACATAAAACGTCGTTATGTGTTCTTACCTCAGCTGTACCAGAGCTAAGCACAGGGAGTTGCATCAGCCCCAGTACGAAGGAGCTGTTGAGGAAGAGATTATTTGTAGAAATATGATAAGTGATTGAAGAAAGGGACAAGACATCAACTGGGCAAGAGAGGCAGGGGACAGGTGAGGCAAGATCAGCCTCAGGCAAGATCTTGACAGCGGGGAAAAAAAAAAAATGTATGTGTCTTTGCTGTATAGTTTCATTGCAACAGTTCCTCTAAAAGCAGTGGTTTGGTTCGCAAACACTATTGGTTGGGAAAAAACAAATTACTTAAGGTTTACACAACATTTTCATGATTTATACACACTTTATTTAATATATTATATGCCTCAATTTATTAAAAATAATATCTGCAGCATTTACCAAACTATATTTCATTGAGATATTGGGCTCTGCTGTTGATATTATTCAGTCAACCATCAGGTTTTGTTTGAAGATGAATAACTACACTAGGCAGATGTTACCAGCTCAGAACTGAGTATTAAGCTCTTGAGCATAGCTACTCCCATTACCAAAATTCTTCTCAAAGAAATAAGACTGAAAAAAAAACCTTAGTTGAAGATGCTTAAAATGTTATGCATATGCTGTTGGAGCTATCAAAAGGTGCATTAAACAGGAACGCACCCATCTGCTTTATGCTGTCTTGCAGACAGTTAGTCTAATTAAGCCTTGGAGGCAGGGTATAGTTCCCCAGAGGGGTCTGAATGGTGTTTAAACTTAGAACAATCTCAAAATCTTTGAGCCTTTGATTGATGTCCCAGTTACTTTGTGGCCATTCAAGGAATTCCTCTGCTTGTCTTTTAGTTAGATGACTAATTACTGCATAGCCCATACCAATTAACACAGTGACGTTAGCAGTTAAGACAGTTTATAAAGGCTTGTTGTGGTGATAGGACAAGGAGAAACAGGTATAAACTAGAAAAGGGCTAATTTAGGCTTCATATAATAAGGAATCATTTCTTCCCTTCCAAACCCTAAATACTTTATGATTCTATGAACTATTCCACATCAGACAAGTTCTCCAGCAGGATCCACCAAGTAACCACAGCTCACAAAGTTCCTAAGTTTTTTATACCTGTAGTAACATGAACAAGTCTCAGTTTCAGAGTCAGTATTTTCTATACTAACATTAGAAAATACTTAAGTCAATATTTTCCACGCAAAGATTTTGAAATGGCCGTGTTTAAACGTTAACCAGCACAACAATATTTCCATGGACTAGATGCTACCAAGTACCAGATTATCCTCAAAAAAAAAAAAAAAGTGCTTCTCATACCTGCAGAAAGATATTCAACTGAAATATAAAAGTTCTATGCTGATAAAAGTTTTGTTCTTTTCTACCCATCCAAATTAAAGGTTTAAAAGGGAATACTTTTTTCCTTCAATTTGTTGGGCAGCAAACAGCAGCAACTTGGACCAGGCAATCCAGATCAATCCATTCACTCACTGCTACCAAACAGCCCTCCAAGAGGGACACGTCTTTAAAGCAATATTCTATGTCTTTAGTGATTCTTCTCGTAAATGATCCGTTATCTATCAAACACCTCTCTGCTTCACATCCAAACCAGAATATTAGGAAATTTGGCTAAAATTAAAGTCACATTACTTAACTCAGGCCATTAGTAAAGCAATTGACCTCCAGGAGACAAATGTCTCATTAACAAATTCCCAGAAGAGAGCAGCACATGAAACCACACTCCACAGGAAAATGAAGAAAATCATTGTTACATAAGACTAAATCATGTTACGAGAGGAAAAAAATTTCCCTTATTAGTTGCCATGTAAATAAGGAACTTAAAATTTTCTCACATCTCTCTGCATGTTCTGAAATATTATTTTTGTCAGAAGTACAACTGAAATGAATTTCTGTGACACTTGGGCTTCATTAAATATGAATTCATAGCTTTTGCTAAGAGATATTTGAAAATATTAGGCACTTAGCTTGCTATCATTAGGCATCCAAGAACATGTTGTTATGACAGACAAGGACAGTCTTTACGTAGAGACATGAACAATGAAGAAATATCATCCTACCCAGCCAGGTAGTTATAGATAATGAGATTACTTTACAATAGTTGACCTAAATTAAAGGTAAAGGATTAAAAAACCATCACACTGGATCTTGGTATCATCTAACTTCCCCCACCCCCACCTTGAACATGTTCTGAAATATTGACTTTGTAAGGATATCATCATCACTTTTTCAAACTAAATCAGTTGGATTTGAGCCCATATAAATAAACCAGAGGATAATCCCAGACATCCCCAAGCAAATAGCAATTATTTCTTTGGAAGGCAAAGCAGGATGACGGTCATTTTATCTATTCAGATAGGCACTTGAGCCACAATATTCCACATCTTATAAAACAAGGCAGAAGATTAATATGCATGGCTGCTGGGTTTTATGATGTTTTTGTGAGACTTCCAATGTAAATTCTAGATTTAATTTATATACCATGAAGCACAGGTACATATACAGGCAGTTCGCTCTACCCTGGAAAAGATATAACAGATAGAGCACAGGGTTGCCTGAAGGAGCTCACTGATGACGCTGAGCTCACAATGAGGAAGAAGAAGGAAGCCACAGGCTGGGGTTATAGCTGCCCTGGCCCAGGGCTGGCCACCCTAGCCCTTGTGGGAGACAAGAGGGCTAAGAACGTGGTACACATCATAGGAGCAAGGAGATCAGCCCTGCCACGGACACGCCAGAAGCAAACCACTGGTTGTAGCAAACCAATTAAACCAAAGCGTTCAGAAGGTCATGATGAAAGCTGACTATTTGGACCAAAGGGGATGGATTCTCAGGGATCTTGGAGCCCTTCAGTTCCCATCAGATTTCTTGGCTCTTCTTTTGAAAGGGGAGACTGACCACAGAAAACAGAGGTCACAGTCAGTCCTGGCTGCAGAGTTTAATTGTTTTTCCCTTCTTTTAACCTCTCACTTACTATGGGACCAATAGAAATTCTTCGACAGAAATCTTGGAGTATCAAGCTTTCCTGTTTTTATATAGAGCATTTTTTGACAAAAAGAGACGTCAACTGCTACTACAAAGCAGCTTCCCCAGCCTGGCTTGAATACCAGTAGAGAAATGGAGTAATACACCAGGAAATAAGTCTGCCAGAAATGCAAGGGTGTTTACACCCAGGACAGCACATGAATCAGGGAAAACCATCCAAGGTGACCAGCAGAACTCCAAGCTCTGTATGCATGTGCTGATCAGCCATAAACCACAGCATCCATAAGGCAGGGACTAGGCATCCAGGGAGAAGAAAACAGCAGAACAGTAATGAACTGTTGGTAACAAAATCTGACAGCTTTGCTTTGCATCTCTAGTGGAAAAGTTAAAAAGCATAAGTAAACAAAAAGCAGCTCCCTGCTATGCTTCTCACATGCATGTGGAAACAAGTCTGTAATATGAAAACCAGAGCCCAGAACCCAGGTGATGAGATCTGATGGAAGCAGCAGGTTTGTTTTCATGGTGATGGACCTTCATTGAACTCTGCATCCAGGAGTGTATACCTAGTAGCCCCAAATGGGGGAAACAAGAAATATGGAAAATTCCATCCCTGGGTTTGTGATGGGCCAGTTCAATAGAAGAGGCTCCTTTTCCTAACCTGCTAATTACCTAAGGAATCAAGCACTTTCATAACAGCAGCAAACCAAATTTTTGAAACAAGCTGGATGCAATTTCAGCAAGAGGGTTTCATTATATTGAGTAAGGGAAAATTGGAAGCTCCATCACTACAACTTTGATCAGACAAGTGGTCAAGGAGGAAATAACAGGAGAACAGCTCAGATAGTTATCTCATGTTGAGAGAGGAATTAAAGTTGTTCCGCTATCAAATGTCAAGGTGAAGGTACAGTCATGACAAAAGACCTCCAAAACACTGATTGAGTTAATGGATTCTTTAACTGTTCAATGAGAAAGATTCACCTTTTGTGATAGCAAAGGGCAAGAACAGAGATAGGTTTGTGTTACAAAAATTGCAACCTGAATTGCATTTTTAAATATCCTCTGTCTGTGAGCATTTGATCTATTTGGTGAAAAATGTGTTCAGAGTGTGTTACACACTTTGGGTGTAGTATGAATTTTGAACTCTACACAAGATTCTTGATACAGGTTCAAGTCTCCTCTCAAGGTCATTTTATGAAACTGTAGTGAAAAGATACATAATGGCAATTAAAGTAAAATAGAAAGAGTCCACCTCTGACCCAAAAATCATTTTATTGATCTAAATTACAAAAAAACCTAGAGAGTTAAGAATGGAGAGTGATAAGATCATTCAGGTGCAAGAATTAATTATTTGTTGTTTAAATAAATTGTACCGACAGAAGTTTTCAAGGGAGATTAAAGGAAACTGGCTTCAAAGTTGCTTTAAAATTCAGGATCTTTTGAAAGTCTACCCATCATTAATATCAGTAACTCCTGCTGGCCAGAAAGAGCCTGGAAATAAATATGCAGCACATCAAGAACCACCAAAGTAGTAATCAGATAAATACCTGTTTCCCACGCTACGCTTCTAGCCTCCAACTCAAGAAGGAGCTCAACTTCAGGGTTAATTACTAGCCAGAAGATGCTCTTATCTTCCCTGTTTGATGCACAGTGCACATACTGTCCTTTGCAGTGTTGAGCGGTCAGTATAAGACAGTGAGAGCAAGTGCCACCTCCTCTGCCTTCACAGCTCCTCTAGAACACTAACAGGTTTGAGACCTGCACAAGTTTGACTCCTCTATCCTCCTCGTATATAAGAAGGTACTTTGGCAAGTCCCTAAGAGTAGGGGAGGAAAAAGCAGCCCTCACTTTTAAGTGGTTTTTGTTTGATGCACAACAGCCACCTCAAGAAGAGCAATCCTTCTGATATATCCTCCTGATAGTTATCAGTTGCAGAAAAAGCATCCCCAGTCAAGAAAATTTGCTGCACTTACAAGATTCCAGTGTTTTGCTGCTGTCATTCACTATGAAACCTTTACTTATTTTATTTTTGGACTGTAAAATGAGGGATACTCAGTACAGGTGCTACATAGGCTATGCAAAGGTTAAAAAAGTCAGTGTCCTCCTGAACTTGGAGGTCACTGACCACAGGACAGACTAGCTGGAATTGATTGGGTACAGCTGCATAGCCAAGAATTTCTAGGTCTGAATACCATGAAAGATAAATTCTGAAAACACAACCTTTTGCCTCTTATTCACATATGTACTCTTTCTGAAATTCTAGTGACTTTAGCACAAAGAGGTATTAATGACATGGTTTAATGTTTGATAGGAATGGTTAGACTCGATCCGATGGGTCTCTTCCAACCTGATTGTTCTATGATTCTATGATAATGAGTTAAAAAAAAAAAGCCACCTGCCCTTGTTTATAAGATCAGGACCAAAACAGTCATCATTCCAGGCTACCATCTGACTTCCACTGCCTGGCCCCACTTAGCCGCAAAAGGGAAGCTACCATCAGAAAACAGACCAATTACTAGAGTATTAATAATCCAACCATGGCTTCTTGGCTATGAATAAATTACAACATGAACATAAATTCAAACATACAGTAACTGTTGACTACAAGATGTCTGCAAACTATTAGCACGCTGTGAAACTAGGACACAATATTGCACAACAGAAGGGCATCTTCAGTCTCTTGGAAAAGCTTCCTGATCTTGTCCTTGAACTAAATCAACACCCTGTGCACTTGTACAACATTGTGCACGTGTCCATACAAACAGCTGTTCTTCACCAAAGCAAAAAAGGATCTCAAAAGCCTCAAATAAATTATTTCTGCTGCTGCAGAAAGTTCAGGGCCAACAGACTTCTGCTCATGCACAGAGGATGACCTGACAATACAGAGGCTGATATATTTTCTACTTTCTAGAAAGGGTTCTTTAAGTCACCTCCCCATGAACACATCATGAAACAGCATTAGAAATGCATAATGATTTGGTTCTGGGGTTTATATGCCAGAAGAGCTTTCTCGCATACCTTTTTGTCTATGAAGAAGCTCAAAAAAGTCAAGCTCACTATATTTTGGCTATAAACACTTCCATGTATGACATGTAAAAGCACCTCTTCAGGAAATGTATGTAGAACACTTCACATTTGAGAATACTCTAAGATTAAAAAGTATTTTTAAAAATGCTCTAGCCATCTGGTATTCAGACCCTAGCCCCCAACCTAATTGGCACGTGCCAATTAGAGTCAGCAAACAGCAGTGAAGGCAGAAGAGCAGGGCAGCCTTTCAGAAGGAGGTTACCAGAAAACAGGTTCTCAGCTGTACAGCAGGGAAAGAGGTGCTTGTAATAGGAGATTTAAAAGAAAAAAAAAAAAAAAAAAAAGAAAAAAAGAAAAAGAAAACAACATGGACCAGAGAAGAAAATCCTCCCTAAAAAGAGAAATGTAAAAGTAAGAATTCTAAATGAAAAAGAGCATGTCCTAGAGTGCATCAAGAAAGTGAAATGCCTGCCTGCCTAAATCACTGCCACAGGGGAAGTCTGGAAGAAAATGCTAATAGTTCTTTGCTTCCAAAAAGGTCAGCCTGGTCTGCTAGGATCTCCAGAACAGAAATCATCTTCACTAAGTGGCTCCAACTTTTATTTTTGGCATTTCACCCTGATCTGCTCCCTTATGCCTTGCTAGCAGTGCCTTAAGGGGGATAAAACTCTATCTAGGCAAGCATGTCTCATTCTTTTGGGTCAGACTATCCACTTCCCAGGTTTAAAACAACAACAAAAAAATGTAGTTATGTCCTTTTATCTTTATGCATTTTGAGGATGGAATCCAAGACTAAGCTCCCAATGCCTTTCCTTTATATGTGTAGCTCGAAGTGACTGTATCCAATCTGAATGGTAGGACAGGTATAGACAAGAAGAGTAGTGCATAAAGGCATGAAGGATTGATAGGTAGCACTACAGTGTTTTGGAGATTTTTTTTTCTATGTCTATCAGAGTGTTATTTCTGTGATTCATCAGGATCCATGCCTTGTCCCTGAGCACATAAAGCGTGTTTACGAGAATGAGATGAGTTTCCATCTGGGATACCTGTCTTGACTTGAATTAGGAGAGTAGATTTAATAAGTCGTTATCAAACACTTTCAATTCTGCTTTTAATATGGTATGGACAGAGATTTAAGAGTCCTGTTGATAAACTAGAGGCAAGAGACAGGACGGGGTTTCTTTTCCAAACTACTTTTCAAATACCTTGCAAATATTGATAAAGAAAATGAAGAGAATTTATGAAAACATAAAATAAATTCCCCCTTCCTATAAAACTTGATTAGATGTGTTGATTATATAATAAAAGCCTACAGTTTCATTTTAATAAGCTAGAAATGATGTGTCTAAAATGAGGAACATCCTCTTTAAGGTTACTGGAGAAGATACAACATTGTCCCTTTTCTGAAGCCTTTGTAAACCTGCTGGAGCCAATAGGATTGATCAGCAAAATCAAAGTCTGACCTTTAACATACTGCTAGTTTTTCTAGTGATTAATGGTATTGAAAGAACTCTCACTAGTTACAGCCAGCTCTGGGTCACGGCCCAAGCCAAACTCAAGGATAAATCCATACTTGTGATTAAAGAGAGAGGCATTACCTGGATTTCAAACACTAGTAACAGATTGTCCACAAAAAATCCATGGGCTAGGACATATTTGCAGAATGTATTAAAAGATAACATCGACTTTCAAATGAGCTCAAAAAAAAAATCCTATGGTATTCTTCGACAATTTGAAAAGAGAAAATGTTATATTTCTTGAATATCTTCTTCGCAGTGATTACATATTCATCAAATAGCATTTTAGAAACAGATACACTTGGGCTACAAGATAGTACAGACATGTACTTATACCCAAAGTACATCTGCAGAATCTCAGTTTAAAAAAAATTCACCTTGGATCGGCACGGGGTCCATTGTGACTGAATATCTAGCACGTGATTTTTCATGAGGTAGTGCAAGATACTAAGACCAAAAAAAAAAAAAAGTAGTTGTAGAGACTTTGATAAGACTAGAACAGCAGGGAAGTCATCTACAAAAGTTGTTTACAGCCCTCCCATCTTGTCTACTGAATGTTATTTGGTTAGCATGCAATTACAACTCCAGACACACTTAATGAAAACAGGAAAATAATTTTCACATCAGCACCACCACCATACAGTAGTTGCTCCATTTCCCTGAACAAGCAAGTTTGAGGCGCTAATTAGCTTTCTGGCGAGAACAAAAACAAGAAGCAGTAAGCAAGGCTTGGGAGGACAGGTCACATGAATATTGTGAGGATACTAAGTATCTGCTAGAAGTCCCTAGAGTTGTAATACTAACATTTAAAAACTGGAGATCTTGGAGAAGGTGGAAATTTAGCCAAGATAAAACAGCATGTTGGGAAAACAGCTAGAGAAGTAGAACAGTAGAGAAGCAATGAAATAGAAATAGCTAAAAGAATAAGGGGTAAAACAAAGGAAGTCATTGAATCATGTTGGAAGAGACCCATCGGATCATTGAGTCCAACCATTCCTATCGAACACTAAGCCATGTCCCTCAGGACCTCATCTACCCGCGCCTTAAACACCTCCAGGGAAGGTGAATCAACCGCCTCCCTGGGCAGCTTATTCCAATGCCCAATGACTGAATACTGAACTCTAAAGCATTTGTATTACTATTTATGCTACTTAACAAAACAGAATACAACTGTAGAAAATACTCAAGATTTAGGCTAATTTATGAAGAACTGAATTTAACTTGGACTCATTAAGCTGGTCTAATCAATTCGTCTGTTGTCTAATGGTGAAGCCCCTAGGGATTATCCTACTCCCATTTGCTTGCTGATATTATAATCTGGCTAAACAGACCCCTGTTCTTTCTTGCTTTGTCGTACATTGTATGATTAGGAGATTTTACGATCCTCATGTAAAAGATATTTAAGACATGCAAGACCTACGTATCACTCAAGGAGAGCTCACTATTAGAGCACTGATACAATTTAGTAGACCTCACTGAAGGTGAAGGGACATAGGAACATGATACAACACAAGGGCTGTTATTTAACTACTTTGTATTACTTTTTAAATCATGTTTTGAAAGGAGTAAACAATCAAATGTACTTGCAAGTGGCATAGCTAGATTTCTGGACTCAGGACTATAAGGAGGATTTTAATGGCAGAAGGAATCAATCATTGGCATATCCCAATACTGACATTACGCTGAATGGAAGAACTGACTAAATGTAAATTTTCCCATTGCAAAAATGTCATCCTCTGCATTCTGCTTCCCTCTCAG
Source organism: Coccyzus lansbergi (assembly GCA_033558105.1). Classification (NCBI taxonomy): domain Eukaryota; kingdom Metazoa; phylum Chordata; class Aves; order Cuculiformes; family Coccyzidae; genus Coccyzus; species Coccyzus lansbergi. Next base: position 2,398,709 of record JAUMJK010000675.1, read on the forward strand.
ACTTCCCCGATATTAAAAAGCTGACTCTGCTTGAGAGGAAGCAAACATCGTGAAGACACCTCCATTCACAGGAGCTTGAAAGGTTGTCAGTGGTGGGAAGTGAAATAATCAGGGAGAGCTGAAAAAACACCATGTGGCAGGTTCCTGCTGCAAAGCAATAAAAAGCCCCTGTAACAGAAGACTGGAACCTCAGAAAGAAAAGCATCAGGCTGATAAATGCTTTGACAAAGATAACGCACAAATAAAAAGTAGAAAGTTTAGGAAGCGGCAGCAGTGGAAAGGAAAAAGTAAAAATAATTTATACACAGCAGAGGCTTCAGTAAGTGCTCAAAAGATGAAGTAGACTACACAAAGGTTCATAACAGCTGCTGCAATGTTAATACACAACCTAGAAAAATTGTGCTAAAATTAACCAACTTCAAATACCAGATCTGAACCTTCTTTACCTCATTCCAACCTTGATTTAATGTCTGCAAGCTGCCTCTTCAGAGAAATACCAAAAAAAAAAAAAAAAAAAAAAAAATTCAGACTGCTGCTCAATTAAACTGCTCTCACTTTTGTAGTGCTTCCCTCCCAAAAGCAAGAAATGGTTTTTATAGTTTTGAATTCAGTTGCAATGCCTGTGTTACAGGGCAGACAACACAGGTGTGAAAGCAGCTCTGAGCTAGTAATTTAGGGCTGGATCCCATACCCTCGTGTTAACTGCAGGGAAAGATACTCAGGAATAATATTTCTTTTATGGATACCTTTCTAGGATCACCAGCACTTGTCAATATCGAGAAAGTGCTTGAGAAGGAACAAGTGTTTTTGCACTAAAATCATCAATGTTTGTACGGAGCCATTAACTCAGGGTAGACTAACAAAGCCAGGTATTGGCTTGCTCATCTGCCTGCTCGTGCCATTGCAAACACACCCTGAAAGCTTGGAATAGGCTGGAATAACAGATTTTCCTAAGCTCATTTATATATTGCAGTTAGCAACTCACTCCCAGCCTGATCCAGAGAGGCAGCAAGTCAAAACATAACATTTTTACACGGTGCACATAGCAAATCATTCACAATGCTCCCTGTGGACAAGCCATATGCTCCTCAGCAATTCCTCCAGAGCTGCACATCACCAACTCTTCCTCTGCACAGCCCAGCGGCAACGGCTCAAATAGCCACGGAAATCACTGTGTTGAGATCCAAAAGGGATGCTTCAGGGTCCCATCAGTTCACATCCCACATCTCTGAACTCCTACTCATAATAATCTGGAGCATCTGGAGCCTCTCACAGTAAATAAGATCTTGCCTTCCCACTTCATGAAGCAAACCTGCACCGAGACTCTCTAAGAAAGGTTTGCCTCAAAAAGCAGGTTTTCCAACCAAAGATAAATCTTGCTCTCCTTTTGCATCCCAACCTTCATCCACATTGATAGCAAATACTCTCGTAGGGTTTGGAGATGTCATATAACACATTACAAATGCGAAGAGACTCTAAAGAACAATTTGAGCTACACCTGGACGAGACAGCTCAATTTGGCTCTAAATAGTTCCATATTATCAGTACATGGAATTGCACATTTCTGTTCAATTGCATGTTTTACCACACACTCCCAGAAGTTTGGGAGCTGCTCTACAGCCTTCTGCCGGAGTGAAAAGTGGTTTTATTTATTTTGATTAATAAAGGTTTGCTCAGGCAATGGCATTTCTAGTATTTGCAAATTTGAAAACACTGTAAATCCCCAAAGCTTCCCAGCTCTAAGTCTTTTAAATCTCGGGCAGATTTGAAGTCACTTTAAATCTCAAGGAAGCGATTCGCCTTAAATCCCAGCTCAGCCAGGGGGTGTCAAACACGTTTTGTCTGGTAAGAATACCTTGTGAATGCACAGCTATCCTAACGGGTCCAAGCGCACCGATTCTGCTTGATTCTGACCTAGGTTTTATAGGAGGAGCCAGCTACAGCAAAACTGTGAAGTGCTCCTGAAGCATTACAGTAAGAAGAAAGCATCATTTTCCCGACAGCATGAGGATTATTTTGCCCCACTAAACTTTTTAATGCTTTCAGTAGTTCTGATTTATTAGGATTGCTCTGGGAGACAGCACTCGGAAGCAAGTTTTGCTGTAAAATCCCAATGACGAGGATAACTTTTACATCTTTCAAACTGTCTGCTGTGAAAGATCTTTTCATTAGTATAAAGGCATTTAGCAATTTTGCGTGCAATACAGAACGATAAGCCCTCCAAGAGTATGCCTGGGCTTGTTTAGGAGCCCACAAATGATGAAGTACTCCTGGATGGACAAGTTACTCTGTTTCAATAGTAGATATTTCTCTATTTGAATTAAATAAGCACTACTAAAGAAATCCTGCCACCAGCAGCATGCTGTGCAAAGCTCACCAGGATTTTATCTTCCTCCAACCGGGATCTGGAAGAGCCAGCAAAGTGATAAAGGAACAAAAAAACTCATTAGCAGATCACACATGCAGACACTATTTGCCATATCACACCTTGGAATTTTAAGGCAGAAGCTTGAACAGGTGGCAACAACAGCTACCGTCGGAGCACAGAAATGCAGCACAGGGACTGCACTACAATTCCCCATCCCTGTGCCCTGGCATCTGAAGGTAATTTTACAGCAGCTCCCTCGGAAAGCAGACACATGTCAGGAAAATGTAGATTGGCACCCAAACGCTGGCAGGGAGGACATCACCCTCCCCACTTTGCCCCAGCATACTCGGGGCTCGTATAACAGATCATTCCATGTATTCAGTGATGACGGAATATCCATACCTTTCACACCAACTTGAAAAAAATTGCCTCATGCATTTTTGGCTCTCCTATAAGCAGCAGCAAATATTGCTGATTTTCCATTAAAACTACGTGCAGAACAGGCCAAGACATTTTCTTATCCAGTATTGCTAAAAAGTACTTCTGTCCCTATTACATATTTTGCTAATGCACAACCGCAACAACAAAAAAATATTTTCTATCTCCGTCTCCATCAAAGCCCTTTCAGTAGTATTAAACAACTTCTTTGACAAATAACACTCCATCAGAGCCCATCCATGGGGAAAAGCACATCTGGAGCACCACGGATTCGCAGCTGGTGTCTATGCTGCAGGCTTCAGCCTACCTGCCACAGGCTGCAAACCTCTCACCTCAGAGAGCTCAATAAACACTAAAGCACTGGGAAAATTAATAAGTTATTATCAGAGTTAGAAAGCCTTTCCTCTCAAATACCTTCATTTTTAGACAGAATGGGGGGACAGAGTGTTGAAATGCAAGTCTCAATTTCTGCACTGAATTCATATCATTTTGAATACTGGAGTTGTAGATATTCCTGTAATTTCAATTTTAACTTGCTTCCTCAGAAAAAAAAAATAAAGACATGGATATAACTAACTTGATGCCTGGTTTGACCAAGCTGATAGTTTCCTAAAATAAAAGCAATTTTTAGAAAGTTATTTCTGCTCAAGTGCTTCTAGTTTTAAAATAACTTTGCACTGCCCGAGATCTTTAGTTTTACTTCTTGATTACTCTTTTTGGCTGCCAAGAGAAGCTATAACTCTAATCGTGTTGCAGATCAATCCAGTCTCTGTAGGGAACAATGCCTCATATATGGAATTTATTTTTTTTTTTTTTTAGTTTTAACAGTTTTTATGAACCTCTGAAAGAATATATTTAGATGCTTTTTTTAAGTTATTTTCCTTAAAGTGACCAAGTCAATTACAGCTAATTGAGGGGAAACATTTACATTAGAGTTAAAAACGGATAACAACTGTGAATAAGAAATGGGAAGATATATTTGGAAATAGCAAAAAAAAAAAAACCTTGCATATGTTTATAATTGATTACTGCATTAATAGCTGCAGTTCTTTTCCATTGTTCTTCAACTGAAAGTTAAATTGTGCTTAGTTTTAAACTATAAAGTCTAATTCAGAATTAAAAGACAGGTCAGCACAGCCAATTTCCATGCTTCAGAGCATCACAGAGTTGTCCCCCTGCCTGCAGCCATCAGGCTGAACTCAGAATAAAATTTCTGCTCCTTCTAAAGGGCATTGAAGTAAATCTCTAGGGAGAGGTCTGAAAGTTATAGCACTCGCCAGCCCTGCCTATGTGGAGTTAAAGCAGAGTAGAAAAGCAGCATTCAAAAGCCACACGCAGAAACTAATAGCATCCAGAGCAGAGTACCTGCTAACCCAGAGTCTCCTTTTTGTGTGAAGATTGAATAAAATCAATGCAGTTTAATTATTCTTCACTCTGTCTCGAGTGCAAGAAGGGAGGCTAAACTTCTCACTTTGGCACTAGGGTCAGGCATTCAATAGGACTCCAAAGCACTGCTACATGGGAAGTTTTTGGCCTGAATTATTTTTGATCATTAGTATTCCAGAGCAACAAAGAAGCACAAGTGAGGATATGCCTGCTGAGAGGTGAATACAGCAGAGGTGAATACAGCAGAGTTGCCGTCCCCCCCCCCCCCAACCCCCCATCAGGTGTCAATGCAGCTATGCTGCTTCCAGTTTGCAAGTAACTCTACGGCAGCCAGCACCGATGTCCTCAAGTTGTGCTTCACACAATATCTTTATGAGCGTGACTTAAGACTGCAAAAAATTGTGTTCAAGCCAGGGAAGGACCCTCTGGAGTCAGTGAGATAAAGCCCAAGAGTAACAGAACAGAAGCAAACACAGGATCTGCATCTTATATAAACAGTACCTTTGTCTTTAATAAAGGCCACAAAACAAACTGCCAGCTCCCTTCCAAAAAGCTATTTAGTCAAGGAGCAGTTATCTCTAATCTCAATATCAAAAATAGCACTAAGACAACCTGGGGAGAAAACTGCACTCACACAATGATCAGCAATGCTACTTTATCAAGATGCACAGCAGATTTTCCCAAAGGAAAGTATGTCACAACTATACAGTTCATTGCAAGCCTGGTTGTCCACTTCTCCAGAGCTTTATCAAAGCATTATGGAAACATAAATTCCAAATCTGATATTTATCACTGACTTGGAAGACAAGTGTGAGGAGAGATTCCTGGTTAATACCCTCCTGAGTGACCTCTAACCAACAGCCAAGAGGATTTTTTTTAAAAAAAGTTTAAGATACCTGAATATTGTGTCATTGTGTACAGCTTTTATACCTTAGAACACGCATCATTCTCATGGGCCACAGGTGGATCTGGAGTTCAAGTCACTCCTAAATACAATAGCTACACTGTTAGCTCTGAACATCTACTGCAAGGGCTGTTAACAGTTACGTGATCCCACAAATATATTTCATAAATCATAGAATCACCAGGTTGGAAGAGACCTACCAGATCATTGAGTCCAACCATTTCTTCCAATTCACCTCACACAATTCAATAGCATTTCCAAACTGCAACCACTGAAAGAGTGTTCCTTAAGTAAATTCTTTGTAAAAATCAAAGTTCCAAAGTCTACCAGGCAATTCTCCATCCTCAGCACTTTCATCCAGATTCCTCTCATCTAGAGTCACAAGTAGGCAAACACAAGAGGGAAGGCTTCAATGCTGAATATACCAATGTACTAAAGATACCAAATACTAGTTTGTCTTCACCGGACCTTGGTATTCCAAAGCTCTGATCTTTGAAACACCATTTGTAGCAGCTTGGTATTTTTATAAAAGAGCAGCACAAGTAAAGCTACAGCCCAAGACAACTACTCACATGTTAAATCCACATTACTACATCTTATTAAGCTTAGAGGCAAGCCGCTACTGCACCTGAGTGATAGTTATTATCCTCAAAACCTAGTGCACTGATGTGAAATGCAGGTATGAATTGAATAGCTACACTGCACAAACAGCCAGCTGTTAGTTATATTATGGAAACAAGAATAGCATTGATAAGATGCTCCGCTGGGATATTTAACAAGCGTCAAAGCCTAGATTGAAAGAGGCATTTGTCTATGAGAGTCTGTGAAGATATATGTCCTTATAGCACAGCTAAATTTCACTCGCATAGCTTACAGGAAAACAAAAGAGAAAAAGAGGGGGTTGCGTCCTCCCTCCTTCTATGATGTCAATCACCTCTCTATAGATGCCACTACTGGACACTGATGAAGATAATATGGCTTTGAAGTTGACCCTGTCTTGATTGGGTGGTAGACTAAAGACCTCCAGAAGTATCTCCCTACCTAAATCTTTCAAAAGCTTCATGTGTCAGACCCACTAGGCAGCTGTGAACTGTCATCAGCCACAAGTCCTTGTCAAAGTACGTGATGAACAGGAATGAAGGTTTGGGAGGGACATGCCAGGCACCTCTCGCCTTCACAGGAAACACTCCTTTAAAAGCACAGATTGACTTCTCCAGGCAATCTAGAAAGTGTAGTGATAGTTCACGACAGAATTTAAGTGTTCAAGAATTCAAGTGACGTACACTATCTCTCCCTGCAAAATTGTCTAACATTTCAGAGTCAGAGATTAAATACTGTAAAACCACCACCTCAGGGATGAGGAAAACTTGGCTACCTTGTAGAGTTGGTCTTTCGCTAAAGGTCACACTGTGTTATGCTACATGTGCTTTAGAGCTGCCCTTACATCTGGCTTCAGTCTATTCTACTTGACTTCAATTCTTTCCTCAGTGATGTTAATAACAATTTTGTCTTCTCTTATATGTCCACACTATTTATGTTCTGTCTCATAATGAGAGACTTTGCTGGTGTTACTCGTTTGGGTATCCTGACAAGACAGGATTTGTTCTTTCGTACATATAAACTGTGTGAAAATCAGCTTTAAACCATTTCACTTTAAAGGCTACTTCCATTAAGCTATGCTGAATCAAAAACCAAGACATTCATCTCCTCTTATTCCCATCTGCTTCAGTACATTTCAGAGAACATTATCATACAAGAGTTTTCTAGTGAAAGAAATAATTATTGCTATTCCAAAATAGCTTAGACTGGTATGAGTGTTGCTGACTGTGTTTAAGAAAACATTGCACTGCAGCCTAATGAGAAAAAAAGTCTGTAGTACCAGAGGTGCTCTACAAAGAAACATCATTTTATGCTTATGTGAAGCTTGGCAGCACAGCAGCAATTAAAACCCCAGTGCAGAGATCAAACCCAGATCCAAATTCTGGATTTCTACAGGGTTTGTAACAGGCTGTTGTTAGTACTGAAGTCAGCACACGCTTGCCAGTTGTGAAACGGTACAAGATATGGAGGAAACACATTTAAAAAGTGTGATGAATTTATATATTAATAATCATTTTGTCTAAGAGAATTTTCAGAGTCCAGTTTAGAGCTGAAAAATAAAATAAAAAATGTGGATATCCCAATTTTGATCCTCTTCCACTATGATTTATTTTATTTTCAACAAGGGTTCACAATGGTTCGATTGGACACAGCAGTGGTGCGGTCTCTGTGGCACAGGAGCAGCTGCAGACAGGGCAGCAGGCAGCCTGCAGTCCCAGCACAAGCAGGGCTGGTGCCCTCCTCTATGGTGTGAGAAGCACCCACTAGCACTGGGTGTCAAAACTTCACCACTGAGGACTGGCATCTTTCAAATTTAAAGTGCCCGTTGATGCTGCATGAACTACAGGCAGAGAGCCAATTTTTTTTTTTTCCAAGAATACATAGGGTGGGGGAAGAAAGCAAAAACAAGGGCTCTTCTCTTCCTCCACCCCAGAAACTTTCCCACATAAACCCAGCCTATTGGTTAACCCCACACCATCCAAATTTAATCCACTTCTGCCCAGATACAGCGGGAGAAATGCCTTGTGAAAATGACATTTCTAGTCAATGGGAAAGCTTCAAGGTAGAGCTTTGTGTCATCCTTCACAGTGGAGGCAGTAGTTAAGGACACAAGATTACAGCAGATTCAAATTCTGGCTCATTCAAAACTTAGAACAGGTCATCCAAAACAAGAGCACGAAGTTAGGGAGAACTAATATCTCCATCAAGTTAACCATTTAGAATGCTTGCAAGCTCTTCCTGAAGAATGGAAAGCACAATTATTTCATAGTGCGTCTTCCTGGAAAGCCCTCACTGCGTTTCATATGATCATTACTGGCTTACTGATACGGTCCTGACTGCCATTCCCTTTTCGTTCAATAACTTGTGCTAATATCTCTGGGTCTCTGTTGCTCAGAGAGGATCCATTTCCAGTCCAAGTGCTTAACCACTGTATTCGTGCATCTCCACTATTCACAGCATCTATTTCTTCAGCTGGATGTGAAAGTCAAGTCTTCCAACCTCCTTGCACCAGCACTAGGAAATACTAATGGGGCCCTTCAGTCCACAAAGTGCAGAGAAGTTAACTTCTGATATTCCCTGGTTTCATAAGTTAGACCAAGAATTAAGGAAGGGGAAAACATACTTTTGAATATATAGATTTCCACAGCCTCCAATGTTTTGAGCAAGCATTAGTTATTAAAGAGACAGCCTGTAACAGCTCCTCAGTGCCATACAAGTCTATTTGAGGGCATGCAGAACACGAGCCCTGGCATGGTTACATTTGCTTAGTAACCATAACCCTCTGTTCTTCAAAATAACTCCCACATTGCCCCTCTTCTCCCTGCTTTTTCCATCCAAAATGAGTTCCAGCGTAAATGAGGCACCTGGGAAGAAACCGAGAACATCATCTTGTTCTCCAGACAGTAAAAGGGAAAAACAAACATCTCTCACGTTGAAAACCCACTGGATTTATTTACGCTTCAGGAACGCTAATGAACCTTTGCTTTTTAAAAGACCACCTCTAATTATGTACTGGTAATTGGCCACCCAGAAAAAAAAAAAAATCAATCACAGATGCAGATAACATTTGGATGTTTAATTAATCAATGAGCCTCACAAATCAAATAGATTCATAAGTGCTGTATGTCACGCTTGCAGTTTTGGTGTCTCCTAGTTTTGTGCATGTGGAGACACCAAAAATGTGGAGTTTTAGGTTCTGAGTTTTTAACATAGTCTTTATATCAAAAAACAAACAAACCATCAAAACCACAGCATCCACCCTCTGAGTACACACTTAAGACTCTAGACTGCGATAGTCAGGGAATAACACACAGTTTCCATGCTGAGGCTTGTTCTCCAACTCTCTGCATCTAGTACTCTCACCACAGACGTGCATCCTCTGTGGTAAAGCAATGTTTGATTCAAAATAAAAACCAAAGTTAATTTCAGGGATCTTATCAGCATTTACAAGTTCTCAGACATACTAGTAGATCTTCAGTGTGGCATGACACTTATCACGTAGTTTATTATATGGCTCCCAGGCAGCAAGGCTGAGAGTGATGAAGAGTCTGGGAGAGGAAACAAGCAGGCACAGAGCTTAGAAGGAGCAAAGATAGCAGGAAATACTATTCTCCATGTCCATAATATCCCTAAAATAAGGAGCCATTGATAAGCATAAACCACCCCACTCACAGAGTGGCCAACTCAATGTTGGCCTTTCATAGAATCATAGAACAACCAAGTTGGAAGAGACCCATCGGATCATTAAGTCCAACAGTTTCTAGGCCACAAAGTCATAAGTTGATGGTCCATAAGGAGAAGGGATGCTCACCCTGTAATTCGAGTGGTAACGTGCCACCAACACAACAGCCCCAAGCTGAAATATCAGCTAGCACTACAGAAGGCATAGGGGGGTTGGGATGACGGACAAAGCAACACACAAGCCTTGCTGTGTCAGGAAGCCAGTAGACAGGCTCATACTCTGAGGAGTCCATACACCACATCCAATTACACTGGAGACCGAAATCAACCATTCAGCACCAACTCCACCTTAAAGCCCCTCTCTGCACCCACCTTGATCAGAAGGGAAGGTAGGTCCTACATAGTTGCAGTTGTCTTGATTTTTCAGGGGATTTTACAGGCCAGAGTTTCCTCTAGTTCTATGGTCCTTTTGTAGCACCACATTGCCATCTGCTGTCCCTCTCCTTCCCTGCCAGCCTCGCCAACAACAAGGTGAAACACAGCAGCACAGCTAACAAAACCCAAACGAAGCTGTTCAACAGGCAAACACAGCCATGATCCATCATTTATTTAAATGGATTTTAATATTTTCATTATTTAAGAAATACAAGACATGAACTTGCGAGGACGCAGCCAGATGAATTGTCACAAACAAAAAGCAGTGTTCAACAGCAACACAAGTATTAAATCCTGCCACATTAGGATGTTAACATGCACAGGTGCATCGCTTCAAAAATATCTTTTTATACGCTAGCAATTCAGACATTTGAGGCTAAATCGTGCCTTTTCAATAATGTCTTGGCTTTACACCCAAACATACAACAGTATTTTTCAACTGGTTTCTGAAATTATACACCAAGCTAGATGAAGTAGATTTAACCTTCTGCTTAAACCCTGTATGCAGACAGACAGACAGACACACCTCAGCTGCCTAAGCTTGCAAACTTCATGGTTTGCCCAAGATCATGCCCATTTTATTTGTAAAGAACTCACAGAAAGCGCTCTATTAAATATAGGTTTAACAGGTGGCCTTAGGACAAAATTAATGAGATTCAGGAGATGAAACCTGGATCTTATAGCAGAAAACTAGAAGAATATTCATTTTCAGAAAGTTACCTGGGCATGAGAAGTGAGAAAACAAACCTAGCAAAGGGGCTCCTTCCTCAGCAACCAGAAATACCTACAGTAACACAGAAAAAGAAGGCATGAGGCTGTTCCTCACCAATTCTGAGTAGCGTAACTTGCATGCCTACTATGTATACATTAATCCTTTTTGCAGCTTGCAGCACAAGCTCAGGAGGAAGCAAACAGATGGACAATGACTTATCGTTGAAGAGACTTGGATCAGCAACTTAGAAATTCAGACTTACACAGGAAAAGCAAGTTAGTCATCCAGACAAATGCCCTGGGGAAAAGAAAAATCTGGAGAGCAGAACTAAAATAAAACCTTCAAGAAAAATAAAGGCTGTGAGTATGCAGCAGATAAACAAATACAGAGTGAATACAAAAAGAACCCAGACAATACAAAGCAGGCACAGGTAACACGCTGCCATATGTTTGTTTCATGTGTAACTGCATTTATAACACAAAGAAAGACCGAGATCTTGATAGCCCTGAATATACTACCTGCTGTAGCCCAAATGCACAAGTCTGTATGTTTTCTCAAACACTGATATTTCCTGGCTCCAAGTTTTGCAGAGGAAGACTGAGGCTGCGAGGTTGTCAGGCTCCCAGATGTGCCCAGCTGTGCACACACAAATCCCTTCCAGCACACCTGTGCAGTGAGCCAGAAGGCTGCAAGCAGCCGGCAGAGCACCCCAGTACAGGAAAACACGCACCTATTGTCTGGCCAGCACCACGTATAGTCTGACATTGCAGGGTGGTCTTGGCCTGTCCAGCAGGTTTGGAGTTGTCCAGGCATGGGGTCAGCCCATAGCACACATGATGTTGCTGGGCAGCGCTTGCCAGCCAGATCAGATTCCCTACACGGGCACTGCACAGCACATATTCCACTCCTCTGCATCAGCACCTACATGTGAAAGGATGTTTAGGACATATTAGGGTTCGAGGCGTAAGATCATAAGGACAGACTGTCACAACGCGGGATCTTTCAGGCAATAAATATCTTTTCTGGAGTCATTTCTCTCACGATATTCTAGAGGAAGCAGCCTTGCCAAGGCAGAAAGTGGTCTGGATGATCTAATCATCTCTCATGTCAGGGCTGTGTCCTTACCTTCAGTTTGCATTACAGATTACATGTAATACACAGTGTCTAGAAATAGCTTATGCACAGCAGGTTATTCTCCAGGACCCTGTTGCTTTGCACCTGTCCAGAAATTGTTTGCCAAATCCACAGATCCAAATTCCAGTAAGTCAGAGGATGTCATCTTGTTCAGCAAGAGGATACAGGGATAAAGAGCTGAGACATTGTTGGTATTAACCCTTCACAAAAGGCAGGGAAGAAAGAGAAAGATAAGTTACAAGAGTACTAAGTATTTGATCTAGGAGCAAGTCAGACACCTGGATTACACTTGGCAGTGAAAGACAGTTAGAATGGTCTCTGCCCTTTTTCTAGCTACTTGGTAAATGAACAGGGACGAGCTACTTAGTACTCTGGCTGCTATATCCCCCTTCTCCATGCAACTATAGCATCAGAACAGCAAGCAGGCTTTGCCTGGAAACAAACCTAAGGACAGACACAAACCAAAATCCACATTGGCATCATTTGATTAGAGCAGAAGAGATCCAAAGGCTTCAGCTTCAGATATTTCCAGATGGAAGTTGAGAGCATTATTTAAACCAATTTAATGTTTTGGTAATTATCATCAATATTCAGTACCTCAAATAACGTTAGTCAGAATGTATTCCGAAAAATACAACCCACAGGTTTTTTTGACCAGGCTGGACTTCAGCATTTCTTCAGCAATGTCTTTATCAATGACTTGGATGAAGGCATGTAGTGCACCCTTAGCAAGTTTGCAGACGGTACTAAGCTGGGTGGAAGTGTCGATCTGCTGGAGGGTAGGGAGCATCTGCAAAGGGACCTAAACAGGCTGGACCGCTGGACAGAGTCCAATGGCATGAGGTTTAACACGGCCAAATGCCGGGTCCTGCACTTGGGGCACAACTCCATGCAGAGCTACAGACTAGGAAAAGTCTGTCTAGAAAGCTGCCTGGAGGAGAGGGACCTGGCGGTGTTGGTTGATAGCCAACTGAACATGAGCCAGCAGTGTGCCCAGGTGGCCAAGAAGGCCAATGGCATCCTGGCTTGGATCAGAAATGGTGTGACCAGCAGGTCCAGGGAGGTGATTCTCCCTCTGTACTTGGCACTGGTGAGACCACTCCTCAAATCCTGTGTTCAGTTCTGGTCCCCTCACCGCAAGAACGACATAGAGGCTCTGGAGCAAGTGCAGAGAAGAGCAACAAAGCTGGTGAAGGGGTTGGAGAAGAGGCCCTATGAGGAACAGCTGAGAGAGCTGGAGGTGTTTAACCTGGAGAAGAGGAGGCTGAGGGGAGACCTCATAGCTTTCTATAACTACCTGAAAGGAGGTTGTGGAGAGGAGGGAGCTGGTCTCTTCTCCCAAGTGATAGGGGACAGGACAAGAGGGAATGGCCTCAAGCTCCACTAGGGGCGATTTAGGCTGGACATTAGGGGAAAAAAAAATTCGCAGAAAGGTTCACTGGGTACTGGCAGAGGTTGCCCAGGGAGGTGGTTGATTCACCTTCCCTGGAGGTGTTTAAAGGACGGGTGGGCAAGGTGCTAAGGTTTAGTGTTTGATAGGAATGGTTGGACTCAATGATCTGGTGGATTCCTTCCAACCTTGTGATTCTATGAGTCTGTGATTTCTCCAACAATAAGAAACTCATTTTTCCCTTAAATCTATAGCATGGGCTACCTAAGGATTTTACCTTAACAACAGAAACCAGAAGAGAGGTAGGTGGCACACGTAAGAGAACACCATATTTTTATTGTGAACAGAATAATTCTGACATCTCAGCTGCCTCCGTTAGCATTTTAGTTCCTCTTGATGCTATGGAGCTATGCTGGAACAGGGATCACAGGAGCAGAGGTATCACAAAACAGCCAAAGAATAAAAACACCCAAACATCAGAAATATTTCAGTTGTGAAATTACTTCCAGCTCAAGCATCAGAACTGGATAACAAATATTTTTGAGTTCAAGAATACGAATCATTACAGTTATTTAAATGTATCCTAAAGAAATCAACATTAAATATAGGAATAGTTTGAAGACATCTCATCACCAACAGTCTAAAACCAACCACCCCATCTATTTCATATAATTATGAAGAAGTTCTAGCACTCAGTGACAGTCCTTAACTCACCAAAAGCCACCAGTTAAAGGACAGATCAATCAAAAGGTGCAGTTTGCTCATCATCAGTGTGAGACATACTTGTCCATCTTCTAGTTATATTTAGCCCACTGCATAGAAGCAGGAACCTCCAATTACAGCTGTCTCGACCATGACAAAACTGTCAGGGAACAATAGTTTCTCACTCTTTCCTGCAAGTCAAAAGTTAAGTAACATATGCAGCAACCCCCTTTTCCCCCATTTATTATCCAGCAGAAGCAGAACTAATTAAATATCAGCCTCAAACAGCCTCTTCTTTCAGCATGAGGGAGATAGTGAACAATCACATTCTCCCATTAACTTCCCATGCGGTACCAGAAGAGCTAAGTTAGAAACCCACCAGCCTGAAGACATTTTCTCCTCCAATTTGCATTTTAATGGGAGAACATAGGACTTATTGCTAAGTGCCAGGAGCCGATAGAGCAGTGCACATTCTGAGGGTCTAATAAATGCACTGACCCATATTTTTCACATTTTATGGGACAGCGGGGAAAACTGCTGAAAGAGCTCGTTTGCAGCTATGTTAATTACACTTTCTATGGGAAAGCAGAGGAACATGCCACAAAGAGCTACTTGTATTTGCCTTTGTGGGACAGTTTAATCTACTGTTTAGAGCTCATAAGTGCATGCTGGCAGGATCCTAGGTTCTCATATGGCTGCTAGACCACTGGGCTCTGTGGTGGTTGTGGTCAGACTTTGACTTTTCTGGGCCATTCAGGCTGCTTGCAAGAACTATAAAAGCAGTGAAGTTTTACTGGGTGAAAAAAAAAGTCATCCGAATCGAGATTTCTCATGTAATTAGGTCTTACCAAGTATCTGTAACAAACTACAGAGGAGTTCATAAAAAGTTCTCATCTGTGGCATTCATCCTCTGATCTAGCTCAGACACTGATTGCAGTTATTGGATAGGTGTTTCTCCTCCTCTTATCACAGCAGGGAAAGAGGCAGAGCTAGAGTAAGCCCAGTGCTGCCATTCTGCTCATCAGCTTTCAAAAGCAGAGCAGCTATACAATTTAAGAAACGTCAGCTTTCATCACACACAGAGCCCTTCAATCCACATCTCATGGTAGAGGAAAGAGGCTGAAGATGACATTGGTACCCATGAAATAGGCAGGAAAACGAGCTATTGAACAGCCAGAATTGCTTAATTTAAAGATTATGCTTCAGCAGAGAGGAGAAGTTGGTGGAAGAAGAGGCAGATTTGTCCTCTCTTCCATGCTGCAAGCGGCTCAATCAGAGCTCACCAGCCAGCCTGGCCCTAGACAGATCTTCTAAATCTCTAGGAAGAAATCCCCAGGAGGTGCTTCATGCATACTCTCGTGTCCATCGCAATTAATTGAGGTACCTGATGAGCAAGGCAGTAACTGGGACACCAGATTTCTCAGTTTCCTTACATCATTCACTTCAGCTCGATCTAGGTCCTTATTAAAGCAGGCAGTCACTCTAAACATCCATGTAGTCTAAATACTGAACACTGTTCCCCTGGAAGGAATTTCCTGGCCAATTTATTATTTTATTTTGGGGATCTTGAGAGAGAAGAAAACAATCAACACCTTAGCTGTTGTAACTGATCCCAGAAAAAAAATCATTTGGGATAATCACTGTTATCTAAGTTACGGTAATGTTGTTTTTCAGGAACAGTGATCAACATGTCGCAGAGACACTGAAGGGGCTGGAGAGCAGAACCTATGAGGAGTGGCTGAGAGAGCTGGGGTTGTTTAGCCTGGAGAAGAGGAGGCTGAGAGGAGACCTCATTACTCTCTACAACTACCTGAAAGGAGGTTGTGGAGAGGAGGGAGCTGGGCTCTTCTCCCAAGTGATAGGGGACAGGACAAGAGGGAATGGCCTCAAGCTCCGCCAGGGGAGGTTTAGGCTAGAGATTAGGAGGAAGTTTTTCACAGAAAGGGTCATTGGGCATTGGAATAGGCTGCCCAGGGAGGTGGTTGAGTCACCTTCCCTGGAGGTGTTTAAGACATGGGTGGATGAGGTGCTGAGGGACTTGGTTTAGTGTTTGATAGGAATGGTTGGACTAGAAGATCCGATGGGTCCCTTCCAACCTGGTTGTTCTATGATTCTATGATAGCTTTAAGATTATTTGTCAGGCTTATTTGGTATTTGATACCAAAAAGCTTACTAAGAACCTCAAAATTTGTAAAATGCATTTCCTTGTTTCTTTCCATTCTCAGAACCTCTTGCAGTTTCAGCCACACTTTCATTGCTCCAAGCTGCTTCACATTCACTGGAGAGAAAATATTCCAAACAGACTGATAATAGTTTTATCCAGCAATAGATATTCTCTAGAGTTATGGCTACTTTCAATCTAAATGATTACAGTTTGTGTTTGTAAAACTATCCTCCATAACCCTAATCTTACACCTTTAAAGCCATTTTACTGGTCTGTGTTATGCAGCTGAATACAAAAAGAAAGGGTAAGAGTCAAAGTGGAAAAAATAATAATTTAGCTGACAAAGTGATCATATTATCCTGATATTTTATCAGCTCTTTAAAATGAAAGAAACACTGAGACAAACACCTTCATTGAATATGTTGTTGCCCTTTCAATACCAAACTGACGAACAATTATATTAAGCTACCCACATAGTTACGAACACCCTAGAGCTTAACAAGGAGTTATGGAGCAATGAAAGTTTACATAGAAAACTAGAAATGTCAGACTAATATTACACCAGCACCATAAACTACAGAATTACTCATTTGAATCACAATCCAATTAAAACAAAACCCAGTGTTTGTTTTATGACTTTACCTTCATGGCACATTTCAGTTTTCCAGCTCTTTCTCACTACTTGGTGACTCAGCACAGCAAGATGCTCCACAGACATAATTTTAACTTGGCAATAACCGATTCTTCATTAGAGAGCAATAGGCTTAAGTTTAGCATATAGAAAGAAATAGTGCAGAGATAAAGGTGGGCAAGAAGCAACTATAGAGACAGTTTAACAATGAAGTGAGAATTGATATTTCCTCTGCCAGGGAGAATCAGTGTGCCAGTGATTTCCCCACTGCCCATAGCTCCTTCGAAGGGAAAAGCAATTGAGTGCTTTGCTGTCTAGAAGAGACACATTTACATTGATCTCTTACCAGAGGAGCATAAGGAAAAGGAAAAGCAGCTGTCTCTGATTATCTCCTCTCCCAGGCATCTACCTGGCTTCCGAAAAGGAACAGAGCTGGACTAAAATAGACCACACACACCAGCCTCTTTGCCAAAAAAAATAAAACCCCAAAACCAAAAGTCATTCATTTCAGATCATCCATCTCTCATTAAACACTTAAACTGTAAGCTCCTTGGAGTAGGAATGGGACTCTTATGCATTTGTATTACTTTGGAGGAGTCGTAAAAAAAAAAAAAAAAACCCATCCATTTAGCATCACTTCCAGACAGACTGTAACAGAAATCTAAGTAAGTTTTCAAGGTATACCCTACCCCTTCTGTCCCCAGCTGCTGTACTGCAATCCGAAATAAGGAGCACTTATATTCTGGGGAAAACACTCCCATTTTCATCCAAATGAACCCAAGCTTTTCAGCAGCACTGCTGGGGGAAGGAAAAGTTGGTTTGCCCTCAAGGAGGGGCAGCATGGGGCTTGCAGGGCTGCTCCCACACAGCACATGACAAAATGGGCAAAGCAAGAACTGGAGCTCTTTTCTGAAATTGTGCCATGATGCGTAATATTTCACCAAGCAACACATCTCTGGAAGCTGGTCTGTTGCTAGAGCATGACACTATCAGACAAAAAAAATAAAACCTTCTCCAAAAAACCTACATGGAAAAAGAGACAGGGAGAGGTAGAGAAATGGAATCACAACAGATTACCAAAACATTTCAGTTGTGCTGTGACACTACAACAAATGTACTCAGTTGTTACGTCTCCAGCTGGGAGAAACATTGGAAATTTCCAAGGACTTGCAAGGACCCAGGAATAAACATATTTTGTATTCAACTGGTAGAAATAAATGTGCATACATTGCAGTTATCCAAAACCTAATCTGTAATCTCTTCAGATGATACTACAGTCTTCTCTGTAAAGACTCCTATATCAACTTTGTTTCCATACATAGTTTCTAGCAACACCAAGGACATAAAAACTACTAAGTTAGCCTTTACCACAGTCCCCCTGGAGGTGCAACAGGGATTTGGTGCTCAGCTCTGAATTTCTGCTTGCTGAGGAGAGCTCACCAGAGCACTCCTTAATTAAATAAATTCATCCCTCCAGCCTTCTCATCCAAACAAACTTTCCTGCGTCGCTTTACTAGGACACAACTGCAATCTGAAGTTGTTTAGAAAAAGCACAGCTCAGTTTTCCATGCTCCCTTAAACCCAATACGCTGTGGCTCGTAACCAAATTCATCAGCATCAGCCCATTGACTCCAAGCAGAACAAAACCACAGGCTCCCTTGAAAGCTTATTGCTCCCATCATCTGCTCTCTTCCAAAACAGGTAGATCCAAACCTTCCTGGGGGTATAAATCTCAGTACCTTCCTTGAATCCAATCAAACACACCAGTGGGGAACCCAAACCACAACCTTGTTTATAGCCAAAAATTACAAAGCAATTAGGAAAGAGCAGGCGTATTTAAAGAAACACTACATATATTTTTAAAATAAGACATTCCAACTTCTTTTCCTGTTCCTTCCCTCTCCTGCTACCTTAGCACCTTTAGATCAGACTTGTTATTTGGGTTTTGGTTACATGGAAAGTATAGAATCATAGAACAACCAGGTTGGAAGGGACCCATCGGATCATTGAGTCCAACCATTCCTATCAAACACTAAACCAAGTCCCTCAAGACCTCATCCACCCGTGCCTTAAACACCTCCAGGGAAGGTGAATCAACCACCTCCCTGGGCAGCCTATTCCAATGCCCAATGACCCTTTCTGTGAAAAACCTCCTCCTAATCTCTAGCCTAAATCTCCCTTGGTGGAGCTTGAGGCCATTCCCTCTCGTCCTGTCCCCTGTCACTTGGGAGAAGAACCCAGCTCCCTCCTCTCCACAACCTCCTTTCAGGTACTTGTAGAGAGTAATGAGGTCTCCTCTCAGCCTCCTCTTCTCCAGGCTAAACAACCCCAGCTCTCTCAGCAGCTTCTCATGAGGTGATGCTGATAGCCAGTTTGAGTGACATGGAACTGCCCCATCGCCTATAGAAACCCACCAGCCTGCTTCTTGTAACATACAACACAAGTCTGGGTGCTGGTATCCACAGCATCACAGAGGGAAGGAGGGGGGAAATGAGGACAGTGCGACACATGACAGTGACACTCCCACAGCAGGATTTGCACAGAGATCTCTGCCAGCCACAGCCACCAACACTCATGGCAACACAGCCATGGGGTTTCCAGAGGTGCCAACAGGAATTTCCATTAGCATTTAGATACCCTGAAACTAAGCAGTAAGAGCAATGTCTTCCTCCCATGCATTGTTTCACAGTAAATATACAGTCACATCATCTACCTGTCTTGGCATGGGCAAGCATAATGAGTCATACAGGTACACACTCAGATCCAGGCGTTTAAGGTCTAAGTGAACCAAAATCTCTCTTTTGGTTTTTTTAAGGAAAAGTAAATATTTTTGGGCAGAGTTCCATAATTACTTTCAAATCCACTGTCCATAAAAAGGATTTACAGCAAAACAAGATTTAAGTGCTGTGGAACTAGCTGCGTGGAGAAGTTTAATCAAATACCAGAAGACTTCTCAATCCAAATAATTGTAGCTTAATCTCTCAAACAGTATGCATTTTTTTTATTGATTTGATGGCCCTAATGCCTTTAGCTTGGGACCTTGGGCACTGGAACAGGCTGCCCAGAGAGGGGGTTGATTCACCTTCCCTAGAGGTGTTTAAGGCATGGGTGGACAAGGTTTTGAGGGACATGGTTTAGTGTTTTATAGAAACAATTGGACTCTATGATCTGGTGGGTCTCTTCCAGCCTGGTGTTCTATGATTTTATGATAAGTGCAAATGTGTTTCATGAGAAAACTCAGATATTATCATACTAGGATGACTTATTCCTTTTTTTTAATCCAAATCAAAGTCTGGAGAGTCTCAAACTTAAAACAGATTGTTGTAAAGGTGCAGAACAAGCTTAAACTGAAAAAGATCTTCCAAAACAGACAGTTCATTTTCTGTCCATCCTTGGTTTTATCTTGTACAAATAAGAGATTTAGGGGTTTACCTCAAACATAATGACCTTTAAAAGGGATGATGAAAGTTCTGGTTGTAGCAAGTAGAACTTCACCCAGAATGTGTTTTCATCAATACAGGAAAAAACCTGCTTGAAAACTATTTCAATTATGAAGACGGGGGGAAAATACAACTCAGAGCAATGAATAGAATGCACAAAATCATTCACATCTACCTCAAAATTAACTTTGCAGCATTTAATATACACATCTAAGTTCACACACCTATACAGAAAACCTGTTGCCATTAAATCAGTCTTTGTAATACAGTAGTAAACCTTTTGCGTTTGGAAATCATTGCATAGTGCAGCACTCTGCCATTCTGAAACAATTTCAAGCAATATTTCTGAAGCTCCAGCCTCAGAGGTACAGCTTTGCAGACAAGGTATATAAAAGCATGACAGAGCTCTTACTGTGAATAAATAATGGTGGCTAAAGCTAGAAAACAATACCAACCTACACTGTGCTTGATAAATATGCCCCATTAAGAAGCTCCAACTCTTTAGAAGTATACTGGCTAACTAGCAGTGATCATGCTATAATCCATTTTCATTCACACTGAAAAGCATTTTTTCTCCTTTCAGGGGAGAAAGGCTTTCTTCAGCCAAGTAGGTGCAAGCAAAGTTACAGGTCTCTGAAAAAGCAAGACATTCCAGTTGAAGTACCTGACCTAGGGTTATTAAATTGTGATTCCAAACCTATTATGAATTCCAATCTTGAAGTCAGAGTGCCTTCACCGAAACTCATTCATTTTCATCCAAACCAGTCTGTAACAGCAAGCACTTGCCTACCTGGTTGTTGTCTGGGTCACAGCACATTCATCTAGCAGGAAAGAAGAAAACCCCACCAAGGGTAGCTGTCTGCCACCAGCCAAGACTACCAAGGCATAGTCCCTGCTCCCCAAGAGGCACAGCTGTGACTTTTCTCCCTTTAACAATCACCAGAGCAGCCCTCGGGCTTTGCAGGTGGCCTTCATTCTGGGTCAAATTCAGCTCAGCTGGTGAGCTAGGTGAGATGCCCAAAAGCAAGTGATGGCTCTCAGGAGCATCTGATAGGTCACGAAACAACAGCTCTTGCTCTTAGCACAGGGAGAGTTGAGCTAGTCTGTGTATGATAGCATCTCCAATGTTCCTCTGGGCAAAAACAGAGCTCTGCCAAGAAAAACATGAAAATAAGTGCTAATATGGCATCTGTGCAACACCTGAGATGGATGAAAAGGCATGAAAAATACCGGGAGAGAGAGATGTTTTTCCTCTGGAAATCAGAACAGCTTTGTAATCTCGTTAGAGCTGATTGCAGCATGACTTGCGCCAAGTAAAAGTGAGTTCAGCGCTGCCCTGACACCACTCCAGGTGCTTTATTTACTTTGAGATGAAAGCCATGGCATAAAGCAAAGCTGTATCAGATAAGAGCTTTATGAAAGTATCAAGAACGATTTTCCTTCCTATCAGCATCCTCTTTTTTCTGAGGTTAGGAAGAATGCTTGCAGCCAGTAGTTATAACTGCTCAGGATCCCTCCCTCTGATACCCCAAATACTCCTGGTTTTATATAGAGGTCTTGGCTCCCTAACTCAGTGCTCCAGTACATTTTTGCTAGCAAGACACCCAAATCCTTCTGTAGATTTAGCTCTCATCATCCTAATTAAAGAAGCAGCTGCTTTTTATGGCCTTATGTCAGCTTGGAATAATTTTTCTTACTGAAAACAGCTGTTCTTCTGATTAGTACACTGAGCATTTATTTTCTCTTATACCAGTGTCAAACTGCTTCACTGCAGTGCAGACAGGAGACAGTTTTACAAAATAAATCTGTGCTAAATAGAAGCAGAAGTGAAATGGAACAAATATTTTGGCATTTTTTTAGCAGTGTTACACAATGAGGTAAAGCTCATTCTCCATCAATTCATTCGCTGTTGTTCTGACACCGTATGAAAAATGAAGAAAGCTGTGTAAAAAATGAGAGCTTTTTTAATACTTCAAAACCTCCCGCAATACCGTTCACTCCAGTTAAAATCTATTGCAGCAGAATGCTTCACCAAAAATACCCACAGAGCAGTGAGACTGCAAATTCTACTGAATAAAATGACCTTTTACGATAGAAAATGGCTTGGATTGAAGTTTTCCAGCCAAATCGTTTTGGAGATGCTACCTGGGAGCAGGCAGGAAAGGGTAAAGCCTAGTGCTGCAGCAGGAGAGGCAGAGTGGCAAGACCTGTGACCAGCAGCATGTGGCACCCAGCTGGAAGCAGCTCTGCCCCTCTCCTTCCCTTCAGCCCTCCTGCAGATCTGCTGTATTTAAAGCTCTGAAACCCTTTGAGCGGTGAAGTTTCATATGGCCTTTAAAAGACAGAAAGCCCTACCGAGGCACCAGCCCCAGCAGTCTCGGCTTGTGAGATGAAGAGGTGTAGGTGTCTACATTTGTTTGTGCTGAAACTTTTAGCTCATTTCGAGCAATTTCTGAGCCCAGCTGTGGACTGATCTGATTAAAGGTACTTGGTTAACAAACCACACATAGTTTGGCCAAGATACCAAAGCAGAAAAAATAATAATGGAGAGATACAATATTTTCCAGGCATTGCTGTTCAATCAATTTGATATTAGATGAAGAGAACTCACTGTCTGCAAAGATCCATATTTATACAAACTACCCCTCACTGTGCTTAATACCCTAGACTTTGCAAGCTAATTGTTTAGTTTCTTTTACATTAAAAAAAAACAAAACACGTTTTTTCAAAATAAACATCAGAACTTTAAAGTGAAGGAAAGGTACCATTGGCAAGGCTACAGACTGCAAGAAAACTACAAATATGAAGGAGTTGTATGTTATTTCAGTAACTTGGATGCATGTTTCTTGCCTTCCCCGTCCACGTTCCAGGCAGAAATCCCTCCGTGGATGTGTAGCTAATAATAAAATATGCTCTGAGCACAGGAACCAGTACTGACTGTCATTGCATCTCTCCCATATCCATGACAGAGGTCTAGAAATCAGTGGGATTTTGTCAAACGTATCCCAGGTCTTTGCTCAGGATCTGAGAGTCTGAACCCTTGTACTGCCTTTATGATCTCTGGCTGCTCCCATGAACCTGCTCCCTGAGCACCTTTGCAGGGTTTAAGCAGCTCAGAGTCTCCTAATGTGGCTGTGCCCAGTGGTTTAGTTTATGCAGAGATTTTGAGAAGGCAGCAAATGCTCTTGTAGTTTGTACGGTGTTGCCAGCTCTTCTTTTCCCTAGAGGACCAGTCATTTAGTTTATGGAGAGAATTAGATACGAACAGATTCTTGAGAGACCCTGAATTTTTGCATTGCTTTCTCAAGAGCATTTGCAGAGGTTATTTATACAAAAAAAGTATTAGAAACTTCAGCAGGAGAAGAGAAAATTGCTAGTCCATACACCACCATTACAGGGGCTATATGAAGGCACAACAAGGCACAAAAGAAAGCACAAAAGAATTGAGGGTATTGTGAGTGCAGGAATATGAAATTATTACTGCAGCTTCTTGGTTTTTCTCAATATTTAACAGTTGCCAGGGAATTCATGAACTGAAACCCACATCTTTTGCATGCTCAGTACTCTGGATTCGAACCACATAGGAACTAACTCAGATTAAGTACAAAATTAAGCACCAAGTTTTCGACAGAGCCAGTACCTCTCATATTTGAATTGCTGATATTGAAAGACGACCACAAAGCTGATGAGTCGAAGGACAGTTTGCATTTACCAGATAGATAGGATCAGCCTTTTGAAATTGCCTTGTTTTAATCTTAAAGTTTAACAGCAATTCTCTGCTGCTAATTTTCTCACTGGACAAAAGAAGTCTCAGGAAATCTTCATCTCGGTGCCATGTAAAAAGCAGATATTAGGGACAGGGACATGATTTATGATGGTATTTAAATATGGTATGGAAAGCACTATGGCAATTTAAGCAAGGAAATAGAGACCAACAAGAATAGTATCCTAATTCACTCTGTCTGCTCTGAGGTCACACACAGCTCCATCAAAGCACTGGGAAAACGTCTCAGGCTTGTGACTGCCTGAGAAGACAAGTAAACCCCAGTGTCACTGAAGGCTAACTATGGGATTTGAGTTTAATCTCTAAAAAAATACTCATTGAAACCATTTTGTGTGCCATAGTTAACAAGCCAAGGATTGTGTGAAGTTATTACAATAAGAGAAGGTGCATTAATAAGGAAATATACCCTGTCATCCAGAGATTATTTAATGTCATACTTTTATTTCACAAGATTCAGTTCCATTTCAGTAAACCAGCTTTTTAAAGACCTGTCCACACATCCATTGGGCCATCACAACACCTTAGGACTCCTGCAAGTGCCAAAGCCTGTTCCTGGCTGCCTCCTCTTCCCCACAACCAACCTGCAGCATCAGCTCAACCAGCAGCAGCTCAGAAACAGTGGGTTCTGAGCAGCTTAATAGGGTGAATTATGTATCCCTCTCAATTACTTTTGAAAGTTTCAAATATATTTTTGTCTAAAGATTACAGTTCAGGGTTTTTTTACACTGATCAAATAGTTCTAATATTCTCTCAGACAAACCTTTATCATAATTCATGACCAAGTCTGTACTAGATAATATCAATGCAATGATAAAATAACTTTAGATCTTTCCATGTGATTTCAACCCTGCTGCTTGTGTTTATGTTTGAGTAAGCTCTATAAATCAACAGTAATCTTTACCAAAAGCAATGGTTATCTGTACTGATTTCCAGAGCAGTTTTGACCATACAAGGATTGCAGGAGCTGAATGATTGGACTAGAAGATCCGATGGGTCCCTTCCAACCTGGTTGTTCTATGATTTTATGAAAATAAATTTTATTACATCATTTGGATAGACTGATTACAAACCTGAAGTCTGTGATGTGAAATCCCTTCCCCATGCTGGTCTTGTCCATGTTTGGACAACGGTTTCTCCCAGCCACCACCCACCTGAGTAAAGGCTGTGGCACTTCTTGAGGCTCCCAGTTAACACTAATCCATATATTGCAAATATATTGCAATATATATTTTTGTTAAATGATCGCAAAACCTAGCAATTAAATCAATAGGCTAAACTGATGTTCATTTTTCCTCTTAAAGGAAGAGGGAAAGACATGCTTCTCAGTAACATCTTTGCCCTTTAAATCTACAGCAGGATCTCAAAAACATCTGGATATAGAAGAAAGCCTGTGAAGATGCTGTCATCCTCAGCACTGACGTAGACCCCGTTCCAGTCCCGTGCAACCTCCAACCACACCTGGTCACCCGCACTCAGCTTCAGGACGGTCAGGAAGGACGCCTGGTCGATCTCCTGGCCGTAGAGGGTCTCACGGGCTTTAGCCACCTTCCTGTTGCGAGCAACAAGGCTGATGCGGGCTGGACGCCCTCTCACCGTCAGGTGGTAGGCAAAGACATAGGCCCCAGGCACACTGCAGTTGAATTTCCCAGTGGAAGGGTTGTAATCTTCTTGGTCATTGTACAAGATCTTGTCAAATCTAATGGGGACGTTGGGAGGAGGGAAGGGCTTGGACAAGCCAGCACTGAAGGCTGATCGTAGGGGCTTTGCGGTGTCCCCTCGGGCACCCTTCGCCCCACGAGAGCCTTTCTTTCCCGGGGCCCCCCGACCTCCCTTGCTGCCAGCAACCCCCTTTGGCCCAGAAGGTCCCATCACACCAGGGGGTCCCAGATCTCCTTTGTCACCCTTACTTCCCCGCTCGCCCTTCTGCCCCTGTTTTCCATCCAGTCCCTGAATTCCCTCAACCCCCATCTCCCCTTTGCTTCCTTTTTCACCCTTTGTCCCCCCTTCCCCTCTTTCTCCCTTTGCACCTCTTCCCCCTGGCTCCCCACAATATCCCTTCTCCCCTGTGTCTCCCTTTTCCCCTTTGTCACCCTGTTCTCCATCCACTCCTGGGTCTCCAGCAACCCCTCTATCTCCTTTGTCTCCTTTGGTCCCGTTCTCACAAGTGTCCCCTTTAGACCCCTTTTGTCCCTTCAGTCCAGGGAAGCCATAGTTGCCCTTATTGCCTTTTACTCCAGCTTCACCTAGGAAAAGAATAAGTGGGGAGGAAAAAAAGATTAAATGTATCGGATTGCTTTGCAGATGGAGAGGCATCATCAACAGCCAAGGGGAAGGTTAGGGCAACATTCCTGGATTTCCCAGCCCATGTTACGTACCTTGCAGCCCAGGTTTGCCTGGATAACCGGGGTTTCCACTCACTCCTCGCTCACCTTGCTCCCCTTTTCCTCCTAGGACATTTCACCATTAGTACAGCATTGGTGATGCTGCCTGCAGCACAGCAACCACCACACAGAGGATGATGGGTACCACTTTGCATGTGCCCTTCATTTCATTAATAAAACAGATAGAAGTAATAGATGTTGTCAAGAAATGCCTTCAGAAACCTTGGCTGAATCTCACGGCATCATCACACAGACAACTGCATCTCACCTGAATATTGGATTTCTGACTGTAATCAGTGCCTCTTTGGGAAATGGTTGCTGCTATTTAATGGCAAGACGGAGAGGGCAGCTCTCCATTTCTCACTCCAGGACTGTCAAAAGTCTTATTCAAGAAATGAATTAAAGCCTAGGAGACTGCACTGACTGATCTGCACAGCACAATGCTGATGGTAACCCCGTTATCATCTTTGCTGTGTCTTTCTGCAGAACCGCAGGCAGCCACAGGTACCTACCTACCGTGATGAGCAGCAGCAGGACAGAGCCGCTCCAAGTCTGAAGTGAAGGACAAGGATTTCCTTTCAGTTATTACTGATAGATAATAACTGCTCTGCAACCTAGCTGAAATAATTTTCCCTGAGATACTTAAATTGAAATGCAGCTTCTCCACCTGCACATAGCTTCTATGGCATTTTTTTTTCTCTAATCCAAAGAAAACTGAACTCAAATTTTAAACTCCAGTTCCAAACAAGTAGTTTTGAGTGAGATCTTTATGAGCAGCTGTTCCTATACCACCTGTGCATATGTTAGCACCATCTGAGTTATTGTTCCTGCATCGATGCCAGCTACACCTCACAAGGTATCAGTTCATATCAGCATATGCTGTTTCCTTTGAATAGGATCTTTTCCTGTAATGTTGTGGTATTCAATGTTCACAACAACGTCTGTTTTCAAAATGAGTCTGTCCATTTTACCTCTTTCTCCTTTCGAACCTTTTGGACCTTGAGGACCTGGGGTTCCTGGCAGACCTTGCAGACCAGCATCTCCCTTCTCTCCCTTGGGACCTGTAATGAACTCGCACCAAGAAATTTATCTCAGTATATCAAAGGCTTAACTTTACAAATAAAATTCACAATAATAGCTAGACATAACATCAAGAGATAACAGGTAAGGGAAATTCTGTTTCCACTACACTAGGAAGAGCCAGCTAATTTTGTTTGACATCATATAACCAATGAAAAGACATGAGATAGAGCAGTTTGACCCCCTCTCTGTGCTTTGCAAGCACTGAAGATGAAACCCTGCATCAAGGCAAAAGGTGACGGGTAGTAGGGGCAGAGCTACATTGCTTGTGCTGAGATTAGGGTGGGAGTGCTCACCTATGTCCCAGTCAGGCATGTAACTCCCCAGTCTTTGCCTTTCAGCTACTACAGGCCCCAAATCTCACAGTTTGTTTCACTCTTGGCAGTAGTTAAAAACTTTTTAAAACCAACTTGCAGCTGCCTCAGAGCCAGACGAGCTCAGGCATTCACAAAACATCAGAAGTAATCTGCCTTTAATATTTGAGTGCATCTAAGGAGCTCCCATCGTTTGGTAATTGCCCCTCTCCTGAAAAAGAATTAAGTCTGCAAATACGAAAGTGGAACTTGGCAGACAGCTCTATGCTGCATAAAGGATGGATTGAAAGACAAGCAAGATGCCTTCAATATTTTTTTCACTTTTTCGGCCACCTGGGAATCCAAAGACTCCCAGTGCATGTCTGGGAGCAGACTATGGCAGTTTCAATCATCACAACACAACCCATTTGACACAAGGATTTTTCCATAAACACTCCAGAGACGTCTGAGTGCAAACTCCCTCTGCAGGCACTGTAATTTCCATTAGCCAATCTGTCTCAAGCTACGGGAAGTGAAAATCCCTCGAGTAGATCGTATTAAAAGAAAATTATTTCATTATTTTACCACCTTCCCTCAGATGAATACTTTCTATCTCCAATATTAGTGCTATTAAAGTGAACATTTGCAGACTAATGCACTATTCATTAGAGCAGTATTAGAATTAGGCACTGGATAGATATGTATTTTAGCAGTAGAAAAAAAGAGAGACAAAGTATGTCTTATGAAATATTTAGGTGCTTTAAACAGAGCTGCCTCTTGTGAGAGCAAGCATTTCTTTTAAAACTTGAACCTAAAATTATTTCTTTACTTAACTTTCTCTTTTCAAAGAGGGGGAAAAAAGTCCAAGAAGAAGAGGCTTTTATCATAAAGGTACAAAACTGCTTGCAGGCAGATTTGAGGGTCATAAAACCATGGTTGAAGTGAGTGTGAAAGTAAAGCTGTGATTCCCAGGGCATCAGATGTAGGGATAGAAAATCAAAGAGCATGGCCACACAGGGCACCTGCCGCCAGTGACATGGTATTGGGCCAGCTCTGCACACGCTGCCACACCAGTGTGATCATCAAAGTCAGCGCAATGGGGAGGATGATTCTTTTTGGGGCTTTTCCATTCATAGAATCATAGAACAACCAGGTTGGAAGAGACCCATGGGATCATTGAGTCCAACCATTCCTATCGAACACTAAACCATGTCCCTCAGCACCTCATCCACTCATCCCTTAAACACCTCCAGGGAAGGTGAATCAACCTCCTCCCTGGGCAGCCTATTCCTATGCCTAATGACCCTTTCTGTGAAAAACCTCCTCCTAATCTCTAGCCTAAATCTCCCCTGGCAGAGCTTGAGGCCATTCCCTCTTGTCCTGTCCCCTGTCACTTGGGAGAAGAGGCCAGCTCCCTCCTCTCCACAACCTCCTTTCAGGTACTTGTAGAGAGTAATGAGGTCTCCTCTCAGCCTCCTCTTCTCCAGGCTAAACAACCCTAGCTGTCTCAGCCATTCCTCATAAGGCCTGTTTCACCTTGGTGTTTTATAACGTCTGGGGTGTGGCTAACGTGCACTTTTTTTGCTCTAGTTTAAACAAGGTATAATCCCATTCAGCATTTGCTGCAAAAGTCTTGCCAATTAGTTTTGTGAAGGCAAACCAGGAGTTGATGCAGTTTATGCACTTTAGCTGAGAGCAGTGAGACAGGCATCACCATACCTGGGGGTCCCTGCTCCCCATGGGGCCCCACGACAGGTGGGCAGCAGTCACAGCAGTTGAAGAAGAAATCGGCTGCGTCGAGTGTGTAATTCTCAAAGGGGAAGAGTGTGGTGGCCCCTCGGGCTGCAGGGCTCAGGGTGGGTAATTCGGCTCTGCCTGGTGCTGCCAGCAATGGGCTTTTCCCCATGAAAGGAGTGAGGGGGGCATGAGAGGCACCGTTGACCACCAGCTGTAAGGGCTTCGGCTTCACATCTGGGGTCACCTTCATTCCTGCACGCACAATGGTAACAACCAGCATCACGGACATTGAGATGGGCCCCACTGAGCTCCACATGTTAGCAGCTGTAGGAAAAGATAAGAGCAATAATAAATTGGTGCACAACACTCTCTGCATCCACACGTACCCCACAAAGCCCATCCAAACTGATCGTCACCCTACAGAGTACTTGATTTCAGGTCCATTCTTTTTGCTTTCAAAGTGTTGATTTAGCTGAACCAGGAAAAAAAAAGAACAAAATAAGAAGCTTTTCTTTTTTTCGCTAGGACAGATGACACTTCTCAGATGACTTTCATCTAAAGAATCTTTGTTTCTTTTTTAAACCAGTGTATTGACCTGTAAATACAAACAGAACAGACACTCTTTCTTGTTGAACCTGTAATCTAACCTTCCTTAGCAGTTAAGGCACATCGTTACACTAAAAAGTCACCAGGAAAAACATTGACTATACTGGACAACCAGAGGACAAAAGGAGGTCCAACTCAAAGTCAGGTATTTTGGGGCTACATTATAGTCTTTCCATCTTTACGAATTCACCTTTAGAGGAAAGAGTCATGATTTGTGCCATTTTCACCCAAAAGCAAATAATTTAATAGGCAAATTATTATCCACACAAAATCCCCTGTGATCACTGTTGCCCACTGCTGCCATTCAACCCATTCTCCACCTTATCAGCTCCCATAAAAAATAAATTATCCCTTCTCCATGCATGTGTCGCAGTAGAACAGGCTACCAGACACTGATTTTGTGTTGTAGGCTTATATTTGCTCCCAACCAGCCCCTGCCAGCCTCACCATGAAGAGTTTAACGCTGGAATAGTTGACACAGGACAGCACTCAGCGCACATAGGCAGAGAGGAGCCAGACCTTACAGCCAGCAGCAGAGAAACAGCTGCAGTAGCAGAGAAGGATGGTCATCAGCTGTGGTTGGACTCGATGATGCGATGGGTCTCTTCCAACCTGGTGGTTCTATGATTCTAAGAGGAAAAAAAGCATCAAATTCTCTTTTTGACAAAAGCAGAAAGAAACTGTGACTTTGGAGACCTAGTAACTTTAAGAGGAAATGGTAAATCAGTCTTCAAATCAAAACTGTTTCTGTGTTTCACTGCCACAAAGCACTTCTGCAACAAGCTCTAAAACCAGACACTCTCCAGATAGGAAGCCAGATTGAAGGATTGATGTCAAATACTGGAAAAGCATATTTAATAAAAGAATTATAACTTATGAGTCTGTTCAGAAAAGAAATTGCTCAGAGCAAGCAATCATTAAAAAGTTTTTCCTCATAAGGTGCAAGACTGCTCCTAAAATAATTATCCCTGAAAATGTAAATGTATTTTAATGAAAGTGAAATTTTGGACTTTTTCATTACATTAACTCACCACCAGCTCTGAAATCATTCATTTGAATCCCCCAACTAGGAAAGATTATGATTACAGTGGACACAAAACATGAAGAATTCAGCTTTGCTGCAGCAACACCTCTTTCAATTTTGAAATAATTGCATTTAATTGAATCTTAACATCTACTAATCGTTAGTGCGTGTCCCATAATAACATTGTAATAACACACTTGTTCTTCTGTTTAGTCCCTAAAATTACAGTATTAGATATTCTGATTCACAGCAGGTATTTAACCCAAATCTCCCTGCTTTAAATATCAGTGAGATTATTGCATTTTTGTTATTTAATTATCTCAGGTTCTTATATAGGGGAGGAAAACCATTACTCCTCACACAGCTATACGTTCATTAAAGACAGTAACACTACTTTAGACAAATTAAATTACCACTAGGTCTTAAATTCTACTACTTCATTGCAAATATCCCACTGAAGATTTAATGATCAGTGTGTGTTATCTCCTACCTTATAAATGGTCCTGCTCCCAGGATGAATGACCCCCCCTCAACGACACTTTGAAAAAGGCAATCTTATTTTCAGACAGAATCAGTTTTATTTGTGTAACAGCTGCTCCTGTGGCCAATGAGAGCCTGCACAGTGTGAGGAGAAGGGGGGATTGGCAAAGTCCCCTGAAAAGAGCAAAGTGACATTGAAATCTGAGGAAATTCAAATGCTTTCCTTGGGCTGGGGTGCTGCTCTTCACAGGAGACTTTTTTGGCTCTTCCCTTTACACCAGTTTTCAGGGCTTTAGGACACTCCTCTTTCATCTCAAAGCAACAGGTGTGGTACCATCAGGCTCCCCATGAATTTGATCATTTCCTTCAGCTGGGTCCAGGTTTCTCTCTTGGTATTTAATGTGCAGAGGTTGGCATCATGTTCCCCTCCTTGCAGGGGGAGTTCAGAAAGGGCACAAGGGAAATTACAGAAGTAGCTATAGGAGATCATGAGTGTCTGTGTGCTTGTGTCTGCGTGGAAGTAAACCACAAGGGGAACCCAGGCTCAAATCTGGGCTGTCCCAGGTAAACGCAGAGCTGGAGCAAGCAAATGCTTTCTTCTCCCCTCACATCTGGTGCAGAGCAAGGCAGCAGCAGGCAGGCATGCTGCAAAACCAAACCCTGCTGGGAAAAGGGACAAATCCACCCCAGGAGAGTAGCTACAACATTGTTCTTATAGGAACCAATAACCCTTCTGGATTTCATAGGCAAACTGATTTTCCTTGCTCTTTCCCAGCGATCACTGCACTCGTTTCCTTCCCCAGCGACCTTAAAACAGGCCAGTGTTTATTCTTAGATTTCCTAACCTGATTCAGAGAGGAGTATAAAACACAGGAATGTGAGGCTGCCTTTCATTGCCTTGTCTTGAGGAAATATGAGCAAGGAAACTCTCATTCAATCTGTCTGAATTTACTACACACCAGTACACTCAAAACTCAGTTGCTGGACAAGAAAGGCTGCTTGTTTCAGGCAGGCTGGAGAAAACAATCAATTCTCCTTTAATGTAAGCGGAGAGAGTTGTAATCCTCCATGATTTATCTGTGACCACCTTTTCCTGCACAGAAGTCTACAGCTTTCAGCAATAACAAGTTGATTAAGGAAAGTCTATTACTAAGCATAGAGGACGAGATTGATTCACCAGCTTTTCAGGCTATTCCAAAGAAATCAATTAAGGTTTTTGCAGTGAGATGCTCTAACACCATGTAGGACACGGGCTTGTCACAGTTTCAGCCACCTCACCAGCACTCACTGATGTTCATTCTTACTGTTGAAAACAGAGCTGGATCCTGAACTCAAACACTTCTGTTTTAAAAATCAATAACCCTTTTCAATACTGCAACTGGACTCAATGTTTTAAACTGAAGTTAAAAATACTTGTGTCTCCAGCAGTCACATTTCTGACACAATCATAGACACATAAATTGAAGATAAAAGGCAATCAAATCGATTAGATAAAAAAAAAATCTTTATTTTGACCTTAACTCAGGACTTTTCATTAGCAACAGGGAAAGATAAACCATTTTAACTAATGTTACTGCATTTTACATTGGTATCTCCATATTTCCCAGAGCTACTCTTTCAGACTTCACTTCAATGCTGTATTTGCTGCATCTTAAAGCTAAAGCAAGAAAAACAGCTTTAATCCTGTGTTAGTGTATTTTCCTGACTAGTTTAGATAGTAGCAGTCCAAAATGGCACTATTAGATTATGTGACAACAGATTTTTAAATTATAGACTCCTTATTGAGTTATTGAAGCAGTTTGAAAAGCTCAGGGGTTGAGAGCATAAATTAAGGTTCAGATTAACTAGATTAATTATTCTGTTTATTCAGGATCTGGATCTACAGTTTACTTTTATAAATGATGCATGGGGGACATTAAAATTTCTCTAAAGTGCACTTCAAATACACTCCTAGTCTTGCATATTTGCAGCTAACTGGTTTTGACTGAGATTTGTAAACCAAGTTAAAAACCCAAAGTTGTTGATACTGATTTCTACCAGCACGCCCACCAGCCATGGGTAGGAAGGGCTGGAATCTTCTCATAACCACTGGGCCACTAAAAGCTCCTCCTGGGGCTTGGCAAAAGCAAATACACAAAAGTCAGTGCATCCTGGAAGAAGCTTTAAACCAATAAAACAAGCATAAACCAATCACTAAGGAAATGGCATCCTTGCAGCCCTAATGCCAGCTCCCCATCGTTATCAGAGATCACAGAATCATAGAATCACCAGGTTGGAAGTGACCCACCAGATCATTGAGTTCAACCATTCCCACCAATCTCTAAACCATGCCCCTCAGTACCTATCATAGAATCATAGAACAACCAGGTTGGAAGAGACCCACTGGATCATCGAGTCCAACCATTCCTAAACGCTAAACCAAGTCCCTCAGGACCTCATCCATCCGTGCCTTAAACACCTCCAGGGAAGGTGAATCAACCACCTCTCTGGGCAGTCTGTTCCAATGCCCAATGACCCTTTCTGTGAAAAACCGCCTCCTAATCTCTAGCCTAAATCTCCCCTGGTGGAGCTTGAGGCCATTCCCTCTTGTCCTGTCCCCTGGCACTTGGGAGAAGAGGCCAGCTCCCTCCTCTCCACAGCCTCCTTTCAGGTACTTGTAGAGAGTAATGAGGTCTCCTCTCAGCCTCCTCTTCTCTAGGCTAAACACCCCCAGCTCTCTCAGCCGCTCCTCATAAGGCCTGTTCTCCAGCCCCTTCCAACTTTAACACCTCCAGGGAAGGCAAGTCAACCACCTCCCTGGGCAGCCTGTTCCAGTGCCTAATGACCCTTTCAGTGAAGAATGTTTTCCTTATGTCAAGCCTGAACCTCCCCTGGTGGAGCTTGAGGCCATTCCCTCTTGTACTGTCAGCAGGGAGGAAGGGATGGATTTTGCCGCAGACCCTCACTTCTTCCCTCTGCAGCTCCTTCTGGGGCACAGGGGGGTCCTGAACCTGGCTGCAGCCACAGCAATCTTGTCCTCACAGAATCCTCTCCCCAGCTGCCATTCTGAAACACAGAGGACACAGCAAACTCCGTAAATAGATTTTGTATTAAATTACCAGAGTGTTTCTTAAATGAGATCAGCAAAAACGATTCAAAAGGCACCTCCCAGAGGGTTCCGCTTCCAATTGTTTGCAAATGAAAATAGAAAATTTAGACTTGCAGATTCAAGGGACACCGATAAACTACAAAAATCTGATTTGGAAATGCAGTAAAAGCAGGAAACAGTGAAAACCAAAGCAGCATAGAGAATAAGACAGGTTTGTAACAATAGGCAATTTAAAATCTTAATGCTCAAGTATCAAGAAGGCAAACTAGAGAAAAGAATATTCGTATAGAGACGTAAGTGGGTAAAAATGGAATTAAATTACATTCAAGCTGGGCAAAAAACGGTAAAAGGAAATTAACATTTCTTTGTGAAAAAAACAATTAACACTTCTCACAAAATTTCTACAAGCATTTAGCAGACCCCCTGGAAGATGCTCTCCTCTCCCCACAGTAGTTTTATTATATTTAAAAAGTGAAATACATTCTGTGTTCACTATGGCAAAACAATTGATCTAAACAGAGAACAGACTAAAATGAAGATTTTCTGTTATATTGTTAATTAGAGGAGGGAATATTTCCATCTAAAACAGTACAACAGATAAATTAATCAAGTCAAGACATAACCTTTTTTTCTTCTCTGTTACATATTCAGTATTCTGCAACCTCCTACGTGCCACACTAAATGGACAGCAGCAATTCACCCTTGCTGGGTGAAAAAAAAGCCCCTACAATTTCATCTTCTCCCCTGTTTTCCTTCTCTCCTTTCTCTCTTTCAACCTGGAAATACAGCCAGTCCACGTTTTCCAGGCTGACCCCTTTATCCAGGAACTTCAGGGTCTCCTTTGGGCCCCAGCAATCCTCAGGCACCAGGTAACTCCATGTCTCCTTTCCAGCCCTTTCCATCCACTCATTCCCTTTCACCCTTTTCTTCCCAGTTACCTCTTAGCCCTGTGTCACCTCTTGGTCTCAGTTATTCCCTTGTACCCTGCAGTTCTTAGAGGTCTTCTTGGACCAGGTTGGTCCCTTCAAGAAGGAAATGCCATTTCACCACTGAGCTGCAGATCACTTTCATGCCTCCTTCTAATCCTCACTGTCCAGATCCTCCTGGGAGTCCTCTCTTCCTCCTGTATCGTGGTTTATACACACTAATAGCAACATGTCAGAATACATAGAATACCACTCTGCAGAAGAGCCTTCATCAGTCATCACATTACATTATCACCTAAATGTCCATTTTTTTCTGTGCAACATAGCACTACATAGAAATAAGCTCTAAGTGGAGTAAAAACATTACAGCAAAGCAAGCAATATACTAAAAGATCAAAACCTGTTTCTCTCTGGGGATGCTTCTCTTCAGATTCCATGGAGAAAAGCCCACCCTGGAGACATTGCATCCATCCTGGAAGCTGAAGGTCATGTGTGATGTGTCCATGTGCACAGCACTTGGGATGCTAGTTTGAATTATTTTGCAAAAGAAAGAATTATAAACTAAATGCTTGAGAGAAATAAAACCTAAAAAAAATGGAAAAAAAACCCAAAACCTTTTGGATTTTACTTTTACAGTTGTTCTGTTTTCAGCTGAAAAGTAGAGTAAGGGAGAACTTTTCATTCATGATGAGAAATTTAAATACTGTGTGGTGTAAGAATTAAACAAGTCGTTTATGTAGAAAAAGAAGCTACTGCTCATGTAGGATTTTAAAACGCTTGAGTTCAAGAAAATACTGCTACAGGGATTTTCATTCGATGCAGAGTAATAAAACAATCTCCCTGCAAAAGCAGTATAATTGCATTTAGTGCTACTCAGATTTAGATATCAAGGGGGAAACAAAATCGGGGAAAAAAACCTGCATCAGTCTATGCCAGAATATCCTGCACACCCTACACCATATGCTGGTTTAAATTTACTAAGTCTGCAGGATGGCAGAGCAGTTACACCTAAGTCGAGATTTATTACACTTTAAAGTAATAGCTGGAAGGATCCAAAAGCTATGTTTCACATAAATAAGCATTTAGGGAGTTATTTAAGTGTTATAAGAACTTCATGATACCTATTACATTCCATCGAGTCAATCACTCTAAGAGTCCCTCAATGCATATTTAAAATACCAGTAATGTACTTATTTACAGGAGAGACTGGAATTACAGTACATGAGTTGTAGCTCATCAGGCTGAACTCCTACACTGATGCTGATTTTTTAAGTCCTTTTCAAGAGTGTAAAATGACCCTGCACACAAATGCACTCCCCACGCATCATACTGCTGCACTGCTCAAAGCCTTGCACCGGGACACGGATCTCCTTTGTCAGGAAGTACAGATGCCTCTGGTCTTGGCACAGAAACACATCCATTGTGCTCGTCTGGAAACTCTAGACAGCTAAAGGTAAAAAGTGATAAAATTACCTGGCTCCCCTTTTACACCCAGGTCTCCTTTTGTGTGTCCGGTCAAGGATGTCACAGAAACCCTGCTTCTCTGCTCTACTGCTGTTTTCCTTCTCTGTGTTTAAGAAACAAAATAGTCTTCAATAGCCATGCCTTTGCTAAGCGCAAGCAGTGAGATTGTTTCCCTCCTTCTCTGCAGCACTGTCTTTCAGAGAATATGATACCTGCTGGGGGGGCTGATCTGAAACACCAGCTTGGTTGGTGATAGCAGCTCATCTCTCTGGGGTGAGGGTTGTTGGCCCCTCTGCTGAAACCAAAGCATGTTTATGGAGCTAAAGGATCAGTGAGTTGGCAACAGTGTACCTGGAAAAAGATGCAGGATGGAGGAATCCTCTAACCTTTTGAACCCTTCCTTGTACTGCCTCATTCACCTGTTATGTCACTCGTCGCACACATCTACCTTCCCCCAAAGTTTTTAAGGGTACACCCCATCATAGAATCATAGAATCATAGAATAACCAGGTTGGAAGAGACCCACCGGATCATCAAGTCCAACCATTCCTACCAAACACTAAACAATGTCCTTTAGCACCGCGTCATTAACACATCACTGGTATCTCATGGCTATTTCTATAATTTTGCACACAACTACAAAGCTATAGTCAGGTCTGACAAGCCCCACATGACCGCTGTTGAGTTACAGGCTATCACCTTCTCCTCCCACACCACTTGTTTCTTAAGAAACAAGTCTACTTCCCTTTGCTCTGCCCTCCCACACCAAGTCCTTCAACACAGACCTGGTTGAAAGGTTGTCCAAGGACCATCACCACTCCAGCATCCCATGGGGTTTGGGTTCTCAGGCTTCCCTTCCAGCCACAGATATCTGTGCTCCTGCATAGAGCCCTACGTAGAACCCTATCTAGAACCCTACAACCTTATCTAGAACCCTACAACCCTACCCAGAACCCATCATGCCAATGCCTCCTTCTCCCAGCACACACCCCTTTATCACGCTCACTTCAAACTTGGCAGCTCCACAAATGCAGCACAGGCATTAGTAATTGGGAATATTTTAGGATATATAGGCAATTTCTCACTTTTTCTTTCACAGACCCTACGGTCCCACAGCAACTGAACACCTCGAATCTAAAACATGGTCAAAAATTGTGAATCTTCTTTGTTTTAAAAGCTATAATATAATATTCATGGGTTTATATACATTTTTAATAAATAGGGAAACATCCAGCCATACAAACTCTGTTTGTATGCAACTATTCTCATACATACAGAGTTCCTGTAAAGTTCCACAGCCAAAATTGACTTGGTCGGCTGCCCAGTTTTAGGAAGTATTTTTGCTATTAGAACAGGCAACGTTTACCAAAGGCGGATGCCATGATCACTAACACAGTGGCCACTGATTAATCAGCAAAGGGCAGGTGTTGTTTTCTAAGAACCTTTATGCCAGCACTGTGGATTAAACCAAATATTATCAGTTTTCATCTAATTACTTCACAGAGGGTCTCTAGCTCCATACAGCTGCCACTTTCCCCTCTGAAAGACAGAATTTAATTAAAATCAGGAGCTTATGCTTCCACTTCTTTTTTAACAAGGAGATGTAGTATCAAGAAGCAAGTCAGTCACCAAAGTGCCAGCTCTCGTAGTTTTGCCATGAGACTTAGGATATTTAGTACTCTTAAACCTTAATCTCTTAAAACCCTGTGATTGCAGAAAATTGTAGATTTCATTTTAAAAAGTCAGTTCAGCATGTTGTGTTAAAAAGGCTCAGGCTCTAGGAAGTAAATTACTATAATCCCAAATGTAATTATATCTAAATTTTTACAGTCTCGTAATTTCAGAAGAAATTACTCACAGCTTGTAGAATATAGGGGGCATCAACCTGGTAGCTACAACTATTTTTACACAGAGATAACAAGCATGTTGCTGATTTTGGACTCAGATTGTGCTCTTGTCAGTATTAAGATATGTCTGTATGAATAGCATCAACTAAAATACCAGGATACTGGTCTCAGTGAGAGTCTCCAGCCCTTTCCCAGTCCTTATCCACACTACAAGGCTTTTAATTATTGCATGTTTTAAACAAATTCTGTGTTCAGACAACACCTGCCCAAGAGATGGCAATGTCTCACTGTCAGACACAGCCTGTTCATGGCGAAGTGCTTTGCATTAAGAAAAGTTTTTGTCATAAGCTTATTATTCCATAACAAATTCTGAAATCATTATCTATTTTAATACTGTGAAATCCAGTCAGCCTGAAACTACCCAAGTTAATAAGAATTTTACAAGACAAACAGCTTACAGGTCCCCACAACAGCATATTTTATTCAGCAGAGAATCCTGTCCTGCTCCTCTGTGCCACAACATCGACATGCAGTGACGCAGACTCCTTTGCGTGTTATTTTATATCAGGAGGCATTGCAACACCTCTTGGGAATAAGGAAATGGAAATATCTTCTGTCCTTTAACCCAAATTATTCTTTGCTCCAGCAAATATATGTTTCGTAATAAAGCAAGATAACAGCACTTACAGTCACAGTGTTTTAAAGAGTTGCACCCTGTCACCTTAAAATGCTAATAGGAAGCAAAAAACCTGGGAACAAAATTGTCTGCATGTGTGCTGGACTCAAAACTTCTTGAGAGTTCATACTATTTACAAAACTAAAAAGTAATAAAAGGGGAGAGAGTTGTTGTTTGTGACATAGGAACTAGGTAAAAGGAACTTTGGATTAACACTAAAGCGAGAGGAAAGATTCCCACCGATCTCTTTGAAGCAGATACCTAACGCCCATGCAAGGTGAAAATTAACTATCCTAGAAGCATAATAACAGGTAAGAGGCAGTGTGAGAAGAACACTGTGCTCTGGGGCTCGTTTCACACCTCAGCATGTTCAGCAACCAGCTGCAGAGGCAGTGAGACACACAGCAGGTTTGCATCTCCCAGAAAGAGCCACAAACTGTGGTTTCATGTGTGGTGGCTGCTGTTCCCAGCATGGAGCTGGAAGAACATCTTCTGGCTCTGCCACAACACTTCTACAGCACTTTCATGAGCAGGAGTACTTCATGTTCTGCAGGGTTACACTACCACCCACTAAAGCACCATCCGCCTTTCTCCCACACACATTTATCTTTTATCTTTGATAGGAATGGTTGGACTTGATGATCCAATGGGTCTCTTCCAACCTGGTTGTTCTATGATTCTATGGTTCTATGATTCGATCTTGGTTTCCCCTAAGGATCTGCAAACCTCTCCACCTCCTCTGCACCTCACCCAGCAGCAGCAGAGGCAGAAAAAGTATCCCTGAACTAATAATATAGGAGAAAGTATGACAGCATTCAATTCTTGAGTCTGCAGCACAGGAAGGACACAGATCTGTTACAGTGAGTCCAGTGGTGGCCACGAGGAGGATGTGAGGGCTGTAGCACGTCCCATATGAAGACAGGCTGAGAAAGCTGGTGTTGTTCAGCCTGGGAAAGGGAAGACTCCAAGGAGACCTTCTAGCAGCCTTCCAGTATTTAAAGAGGCTGACAGGAAAGCTAGAAAAGGGCTCTTTACTAGGGACTTCAGTCATAGGACGAGGGGTAATGGTTTTAAGCTGAAAGAGGGGAGACAGCTTAGATATTAGGAAGAAATGTTTTATTGTGAAGATGGTGAGGGACTGGAATAAGTCGCTCAGAGAAGTCATGGATGCCCCATCCCTAGAAGTGCTGGATGAGGCTGTGAGCAACCTGATCCAGTGGGGGATATCCCTGCCCGTGGCAAGGGGTCTTGGAACTGCATGATCTTTAAGGTCCCTTCCAACACAAACCAGTCTATGATTCTATGATAGAATGATAGAATCATAAGGATGGAAAAGACCCACCGGATCATCGAGTCCAACCATTCCTATCAATAACTAAACCATGTCCCTCAGTGCCTCGTCTACCTGTACCTTAAACACCTCCAGGGAAGGTGACTCAACCACCTCCCTGGGCAGCCTGTTCCAATGCCCAATGACTCTTTCCATGAAAATTTTTTTCCTAATGTCCAGGCTGAACATCCCATGGTGGAGCTTGAGGCCATTCCCTCTTGTCCTGTCCTCTGTCACTTGGGAGAGGAGCCCAGCTCCCTCCTCTCCACAACCTCCTCTCAGGTAGTTGTAGAGAGCAATGAAGTGTCCCCTCAGCCTCCTCTTCTCCAGGCTAAACACCCGCAGCTCTCTTAGCCGCTCCTCTTGTTCTCAAGCACCCTCACCAACTTTGTTGTTCTTCTCTGGACTCACTCCAGAGCCTCAACATCCTTCTTTCTCATACAGAGGGCAAATAGTAAACCTTATGCTTTTCTTTTTACACCAGCAAACCTAAGAGTAACCCAGTAAGACTGACCTGCTTCTCAGTTCTCATCTAATAGCAAGGACTGTGGCCATTCCCCCATGGCACAGACCTTAATATCTGTTTCACCAAGTATAAATTCATTGTCCCAAGGCCAAGGAGCTCCTCAGCAGGCCTGGTACACACTGCCCTAGAGCCACAGCTCCTGGGTCTTCCAGCAAAGCACCTTTCACAAGCAGCAGGGACTGGAAAGCCTTGGCTGCAACCAGCAACCTCAGAGCAACATGGTAGGCTGACCATGGCTCCCTTTGATTCATGATAATTATAAATAAATTCTAAAATGTATTGTATTTTTTAGATCTTCTAATTAGGGTAGGAGCAAAGTAACTTCCTTCCCATCTCTCATCGTAGGCCTTGAAAAGGGAGAGAGAGCAAAACGTGCCTCAGAAGGAAGGATTTCCACAGCAGTAGCTGCTGTTTACAAAGAGACAACAGAGCTCAGTTTGGACTCCAAATGTAGTGACAAATTTTGCCATATGCCAGACTTTGTGATGAAATGTAACATATTTTCACAAGCAGAGCTGAAAGACAAAGAAGGTGGTTTCCACGCTGGCAGGAGCAGCTGTGAAGAAACAGGGATGACGGGGCAGAAGGTGGGATGGAGAAGGAGAACATAAGGAGTTTTAGAAAATGTGGAGAACTGATGCTTCAGCCAGAGGTTTATCACAAGAGGGCACTCCAAGTGCTCCCAACAGCTCTCCCAGAATGATCTTACAGCACTCACCAACCAAAGCTGAAGTGCAAACAGCTTAGAGCTAAGTCTTAACCGCCCTCACAGACCCTGGACATCTTGTTCTGCATCCTGAGCATCCTGTTCCATCCAGGACAAGCATAACACGATACAAAAATATTTTCCCAGGATAACTTACTAACAGCCTCTAGACCAAGCTGGAGTTTTTGAGCACTGAGTATATGTAATTAAAAAAGGAAACATGAAAAATTAGATATCTGCGAGACCTACACTTTTCAACCTTTTTTCCATTGAGAGAAGTAATAAAGGCAAATACATACAGGGGAAAAATTAAAAAATTAAAAAAAGAAAACTATGGTAAACTAGTATTAGAATGTGTAGGATTAATCACAAGGCTGTACTTATACAGCATTGTGAAAGAGCACAAGGAGATGGAACAGATAGTGGATGGAATTGCATGTTTTTAAAATGAAGGTGAAAGCCTTCTCCAGCAACAGGGCACAACCCAGAGCAGCTGCAAAACTGCTGGCACTGCCCTTCAATGAGTGATTCCTTCCAGACCACTAAAAAACACAACTGGAGAGAGAGACTTAAACTCCTAAAGCAACTTTATTTTTCTCTAAAACGTTTAGGAAGCAGTTCTAGGAGCAAATAAAGCATTTGCTACCACAGCCATAGGTTGCTGCCTACCCGCTGGATAAAGTTAGGTAATAGTGAAAGCCACTCAGAAAAAGTGGGAAGCAGAATGGTTTCTATCTTGAAGGTATGAACATCCCTGATTGAAACCAACAGTAGCTTTACCTATCAGAAACCATGATCTTCTAGATGAGCCACTCTGCTAAGAAGGAAAGACTATCAATAACTAGATGTACTTGTGAATATTCATCCAAAACCAATACTGATTTTATTCACATTCACTCCTCCTCCTGTTTTGTCTGTCTGATTATGTAAACAAGCAAACTTTGTAGCAAGAAGGGATGGCAATGAAGCAAATTTTTCAGTAACATTTAGAGAAAGAGGTAGTCTTAATCCATAACCACAAACATTCACACCTGATTGCTGAGTGAGGAAGTGAGTATGGACAGGTTTACATCTTCTATAGGTCATTAACAAGATTACAATTATAATAAGAGATCACACACTTGCTTACGCAGATCACTGAACTCGCTGTAGCAATTTAACATTGTCAGGGACACATCAAGAGCGGAGAGCGATGCGAAGATCTGACTCACGCAGGACTATAGATCCTGCCCAGCCCTTGTACTCAAAGTTGATTGATTCTTTACCTTCTAACTACTTACTGTACCTGATCTGAGAATGCCACCTCCTTTAGCTGGGGTACAGGCAGAGTTATCCCAAGTGGAATTTACCCAGAACACCAGTTGATATTGATACTTATGAGGACAAGTGATAGGCTGCTTATAAATTACCACAAATTCGCTGCATGCTATGTATAAGCAGTTTCCCACGCAAACATAATTTCTCACACCAGACCATAGATCTTACCTAGCACAAAATTCCAAGAGAAGTTGCACCACAAGACAGGATCAGACACAACCACTGCTGTCACCACTGTCCCATCGGCCAGCATCTGCCTGATGTCCTGGGCAGCTCTTTCTGCCTTACAGGCACTTTGCACTAACATTAATTCCCAAAATAGAAGCTGTAGAGCAACGTGTTCAGCTGAAGCAAGTGGACAGATGATCACTCACAAATCATTTTCACGCACACCCCCCAACAGAGGTGATCGCTTTACCCAGCCTGCCATAGAGTTAGATAAAACGTCATTCTCCAGTCTCTCAGGTTGACTTTAACAGCAGTTCTGTCAGGAGATTGGTCTGGAGCACAAGAGAAGTTGAACACCAAATTAGGACAGTAATCAAAGGTTTAGCCAGAGCATCACCTCCACCCAGCATCCCAGCCTAGGGTTGTTTTACAGGAATATTCTGCCAACTCAGACCAACTAAGACCTAGGCTAACTCTGGAGGTTTCCTTCCATTAATCAAGACAGCCTGAGTAGCTAGACAGGATCTGAAAAAATACATCCATCTATCTCACTATTGCAAAAAGAAAGGAGTCCAGGCCTGTTGTTTTCTTAAGTTTGCAAGAACATCCTTAGCTCTGCTCAAGTAACCAGGACTGCAGAGGACCCAGCAGCTGTTTTCCTCTCACACTTAAAGTTAATATATACATACTCAAAATAAGACTACAAGAAAGAAAGTGAAATTTTAGGCACAAGATCTACTACCTGCAGAAGACTCCACGTAGTGGAGTAGTGCATCACAGTTGCACTTTGACATGACTTAGTAAATATTTGACATTCAAAGCTTGCAAATACCCAATGCACACATTTGATTATGACACAAGTGCAGACAGCTAACAAATTAAGGTCTTTATTTTTAGAACATTCCTCCCTTTGTGCCCTCAAGGAGTCACTTTAATGCTTAACAAACAGCCTCACAGGTTTACCTCCTGGGATGGATGAAGTCTGCATATGTGAGTAAAATAACCAGCAGAAGACAAGGGGCATGGGCACTGCAGAAACTCTGTGCCCGCAGGTAGCAGCAATGCAGCAATGTCATGATTTCATCCCTCACCTGGCTTGAACAGCAGCCAAACACAAGTAGTTTGGCTACTAATCCCCTCTACCCACTCCCAGGGAAAGAGGAAAAAGGAAATTAGAGAGACACCTGTGAATTAGAAGCTAAAACTAAAGCAGATATGGGGGGAAAGTCCCGAACTC
Organism: Coccyzus lansbergi; assembly: GCA_033558105.1. Lineage (NCBI taxonomy): Eukaryota > Metazoa > Chordata > Aves > Cuculiformes > Coccyzidae > Coccyzus > Coccyzus lansbergi. The sequence continues at coordinate 2,443,364 of JAUMJK010000675.1, forward strand.
GACTTACTGGCAGATGGGAGCTTTATTCAGGAGATCCAAGATCAGGGGCAAAAATACAGACAGGATACTTACTAGCTGCCAGACGGCAAAGAAGAAGAGTTTAGCCCTCATGATCCCTCGGTTTTATAGTGAGTATAATGTATATGGCATGGAATACACTGTTGGTCAGTTTGGGGTCACTTCTCCTGCCCACTCCTCCCTGCAGGAATGACCCTTTTTCACCCCTTTCTCTTGTGGCATTCCACCAGCTTGAGGATGGCCTTCATCTCCATAGGGATAGATGTAAGCAATGGTCTTGCTGCATACTGATGCCCCATTGCTTTGTTGGTAATCATTAATTTTAAGTGTTATGACTTTGAGAGACGGTGAAAACATCTAGTTAGGTTTCAGATAATGAAGGTACTTGGGAGAGTCTTAGTTGAAAAGTTAGAAAATTTTATTCTGCTTTAGCTCAAACCAGAACAAGCAGCAATGCACAGCAACAGAGTCAGGCCAGAACAGTGCTCTCTGGCTAGAAAGCAACTTCTACAGAAATCACCTAAGCTCCTGCTCCAATTCAACATCCGTGTCTTGAATACAAGTCCTATGGGCAAAGGCAAACTGCAGGAGAAAACAAAAGGAAATGGGATGGAAACGTACCTGGACAGCAAAGCCTACCCTGGTGCACAATCCAGCCATCCACTGACCCAAGCTGGAGAGAAAAGAGCCTAGAGACTCATTAAATATTCAGAAACTACAGTTTTTACTTTATAAATGCTATGTTAGCCTTTATGGCAGGTGATTTTATTCCTGTCCCAAAGGGGTAATCATCTGGACGTTTCCTGCAGGAGTGAAATCCTACACTCAAATCCCCAGTAATAATTAACACAAACTCCCTGTGGTAAAACAAGGGAGCAGATCTTCTAGAGCACCAGCCCCTGGGGAGACAAGGAAACAAACTGCCTTGCTTTTATAGACTTTAAAGATGTAACAACTTTTTTATGACTTTTACGATGACACGCATAAGACTCTTAGAGAAGGCTGAGGTTCAAGTAGGTTTGGAGCAAGGGAATGACAGCCCCATGGGAAGTGATGGCTTAGGCTTGGCTTATTGGCGTTACTCACCTTTTATTGTATAGGTCTGTTTTTAAGGCATTGGGAGGGGTTTTGGCTGACCCTAGGGCCATTCTGCAGGAGAGGCTGTGCTGGTAAATGGGAGGGATGAGGGCAGGAGGGATGCACGTCTCAGCCCAGCTGAACAAACCTTCCAATTTCACATCATGGCCCTGCTGCCATCGCACCAACACCCTTCCTAGAGAGAGGAGTGAACACATGGCAGAGGGAGAGCCCAGACCTGGCACATCGGTACCTGCCTCCTGTCTTTCCACAAGCTGATGGCTTTTTAAAATGTGTTAATTCAAGGCAAACTCTTTCCCTTTGAAACCCTGCCTGTTCCTGCCAGTCTAGTAGAAAAGTTAACTCTCCTTTTTTTATCTTTTTGATCATTTTCATTTTGTTCCTGTTTCATTGCTTTTCTTCTTATTTCTTCCAAGGTGCAAGCCCACAGGCTCCTCCTGGGTCAGTGAGTGGAGGAGACACAACAGGAGTGGGCAGCTCAGGAAGAAATCGTGGAAGGAAAGAGCCTTCTCAGCAGCTACACAAAATAAATCAAATCACAGCCTCCTTTTTTATTAAATCCTGTCCTACTTTGCATGCAAGAGGTTTTAATCCTAAATTCAATCAGGAGGCACTTCTGACCCTTCTCTTTGGTGCAGTTCCTCTCTCTGGACACTCCAGCCCTTGAAACACCAGCAGGGCTTTGGAGGGAGTGAGAGGGGCTGACTGCAGCCCTCTCTTGTCTTAAGGCAAACAACACTTGACTATCAAAAAAAAATCTGGAATTCATTGTAAGGCAAATCCTTCTCATTTTGTGCATCAAAAGAGAAGCATGAAGCATTCACACACTGAATCTTCATCTTACAGAAAGTTCCAAGTGCACCTAATGGAACCATCAGTGGGACCCGGTGAAGCAAGACAGAAAGAGATCATCAGGGTGATAATGAGAAAGTGGGAAAGCTATTGATAACTCTTCTTTGAAAAATTATCAAACAACACAGATAAAGCTGTGCAGCAAGTGCTCTGATAACCAAGAATTTTTGCAAGTATTTTTACGAGAATGGTGTGATACCTGCCTGCTGCTACCTCCCTTCTACCTCCCTTGTATCAGAAATGGTGTGACCAGCAGGTCCAGGGAGGTTATTCTCCCTCTGGACTCAGCACTGGTGAGACCGCTCCTTGAATCCTGTGTTCAGTTGTGGGCCCCTCACCACAAGAAGGATGTTGAGGCTCTGGAGAGAGTCCAGAGAAGAGCAACAAAGCTGGTGAAGGGGATGGAGAACAGGCCCTATGAGGAGCGGCTGAGAGAGCTGGGGGTGTTTAGCCTAGAGAAGAGAAGGCTGAGAGGAGACCTCATTACTCTCTCCAACTACCTGAAAGGAGGTTGTAGAGAGGAGGGAGCTGGGCTCTTCTCCCAAGTGACAGGAGACAGGACAAGAGGAAATGGCCTCAAGCTCCACCAGAGGAGATTTAGGCTGGAGATTAGGAGGAAGTTCTTCACACAGAGGGTCATTGGGCATTGGAACAGGCTGCCCGGGGAGGTGGTTGATTCACCTTCCCTGGAGGTGTTTAAGGCACAGGTAGATGAGGTCCTGAGGGACATGGTTGGACTAGAAGATCCGATGGGTCTCTTCCAACCTGGTTGTTCTATGATTCTATGATTCCCTGCAAAGCCCACTTACCAGTTCAAACACCTCAGGTATCAGGTGTTCTACCAAGCTAAGCTGCATGCACACACACATAATACAGGCTCCCAGGATAGTCCAGGACCAATGGGAGCTCTGCTTCAAGATAGAAAGGGGCATAAGTATTTGTAAGGTTAAAGCAAGGCCTCTGCATGAGCATTTTTTAAGATCAAAGGCTAAGCAAGCATCAGTTATGCAGTCAACATCCATAAAAATAGCAGCAGAAGAAAGAGGCACTGTTCTTGCTGTGCGAGCTGGCAATGGAAGCATCACATCCTGATAGCCCCTTCGCCTCCTTGTGCGGCTTTGTTTGTGTAAGTGCCTTTTAAATATATTAATTGAGGAAAGAGCATTTTTAAAGCATCGTTAAAATGTGTTCAAATATTAAAAGAACAACTTTAATAACAGCAGTTACCTCTGGCCCTTGAAACAGTTTGCATTCCTTTATGGCATTCCGTGGCTCAGGAGACCACCAGTCAGTGCCAGAACAGCATCACAGTGGCCCCACTGAGCTTGAGGTGACCCCAACTTCCACCACGGAACAGCCGGGACCCACCACCCCTCTCTGCAGGGACGTCCCTGCTGACCCAGGAGCTTCATTCTCCCTCTGTACTCAGCACTGGTGAGGCTGCTCCTTGAATACTGTGTCCAGTTCTGGGCCCCTCACCATAAGAAGGATGTTGAGGCTCTGGAGCAAGTCCAGAGAAGAGCCACGAAGCTGGTGAAGGGGTTGGAGAACAGACCCTATGAGGAGCGGCTGAGAGAGCTGGGATTGTTTAGCCTGGAGAAGAGGAGGCTGAGAGGAGACCTCATTACTCTCTCCAACTACCTGAAAGGAGGTTGTAGAGAGGAGGGAGCTGGCCTCTTCTCCCAAGTGACAGGGGACAGGACAAGAGGGAATGGCCTCAAGCTCCGCCAGGGGAGATTTAGGCTGGAGATTAGGAGGAAGTTTTTCACAGAAAGGGTCATTGGGCATTGGAATAGGCTGCCCAGGGAGGTGGTTGATTCCCCCTCCCTGGAGGTGTTTAAGGCATGGGTGGATGAGGTCTTGAGGGACATGGTTTAGTGTTTGATAGGAATGGTTGGACTAGAAGATCCGATGGGTCCCTTCCAACCTGATTGTTCTATGATTCTATGATTCAGGCACAGACAGACTAGGGGGCAAAACCACAAGCAGCTCTGCAGGCAGAGCTGTGGGGACAGTCCCCCCCAGCAGGGAGAGTGACCAGTTGAACAAACCACTGCCCAGCTGCACAGAACATGCAAACTTCAGCTCACCCTCAAAGGCATGTCTACAAGATGCAGCCTGATGTGCAGAAAAGGAGGTGATTTACCAACATAAACTCTTTTTCTCACAATTCCTATCTGGTTGTAAAAAAGCAGCTCTACTTGGCAAATGTGAAAACAACACCCTGGCTGCCTCCAGCCCCTGGGTTCACTGTGCTACCCACTGTCTCTGGAGTGTCTGTGCATGTGGCTTCTTCAGCAGTGCGAACACGGCCACAAACCAGACAGACTTTGGTGCCTACAGCTAAACAGGCTGCGGTCAAACCCTCAGGGTGCTGCTTGTTCAGCCACATCCTTATGCTAACCCTGGCCATTTGCTTTCTCCTCTGTGGCACGGAAAGCCACCAACAAAATAAACCTGTTATTCAGCTGATGACTCCCTCAGCCCAGCTCATCCCTCTATCATGGAAGAGGAGAGGGACATGCACTCAAAGGGGCAGGCAGGGCCCCAGGTGCCTCCATGCCAGGGCTGAGAACACACACCCTCCTACACTCGTGGCCTCCCAAGCTATTTGGGGATGGCCCAAGATAGGGATGGAGGAAGACAAGCATCTGTTCCCAGTGCTGCAGAAATTCAGATCTAGGCTGGCAGCACATCCAAACAAGCCCACATGGCATCTCATGGAGCCTTGTTGCTCTGGCGAAAGGCACAGATGTTTCTCTGAGCCTGCCCCACTGCACTCAGAGCCAGCACACCCTGTAAAATTCATTTGATCATAGAATCATAGAACAATCAGGTTGAAAGGGACCCATCGGATCATCGAGTCCAAACATTCCTATCAAACTCTAAACCAAGTCCCTCGAGACCTCATCCACCCATCCCTTAAACACCTCCAGGGAAGGTGAATCAACCACCTCCCTGGGCAGCCTATTCCAATGCCCAATGACCCTCTGTGTGAAGAACTTCCTCCTAATTTCTAGTCTAAATCTCCCCTGGTGGAGCTTGAGGTCATTCCCTCTTGTCCTGTCCCCTGTCACTTGGGAGAGGAGCCCAGCTCCCTCCTCTCCACAACCTCCTTTCAGGTAGTTGGAGAGAGTAATGAGGTCTCCTCTCAGCCTCCTCTTCTCCAGGCTAAACACCCCCAGCTCTCTCAGCCGCTCCTCATAGGGCCTGTTCTCCAGTCCCTTCACCAGCCTCGTCGCTCTTCTCTGGACTTGCTCCAGAGCCTCAACATCCTTCTTGTGGTGAGGGGCCCAGAAATGGACACAGTATTCAAGGAGCAGCCTCACGAAAGGCTGACTTGTGCTCAAGTACCTGGCAAGGAATCTGCTCATTCTCCATGAGCTGTTCATTTTGCTACAGTGTGAAGCTGTAGGTGCAAAATGGGCAAAACTCATTTTGGAGAGGTCAACAGGAGCCATCCAGGGATCCCTCATCTTGAGCAGTGCTACACCACTGCCTCCAAGCTCAAACCATCACCCAGAAGCAAAAAATCATAATCTGAAATGAAAAAAAAAAAACACCAGACAAAGCCCAGCCTTTCTTAATGCCAAGTGTTAATCACTTAATTAGTGTCATGCAGGTTTGAAGGCTGAGGAATAGGATCAGCCTGTCCAGATCAGGTCTCTGTGATTGCTTTGCTTATTGAATGAGATTGTACCTGGCATCCTGCTGCCCAAGTGGAAACAGTGAGCAAAGCGTTTCTGTTACTTTTATTTATCACTTATACTGACTGCAAAGTTAACTTCTTAAGAAGCAATCTGGTTATAAGCAAGGCACTAATCATGCTTTTTTTATAGCAGGGGCAGAACAAACTACAGAAACCTAAGCCTCATGGTTAGCAGCATCCTGTAGCATTTCACAGGAGTTCAGATAGTCCTGTAACTACTTGTCTAACCCAATCACTCTTCTCTGGGAGCACCTCATCTGATACCTTATCATCATTTCCTTCTCTACAAACTCATAACAGTGGTTTCTCCCAGCCAAGCAACACTCAAGTCTCTCCATTCAGCCCCTTCCTTGGCTTGTATCAGAATCGGCATGGCCAGCAGGTCCAGGGAGGTTATTCTCCCTCTGTATTTGTCGATAGCCAACTGAACATGAGCCGGTAGTGTGCCCAGGTGGCCAAGAAGGCCAATGGCATCCTGGCTTGGATCAGAAATGGTGTGACCAGCAGGGCCAGGGAGGTCCCTCTGGACTCAGCACTGGTGAGGCCATTCCTTGAATCCTGTCTTCAGTTGTGGGCCCCTCACCACAAGAAGGATGTTGAGACTCTGGAGTGAGTCCAGAGAAGAGCCACGAAGCTGGTGAAGGGGCTGGAGAACAGGCCCTATGAGGAGTGGCTGAGAGAGCTGGGGGTGTTTAGCCTAGAATAGAGGAGGCTGAGGGGAGACCTCATCGCTCTCTATAACTACCTGAAAGGAGGTTGTAGAGAGGAGGGAGCTGGGCTCTTCTCCCAAGTGACAGGGGACAGAGGGAATGGCCTCAAGCTCTACCAGGGGAGATTTAGGCTGGAGATTAGGAGGAAGTTTTTCACACAGAGGGTCATTGGGCACTGGAACAGGCTGCCCAGGGAGGTGGTTGATTCACCTTCCCTGGAGGTGTTTAAGGGACGGGTGGACGAGGTGCTGAGGGACATGGGTTAGTGTTTGATAGGAATGGTTGGACTCGATGATCCGGTGGGTCTTTTCCAAGCTGGTGATTCTATGATTCTATGATTCCAGCTAAGGAGGTCCCAGGCAGCTGCCAGCAGCCCCGAGCACCCCTGTGCGCACCCAGCCTCCCGCTGCTGCCTTCTAAAGCATATTACGAGCTTAGATATTGCAACACAGGCGTGTGATGCAAACGGCGAGCAGGGGCCAGCAGCCGGTTTGGCTGCAGGTGCGCAGGGAGGGTCGGTCCCGCGGGCGCCCCCGCTCCCCAGCGCCTTACGCAAGGGCGTTAAAGCAGGTGCCGCCTATAGACGCAGGAAGAAAAAAAAACGCTAAACGTCGCTGCTCCGCGTCCCGCAGGATGCCAGGGGTTCCCCCGGGGCTGGCTCCATCCGCCTCCTCCTCCTCCTCCTCCTCGCTCCGCGCTGCAAGCAGGGGCTGCGGCATCGGGGCGGGGCGGGGCGGAGCGGGGCGGCCGGCGGCGCCGAGGACGGGAGGGGTTTAAGTGCGGGAGGTGGGGAGGCGCGGCGGGGAGTTAAACCCGGGGCGCGGGGCTGCCTGGAGCATCCATCCCGCGCAGCATCCCCGCACAGTGCAGCGTCCCGCACCGCATCCCGCGCCGCATCCCTTGAAGCATCCCGCACCGTGCAGCATCGCGTCCCTTGCAGCATCCCGCGCAGCATCCCGCACCGCATCCCGCATCGCATCCCGCGGAGGTGGCCCAAGGGCATCGCGGAGGAGCCGGCACCGTCCCAGGGCTTCCCCAAATCGAGGGGCCGGTGACCTTGGCCAAGCCGCCTACCTTGCGCTGCCATCGGCGGTTCCCGAGCAGCTCGGGAAGAAGCGCTGGAGCGAAGGCCTTTTAAGCAGGAGCATCGGCAGTGAAGCCTCCGGGATTTGCTCTGAACGTCCTCCTCAAGGTAGATGTGGGCTGGTGGCATTGCAGGAGGATCTACAGCCTTGAGCGAGGTCTCTCTCTCGGGACCTGTGGCTGTAGACCTGCAGTCAGAGACCTCCAGGTTTTGTTGCTGACACAGCTGTCAGGAAGGTGGTTGGTGTTAGCAGAGATTCGCTGAAAACAAGTCAAAAAGCCAGAAGTCAAGAGGTTGAAATAGGTAGGGAGTGGTGGAAGGGGGAAGAAGGTAATACTCATATCGCTGCAATGGTGATACTCATTGATTTCTGCTCTTTGGTGTTCTTAGAGTTGCTGGTTGCTTCCAGTAATCCTTCAAGGTGAAGCAGGTGCAAGAGTACTTCCCTGTTGTATAAGCAGAGATGGAATGAGAATCCTTGTGGTAAATGCTTCCACTCCGTTTAATCAGCACACTTGGCACTTTTTTGACAGTGTATTTGAAAATGCTTTAGGAATTGAGATGCTTGTTTAGCTTTTGCTTATGGTTACCATAAGCAAAATGAGTCTGATGTAAAACTATGTCTTGAGACCACTTCTGGAAGTCCTTGGAGTGATTTGTAGGTGTTGTGGGTTTGGCAGAAAAATGCAGGGGAACTGTATGCAAAGTGTTTGTTGTTCATCCAGAAGCAATGGGAGATATGGTCAAAGGGTGCCAGGAAAGCAGCTCAATATCATGGGGATCATAGAATCATAGAAGAACCAGGTTGGAAGGGACCCATCGGATCTTCTAGTCCAACCATTCCTATCAAACGCTAAACCATGTCCCTCAGGACCTCATCTACCCGTGCCTTAAACACCTCCAGGGAAGGTGAATCAACCACCTCCCTGGGCAGCCTATTCCAATGCCCAATGACCCTTTCTGTGAAAAACTTCCTCCTAAGCTCCAGCCTAAATCTCCCCTGGCAGAGCTTGAGGCCATTCCCTCTTGTCCTGTCCCCTGTCACTTGGGAGAAGAGCCCAGCTCCCTCCTCTCTACAACCTCCTTTCAGGTACTTGTAGAGAGTAATGAGGTCTCCTCTCAGCCTCCTCTTCTCCAGGCTAAACACCCCCAGCTCTCTCAGCTGTTCCTCATAAGGCCTGTTCTCCAGCCCCTTCACCAGCTTCGTTGCTCTTCTCTGGACTTGCTCTAGAGCCTCAACATCCTTCTTGTGATACTTGTGGGATACTTGCTCCATCAGTCCATCACCCTGTGCCCAAAAAGTGTTGAGGACAAGTGATGGCACCAAGACTCAGGTGTTCCAGCTAGTTGGATAGGATCCATAGCTTTGCAGTAGATTCTGCTGATCCTGTTATTACTGAGCTATTAATTGGTGATATAGTTGCGTGCCTCAAGTCTTGCCGCGTACCTCAAGTCTTGTAACGTTCCTGGCATGCAGCCGAGTACTTCCCTAACCAGCACCCTGAGAAGAGAGGAGCCCCATGTAGCAGGTGTTTGCTTCTCTTCTCCCACAGGTCCCACTGCCTCGTATGCCTGTATATTGGCACGTGCAAAGCACTTGAAGTAAGATGTCAGGAGATCACTCTAGAAACATCTTCTTTTCTCTTCACCTGTGCCACCTGCTCTAGTTAAACACAGCGTAACCCAGACCTCTTTTCCTGCTTTTCAGGGCAAGTCTCTACCGTGGTGCGCTGCAACTTTGAAGGACCTTTTCAATTTGCCCCGCAACCCAACACGACTATTTCTTGTGTCCTCCCCTACAAAACTTAGGGATGTCTTTGCTCCCACACTCATAGAATCATAGAATCATAGAACAACCAGGCTGGAAGGGACTCATCAGATCATCAAGTCCAACCATTCCTATCTAACACTAAACCAAGTCCCTCAAGACCTCATCGACCCGTGCCTTAAACACCTCCAGGGAAGGTGAATCAACCACCTCCCTGGGCAGCCTGTTCCAATGCCCAATGACCCTCTGTGTGAAGAACTTCCTCCTAATCTCCAGCCTAAATCTCCCCTGGCGGAGCTTGAGGCCATTCCCTCTCATCCTGACCCCTGTCACTTGGGAGAAGAGCCCAGCTCCCTCCTCTCCACAACCTCCTTTCAGGTACTTGTAGAGAGTAATGAGGTCTCCTCTCAGCCTCCTCTTCTCTAGGCTAAACACCACCAGCTCTCTCAGCCGCTCCTCATAGGGCCTGTTCTCCAGCCCCTTCACCAGCTTCGTGGCTCTTCTCTGGACTCACTCCAGAGCCTCAACGTCCTTCTTGTGGTGAGGGGCCCACAACTGAACACAGGATTCAAGGAGCGGCCTCACCAGTGCTGAGTACAGAGGGAGAATCACCTTCCTGGACCTGCGGGTCACACCATTTCTGATACAAGCCAGGGTATTTTCCTATATCAATAGTTCTCTGTGTTCACAGCTGCTCATAGGGATGAAGCAGCCCATGAAGGAAGTTTTTTCCTTGCCGCATAAAGGTTCTGTGAAAAATGGGAATCTCCTTTTTTTTTTTTTAACTTATCTGTTACAAGTATGTCACTTTATTTTTCTTTTCCTGTTTTAGACTGGTAACTGGCTTGGTGCAACGCTGCTTCCTTTCATTACATCTTAAAGGAGATGCACTTGCACAAGTGTTCAGTACCCATTTTCCACTAATACCTGTCATAGTTGTGACAGCATTCACCTTCTCCTATTACACATAAACCAAGACCAGGTATTATTTTCGGCTGCTTCAGGAATGATTCAGAGCAAACCAGAGCAGTCTGAGTAGAGTCACAACTACATTTAAAAGTAAATGTTTTTGTAGAGCCCAGACATCTTAGCTATTTGGTTTACAGAGTGATACGTTTACACAACCTTCTGAACTTTTAAGTCCCTTTGAGGGATCTGGTCTCAAAAAAAAAAAAAGTGTCAAAGGAACTGAAGCTTGTCACCAACAACAAAGCCAAAACCCTTCTAAGATAGCTCCTGGAACAGTTCTTCAAGAACTCTCAGTGTTCAGGTACTTGCAATTTACACCTGGTGCTGGTCTCTAGTCAACCAATTTGAGGTCTTTTTTGGGAATCAGCTCTGCTCAAAACCATGTTTAAAAGCTATATGTGCACTGAAAGCCTTCCCCGTGATTTCAGCTTGCCAGCTCATCTGTCTTCTCTGGCAGAACTGACCACCAGAGGCCAGTTCTGCTCCAACGTGCAAGTCCTGTCACAGAAGGAGGACTTAAGAGCCCTGAACAAGCTCAGCCCAGAGGGAGATGAAAAGGAAGAGGTTTGTACATATATTGTGAGAAGCAGTGAGTTATATAAGAAAATGACTGAGGAAACTTCAGAGGCAGGAAGAACAGAAAATTCTTTGAAAAATTAATTTCGCCTTGGAGGAAAATGGGCCAAAGCTGCTCCAAGAATTTATTTTTCTTTTTGTTATAGAGAAGCTGCATCTTCTCTTTCCTCTGTGCCTGAGTGCAGAGAAGGGAGAGAGTGCCAATAAATCAGCCAGGCTTGAAAGTTAGGAGGAGCTGATGATTTTTGAAAAATGGTTTTGCTAGGAGCGACCTACAGCTTTCAGGGAACAGTTAAGGTGTGAAATCAATCTAAACATTAACAGCTTTCAGCTGTTGTGCTGTTACTTGAATGGCTGGGAGCCTTTCTCTAAATGAGATCCCCGTTGGTGCTGCACATCATCCTCTCCTTTCCTGAGGGTTTATACATCACATTTAAAATAACTTTTTGCATTGTTGTATCATTATACACTTGATCTGTGTACTTAATCTGGCTGAAAGAGCAAACAGTATTTCAGAAATCGTTTGGGAGTCCTACAGTCGAGGTGCAGAGAGTTTGACAAGAATCCACGTGCTTCAGTTGCATGCAGCGAAACTCTAGCACCAAGCTGATGCTTGGAACTGTGGTATTATTGAAGAGTTCCTGAAGGAGTATGCACACGACAACTAGGTTTATCTTCAGAGCTGGAGACGAGGAAGTCTGGATTGTATTTTGTGCAGGTGTGGCATTGCCACTCCTATAGTGCCACTTGTTGAAGCTATCAGAGATAAAAGGAAGTCTTGGTTTTTGTCAGCAGCGAAAGGTGTTTGTTAGACTTCTAAGCCTTGTATGCATTATGCAACTGTCTCCATTTTCTTTCAATAAACAAAATAAAATAGCACAGACATGCTACCACTGAGGTCAACAGGAAGGAGTGTTCACAGATTTGGAACATACTGGAGTTTCTTCCTCTAAGCATAGCAAAGCAGAAACCTGGCTGAAAATTGCCTTTTCTGCTTTACTGTTTCCACTCCTGGAGTATTTTTCCATTCCTGGAAGATTTTATTCCCCCCCCCCCCCCCCCAAAGAAACCCACAGGCACCATCAAAGCATGTTTACCCACATGCATAATATCTAAGTCATAGAATCATAGAACAACCAGGTTGGAAGAGACCCACCAGATCATCGAGTCCAACTGTACCTATCGAATGTCAAGTGATGAAATTTTACTAGCTCTGAACTTCATTATGCTGCAGCATGGATGATGGTAAGAACATCCGGTGGGTCCCTTCCAGCCTGGTGATTCTATGATTCTATGAACACACACTGGGAGAAGTCTGGCTGGAAGACTGCCAGGAGGAGAGGGACCTGGGGGTGTTGGTCGACAGCCGACTGAACATAAGCTAGCAGCGTGCCCAGGTGGCCAAGAAGGCCAATGGCATCCTGGCTTGGATCAGAAATGGTGTGACCAGCAGGTCCAGGGAGGTGATTCTCCCTCTGGACTCAGCACTGGTGAGGCCGCTCCTTGAATCCTGTGTTCATTTCTGGGCCCCTCACCACAAGAAGGATGTTGAGGCTCTGGAGTGAGTCCAGAGAAGAGCAACGAAGCTGGTGAAGGGGCTGGAGAACAGGCCCTATGAGGAGTGGCTGAGAGAGCTGGGGGTGTTTAGCCTAGAGAAGAGGAGGCTGAGAGGAGACCTCATTACTCTCTACAAGTACCTGAAAGGAGGTTGTGGAGAGGAGGGAGCTGTCCTCTTCTCCCAAGTGACAGGGGACAGGACAAGAGGGAATGGCCTCAAGCTCCGCCAGGGGAGGTTTAGGCTGAACATTAGGAAAAGGTTTTTCACAGAAAGGGTCATTAGGCACTGGCAGAGGCTGCCCAGGGAGGTGGTTGATTCACTTTCCCTGGAGGTGTTTAAGGCACAGGTAGATGAGGTGCTGAGGGACATGGTTTAGTGTTTGATAGGAATGGTTGGACTCGATGATCCGATGGGTCTCTTCCAGCCTGGTTGTTCTATGATTCTATGATTCTAAAAGAAGAGCTCACCGTTCCTGTAGCACACTAGCTGGCAGTAATGTATGGCCAGGCACACAATGATGTGCTGATTCAGGAAGATGAATGCTGAGGAAGAGAAACCAGAGATTGTCTCACTGCTGCTGTGCACTTCTAATCCCAAATTAGAGGAGTGGTTATTTATTCAAAATGTATATGCAAAGGCATTTTTAACGCTGCATAATTGTCCACACTGGGAGCTGTGCTGGGATTGCAGCCACTGTTCTCATTCACATTCTTTGCCATTACCTCCCTGTGAAAACAAGCTGTAGGGCACGTTTAAATGTCCATGTGTAAGTATTACAGTAACCTGAGGGTTCTGCCTGTCAGTAAGTAATAGGCAGCTTTCTAGGCTGCGCCAATACTCTATGGCCATGGGCCATGCTGTGTTTGGGGAATCTAAGCAGCACAGATGCAATGCAGGAACAGACTGAGACTGTGTCCCTGGGAAATGCTGTCATTTGGATTCTCTGCACAATTTTAACTGCTGCCTCATCTAAATTTTTTCCTCATTACTGGTCCACAAGACCTGTATTTCATTCCTTATGCTCTGTGCCTGGTGCTTACTGAATAAAACATTTTAAAGCACATGCATGATGGGCTGGGAATGTGAATCCCTTTGTCATTCTTTTCACACTTACAGAAGTGTAAGTCTACATAAAATCAAAGGGTTAATCCCAGAGTTATGTTAGCATTAAGAGAGTAAAGATTTGTGCCTTATCTAGATACTCTGAGTAACAGCAGAACAAACCCATCTAACACAATCAAATTACAAGTAAGTGAGAACAATTATAGATAAATAACTTGCAGAAAGGATATATATTTCAATACCTAAAGAGCATGTCTGCACATTCCTTTTCTAACATGAAATTATTCACATATTAGACAACTTTAAAATCATGATTGCACTTTGTGTTGTTACATGTATCATTTGGAACTTGCGTATTGTGGCTGTCTTCATATGAGACCAAATAAAAGCCTGGAGGGCCTGTGGCAGCATTTTATTTGAGCTTCAGCACGAGTGTGGTACCTTAGGATTCTGCATGACCAACCTTCTGTGCTATCACAGCAAATACTTAGCAAATAACCAATTTTTAGCCAATTAAACACTTGCATTTTAGGGACGAATTGATTATTTGCTTGTTTTTCCTTCCTGCCTTGCTTGTAACACTTAGCCCTACTTTACATTCAAAGCATCAGAGATTCCTTTTAATGATTCTGGGGCTATCCCATCTCCAGGGTTTGTTTTCCCCTGCTAGTTATCTAAACCTGAATATATGCTGGAAACTTTTTTTCTCTGTGAGTCAACCATACTCTCCTGCTGAGGGCTTACAGTGTTTTTCAAGCATTCTCTAGAAAACCAGTCTATCCCAGTTCCCCTGCAAGGATGTTTCTTTCCCCAGGAATTTCGCAGCAGGTGCCTTTTGCCAGTGCTGTCCAGCCACCAGTCAGAGTTGCAGATTGCTTGTGTGAATGAAATCCCCAAGACTCCACCACTCAAAGCAGAAATTATATAGCAAGTACCTAATATTCATACCTTCAGATTATAACTCCAAACAGTAGCTCTAATACTAAAAACTCTGGTTAGTAACATAATTTTATTTTCTTATGATTAGGGATGCTCTTAAATGAAACATAGGAACTTTTTTATTTTGATTTATCTATTCAGCTGCCACAATCAGATACATGTGTCAACAAGCAAGGAAATCAGGTTGCCACTTAACAAAAGCTGCTTTACAGGTTCCTCCTCTTGCTTTTTTGGCTTGGAGGTGAAGTTGCTGAAAATAATTTGAATATTGCTTAATGGCTTTAGAAACTGAATTCTATTCATTTTATTCATAGCTGCTCGTAACAGTCCCATGGCCTCTAAACAGGGAGGCATTTCCACAATGCAACTGAATACTTCAATTCAAATTTGTAGACAAATGAGCACCAAGTTAAAATTGCTTAACGGCAATTTATCTCATGTTCTGGAATATTGGGAACTGATGAGCTAATGATGCAGGACCCTTTCAACTCAGAACGCCAGCTGATTGCAGTATTAATGTAATAAAACCCAGTAATGCTTAAAAATGTAAGTGGGAGCTTCCCTAGGACAAGTCTTGTTTAAACTACAAAATTTTTAGCCTCTGAACTTTGTGTTTGTCTAGTGATTCGCCATTCCCTTTGATTATTGCTACAAGGAAACTGGCTGCCTGAGGTCCTTGGAGGCCTGGAGCTCTGGGTCATCACTTACGCTTAAAACCAGCTTCGAATTAATGCAAATGGTATACCTTTGGAAAAGATACCTGTGTCACAGTAGCACAGTGGATTCCTGTAGCTCATTGATTGAGAGGCTGAGCTGGTTTGAGATGGCTTTTTTCCCCTTCCCTCCTATGTTTTCCATTTATAAATAATGCATCTAGAATTACATTATCCCAAGAAGCCCCTCATGTTTGCTGCATTTCCAAGACAGTCCTGCCAATGGAGAAAGTCTCTAGGTAGATTAAATGCAGTGGAAGTGTGTTAGTGGTGAGGACAGTGACTGTAATTTGACTGTCTTTTACTTATTTCAACCTCAATCATTCATTTGAGACCATGTAGTCTCTGCATTAGGATGGAGTCCCGTTATATGAGCTTCTGAGTGCCTGGGGATGGGATTATCCCCCTGTGCAATGAGTGGGATGAACCAAATAAACACAGCCTGGCTGCTAGGATTCAGTGAGCAAGCTGAACGGAAATGCAATCCCCAGGCTTGAGAAAGTTCAGTAAGGTCTTTGATATGAATCAAGAGGTCTGCTCCCTGATTTTAATTACTCCATACGTTATTCATTTATCTCTCCGAGGCAGCAACGTCCAGCAAGTGATAGTGTTGTGCCTGCAGCCTGGTACGCTGGTCTAATACCAGTAAAATCAGCCTGGGGAATGTTCTTGTCTTTGGCTGTTCCTTTTACCAGCTCTCTATTGCGATGCAAGTGTGTGTGCCATTTGGGGCAAAAAGCTCCATGAGCCTGGAAGCTCCTGCCACACTGTCCTGATAACCTCATAGTCTTAAGCAGCCACAGCAAACACTCCCTCCTTGCAGTTTCTTCATGTGGCAGTCAGACTTAACAGATATTTACCCAAGAAATTTATGAGTTTAATTAGCATAGGTACAACCCCAGTGTAAGTACCATAATCCTAGGCAGTATGAGAAAGCCTTCATGGTTTTCCTTTCAATTACACAGGAAAGGGCTTAACCTTTTCATTGATGAAATGCGGCTGGTTTTGCAGAAGGTATAAATAGAGACACTTTTGGCTCCCAGTGAGTCATAGTTTGCCAGCTGTGCAATTTTTATTACAGACTTTGCAATATTCACAAGTCTTAAAGGCCTCTCTTGAGTTCTGCCTTGAAGTAAGTCATCTTAAAGGAATCATCTTCCATCCATACCAGGACAGAAAACAGTGGTGGCCTTTCACCTTAGCCTGCACCCTAGGACAAGAGAAAAATAGCCTCAAGCTGCATCAGGGAGATTTAGATTGGATATTAGGAAAAATTTCTCTACTGAAAGAGCGATCGAGGACTAGGACAGGCTGCCTGGGGAAGTGGTGGAGTCACCATCCCTAGAGGTATTAAAAAAATGTAGACGTGGTACTTCAGAACATGGTTTAGTAGGCATGATAGTGGTGGGCTGACGATTGGACTTGATGATCTTAGAGATCTTTTTCAACCTTTATGTTTCTGTGATTCTATGAAGTAAAGCTGTTCACAGCAAAGTCAGTCACTGCTAGATTTAAAATGGAAGCAATCTGCCCCTCCAAAAGCATTGTAGGCAGCCTTTGGTCTAGGAGATAAAGGGAAGAAGCAAATGAAGGAAACAGACTGCTTTGGGAGAAGGAAGGGGAAAAAGATACATTGGGGAAGGTACTGATGGTTGGAAGACACAGAAGAAGTGGGGCTGGTGGAAGGTAAAGGCTAAGTGGCTACTGGGGCAAGTACATACATTTTTCAGCATAAAAATCTGCTAACATAAATAAGCCTCCCTCCCCTCTTTAATGCACAGTGCTTAGAGTTGTGTTGTGCTTGTTGCCAGCAAAAAAGTTATGTTCATGGGGGTGTTGAGAGTTGAGGAGCAACTAGGGAACAGATGCAAAGAGATCTGAACAGGAAGCTGAGGGATTGAAGGGAAAACACCAAGAGAAGAGCCAGCGCGTGGATAAAAGAGGGGGAACAAATACAGTCAACACCATTGTACAGGCACTTGGAGTACAAATTCAACCGGTCAGTCAACCACAGTTAGGGTGAGCCTGCAGTCTTTGCCTTTCCAAAGAAAAAGGGACAAAAATCTACCTAACAGCGTGTCCAGATGGTGATGTGTAAGCTAGTCTGGCAGGATGCTCTGTTTGCAATGTAATAGAGGAATGTTGAACATTAACAACTGGCAATACTGGTGACCTAAAGGAAGAAACCCAGAGAAATATGATCCATCAAGGTACATGCACACTTAGTGCATCCAGTAGACAAAAATTTTACACACATCACTAACCAAAGTAAAGCTGTTACAGAACAAACCCGGGATCTCTCTTATTGGTAATTTGTGTTCCCTCTGGTAAATACCCACATACCACCAGATACAGTCTACAGCCTTCAGAGCCAGTAAACTACTGAATATTGTGATATATTTGGCTTATACCACTGGCTCATCATTATTTAATCACAGGCTGCAAGTTTTCCAGTGTTACTTTAGTATTTATAACTTTGAGAGACAAAAAATTTCAGTTGCCTGAAACTTGCTTCAAACACAAGCCTGGAGGGACATGTCATCTCCGTTTCTGGCATTTTAGGCAACAGAAGTGTAGAACAAAAAGATGGATCAGAAAGTTTTCCAGCAGGGCTAAAATCTGCTGTATTCCCTTTCACTGTAAGCTGACCTGGTCAGCATATGTGTCCTTAAACTCAACACCCAAACTAAAGGAGTCCCTCTGTGAAGCCTCATACAGTTGCTTATCATTCTGACTCTATTTTGTCTAAGCAGGTATTTTTAGCCTGAATGTAATGATTATTTAAAATACTGAAAAATAACTTTAACAAACAACAGTGGAAGTCGAAACCCGTTTCCTAGTTAGTACTTGCTTAGGCATTCTCCTTTCTGTGTAGAGATGGAAACAATGAATGCATAAAGTTATTACCTGAGAGGAAAATCTTCCGTAGGCTTGTAACTTCCATTAAACACTTTTTTAATCTGTAATTTAGCTTATTTCTTTGGTATTGAAAAAATTCTTATAGTATTTGTGATTACTTTTTCCCTCCCTTTCATAACTTGTCTTTTCTTTATTCTTAACAATTGCAGAATAATAAAAATTATTATCAGAAGTAAACAGGAATTTTTACAGACCAGTTGCTTTGATTTCATTCTTATTCCAGAGCATATGAGTCTGCCAACCATTTTTGCAGAAGCTGGCTCAAAGCCTTCTCTTATAAATGTGTATCTCCCTGACTTCTGCATGAACCCTGTGGTTTTGTAAGCTAATATGGTTTTAATTCCTACTGCAGAATGAATAGCACAACACACTCAGAATGCAGGAATTGACAGTGCCCAACTGATACTTCACTAACTGCAAGCAGCAGTTGCTAAAGATTGTTTTCCACTCCTCCAGGGCACCAATGTGTTATTTCAGTTTGAACTTTATTTTATGTAACAGTTACAATGTGGTGTCAAGCTTGAAATGATGGTCACCACATCAGTTTTTAGTTCCAGGTCTTTCTTTCCACTGCAGCTATAATCCAGACTTTTCTGTTGTTACAGGTCATCTTCTCAAAATCACTGAAAGCTGAAGATGGATGTTAAGCGTGTGAAGGACTATATCTCTTGGCTATACTTTCAGTACCTGCTGATCACCTGCAGCTACGTACTGGAGCCCTGGGAGCGATCCATGTTCCACACCATCATCGTGACTGTTTTCGCTATGGTGATTTACACGGCTTACGTCTTTGTCCCCATCCATGTCCGCCTGGCTTTTGAGTTCTTCTCCCAGATATTTGGAGGAAAGCCTGAAAGCACAATTTCCATCGTGAACTGAACTTGCCTGAGTCATAATCAGCAGCTCTTGCAACTTGCAACATGCGACGTCTTCTTCAATTTTATGTATTTATTCTGAAGCAGTTTTGCAATTACGAAAATACCATTTTCTCATACAAGACATGGCTTGCTTAATTACCATGGCTGAAAACCAGAGTAACGCACTGACTGTTGGCCGCACGGTCCCTGTTAGATGAATTACAGGCCAGCTTTTGCTGCGTGATAATGAAACACATCACCTGGAATGCCACATTTACCTAATATTCAACCAACTCCCACTTTCATCATCCTAAATCAATCACTGGCACATATGAATAGCAGAAGTGGTTTATGATAGCTGTGAGGAGGGGTACTATACCTATGATACACAAAGAGGTTCTGCTAACAGAGTGCAGTGGCAAAATATATATATATACTATGCCTTCTGTGACCCAGGTTAGAGCATATAAGGAGATAAGTGTAATACAGCACAATTTGAGTATTAATATCTGGCTAATTATTGACTGCTGGTTTTTAATGGATGGGAAAGGAAATTAGAAGATAAAAGTACTATCAGTATGCACTTGAGTCCAACTTTTTGCATCAAAGTTGCTGCATCTGAGTTCAGATTGTCTAAGACAATTTTTAAAAAAGGTATTATGGGAAACCTTGCAGTTTACTGTAAAATAACGGAAAGAAACAGAGCTGGCTGTTTCAGTGCACTCCTGCCGCCTTCGATAAAAACCAAGATATCTTTTCTTTCTGCTCCCATTCACCAAGGCAAGTAATGTCCTTGTTTGCTCCTAAGGAAGACGGTTCAGAAAACAGAGTGGAAGTAATGTTTTAATAACCACAGGGAACTCTTGAGTGTTTACAGAGTTCTCCTTTATAAAGAAGAAATGAGATTTAATATAATTGACGGGAAGGGGGAGATTCTTGAACAATGGAAATTTTGTTGGGCTTTCTCTCTACACCAAATCAAATGTTAATTGCAAATCCTAAGTTACAGCTATACAGTGCATGTCTCTAACAGCTGATGCTACTGTTATTAGAAGTGAGGTGCAAAATGTAAATAGCTTTCAAATGATGTCTGCACTCTTATGGGACTAAAATAACCATCTTAACTTCTTTATTAAGCTGCAGTGAGGTCCTGCATGCTTAAAAGAACAAAGTATGTTTGGAAACTAAGACATGTGTTGAAGGTTGCACAGATCTGAACATGTGTATGCAGTTTTTTCAGGTAATAATAAATTTTATTCTTCAGAAACAACATTTCAGTGCATGATTCAGCACTTCCTTTATTTTCTGTTTGCTCATAAATCCTCTGGATGCATGTGGGCCAGGCTGACACCATGGCAGAAAGACTGTTTTGTTGTAAATGTGTTGGGGCAAGGTTTCAGAGCCCCTTCAACAGATCCAAGCATGGACGGATATGTTCATCCACATTGGTGCTCCAGCCCAAGACCTGAAGGCAACTCAGAGATACACAGGTTCCTGTTTGTAAGGAGCCATGATCATCATCTCACAGTTGCTACTTGTGTCCAGGTTTTCACTGACAGGGGAGCCACATGTTCATATTGCAAATACAAGCAGATGATGGATATGCCTGTACTCTCTTGCAGACTGTCACTGATGTGCTTCAAATTAAGGCGAGAAATACCTGTGAGTGCTAGTGACACAACAACTGAGCAGTTTAGGATTAAACTGGAGCCAAAGGCTTGGCTGTCATATCAGTTTAATCACATTCGTTAAACTGCAAACATGAGGTACCAAGCTGTAATCACACTCAGAGTAGCAAACAGAGCACTGGAGGAGAGGAGAAATGTCAGGTACATGTGAACGTTTCTATGAAAGCAGTCTATGAAAGAATGAAAGTAACAACCCAAATGTTGTGAGGTGAAAAAATGAAAATATTTACCTAGGAAGCTGGTGCTTCAACCAAACCCACTTCTCAATATTCTGTTCTGAAAAGATTCTCCCCCTGTGTCCCTATTTAAGTAGACAGTGTGATAATGTAAATGCTGTGACATCTCCTCATCAATTCTGTTTCCAATAATATATTAATTTTTTAATTTCTCAAAAAGTTTTTTTTTGTTCCAAATGGCATCAAACACAACTGGCTTTTAGTATGGGGAAAACCACTTTCCTATAGGTATGCAAAGGCTGGATCTTATATCTCAAGGAGCACACACCCCAATGTAATGTTGCTATTTAAACACTTAAGTTAAAAGCAAATAGAACAAGCAAACATCTTTGTTCAGGAAGAGGGAAATTCCACTGATCTCTTATGGTGGGATTCCTATAAAGCACTTATCTTCCTTATTATTCCTGTAATCTATGTTTAGCTTTGTGGGAAGTGCTCATAAAATGGAAGAAAACAGTAGCAGTCTCTCTTTGGGAGGGTCCCGAAGCCTTACTTACGTGAAAAAAACTTCCTGCTGAAAAGCCTTTTAAGACTTTCCAACCCTTGTCACATGTGCTCGCTACTAGAAAAGACAAAATAACTTTAGCTACTTAATATTCAAAATCAGTGGGTTCCAGCAGGAAGACTTCAAATCGGTTTTGGCACATAGCAGTGAGCAGGAACATTTTTTCCCCAGCTGAAAGGGAGAGGAGGTGGGATACCACTTCTGACAGCTTGAGACCACATCAAGGCTTAGGAAACTCTGCTCCAGTCTTGAAATCCTTCTCCCTGTAGATGAAGCAGTTCAAATACAATGGAAAGAGGTTTTCATCAGCTTACATCTGCACACTAACGTGGAAGCATCATTTGCTGTGACGGCCACAAGCCGCAGGAGCTTGGTTGCGTTTCAGAGAGCTGCCAGTAATACCAGCAGACAGCTTGGTATGTTCAGCATATGGGCAGCAGCTCTGTTGTGAAGACTAAAGTGTGGAGCTCTTTCTAAAACACCTTGGCAAGGCAATCTTTTCTCCTGCTTCATTATTACTCCATGTTAATTGTAGTTAATTGCTCCATTATTACCCTGTGCTAATTGCAGTTCAGGCTGAGCACCGCAGCTGGAAGTTTTTACACCAAAAAGAGCAAATGAAAGGACTATGTTAAGAGTAAACAGAACCAATAATCCAAGTGATGAATGAAACAAAAGCAGAAAAGGAAATGAACCAGTTCCAGTTGCATTCACCCTGAAAGTACAAATGCATCACTAAATCAAGCACTGAGAAATTTTTGGGCTCAGCTGGCCAGTACCATACCTCCCTTGTTTAAAATTCATTTTCTTAATTTCATTTAACAGAGCTAGTACTTACACTGCAGTAAAGGTTTCCTGGACAATTTCACGGATCACCTCCCAAGTCCACTACTGAGGGCAACTACACTCACAAGCATCCAGAAAATGAACCTCCAGGAGCTTCTTTGTGAAGGCCCTCCAGGCAGCCTTTACCCCAGACTATTAAAAAAGGCTTCCAAGCGACCTTTTTCTTGCACAGGTAGGGATCTGCATCACCACCAGTGACTCTGCAAATCCAGCAGGCTTCTTTTTAAGTTATTTTGGTGCACTCCTTTTATCACATGAATTAAAATACAGAGCTCGAAATAGGGTAGCAGCAGTTTATAGCTCAGAGGGTCATCAGTGGGATATAGTCTCTGATGATCCGCTTCCAGATAAACTCAGCTTCTGTGAGCAGTGACTAAACGTAGTGCTAGCATAGCTGAAGTGTGATATTCTCAGTCCTTTTCATACCCTCAGAGAGCCTTACAGCAGCTCCTGCCTGACTGCTTACTCAACAGAAGAAACAGAAAGCTCCATTTACATGCTTTCTCTTGATCCTTCTAGAAAAGACTGGCAAAATAGTCCAAGATGATTGGTAAGGATGTGCTGCCGTTGCCAATCCCACACATCCTCAGGGCATATGGGCTCACACCACTCACTTGTCCACAGGCCATCATCTAAATACCTACTTTACGTGGAATTCCCTGAAATATCTCACATTTATAAAGCTTTGAAATCTTAAGGATCTTAAAGTACTGTTTTTTTCTGAAGTTTCATTCTTGCTGTTATTTGGCCATAATTTAAGATTCTTTGTTTGGATGAAAATTCAGCGAGAAAAGCTAGGTCATTTTTTTTTTTCTCTTACAATGATTCATAGCTATGTTTAAAGGTAGAAAGGCCCTAATTTTTTTTTTTATCAAGCAAAAATAGTCATCAATATTTTTAAAATATTTTTTATAAAGGCCCTGAATTAGATAAACTTTCCAAAAGAGCAAACAGCACGCAACACCAAACATCAATCAACAGCAGGCAAAAACTAGAATGCATAAGAAATGTGCCTCCACAGAGACACCTCTTTGAAACTTGCCTACAACTAAACATGGTATGTAAAGGAAAATCACTCTGGTCCCCATGGCGGCACTACTGTGAAGGAGAGATGATGTCCTGGTCTTCGTGTACACACAGAACTAGCCAGCAAGGAGGATGGTGCATCTGTTTCCATTCATCCCTTCACCTCTTAACAAGGCAATGCTCCATTTCTAAAGTTTCATTTCCCTAATCATTTGGAAACTGGGGGGAAAAAAAAAACCTCAAAAACTATTTAAGCCATCATACAGCAGGGCATAGGAAGTCAGCAGAACCACATGAATGGCAAATCACACTTGCACAGCATCAGAATGCATTTGTTGAAATTTAAGCGACTCTGGTAGAAAATATAGGTGATTTTTAATATAAGCAAAATTTAAGCAACTGCACCTTGGGTGGAGATATGGACAAATGGCAACGTGGCAACTCGAGCATTTGAAAATTGCAGCAGGAAAGGCTAATCTTCAAATTATGTACTACTGAACTTGTAAGAAATTTCTTATAATCACACAAAAATTATCAATAGCCAAAGTTGCAGCGATAACTTCTTGCAGCGTGCAAGTCAACCCCTACCCAGGTAATTTTAATCATTTGTTCCTAGAATACCTAACTACAGCTATATCACCAAGTTACTGATATCCTACCACAAACTGCTTTTTTTGGAGTCCATTTCTCTGTGTTTGGTAACTCCAGATACCTTCCTAGCCAAGATAAGATAACAATTCACATACCTGGGCTCTCTGTGGGCATGTAGGTATTGACAACAGCAGAATTTAGTGATAAACCATGACAAAGACAGCCACTATAGACATTATCTTCTTGTTTCTCCCTGACCCACAGTGCTGCGACCAGCAACTGCCAGTCCCATACAGAGCTGTGCACTGACACTAGTCTTGCTTTGAAGAAGTTTCTGCTGCAGAAATTGATCCCCAGAGGAAGAAGAAAACAGAGTCCCACAACTGGCATCTGTCAAACTGCATGAAAATGATGTACCACTTCGTCCTACTGTTCCAGTGAGGTTCCCCCATCTTCTCCCATTAAACTTCTCAAACCAGGTAGGTTCCTCATTATTTCCAGAAAGATACCAGGATGGTCTGTCAGACAAAGGGGATACAAACTCATGATTAAAAAACAAATCCTCATCTTTTGCCAGATAAATTACATTCTCCCAAGTGACAAGGGACAGGACAAGAGGGAATGGCCTCAAGCTACGCCAGGGGAGATTTAGGCTAGAGATTAGGAGGAAGTTTTTCACACAGAGGGTCATTGGGCACTGGAATAGGCTGCCCAGGGAGGTGGTTGATTCCCCTTCCCTGGAGGTGTTTAAGGTACGGCTAGATGAGGTCCTGAGGGATGTGGTTTAGTGTTTGATGGGAATGGTTGGACTCGATGATCCGATGGGTCTCTTCCAACCTGGTTGTTCTATGATTCTATGAGGTTTCCTAGCTTGCCTGAAGAACCTTAGTGCACGAGCCCTGAAATGCTTCATTCAGATCATATTAGCACATCATTCCAAGCCAAGCCTGATCAGAAACTGAAAAACTGGGGGGTAAGGAGAAAAGCTAGACTCCTTATAAAGTAAAGATCATCAGTTCCAACTGCCACAGCAAACTTCACCCATGTGCAGTCCAGCAGCAAATTTGTTGCAGTCAAGGGAATCAAAAGAGTTGAAATTACCAAAATGTTCTAGTAAAATAAACTACCTTAAATCTCAGGAAACTGAACATTCAATGTAATATAAATGTTTGGCAACTGACAAATTATTTCAATGCCTGTAACATTCCCAAGGCTGGATCCAAGCACACAGCAACACATACAGCTTCTCCCACATGCTAGTGAGAGCCAAAATGAGAAGGACTTCTCTTTACTCTCTGTAAACATAGGAAGGAAAACTCAGCCTGAACTAAATGAAGATATCTTGGTTCAAAACCTGATCAATTTTGTCCTTAGTATACTTACTCCTTAGCATAATTCCTTAGAATTCTTTTTGCCTGAATTTGAGGAGCCCAAGTGATGAAAATATCTCCATGCAACTTCTATGGAAACTCCCTAGCTGTCAGGCTATGATTCACAGGCAGACCTAAGAATTATCTCTCAGAGCTCACACTTGTCATCATTGGTGTGTGCTCCACCCTTATTTCAGAGGCTGTTTTCAGTAGTTGCTACATCAGGACAGCTAAGAGCTGATAAACTCAGGAGATTCTGGTGTTTCAGTACAGTCAGCCCTAAAGTCAGGCTGTCCCAGAGCTGTTGCCAGGATGGCTGAGGCCTCCTCTACATTGGGATAAGGAGCTCCAAGCTAGAAACAGGTGGTGAAAATTGCTTCACATGGCCTAAGATGAGCTATAGGCTCCTCAATAGTTAAAAGCTAGGTTTAGTCTAGGTTTAAAAATGAAATTAAAAAGATACATGCATACCCTTTGCATCAAAATACGTGTCCTACTGTTGAGATATGCTCAGGTTAGAGTAAAAAGCAACAACTAGGAAAAAGATGAGAGTAGAAATATCTACATCATGGTGAATAGCGTAAATCTGGCAAATCTCGATGAAAAAAAAATCAGATTCTGCTTTACTTACAATGACTGAGCAAAAAGGGAGGAGAGAAGAAAAAAAGGTACATTGTGGCAGCATCAGGAATAGACATATTGTCAGCTAGAGTGCTGGTTCAGTTATTTTTTCTGACAGCTCCTATCTTTTCTTCATAATCATGGATTACATCAGAAATATCTCATTTTTTCAAGGTCATATTCAAGGATGAGTTACATGCCGTGAATCTTTATGAGTTTTAGATACTTTAAAAAAATGAAAAGAGAGAAAATGCAGGCGAAATGTCCATCATGGAGTATTTGACACAAAATAGGTGAGGCCAGGCTCAGAGTAAGGCACCCCGACATCAGAGAGGGCTGTAACAGGATTGCAGCAATGTAATTAAAAGATGGGGTGACAAGGCCCAGCAAATGGCCTCACCCATCAGGCTGGCAGAGGAAAGAGCTTCTATCAGTTCCCTGCATTCTCCACAGCCACAAATTGCACAACAAAAGAAGCCTGGTAGCTCAAACACACTAATTACCTGCCAAATGTATAGTGACTGAGAGATTTATGAAGTAGCAGCTGGGAAAAAGGGGGTACAAGCTGAGTAGACGCATCCACCTTCATATGTCCTGATGCCTTGCCCAGAGGGAGTAGAGGACGTACCAGTATTTCACTCAAGGTAAATAATATTCATAGAATCATAGAACACCCAGGTTGGAAGAGACCCACTGGATCATCAAGTACAACCATTCCTATCAAACACAAAACCATGCCCCTCAGCACCTCATCCACTCGTGCCTTAAAGACCTCCAGGGAAGGTGAATCAACCCCCTCCCTGGGCAGCCTGTTCCAGTGCACAGTAACCCTTTCTGTGAAAAAGATCAGATTCAGATCCCAAGAAGCCCTCACCATATTACAGAAGAATACTCTTTACTTCCCTTTCCAATATTTCTCCTCATATAATTCCTTTTAGGCGGAAGTTTTTCACACAGAGGGTCATTGGAATAGGCTGCCCAGGAAGGTGGTTGATTCACCTTCCCTGGAGGGGTTTAAGGCACAGGTAGATGAGGTCCTGAGGGACATGGTTTAGTGTTTGACAGGAATGGTTGGACTCGATGATCCGATGGGTCTCTTCCAACCTGGTTGTTCTATGATTCTATGATTCTATAAATAAAAGGCACCATTTGATGAAATCAAGTTGAATTAGACCACCACTGAGGAGCACATACCAACATACAGCGCTATGTTCAGCTGTCCATGCCATCTCACCCTTGGTGTAGAGAAATACCAAGAACTACTAAATCCATCTTGTATTAAAGACTTTCACATCTGCCTAGACGTGACTCATTTGCATTCAAATAATCTGAGTATTTTGATTTTCAAAAGCTCTTCCTTATCACAGATATTTGGCATTAAAATACCTTGGAGCCCCAAACCTAGTTCAATACAATATAATCATAGAAAGGTTTGGGTTGGAAGGGATCATAAAGATCACCCAGTTCCAATCCCCTGCAGGGACATGTCCCACTGGATCAGGCTTCTCAAAGCTTCATCCAGCATGGCCTTGAACACCTCCAGAGTTGGGGTACCTACAGCTTCTCTGGACAACCTGTTCTAATGCCTCACCACCCTCACAGTAAAACATTTCTTCCTAAAATCTAATATAAACCTTCTCTCTTTCAGCTTAAAACAGTTTAATGGTCTCCTCAGAGCTTTTTCTTCTCCAGGTTGAATGAAATCAACTCTCGCAGCTTAACCCCTTATGGGCATCAAACCAGAACAATGGTTCCTGCCCCTCTGACCATCTTCACAGCCTCCTCTGGACTCATGTCCTTCCTATGCTGAGGACTCCAGTACTGAACACAGTGTTCCAGATAAGGTCTCATGATTGCAGAGCAGAGAAGGAGAGTCACTTCCCTCAACCTGCTGGTCTCACTTTTTTTGATGCAGCCCAGGATACAGTTGGCTTTCAGAGCTGTGTATCAGCTTTCTATTCAGAATCACTGCACCCTCAGAAATCCATTCTATCCAAAACTTGTTACAAGAACACTTGGATGCCGAAATAAGCATCTCATTGCAGTAGCCCTGGGTATGCAGACTGTTTTTCCCAAGAAATCATCAATAACAAAACTAGCATCACTGAGAACATATTTTATATAAACGCATATACTCCTAAATAAATGATGAGCTGCAAGCACTCCTATCAGCTTTGGAAGTTTCCACTCACAAGAAGCAGTCTACAGTGAGTGCCTATATGTTAAAAGTCTATCATACAAACAGCAGGTTCTGGTTTTGCAATTTTATAGCTGAGCAGTACCTGCAGAGACTCCTTTTAATAGCGATGTGTCAGATCTCCATGTCATGCCTGTGCCAGCAAGATGGGAGCGGTAGAAATTAAAATTCAACTCACTAGAATTGCAACACCTCTTCCTGAGAATTTATCTTGATGAATAATTATAAAATGCATATAGCATCATAGAGGGTTGTCACAGGCAAAGGAATAAAAAAAGAAAGAAAGAGATAACTGCCATTACATGTCTTAAACCTGCTACATCAACAGTGTCCTAGGGTCCTACTAGTAAGATGCCTAATGGTAAATGTTCAGGTTGTCTGGTGGAGCCCTGAGTGGGCAGTGTCCCTGTCCTCCTCTTTCCATGTTCTCCTTTCCTGTTTATGCAATTTTTATTTATCAGTCCACACTCTCTGATATGATTTAACTATAATCATTCAGATGAGTTCTCAGGTTCTTTCTGCCATAGGTCCCTTTGAATTGCAGTCCAGCCCTGCCTCAGAGGGTTATTCCAGTGATAAAAGGCTGGCACCGTGACTGCTGGATCATCATCTTTGCTTACTGAAGAAGGGATCCAGTCTGGGTAACAGCAAAGCCACTCAACACTGAAACCACATCCCTGTTGCAAAGCTAGATCATCATTTGCATTTGGTTTAGCTCCTGTTCTCACCATCAATGTCTCCTTTCCCTTTTCTTCCTTCCTCTACAAGCTATCAGTCTTTGGCTCTTCCATTCACACTGAAATACCTGCACCTACCATAATCTTGTCACTGTTTTCATCCTGAATTGTAGTGATGAAGGGAGGAGAAGCAGTGCACGTGCCAACCTAAGGAAATAAAATACAGCTTTGTTTCTAGAGCAAGTCCATGGAACCCTGTTTCAACTTTTTCTCTGCTTGGATTTGTCTCCAGCCAGCTAGAGTGAGGCGAGTTGAGGAAACATAAACACCATCCATAATTTTTATCTATAGGTTTTAACAGACATAATGTGCAAAATATTTTCATCTGCATATTGCTATTCTCATAATCTCTCATAAGAGAACTCAAAGTTCCAATATCTTAAGATATAAATTCTACAAAAATCAATTCATTTTACTGACACCAGAGTCCAGAAGTCACACTGGCGTGGACTCCCTCTCAGCAGCTCTTCTCCTCTCAACACAAGCCACCCTCTCAATGGGTTTTCTTTACCCGGCTAATGGGATGAAATGTTTTTAGCTGGACATGGAAGATTACAAAAGGCAAGTGGAAAGCAAACAGATACTGTACAATAGTCTAAAATTCCTATCATATTCTGGTAAGCAAATATTTACTTTATTTAAAAAAAATATTTCTTAGTCTGAGGTTCAGGTGTAGTGCATCCCAGTATAGGCAACAAACACACAAGAACTAAAGAAACACCTCCTGGTTCATCTCCATGCCTTTGCTTAAAATTAAATCTTTGCTATGGCTCTTCCCCAAGTCAGGCAAAGAAGGATGAACTGAGTATCGAGACATGTCACAATCTTTTACATTAAAAAACAATTGCAATAAAAGCTATTGCTAACTTGAACAGATTTGTGGGAACTGGCTCTACTTTCTGCAGAGGTTCTCATGGATAGAAAGGCAAGTACTGGTGCCACATTGAAACTGCCATCCCTCTTTAGAAGAGGAAAACACAAAGGAAAACTTCACAATCTCAGAACAACCAAGTATTATAAAGCAATGGAGAATTAACTACCAAAGAGAGCTTCTTTGATAACAAAGCAAGTGGATGAGGCAGCGTAAAGGCTGAGCTGTTGAACCTGTCCTGATGATAAAGTAAAACCTTTGGGTTTGGTCATTATTAAGAAACAATAGCCCATGATTTCAATAAACACAAAATGGGTGATGAGATCTGCTGAAGAATAGAAGTTAGTACGAGGAAGATTTTCATAGGATCATAGAATCACCAGGTTGGAAGAGACCCACCGGATCATCGAGTCCAACCATTCCTATCAAACACTAAAGCATGTCCCTCAGGACCTCTTCTACCCATGCCTTAAACACCTCCAGGGAAGGTGAATTAACCAGCTCCCTGGGCAACCTGTTCCAATGCCCAATGACCCTTTCTGTAAAAAATTTTTTCGTGATGTCCAGCCTAAACCTCCCCTGGCAGAGCTTGAGGCCATTCCCTCTTGTCCTTCACTTAGTGAAGAGAAAGAAAGCATTTGTGATCCAAAGACTGATAATTTGATCGTACATATGTAAACTTATAAGGCTGCATGTAATAGCAACACTGGGTAAATCTGCTTTAACATGCTGTCAAACAGCCTTTCATTTCTATCCCTTATAATACAGAAGAACCTATTCCCTTATAAGGGAATATGGATGAGGTATTGAGGGACTTGGTTTAGTGTTAGATAGGAATGGTTGGACTAGAAGATCCGATGGGTCCCTTCCAACCTGGTTGTTCTGTGATTCTGTGATTCTGTAATACAGAAGAACATATTTTGTGAATCTCAGCTGTCTTCTTGTTCAACCAGCTGTGTTCAAGTAAATTGGGAGGGGTGGGGTATTTTTCCTTTTTAAAGGCTACCAAGTAAAATGCATCCCTAACCCTAGGACAGGCGCAGCGGTGATTCCTAAAAGGCTCCAGGAATTTAGAAAGCAGAGGATGCCTTTCAGAGCAGAACTGCTGCATGCAGCCACTGCGCCTCTGACTGCAGCAGCAGGACAGAATGTGCACAAAATCAGCACCTCTGCCTGACACACACAGCATCCACCTACAACAGTTGCTTCGACACACAGCAGCACTGGGAATCATCTCCCTCTGCTGACAAAAGGCAGCATTTACCCACTACTTTGTGGTACCCCTTGCACAGCCTGCATGTAAGCTCTTTCAAACGTTGTTCAAGTATGCCCTGCACAGCATCAAATATGTCTTATATGCCAGCTCCACACGTCACACTGCCTAGTTAAAAGGAAACTAGAGCACAGATACCTGTGCGGTGATGGAGCTCATTAAAGCTTAATGACGCAATGCGCAGGTTTTATCTGTTGATCAGCTGGAACTGGTGTGTCACAATACACCGTTCAGTGTTGCAAAGCTATTTTAAAGAGCTTTCTTTTCAGTTCTCTTTGTTCCTGTCTCTGAAGTTCAGCAATAATAAATTGCTAATTGGATTCCTCACAAGGAACTGAAGAAATTGGCAAGAACTGGACAATAATTGGAGCATTATCCCAGTAAATTTAGTACAGATTACCTCACAGAAGGCAGTCTCTAGAAGCATCGTGTCCCAACAGAATTAGCAAATGTTACATATCCCATTCATATCACTCCTTGAGACCACAGAAGACAAGCTGAAACAGCAGTGCCTCTGCTGAACCACAGCTCTGCATGCACTGCACTGTTGAAATTACTAGTTTTGCAACTTCACAGCTGCAATCAATACAGGGCAATAAGGGCCCTTTCTTCCTAAAGGAACAGGCCACACAGCAAGGTCTAACTTTAACAGAGGGTTACATGAATCCATTTACAAATGCAAAGCTGCAGGAAAAACACTGGGGAACAGTCACCCACGGAGGGCACACGATGCCACCCCTTCTGGGGCTCATCGCCAGATCCTGCCTTGTACTAAATTTGGAGACTGAGAGTTACCGCCCAACAGGCAGCCAAGGTACAACCTGTTCCTACAAAAGAATTCTTCCTACATCTTCCAGATCTGCTGGCACAGTGAGCTGCTGCATCCTTAAACAGTTTGCTTAGCCACAGTCGTACTCTTCTTTCCCCATTTGGCATATATTGACTACACTCCTGGTGTCTGTTTAGTCTCTGAATGGAAACTACTTCATTCTTCCAAATTAGTGCTTGATGCAATAGGAAGAAAAGTAAAGTTGACAGGAATGGATGCATGTTCAGCAGGCCAGGTGTTACCACAACCCTCTTTAAAAATAAATTTGACACTGGTAAAGGCCATTGGGGTGTTTCACTGGTATTGCGCAACCCTCTCCATGTACCCATCTGAACATTGTCAGTACACTTCTATGGTTAAATGAGGGTCTTTCTATTAACTTCTGACATAGTGATTCTGTATATCCAAAAAGCTGAGTCCCAATTTTATTTCACAATGAATATTTTTTAAAAGACGTGTAAAACATCGCATATGCTTTCATTCTTAAATTTCAGAGTGTTTTACATTTAAACTGACACAGCCTAGACCATAACAACACTTCTTTGCTAGAAGGCCAGAGCATAGAGCAGCGCTAACTGGACAAGAGTTCCTAGGAGCCCTTCTGGTAGCTTCACCACCACCTTTCCAGGATCCACTTTACATGAGGGAATAGTGACCTCAGGTGTCTGTTAAATTAATCACAGGAATCTATCTCCCATGAATTTATTATTCTAGGTTTCTTCTATTAATTGACATTTCTACTGAAAATGAAGATGCTGGGAGCCAGCTGCTTGGCTGGCACACCTGCACCAATGCTGTCCTGCCTTTTCCTGCCTTGGCACTTCAGCTTTCATGCAAACTACATACAGCTATTTATTGAAGAGCCCAATCATCTGCATATCAAAATAAGAACAAACCTGTGCTTAAATTGTTTTTAAATTATGTGCTTGCTTTCCTTACACATCAGATAGATCCTTTTCATGCAGTGACTTCGGTATTGTTTGGTAGTCTGGTGATTAGCAGTGCTTCTAAAGATTGGCCACAAAATCTATTGAAAATTTTAAGATGAAGTCATCTTGAATCATATACGAGTTCAGTGTCATTCATATAATTCAAATGTCAATGTGCACACTAGTTAAATATTCAGACAGCCTAATAGAAATGAAACATAATACAGCATAAGAAAAAGCACTGTGCTCACTATATAGACCTTTAAGAATATAACAGTAAGAACAGAAAACTAGTATATAACATGAATATAATATTTAATACCCATTGTGAAACAAAAGAGGGAAAGGTAAGGAATCAGCACAAAGTTATATGCTTTTCACTAGGGGTAAGATTCAAACAGAGGTCTAAATTAACCAACAACTTATTGCTGGCAAAAAACTATTGGTTCTTTTCTGCTTACATTTCTGCTAGTTTTGTGATGCCAATCCAGTGGCAAGGACCATTCCTGGTGCAAAGCACAGAGTCAGGAGCTTACCCAAGGCACAGCAATACGCATAAAAATGATTTTTCATTAGTAGCCATTCACATCTTTAGCAACTGCTCCCATCAAGAAAAGTTCTTCCTCTAAGTTGTCTCAATATCTACAAATCATTCTGATCATAGAATCACAGAATAACCAGGTTGGAAGAGACCCACTGAATCATCGAGTCCAACCATTCCTATCAAACACTAAACCATGTCCCTGATAACTGGATTCTGGGTTAGTGGGATTAGAAATGTTGTTTATTGAAATACGTGTGCCTCTTGGAAGAAATGAATCAGCACAAAACGACACTTTAAAAAAATTGCTACAGCTGTTAATGGTGATAAAATTAATGGAATAGTGAAAAGGTTCATTCTAGGATGTAATAAAGTATATAGACTGATACCTGAACTAATTATACAACTGTTCTAATTATTTGACAGTACCATAGATGAAATGTGTATACTGAACACACTGTCAATTAATTCTGTAGACCTATTTTAATTCACTTTTTCTGATTCTGTAACTGGAAGTAGAAGAAATCAAGTTATTTTAAAACTCACTGTACAACCTTAGGAGGAACTGCATGGGTCTGAGCGAGCTCTGCACAGACACAGATGCAGGGGATTATCAAGTAGACACTTCTCATATGGAGTACTTATTTCCCAGACACTCTCATCCTAGCCCTTAAATCCAGATTGGCAAAAGCGACAAAACATTTAAATCACACTACAGCCCCAAATTCTGCAAAGAAACAATGCAAAGCAAAAATTTCTGCACGCTGCTTGCCATGCTTCTGACCTCAGGGAACCCTAAGGAGTAATTAACAACTCCCTGCAAGCAGACATACATTGAAACACCAATACAGCTGTAGACAGCAGCAGTCAGAAAAGGGGGAACAACATTTTTCACCTTTGCCCTCTCCACCCTCCATCATTAGTACTAGAGGAGCTGGTGGTGGAGACCTGACAGCTTTATCACCCCAGCTGCCACAATTTATAAAGCATTCTTTAAATGCATGGCAGTGCCTGTATACAGTCTTGTAACTCCTGCAGTCCCTGGGTGAAAAGGGAAATTAAATGGAGCTGCAAAAAACTCAAATGTCCTGATGAGTTACCATCTTGCACTTCAGATAACAGCTCCAGAGACATTTGCAAGGAAAGAAAAAAAAACCCTACAGGAATTACACTTCTAATGTGGGCTTTAGCCCACATTAGAAGTGTAATTCCTATAAGGTTTTTTTCCAGGTAGGTAAGCAGTTATTGCCACTTTCTTACTTCTGTCATATATGCCTATATAACGGCCTCAAACAGCAACAGTGAACATTCATAGTTATCCTCCTGTCTCCTCTTTCCTCTGGTCATTTACACCAGGCCCACTGAGCACTACCCAACTCAATTTTTCTAGTTCCACGCAGTCTTACATTGACCCTTACAAGTGTGATTGCCAACACAGCTACAGAATAGTGAAGAAGCACACAGATGTACTTATACACTGTTTTATTTCACCCCAGGATCTTCTTCTGTGCCCCTTATATTGTCCCTTTGCAGCTGGCACGATAGTGAGGAGAAGGTGACACCAAACAAATTCCCAAACACAGTCTATTGATTTAAAAGACTGACCTGGACCAGCGCAAATCAAGCTGATGCAGCTCAACAGGGCCAAAAAACAAACCTGGAGAAGAGGAGGCTGAGAGGAGACCTCATTGCTCTCTATAACTACCTGAAAGAGTTACAGACTGGGAGAAGCCTGGCTGGAAAACTGCCAGGAGGAGAGGGACCTGGGGGTGTTGGTCGACAGCCGACTGAACATGAGCCAGCAACGTGCCCAGGTGGCCAAGAAGGCCAATGGCATCCTGGCTTGGATCAGAAATGGTGTGACCAGCAGGTCCAGGGAGGTGATTCTCCCTCTGGACTCAGCACTGGTGAGGCCGCTCCTTGAATCCTGTGTTCAGTTGTGGGCCCCTCAGCACAAGAAGGATGTTAAGGCTCTGGAGCAAGTCCAGAGAAGAGCAACGAAGCTGGTGAAGGGGCTGGAGAACAGGCCCTATGAGAAGTGTCTGAGAGAGCTGGGGTTGATTATCCTGGAGAAGAGGAGGCTGAGAGGAGACCTCATTGCTCTCTATAACTACCTGAAAGGAGGTTGTAGAGAGGAGGGAGCTGGCCTCTTCTCCCAAGTGACAGGGGACAGGACAAGAGGGAATGGCCTCAAGATCCACCAGGGGAGATTTAGGCTGGACATTAGGAAAAAAAAATTTTCACAGAAAGGGTCATTGGGCATTGGAATAGGCTGCCTGGGGAGGTGGTTGATTCACCTTCCCTGGAGGTGTTTAAGGGACGGATGGATGAGGTGCTGAGGGACATGGTTTAGTGTTTGATAGGAATGGTTGGTCTCGATGATCCGGTGGGTCTCTTCCAACCTGGTTGTTCTATGATTCTATGATAGTTTCTACAGGCATTACCATAGAGATGTGATGATTGCGTGCTCAGAAGAAATCAACAGCCTACAGGATTAATACTCACACCCATGCAAACCTGACTCTCTCTTAAGTGACTTGTGGTATAAGTCATTTCCTAAGCCACCCGATCTCTGGCTCCTGTCAGCCTATGGAAAGTAACAGTCTTCCCCTTAAAGTCTTCCTAAAAGAGCCTCCACGCCCCACCCCACGTCCCTGTCTCCTCCCTCCTCCCTTTTCTCCTCCCCTCTCTCCTCCCCTCTCCCCTCTCTCCTCCCCTCTCCCCTCCCTTTTCTCATCCCTTTTCTCATCCCTTTTCTCATCCCTTTCCTCCTCCCCATCCTCATCTCCTTTCTCCCCATTTCTCCCTCCCTTTCTCCTCCTCCTCTTTCTCCTCCTCCCCTTTCTCCTCCTCCCCTTTCTCCTCCTCCCCTTTCTCCTCCTCCCCTTTCTCCTCCTCCCCTTTCTCCTCCCCTTTCTCCTCCCCTTTCTCCTCCCCTTTCCTCCTCCCTTTTCCTCCTCCCCTTCCTCTCCATCCTCCTCCCC
Organism: Coccyzus lansbergi; assembly: GCA_033558105.1. NCBI lineage: Eukaryota > Metazoa > Chordata > Aves > Cuculiformes > Coccyzidae > Coccyzus > Coccyzus lansbergi. The sequence continues at coordinate 2,479,440 of JAUMJK010000675.1, forward strand.
TTCCTCCCCATCCCTGCACGCGTGGTACCGGTGGTCATGGAATATCTGCCGGGACCGGCTGTCCGCACCCAGGGCAACGTGTAAGCTGGGGAGGGAGGTCTCTCCTGGGCTGTAGCTTTAGTGTCTGAGCAAATAAAGGCTCTGGGAAACATCTTTGCTGTTTGCCTGACCCTCTTGATTCCAGAGTGGTCGCTAATCTAAAGCAGACTGAGAGAATTAATTGATAAGTTTTGCTGCGGCTGGTTTGCATGTTTAATTATCTTGTCATATAAATCTGTCTTGTATCAAGAGATAATGTGCAGACCATCTTCAGACATGATGCTTAGTTGTCTGAAAAGATGTAGCTAGTTTAGGCCAAGAGATAACCTGTCTTAGGGCTGTGAGAATTTATTGTTCTGCTGACTTGTCTTGTGAGATACAGTTGTCTTAGGTCAAGAGATAACCTGAAGGGAGTCTCTAGGCATGGTCGAATACTCTAAAGAATAATGAGCATTCTTTGAAGATTTATATGGCTCTTTGTCTAAAACTAGACTATATCTATCTATGTGTGTATATCTATATATCTATATCTAGAGAGAGATACACCCCCACTGCTGTTGTAAGATGCCTTTTTTATTTAGAAGGGCATCCGATTCAGCACTGAGTTGTAAATAAACATATTATTGCATTTGCATTGAAAACTTAGTCCTTTTTAATGTTTTACCAGTAAATTAGTGTTTCTCACAAGACTCCAAGTAAGTGTATTTTTTGAGAATTAGACAATGTCCCTCTGATGGTGTGGTTTCTTTCTAGTAGTGTTTTTTCCAAGTGCTGTTCATCCTTTGAAGGTGATAACGTCTTGTGGTCAGTGTGATCTGTGCTGAACAGATGATGTAAGAGATGTAACTGCATTGGCCCATGGCAACGTGGGGTTGGAACGGGATGATCTTTAAGGTCCCTTCCAAGCCAAATCATGTTATGATTTTAATTCTGGCATCACCTCTGTTGTAGCGTTTCCCTAGCTTAAATGCAAGGTCTGACAGAGAACTGGCTCCAGATTAGTAAGAATTTTGACTGTTCATAAAAACATTAACTTTAGTCTTTGGAAAGTAATAGAACATGCATGAGATTTCTGGGAAAGTTTATACATGTGCATATAAGTGGAAAATCCATTCTGTCGCCAGCTCTTGTCTTGCTGCACACGATTGATGGAGATCACTCCTTTGTGTTGCTCGGGCCTGATAAATGGTGGTTGCTTTCTAAAACTCTAAAAGGAGTCTTGGAGAGTTCATTTGCCAGGGTTTTCTTTATCATTTCCTATGTTCCCTTCCAGCCTCTGCTGCCAGTGTGGTGTACCCATCCCACCCAACCCAGCCAACACCTGCGTGGGCTGCCTGCGGGCGCAGGTGGACATCACTGAGGGCATCCCCAAGCAGGGCACTGTCTACTTCTGCAAGCAGTGTGGCAGGTGGGTGCTCAGGACCCTCCTCATCCTCCCAGGGGTCAGCAGGACACCTGCAACCCCTCATCATCTCCTTGGAGTGGGGCAATGGGACCCCCATATTCTTCCCCTCCTGAGGGGCAGCAGGATACACAGGCAGACACAGACACACACACATATATATCACCCCCCAACCTCTTCCTATGGGTCATCAGGGCATGCAGACAGACAGACCCATGCATGCAGACACACGCACACACAGACAGACACCCCAGTAACCTCCTCTCCTCCTGGGGACACACACATGGTCAGACCCCTATTCCCAAGTTGGGGGCAGTGGGACGCACACCCTTCCTGCCAGGGGACAGTAGGACACACACACACACACACACACCCACCTCCTCCCAGGGTGCAGGGGTGGCAGGAGAGCAGGGCAGCCCCTGACGGTCATTGCTTCACACACTTTCAGAAGGGCTTTTCTGATTTTCCAGTGCATTCCCACTTTTCCTTCCTTCTGCAAGTAAAAAGGTGTTGGTATGTAGGGTCTGGGGGGTTTAAATGAGTGAGTTCATGGTTCCTGAAAGAAAAAAAGGTGGGAAGATTGGTGAAGATGGCAGTAAAAGAATGAATGCACTTGTAGTGTGTGAATCTAATGTTTCAGGAGGCAAAACTTGTAGCTGCCTAATTAGTGTCAAACGTGAAGCTTGGTAGATAACTGCTCAGTTTTTGAGTGACTGAGGTTGCTGAAGCAGGTTCACATGCTGTGAAATGCTTTCTGTGCCATAGATATCTCCAGCCTCCCAACACCTGGATCCAATGTGCCTTAGAATCAAGAGAGCTTCTCGCGTTGTGCCTTAAGAAAATCAAAGCTTCGCTGAGCAAGGTGAGCAGCCAATCCTATTGGAGTTCTTAACACCCGTACTGTTGTGCCTCTTAAAACATTCCAACGAAGAACAGAGCTTCCACAGAGATGTAACCAATGTACAGTATGTAAATGAATGCAATCAGAGTAACTTTCTCTTGAAAGTGCTCTTATACACCCTACTTTCATTCATTGTGGCCCCCAAACAACAGCAATCTGCTTCTCCCAGTGCTTCTACGAAGCAAAGGAAAGTAATAGACCTGGAAACCAAGATATAAGTGTTAAAGCAACATGAGGAAGGAAAAAGGGTTGTTAAAATCAGCTGTGATCTAGGTTTGGCGCATTCAACAAGGAATTGTGCAGTGTCATACGGTATAGTACTGTACGATATTCTATACATGATTTTGAAGGCAACCTCAAAATGATGTAGTCATTATGAAGTCATCATAATCATCATCATGGTGATGGCATTGACTTGTTTTAAACAACCCCTGTCTCACCTATCAAGAAAAGAGAAGATGGGAAACTTAAGCTTCATGGTGCAGCTGGTAACTACAGCGCATTACAGTTGTATTATTACAGTATTACTGTTGTTATTAATGTATTGCTGTAATTACTGTATTTCAATAACTTATTAATTTATGTGATGTGTGTACTATGCTCATGTTAGGTTCGGCTACTGGAGGTTAGGTTAGCTTAGGGTGGGTTATGCCGGGTCAAGTGGATACTTTAATTCATTTAATGATGAAATCAGATAACGATGCTCTGGTTCAAACCGTACAAGATCTTTAGCAAGGCACGACAGCATGAGTACAGCTGCTGGCAGTAGCTGAGTTGTTGTTCTTTCCCATGGGCAGGTCCGTCTGATCGATGCAGGCTTTATTTGGACCGAACCACATTCTAAGAGGCTGAAGCTGAAACTGACTGTTCAGAAAGAGGTAACTGGAGGATTGTGGGTTCTGTGTGTGTGTGGCTTTTTAAAAGCTTTTATGTTTTATGTCAAACAGTATGATTTATTTATTTATTATTATTATTACATTTTAAATGAGCGGTTCTCTCTTGTAGAATCAAGCATGTGTTTACTGGCTTATTAATTTCACTCTGCCTAAATTTTGTCATTAAAGTGCCCTTCATCTCTGTTTGAAGAAGGTTATCAGCTGGTCAGTAACATTGGGGAAAATGCCTCTAATTTTTGTGATCCAAATATTGCTGTCTGTCACTTGGTGTAGTTATTTCAGAGTGCTGGGGTAAGGTAGCTTTCTGCCTTGACAGGACTGATGAGGACACATTTTAAACTTTTCTTTTGCAGGTGATAAATGGAGCGGTTCTTCAACAAGCATTTGTGGTGGAATATATAGTTCAGTCTCAAATGTGTGATGACTGTCACAGGATTGAAGCTAAGGATTTCTGGAAAGCTGTGGTGCAAGTCAGACAGAAGGTAAAGGCAAAGTGATTTTTTATTTGTTTGTGGCAGAACAACCTGGCAGACAAATCTTTGGGTGAATTTTTAATTTTCTTATGAAGAACATGTACTCACATTCACATGCTGCCATAGTAATATGTTTTGCCTTGGCATTGGGCTTTTTCTTACTGATTTTGGCTTAGAAAAACTCTGCCATCCAGTATTATTTGCATATTCTTTTTAAACAATGGCTGGCAGGAGGATCTTTCATGAATTACTAAATATCCTTCTGTATTTTAGGGCAGTGTTAGAAACAATGGTGTATGTTGTTTATAATATTGTATATATGTATATATTATTGTATATTGTATTTGTATATATTATTGTATATTGTTTCTTCTCAAAAGAAAGCATTATCTAGCAAACAGTTACACCAAAATTAAAAACAGAAGCTTATATAATTTATTATAAATAGAGCACTTCTCTGAAATCTTTTTGCTAACTTGGACTTTAGACTGTTCTTTCTCTAGATGATCTCTTCATAGAAATATTTATACTTCAAGGAAACTGTTTGCATTAGATGGTTCTTCAGTAACCTTGATAATTTTATCTTTGGGTTTAGACTCTGCATAAGAAGACTTTCTTCTATTTGGAGCAGCTGATTTTAAAACATCGGCTTCATCATAATACACTTCGTATCAAAGAAATTCATGGTAAGGGAGGTGGCTTGTTTTGTTTGTCTTGAGGTAGAATGGATTAATCCATTTTATATTACAAGAGTGCTTATGGTAGTAGCTATGTACAGGTAAGCAGCGGATTAATGAGCCTGTGTATTGTATTTGGGGGAAAAAACCGTAGTACTGGAAATGGATATGTTCATCAACATTTCTATTTTTTTTAAGATGGCCTGGATTTCTATTATTCTTCAAAGCAACAGGCCCAGAAGATGGTAGACTTTCTTCAGTTCACAGTTCCATGCAGGTACATCATTTGTGTTCATAGCCTTGAATAATTATACGCTTTTGGGAAATGCCTTTTATCCTTCACATTTAAAGAATTTTGTAAGTTAAAATGTAAGGAACCTGTATTCCTGTTAAGACAAAATCCCTTCTGGAGAAGTCCCAGGTTTTCCACTCTAGCCATTACTAAAATAAAGGCAACAGAAAAGTGCACAAGGGTTAGTTTTCCATTTGTAATATGTAGCTACATACTTATATATATAGCTATAAATTTATATAGCTATGTATATATATACGTATATATAGCTATATACATATATATATGCATAGCTACTTATATTGCTGTACTTCATGCTGATTATCTTCTGTTGCAAGAAATGTCTGTCTTCCTGCCTCAAGGCTCTATTTTCTGTGTTTTATAGGTCAAAATCGTCCCAACGTTTGATCTCGCATGACATTCATAGCAACGTCTACAATTACAAAAGCACTTTCTCTGTGGAAATTGTTCCAATCTGCAAGGTAACTTCTCTCTTACCTTCAGGCCATCATGTGAAGTGTGTGGAGTTCAGATTTGGTGGTGGAGGCCTGATTTATTTTGTATTTGGGGGGGTAAGGGAGTCTACTCCCCACAAAATATGGATAGCAGCTGTCCTAAGGAAGTTATTGGACGATATCGGGCAGAGAACTGAAAACTCAAGTTAAAAAATAATTTAAATTTCTTAAAAGAGTAAAAATTAAGAAAGTGTGAGTGTAAATTGTTTTCTGTTTGTCTGCAGGACAATGTTGTGTGTCTGTCACCAAAACTGGCGCAGAGTCTTGGTAACATGAGCCAGATCTGTGTGTGCATTAGAGTAACAAGCACCATCCGCCTCATCGATCCTAGCACTCTGCAAAGTAAGTCAGGCATCCTTCTGCACTATAGCAGCATTTGTTTTCTCTGCAGGCACAATTCTTTTGGGTTTGTTTTCATGATGTCATCTGGTTTTAGACACTGGCATTGTAATGTGTCTGTGCAATCACTGCCATACAAATTTAATAGTGAACTAAGGCATAGCTCTCTAAGCTTGATTTCTATAGTTTCTTAGGCAAAATGTGCAGCATCAGTATTAAGTTCATGGATGTTCTAGGTCTTTGCTAAGCACTTTAGTTTATGAGATAGATACATTCCTCTACAACTGATGGCGTCTAGTTTTTCTCTATTTCAGTACCAGCAGCGCTGTGCTTTGATTTGTTTTGCTGATAATCTTTACCAGCAAATATAGAATCATAGAACAACAGAACAACCAGGTTGGAAGACACCCACCGGATCATTGAGTCCAATCATCCTTATCAAACACTAAACCATATCCCTTAGCACCTTGTCCACCTGTGCCTTAAGCACCTCCAGGGAAGGTGAATCAACCCCTACCCTAGGCAGCCTGTTCCAGTGCCCAATGACCCTTTCCATGAAGAAATTTTTCCTAACGTTCAGCCTAAATCTCCCCTGGCGGAGCTTGAGGCCATTCCCTCTTGTCCTGTCCCCTCTCATTTGGGAGAAGAGCCTAACTCCCTCCTCTCCACAACCTCCTTTCTGTTAGTTGTAGAGAGCAATGAGGTCTCCCCTCAGCCTCCTCTTCTCCAGGCGAAACAATCCCAGCTCTCTCAGCCATTCCTCATAAGGCCTTTTCTTCAGCCCCTTCACCAGCTTTGTTGCTCTTCTCTGGACTCACTCCAGAGCCTCAACATCCTTGTGGTGAGTGGCCTAGAACAGAAAGTGATTCCTGTGGATAAAAAGATCTGTACATCAGACACATCATCTATGATTTGACTGTCATGAGTCAACTGCTCTTGTCACGTGAATATGGGTCACATCCTAAATACTTGTGTTGCAGTAATAAACTTGAACAAAATGCGTTTATCACTTGTCTTATTTTTGGCAAGTGTTTCCTTTTCCATTTAATTTCTTCGCAAGAAGTTCTCTGCCTTGTGATTGCCTATGCTGGTGTTTTTTTTCCAGTTGCTGAAATTGATGGAAACACCTACTGGCGCCACCCTTTCAATAGTTTGTTCCACCCAAAACAACTGGAGGAATTTATCATTATTGATATCAATAGAGTTCACGAAAAGAAAAAAGTTGCAGGTGCAGGGGCAATATCAAACAAGGTAAGAATTCCTCTGTTTGATTCAGTGTTCTGGCCTTTCCTCTTCCCTCTCTTCCCTGTCCAACTGAACTTACTTTTTGAGTCATTCTACTTTGCAAAGTCAGGTGGATGCTTTTCCTTGTCTCACACCAGGCAAAAGTTCTTCTCGGGAAGGTGTGGACAGTGCTTTGGTTTGGAAATTGCACAGGCTTGATGTGAATTCCACTTTTTTTTCTGTTGAGGAGTTTAAACTACTTGTTACTATCATTATTGAAATTATTCTATATAAATTTTGCAAGACTTCAATTATTAAATTGTTTATGAAATATAGAAGTATTTCAATAAAATCAGAATTAATGAATCAGTACCAGTTATTTTCTTCTCAGTCAAAAGCTGTATGTGATTGAAAGCTACAGAGTAAAAAACACCAAAGAAACAACCTCAGTGGATTCTTTGGGAAAAGTGGTTAGCGTATCTGTTTTCTTACCTGTGTAAAGATGAGAAATGAGGAGTAGCCTGACATATATTGGATGCTTGATGTAGAAATACAAGTTCAATTATAAATGCAATTTAAAACGGTAATATAGCAGTGCAAATGTTCTAACAGCATAGCAAGTTAAGCTTCATTTCATTACAAGAGTGGTTTCTTTTTCATTCTTCAAGCACACCCTTGCTGAAGCCTGGGTCCAGAAAACCTCAGAACTGAATACGGATCATCAGTATTTCTGCTCTACACACTTGGGGCACATTCTGAATCCTGGCGACCTTGTCTTGGGGTCAGTTCTGTTTCTTGTTTTTTTATTAAAGTATTTTATGACTTGATTCTCTGCAGGTTTATGTGTTATCAAGGAAGTCTTGAACTGTTCAGACTTCTAAATGAAATCAGTAAAAGGGATAGAATCTTTTGTCTTGACCATAAAGACATGATCCTAATACCAGAAATCCTTTTTATTTTTTCAACTGAAATCATCTTGGGGAAAGGGGTGTTAGTAAAGCAAGTCCTGAAGTGTTGACTTCAGAAAGAAGTCAGAGAAAACAGAGATTAGAGATTAGATTTTTAAACAGAAATAGATTAAAGGGGCTTTTAAAATAGCAGGCAAGATCTGTTTGTTTCGTAGTGAGTATCCTATGCAGCAGTGACAAAATGTGAATTTTTTTTGTAAGCTTGGGCAAATTAGGTGATTCTCAAAAAGGCATAAGCATGAATGTTATTGGAGCTGCTGTAAGCAAACTCAGTGGATATCACTGTTTGGTTCAGGAGGCTGGATGGTACTACTGGACAGCAACAGCAGCTTCTAAGAGTTATTCATAGTTGTATCAGCTGCATATTGATGTGGATTTTTTTTATTTGCTCTATACTTCATGTGGAAACATCTACCTTTCTCAGGAGCTGTAACTTGCGCTCTGTTACTCTTTTATACAAACGTAGGATGTATTGAGTTCAGTTTTGTAGTAGTTTTATCTACTTTTGTAGACTTACATAGAACAGTAGGATAAAAATACCTCTTTTCATTTCAGATTCGACTTGGCAAACTGCAACTTAAATGATGAGTTTGCCAATAAGATGAACCCGCACCATATCCCTGATGTGGTAAGACCATTTTCTTTCTTTGTACATTACCAAAGAGTATTGGGGAATATGATTTAATAAGGAATAATCACTAGTTCCATAGTGCCAGAGAAGAAGGGGTATTAATACTGAAATTTGAATAGCATCTAATTTTGAGAATGATTTTCTCATTACTTCAATTTTTGTGTGGTTGTTAAATAATTACCTTTCCTTACTTCTTATTTCTGTTCAAATCACCTTACGCTGTCTGGTAAAAATTGTGTTACAACTCCAGTACGTGTCTGCCTCTTCAGGACATTGTGCAAAGTGTTTGGAAGCTTTCAAATTGTCAAATTCTGTTTAAATTCAATATAAAACTTCTGAGTACCAGACCAACTCTGCCGTTTGTTCATCTGAGTATGCAGTTGCCCAAGTCTAGACCTAGGTTTTGGTTTAGATGTTTGAAGAGCATCATCAGTGGTATTGAAGGTGTGTGCATGTGTAAAGACTTGCTGTTTCTCACTGTAGGTATTAATAAAGAAGAACTATGACCGTACCAAACGCCAGCGTCGCCGAAACTGGAAGCTGAAAGAGCTAGAAAGGGACAGAGAAGGCGCGGATACAGATGATGAAAGGTTCAGTATTTGCCATAAAGCTTTCCAGTCCCTCCTACGCGGGATACTGTGCCAAGTCTAGAAATATCCTTTCTGGTTTTCTGCTGAGGTTGAGCGCAGCATTAATGCCTAAGCTGTGTGCTGACTTTGAAGCAGGCACAGGCAAATGCCGATGGTTCCGAGTGTGATGCTTGCTCATAGGACAGGTTGATGCCAATGTGCTTTAAAGAGCAGTTACCTCTGCATTTTTCCCCCTTCCCCTAGCACAGAAGGTTCTTTAAGCACATGCACCTTATTTATGCTCATCCTGCCTTAGCTGCCAAGTTTTCAGGAAATGCAGATACTGAGGACATTGGGCTGGGGAAGGGGGTGGAAACAGGCTGAACCTTGAAATCTTGAAGGTGGCTGTAGTTTTTTCAGATTTAATGCTATAAAATATAATAACTTATTTTATGTTTTTTCCAAGAAGAGTTTAAGTCATGAGACAAGTGAGTAATATTGGAAGAACTGTGTCTGCAGTTTTTGGTTAGTGCTTGTCTAGGTAAAGTTTTCACTTTGGTGAAAACATGCTTGTCACTGGTTTGTTCAGTGACAGAGCTGATACAACACCAACAGATTCTAAATAATGAATGAAACCGTGAAATAACTGAGTAGAAAAAATGAGGCAACTAGAATTAAATGAGAACAAGCAAATTGAACAAATTATTTGGAAAATAATAGGTACTAATTAAAAAAAAAAAAAGCAGAAGGAATGAGTTGGAAATGTGGGAATTTCTCAGAGGGCTCATCCAAAGACCACAGGCTGCAGTCCTTCCTTGGAGTATTGTTTCATTGATTTTATTTTGGTTGATAATCTTGAATAAATCTAAAGGAAAAATAAGTAAATACATTAAACATCTTTTACAGACAATACGAGGACTTCCTTGAAGATCTTGAGGAAGATGAAGCCATAAGGAAGAATGTGAACATTTATAGAAGTAAGGCTTTTTTGAACCATTTAATCACATGTAACCTAGATCATGACTATTTGAGTGAAAATATTTTTACTGAAGTTCTGTATTTGGATTCTTTGAACCACTCCTGCCTGGAGAAATGCTGTAATGTACTAGCTGCAGGTATCCAATGTATTTCACATGCACTGAATGGATGTTGATGGAGTTTGTTTGCTTGCCTTTAACATGAGAGAGAGAGATGTTTTTTCTTCTGCACAGAAAACCTCTGCTGGGTGAAGGATTTGATACATAATTCAGCATCTTCCATGAGGGCAATTGCCATGGGATTGTTGGTTTTTAGGAGGGTTTTGTCAGGGTTGTTTGGGTTTTTTTCCCCTTCCTTCCTTCTTTGGTGTGGTTCGGGAGATTTGGGTTTGATTTCATTGCTTAGCTGTTTGTTGGTATTTTTTTCTATTGTGTTTTTAGATGCAGATGTTCCAGTGGAGAGCGACACAGATGATGATGGTCCTCCACGCATCAGTCTGGCTGAAATGCTAGAGGATCTTCATATTTCTGAGGATGCCACTGGTGGGGAGGGAGCAACTATGATGACGGAATAAAAATAGTGCATTAAACACTGAAATTAAATATTCCTTTGGTAAGGGAAAAGTACCCTAAACGTTAGTAGACATTACAAACTGATCACATGGTCATGAAAAGTAATGTGGTAACTAGCACTATACCCCTCAGTAATGGTCCTGAATTAATATTTTATATATAATTCTTCTAGAGAATTAGCAGTTAAATTTCTGGTGGGAGCATCACAGTATAAGTTCCACTCATCGCTGAGTGCTCTCTCCTTGCAACTTCTGCAGTGTGAAGAGCAGCTGACTAAGTTCAGGTTTATATATTGGTAGTAATAATTGTCTTGTGCTGAAGACAAGTGATAAAGTAAGTCCAGGGGGAGAGGGTTTATTCTAGTTTGCTGGATTTGAACCTACTGTTTATTGCTTTCATTTCTTGACATGGGAAGGGCTTTACCCATCTTAATCTTTTTGGTGCAGTGGTTTGAAGCCTTTTATGATATTACTAGATTATTCCATATAGCAGTATTTTGATGAAGCTCAAAATTGTATTCTCTGTTCCTTTGGTAAGGGAACTCCAAGTAAAGATTTATACACAAGAAAATTTCCCTGTAAATGGATTGAAAATGCAGTCTGTGATCAGAAAGTCTGGAAACTTCTGTTAAGTATAAAGAAAATTGTGCTGTACTAATTCTATGTCTGTATCTGAATTAAAAGCAATATGTGTAATGTCTAATTAATACAGCAGGTATGAACTATTAAAAAACTATACAGGTAATTTTGGTCCATCATGATTTAGTTAATTTTGGTTAACATCTCTCTCCACTGTAAGCCCATAGAGGACTTAAAGTGTTGTAGGAGGATGTTACATACATTCATCTGGATTTAGCTCACTTTACTGCGCAAAGGTGGTTCAACAGAAATTTTACAAATACTTTTATGTTTTAACTCAATATAAATACAGAAGTGCACAGCAAGAGTTGTTTTGCCTCTGCTTTTTTTCTAACTTCAGGAAAAAATATTCAAAATAAATTTTATACGTAAAGGAGGGAAATACTAATGTAAAGTTGGAAAAAAGATGTGTAGGAGCATTCATCTAATGGGCTGTTAATGATTCCTCTATTAGGGGTCTGTGTAGCTCAAATTAGAGCTACACGTAGTATCTCATTGCTTGTGTACTCACAAGAAATACACAGGGCTGAAAACTCCCTGTTTTCTCTGTAGTGTCAGCTGAGGGAGTGTCTGGAGTACTTCTCTGTTTTGCTGTACTTCACAGCTTTTCAAGGCCTCCCAGAAAGCTTATGAAATAATTTAGGAGAGCAGTGTCCGGCCTGCTGCCAGGTGAGAGGAATGCTTGCCTTATTCCTTAAATGTAATCTTTTCCCAGATGTGTTTCCACAGCAGTGTTATTCTGCTGGATTTCTAGCTTACTGTCTGAGCCCAGGTCATATGCCATAGAAGGTGAAGGTATTCATGATCATGAGAGAGGTGAAAAATGGGAGTTGGGAAAGGTGGTTTTGATATAAAGAACCTCAAAGATGTCTCTTGGCATCTCTCAGTTCTTCTGCCGTGTGTTTGGGTCCCACCAAGCGCTTCTGCTCAGCGTTGTGTATTTTTAACTATGTCGAAGAGCTGTTAAGAAAAATCAATCACGCTTCTGGGAACTAAAGGTACAATTTATCTCATTGCAGTAGTTTAGTTCAGTATAGGGAGGGCACAAATTTGCTTAAAATATACAAAATGCTAGCTGTGTAGCTAACCAGAGTTATGACTATAATAAAACTTGTTTATTCTACATATTTTACAGCAGCTACATGTATTCTACATATTCTACAGTGTTGGGGTGATGCAGATAACCTCAATTCTCATGACCTTGTGGTAAAATCGGTAAAAAATTAAAAACTAGTGTGTAACATGTAGCCAGCAAGTGCATTTGTGACTGGGTGTGGTTTGGGTTGTGATTTTTCTGACGGGTAAAAAATCATAGAATCATGAGGTTGGAAGAGACCCACTGGATCATTGAGTCCAACCATTCCTATCAAGCTTTCATCTTGTATCATTTCACAGTATGTTTCCTGCTGTTGGCGGGTGAAGGAGGAGGCGGAATAAAAGCTTATTTTAACTGTCCTGTTTTGATCAGCCCTTTTCCTTCCTCTCTAATGTTTTCCTTCATTGTGCCTTGCAGTAATTTCAGATTTTCAGATGCTGTCGTGTCAATCATCTGGTTTGTTACTGGAGTTGTCCCTCTTCCTTATCCCCCTCTGTGGTCTGTTGCTGGTCTGCATTAGGTTTCAAGAATTTTTCAGCAGTCTTGTCTGGAAAGGTCTCATGCTACAGCTGCTAGGCAAACAAGTCTTTGATCTAAGTCTACTGCTTGGCTTTTTGTGCATTTGTTTGCTCACTGGTAACACATAGTAACGGCTTTTCAAGGAGTGGGCGAGCTGTGTGTACTTGAAACCAAAGTTAGTTCTAATTTTAGATTCTTGAGTTTACAGTGTCCCTTTAGCATTTAAAGAGCTGAGGCCAGAAGAGGCTTAGCTGATGTACTGGCAAATGAAGTGTTAGCCAAGGTCTTCTCACTGCCTCTGGGTAAGTAATTTGGCAAAAGGTACTTAATTCACAATAGATAGAAAGGTTGCCTCTTGCCCTGCATCTCTTTCTGAAAATGTGCCTCTGGACTGAGCCACAGTTTAAAGCTCCTCTCCTTTTACACAGACATTGCCTCAGGATTTTAAGTCACAGCTGCTTCACGATTAATTTGCTTTTAATGTATTTTGAATGGGAAGGGGTTTGCTTGAAAGGCTGCATCGTCTTGGTGAGAGGCATAGATCTCGTTTCTATCAGGAGGCACCCACAGCAGCAGCCACTTGCCCTTTCTTCTGTAGAAGTTCCCACAGAAACATTGAGATGTGCCTGCGATGAAAGCTATAGTCCACCTGATGTCACTATTCCTTCGTGTGAATGGCCCCAAAAGCAATCTGTTTAGCTGTTCACAAGAAAAGTTGGCTATAAACTCTGAAAAACTTGTTTCTGCCAATGTAGTTCCTAATATTTTCATTTCAGTTTAAAATAACATTAACTAAGGGAAAAAATAAGGGAAAAGCTGCTTTGGTCTTGAGATTAGAGGACTCACTCCTGCCCATCTGCTCCTCCTGCCAGCAAATCCACTTTACTAATGCTTTGTTAAGGCCACTTCTTTTAGCCGCATTCTCCCAGAAGAGTTAAATATAGGGGTGAGACTCACATTCTGGGTTTCAGAGGGATTTTGGCAGCATTTGCTATAGCTCATTCCAGAACATACTCGCGTAGCAAAGAACGTTAGCACCTTCAGAATTTACTGATATTTTCTGCACTTCACTTTTGCCGTGAGCTGAGTGTTGGAATCTAGTTCAGACACGTAAGGAGCAGGAATGAAGTTTAACATTTAACAGAATCTCAGCTCCTTGAGCATCAAGGACAAGAAGTGTAAATTGGGTATTCAGCTTTAGAAAAATTAAACAATTATAAGCAATGTAACTAATGTAATTTTTCATGTCGGCTAAGAAAATATTTTGAGTATGTCAAGGACTGAAAGGACTTGCAAGACTATTTTAAAATAATCTCTACTCAATGCAAATTCTGTAAAACAGAAGGGAACTGTTTAAGCTCTGAAGTAGTTGGCAGGTTGTTTGTATACCGGTTAGCATGCTGAGACTTCATGCTGTATGGGCTCTAACAATTACAATTAACACTTATTTTACTACTGTAAGTCTTTCTTAATTCCTACATTTTTGCAGGGTGGACCTGAGAGTAAAAGGGCTGCAATTTTTATCACATGACTCTGCTGCGATGACTTCAACCTAATGTATGAAAGCTTGAGACATTTAAGCAAGTAGAAATCCTCAAAGTCTTTGTTTGCAGGTCTAGGTGTGGTTTAGGCTTTGATGATGAATGATTGTATCAGAAACAGTGTGACCAGCAGGTCCAGGGAGGTTATTCTCCCTCTGTACTCGGCACTGGTGAGATTGATCCTTGAATCCTGTGTTCAGTTCTGGGCCCCTCACCACAAGAAGGACATTGAGGCTCTGGAGTGAGTCCAGAGAAGAGCAACAAAGCTGGTAAAGGGGCTGGAGAACAGGCCTTATGAGGAACAGCTGAGAGAGCTGGAGGTGTTTATCCTGGAGAAGAGAAGGCTGAGAGGAGACCTCATTACTCTCTACAACTAACAGAAAGGTGGTTGAGGAGAGGAGGGAGCTGGGCTCTTCTCCCAAGTGACAGGGGACAGGACAAGAGGGAATGGCCTCAAGCTCCGCCAGGGGAGATTTAGGCAGGACATTAGGAAAAAGTTTTTCACAGAAAGGGTCGCTAGGCACTGGAACAGGCTGCCCAGGGAGGTGGTTGATTCACCTTCCCTGGAGGTGTTTAAGGGATGAGTGGATGAGGTGCTGAGGGACATGGTTTAGTGATTGATAGGAATGGTTGGACTCTATGATCTGGTGGGTCTCTTCCAACTTGGTTGTTCTATGATTCTATGAAGATCAATCAAGAATTAGAGCCTTTGGGAGCCCTGAATCCACCAAGTAGAGGAGGTGTTCAGGCACTGCCTGGTGTTACCCTCTCAGGATCTGATGCTTTGTGGAAGCCTTGTCAGAGGTTCCTAACACAGCACACATAGATCTAGTCCCAGAGCTGAGGGCTTGTGAAAGCTGACATGCTGAGAAAGGAGATGCCGAAGCCAGCCCAGTGGAAGTGCTCTTACAAGCACTGATGGGAGCAATTGCACTTAGGCCACCCTTTCAGCTGGTTCTCAGAGACAGCTGCTCCTCAGCCTCCCAGCATCCCTGGGCTTCAATGCCTGTTTCTATACCAATGTGCTAAACTAGCAGCTGGTCTGGTGTTGCCCAGGACTTGGATCAAACAAAAGGATGTGTACACTCCAAGTAGGATTTAAAAGGAATTTTCTTCAATCCAAACTGTGACAATGTTGAAACAGCTGCTATTTAACCTCAGCAGCCCCTGAACTCCATGTAGTTTACTCATTTACCACAGCTTCCTTCTTGCCTGAATTTGCTTTCCAAAGACTGCAATTTTCACTTTGACACATCAATTCATCCTATTGCTGTGCTTTCCCACTCTGCAACGAGGTCAGTCTGAGTTAAAATGCTTTGTAAAAGTTTGGGCACTCCTAGCTACTCCAGGTTTCCTCCAAGTTTGATCTGATTCTTTAGTATCCCTTCCAGTAATACAGGTGTCACTGACAAGCAGCTTACAGTGCTGCATTCCACACCCAAATGACACGTCAGTCATATCAGATGCAGTTCAGATCATACACAATTCCTGACTCTCCGACATGATGTGAGATGCATACATGATTATTAAATCTTAATAAATAATCAGAGGTCAAGTTCAAGTATTATACTGTCTTTGATCCCTCATTTTTATACTGCATATGATGTACATAGCATGGAATACACTGTTGGTCAATGTTGGGTCACCTCTCCTGTCCATTCCTCCCTACAGGTGCAACCTTTTTTCCACCCTTTCACTCACAGAATTCAACCAAGTTGTGGAGCCTTTCGTCTCCATAGGGATAGATGAAAGCAACAGCCTTTCTGCATACTAGTGCCCTGTTACTTTGCTGATAATCATAATTTTTTTAGTGTTATCACCTCTAGGGGCGACACTGTCTGAAAACACAGTGTTAACTTTCATAAAATGAAGTTACTTGGATGGGATTTAGCTGAAAAGTCAGAAAAGGAGGATAATGAAAGAAAGAGGAGGGTAATGGCCTCTTCTCCCAAGTGACAGGGGACAGGACAAGAGGGAATGGCCTCAAGATCCACCAGGGGAGATTTAGGCTGGAGATTAGGAGGAAGTTTTTCACACAAAGGGTTATTGGGCATTGGAACAGGCTGCCCAGGGAGGTGGTTGATTCACCTTCACTGGAGGTGTTTAAGGGACGAGTGGATGAGGTGCTGAGGGACATGATTTAGTGTTTGATAGAAATGGTTGGACTCAATGATCCGATGGGTCCCTTCCAACCTGGTTTTTCTATGATTCTATGAAATTCATTCTGCTTTAGCTCAAAACACAACATTGACAAAAAGTCATACTTTCAAATTCTTACCTTTGCTCCCCCGAAATATATCCACGAAAATTTCTATGTCAATGCTACTTTATGCAGTATTTACTGGAAATGCCACCAGTGCAGGAAGAAGTAATTTCTTCTAACAAGTAAAACTAAAACTAAGCTGTTACATAAAGTAGTTTCAGCTGAGCATGAAGTCAGGCAGAAAGTTTCAGCCAAGCAGGACTGAGTAATTTATGGTCAGCTTTGTAAAAGGAAACAGATCTGCTGTAAACTCAACAACGTTCCAAACAAATACATACAGGACTCAATTCTGTGGCAAGCAGAGATTTTAAGTGCTGACAAGTTCATCCTAAGAAACAGGCTTTTCAAGTCAGGAAATGAATGGTTAAGATAAGAACTCAAATTACCCTCAGATGTAAATAATAGCATAGAAAAATGCATGCTTCATAGGAGCAAAACAACAAAATAACAAGGAACAGGAACATAGATCTGAGGCCTGCAAAAATTGTTAGAAGTAGTCAGTAGCAGACAAGATAAAGTTCTGGGCAAAAAAAAAATCATCATCTTTATTGCCTTTAGGGAGTTCAAACTACTTGGCTGGATGAAAAATCAGATTATAGTTTAATGAGAGATGAACTGTGAAGAGCTTGTGATAACGAACCTTCCAAATGAGGATGCTGTGAATCCACCATTCTGTATTGTAGTTGTAAAGATCAAACAGTTCATTGTGAACAGTATATTTTAGCAGATGTTTACTATCTTGCTCTTTAGTTTCAGCTTTCACTGAACCAGCACTGGGAAGTTGTGCAGTTTAAATACAACATTCCTTCTAGAACCTCAGTGAAACAGCGATCTGAATGGGACTTCACGTCACCCTCACTTTTTTGTTCAACATAGAGTATCATATGACGTAAACTTCCCTTGTACAGACACATGTACAGGGAGGTCAGATCTCTTTGCAGAGATGGGGTGTGGAAATGACATTTGAGTACTAGACTGGTTTTATGTCAGAAACATCATCAAATTAACACTGCATATTTAACTCCACATTTGCAGATACTAAACGATATTCTTTCAATGACAGAAAGTTACTCAGCAGCCCCCACTGCATATACCAGGGAACTCTGTGATTTGCAGACCTAGGAGAGAGCAAGAAGCACCTCCTCTTTGTGTATCACACAGATAACAGAACTGCAAACAGCAGCTGCAACCAACCATCTCTTCTCCCATGCACACCCACCCAAATACTCAACCCACAGGGACTGTGGAGAACAGGCGTGTGGCATTAGTAGCTATCTACTTAACTAATGCGTTGGCATTAAGATTTGATACTCTCTTGTTAAGCAAACTGATTCTCTGATAGCATTTAGGAGATTAAGCAGCCCTCCCAGCAGCTAACAACCAACCTCCTACTCATGTGGACTCTGTCTATGTGAGTGTCTGTGCAAAAACTGCCTGTAGATGACTGGTCTGTCTATGTAAGAAAGGTTGTCCAAAAAACTTCGCTTGTTCTTGGTTGTGCAAGAAAATTAAGTATAGCAGGATGGAAATGCTACTGGTGCTAGTAAGACATCTAGACATAAGGAAGAAATTCTTCATGATAAGGGCGGTGAGGCTCTGGCACAGGTTGCCCAGAGAAGTTGTGGTTGCCCCATCCCTGGAGGTGTCCAAGTCCAGGTTGGATGGGGCCTTGGGCAGCCTGGTCCAGTGGGAGGTGTCCCTGCCCACGGCAGGGGGGTCAGAATTAGATGATCTTTGAGGTCCCTTCCGACTCAAACCATTCTATGATCCTGTGAAAAAGTCATGGGAAACTGAACTTGGTGCAGGTGTCCTCAGAGAAGGGTGTGCAGGTAGGAATTGCAGGGAATATTCCATTTCCTATTCCTCTTGAAATAGTTTCCACTTCAGCCATGCATTGAGAAGTTCAGATTTGTGCCACATCCTCAGGTTTGGAAAAATGCTATGGCCACTCAATGCAGACTGTAGAGCCAATATAAACTGCTGATGAAAAATAACCTCAAAAAATATTGAAGCAGGCTGTTAATCTGTGCTCCATGGCAGATAGCATCTGTTCTCACACAGCTGGGGTAAACACAGCAGGTGTATGGCTGGTTTAATAGGCACCAAATCATACTAGTGCCTGACCTTGATCAAATTTCCATTGCCAGCTCAGCACACCCAGGTCTGACATTAGCAGATCTGGAGCCGTGGCCTTGTTCCAGCCAGTCAACACCTCCGGCTGCTGGCCAGAGCGCAGCTTCCAACAGGGAACCTGCCCAAGCAGGTCAGTGTTTTGAAACTGAAGGTGCAAGGTGGAATTTGAATGTAGTATCTATAATCCTGTTCCGTAGACAGGAGTCCGGTGATATGCAGAGAAAAGATTGTGCTGAGTTAAATTAGGCAAGAAGTTTCCACTTAGCTCCTTGTTTGGTTCTTTTTTTGTGTGTTTGCCAGGCTCTCTCCAATTCATGCAGCTGAGCAGGGATCTTTTCTGCTGCAGAACTATACGAAGAGCTGAACTGGTGCCACCGTCACCAGCAGACACACAGGAGCCAGCCCCTGCCACATGCAAACAGGACAGCTCAACGATCCTACCCTGCTCTTGCAACAGAAGCACCAGGCACTCGAGGCACCCACAACAAACACCCAGTGGCTTTGGGCTGGAGAGACTAGGAAAGGGTGGCAATAAACAAAAACACGCCTGGGATAAGAGTTCCCACTTGCCAGCCTTATGTCAGACTCCTTACTGTTGGCAAATACTGTAATTTAGTGTAAATGTATTTACCTTGGCTTGCTTATCCACTGAGATTTCTTCACGGGGATACAGTGCAGTATGTGCACATCTCTCCAGCCCATATAACGCAAATTACTGCATTTACTTGATGTGATATTACTTAATTACAACATAGAACTGGATTCTAATCTGAAAGCATTGAACAGAAGATTACTTTTTATTTTTACAAACTCAGAGATTACTTGGGCACTGCCGAAAGAGTTGAGAATATAAGCTCAACAACCCTCATTTTCCCAAATAAGTTATTTTCATATCCTCTCTTATTTTTCCAGTAATTATAAAATGAGAAAGTAACCTAATCTCCCATTGAGATGTCAAATTATATACTGTCACAATTTAGCTATGACACATACTAAGTGTCTTCACTTTGTTTTATTTCGTCTGTGACCAAATCTTCTTTCATAAGTCATTTGATTGCCGCTTTCTAATAACATCCTCTTCTTTTGAAGAAGAGGATATTCTAGGAGTGTCTCTGTGCTTGAAGGATGTAAGAAAACTCACTTCAGTGTAAGTGGAAGCAATACTGCATTTCTGGTACTCTATATGGGCTCTGCTGCCACTCTGTCTCCCCTGAGGATGGCACAGAACATCGATTCTAGTTGCCAGGTTCACTGTATTGGTACTTAACCCCTGGCCAGTTCCAGTCCACGTCCACTGTTTCTAAGACCAAAGCTTAAAAAACAAGGACTTTCAAACAAAGCTAGTTACTGGGTATCTACCAAATTAATCACAAAGTCTTCAGTCTCAACAGTTCTTGTTTCAGACACTACTCAACAGGTAGATATAAAAGGGAGAATAAAAATTTTAGGATAAATGGAGAGATATGTTAATTGAGGTGGGGTTTTATTGTTTTTCCAAGTGAAATGTCGCTGCCACAACTGAATATGTAGTTCCATGTTTTACCAGTGTTCTGTAAGTAAAACAAAGAATGATCTTGTTTAAAAGCTCAAGAAAATGAGAACTTTATTGTAAGTTTTCATGGATGTAAATCCCCACATTTTTAATAAATCAACAGCGTTATTCGAATAGTGATGACAAACCAGTCAAGTAATTCATTGCATTAAATTATTGAGGAAACTAAATAAATAATAAAACTATTCTATAAATACACACATACCAAGCTTATAGTTCCACAGTGTTGTGCAAAACCTTTTGTGTACATAGCTCTCCTGTCTCAAAGCTGTGGCAGACAAGAACAAACTTATTCCATGTAATTTCTCAAGAGGAAAACTCTCCACTTCCAAGCAGCTCTCCCTGGAACCAGCAGATACGCAGCACAGCTGTTTCTGTACCAAGCCCAGCTTCATAACTCCGTCCAGTCTTTAAAAATTGAAAACTCTTTAAGAAACAGTCACATGATAAAAACAAGGGCTGACTGAAATTGTTTTGGCAAGACAATTTGCTGTCGGAGCACCCCAGAATGCAGAAGAACATTAGGAGATACTGCAGAGTACAACAGTCTTTGTACACATCCTGAACCTGTTTCAAAACAAAAACTGAGTTCTAAGAAAAACACTTCCTTGATCCAAAAGTCATTGTCAGGTTGCCAGTGTTACTTCACAATAGAAACAGCATTTTCATGTTGGTTCCCAAATAAGTCCAAGAGGAACTGAAAGGCTGTGCTGATGTGGACAGAGGCAAAGATATAAGAAGTGTACAATATCATCATTAACATCGTAATGTTGAAAGTGTAGAAGAGCACTTTTTCCCAGGGCTCCATGAGATAGCTGCAGGTGATCAGTTCAAATTGGCAGTACAGCCAGTAGAGAGAGTACGTCATCTTCTTAATATCCATCTTCAGCTTTGTGCCACTGCTGAAAGCCTTCCCTATTACAATGAAGGACAGTCAGTAGAAATAGAAACCTTAAAAAAAAAAGAAAAGCAAAAATCTTTACAAAAACCTATACAACAACATCATATGAGCAGCAACTCCGTGCTACTTGGTTTGCTCATACTGACCATTTCTAGTAAATGAGGTTTTAAGAATAGTTTACAAAAGATCTAAAATTCCAAGATTGCACATACATTTTAAAGGATAATAGATGATCATATAACAACAGGTGAGCATGAGTTATACTTTTTACCCTGTCCCATAAAAGGCTTCATCTGTATTCCTTTTCCCTTTCCTACATCCAGTTCTGAACATGATGGTGCAATTGAGACTACTATGTGCTGGGCACCATTATTTATCAGGGAAGCTCCATAATATCTCTTTTTTCCAGAAACTGGTTACCCAATAATTGCTGCCACTCTGTTCTCCAAGCCAAACTCAACTTTCATAACTTCGCCTTGCACTGAATTATTTAAGACTCTGTTGAAGCTGCTTAATTCAAAAAGCACTTCAAACTCTCCCTCCTTCACCACTCACGGATTTTGACATAGAACTTGGCTAAAAGTCTGATTTCAGCTTCTGCAGAGTCAATTTTATGTCTTCTGCTTCAGCTGTTGCCGGAATGAAAACTGGGAGCGTGCAGAATACCACAGATGCAGAACTACAACAAAAGGAAACTATATACAGATTTTCCAGCTTCCTCTGCAGCAGAGATTGAATTGATCTGTTGCCAGAATGAAAACATAAACATTTATTTTAAAGCTTTGTGTTCAGATTAATGCTAATAACTACTGAGTGTTACATTATAGAGTTACCAGAAGACAGAACTGGAGAAGTAAAGGGAAAAGAGGACTGTTTCAGTCACTGCCTGGTGCTTCTTTTGGTAAATCCACTGCTGTAATTTGGTAAATAAGAGGAGATAAAACAAAAAGTGTGATTCTCCTCATTTTAAATTCAAAGTAAAGTACTTAGGGTGATGTCAAGATCTGTGGAAAAAGCATTTAATTCCACAGAAATTAAATACAACTTCATAGAAAATGGGGTTTTATCATAACAAAAGCCACTGCCTTAGGTTTTGAGAAAAAATTGCCTCACCTTCTCCATTTTACTTCCATAGGCCCCCCACTTCTTTTCTGCCTGACAGGTGAGATTAACTAGATAATGTTTCTGCAGTTAAGAACTATTATTAACTACTTTTAGCAGTATCCTTACTATATCCATCACATTTCTCTACATTGCATGCATTTTTTACTAAATGTGGGTTATACTTAAGCCTCTTATCATCAAATATATTGCCAAGCTACTTAGAGGAAAGGGTGGGCTTACAAAAAATTACTTTTTAAAAAGTAGGACTTACCTCTTCTCTTCTCCCTGATGACAAAATGTCTAGGCGAGAGATGCTTCCTAACACTTCTGCCTTCTGCAGCTGAACAGCTCCTATACAGATTGAGCAGCAGAAACAATTAGCTTTGATCCTCAATTAGAGAGTGTGTCCTTCATACTCCGCCCTTCTTCAGTATTGCTAAAAACTCCTCTGGCTAGAGCTCTCTGCATTATGCAACAAGGTCAGCCACCGTCTGGCTCCATATCATGCTCTCATGACAGCTTGAATTTGATAATTTGTACAGTGTCAGAGCTGGAGAACTGCAGGCACGGAGGAGCACACAAGGCTGAAATAGTATTTAGGACAATCAGCAAAAGAAATATTTAAAAGCAGCGTCTTCCCTAATTTCATATCTCAAAAAATATATGTGTTTCTGTGGGACACCACAATGTAGGCTGCCCAAGTTCCTACAAGGTGCAATTTAACGACTATGCAAAAAACATGGTGTCAGAGTTAATTAGCCACAAAAATGTGGCTCAATTAATACGTCACATGAAAGTCTCTGGTGAAGCCACCACCTCCTGTGACCTTTGATGAATACCACTTTCAGGCAGTCCCCAGTCTTCTCTGCGCTGGTATCTCCTACCCCCCTGTACACACCTCAGTCGTCCTCATCCAGAAAAAACGGAGTGGAGAGAACACACAGAAAAGATTTCTTCAAGAAAAGGATGGTGACTTTTTTTCTTAAAAATTCTACAAAATAAAACCAAGCCACAAATGCTTGAGGCATTTTAATGATCTAATTGGACTAGTAAATTAGGTAGAAATTTGCATAATGCACCATGTTCTGAACTATCTGCCTGAAGTCAAATCATTTCCAAATATAAATCAGATTCATTTGGAGAGAACATGCCACGAGCAATATTTATGGCATCTGAGCCTCACCTAGTTTCTTCACTTCCTCACTGACCTCCTCCCACAACTTCTTTTTCCCTCCGCATAGCCTTCAACAAACTTGAGTTTTCTGTTTCAAAACTGTCCACTTTCCACAGAAAATTCCAAAAAGGTAAATCACTGCCCCCGGTAGCAGCAGCCAATATGCCCCATGTCCTACCTTTCTCCTGCAGAACCCGGAGTCTACCACAGGAGTGCATCTCCTGAGCTGGAAAACTGCTGTGTCCTGGAAGATACAACCTAGGCTGTTGTTTAGAGAATGGACTCATCAAATCTGAAATACAACTGCCCTGGAGCACTGCTGCAGGGCTGTTAACTCAAGAATTTCTACTTTCAACCAGACTTTTTCAGCTACATATTTCAATATGAAGGTGTGGGGTGGGAGGAGGAGTTTATTAGGGTTGTTTGGGGGTTTTTTTCCCCATGAAAGCACTGGTGAAAAACAACATACAAAACAAACATTGTTGATTTTACACACAGGAGAAATGTTTGACTTCCACAGTGCCTGCGTTCTTGGCAAGCCCACATCCCTGCTTCATATTGCTCCCCTTCCATACAAGGTGGATCAGCCTCTTCTGAATCCTTTAGCATGATGACAGAGCACTGGTTACCAGAGCAGCCAAGGGCAGGGCTGTCACCTCAGTGCTCTGTGAATCTTCTCCTAAAAACATTTGCATAGAAGCCAGGAAAACACAGGTAGGTACTTCTGCCAGTCTTAAGCGCAAAACTGTACAGATGTTTTCATTCTTTTCAATAATACCCACTAATTCTTTCAATAACAAATTCCCTGCGTGGAAACCATGCAGAAAGAGAGACTTGTGGTTTGCTTTAGTTCTAACTAATTTTCACAGAAAGGGTCATTGGGTACTGGAACAGGCTGCCCAGGGAGGTGGTTGATTCACCTTCCCTGGAGGTGTTTAAGGCACAGGTGGACAAGGTGCTAAGGGACATGTTTTAGTGTTTGGTAGGAATGGTTGGACTCTATGATCCAGTGGGTCTCTTCCAACCTGGTGATTCTATGATTCTATGATTAACAGCTCCAAAAAGTTTTTACCTGACAACTGAGAGCCATTGTGAAAGATGCAGGAGATCAGGTGATTTCACAGAAATAAATTGTTGGTGTAAGCAGAATCCATTCCCGGGACGGTGGTATGTAAGTTGGTGTGTAAAGCCACCAGGCATCCTCTCCTCCTTGCTTTCTGAGCAGCCACTCCTGCTGCCTTTCCCAGCTTCTGCCCCAAGGGGAAAGAAGAGCTCAGGAACACCTTTCACAATCCAGAATACACTCGGAATACAAAATTTGCTTGAAATGACTACCCTTTAAAGCAGTTTCAGCCTATGTGCTTTGAGACACTTCTCCCCACATGGAGAAGAAACAGGAATAATCTTCAAGATTAAAAAAAAGCATATATAAAACAAAACCACACCAACAACAAAAACCCAAACAAAATCATACTGCTACATTTAGTAAGATGCTGTGATGAATGACTGCAGATGCATGGAAAATGTATTGTTTTTCAAATATCTTGCTCTGATGAGGAGGACATAGGCTCTCCTGGGTAGCACTCTGGCCTAGAGGGGTTGGTCCCTGGTTTTCAGGTCTTATCACTATGTTGCCCACACAAACTTCAAATCCTCTTTTTATTGCTGCTCACAGTGGTTTCCAGCCAAACAAATTCAAACATAGCCATATAAAACTCATACAGTGACACAGAAATAGTTCTTCCTAGCAAGGGAAACGTGAATTTAAAAATCAAACTAGAAGTGCTCAACTTATCACTGCATTAAAGGAAATCACCTGCTTCCCTTTTTTTGAAGTTCAGTGAGGTTCCCTGTATGGACACATGCAGAAGTAAGGGGTTTTAACTATTATTTCCTGCCTTGCAGTGGGATTCTCTAATGTCTAATAAGGTCTAAACCCATACGGAGACACCTGCCTTTTCTGCCTACCAGTAAGGACTGTGTAACAATGCTACTTTTTCTTTAGATCATGTGGTTTTGACAAAAATCATATCTTAATTTCAGTACTTTTCCCCCCGTGATTTAAATGAAATTGCTCCTGGGTTAAAAAGTATAATATGTGGGAGTATAGAGAGATAGAGGTAATGAAAGAAAAGTAGCCTCATTTCTGTAAAAGACCTAGCTAAATATGCCTGAAATATATCTGTCTCACACCTATGTGCTGTTTTAAGTAATTTATTTGTCTATTTAGAGCATTGAGAAACAATTGAGCAGAAGGTCAGTCCATCAGGATAGCTTTTTCTGTAACTTATCCTGTCCACACAAAGCAAGGCACAGACAAGTTTGCTTCGTCGCAATAGAATAATTGAGGTTTTTTGATCCCCTTTGGCTGTTTAGAAAGAATGGAAAGAAGCAATGATGAATTACTAACATCCTGGGGAAGCAGCCCTGTGCACTTCTGCACGACATTCAATATCTGATTGTGTACTGATACAAGATCTTCCAGCCATGGGTTCAAGTCTATAATGTGATTCCTCTTGACCTGGAAATCTTTTCCTGTCCCCTCCTTCATACTGGCAAGGGGGGAAGTAGTCAGGCCTGGCAGGACAAAGATGTACCAGTATCCTCAGTCTGAGCATCACTTAGAATCATAGAACAACCAGGTTGAAAGGGACCCATCGGATCGAGTCCAACCATTCCTATCAAACACTAAACTATGTCCCTCAGGACCTCATCTACCCGTGCCTTAAACACCTCCAGGGAAGGGGAATCAACCACCTCCCTGGGCAGCCTATTCCAATGCCCAATGACCCTTCCTGTGAAAAACTTCCTCCTGATGTCCAGCCTAAACCTACCCTGGTGGAGCTTGAGGCCATTCCCTCTTGTCCTGTCCCCTGTCACTTGGCAGAAGAGCCCAGCTCCCTCCTCTCCACAACCTCCCTTCAGGTAGTTGTAGAGGGTAATGAGGTCTCCTCTCAGCCTCCTCTTCTCCAGGATAAACACCCCCAACTCTCTCAGCCGTTCCTCATAAGGCCTGTTCTCCAGCCCCTTCACCAGCTTTGTTGCTCTTCTCTGGACTTGCTCCAGAGCCTCAACATCCTTCTTGTGGTGAGGGGCCCACAACTGAACACAAGATTCAAGGAGCAGCCTCACCAGTGCTGAATACAGAGGGAGAATAACCTCCCTGGACCTGCTGGTCACACCGTTTCTGATCCAAGCCAGGATGCCATTGGCCTTCTTGGCCACCTGGGCACACTGCTGGTTCATGTTCAGTCAGCTGTTGACCAACACCCCCAGGTCCCTCTCCTCCTGGCAGTCTTCCAGCCAGATTTCTCCCAGTCTTTAGTTCTGCATAGGGTTGTTGTGCCCCAAGTTGACCACACAGCTCCAGATACTGGACAAAGGGACAGAACAGGAATGCATGACAAGGGCAGGGATCTGCTGGGAGACTGGGAAGGCCAAGGCAGCCCAGGTAAAGAGAAGCCAAACCTGCTACATAAAGAGTGCTGCCAGGCTCCTCCTATTAATATCTGAAACCTCTGGTATCTGTCCTCAAGACAACGGAGCACCAGCTTCACAGCATCAGGAAAGAAAATCAGCATTAAAGAATGGCTCATATTGTGAATTGTTCTCTTGACTCACCAACACAATCAAGCTGCACCAAAGAACCTACAGAATACACACTACTGTTCTTGGAATGGAGAAAAATTGCCCTATAACATGAGTAGGATGATTCTTAGAAAGGATCTCTGCACTGTGTAAAATATCTGGCATGCAGCTCCACAAATGCCAGTGCCAAACAGGTTTATCTGGAACAGTATTGCACCTGGAATCCTGGAATCGGACTACACAACACCATGTGACAACTAGATGGGGAATGTATCTTGATGAGGAATGTATCTTGGTTCCAGTTTATAGGGGCTTGACTTACTGCTGTCAGTAATGCAAACAACGTGTTTTAATTATTACACTGTTGTCCGCAAGAGTCATGCGATTTCCCAGCATGCTTCCCCAAACCTGGTTGGACCAGCTCAGGAACTTTTTATTTTAATTCTGCATCAAGAGAGTTAATTAGTAAGTGAAAATTATGGAGGTTAGTGATCTCCAAAAGCACAAGGAATATGCATAGCCGGCCAAGAAGGATTAGGGACAGGCTATTTCAGCTTGAAGGGAGATGATACTGTACCATTTAACATGCCATGAACAGTGTGTCATAAAAGCTGGACAGTTAAGCATGTCAGTTCGAAAAGCAGTGAACCTAGACCTTCCCAGTTGCAGCTGCTTATCTTACTGTACAGCTGACTCACATAATTTTTTTATTTAGCTACCATGATACACAGGAAACTCCAGCAAAGCAAGTTTGTTTTGCTCTTTGGAGTCACAGCAGCAAATAAAGCATGTTGTTGTGTGGCAGCTTGCTGTCACAGACCTTGCATGCTTAATCCCTCACTGAGGTCAGGGATTCTCCTCTAAGTGCAATTTCCAATTCACCATATTTTCCAGCTCCAAGTCGTACCTCATTCCTTCAATCAGCAGCTTTTCACAGTCTTTCCTGAAATGAGGATGAGTCATTTAGGAGTGGAAAAGGTAAGGGAAACTGAGTGGCCAGGCTTTGCTTTCTTCCTCCTGTTTCTCTAAACTATTTATGTTTATCACCTTCAGTTCTCCCCAGTGCCGTCCATCCTGGGATATCACTCAGCATATAACTGATGTTGTTTCAGGTGCAAAGCAAGTATTACTGAAAAAGAAAAACTACCTAAAAGGACTTTAAAACCCAGAGCTGTACAGACACAAACCAACAGCTTTGAGTTGTATTGGTGAATAAAGTTAGGAGCTGATTAAATAATAATGCTGATTAGGGGTTGGAACCAGATGATTTTAAGGTCTTTTACAACCCAAACTATTCTATTATTCTATGAAACTGGGAATTTTCCTAAGACTGAAGTTCTCCCCTTCTCTGATTTCTAGGATCATTCCATATTTTCACTTTTAATTAGGGGTGATGCAACCCTAGCTATCTTGCAGATCCTCAGCATACTTCATACAAAATGCTGACAGAAGCAGTAAGAACAAATTTCATTTGGCTTTTAGTAGAGAAATAGCTGCCGTTCATCTTTATTTTAGAAAATTTACAAGCATACAGGAAACCAGATGCACAGTGGCAGTCAAAACAAGCACAGTTCTGTCAAGTGCTATGGAAGAATTTATTAACATAGGACTTGGGGGGGGAGGGGCGGAAAGAGCATTTTCTCAATCAGATTGTTCATTCAATATAATTTTAAAATTATAGAATCATAGAATCACCAGGTTGAAAGAGACCCACTGGATCATCGAGTCCAACCATTCCTATCAAACACTAAACCAAGTCCCTCAACACCTTATCCATTCATCCCTTAAACACCTCCAGGGAAGGTGAATCAACCACCTCCCTGGGCAGCCGGTTCCAATGCCCAATGACCCTTCCTGTGAAAAACTTCCTCCTGATGTCCAGCCTAAATCTCCCCTGGCAGAGCTTGAGGCCATTCCCTCTTTTCCTGTCCCCTGTTACTTGGGAGAAGAGCCCAGCTCCCTCCTCTACACAACCTCCTTTGAGGTAGTTGTAGAGAGCAATGAGGTCTCCCCTCAGCCTCCTCTTCTCCAGGCTAAACACCCCCAGCTCTCATACTTCTTGTCATTAACTGGTTTGTCAGGTGTACAGAAAATTACATCAGAATGCCCTGTGAAAAATGACACAACCATAGAGTGGAACTGGGGACTTGCCATGTCCTTTAGTTTCTTTGCCCTTCCTCATCCAGATCAGAAGAAAAATCACCTCTGGCAAACAGTTTGAGTAAACACTTCAACTAAATACTTCATTGAAATTCCACCTTTAATTAAGAACTCGGAAGCTGATTCCCAAGTACTCCTGCGGTAAATAAGTCTCAAGAGACAACAGAAAGCTACTGCAAACTTTAGTTGTGCTGCCAGCAAATACGGATTTCTCCCACTTGTCTGGAGTAGAGGGTTTCTATATATAGCCTCGGGATGGCAACGGCTGCAGTCCTTATGTGCTCCATTAATGCTTCATCCCTTTTCCAGGAAGATGTTCAGCTGCCTGATTCTGTCACAGGCATTGAAGAAATCCTTCATGGCTTAGCCCAGCTGCAGAAAAAATGGAAAAAAGGGCTCTTAGCAGCCAAAAATTAGTTTTAAATCCTTGCAGCACGAAACTGTCCCCTATCTAACCCTGAAACCACAGAAAACAGTGCACTGGGTTTGGAATATGCAAAAGTACATTCCATGTATGGCGCATCAAAAGGATAATAGCTGTGTGCTTGGCTCTCTCAGGCATGTCAACAAATACTTAGCAAGTGCCAAGAATCCACTGGAACTGGCGCACAGTGCAGAAGAGTTTCTTGTAAGATAAATTAGCATAGGGGGATGTCCGAAGAGCTGATGTTCAGGAGGAAAAACAAGGAATCTGAGGGGTTTTTTACTGAAAATATGCAAGATTGAAGGATGAGATCAGATATTTTCTCTTGTTATAACTAAGGCAAAAGTTACCAAAACAGGTGCCCCTCTCTGCTCAAGAATATGGAATTTGCAGTTATATCCTCTTTAACATTAATTTCAGTTGCAGCATCTAAAGCCTCCCTGAAGCTTTAACCACTCCAAAAAAATACTTCTGCGAGCTGAATTCAGCACTGCAGCAGAGCACAGATCCTCATCCAGCCATCACCAGGAGACCATGCCTGGCTCTGAGAAAAAAAACCACTCTGTCTGTGAGGTGGGAGCTTGTGAGGGGCAGGCAGGAGTCACCAAGTGCCAGCAGCCCCCATGCCACAGAGGAACAAAAAAGGAGCAGAGATTTGCACTTTTCCAGGCTGATATATTGTCATTGTTTTCTCAAAAATATGGACAGCAAGAACCAGGCTATTTCAACTACCTCTGCTCTCCCGAGCAGCTTCCAACAGCAAAGCTAACGAGGTTCAGCAGTACGGAAAATACTGGCACACGGGAGTCATCTGTGCCCCAAAGAGAAAGCTACTTCACCTCCCGCTGCCATCAGGCTTCATGCTGCAGGACTGAGGATGAATGTTTTACAATCAGCTCATCATGGGCAGCAATGCCTGTTATTGCTTCCAAACTGTGATGCTTCAGGAGTCAAAGTGTGTCCTGTCACCTTTTCCTCTGATGACACTAATTAGACTCTGCACTAGGCAAGAGCACAACAGAGACGTAAGAGATGTTGATGAATCTTGTTTGTTGCTGCCCATAGGAGTTATGAAGGAGACCTTTGCAACAAATGACAAGTGATGCTGTTTTCTAGAGGGGTGATACAGTATTTCACATGCCCTGTACGTCCTGAGCTCTTGCTGGAGGAGGGAGGGGAAAGGTTTGCTCCCTTTCTTGATGCACAGTCCATGTTCCTACTGCATTTTCTCCAGGTCAGCAGCCGTGGCTTCCCCTTGTGCCCTTGCACTCCTCAGTGGGTGCTGGGATGGTTCAGGGATGCCAAGGTTACTGCAGCTTGACTTGACCTAGTACAGAAACAGGGCATCAGCCACACTCTGCTCTGCTACTAAATGTAACAGCACAAAGAAAAAGCTCCCCCTCCTCTATGGACTTTCATAACATCTCTATTTTAAATTTTAAGTATAAGAAATGTACCTCAGGATAGGCAGATCAACTGAGCAGAAACATCTTAATGCTAGATCTAATGCTGTTGTTTAGAAATTAAACCTGATAACTGTGTGCAGATAAAAAAGTTTCACATTTCTGCTTCTTGCTGTGATGGAAAAAGTAAAACATTGAAGAAACAGTTCAACAGCTTGCCTATACAGTAAGTAACAGCACTTTCTGTATAACAAATACATGATGCTATGGATTTGGTAATGAAACAGGAGATGGCTGATGCACTTATATGAGAGGACCTGGGCTACCAGCCAAAATGTGTGTTTTACTAGTTATGTTCCCAACCAGGAACTGCAAGAATTAATTCCTGAATTGACGTAGGTAAGGATAAAAAAGCAAAATGTAGCATAATATGCAGAATCTGCGGGCTGTGTGCACCTATTGTTTTCCTGTATCTGGCCTTTCTAGAGCTGAAAATTCATAGAAGTATTGAATCACAAAGAAGTAAGCTACATTTACTACCTAGTTCCAGTATAAAAGATGGAAGACTTCCACTCTTTCAGTGCTTTTAAGCTTGGTGCCTTATAAAGACTTTCCTTCAGCAAGGGCTAGTTCCATCAGTATGCAATGAAACTGTAGCACCACCATGACAAAAATAAATATACTTTATTCCTGTAATGATTGTGACATGAGGCATATTACTTTTAAGTCTTACTGGGGTTTGGTTTATCCTCATAAGTTTTCTACCCAAAACCACCAATAGCAGTCATTCTGAAAATACATCTGCACTGTTGAGGTGTGAGGAGAAGGCTGAGAAACACAAGATGTGAAGCTGAAGCAGGAGCAGTGGTTGTTGGCTTGTGTAACACACAGGTTTGAGACACCACAAAGTTCCCTTACAGTGAGTTTTAATTCAAAAGTTGAGAAGATGTAAGGAAGTTCAAGTGCTTGTCCAGAGCATGTCATGTTCTAAAGGCCTCTGACCACAATAAAATGCGTTATTAAGTGTCTGAGAAACCTCATGCTGACAAACATCAAGACAGGAGTGGCAACGGAAGACAAGTCAGATAGAACCTCTCTGAAGAAGTGAGAATCCCTTATTTTAAATGAAGATATGCACTTTAAACTTCACCTAAGTTATGCTGGAGTGAAGTAATATACATTTGAAACCGCACCTGCCATTTTCTAAAGCTACTCTCTTACTTTCTTAAGGTTAATAAGTTCACTTACTCTTTATTATTCTATGATACTGAGACATTTAATGAAGTCTTGTGTCTTAAAATCGGCTTCTCCAAATAGCTGAGTTCTACTGAAAAATCTAACATTAAAGGCTTTTTAATGGTGACCCTGCTCTGGAAAGGTAGTTCAGCACATAAATAGTCTCGCTGACCTTCAGCCTATGCTCTGCTATAGATAACTTCCCTGAATTTATCTTAGGAACATATGTACTGCTGAAACCAATGAGAAAGGGTAATTATAAAGTTGGTTATGGCATTTGTTTCAAAGTTAAGGACCTTGCAGTTATCTGCCATTGTAGCACAGTGCACAAATAAGATGGAAAAATCACATGCGGAGAATAAGTACAACGTGCTGTACTGGCAAGGCAAACCTCAACGAAACTGTGACAGACCTGAAAAAGGGTTTATAACAGTTCTTTCCACACCTCCTGCATTGCTGTTAAATACTAGTTCTTCTCACAGAATTTAGTTTCATAGTAATTTGCTTAACTCTTTAATAACGTTAATAGCTGTGTGTTTAAAAGTATGAATAGTGTAATTTTACTGTTGTGCCTTTGAATAGATTTCGTTGGGTTGAACTCCTTACACATATGGAAGGCTGTAGAAAGAACAGTGTAAAGGTATAACTATATTGGACTTCTCCATGTCAAAAGCATTTGAGAGGCTGCCAGTGTCACACTGCTACTCTCTGCCTTCTCACCATTCCTTAACACTATTTCACAACAGCCTGAGGATCTAGTTTTGAAAAGTGCCCAAACCAGGTCCTGCACTTGGGGCACAACAACCCCAAACAGTGCTACAGACTAGGAGAAGTCTGTCTAGAAAGCTGCCTGGAGGAGAGGGACCTGGGGGTGTTGGTTGACAGTGACTGAACATGAGCCAGCAGTGTGGCCAGGTGGCCAAGAAGGCCAATGGCATCTTGGCTTGGATCAGAAACAGTGTGACCAGCAGGTCCAGGGAGGTGATTCTCCCTCTGGACTCAGCACTGGTGAGACCGCTCCTTGAATCCTGTGTTCAGTTGTGGGCCCCTCACCACAAAAAGGATGTTGAGGCTCTGGAGTGAGTCCAGAGAAGAGCCACGAAGCTGGTGAAGGGACTGGAGAAGAGGCCTTATGAGGAACGACTGAGAGAGCTGGGGGTGTTTATCCTGGAGAAGAGGAGGCTGAGAGGAGACCTCATTGCTCTCTACAACTACCTGAAAGGGGGTTGCAGAGAGGAGGGAGCTGGCCTCTTCTCCCAAGTGACAGAGGACAGGAAAAGAGGGAATGGCCTCAAGATCCACCAGGGGAGGTTTAGGCTGGACATCAGGAGGAAGTTTTTCACAGGAAGGGTCATTGGGCATTGGAACAGGCTGCCCAGGGAGGTGGTTGATTCACCTTCCCTGGAGGTGTTTAAGGGATGGATGGATGGATGAGGTGCTGAGGGACATGGTTTAGTGTTTGATAGGAATGGTTGGACTCAATGATCCGGTGGGTCTGTTCCAACCTGGTTGTTCTATGATTCTATGATTGATTTAAGATCTTCAGAAATATTTTTAAAGGGTATTGAAAATACCAAACATGCCACAAAAATCTGTTAATGAAACACTGACATTTCTTTTACGGTTTTCATAAAAAATAGCTTTTGTGGAAAAATATGAAAATGGCAACATGCATTTTGTGGAATACTGTTTCCTTGGCAATATTTTAAATAAAAATCATTCTTTCAAACACCAAATAGTTCTGCATTAAATTTATATAGGTAAAATGGTACATATGACAACTAATACAACCTCTTCCATGAGATGCAAATTTTTTAGTGATTCATTTAACCACATGTAAATCTTTGCCTAACACATGACTTTTTGTTAGAATCAGTGTCAGAATTATAGCTTAAATGAATATTTTGTGTATTCAGAATTCTCTCTCTAGCCATTTGAAGCAAAGAATATATTGATAAATACCCTTCACTGGAAGTACACTTAGTAATTGAACTCTACATGTCAAGAGAGGCAGGAGATTAGTGACTATTACATCCACATTAGTAATATAGAGAAGGATTTCAACATATAAGTACCAATGAGACAAACTATAGATAATTTTGCCTTTTGTTTTCAAAACGGGCTTTGTTTTCTCTCACCCTCAAATAAAATTTTAGAGGTTCTCTAGGGTTACATCTGGAATAAGGAAAATATGGCTGAAAGGATTTAATTTATCTTTAAAATAAAATGCAGTATGTCATTCAGACAGGAAAGCAAGCTAGAGATGAATGCTTGATATAAAAATTTATGAAACATGAAATGGGTTTTAATAGTAAGTCTGTGAAGTCTTGAAACAATAGGTCTCTCTGGAGTGGCAGTCGTGTTTTTATGATGCTTTGATAGGTGGGAAGGCCATAAAAAGTGTTGTGTATGAGGAAACAATTAAAAATGTAATTGAACATGGTTCATAAATCCATGAAGGTAGTCTCTGGCAAATAATTCCCGCTGGGAAATGTTTCTGTTTAGTTACACTTTAAAGGTTAATAGTAAATACAATCTTGCATCTGCAAATATCTGGTTTATTTTTCTTCTAAGACATGACTTACCACTGACCTTATGTTATCCATCACTTGATGATTATGTCTGAATTTGCCAGTAAAAACCTTTCTTCCGGATTTTGATTAAATTAGACTGTGAACTCAGACTTTGATTTATAGGAATGCCTCATTCTTCCAGGACTGAAAATGTCCTCATTTAAGATCGGATCAGAAGATGGCATGAAAGCCTTTTATAATTTTGAAAGGAATCAGTCTTTTCAGGCCAGTTACTACATTTCTGTTATTAATCATAAAGATGTATATGTATGAAAGAAGATATTTTTATATCTATGCTAAAAATCTGAAAATTCTCCATTGACAAATGGCTGTTAATAAGAGAAGCATATAAAGGGGAAAGCAGAGAGAACTGCTAAAAACGAGATCTTCTGGCTTAGAGACCCACTGCTTGCACAGTTTGCAACTGTGAAGGGACGGTGAGAGAGTTAAGGATCAAAGACTAAAACTCAAGAATTCCAGGTCTTATTAATTTATTGTTTAGCAAATAATTCTATCATATTTAATGAAGCATCCACCCTTTAGGTAGAACTATATGAGACAGACAGTATCCATCTGGAAGTGTTTGGTTAGGTTGAAAATAAAGCTACAGAATGGAAACCTCTTTGCTGATCCATACATGAGTTCTTGTGACAGTATGAAACAGTTTTCTAAAGACAGCAATAGGAGGTAAGCTGTTTCACACAAACCAGTGCTTTACAGGAATTCCGTTAAAGCCAACAAGTGAAAATAGCATAACAGAAGAAATACCCAGTCAACATTATAGTATCACTGGTAACATATGTCTTGTTCTGCCACATGTGTGTGTGCACATGAGCATTAACAGTTACATAAAGTGGGTTTGCATTGCTTTAAATTATAAGCCATGACTTGATTTATTTTCTTCTTTTTCCTCGTATATTTCTAAAAAAATTCTACTTATCTTTCAGATTTTATTTTTGTCAACAGTCATTTTGGAATTACACTGAAACTAAATTCCTGTTTCTTATGCCATGGTCCTAGAGAAACTAGGACACATGTGAAAGAAATACCTAAATAAAGAGAATTCAGAGCAAAAGGTCTGAACCTCTGTCAAAATAATAAAGAAGAAGCATCACTGATTATCTTGGCAGTGCAGAAATGCAGAAGACTTGCTTTCTAATACAAAATACATAAAGATTATGAAAAATCTACCTGAAATTCTCATTCACGATCAATCAATTTCATCACTCAAAAAGGACAGGAATTAAATATAAGAGGGATCTACTTTTCTGATAGGTGCTACTACAAAGCATAGATGGCCAGAGATAACTTAAAAAACTCGTCTAACGGTTTCAAATTCATACATCCTGGAGGATGATGAACTGTAAAACGGTCAAGCAAAATATGTACTTCTGTGTATTTTAGCCTTCATATTTTATAAAGCTTATAGAAAGACTGGATGAACAGTAAATGCAGTCAGAGAAATTAATGCACATAGACAAGACATATTTTATGTATCTGGGGTTTTAACAGACAATTTAAACATTGTTCGTAGTTGTTAAGATTTTCTTTTAAAATACTAAACTTCTAGTCCTCTGGCAAGGGAAGTTAATTTTTACCATTAATTTCTTCATTTGGCACATTTACACTGTCTGCCTTTCTCATACCTGCATATAATAATAAACGATTTCTTTCTATTGTAATTAGTCCTGGATCTTAGCAATCCTTTTCCCCTTCCTGTACTGCAGTAGAAACCAATTTTGTGAAAGACTTCCAGGCAAAGGTGAAGAGTCTCTGCTCAGGGTCCATCTATAGCCTTAATGAGCCAATGTGAGTGTCTTAAGGCAGAAACCATTTCGTCTGCCGGTTTCACTTCTAAAGCACTGGACTAATTCTAACATTAATGGTCAATCCATCTGCCTGCCCTCGGGTGCATTTATTACAGTTACAGGATGGCAACAAACAAGATTCATCAGCATCTCTTGTATCTCTGTTGTGCTTTTGTCTAGTGCAGAGTCTAATTACTATCATCAGAGGAAAAGGTGACAGGACACACTTTGACTCCTGAAGCATCACGGTTTGGAAGCAATAACAGGCATTGCTGCCCGTGATGAGCTGATTGTAAAACATTCATCCTCAATCCTGCAGCATGAAGCCTGATGGCAGCGGGAGGTGAATTAGCTCTCTCTTCGGGGCACAGATGACTCCGGTGTGACAGCATTTTCCGTACTGCCGAACCTTGTTAGGATTTGCTGTTGGAGAGCAGAGTGGTGATCAAAGAAAGGGCATGGTCCTCTCTGGGTACAAACACCTCACTTTGTGTTCTGAGCTCTAATGTGTTGGTGTGAGTGGGTTTGAGTCAGAAGAGGCAGGATCTGGCAGGTTGAAATAGCCTGGTTCTTGCTTTCCATATTTTTGTATGACTAACGATATCAACCTGGAAAGGGGCAAATCCCTGTTCCTTATTCGTGGAGCATTACTAATGGATTGGGCATTGCATGGGCTGCGGAGAGACAGAACCGCTGTACAAGGAGCTGACAGTATAAGTAACTGATCAGATTACTGGTTGTCCTCAGCTCTCATATTAAATCAAGTTGTGGTTATTTTATTTTCACATACCAGACTTACTGGTTATTCTGGAGAAAGGTAGCTATCCGTAGCGACCATCAATGAAAAGGTAAAAAAGCGGGAGATGCAGTAGTTAACAAAGGACTCACAATAGAGCACAAAGCCTTTCCCCCCTGTATTTTAATTTAAAATTATTTAATTTACTTGGCAGAGGATGTCTCCTGACTTTCAATTTAACCACAGAGGTCAGCAGAGAACAATGTTTTTGGAGAAGTCATTAGCTATAAATAAATCAGTTCATAACATCTGATAAACAGCCTCCTGCAGAGGGATCTGTGTAAATACATTCCATTCTTTCTACACGCTCTCTCATTCTTTGTTCGCATCTTTTTCTTCAGCTGAAGGTAGCTGCCAGTCATTCTGCACTCTCTAAACAGATACTGTGATTGTGGCGAATTCTCTGAGCTTTGAGAATGCTGACAGCAGTGGAGTTTGCAGGGAAGAAAACTGAATTTAGTATTGTCTTGCTGTCACCAGTGGTTTTTTTCTGTATGCACATGCAGAAATGAATGCTTGATAGCTGGAAGCAGCAATAGGGAAACCCACAGCTGTTCAAAACTCATTCCCCCATCTGGTGTCAACTTCACAGTCTGGCACCTCAGGAGACCTAGGACTGATGCGGGGACTGGAAGATAGAAGAAGAAAAAAAGTAGAATATAAAAGGAAATAAATTCATAAAATTCTCTTGTAGTCAGATGATTTTTTTTTTTCCTATTAAAATATAGTTCCTGTGTGGCAAATCTGTGCCATGGTGAAGCAGATGGTGCTGCGATACGTACATTTGACAAAGTGGGAAGGAAGGAGAGACAGTTCTGACAGCTGAAGATACCAACTCATGCAGCTATTTCCGTACAAACCATGCCGTTTCGATCTCACTATACATATTGCCCATGAAAAGATGGAGAACAAACAAAAAGAAATGTGTTTGTCACTGCAGACACACAAGAAAACTAGATATCTCTTAAAACATCCTTGAGTAGGAGTTGTGTATCGGAATTACCACTTTCCTTACACCACCGAGTACTTATGAACCCAAACTTTTTTGTATGATTCAGGAGAGAACAGACATCTAAATACCTGTCAGCAGCTTATTCCTATTACCTATTAACATTACAATGTTTTCAGTCTTCTGTGAGTGTCTCTAACAGTTAACTTCTGATTTTTTTCTAAAATTACTCCTGTGTTTCTTTCTGTGCTTTTGTATTTCTCTTGAAGCAAGATTATGGCTGTATCCTGCGAACGTCAGCAACCCTCCTTCAGTTTTCTGTGTCTGCTCTTTAGAGAAAGTCTGAGTCTCTTCCTGCTGCTTATAAAATACATATCCCATTTCAGCCCTAGAGGTATCAATGCTTCATCTTTATTTATCAACAGAGCCATTGAAATCAAATTTCAAGCACTGAGCATAAATATGAACACTTTAATTTAAAAACTGGAGGAAGTCTTAATAAATTCTCCATATCAAAATAAAAAAAAAAAATTCACCATCCTTGTTTGAATATTTGTCTGTCTCCATCACCAAAATCAGAAAATAAGTGAGCCCCTCAAATTGAGTAAAAGGATCCTGTCCCTGAGGCTGCATATGAAAATGCAGCAGCCTGTGAAAATCAATCACACCTTCCCAGAGAAAAAAAGGAACACAGCCTTCTAGCATCATGCCATGTGGAGACCATAAAGCAGTCAGAAAACCAATTTACCTGGCTTGCTCAAGGAAATCTTGAGTAGCCCAGAGCTGAGTTCTCTCTATCATGCTTTTTAGAAGGGTTTATTTTTTAGAGTATGTTAAGAGTATGGGCAATGGGAGGTGTCAGGGCTGTATCACTGCTGCACCTTTGAAATTCACCGTGGCTGGAACAAATCTCTTGAAGTCATGGAACTGAGCACAACCTGGGATGTGTTTTAAATTGTGCAGTCAGCTGAGTCCACAGTTAATTTTAGTTTTAGAGTAAATAATAAAAAAGACCCCTGAAATTTCAGTTCCCCTCTCGTCTCAGGTTTAGTACAAGCCTAGCATGGCTGACCTGAGTCCAGTCCAGAACACAGCTCATGATGATTTGCATGCAAATGTATCTGAAAAAAGTAAAAATTCAAGGAATTAAAATGTATAAATCAAGTTTCTCGTCTCTTGCTTAATGCAAATTAAATAGTCTATAACAAAGACAAGAAACATCTGCTAAACCAAGTAAAAATTAATGAAGAAGAAAATTAAGATTGCTTTGCTGTTGATTTTTATCAATTTGTGTTCGTATCTGAGAGAGATTTAATAAGAATGCTGCCAGTTTGTAGCTGATTCAAAGTGATTCTAATTTGCCTAGCTTCTATTTATATTTCCCTTGCATATTTTGGAGTTCTTCATAAAAGTGGAAAAATTGTGATGCATTAATTCATCAGCAAATACTTTAAAAAAACATTCCCAAATATACCTTCAGTCAGTAGTGATGCAAAGTTATGCCACTATTTAAATAAAGGAATACTTTAGATAGCAGCTTTGGCAGTCAAGATCATCTTCAGCTCTCTCTCCCGGGCTTTTTTTCGCGATACTTTAGTCATGCTCCAGTTCTCAGTGAGTTCATCTCTAGAAACTGACAGGGAAAAATGTGGTTTGAATCACTATGATACAGAGACAAACCTCCAAATAAATCAGTGAGGATTTCCAAGTGCTTCACGCCCTTGAGAGGCGGCCTCAGAATCAAAATTTTGGGATCGTGCTCCTAGCAAGGTCAAGGCAAAGACTCTCACTGACTTCAGAGGCAACAGAGCTTCAGCTTTTAATTCACATTTCATTGTCACTGTAACTACCAAGACCAGAATCGCATCTTATTCCTATCAGCTTCTTTCCATCCCACTTCCTCATGCTGGTTGCAGATTGTCTTTACATCAGCACGTGAGCTCCCTCCCTGTTAAAATACTGTTTCATTTTTCACCTACAATTGAGAAACCCTTATTGTAATTCTAGAATTATATACATTCAAGGTTCTGTAAGTTAATAGACTTGAGAATTTCCTTCTGAAACACATCCCTAGTCTAATTTTTCAATAAAATAAGTATCATCATATATTCTCGCTTGTGTGTATCACCAGGCAGTTTGGCTACTAAATAAACAACACCCCTTAGTTTACTTGGGACATTGCAGCGGTAGGGGGCTTGATTTTTTTGGTTTTGTTGTGTTGAAATAACGTTAGCTTTGGGTGCAATTTATAGCAAATTATATACTTAAATGAGAAGTTACACACCCTGGCATTAGCAAGCCAGGTCTGAGATTATCTGCCTGTATGCAGGTACATGCAGGCACTGAACCTTTCCAATAAAACCAGGATGCGCCTCAGCTGCACAGTGAGACACTGCTGTGCTGTTGTGGTGGGTTACACGCTATTTCCCACCAGAATCTGATGTTTAAGTAAAAGATGTCACTAAAACACAACTCTCTGTTTTCCAGAAATCTCCATGCATCCCGAAATTCCCATTCTCACTGACTCTGAGGTCACTTTACATTGGCAGATAATAAATGAAAATCAGATTTCACAGACAAAGATGGACTATAATGAGGAACAGGAATTGAGAATCATAGAAAATAGAAAAGAACAACTTGTGTGGAAAATTGGTATTTTCATTCTACGTCTGCAAATGTTCCTCATCAACGGAGATGCAAGATGAGCAAAAGTCCTATAATAAGATTTCTCATGGGTTTACCAGGGAGAACGCAGAATTTACCTGCAATGCTCAGCATTTGTTACAACATAAAATTCTAGAAACAATATTAGAAAGTGTTGTTTATATTAACTGAGATAGATAGATAGATAGATAGACAGACAGACAGACAGACAGACAGGAAGGAAGGAAGGAAGGAAGGAAGGAAGGAAGGAAGGAAGGAAGAAAAATTACCACCATTAAAACTAACTTTTATTTAGCCAATATCAAAACTGTTGTACAAACCAATTTGTGATGTTGCTGTGCTGTTATTCCACTGGAGGAATTTCATGTTTGTCATGGCCCAAGAACATCCCAAATATTCTAACACTGGCTTCTTTGAAACATCTGAAAAGAAAAGCATGAGGCAGTTTGCTGGACTGCAGTTTTATTCCTGCCATGGAAAAAGCCAGTTTTATAGTTATCATTGGTGTTCATTTTTATATTAGGATATTATACATTAATGGAAGAAAAAGGATGGCTCTGTAGGCTTCTGGAAACATTTTTTATTTCAGTTTCAGTCCTCTGAACTGCAATGACAGGACTGACCCTCAGTAAGTTTCATAAGCGTCATCACTTGTGATTTATGCTAATAGCACTGTTTGAATCTGAACATCTTGAGAAGGCTTTTCAAATAGGCATCAGAATACAGTAAATAATAAGAGAAGCATGCTTCAAATCCTAACACTCCAGAGAATGTTATAGAATAGTAATTTTGCTAGCATTTTTACAAGGAAATTTCCACCAAACTTCATGCTAGTGAAGTTGTCTAGCAAAGCTGATGACCCATCCAGTATTGTAGCTTCACTGTTCATCCTTAGTGTAAAGTAGCAGCGAATTCATTTTGCAATTGGAGTAAACGAAATATTTTTTATTTTTCTTCTTATTAAGTTATCCTCATAAGTATCTTCCAAGGCTTCTTACAACCAAAACCATTGTTTTTCTATAATAAGAAGGACATGATTGTGTTAACAGTGCTGCCGTTGTGCAGACTAGCAAAACATAAATGCTTTCTCCAGTATCTTATTCCGTGACTTACTTCGGAAGTAGCATGAAAACTGCCAGTGAATGAAAGTCCTAGGTAACTTTTTTCTTTTGAACCCCAAATAATTTCCTATTCTATTCCATATCAGGCAACATATAAGCAATTCCTGTGTGCTTCAACACCAAAGAGACTATCGCTGCATGTTTCTATTAGCAGATTTTTTGCATCTATAGACAATGCCAGAAAACATTTTATGACTCGATGGCTTCTTGCTACACGTAAGCAGCAGGAGGAGCTGTTGAGCAAGAAATGGATTTTGATCCGCTCATTACATAATATATATTAAAAAGTTTCTTTGTGACAAAAGTCAGAGGTCTCCCCCTCCCCGACAAAACCCAAATGAAATCTTTCAATAACAACTGATATCCCAAATAGGTATAAATATTTTATTATTGATTTTCAGTGTTTGGATCTGGAAGTTCCTTTTCTCCACTGGGATGAACTGGCGGGATTCAGCCACAGAGTGCAAAATCATAGAATCATAGAATCATAGAACAACCAGGTTGTCAAACCCTTAAGTGGGAGGAGAGGGGGGGCTGGTTCACTCCAAGTCAGACCACTGGACTGTCTCACTGTTGCTTCCCATTTTGCACTTAATGTTGGTGTAGAACTTGTACTTAATACCTGGATTATTAGTGTGCAAATAGTGGATATTTCCAGGACTGAGTATTTACATGGATTACTTTGAGACAGCCCTTTCACAATGACAATCGCTGCCCCATCGTCTCGGTTTAGCAGAGCAGAGCTTTACCTGCACCCTATCATTTCATCTGTCTCCTGTTCAGAAAGGAAAGCTTTAGAGACTATGCAGTTGCAGAGCATTTAGCATCATATTTTCACAGCTATAGAACAGAATCACCAGGTTGGAAGAGACACACCGGATCATTGAGTCCAACCATTCCTATCAAACACTAAACCATGCCCCTCAGCACCTCATCCACCCATGCCTTTTTGCAACCAACTTCAATTCTCTTGCAGTATAGAATAAGTATAATTCAAGGGAAGAGAGGCAACAAGAACGGTGTTGCTAATGCAGTGCTCCCAGGTACTATGGAGCATCTTCTGCTTCTGGGGCATTTAAGCACAGAAGGGAG
The DNA here is from genome assembly GCA_033558105.1 of Coccyzus lansbergi. Lineage (NCBI taxonomy): Eukaryota > Metazoa > Chordata > Aves > Cuculiformes > Coccyzidae > Coccyzus > Coccyzus lansbergi. Next base: position 2,522,651 of record JAUMJK010000675.1, read on the forward strand.
CCTGTACTTCTTTGGAGAAAGTTGATGGACATTGCATGCATACCAGTCCTCAGCAACTGAAATAACAATGAGGAGATGCACGCCAGTGGCTGGAAAAGTGACTTGTGCACTGGTTTGAAACCACTTTATTTCGTTTTACAATTCTATATTTTGAATTCAAATTGCCACCAGTGAAATGCAACTTTCACACACATCACTGTTCCCTGACGGAACAAATTTATACTTCATTAAAATGATTAATTAAACAATAAGTTAGTTTGTGGTGGTGAGTAGTATTTTCCATATTTTTACATTTGTTTTATCTTTCATTAAAGACAAAAATTGAATAGAATTAAAAGAAACTGTAATAGAGTTGTTAATAAAAACAAATACTCTAATTACATGGCCAATTTTGCTATAGTGGCTATACAGGGCATCCAGTCATTACAACGAACAACCCAAAGGGGAATTGCTGCAGTAGATACAGCAAAAATTCAGCAAGAACTGAGGTCTCTAAGGTCCCACATACAAAGACAAGTCGACCATGTAGAGGGATCTGTGTTGTGGTGCAAGTGTCCCAGGAATACTAACACACAGTTTGAATAGAATAAAATTGAAGTTTTCTTTAAACTAAGACGTTGTACTAGAAAAGTTTTATTCACAGAATGGGAGCTCAGTCTGACCAAAAAACTTCAGGTATGGCATAGCTACAAAGTCTGTAGTAGCAAAAATATTGTTGCGTTTCATAGAATCATAGAATCACCAGGTTGGAAGAGACCCACTGGATCACTGAGTTCAACCACTCCCACCAATCTCTAAACCATGTCCTTAAGTATATCATCCAAACACACCTTAAACACCTTCAGGGAAGGTGACTCAACCACCTCCCTGGGCAGCCTGTTCCAGTGCCTAATGACCCTTTCAGTGAAGAATTTTTTCCTTATGTCGAGTCTGAATCTCCCCTGGTGGAGCTTGAGGCCATTCCCTCTTGTCCTGTCCCCTGTCACTTGGGAGAAGAGCCCAGCTCCCTCCTCTCTACAACCTCCTTTCAGGTAGTTATAGAGAGCAATGGAGTCTCCCCTCAGCCTCCTCTTCTCCAGGCTAAACAACTCCAGCAACTTGTGCAACCTATTGCAGCCTCTGCTTGTCACATTTAGTCTTAGGTTCCCTGGAAGTACTCATGAAGTTAGCCATGCAGTTAGCACTAAAAACTATAGCTGCTCTCAAGTCTATGTTGTTACCTTGTTATCAAACTCACAGGCAAGTATTTTAGCCTTTCAGATAAAGAGCTGGTGGTTGGACTCCATGGATAGTGACAGACGGGAAGATAAAGGTCAGAGCTGTTTCAGGCCTGAAATGCATAGCTTTGAGTGGTCCTCTGAAATACTAACATATGGTATGTACCTTTATGATTTAAATCAGTATCCTTGTTTTATTCAACATCTGCCATTAACTCCCCTGCTTCACAAAGCTGGATATAAGAATCAGATACAGAAAATCTTAAATTATTAGCACTGTGTTAACCAGGTTTGGCTTGATGTAATTTACTTAAACTCATCTTTGAAAAACGTAAGTTCATGTAGGTTCATTTACGACTTTGATATTACAGAAGTCCTAAGCAAGTGGGAGCTCCTGGAAGATTTGGACGTTTGCATTTGAGTACTCAGCCTTGGCTGAAATGCAGCTTATTATATTTTTCCCTCAAAATTTCAGACTGGCTTTGTGGTTTGCTAATTCATTTTCAACACTGGTCTCCCATGCTTGACTGTTCCCATTGGCTGTGCCACTCTGGGGCTGACTGACAAATTTTGTCAGCCCCCACAACCCACCAAGCGGCTGAAAACCGCTCCAGCTCATTTGTGGCTCAGGTCCTCAGCTGAATTGTTTCTCTCCGAGCAAACTTCTGCTCACACAGTCACAGCTTGTAATGTTCATTGTTTACCAGTTAGCAGAAAAACAGCAATTTACAGAAATGGGTCAGAGAAAGAAAAAGCACGTGTTGAGCAGGTTTTTCCTCCCTGTTAAAAAGTTGCCGAGGCAAACTCCACTACCAGTTCAATAATGGAGAAATTCCTGCTTCGGTTCCCCTTCAACTATGAATCCATGGATGTAACTGGACACAACCTGATTACATTTACTAGACAGTCTCGGAAGATTATCCTTTACAAAAATCCCAGCATTGTTTCATTTCTTTGTTTCCTGGGACGTTTAGTAGAAGCAGGGATGACTGATGGGGTCACTCAGGTTTTTGAAATACGATGAGCTGCACTCGAGCGCTTGCTGCCACAGCACTCCCCAATGAGGTTTGCATCTGTTTCGTAGAACTGGAATGGACCCTAAGGATCATCCAGTTCCAAAGACCTTGTCACCAGCAGGCACACCTCCCACTGGATCACGTTGCTCAAGGCCTCATCCAAGCCTGGTTCAGAGGGAGGTGTCCTTGCCCATGACAGGGGGGGGTTGAACTGGATAATCTCAGAAGTCCCTCCCAACACAAACGATTCTATGATTTATCTTTGAGAAATAATGCTCTGGAGCAGTTTTATTATCATTTCCACCTGTATGTCAACTGTGGCTGAACATCTTCAAATATTTCCTTAGTGGAAAGAGTAAGAGTAGGGATGTTTGGCATTAAATTTATGTTACTTTCAGGACTGATTTTGAGAAGGCTGTTGTCTTCTGGTTTCAGTGCTTCTCCATGGCAGGGGGGTTGGAACTGGATGATCTTTAAGGTCCCTTCCAACCCAAACAATACCGTGACTACTTGAAAGGAGGTTGTGGGGAGGAGGGTGCTGGCCTCTTCTCCAAAGTGACAAGAGGGAATGGCCTCAAGCTCCTCCAGGGGAGGTACAGGCTGGACATTAGGAAAAAAAAATCACAGAAAGGGTCATTGGGCAGTGGCAGAGGCTGCCAGGGAAGGGTCTGAGTCACCTACCCTGGAGGTGTTTAAGGCACGGGTAGATGAGGTGCTGAGGGACATGCATTCTCACAGCATTCTGCTACGGAAACTGTCAGCCTCTGGCCTGGACAGACGCCCACTCTCCTGGGTAGGAAACTGGCTGGATGGCCGGGCCCAGAGAGTGGTGGTAAACGGTGTTAAGTCCAGCTGGAGGCCAGTGACAAGTGGTGTTCCCCAGGGCTCAGTGCTAGGTCCAGTCCTGTTCAATGTCTTCATCAATGACCTGGATGAGGGCATTGAGGGTACCCTTAGCAAGTTTGCAGATGACACAAAGCTGTGTGCAAGTGTCGATCTGCTGGAGGGTAGGGAGGCTCTGCAAAGGGACCTGGACAGGTTGGACCGCTGGGCAGTGTCCAACGGCATGAGGTTTAACACGGCCAAATGCCAGGTCCTGCACTTGGGGCACAACAACCCTAAGCAGAGCTACAGACTGGGAGAAGTCTGACTGGAAAACTGCCTGGAGGAGAGGGACCTGGGGATGTTGGTCGACAGCGACAGAACATGAGCCAGCAGTGTGCTCAGGTGGCCAAGAAGGCCAATGGCATCCTGGTTTGGATCAGAAACCGTGTGACCAGCAGGTCCAGGGAGGTGATTCTCCCTCTGGACTCAGCACTGGTAAGGCCGCTCCTTGAATACTGTGTCCAGTTCTGGGCCCCTCAGCACAAGAAGGATGTTGAGGCTCTGGAGTGAGTCCAGAGAAGAGCGACGAGGCTGGTGAAGGGGCTGGAGAACAGGACCTATGAGGAGCGTCTGAGAGAGCTGGGGTTGTTTAGCCTGGAGAAGAGGAGGCTGAGAGGAGACCTCATTACTCTCTACAACTACCTGAAAGGAGGGTGTAGAGAGGAGGGAGCTGGGCTCTTCTCCCAAGTGACAGGGGACAGGACGAGGGGGAATGGCCTCAAGCTCCGCCAGGGGAGATTTAGGCTGGAGATTAGGAGGAGGTTTTTCACACAGAGGGTCATTGGGCATTGGAATAGGCTGCCCAGGGAGGTGGTTGATTCACCTTCCCTGGAGGTGTTTAAGGCACGGGTGGATGAGGTCTTGAGGGACTTGGTTTAGTGTTAGATAGGAATGGTTGGACTAGAAGATCCAATGGGTCCCTTCCAACCTGGTTGTTCTGTGATTCTGTGATTCTATGATTTAGTGTTTGATAGGAATGGTTGGACTTGATGATCTGGTGATGATATGGTCTTTCTGGGCTTCAAGCGCATGGTCTTGGCTCATGTTGAGCTTCTTATCCATCAACACCTACAAGTCCTTCTCTTCAATCCACTCTCTGCCAGCCTGGGTTTGCACCTGGTACCGACCCAGGCACAGGACCTCTGGACACCATCCCTTCCCTTCAGCCTATTTAGTGCACCATGCAGCTCGGTGCCTTCGATAAACTTCTTGAGGGTTCCCTCAATCCCGCTGTGAGCATCTCTCACAACGATGACATCGAGCTGCCCACCCCATACCCCGCATCACTTTATCCCTTTTGTAGAGAATTGTAGAGAATTTGTAGAGGTTGTAGAGAGGAGGGAGCTGGGCTCTTCTCCCAAGTGACAGGGGACAGGACAAGAGGGAATGGCCTCAAGCTCTGCCAGGGGAGATTTAGGCTGGAGATTAGGAGGAAGCTTTTCACACAGAGGGTCATTGGGCATTGGAATAGGCTGCCCAGGGAGGTGGTTGATTCACCTTCCCTGGAGGTGTTTAAGGCACGGGTGGATGAGGTGCTGAGGGACATGGTTTAGCGTTTGATAGGAATGGTTGGACTCGATGATCCGATGGGCCTCTTCCAACCTGGTTGTTCTATGATACTATGATCTCGCTCCTCAGCAGCGGCACAGCCCCACACCTCCGGACTACAACTCCCAGAAGCCCTCGCGCCGCGCCGGCCCCTCGCGGCGTCCCCGCCCCTAGCGCGAAGGCCGCCGGGAGTTGTAGTCTGGCGGGCGCGTGCCGGGCGAGGAGGCGCGGGCGGTGTGGCTCCGCCCCGGGGGGAGGGACGGCGCAAGGCGCGGGGGACACGGTCGCCAGGTACCCGCGGGCGGCCCTGCCGGCCACCTCCTCGGCTGGGCGAGCGGCGAGAGCGGCGGAGCGGCCTCCCGCGGGGCCCGGAGGCGGAGCGGCGGCCTAGGGGCGCCGGAGCAGGGCTGCGCGGGGGCAGCGAGGCGGGCCGGGCGCGCTCCGCTGCTCGCCGCTCCTGGCGGGAGGGCCGGGAGGGAGGGGGCGGCGGGGCTGGCGGCTGCCCGGCTGCGCCCGGAGGAGCATGTACCGGAGCGGCTGCGCCCGGACGAGCGCGAAGCGGAGCGGCTGCGCCCGGACGAGCGTGCGGTGAGCGGCTGCCCCCGGCGGAGCGTGCCCCGAGCGGCCGGCTCGGCGCGGAGCATGCACTGAGCGGCTCGGAGCCACCGCCGCCCGGTGCGCGTCGCACGGTGCGGGGAGACCCGGTCTCGATAATAAATGATAGAGGATACAATGACTTTGCTGTCTCTGCTGGGTCGGATCATGCGTTACTTCTTGCTTAGACCGGAGACCTTGTTCTTGCTGTGCATCAGCCTGGCCCTGTGGAGTTACTTCTTCCACACGGATGAGGTGAAAACCATCGTTAAGTCCAGCAGGGACGCGGTGAAGATGGTGAAGGGCAAGGTGGCAGAGATCATGCAGAATGACAGGCTCGGGGGGCTGGACGTGCTGGACGCTGAGTTCTCCAAGACCTGGGAGTTCAAGAGCCACAACGTGGCCGTCTACTCCATCCAAGGCCGGAGGGACCACATGGAGGACAGGTTCGAAGTAATCACTGACCTGGTGAACAAGACTCACCCCTCCATCTTCGGGATATTTGATGGGCACGGAGGAGAGGCAAGTGCTCGTTTGTGGGAAAAAAACTCAAATAAACCAGACCAAAAAGGGTGGAGGTGGGGAGGTGGTTGCAGAGCAAAGAATGGATGTGTATTTGTGCGATTATCGTGAGACACAGGGTGTGTGGGGGGGTGTCTCTAAGCAGGCATCGAGAGCGATACTTGATTGCCTTTCTCATTACACCTTCCACATTGGCACAGTATAAATGTGTTCATAGCCTCTCTGCCCTTTACCGTAGTAAAGGTTTAATTGAAGTAAAAGCCTTTGGAGGTGGCTCTCCCGTGCGCGGAATAACGATGATGAGCACAAACTCCCTGGAGTCATCTTTTGTTCCAGCGAAGCGTGGCGTGATCCGCTTTTGGCACAGGGCTGGTCTCTCGCTCCTGTCAGGAGCTGGGCTCATCAGCAGAGAGGAGTCCTCCTAAAGGGCAGCGTGTGCGCAGTCTTGAAGCTGCTGTGCGTACAACCTTGTCTTCGCAGTGATTCTCCCTCCTGGAACACCAGCGAGTCGCTGAGAATGAGTGTCGTATTTGCGAATTGCACGTAGTTTTTTAAGTCATTACAACTATGCTGTCATCCTTGTCCTCTCCCTAGTGGAAAGCCAGGAAAACTGTCAATTTGAAACTTTCTGGGGTTTAACCTCTTACTTTTTCAGGCAGGGCGATTTCCTTTAGGTAATGCCGTGTAATTAGCGTTACAGCTCGCTGGGATACTTCATTCGTTTCAGATGACGAATGTTGAAACCATAGCTTCCTCTTCTTTTAGGACTGTGGTGCTGCCACGTAGCTTTTGGTGTAGCACAAAGCATACGTTTCATAACTGTGGAAAAGGACAAAGAATTTGTCCTTGTGTGACAAATTAGCTCTAGGAACCGTTACGCTGGGTCAGCACTTACCTTACAGGTTTTGCCAGGATGATGGAAGCTGGAGAGAAACGTTGAAGTTTATCACGTACTTGTTCCTGCCGAGGAGGGGTAAGGCAGCAAGAGAGCCTGGGTTGTTCCTCCAGCTGCTTTCATAGATCACATAGTCAGAGTCCTTCCTAGAAAAGCTCTGGCAGTGACCAGACACTAATGGAGCACAAGGACAGCAGCTGCTGCTCCACTAAACCTGGAAGTGCTGCCTGAACATTCCAGGCCTTAGGCACATAATCAAAAAGCTGTTCTGCTGCTGCCAGCATGGTTGTGAAGGGAGTCGGTCACCTGTCCCATGGCTGGATTGCAGTTTCTGCCCCCTGTTCAAATAATGCTAAATGGTTCGGTATTGGGAATTGTTTGCTTCATAAGTAATTCTGATGCTGAACCTATTTTCCTTTTTACGTCTGGTTTCATCTGGGGCACAATTGTGCCAGCTCTTACTGATGTACTTGTGCCAGTTCACTGTTCCTTGGCAGCGAGGAATACGTATTACAAACTGGTGCACCCCTCCTCCTGAAGGAATATTGGCTCCGATCCATGCATTTGGTACCTCTGGCTCTTTTGCTTCCTGAGCCTTTTGACAGGTGGTGCTTGGGCTCTTGTCTTTTACCTTCTTCCCTTTTGTTTTGACTGACACTTTTTCTTCTCTCAACCTATCAGCCAAGTTTGTGGGAATATCTGAGTCTTGGTTTTAAAACAATGTTCTGAGACTGTTACAGTTGAAATTAATACACACACACAGAGACTTTGACATTTTTAGGGGGGGATCTTATTTCTATCTCTAGTTTTGTATCATATACAGACCTTGCTGTACACTCAATTGCAAACTCAGTATATTAAATAATCCCAAACTAACACAGAGAATAGCTAAATGACAAGAATGTGCCCTATATGTATTGTTTGTTTGCTTTGTTGTGGATCTTGGGAATTACATCCATAAGATATCTTAATGATAATATTGGATCTGTGGAAAGCTCATTTGTATTCTGATACCTCAGAGAACTCACTCTGATTGATTCAGTGGCAAAGTATTGAGGCAGTTATATGAGGCCTGTCATTTAGCAAGTTTAGCAGATCTCTCTCCAAACCTCACTAAAGTTAGTATTTTGAAAAAGTGTGTATCCCATATCTCTTTTTTATCTTCCTAATGAAACCCCCAGATGTTCTTAGGGGCCTTCAGCCTTACAAAAATAGGTGCTTGATCACTGGGGACATAACTAGTTTCTAGTTTTAGATTTTATGTAAAACTGATCAGAAGATCTGTGAACTGTGGGCTGTATGTACAGCAAAAAAATGACTAATAGGTTTTAATCTAAGCAGGTTTTGTGGTTTCAAGTAGAAAAGAGGGGAGGGAAAAGAATTAGCGAAACCTGATGCTCTTATTTAATATGTAGTACATTATATTACATTTTATGTCTCTATTTGAATTGGTTTTCCAGATAGCTTATTTTTTTTTTAAAAAAAGATAAATGGTTCTGAGGAACACCTTGCCTACATGTGCAGCAAAGCCCTTATGGAGACTAAATTTTCCATATAGGCTCTGATTAAATTTCTTTATGTGTGTTTAAAGAACAAAGAACTGCTAATCTCTGGCAATACATGCGAAACAAACTGTTCTCTATGGGGGAAAATGGTTTTTCCAAATAGACAATACCACAAATGAGATCTAGATTAATTCTTCCCAGCGATATACAAGGGAGTGTGTCTCCGTTAATTACTTCCTGCGATATCCTGTTGAAGTGGAGGGATAGAGGAGCATAATTCTATATGAATTAATGTGTAGCGCTAATTTATGAAGATTTCTGGGTTTTGCTTAAGTATTGCCAACATTTTGCATAAACTGTACTTTTCTGTTATGTGATTTCCTCTTCCATCATACAGTTTTGGCCCGGGTAGGTTGGCAGCCATTTACTTACATTTTGTGGCTGTCTTGATGAGAAAGCAATAAGCAAAAATAATTACTAATGCTCTGTGTTACAGTCAAGAATCTGATGTGCTGCTGCAATTGCTTGTTAAAGGCAGTAGTAGTTCAGTGATAAAGCTTGACACACAGTGTGTGGCATAATCTTCCGTTTATGAAATGTTAAGTTTGTTTCTTGAGGATTTAATAATAATAATAGTAATAATAATAATAATAAAGAACAGGTAGAGGGTAAAGAAACTGCAGAGAAGTCTCTGCCTGTTGTCTCACTGCATGTGGCTAAAGGAGTGTTCAAGGTGATCTAATTTAGATTGAAAAGACAAGAAAGTATTTGTTCTCCCATCAGCTTCTTTATTAAGCTTACAGATGGCTAAAGTGCTTTTTTGTTTCTTTCTGCCTTTATTTTTCTTTCCTATAGTTAGAAGTTGTAGGGCTGCGTAGACTGGAAGATTGAGAAGTGGCAAACTGCATCAATGATAAAATATCAAACAGCTTGAAAGCTAAGCAAAGGAAAGCATGGATGCTTGATCAGAATGACTTAACTGTTCTAACTAGCATTTTCTACGGGCTTCTTTTCTCAAATATTTAAGGTTTACGCACTTAGTTTAATGAGATCTCAGTATTAGACAAGAACAAAGTAGCTCAGCGACCATCTGCATTTTATGGTTATGGTGATGTCGCATATCATTGCTGTTTCCTAACCCTGTGAGGTTAAGACTTTGAAAATAATTATAGTAATAGATAGTACATTGTACTCTGTCTGTGCTTGTTTGCAGTCGTAAACTGATGTGGATAACGATGGTAGGAAATTAAAGCTTAGTAATAGTCTCATAAAAAATGTCCTGCTCTTTTTATTTCTCTTTCATGAATAGGAACATGGCAAGGCTTGTTCTTTAGGAACTGTAGGTGTGGATAGAAGCTTTTTGAACAATATAATTGCCTTTTAGAGTTGCTGATATACTGTTGCACTATGTGAAATATGCTTTAATTTTTATTCATAGGGTAGGGAAAGATTGGGGAACTTAAATGTGAAAGGAAGGACCAGTGTTTATGTCAACATCACTTACTGCTTTGTGTGCTACAGGACATTGAAAGCAGGAGTGTGAACTGTTGGCAGAAGTCTCTGGTTACTGATTAACTTACAGAGACAAATAAAAAGGGAAAAGTCAGTAGATAATGGTGAGAGTCCTTACCAGCCTTGTCTGAGGCTGTGGAAATGGAAATGCTTAAGTGAGGCTGCCACCTGGGCCGTGCCTTTGAAATACAGGTGCCTGAAAGCATGATGAACTCTTCCCAGATTCACTGGGGTCAACTTGCTCTCTGCTTTAGGGCAACCACCACAAACAAGCTGCTGCAGGGTTTAGGCTGGAAGAGGTCTTCTGAAAGGCTGCGTACCACAGTAATAACTCCTGTGCATCTTCTCTAATGAACCCGAGATGGCTTAGTCCTCGGTGAAGGTGAAACCATCAGTTTACTGAACAAGTGAGGGTGTCCCGTACATCGTACTGTCAGGACAGGACGTAGTGTCTGTACAATGGGTGATTTTTTTTAACCCCCTCACAAACTGATGATCCAAACTCACCTGGGTGTAGGCTGGGCTGTGATCACAAGCATCTTCTCAGACACTGACAGGCAGAAATTTATTCCATTTAATTGGAGATGGTAGTTAACAGCTGGAAGAGAAATGTTTGTCTTCTACCTAATATGAACTAATGAGCTAATATTTTTATTTTCAGGATCTGTGGGTTTTTTCCTTTCTCCTTAGTTTCTGCTCCTAATAGCAGAAGGTTTTTATGCTGTGCTGAAAGATACGAAAGCTAACAACTGGCTTTTTTCTAAATTTATCCAGATCTGTTAATTGTATTTCAAAACCTGTTCCTGTGATAGTGAACTTATTTAGCAAACTTAGCGATGAGAATTTATCTATCATACTTTTGAGTAAAGGCCATTAAGGATTAATGCCTTAGAGATTTTATAAGAATAAATCAAACAACAGCTTTGAGGTTTTATGGATGTTTTGGCCTAGTTTAAGTCTTTGAGGCTTTGCAGTTTTTAAAAAGAAACTGCTGGGATGGTTTTCCTTTTATAGCAATTTCCTTCAGTTTCTAATCTAGAATCCTCTGCAAAGTGCCTAAATGCTTGAGTAAATATTTACATAGGTGAGGTCATGTTGATATGCAACTCTCAAATCTGCTTATAAACTCCACATGAGTGGCTGAAAATATAAGCCAGAATTATATAAAGGAGTATTTCTGTCAGTTTTAGTTTATCAGAGTTTTTTCCTTGGATATCATGTTACAGAATTATGATTTTCACCTTACAAAACCAGGCTTATTTGATTCTAGGTCTATGCTATATGCTTATTTAAGTCACAAAATTGCAACTTAAAATTGATTAAATTGGTGTAAAAATATGTAATTGGAAGTAGAACGCTTATCGCTGCCATTCACAGCTGTATCATTGAGTGAAGAATTGAGTCTTTTTCAATTTCTATAAAAATCAAAAAGTCAATTAATTTTAAATGTAGTCTGCCAGCTTAGCCTGGACCAGTGCTTCCATGTTTGCACACACAGGCAGCCAGCTGATTGCTACTGGTTTAATTAAATCAATTTTGATTCTTAGATGCTTTCAGATTATGAAAGTCATTTAAGTTTCTCCGTGAACTTGAATAACTCAGGCTACTCCATAAGAGTTGTTTGTGTGTGTATGTGCTCTTGCTTTGTGGTCGGCGCTCAGCACTTTTTCCGTTGCCGTAGATGGGGAGGATATTTCTCAGCTGCTGAATAGGAATGTTCAGACCGCAGTTGTTAAGAGTGCCTGATGCTTTTTAACCTGATACCCTGCAGCAGCACTCCTGGGGCCACGTCTGTAGATACATAAGCATTCTCTAAAGATGGATCAAGGTTCAGCAGCATCTCAGATTGCTTAAAAATGTGCTGATTTGGGCTACTGATGTTTTTCCCACACAGACTTGTTTGTTATCCCTGCTTAACCTCGTGTCCAGCCTGGATGTGCAGTAAATAAATGTACATACATGTTTGGGGCAGTAGGATTTTCATTGATTCTGTTCTGCAGCTTAGGAACTTGAGCATTTTTGTGTTGAATAGTATGAGAGAAAGAAAATTCACATTCTCTGTCATGTGGGGTTAGTTAAAAGAGCAGGTTGCTCTAGCTCTGTCTCGAGTGTAATGCTTTCAGTAGCTTTTTTGGATCAGAGTAGTATTTCTCCCTGTTGTTAGAGATTCAAATATTTATGGTGTAAATTGTTCCTTAAAATTGAGGTTTGGCTCCTGGCAGTTTCACTTTTTAAACGAGCTCCTGGCATACGGATGCTTTGTTTTGCTGCTGTCTAGTTTTTGCCGGTGGGTGCAATTTTCTGCAGCAGCCTTGGCTCTGTAAGAAGATCCTGTACTCTTGCAGGATTCCTGTGTGATGGATCTGGTACCTCTGAATTTTCCCTTGTTCTCAGGACCTTTCATCCCTATCTCCCTCCACCTGGCCCATCTATCGTTCCTCCTTGGCACATGCATATTGACTTCTCAGAAGCAAAACTACAGGCAATGCTGCACATTTCGCTTTAGCCCCAGCAGCTTTTGAACATGCTGATCCTTTGGAAATGGTCATGCACAAGACTGGTCAAGTTTTGTGACCCAGAAAGTCAATCCAAAGGTAATTGGCACTAATATTTTTTGGGTCTGGAGGTTCAGGACTTGCTGTTCGTTTTAAGCACAGCATAGATATAGATAGACCTAGAAAAGGGAACAAAATGTTTATATACTCCTTCTGTTAGTGCCCTTTGGTTTGAATCTATGCCCTTGAAAGGAGAGTTCCCAAAACTAATTTAAGGGCAGCAGCTGCTGTAATTATGCCCAGAAAGTCGTACGCCTCTAGCTCCACTTCTTCCTTAGTATTTATTAAAACCTTAAAGTTCAAGTGAGCTCACCCACCCTTTGGACCCTACTGCAACCCTCCCTACTCTGTGTCTCTGCAACACAAGCCTCATTCCCCACACGCCCGTCCCCCTGCTGCCCAGGCAACTTTGTGACGAGACTTGTAAACTTGAGCATCCCATGACCCTTACAGCTTCATCCATTTAAGAGAGCTGTGTTCCCTTTGGCCCATGCCAGCTCTTGGCTCTTTGCACCAGGTAGGTCCTGATGTGTGCTGGGACCCCAGAAGACCCAGGAGGTGCAGCGGCACTGGGGTGCTTAGCCTGCATCTCAGGCAGGATGCCAGAGACAGGCAGCAATACGAGCTGTTGCTGCTCATAGTGCTGCCACACGTCTGTGCTGATTAAAATGATCTGCATGGTTCCATCAGTGTGCATGTCTGCCCCAATTTGAAACCCAGTTTGAACCTGCAACAAGTTCTGGAATGTATGCCCTGTTTGACCACCTGCTGAAAGACAGAGTAGATATGAGTGAACCTCTTGATTCTTCAAAATAACTTTTATAATTACAAGTTCCTTTTGGCTGCTCACTTCCTTGTCAGGTTCAAGTTATCACCAACGTTCGCCATCGACTCTGTTACCAGATACCAGTCCATCTGGACTGACCAGTTTCTCTGGCTTGTGGCCAGTCCAAGAGTTCTTCCGCATAAAGGAAGGTCGTGAAGTTTTAATGACCCTTTGTCTTTACTAGGCTTGTAGAGTTTCAGTGTACCCTGAAGGTAATAAGATAACAAAGATGACAGATGAGGCAGGTCCAAAAAGAAGTTTGTGTCGTGATAAGTTGTGTGCAGAATCAGTAGTTGCAACAAGCTGGAGAATTTCTTTTTGTGTGTGTGTGTGGTTTTACTCTGGTTGTTTAGTTAGCATTAAACATTTCAGCTAGTGTTTTTATTAAAGCCGTTTAAAACTAACTACCAAATGTAGAGGTTTCATTTGAAAGCAACATAGATTTTAAAAAAATGTAAAATTCATTGCCATTTAAAAAAAAAAAATTGAGTTTGCACATGCCAGAATACTAGTAACTAGTCAAGACAGGATCAGTAGGGGACTAGTAAGAGCATGTAGATTGTAGTTTAAATAACTGCCCATCTATGCCTTAAGGCCTGATGTTTAGATGACAGAGCTGTTCCTGATCTGGTATAAGTGAACCATCTTGATCACAATCAAGAAATAAAAAGAACAGAAAGTATTTCCTAAGACTAGGCTTTCAGGTCTCGAGTAATTTCCGTGCCATAACGTAATCACAGTGGAAACATCTATCTTCCTTTCTACTTCTGTAGAAAAGTTGGGTGAGTCAGGGACTTGGGCACTAGGGAGAGCAGCATCCAAGTTATCAAGTGATAGAGCAAAGCAGGCGAGAGGAGAGGAACAAGGATGGTTCTCTTGGTTGGGTGTCATAAAGAACTTCTGAGAGCTGCATGGCAGCAGAGAGTACCAATCCTACTGCTGCTGATTCAAATTGATTATGATGCTGAAACATCGCTGGCTCTCATCATCTCCGACCTTGTCTGATTCACAGCTGTGTGAGCAGCTGACATCTCCAGCCAGACAATCAAAGTACGTGTTTTAACTGCTAAACCACAATGCAATTATCCATAGCACATCATGTCGGCAAACCTCAAAGCTCCCCTGGAGAAAGGAACATTTATTTGCATTTACTTTCAGCGCTAAAATGTTATCCCTTGCAAATTTTCTCATTGTCATAAATGTTGAAGGCTTATATTTTTCAAAATCCCCTTCAGGGGTAAACATTTGATTTTATTAACTTCTGTTATAATAGCTGAAACTGTCATACAGTACTACTTTCAATCAATAGGCTTTTTAATGTAATAAATCTCTTTACTTTTTCATTCTCTACTAGACAGAAAACTGCTGGAGGGCATGAAACATTTCTTCTGATAAGTAAAAGTGCGTGGCCCATAATACAGTCCTCCAGTGTGCTGTGGCTTGCGTGCACTTCTGTAAACTTGCATTTTAAATGGGAAGATGATTTATTTGGAGGTAGTCTACTCACAGACTGCACCACAGAACTGCCTAAGCCTTCCTTGAAATGTGTATTTTCTTCAAACACACACTGAAGCTGATGTATTGAAATATCTGATTGCGATCAGCATGAAATAAAGTGTCTGTCCACGGCTGTGTGCTTCAGGAATGGAAATTTAGTGTAGGAGTAGGAGGAAAGGAGGGATGAAACATACTTGTGTCCTTAGTTTTCTTAATGTTCCATAGCCCCAAGCTTTCATCTGCTTTCCTGCACTCGAGTGAGAATGTTTTTTCCTAATTTATCTAGTTGCTTCTTTTAATTACGTATAGGTAAGTCTGTATAGAACATTATGTAGGATGGTGAAGGTTCTTTTAGTGTTTTTTAATTTAACCTGACATATTGGTGATGTGATCGCAGTAGGTTTCTTTCTGCTGAGAAATGGGGAAATTGGGCAGCAGTTTGGATGATCCTACTGAGTAACGCCAGTATGTTCATTAGATATGTACTACTGCCCATCCTAAATCTGGGCCCGTTGTTGGTATGGATGAAAAGGGAAATAATGCAGAAAAAAAGTAGGAAAATAACTACAGTCTAAAGAAGAACAGTTCCTAGTTCAGAAGCAGCAGTGCTGGGCAGGAGACTGAACCTGATTTTCCCAGAGTGGCATTAACTGGGAGATGCCAAACTAATCAAAGCCATACACAGGCTTACGGTACATGTTGTAACTCAGTTTTATAACAGTGTTTAAGCATGATATTGCCCTGAAAGGCCTGTGATAATGATCACCTGATGCTGGGACCATGGGGCACAGCACACGTGACCACTTAGGTCTGTCTGTGGGCAAGATGCTGCAGGGATTCCTATCCAAGAGCAGTGAAAGTGAGTGGCCTTGAGCTATGTACCTGCCAGGCAGGTGCTGGAGATGCAGTTGACTGACAAGGATAGTGACTGCTTGGAAAAAAAAGCTGTTTCTTACCTTTTCTGGCCATGCAGTCCTAAGCATCCAGCGTTCTTACTGGAATAACAAGGCACAGGAAGAGAGTAGTGGAGATGAGATGTGGAGCTTGGAACTTGAAGATAAGAAGGTGAGTAGAGGAGAAAATGGAGAGCAGTGTGTGGTTCTGCATTGCAGGATACCTTAATTTTAGATTGCTTTAAGACTGTAAGTATTTAATAATAAGCTAACCTAGCAAACTTACCAGGCAGTCATAGGAAAACTGCTATCAGTTTAAGTGCATCAGTGTTTATGTACTACCCGAGATCCAAAACCTGAGAGGCATATGTGTAAAGGGTTATTTCTGTGGGTTTGGATGAATACTTTTTTATCTCTGTGTGTGTGTGTGTCTGAGAGAAACAGAGAGCATGAATGTGCATTTTGGCAGCGTTTCTTTATGGCACTTGAAAGAGCACTAACAGTTTTGTAACTCTGGGTGCTCTGGAAACTAAACTTTGCCCTCTTTGTTTCTACTGATGGTCACTGGTTTGCTGGCACGTATTGACAATCCTTACTGCTCCTGACTTAGAGAACAAAGTGTAGGACCAGCTGCCTGGTTCACAGTGCCAATTGGCATCACCACATTAGAGAAGAGCTCCAAGCAGCCCCTTTTCTTGCTTATGTTCTGTGCATAAATAGTAATGTGTGGTGCTACATTTAATGGACAGAGAGATTGGTATGACAGACTTCTTCGTTTTGCCAGATGTTTTATGTGATGTATTTTAAATGAAAGCATAAGTTTGACTTTTTTAAAAAAAGATCTCGCCTTACAGCTACTATTACAGTAGCAATTTTGGAAGGCAAAGTAGAGTGACTGAATTCTCTGTGGATGAATGTTGCATAAAAGATTTGTAATCTTTGGCAATTAGCAAACTGTTGCTGAGGTTAATGGTGACATTATTTTTAACTTTGAGGGCAGGAGCAATCTCCTGCCTCCAGGATGGAATTATTTCAATCAGTGCTTTAAATAAACACTTTCTATGATGGCTTAAATTGACAAACATTTAAATCGTCAACCTGAAGTATTTTTTTGCTTTAGTATTTATTTTAGCAATTATCTATTCTGATACCCCATCCACATTTTTATTTTGTATTGTTTCTGAAAAGGAGAAAGGAGACTTGTATTTACTATCAATTCTTTTCTTTGATGAGATACATTTTTTCTTTTTTTTTTTTCTCTTGTGTGCGTGGATGTTGTAACTGTAAAAAGCAGAACAAAAATCTAAATAATGTATCTCCATTTGTTAGTTGTTGTTGAATGATTTGCATACAGAACTAACTTTATGCAACATTTTAAGCCCCTGGGGGGTGATTTAATTTATAAGGTCAGTTTTGTGATCGAGGGCCTCTTATCAAGCGTTTCTTCCTGAAACCTGGGCTCTGTGGCTAGATTGTCTGTTCTGAGTTCAAGTACCATCTCCTCAGACTCCAGTTCTAACTTGAATTTCAGCAGCACAGAGAAGAATTGGAAGTACTTTTCCCTGATCAAGCTAACCTACTATCTTTTTGGAAAAAATATTTGTAAGACAGTCAATAAATTCAACTCCTGCAGGTCTTTCCTGCTTAGAAACACCTGCTGTCCTATAGGGTAGTCTTTGCTAGAGTATCAGTGTCCTCATCCAGATCTACTGAAAAGCTTTGTCCTGGTGGCGGTGGTGGGAGGTGGTACCTTGATATTACCAATTCATGGACCATTTCTAATCTGTTAAAGTGATAGACAATATTCTCAGCCTTTGAGATATAAATTTTGTTAATAGCTTTATTTTTAAATAAATTGGTTTATTTTTTAAAAGCCCAGTAGTGACATAGAAGGAGCTCAAGATGGTAGCTTTATACTGGTTTGTGCTACAGGTCTGCATGTGACCTGACTAGAAGAATGCTCTGCGTAAATCAGACTGTCTCTTGGGACGTGTTGGGTTTTGCATTAGTTGGAGTTGGTACATTCTAAAAGTGTTCATTTAAACTTTCAAGGCTGGCATTTGAGATAGCTGCTTCTAATAAACTGTAAACAACATGATGGTGCCATGGCAGAAGAGCCAAAAGAAAGCATATCAAGCTGCATATTGGAATTAGTTGTTCAAATGTAGCTTTTAAAAGCTTTTTTGGCACATGGGTTATGCATCTCTTATTAAGGCAAATGTGACTGAAGGAAGATGAAAACCATGTTGATGAATAATATGAAAGGCCATTACCTCAAACCTGTTATAGTGAGAAGAGATTTTTACTGGAATGTTTGTTACTGCGTTTCCCAGCATTCCCAGCTGACACGAGAGCTAAATACAATTTCAGTGATAAACTCTGTTTTTTAACTGACTTTTTTTTAATGTACAAGGTGGAAATGTAGCATTTTGTCTGTCATAGTGGCTCTAAGGTGACCTCGCTGTGCTTCTGATTCAAAGTATTCCAAAAGTGTGTCACGAAAACACATTATATCTCTGTGAACAGGTCTGTTCAGATCACTTTACAAGCTTAAATTTCTGCTTATATCCCTTGACTGATCTAATACAACTCAGTAATACAACTGAAAATAGAACTTTATAGTTCAGCCGTCTTTCCATCCCAGGTGCAACTGGCCTTTTCTCTTTCCATCAGATACAGACATCATTAACCGTGTGCCTTCTGTTATTTAACGTAACACTATCACCTTCCTGCAGGGTTTTGCAGTCTTCAGTTTCTTTTCTTAAGAAAGAAACTGAAGAACTGTGGATCTTAGTGGTTGTCTGTCATGTCAAAATAGTGATACTGATGTGCCCCTGTTGCTGTGAGAAGCCTTGACTTGAACTTGGTGCAAGCACTGTGCTACTGTTCATTGTATTTTAAATTAGTTCTTCCAGCATTTTGTTGTGAAACACAATTATTAGTTAAAAAAGTGATCTTGATAGCAAGGCATGAATGCAAAAAAGATGGGCAGCTGTTAGACATAGCTGCTCACTGACCGGCTCTGTTGGATGTGACAAGGGTGAGGGAAACAGCTGGTTTCTCCTTAAGTGAACTCCGAGTCCTGATGGCTGGTTTGATAGCTGAAACTCTCTGCAGATGTCACGAACTCATCGCGCGCATGACCTGAGCCTGGCACATCATCAGTCATTTCTGGAGCAGGAGCTAGTATGCCTGGCAGTTTCAGGAGACTCAACCATGTAGCCAGCTAGCTGAATTAACCCCCTAGAGGTTCTGCCCCTTCTCTGTTGTCCGTTGCTGGGCAAGAAACTGAACGTGGTCTCCTTGCTCACCTGCTTCCCTGGAAGGGGGACTTGGTATTCCCTTTTTTTGCCAACAAGCATAGGGAGCTAACAGTAAGACTTGAAAACTTGGAATAATTTGTCCTCTCTTGAGCAACATAAAGGAGAATCACTGCAAGCAATCTATCGCTTGCAATTTAACTGCTGCAGGTGTTGCAGCATGGGTTCCTGAGGCAGTACTCTAATTTTCTGGTGTTGAGAGTTAAATAAATACCCTGGAAGACTAAAGTCTTCTGGAAGCTTTTGATCCAGGAGATCAACTTCTAAGAGGCTGGGGATGTGAACACAGCAGCAATGTGGAGGCTGGAAGTGAGTATGGGGATGTTTTCTTATTTAAATAAGGAAAGAAAAGTTAAATTAGGGAACATGAGAGCTTTTATTCTTTTCATGAAAATGCCCCAGAAGATCTGGTTAAGTGTTTTTGCTTTTGACTTTCAAAGTTACGTTAATAAAACATTTAAGACTGCCTGATCTTTCATGAATTAGTGTGTTACATCTCACGAAAATTTCCCTTAGCAGTGAAGTGTATTTCAAGGTGAAGAGGGATGAGTTGGGAACCATAAAAGGAATTTAAATGAATTAAAATGAACTTGGAGTGTCTGTTTTTACCAAACCTCTGTACAGCTACATGAAGAGAGGAAATCAAATGAACTGAATGAGGAAAGTGCATGGATACCCCAGCTATACAGTTGTCTTACTACTGCATAAAACTTACAGCTTACACAATTCCACACTGTTGAAAAAGAACCTACAGGTGTATTTTTATGCAGCTAGAAAGGAGGAGTGCTCAAAAGGAGCAAATAAGTAAGTATTTTGTAGGGAGAAGTATTTAGTGGCAAGAATGAGCTAACGCCCAGGCTCTGAGCTGCCAGAGAATCTCGATTCCCCAATAAACAGTTTCAGAATGGATCACCGGTGCCTTTTCTACCTCAGCCATTAAGCGATAATACTCAGATGTCAGAGTCCAGGAACCAGTTGTGAAACTGTCTTTGTAGGAAGAAAATAAAACACTCCAGGAAAGCTTTTTTTTTTTTTGCTACTGTGTCTCTGTAGATGCCTGTCTCCTGGGCAGCACAATTCCGTCCATGTACTTTAGGAGTTTATGCGATCACCTCTGTGCATCTGGATTTTTGCAAGCTTGGATCCAGGCGAGCATACACCGGTGCACAAATGCCTGGAGGGTACTCTAGGGCTCTGCAGTTCTTCCTCCAACTTGAGCTATAGATTGATAAGTTAGAGAAAGACCCAAGCTGCTTTAGGGTTTATCAGTGTTCCCTGCACTTCAGTAGCAGATACGAGGCCAATGTTGCTTTGACCTGTCTCTGTTGTGTGACCTTTCTATTTGAAAGGCTGGTGAAGGGGCTGGAGAACAGAACCTGTGAGGAGCGGCTGAGAGAGCTGGGGTTGTTTAGCCTGGAGAAGAGGAGGCTGAGAGGAGACCTCATTACTCTCTACAACTACCTGAAAGGAGGTTTTAGAGAGGAGGGAGCTGGCCTCTTCTCCCAAGTGAGAGGGGACAGGACAAGAGGGAATGGCCTCAAGCTCCAGCAGGGAGATTTAGGCTAGAGATTAGGAGGAAGTTTTTTAAAGAAAGGGCCATTGGGCAACAGGCTGCCCAGGGAGGTGGTTGAGTCACCTTCCCTGGAGGTGTTTAAGGCACAGGTGGATGAGGTCTTGAGGGACTTGGTTTAGTGTTTGATAGGAATGGTTGGACTAGAAGATCCGATGGGTACCTTCCAACCTGGTTGTTCTATGATTCTATGAAAAGTGATAATTTTCAATATTTGAGACCATTTGAACCACTTAGAATTAGTCAACGTGCTAATGAACTCTAATTTGCATGAACTGGAAAAAAAAGAACTATTTTAAATTACAATTGAATTCTGAAGGGACTAAAGTAAGGATGGGCTTGACTGCCTCTTGCATGCCTCACATACCGGTCAGATACCTGGTGATTGTAAGTGCAGGCTTTCTTATCCCTGCCTTCCTCTTTCATTGGCAGAATTTATAGCACTATTGGGCACTATTTACAGCATAATAAAAGCTTCACTTCTTAATTTATCAAAGAATAGAAACTGTAGATCTCATCAGTCCAAAGTGATATTGGAGGGAAAGTTAAAAAAATAAGTGGAACAAGCCAAGTCTTTTCCCTTCCTTGATGCAGAAAAACAAAACCAATTCATTTCTTGGTTCGTTCTGGTAAAGATAGTATCTGTTTCAGCATGAAAACAAATGTTGAAACAAGGATCAAGAGGGACCCATATGCTGAACTGCCTTTCAGAAAGTGTCTTTGTGTAATAATCCAGGACACCACTGCTCCTGCAGCAGGATAACTCCTTCTCAAGAATCTCCTAGTGGAAGCCACCAGCAGCCCAAGCCGAGGCAGAGGCAAAACGAAAATATCTGTGTACGTGGAAGCAGCTTTAAAAAGTTTCTTAATTTTCTTAGTTACTCATCAGCCTTTTTTGTTTCCAGTTGCGTTCTAATATAATTCTGTCCATTTAATAATATTAGATATTCCCATGTGCAGTTGAGAGGTGATATACAAGTACAGTTGTAAAGTCTTGGGTATTGGTATCTCTTGTTATTGCAGTGCACCTTGATAATGTACTTAAAGATTTGCAGAGAGCCACCTCCTGCTTTGCTTTGTGAGTTCTTAATCCAGAAAAAGAGCAGCTTGTACAAAAGCCTGAGGCAAGAATGGATTTAACATCCATTTTAAGTGTTTCTTAATAAGAGGAGAAATATTGCAATAGAATGCACAATTATATCAGGTTATGATAATCTGGAGACTAAGGCTTGCCTGTGCCACCACTACCACCGTGACTGGGATGTGCAGGCTTTTTTGAACCCCCTTGAGCCTCATGACTTGCATAGCTGTTGCAGAGCAATTTGAGAGTGAATAAAGAAGTGTAAAGATAGCTTGTGTGGGTCTCCATCTTACAACAGCCACATGCAAGCAATATGGAAAGAAGCTATTTAAAATTAGCACTTCAGCACAGTTGTATAGATTATCTTCGGTATAAATACATCTGCTGTCTCCACAGACCTACTTAATTCTTCTTCATTTTTCCCAGCAACAATGTTGGAATGCGTAACTGCTTAAATGAAATATTTGTTAGCTATTATGGGAGTTAATACTTGATATTTATGCATGAAACCAGATCATTGTTCATTAGGATGGAACTGGGATTTCTAGCTTGTAAGAGAAGAGAAAAGTGCTGCTTCAGACTCTACTGCATGAGAGAATTTAGTACTAATTACTCATTCTATGGATATTAGGTTTTACTATTTTAGATACAGCTTTTTAAGTAAAGGCTTTAAATTCTCATATGCTGTCTTGAAAATTGAATTCCAATTGGAACCTGTCAGTCTGGTTTTAGATGGTTTCAGAGCATGAATAGGGAACCTTGCAAAACATTAGCCATTGCTATATCTGAATTTCATCAGAGTCAGTAATTCCTCTGTTTTTCTGGACAATAAATTTGCATACATACTCCTTTAATGAATCAAGTGTGGAGAGAACCATGTTTGGTCATAGTGCATACGCTAATAGGAGGAGGTCAGGCTCTGAAACGTTGCTGTTCTTGTTAGGCTGAAAGCAGATAATAACGATAAATGTTTCACACCCTGACAGTATATTTAGTAGAGGTTTATTAACAGCTAAGACAGGTCTTCTTTAAAATGAATTCCGTTCTTGCATGTGTATATATTTAAGGTCAGTGACATTTTGCTTTCATTGCTTTTAAGTACACAACTTGCTTGTGATTTGAATGTTGGTGATGGTTAGCCTGTAATCCTTGCTGTGTTACTGCAGAATGGATTTAAGTAAAGAAGAGATGGGAGAGTTTGTTGGAGTAACTTTTTTGCTCCCACTTCACAAAGGTTGCTTATAACTGCTTTAAAAGTGAAGTTCATAAATCTTCTTAATTGTCCATACAATGAGAATCATAGATTTGTCAGTTGAATAATTTATCGCTCCTTGGTTGTACTCCTGATGTGAATGCTGTCTCTCCCAGTGCAGATTAAAGTTCTCGAGACTTCTTTAGTTGCAAGGCATGGATGACATGGAGACAGAACTTTTGAGACCAAAAAGAAAACACTTAGCATGTGCAAGTATGTAAGGAGAGAGGTGAGGAAGAACCTGAAGAGGATTAAGAACTGCAGAATTGTGCTGCTGTATCCAATTCTTTTCTGCTTTGCGTTAAGATGTCCAGGACCAGTAGTCTGTCCTCTCATGATTCTCACAGATTGTGTTTTCAGCTCTTGCTTGGCTGACAGAAGATGACTATAATGACAACTATTCATTACATCAGGGGAACACCTTGGCTGGACAGAGGTCTCACTCTGCAGGAACTCCATCAAAGGCTGCTGAACTCACATATGCAAATACAGGAAAACAGACTTGTTAGAAGAGCAAGTCTGCCTGGGAAATGAAATTGAAATAGTTTGCCTTAATCTTATTCTTTTTATAGAAGAAAAAACAGAACTCATCAGTGATTTGCCAGTATTTTGAGTGGGCACAAGAAAATTTCTTCAGTCATCAGCAGTTACTAAAGGAGAAAAAAACAATAGTCTTACTGTTCTAATAGACCTCAAAATGTTATCCATAGCTACAACAGAGAAAAAGGGGACCAGTAAGTGTTATTATCTAATTTGTCCTCTGACACAAATGCCTGTTTGTTTGCAAAATCTGTTGGGTGCGTGAATAGGAAAAAGACATTTCAAAATAGAGGTCAAATGCTGAAGTTCAAGATGTTATAAAAATACTTTTGCACATGGAAAATCTCCACTCTGTGGGCAGAGCTGGCAAGGAGCTGATAAATCTTTGCAGGAGTGGTCACTGCTATGAACTCCCCAGCTGCAAAGTTACTCTGGCCTCCCACTACAACACTGACTTCCAAACAGCTATAAATATGCTAATTTTCTCAGGCATATTTTTTACTGGAGTAATTTCCAGTTTGCAGTTTTCTCTAGCGATGTAAGAGGTCTGTAGCAGGATGTGTCTCGGTCGCGGTCTGCTGGTAGCCTCTCTTGACTACATGAGTTAGTGATGTTATTCCCCATCTGCTTTTTGCTTTCTCCTACAAAAAGAACTTTGCACTGAAGTATACAGCCCTCATTCATTGTTTGTAATCAGGAGAAAATGTATTACCATATTCTAGGAACACTTAAGTCCATACAGTGTCTAGAGTAGTTGATGGCACATTGAAGCGATGGTCACCAGTAACCACTCCCTTGGAAGGAGGAGAATTTTCTTTCTCTGTGATGCATTAAGATCCAGTTGGGATTCCTCAATATACATGAAATTAAATACATATTTCTTCCAAGGCGGCATCTTAAATATCATAGAATAGTTTGAATTGGAAAGGAGCACGAAGGTCATCGAGTCCACCACCCCCTGCAGCCAGGAGGGATATATGTAGCTAAATATATAACTAAATGTTTTCCAAGAAATGGTCCTTGCTTTGTCTTATCAGAAAGGCTTCAATTAATTTACCGCAAATGGCAGGAGTAAATGCAACCTAATTCTTTCTCCGTGACGAAACCTGTGTGCCTAGAATAATCTTCTGCTGTTCAGTTAGAGATGCAGTGTCTGGGGAGAGTGAACATCACAACTAAGACGCTGATTAAATGTCTAAGCATTAGAAGAAATTTCTTTATCAATCACCCTTCTTAGAAGATGCATCTTTTGATTTAGTCTGCTAGTCAGTAAGACAAGGGATATATGTCAGATATATGTATTTATGCACAAATATGCATGGTCACAAGTGAACACTAGTCTGTAAATGCAGAAATAAAAATCCTGAGTGTGATATTGGGCATAAAATATTTGCATAAGACTTTACACAGCAAAAATTGGCAGTAGCTCACTTAAATTTCATGCTAAATTAAGATGCCATTGTGGCAAGTGTGAAATACCAGAAAGTCTAAAATGCAAACTGTCTCTCCACTGAAGCCTGGAAGGCAGCAAAAAGTTTCAAGAGACATGATGGGAAATTTACTTTGATTTAGCAGGTCTTGGCCCCACCAGACAGTTATTAGTAAGCAGAGTCAAACTGTGTGTGAAACCTTCATGAAAATGTTATGTTAACAGATGTACTTAAAATGTGTAACAGGTTTTGATTAGTCCTATGGATTGGGGATTTTATTTTAACAAAACCTGAGGAAGTGGTTCCAGAGCTATGTATTTTTGGCTGGTGAAAAACCCACAGAATCATAGAATGGTTTGTGTTGGAAGGGACCTTAAAGGCCATAGAGTTCCAACCCCCCTGCCGTGGGCAGGGACACCTCCCACTGGATCAGGTTGCTCAAAGTCTTATCAAACCTGACCTTGAACACCTCCACGGATAGGGCACAACTTCTCTGGATAGCCTGTTCCATTGACTCACCTCCTCCCAGCAAAAATCTCTTGCAAATATCTAATTTAAATCCCCCTCTTTCAGCTTAAAATTGTTATCCCTCATCCTATCACTGCCCCTCCCCAGCTTTCCTGGAGTCCCCTTTAAGTCCTGGAAAGTCTCCCTGGAGCATTCTCTTCTCCAGGCTAAGTAAGCCCAACTCTCTCAGCCTGTCCTCATGTGGGAGGTGCTCTAGCCCTTGGATCTGGGCTCCAGCCTCCTCTGGACTCGCTCTAACAGATGCATGTCTTTCTGTGAGGGCTTCAGGAGTGAACACTCCAGGTGAGGTCTTAACAGAGCAGAGACCACATTAGTCTATTAGCCTTTCAGGGATGCAGATGTGGAAATCTGGCAGATGTGGTGGCAACTGGCATTAGAGAGCAGTGGTGTGAAGAGATATCTTAGAGTCTTTTGCGTTTCAGGTCATCCTGGTGTTCTCAGCCTTGCAAAACACCTGCAACAGGATTGCTGTAATATTAGGAGAAAGAAAAAATGTCCTAATAATTCTAAGGTGTTTGTTTTAAAAAAAAATTCTGTAATCATTAGAAAACTCTTAGTGTGGTGAATACATGTATTTGGGTGGAGTCTGTTGTACCTTCCTTAAAAAGAAGAAGTAAAAAATAGTTACAGGACAACATTTCTGTTACTGGCCAAAGAGCAAAAAGCACTATTCCACAGTGAGTAATGCCTTCTAAAGTTAGACCAGGTATGATCTGGAACTTGCCATATATATAACTTCCTGCTTGGATTTAGAGTCACGGAGTAGGTTTCTTTCCAAGCTTACCAGAAACATCTCCAACCAGTCAGTAGCCTGTATTTTCTCAAGGCTTGTCTCCATGCGGAGGTTCTGGTAGATTGGCATTTAATTTGTTCGCACTAAATTACTTTGCATCTACACACAGGTATTAAATCCTCTTGTGTAGTGTGCCCTATTTCACCCTGCAACTCCTCTTTTAACTAGCATTGTTGTCTTCTGCCTCCTATCTTTATTTTCTCCTTTTTCTGGACACTGGAAACACTGCAGTTTGTTAGTTTTTGTCTCACTGTTAGTTTATAACTCTCCGTGGACTTTGCTTCCTCCCTAGCTTCTTGGTGCTAAAAAAAAAAGAAAAAATAAGGGGGACATTCCTAATTCCACAGCCTCCCCTGGGTACTGTCCTAATAAAAACCCAGCACCTTGCCAGCCATCAGAATTGAAATGAGGTTGGTTGGTGTAGCTGGGTTGCAGATTCCTTTCTAAGCCAGAAGATGTGGGGTTTTGTGAGCTTTGCTTTTGTTGCTTATAGCCTGCTCTATCGCAGCAAACAAGCAAGCAAAACAAGACCCTGACTTCTCCACGGAGCTAGAAGTACTTTTTCTAACTCCTCTCCTGCGCAAGGACCTAAAGTCAACCAAGTTCAAAGCCACTGGCCAGTGCTGATGGAGACTTGGCTACTGGTGGGTGCAGGTGATGCAGAGGTGGGTGCACCAGTGGCAGCCACCACTTGCCTGACAGTGAACAGTATAAGCATTTCTTCCAGCAGGATGACTGAAACCACAAAGGTGGTTTTTACTTCTTGCTGAGGCACATGTATTGCAGCTCATCTGCTGAACAGTGGGTTGTTTAGCAGAAGGAACCAGGATGTGGGTTCGGGGGGGGGGGGGGGGGGGGGGGGGGTGTCATGCTGATCTGCAAGAGGCTGTTTCCTCTCCCTGCTGCCCTGACCTTGCCTCCTGCCTGCCCTGACACTTCACTGACTGTCAAGAGCCGCTTCAGGAAGCTCAGTTGGCAAGAGCTGGTTTTTTTCCAGCTGGTGTCTCCAGGCATGAACTGAGCCATAGTCAGCAGAAGGGAGGAGAGCAGTGTGGGACAGGGACCACCGCTTAGCTGGGTTTCAGTGCCCAAAGGAGTTTCTGCCACTTGTTTTTTCTGTGCAAAAATGAAGTAAAGAACCTGTTTTACCTTGCAAGGGCAGTACCTCAGTTAAGCTCCTTAGGGCAATCTTCAAGTATTTCTGTGACTCACTCTCTGCTGTTTCCTACCTTCACCCGCCCCAGTCTTTCCGTGTGGTTCTTATACCTGTGTTTCGTTAGAAATGTATTTTCTTACTCCTTTTCAAACCCTTTGTTGTCTTCAAAGGTTAGCTTAGCTCCTTCTGCCTTGGTGATGCAAGTTTTCACTGCTGACCCCCCGCTGTATTCTTTTTTCTTGTCTGTATGTCTGGTTTGGGACATGAAACTGCTTGTGAGTTTGAGTCAGTCTGGGAAGCTATGGGAGAAGTAATTGATTCTTTAGAAATGTTACAGAGGTGTGGGAGACTGGCAGTGCTGCTTCTCTGCATGTTTTTTTAAACTACAGCAGCAGAAGTCAGCCATAGTTCATGTCTTGCGAAAGAACATATTTCGTGGGAAGAAGGCAGGAGAGGTAATTAAGGTGGTGTTTGAGTGTATGGGTTTGTGTGCATCCGTTGTGCTGGGGCACAATGAATTACTTGTCTGTGATATGATAAACTGTTATTGCAGATTTAAAAGCGCTTCATAATACGCGAGGCATGGTAGAGACAGAACAAATCTCCCCAAAGGCTATATTAATATTCATTACAGAGTTAACAGCATTACAACGCTCCAAAACAGACATAATATATAGAGAAGAAACTTTGTGGGGGTTGAATTTGAGGACTCTCTGATCTAAAAGTAGCTGCTGCATTTTCGGAGCTGAAGAATCTTGGCAGCAGAAGTAACAGCACTTCTCTCCTCCCAGCCATTAAAAGGCAAGTAAAATATAGCATTGCGAAGCCTTTATATATTGAGCTCCATAAATTCAGTTGGAAAGGATACACAGGTCTCCTGGCGCTGACTCCAGGCCACCTGTCAGGAAGCCCATAGAAACTCAAGTGATGTGCCACAATCAGACAGATCTGAGGTCTCTTAAAACTGGCTTGTGGAACGTCTTCTCTGTGACATCCCTCCCTTGAAGTGTGCGTGTATCCTGTGTTAAACTAAACCTTGTATATGGAAACCACCGTTCTGGTTAGAAGTTGTCTGTTCTCTGTTTATGCAGCTTTGAAGTTGTGCAGCATTCTTAACGTTGACAAATGTTTTATTCTTAGCAATGGTCTTGTGAAGTAAGCAGTAGCCTTTTACAGACAGGCAGCTGAAGTGGAGCAACGTGTTTCTAGAAAAACTGTGTCACTAGAAGGAAAAAAAATGGACTGTTATCGCACCAGTGGCTGGAATGGGAGTTACTGAGGGTGAACGAGCTCCACGCAGCAGATGATAAGGGAGCTTAGGATGGTGTTTCTTATGTACCTGGCCCCTACCTATCTGGTTCAGCTCTAAAGCAAGATGATGGTGATAATCGATAAATAAAATCTGTGCCTTTTTAGTCTATCATTTTTACATTATCTAGTTAAAAAAAAGTATTGTATTCCATGCTGTATGTAGGTATTATTCCTTTTTTGTTTACTTGGATGTGATATTGCTATAAACCTAGTTCGGACCTGAAGCTACTGCTCAGGTGCTACCTTATTTTGAGGCTGTAGTTAACATGTCAGTAAGTTTCTAGTCGTATTGAAATGACCTATTATTACATCTGTTCAGTAAAGCAGCTTTCTTTCTCTTGGCCTTGTTAGCTGCATTTCACAGATTCTCTGTATTATGGTTTATTTTCACTTTGTAATTGAAAATGTGTGTAATTCCAAATGGCCTTTCACGCATAATTGACCTGTTCAGCGTCATCTCAGCCATATTTTAATTCCATTAATGTAAAAATAGGTGTTCCATTTGATGTTTGCTTTTTGTTGTCTCTTTGGTGTAACAAAAATTAGAAAGAACAGTCAGAGATTATCTAATAATAGCTGTAAGTTTTTTTAAAAATAAGGCCCTAAACACTGCTACTTCTTGTAGTCGTGAAGGTCAGCTAATTGGTTTTACTCCTCTGTCGCAAAGGGAACTGAGCAGTAGGTGACAATTAGGAGTAGCACAATAAAAGGGAAATAATAATAATAATAATAATAATAATAATAATAATAATAATAATAATAAAGCCAGAGAGTGCAGTTAAAATTATTCTGTTTGTAAATTATATAGAACTTCCATGGAGAAAGTACAGGCTGTTCTCAATTTATGCTTTACTAATGTTTTTAGAAGGAATTAAAAGAAAATTAGGTTCACAAACTGGCTGAAGAGGAACAATGTTTGCAAATTACTTTTCAAATACAATTTGCTGTAGTGCAAGGTGAGTGTTCATCTTCCTGTATGGTAGGGATGATGAGGATTTATATTGCAGAGGTCATTACCACAGCAGAAATTTTCCTCTTTTATTGATGACATCAGATTGTTGTTAGCAACCGAGCAAGGCTGTTTGGTTCAAGATGAAGATTTGTCTCTCTGTAGAAGTGCTTGACTGTTTGGCAGTGTCAGTTCAGAAATTCAGCCAGGAAAATAAATGCTTCACACCACCCAAGTTCACTTGAAAAATCATCATGAGTTATGTAAATAAAACTGTCCTAAATTTTCCCTCCATGTGTCTTAAGAGAAGTGTGGTTGCTAATCTTGCCAGACAGGGCAAAAGTGAATGGTGAAAAGGTTATAAAGAGTTCAGCAGTTTTTTTTTTTTAACATGCCACGGCACAGTGTGGTACTTGCTGGGTTTGTTTATCTGCCTCATCTGCAATCCAAACAGTCTCTTTCAGCCAGTACTGGCACTTAATTTTAAACCAGCAATGAAATTGATGCATCAAGTTTTGGAGACTAACATTTTTTTCCTCTAAATAGATTGCACTCTCGATTTGTGTTGCAAATATTTAGCTTAGGGAACATGATAGGTTCAGCCCAGATCACTGCCAATCCACAAATAAGTGTTAATGTAACTTTGAATGAAAAAAAGTTGCTTATAAGTGTAAAGGTGAATGTATATTCTCACTTTTTTTAAAAAAAAACCTTGAAGGCAAACCTGCCTCTGACAAAGCACACAGGAGTATTACTTTATTGCTATTCTAGAAGACCTTGTGCAAATAGCAGTGAGCACAATAAAAATGACTTTATACTTCCATCTGTTGAGTACCAGCCACAAAAGAGGTGTCTCTGTGTCAAATCCATGTTGTATGACATAAGGCAGTCAAGCTGTTAGCGAGGGAGAAATAGATAAACAACATGATAAGAATCCCTGTACATGCTGAAAACTGCTTCAAATGACAAATCTGAGGAGTGAAAATTACAAATGCTTCACTCAAGGAGATTTTAAATTGGACTTGTTGTTTTCTTAGAATTCATTCAACCTGATATATAGCCAGCATTTTGGAGAGATTAAGATAATAAATACCGAACCTCTAATTTTACAATTGATTCTCTTCAAAATCAATTACATTTCAAAGTGCAGCATTCTAGAAATAATTGTGTGGGTTTATTAGTGTGGTTTTACAAGTTTTCTTTCCAGAACCTAAAGAAATTAATTCCCCCCCCACCCCTAAATCTGGGAATACAGTCTTGCTTTTGGTTCAAAAGGTTCCTTGTCAGTAAGGATTATTACAGGTTGGAAGCATGTTATTCTATAAAGAATTTGGAGAGCGAAGGATTAAACCAGATTGCTAGAGCACCAGTAATGAAATAGAGACTGTAGGCATAGGAACTAAATTACAGCTACAAAAATTGGTTTAATAGTTGCAAAAAAAATCCTGAGTGCTATAAATATATGTGAATGTTTCAATAGAGAAGAAACTGTTTCTGGTGTTAACTGGATTTATGTTTGTTCTCCGTTTGCTGCTGTAGTATGGGTGCAGCACATTGTCCTCTGGAAGAGGTAAAAGTCCCGTTGCTTAGAATTTAAATACTTATTTGATATGACAGCCTGGTGGCTTTTCCAGGTGTCCTTGAAACCACAACATTTGCCATACTGGGGAACAGCTTAAAAAAAAGCCCTGATCTGATTGATATGAATTCATTCTTCTGGCGGAGCTAGGACAGTTAAGCCCGAGTTTTGCCCTTTGCAAGCTTATCACGTCCCATCCCAACACTCTCTGAAATACTGTTGTGACATGTCTGCCTCAGGAGGGAAGGTCCATGTGTCCCGGGGAAGGTCAATGCCAATACTACGAGAGCCCCTGAAGAGTTGTCCCAAGGCTTGAATAGTCCTTGGAAACACTTACACTCTTTTCCTAACTTTTATTTTAACACTATTTTATCCCAACTGAGTCAACAATATTCTATATTTACCCTTCTGTGTCTCAACAGGCATTTGGGTACTACTCCTTAGGTTTTGGAGCATACTTCCAAAGATCTAATTTCCTGCCTAGTAGTCCCTCCAAAGCTGACATTTTTGATGGAGTTGCTTGTCTTCTGATGTGTAGGGCCACCCCTGCAAACCCTGTGTCTTAAGTGGAGGGATACTGAAAATAGTTTGTTTTCAGCAGGAGAGGAAAAACAAGCCTGTTTTCATTTAGCTTTTCATCATCATTGTGGTCCTTTCCATGGCCTGGTTTCAGTACATTAGTTTTTATAGCAAAAACTTAAATTCCATTTCCATATTCTCGTTTATGCTTTTTGCAAGTTTTCCAAATTATTGCACCCTTGCCAGCATCTTTCTTCCAAAAACTTCAGGCTCTCTGATCTTCTTAGTAGTCATGTCTGATCTCAGGTTGGTGCTTTTATGTAACCTGACCCTAGGTTATCTCCCTTCTCTCTTTCATACTTAGTTTTCAGCTCTTTTGGGGTTGTCATCTCAGCCATTCTTTTTTTTTTTTTCTACAGCTAAAGGTAAAATGTGAGACGTCAGTGCTCATGGCCAAGTCCTGATCATCCACCACTGTTACTATTACAATTCCCTTGACTGACAATTTCTGTGTCTAAGGGATAAATTTTTTAACACCTTGCCATGTACTCCTCACATTCTTTGGACTGGGTGTGCTTTGTTTGGTTTTGTGGTGGTGTTTCCTAGCATATTAATACGGATGACTACTTCAAACTAAATAGGGAGACACTTTCTCCAGTCCATTCCCGGTCATTAAAACAGTCTTGGTTCCCCTGTTTCTCCAAATGTTGCTAATACTGGTTGCTCCTACTCTCAGGCAACTCTAGAGACCTGCTCTCTAGAGACCATCGGTCATTGATCTCTGCTTATATCTCGTGTGTGGCACTGTCCTGCTTTTCTTTTCCTGGATTCCCATTGCCTTGTTCTTATCTCTGTGTAGTATTTCTACACAAAATGTGTGTGTGTGTGTGTGTGTGTGTGTGTGTTCGGAAGGAGATTTTCTGGTTTTACTGAAGTGAATTGTGGTCTGTGATTTTATAGAATGAATGTGCAGCCATACAGAAGAGCTCAGTGCAGTTTAGAGAACAGAGTCTGATACAGAAATAAGGACTAAGAGAAATATAATAAAATATTTTTAAAAAGCAACTGCAAAACATACACAGGCGTTTTGCTTATTTTTTTCAGCTTTGCGCATGAACTGTTCACTGTCATAGCAATATCTGCCTGTGTTTATTGAGTTCTGATTTATTCTTTTGCTGGAAAAGTAACTATTCATTGCCTAGCTAGATTTACTATACTAGTTTATCCCTTAGTAATACAAATCTGAAATGTGGTTGGGGTGCGGAGTAAAAAGTGTAGTTATATTTGTTTTATGTAATGCTAAATATATACATTTCTTGTGTTGTTGCTATTTGTAAAATTTTCTGCATATAGGCAGTGTACTTGTACTGTGCATCTAGCTGTTTGCTCTTCAACATTTCTCACATGGGAAGAAAGTGAGGAATTTTCTTACAGTACTTTGACACTTTGTGGATTTCTAATTAGATGACTTGGATGAAGTCATCAGCTGCGAGTAGCACTCTGTGATTTTCATGGATTCTGGGCCCACACTTACCTGAACAAATACATCTCTCTGCAGAAACCACAGACAGCGACTGTGCTTGGGTGCAGTGAGTTAAAGGAAAGAAAGCAAAGAAGAACAATGCGTTATGTGTGCAAAACAAAAAAGAGCAAAAAAACCCTAAATCTGCCTGCCTTGTATGGCGTCTTCATAGAAGGCAATTGTTCTTGCAAAGCTTTTGCTCTCTTTGCCTCCTTAATCTGTCGCTGGAATGTCATCCCACTCAGCAGCAGACTTGGCTGTTTTGACAAAAGAGCTTTTTATTTAATTATTAGTATTCACAAATGGGCTTTGGTTGTTTAAAAACTGTTTTCTACCTAGGTATTTAGAGAAGACGGGAGTTTGTTTGCAGAGTAACTCGGTCCAGTGCTGTGTTTTAGTTACATCCTCACACAGTCTAATGCCATCTGGTGAGCTTTGAGGAGAGGGAAGCATATAGTGTCGTATATTCAGCGTCTCAGAACTGGGAGAAAAATAAATAGTTGAGTACTCAGCCAGTGCCAGATAACAGTAGTGATTTTCCCACACTTGAGCCAATCCTGCTGTTCCTTTCATCAGATCTGTGTGTCCACCTTTTGCAGATCTCTGTTATGAGGCTAAGCACCTCTCACAATGACATCTAGCATCTTCTAGTACTTTCACTGGTGTTTGATCATTCGAAAAGAGTCTAATACAAGCCTGATGAATTCAGTAGATTAGGCCTAATCATTTCAAGACAGATGGGCACAAATTAGGTGTCACAGGGTCGACGACCACGTAAGTATCTAGCTAAATGTTTAATGATACAAAATATTAAAAGCTAGCTCTCCCACAGGCAGTAAAATATGCAGAGTAGAGAACTACAAAATGACGTTAAATGTGATGTGAGTGGCTTCAGGATGTGTAAAGCAAACACTTTAGGCTTACATGGTGAAATAAAGCTCCATGTAAAAGACTTTATTCCCAATCTGGAAATGAATCCTTTCATGCTTTTCCACTTGGATGTGGGTCCTTTTTAATTAGAGAATATAAAATCCTCTGCCTGTGATGTAGGCAGTTCCCTAGGAACCACTAAAAATTTGAAATAAATGATCACAGGACCATGTCATGCTCCACAATGGTATCAATTTCAAGTTTTCTTTCTTAACAAGGTCCATCCTGTGAGCACAAAACACTTTGTGTTTAATTCTTGTCTTTTAATACTAAAAACCATGTAGTCATAGCTGGATAGCTTCTGAAGGACATCAGCATGGATTAGTAGTAGTCTCTTTACTCTTTCCTGTTGATTAATGGAAATCTACATTTCTTCCTGATGTGCTTGTTCCTGCTGAAATGTTATGTATTTCTTATATTTTCAGATCAGCTAGTTTCCTTTTGTGCTGTCAAACTGAAGGAATTAACTGTCTGGGAATAAATACTCCCAGATAGCACTGATGTTATAGAAATAAAACTATTGAATTGATTAAATATTGTGTCTTATCAAAACTATTTGTAAACTTGCAAAAAAATAAATACTACTGCCTCCTTCATTTCTTTCCTTTTTTGTTAAACATTCTTTCTGGCAGTTCAGAATAAGATTGGCTATACTGAGCCAAAAAAAGGGCAACCGGATAAGTCCTTCTCTTAAAAGGTAGTCCCTCCGCTCCGCAGTCTCGGGATTGACTTTCAGTTGGTAACAAGCTCCAAAATAAATCACATCATATAAACGTAGAAAACCCAGTATTAGGATTAAAGTTTGCATATGTGTAGTAAGTCTGCATGCAGCTTTTCTCAAATAGATGCCTCTTGTAATTACATTTCCTCCCACTTACTTTAAAAGCTTTAGTATTTCAACCTCTTCAATATGTTTAATGTTTCAAAATGTTACTGTGAATGCAGGCTTCTCTTAGGAGGAACCTGAAATAATCTCAAGTGTTTTCTAACCTGCCGTGCGAAGGCAAGTAAGCTTTTAACTTGTTCCTTTGGAGCTGAGATGTGGTGGGGAGTGTAGCGGAAGGTCGACTTCACACAGGTGAGCAGACTGAGGCTGAAAGCCTGAGGCGCGTGACTGCAGCATCTCAGCTTGTACTGTTGGTGCTCTTACAATTATGTTACTGTTATAGTTTAAGCTAAAGCAGAAATCACTTTTCTGACTTCCTGACTTCAGCTAAATCTCATCCAACTTCATTTTCTGAAAGGTAGCTGCGTGTTTTTCAGACAGTTTCTCTCTAGAAGTGATAACAGAGGGCATTGATACGCAGAAAGGCTGATGCTTATACTCATTCCTTTAGTAACCAAGGCCATCCTTGAGCTGGTAAAAAAAAGACCACACCTGTAGAGAGGGGTGGACAGGGCAGGTGACCTCAAACTGACCAGTAGAGTATTCCATCCCATATATGTCGTACTTGATATAAAAATGAGAGAAGTTCTCATTTTCTTCTGCAATGGCTGACGTCCAGTAAAGACCTCACCTGTCTGTTTGCTCCTAATCCTCAATCTGTGCATTCCTGAATCCACTTCCTAAATCCAACTTCTTCCTAGCCATGGACCCATTCCCTCGTGTCTGCTTTCCAGTGTTTGTGGTGACATACAGTCAACAAGGAGTAGGGGTGCAGTCTTATATATTTCTATATATTTTATTACTTTCTATTATTTTCTTTATCATCCTCATTTCATTAAAGCTGTTTTTTTTCGGAGTAGGTGCGGGAGGGATTTGGGAGTCCAACTAGGTATTAGCTACCAAAACT
This sequence comes from Coccyzus lansbergi, assembly GCA_033558105.1. NCBI lineage: Eukaryota > Metazoa > Chordata > Aves > Cuculiformes > Coccyzidae > Coccyzus > Coccyzus lansbergi. The sequence continues at coordinate 2,558,389 of JAUMJK010000675.1, forward strand.
GGCCGGGCTAGGGCTAAACTCTGACAGTCACTATTTCTGATTTTGTTTGCCTTGATCTTAAAACATTTACTGTGATAATTCAACGGCTACATTTGTATTTGTTGAGGACTACGTTACATTAAAGAGATGTACACAAAATATTTTTAAGAATGAAGTATTGAACTATTTTTTTAAAAAAACTCTCTAATTTAAGGCCATGTTACATGGGGTATTTTGCCCAAAATAAATTTGTTCTTATGTTAACTTTACAAGCCTGTTACTCATGCCTTTATTGGAAACAGCAGAGAGGCAGACCGGCTCAGTAAATGTATCATCAGCTGACCTTTTCCCCATTGCAGAGTTCCTTTGTGATCTTGATTCGTTATTTAACTTATGTGTTTCATTTCCTCACCTGGGAAGCAGGGAGAGAAACTCCTCCTAGCATTATAAATATCTGGATACAAATACACTAAACATCACGAAGCCTGTAGATGCTGTAGTCCAGGATTTTTTTCAACAAAAAATCCAAAGTAAGGGTTGGTTTTATGTAGATAACTGTGCAAGTCATTTCATTAGACCTAATGAAGTTCATTTTGGTATCAACACTGAAGTTTGTTTTCTTGCGGGAACACTTGGGTTTAGGCTGCTGAACTGAAACTGTATTTATTTATCCATGAGAGCAGTCAGAGATCTTCTTCTTGATGCATGTAAAGTGTTCAGTGGCTGGAGGAAGCCTTAACTTTGAATCTGGCTTCCTGGCTTAGTACCTTTTCAGATGTTAATACCAGGTGGTTTGTGCTGCGGATTGTATGTGTTTCCATAAGTAACTTATGAGTAGTTTAAAAAGATGACTTGATGTTAACTACAGCCAAATCAAGTGACAAATGATCATGCAATAAATTTTCGGGGTTGTTTTTTTTTTTTTTTATTGGAATCTGTGTTTATTAATGAATGCAAAGAAAGTATGTTCCACAGCAGGTATGGTGAACTTAGAGCTAGACTGTGAAACAGGTAAATTAATCACAAAATATTTTAGGAGTTTATACAGCCTACTGCTAAATATTTTCTGCAGTTTTCATAAATTGTCTGTATGCCTAATTTACTTTAAGTTAAACAGGATGGAGGTGCTTGGACATTGCAAGTTTCTGCCAGTCACCGATCTGTACCTTTTAGAAACTGAAAACTCAAATGTATTTGGCACTGCCTGATTTAATTATTTAGTGCTTCCATGCAGAGCACTACAGGATCTTAATTCCCTAACTCCTTTCCTCATAACACTAAATAATGATTTGCCCGGGTGGCCAAGAAGGCCAATGGCATCTTGGCTTGGATCAGAAATGGTGTGACCAGCAGGTCCAGGGGGGGTTATTCTCCCTCTGTACTCAGCACTGGTGAGGCCACTCCTTGAATCCTGTGTTCAGTTCTGGGCCCCTCACCACAAAAAGGATGTTGAGGCTCTGGAGCAAGTCCAGAGAAGAGCAACAAAGCTGGTGAAGGGGCTGGAGAACAGGCCTTATGAGGAACGGCTGAGAGAGCTGGGGGTGTTTAGCCTGGAGAAGAGGAGGCTGAGAGGAGACCTCATTACTCTCTACAACTACTTGAAAGGAGGTTGTGGAGAGGAGGGAGCTGGGCTCTTCTCCCAAGTGACAGGGGACAGGACAAGAGGGAATGGCCTCAAGCTCCGCCAGGGCAGTTTCAGGCTCGACATAAGTAAAAAATTCTTCGCTGAAAGGGTCATTGGGCACTGGAACAGGCTGCCCAGGGAGGTGGTTGACTTGCCTTCCCTGGAGGTGTTTAAGGTGCGGGTGGATGAGGTACAGAGGGACATGGTTTAGAGATTGGTGGGAATGGTTGGACTTGATGATCCGATGGGTCCCTTCCAACCTGGTGATTCTATGATTCTATTCTATAATGTTTTTGTCCACATAGAAATGAAAATTTTGAGAGTTAAACACTACTTAATCAATGGCCTGAAAATCGTCTTTTTGATCAACAGTTTTAGGCACAAAGCCCAGATAGGCTGCTGTTCTACATATGGGGAAAGGAAGAATAGCAAAGCTCTGGAGCTAGTAACAGATATAGCCCATTGATGACAATATTTGCTTCAAATCACATTTTTAAAGAGCTTTCTTGAGTTTAAATTGAGTTTGTGAAATTCTCTGGTCTCTGTACCTTCCTGATCACTGCAGTGAGGTCTGATCACACCAAGCTATCATGGTGATCTTGGAGGACCTCAGAGGGTATCTTTTGGATCCCTTTAGTAAACCAAAACACATAAGTATTACACAGTAACGGTTCTTTAGCAAGTTGTGCGAAGGCCTCAACAGTCAATCAAGAACCAAGTTTTCTGTCACTGTGAGCCATTATAACCAACTTCAGTCACATGGAATGACTCATGGTTGAAGAAGTTTTGAATAACAACATTCAAGTTCACCTGAAAGTCTTCAGGTAGGATTGCACTCCATTTTTATCAATTTGTCCTAAGAACAAATTAAGCACTATTGAGTGTCATGTGAGTAAATCCTTACCTCAAATGAAGCATTGACTTCCCGCTCCTGACTGTAATGAAGTATCAGCTTCGGAAAATAATTTTGAAACCTTGAGAAGTATAGAGTAGAATCACGGAATCACAGAGTCATTAGGTTGGGAAAGACCCACAGGATCATCGAGTCCAACCAGAGGTGAGACAGGGAGCAGGGATGATGCACCCTCTCTCCAGGGAGGACCAGCTGACTTGCATGAGGCTCCCCATAGTGGGATGCGGAGGTGACTGTCCGTTACTGTTAACTTTATAGCTGTGTTCTCTCCCACGTAGCTTGAGAGTAATTCTAATTAATTTCTCCAACCCCATAGGTTTCATTACTTAAAATTTCAGTGAGTGTAACTTTTCTTTTGACAGAATACCTATTTTAAAAATTACATTGATTTGAATTGCATGCAATTCTTGGTGCAAATCAGTGTTTTAAAACAGCTACGTTTGCAACTGTGCACAAAATTTATTTGCAAATGGTGGCCTAAAATTGGGTGCTTGCTAACTTTCTCCCTGCGTGCTCTGTATTCGTGCTGCAAAGCCGACATCAGCGGTGCATCTCTTGGGGCTGCTGGTGCCCTGCCTCGCAGCCCCTCTTGCATCTATTCTAGGACGAGCCATCTATGCCACCGGGCACTTGGGGGGTGGCCCAGCTGATTTTCTGGCAATTAAAAAGAGGAAAGTAGGCTGGGCTGCAAACCCCTGCGGGGTGAATACTGGGAAGGTGTCAGCATAACTTCTGCAGGCTCAGAATCAGGGTCCGGCAGGATGAGGAACTTGTGCTGTTTTGGGTTAAAGGCAGCAGAGCCAGGAGGCCAAGCAAGAGTTGATCAGATGGCATGCTTTGGGACATAATATGTTTATCGATGCTTCTAAGTGGTCTTCATGTGCAGTAATAATAAGAAAAATCAAAGAAGCATTCTCATGTTTAAGAAATGTTACCTCTTTTCTACTGGTTTGAGCTTTACTGGCCAGATTTGCATGCAGGATGTGGTTTTAGCCATCTCGTCTTTCAAATTCCGAAGAACAGAATAGGCCTTTCCAAGGTTCATAGGGAGTGGTAGTTGGTAATTGCTGCTTTTGTTCCAGAGAATTGAACCAAACAGAAGAATAATACAGTTTCTGATCTCAAAGAGGTACTTTAATTATAAACTTAATATATCACCTAAATGATTTAAAAAATGCTCATTTTAACTTGTTATGTAGATTTATATCAGAGGGGACAAGCCCTGTTATTGTTTCAAGTTTTTATTACGTTTTACTTGAGTCCTGAATAGATCTAAGGCAGCAGAAACATTAGCAACTAAACCAACAGATTTTTTGGGTATTACAGAGCCACTTTTTGAACACTGAGACAAATTATCCAGGATGAGCGAGGGAAATATTTTAATTATATTTGAAAATGTACTGTTGTCTCCTCTGTGAGGCAGGGGCAGCCAACTGAGGAGAATGAATTAGTCGTGGTAGCTGAGTAACATCTCTAACGGTGGCTTGCTATAATCTGTGGACACATATATATGCAAATATGAAAACCATTAACGAGGCAGTTTACAAGACTCCCATGTGTCCCACGGGCAGCAGTCTGTTTCAGAGCTACGACCCTGTTCTTTCATCCAGAGGACGGCTGTCCTGGTCATATCTTGGTATCTACCTGCCAAGGTAGAAAATAAATGCTGGAGCAAGGCTGGCTGTACCTGCTGGAAATGGTATAAGGCATCCCACAACACATGTTCAAATCTCAGCGTGAAAACCTGCTCCAGTTCTTCATTGTTCAGCTGTTCAGATACCCGTTTCTTCTTTGTACTAATTTAGTAAGCTTTTCATGCAGTATGCTGTGCATTAGCACTTGGATATCATCTTTGCTTGTGTGCTGTGGTGTATTTTCCAATTAAATGCTTTTTTTTTTTTTGCATCTATTAAGCATGCACTCAGACCCCTTTTAGGGGCACCTTTCTGCTCAGCGATTTTAACCATCACATTCAGACATACCCTGGGCTGCCTGTTGTGATCGGAGCCGAACCATGAGTCTCACTTGCTCCCTGCCAATATTCCCTGTTCCCCAAGCAACCCAGTCACTGCTCCACAGCCCAGCTGCTCGTGGCCCTCCCGAGCTCCTTGGTGCTGTTATTCAGCTAGGGTAATTACTCATATTGTGTTAGATTTTAATCTGTTTACTTTAGCCACTAAATGGCTAATTATTTACTACAAAATTCTCTGTCATGAATAACTGAATACCCTGTAAGTCCTACTATTGCAGAACAAACATAAATCTTTCTCTCTACGCTCTTTTTATCTGATTACAAAGCTACAGATGTGCAAGATATTTTTTTCTGATCCAGGATATGCAGCGAGAAGAGAGATCATGGATTAACATTGTTTGATCTGTCTGTAATCCGTCTCTTTGAATTTTTGTGTTTTTATTAGGTACTCAAAAGTGATGTTGAAGCATGATTATAGGGCAAGGGAAACAAAAAAGCAAAATGGCATAAAGTTATTTCTCCTCTACCATCACCACCAGGAATAAATTATCTGAGCTATATATTCAAGGAGATACGGGTCCTGTTTCAGAACTGTTTCCCTAAAGACCCCTAAATCCCTGGTATCCTCCTCCTCGGCATCATGTGTTTTCTCTCACTGCTTTGATATGACTGTGCCACATCCCAATTAGTTGTACACTGTTGATTTTATTTACTCCATGGCCTAAAACAGAGAGCAATTTATTTATTTATTTTGGGTCACGCTGATGACAATCTTAATGAAAATTTAACAATTCAAGTGGAACATCATGTAGGAAGAATGGTGATCGTAAATTTATGAGCTTTTTTATTCTGTTGAGAGGTTTAAAATGTTTTTAAATGTTTAAAAGCTTTAAAAAGTTGTTTGACAGGAGCTGCTATGAATAACTTCAGGAAGCAGCTGAAGTTACAGCCTTGGACCTGCTTTAGTTATGTTCAGGGAGGTAAACATGTGGTTTTCCTTCACTTTGTACAAACAGCGTGATAAATATAGTCTGATTTAATTTGCCTGTCTTGATGAATGGCATTTCAGTTTTTCATTTACAATGTGCTAGGGCAAAGCATGTTGAGTTGTTGGAATAATTGTGGCTTTCAGAAGAAAAGAATAAATGAAAAAAAGAATGGCTTTTTAAGACTTATTATGCAAAGACTGTGGGAAGCAACATTACTGTTAAAGTCTTTTTCGGTGCATCTATTGTCTAAGTGCTCTCTATTCTTTAATTCGTTGCGAGTTGAATAATCTGACTTGTTAATGCTCACGACGGCGTGAATGGTCAGTAGTACATCAGCCTGAAGAGATTGCACCACTTTGGACTTGGATATTGCTTTCTTAAATAAAAAAACTCACAGCGGTTGGGTTTTATGTTTGCCAGACCCGAAGATGTACATTCTCCAGGAACTCCAGTGGTGTATTTTTCAGCTGTTTATATGTGAGATCAAGTGTCTGCCCCATTGCTCGCACCACTTTGGGTGTATTTGGCTTGAGCTTTGTTGCGTGACACATTGCCCTAGGCATTGTTTGTAGTATTTATTGAACATCCTTGGAGATTTAGATTGGATATTAGGAAAAATTCCTTTACTGAAAGATGGGTGAAGCATTGGAATAGGCAGTAATGGAGTCATCATCCCTGGAGGTGTCCAAAAAATGTGCAGGCATCACACTTTGGGATATAGAATCATAGAACAACCAGGTTGGAAGTGACCCATCGGATCATCGAGTCCAACCATTCCTATCAAACATTAAACCAAGTTCCTCAGGACCTCATCCACCCGTGCCTTAAACACCTCCAGGGAAGGTGAATCAACCACCTCCCTGGGCAGCCTATTCCAATGCCCAGTGACCCTTTCCGTGAAAAACCTCCTCCTAATCTCTAACCTAAATCTCCCCTGGTGGAGCTTGAGGCCATTCCCTCTTGTCCTGTTCCCTGTCACTTGGGAGAAGAACCCAGCTCCCTCCTCTCCACAACCTCCTTTCAAGTAGTTGTAGAGAGTAATGAGGTCTCCTCTCAGCCTCCTCTTCTCTAGGCTAAATAACCCCAGCTCTCTCAGACGCTCTTCATAAGGCCTGTTCTCCAGGCCCTTCACCAGCTTTGTTGCTCTTCTCTGGACTCGCTCCAGAGCCTCAACATCCTTTTTGTGGTGAGGGGCCCGGAACTGAACACAGTATTCAACGAGCGACCTCACCAGTGCCGAGTACAGAGGGAGAATAACCTCCCTGGATGGTTCAGTAGGCACAGTGGTGTTTGGCTGATGGTTGGAGTTGATGATCTTAGAGGTCTTTTCTAACCTTTATAATTCTATGATTCTTCTGAAATAGCTTCTAAGTAACTGTGAGATAGGTTTAGCAAGATGAGAAATTCAGCAAGTAACAGCAAAGTTTCATGCTATAAAGGCTTTTGTATCCATAGTGGTCAGCCTCTGCAAGACAAAATTGATGTTGTTAGCGTATCTCCAGCTTCATCAGCAGCAATTGTTATGATCAATATGCAATTGTTGCAAGAAAATGAATTCCTCATTAACTTGGTGAATCAAATAGGTGTACAGGTTTATTTCTATACTGTTTAGATCGGTTTTTCAAGGGTTTGGTTTTTTTTCTATCTTGTATTAAAGCAATTATTTATTGTGTTTATATGTCTACAAAATTATATGATCTACTTCTAGGGTACATATTTACCTAGTTCTTTTTTTATTGAAGTCTCTTAAAGCAATTTGTTTGCTTATGCTGCTTTATGTGCAGGCTGACATACAAAACTGTTTTGGTTGTCTTGTTTGAGATATCTACAGCCCAATAACATCGCAGCGACAGATTTCAAAGTTTTTTTTTTGTTGTTTTTATTCCAAATGAAGTTGTAAATGCTTTGTATCTTCACACATTAAGCTGTACTGGCTCAGGTTGATGATCTGCAAAAAAAAGATAAGAAGTCATGGAAGCCCACTTCCAAAAATTCAGGCTCAGATCACCCACCAGAGGTGTCACAGGGGACTGATGAGGCCTGAAAGTGTACGGAGGGTTGTCCCTCCAGGCTGCAGGCATTGGGAAAAACCAGACTGGGTGTATCTGCTGATGTGGAGGGGCTAAGGGGTACCAGCCGGGGGCAGAGGGAATCCCAGCTGGTCAGAGGTAGCTGGAGAGCTGCAGGATGGTTGCAATGGCCATGGGGCCAGGGATGGCAAGGGCTTTAGTGGCCAACATTGGACCTTGGTGCTGCTCCAAGGGACCTGACTCTGCTCGACCCCTGAGCAGGGAATGGTGATGGGGAGCTGGATTTGCTGTGGAAGGTGGGCTGCTTGCTGGCAGGGTGGCAGGGATGCATGGGCAACAACATAAAGTTACCCAGACTGATAGAAACAGCTGCTACAGCTTTCTCCTTCCCTCGCAGCTCCTCCTCCTCCATTACACTGCTCTCAGCTGGCCTTGGCAGCTCAGTGCCCCCATCTCTTATGGACAGCCTGACGATATGTGATTATCCTGTTCTCTGTATACTCAGAGTGCAGTAATTGGCAGGTATGAAGATATCTGTGAGTTATGAATGGAAAACACCCCTTTGGTATTCTCCATGAATATGGATGTGTAAAGTATTATATCAATGCAAGCAAATTATCCTGAAAAATGGAGCACTGGCAACAATGCTATTAAGAGAAAATTATACAGGCTTACCCTTTCTGAACAGAAGTGCCCTGAGCAATATCGTTTGTCCAAATTGCTGTCTATGCGGTCTAAATTTTAAAAGGCACTTCAGTATTCCTAAACTGAGGAATTATTCATAGCATAATGTGCATGTGAGCTATTTTTAGAATGTGCAGAGTAGAGACTGTTCATTTTACGTTTACTTGGGGACTTAGACTCTATTTTATACTGTGCAGCATGGAGTGAGTTCTCTGTTAAAACATCTTGACCTCTCAGAGGAGGAGAAAAATACAAAATACTGTGCCTTGCTGCTGTTTTCAAACCATCCAGGTATTTTGTATGTTGTGGAAGGATGGAGAAACTGCCGTAGTCTACTTAATTTTCTACTTACTACAGCAAAGAAAGGCAAAACCTTTTAAGCCTCAGTGAAAGAATACAAGCTTCATAGTGGTGTCTGGGGGTGAGTGTGTGGCATTTGTGCAGTTTTAGTGATTGCCAACAGATGTTTGAGTTGGATACAGCAGCATCCGTATTGCCTTCATCCCATATTAAAAGCATAAACATAATACTTGGAAATAGATACATAACAGAACTGTGTCTTGGACATATCATCTATATTTCCCCTATACCTATGTCCTATGCATATACAAGAACATAGGACATACGACCACTGCAAATGCTTTTCAGTGGTGTGAGGAGTATTATTTACTCATAGTGTAAGAGTGATAGTGGTAATGAACAGTCTGTGTTGGTAAAAGTCGGTGCCCAGAGGCTGAACGCTCGGAGATGCAATCCAACTTGCAAAACCACCCCTCAGAAGGCTTTTTTTTTTCCTCCAAGAGAGAGGTTTCAGACAGATTGCTGTTGACTTCCCCAGAATGCATTTGTGAAGACCTCAGAGCTGCTGTCTCCTCACCTGGCAGCTTTGCACAAGCATAAAGCCAGTTTTCACAGGAGCCTGTAAATGTCACTGAGGGGAAACCCAAGCAAAGCTCAGAAAATATACAAAGGAAAAGATTTGGTGGAAAAATACTTTAAAGTGCTTATTTAGTTTGAAGTAGCTGCAGAGGAATCACTTGAGTGTTTACTCCCTGCTTTGCCATTAATATTTATCTTGAGGAGCTGAGAAGGCAGAAAGGGAAAGTGCTTTGGTATCGGTCCATTAGTCTGGAGGTGAGACAGAAGAATACGTGAAAGCATTTGCTGACCATGCACGATGTGTATGTCTTTCAATAATAAAAATATATTTCTGTTTTTATGCACTTGAAGGAAGCATTTGTGTAAATGGCTTGCGCTGCATTAAAAGCTGGGACATGGTTTCTGCTCAGCCCAGTGACCGTTCTTATTCAGGTCTTAGGAGGGCAGAAGCTGTGGAAGAAAGCACCTGGAAACCTACTTTCCAGCACCAAATGCACAGCCAGATGTATATCTAAGCTCTCACCCTGCTGTAGGGTTACAAATTCAACCCTACACTGAGTTTGTAGAAGAATTTGGCTCTTGAAATAGCTTATAGTTGATTGCTAGACTATTTGTTTTTGACAAACGTCATGGTTAATTTGCAGCTAAAGCTGTTTCTTTGAAGACCATTTGTGTGGCTATATATAAATTTTTCTCATATGCACTGACCAGAGCTGGCTGCTAGATTAAAGTAGAAATTCCTCTTCTCTTCATTAGCTCCAGCATCCTGGCAACAATATTCAGTAGGGTCCAGTGATTACCTTGAAATGAAGTGGGTGCCCTGCTTATGGTTTCTTGGGAAGAACTATTTCTAGTTCCTATTTGCAGTGGAGGTCTGTCAGAATGGTTCTTGCAGGTCATAAATATAAAATATGCCTTGCATTCACAATTGAGTTGTAAGTCTTTGGTGAAGACCAAAATATAGTACATTATTAAGGTTCTTTCAGGAGGTGTACCTGTAAAAAAGAGTTATGAATAATTGTCCCTTATCTTTCATGCATGTTTTGCAGGAAAATACATCTTGTCAAGTTGACTGTGGTGGGTGAGATTTATTGTGCTGTACTGAGTGCACTAATATATAAGAATCTGTGCAGTCGTGTTCCTAAGGGGGAGCAGACAGAAAGTGAAAAGCAACAGAGTGTTACCAAAACTTAAAATTCAGAAGTGTATCTTAAAGCTGTTCAGACTTGGCTACAATTGTTATATTGTTCTTTTAATTATTATTTTCATTTCCCTATTCATTCTTTATGGGTGATTGCTATGGCATACACTTCTGTGTAGATATAAGTGGGGTTTTGACCTTCTGTGGTAGAAATACCAAGGTCTCTATCATGGGCTGTGCAGATATATGCTACTTGGACATGATGCGTGAATTTTATATAAGCTTAAGCTCGCCTTTGCCTTGAGCCATCCTATTCCAGGCTTCTTTCCTTCTTACACCCCTTCTCAGTTGTGCTGTCACAGTGAGGGTGACAGCACTTATTCCCCCTGTTTTCCCAGCAATGGAAGAGGTAGATCTGCTCCAAGGAGATATTTCCTTCTTCTCCTTTGTACAAACACTTCCCCTTATCCCCTGCCCACCTCAGCATTTCACCTGGCTCCTGAAAATGGAAGGGAAGCATTCCTTTATTAATACAGTTTATGGTTGTTTGCAGTCTAAAATTCAGTGGAGCAGCTGTAACATTTTATATTCAGCAAAAATCTGCCCTTGGATAGTATTACTAGAGTAATTTTATATTCATATTAATCAGTCTGACAGCTCCTTCCTGGAAGGACAACATGCCTTGAATGGGACCTGCTGATCAACATGTTTCAGATAGGAAGATAAGGGTAAATTATAGAGGTTTTAAAGTTTATAGAAAGTAGCTTAAATAAGTGACACCTTTTTTTTAATTATTTTTTTGCTCTTGGCAAATCATCAGCTCTGTGCTGTCAGCAGTTCTGGTGGTAGGTGTCACTAAAAACGCACTTTGCTTGTCTACATCATAGTCACGTGAAGGAAGACAAGGGGAGCCTGGCTGAAGCCTGATGTTCTGCAGGAACGTGCCTCTCCTGGTTTGGTGCAAGCGTCATTTCAGCAGTATTTCTCTGAAACCTGTAGGCTTCTCAGCAACTGTTGCTGTTGTTCAGACTCTTCAGAGAGTGTTTTTTAAATTGTTCAGCCTGCATGCCCACATATTTCATGCCTTACAAGTTCCTGTACTGCTTGTCCTAGCTGAAGCATAGCTGGATTGTGTTACGGAACATAACATTGCTCATTTTAATTTGTATTGTTTTTCCAGGTAGAAACTTGTTTGTGCAGTGAAATGATTGTTTTGGTAGGCTTGGCTTGTTAAATTGATGCTTCTAAAGTTGCTTTGTCTGATGTAAGAGGATGTAGATGGAAGCAGCACACCTTAGGGAGTGTGTTTTGCAATATCCTTCAATTTGGGAGAGGATTTTGGTTGTAAAAGATGATCAGGAATGATAGAAAGCAAGTCTCTGTACAGGTTGCCTTTATCAATTTGGGTACTGCTTCATTTTCCCTAAGTAATTGGTAATGTTTTCCACCCTGAGACTTGAGATGGTGGATCCATATCAATAATTACTGTCAAGCTAAGGACTAAGATTAAGAAGTTGATTTAATTTGTATGCATATCTTGACTCATGTGATAATAAAGCCCAATGCCAGACTTACCCTGATAAAGTATTCATTAAAGATATCATATTAATGTGGATTTATCGTGGCTGTGATTTTGTACGCACAAGGTTGGTCATTTTTATATTTCATGTACTGACTTCAGCAACTGTATTTAAACCCATTATTTTGTTTTCACAGTAATAATGTTGCACGGTCTCTGTAAATGTAGTTGTGTAGATGAAAGTCTGTCTGTGCATAATGTTTCTCTTGGTCCCATCAAAGACATGTACAGCGCAGGCATAAACACTGATAGTACATACATCACCCCCAAAAAATGGGCAAATGCAGCAAAGAAAATTGTCCTTCTCTAAGTGATAGTGGCAGCAGTTAAGAATGAATGTTGTTCTTGGGATAACAAATCACATCTTCTCTGTGCCATTTCCAGGCTTCAGATTTGCATCAGCTTGCAAAGGTGGCAGAACACTGAGTCTTAAAACCAAAAAAAAACCAGCAACCCCCAGCTTACCCAAACAAATCATCTCGTTTTACTACTACTGTTGTGTCAGAAACAATAAAGAAAACTGTCTTATGATAAGAAAGAAAAGTAGAGTGTCTTCCTGCACCTCCTTCTCTAGCTTATCTGGAAATGGTCGTGCATCATTTATCTTTAAATAGTTTTCCTTTTGTCTCATTTGACTTTTTAATTTAAAGAGATGACAGCTTTTGAAAGAATTTTTGTTGCAATGTATGTAAAGTGAGAACTCGTGTAGTACTTGCCTAGCAGAGTGTATGTCTACATCAGTCCTTCTGCAATGTCATTTTCAGGTATCTTGTAAGAATCTCTCAGGTAGTTGTGGTGTGGAATTACTGTAATTTCACTATCATAGAATAGTTTGGGTTGGAAGGGACCTTAAAGCCCATTCCATTCCAACCCCCTGCCATGGACAGGGACACCTCCCACTGGATCAGGCTGCCCAAGGCCCATCCAGGCTGGCCTTGAACCCCTCCAGAGATGGGGCAGCCACCACTGCTCTGGGCAACCTGGGCCAGAGCCTCACCACCCTCACAGTGAAGAAATTCCTCCTTATGTCCAGTTTAAATCTGCCCCTCTGCAGTTTATACCCATTGCCTCTAGTCCTATCACTTCAAGCCTTTGTCAACAGCCCCTCCCCAGTTTTCTTGTAGCCCCTTCAGGGACTGGAAAGTCACTGTAAGGTCTCCTTGGAGCCTTCTCTTCTCCAGGCTGAACAACCCCAACTCTCTCAGCCTGTCCTCGTATGGGAGGTGCTCCAGCCCTCAGATCATCCTTGTAGACGACCCTGAACCTGTTGCAACAGCTCCATCTTCTTATGTTGAGCGATCCAGAACAGAAGTATATTTTGCTTGAGGTACTAGTTTTGTCATCCTTTGGCAGAGCTTGCCTTGCTCTCCTTCCTTGGGACGGGTTTTCCTGCCCATGCACCTGCCTTCTCTTTGTGGGCAGGAGACAGAGCGGCAGGGAAGGTGGAAAAAGGTCCCTATGACCACCCTGCCCCACTGCCTCAATGTTACCTTCAAGAGCAGTCCAGGTTCTCCCTTCCAGACATTTCTTTTTTTAACTTTGAAAGCAGAACTGTTCCGGAGGAGAAGGGGAAATAAAAAATGGGCTTCAAAAGGCCAGTTCCCACTTTTCCCTATTGCTCTGATGTGTAAATTGATTTCACCATAGCTTACAAAGGGTGACAGCGTGACCGGGAGGCAACTGGAATTTCTTTAGGGTGAAGGATTTCTGATGTGGAAACAAATCCTGCAGATTTTTAAAAATAATTCTGTATGTTAGTAGCAACTGAAATAATAGTTATGTGGTCAATTCCTTACTTTGCATGGACAGCACTTAACAGGAGTATCCAAAAGGTAGACTTTGTTCTCTGTTTATCATTTATTCACATTTAGAAATACTGCTCCTGTATTCAAAATACTCACTTCTGTATTCATACACTTCTTTTATATTTGCATCTGAAGCAGAAATTACATCTGAAATTCAAATCTTAACTGTATTACAGCATCCTTCAGTTCTGCACCAAGGTTTTAATTATGTTTCTGAAATGTATTTATTACGCATTTATTCCAAGGAAAGGAGAAAGGAGAAAGTCTGTCATGTGAGCTGCACGTCATCAGCAGTTTGGTAACTTCAGCTTTTGTCAACAGTAAAACTCTCCATGATTAACAATTTGTACAGATTTTCCAGTGTATGCACAGTAAACTGTGCAATTGCGCAGAGGTAAATGCACTAACAAACAGAGAAAGCAAAGGAAAATACCATTTGCTATCTTAAGCATCTTTATAGAGATATACATGCCGGCAGCATTAAAAGAACGTTCTTAAGGCTATAATCTCTTAAGTTAAAACATGCTGGAGTTCAGTTTCACATCCTTGGAGTGTGTACCATGCTTCCCCCATACGCAGTACTTCTGCTCTTTGCACTATTAGCTGTAGGTTTAGATTTAATTTGTATGTTTTTTTTCTTTCCTAATGACAGTTTAAAGTACAATGGGATGCTAATTTCACATTAGCAGCAGAAAAAAAAATAATTTCATCTGATTAAATTAAAATGCATAGTTGTGATTTCGTCTTCAGCTCCCTGCTCCTCAAGGAGACTTTTTAAGTTGCTGCTCTGTTGAGGGCAGGAGGGAGAATGTGTGAAGACAGTGATGGGACCATTATCCCCCAGTGAGGAGATATCTAAGTAGAGATGCTGTCCCTACGCAGGTCACAGTTTATTCTGTCTTTTGCCCAGTGTTCAGGTATGCTGGTAAAGAAAACAGTTGCTCTAACTTCTGTGTGCGATAAGTAGTACTTTGTGCCAAGCACTTTGTATTTTAATTTCCATCATTTTAGTGATTTAAGTTCTGTTGCCTCCGGAACATAAAACTACGTCTGAGTTAGATGTAAACAATAGTTCTACAGCTGTTGTTTCTTGTCTATAATAACCCATATTTAATGAAGTGGAGAATAAGCGATAAATACCAACTGTTGGTAGATCTACCTTCTGGAAGAAGGTGTAATTGCTTTTTAGTACATTAGAGCCATCATTCCTGTGATCAGCCAGGAGTTGGGCTGAAGTGTTGATAATGTGAGCAGAAAGGCATCCATCACCAAGCATGCATCTCCACTGCTCTTGGAGGAGGAGCCTCTTTAGATCCAAACTCAACTTCACCTCTTTCTCAAGGTTTTAATCTTCTGACTCAGAACCCTCTGTCCAAGAACTCAGAATTAAACAGCTATTTCATTTAACCAAGTCTGGACTTGTAATAAATTGAGAATCCTTTTTCTGCAGTCAGTTCGTTAAATTTTAACTTGTGCGGTCTTTTTCTGGAAGGGCTTTGAGCAGAATTATCCCTTTGCCGGGATAAATTACATTTCTCTGCAAATGCTGTGGGTTGTGGTATGTTTAAAATGATGTTGCATGGGTTCTAAAACTGGCAAATACCATTGTATTTATTGGATTAACCTCTGAACTTTCCAGTCTTAAAAATACCTCAAAACATCAGACATAAGGCAGACAGCTTTTTTGTTTTATAGTCACAGTTTGGATATAATTTACTTCATTTGTCATCTTCAGTAATTATTTTTCTAATGTTACATCTACCACAGAGACCATACAAGAATTTCAATAAACTGTGAAAAGCTGTTCACCAGTGGAATAACAATTTACACATGTGGAGGTAGTTACTTGTATAAACTCATTTTTAAATAGAAGTTTCTTTATCCTTCTTCTTTCCATCCTTTATTATTAATAGTGTTGTGGCTTTTCCCAGAACACTGCTATGGTGTATGTGAGTTCTACAGACGGCTGTGCTTGGAGGGCAATTTCTTTTCATTAGCCTGAATTAGCTAAGATGGGTTAAAATAATAAGGAAGTAATTTAAGCTGCTAACCAGAGCTAAAAGCCGGATTCCCTGTCCTCACATGCATTATAACTGGAATGAGGAACAAACCTGTTTCGCAGTGCAGGGAACCATAAGTAAGTTAAGAGCCCTGTTGGTAATGAAATGCTGGTATTGACCTGTATTGGTAGTTTTCTCCTGTTTTATTTGATAATTTCCTATTCTGCTTGTTGTTACTACATAGTTTGGTTTTTTTATATATATTTTGAATTCCCTGAAACTTTTTGCTGTAAAAATTGGGAAGTTGCATATATAAAAGACCTTCTCATAACTCCTGTTAATTTACTTTTTGTGTTCTGTCCTTTTGGTTGGCGACTTGATGGCTTTTACACAGCACTGAAGTTAATAAGGTGTTTACTTCAGTTGTCTTGCTCCAGCATGAGCCTCCTGACACTCTGTGAGGGGTCACCACATCTCCTCCTCTGAAGGAGGAGCTCCATATCTACCTTCAGATTCCCAGAGGTTGCCCTATCATCCTCCATCACGTCTCCAGACCCGCATATCTCCAGCAGCAGCTGCAGAAACCAATGTTTTGTGTAAGCTAGCGAGATCTTTTCCTCTCTGTTTTCAACCTCCCTTTTCTCCTGCTGCTTTTGAAGGCTCTGCTGTGCCGTGGTCTGTCTGGAGGACTGCAGTCCAGCTCAGCACTGTTCTTGCCATACGTTATTATCTAGCTGTTCTTTACGATCTTACAGCCCTGCTGCTGAGCCAGGTTGCTCTTACATCCCCCTTCTTTCATTTTCCTCTGCTGGCTGTTCAAGCGCAGCAAGTTAACTGGCTGTGCCTTTATCAATTCTTCTATGTAGTGACCTTCCTAACTGCACCAGATAACTTTTTCTTCACTTGCTCATGAATCATTTCCTATTCCTTTATCAGATTCTTCTGTTCTGTTTTTTTTCCTAGCACAGTGCTTTATTTCACACCTGTCAGCAGTTATTTGAAGGATACCAATGTCAGTATCCCTGAAATCCTTCCACTGAGTGAGATAACTGTTTCTTAACACCTGCAGGTCTCTTCTTTTATGTGTGTGTGTGTGTATATACATATATATATATATATATGCAGAGATACCTCCCTCATTTAATGTGTCTATTAACTGATTGTTTAGTTAGGAGTAATGCAACATTGTTTATATTAGCACTTGGCCTGCTGAGTGTTTGGTTTATATTTGGACTTTACTGTTCTTATCCTTCCTGAAGGAGAGGCATGGTTAGTACAGGCAAAGTCTGTGAATACAGCATATTAATGTCAAAGCATGTATCTGTATGTAAATTCTGTGCCAGTATGTGTATTCTCTGCGGACAGCAGCTGGAGCACTCTCTCTTCACTCTCTTAGTCCTTTCCCACTGAGATTTGTGAAAGAAATCCATAATTTCTTCTTATGCTGCTTGCACTATAAGGAATATTTTTCCAGTCTCACCTGACTAAGATGCGTTCCTGCTCACTTTCACGGCCTTCAGGCAAACTCATTGTTCTGCATTTCTTTCTCGTGCCAGTTCTTCATTTTTCCACGCTTAGCTTTCAGTCAGATCAGTCAGCCGATGCAAACCCATCCATGGACATTTTTTTCTCTGCATGTAATGTAAGTGACATGGGAACATGTGCCCGGTGGTGGGAGAGAGCAGGACTGTCCCTTTTGATGGTATCTCACTGTTAAATCAAGCTTATCTTGCATCTGTGTGGAAAAGGGGCTTGGCAAAGAAGTGTTTTTCTGCTGCAACAACAGTGTGACCATGGGACTTTCCGTGTAGCTGGTGTTCTATCAGTTGCAAATGCGTTGGTGGTCATGCTTCTGAGTTCCCACATCCCCATTCTCCCAAGCCACCTGCACTTTACGAGGTTCTTGGCTTTGCAGTCATTTGTAGTTTATCCTTTTCCACTCATATCTATGTTGCAATGCCTGCTTCTCAAGGTCCCATTCATGTCTCTGCACACTTGTTGACCGTTGGTGTCAGTGGGACTGTGAAAACCTACCAGAGGGTGGATTTTGAGCTAGGAATGCGTTTTCCCTGGTCATGGGTTGAATGTTATTCCAACTTTTACTCTGGCAGCTACCATGAAAAGCATGTGTTTTGAACATCAAGCGCTACTATTTGTTCCTGGATACAATAATTCCATTTTCAAATACAAAATGTACAAACATCCTGGCCACTTCTGCCATGAATGCTATTTCAAAATAATGTCTCTGAAGATAATGCTAAAAAGGATACATCAAAGAGGAATCTTGGAAAAAATTCCACACACCCCCATCTAAAATAAGCCTGCAAACAAAGCCCTGGCTAGGGTGTTTGTGTTGGGAATGTTTTGCATCGCTTCCTTGTTGACAGGGTTGGTTTTTTTTTTTTTAATCTATTTATAAAGCATTTAAAGTTTGAATACAGTGGGGTTCATTTTTATTTCTGAGTGGTGGTCGAGGTAGAGTGACTAGTGGCTTTTTCTGTCTTCAGTTCTACATCTACCTGCTCTAGCCTGCATACATGCAGTTGTGAAAGAAATTATGCTGCTCATAATTATCACACTGTCACGTAGAACACGGTGCTCCAAATACTTCTATCTAATTGATACAGCTCTGTATCAATTAGTTCAAAACTGTTGTTTTATTTTTATGCAGTACAAAACAGTTGTTTCTGCCTTTTACTGAGGTTTAAGAAATATGTTAGATGTTTCTTTTCTGCTCAGATTATTGCTCTGTAGCTGCCCATAATCAATATTCCTTCAATTACAACAGGGTTTTAATTATAAACACTATGTTTTTGTTAGGAAACTTTTGTGGGAATGTTGACTGTGGTTTAAGTGCACGTCCTTGGTTTTGTCTTTCTGTGACCTGACTGAGCTTCTTAATTCCTTAGAATGAGGCACATGAGCCATAAAGCTCAAAGCAGGGTTTTACACTGCAACCTATGATGATGCCACTTAGCCTTCAGGCAGGCCCAAATACTCTATTTTTATATCCAAGATAATTCTTTGAAATATTTATTCCAGTCAGAAAAGGCAGTGGAATCAACATAAAATACATTTTATTTATGCAGAGATATAAAGTTGAGGCTTTCTTTTGGAGATACACTGCTGCTATGACTTTTGCAGAGATTTAAGCCTGAAATTTGGAATTCTTTAACTTTTTGTTGTTTCTTATCCATTCCTCAGAATAAAACACAACTTCTTAGTTTCTTTGTTGGCTGGTTTGTTTGCTGTGAAGGAACAGGTCAGTGCTGCAAAGCAGCCACTCTGAGGATATGAAATTATTTCTGTGTATTAACATGGAATGCAGTTGTACAGATTTCTGACTATCATTCTGTTTGGGTTTTTTTTTTTTTTTCTACTCTGCAGGGAAAGCCTCGTTGCACTGGAGAATCTTTGAGATGCAGAACCAGAGCAGTATTTGCCTGTGCTGGGTTTCCCCTGTGTTACATATGATTTGTTATAGTCAATCAAGACTGACCAAAAATTATGAGAAGGTTCAACAAATCTATAGAAATAATTAAAAGAAAGCTTTTACTTCCCTCCTTTATGGTTATAGCATTTGGTATTTTATTAAAAATGCAAAATGCCAAATCTGACATATGTTTTTATTCTAGACATCTTCAATGAAAAGGAAAACAGTCATAAGACTGCTGGAGAGCCAAACATTAACAATATGATTTACCCTGAATTTCCCATCTTATTTACACTGCAATCGTTTTCTAGATGAATGCTCTGATAAAGTTGCATGGAAATTATATTTTAGGTCCCTTTCAAAGTTAAAGTAAGTGTTAGTCCTTTTAAACACAGACTGCATATTAGTTTGGCAATATTTGTTAAGAGAATAACAGAGCACGAATTTTTCTTGTAATTGATTTTATTACAAAAAGTACATGATGCTAAACCATTAAGAGTCATTATTGGAATGAATGCCTTTCTAAGATGGTTTTTAAGTGAAAGTCACATTATTTCTTGGACATAAAACTCTAGAGATATTTTTAAGAGCTTTTTTGCTTGACTCTGTAGTTACGGGGTTTGTTTTACAGAGTGCCTAAAATCCATTGTGCTGAGAAAGGCTAATAGCTACCACCAATAAAAATGCACAAGAATTATCAAGGAAGAGTCAGGAAATATTGAGCAGGTCCACGGGCCCTCCCTGTGAACATGCCACGCTGGCGTTCCTGAAGCTGAACTGACTCTCAGGTCCCGCTAGTGCCGTACTGTCTGTTGGAGTCTCTTTGGCAGGGTGAAGGGAAAGGAAGGAGGACGTGTGCAGTTCCAGCATGGGTCACAGTGCCCAGAAGAAGGCGGGGAATATATCTGGTTGCTCCATTCTCTCTGTAGCATTGTACTGGCTGGTAACTAGAATGAGTTGGACAAGCATCTTAAGAGTGTTACTGAAGTTTCCATCTATGGCAATGACTTCTAACGCCTAAAGGTCCTTTGAATGGCTGAACATGGTTTAAGGATGTGTGAGACTTGATTTCAGCTGGTGGTGGTGCAAGTAGATGTTGTCCTCAATTTGTAGGTCAGAGTCCTCAGTTCATGGGACAGTTCTGTCGGGAAGGTGCCATCAGTGACTGCAGAGGGAAACTTTTCTCAACCACCTCACCGCACCAGCTGGCCACTATGTCTTCTCTGCTCTTGGTGTGGCAGACACACTCAGAAAGCCTGGGAGGTTGGGGTCACTGGCCTCGGGGAGAGAGGTGATATCGTGTCCACATGTCAGAACTCAGGCCAGCGTAGCTTGCATGTATTTATTAGCACAGGTGGCAGTAACCTGTTGACAATGATGGAGCATGTGTTGGCACTGTAGGCAAGAGAACGCAAGGGCTCTTCTTGTTGAAGGCATCTGTCAAGTGTGTGCCAGCCTTTCCTTTCTGATCATCCCCTACTGCCACCCTGATTTGGAGAATTCTGTGTTTAACCATGGTCCATGTAACAGTAATGTCAGTTTAGCCTATGAGCCATGATGCCTTTTCTCATGCCTCTGAGGAGCTGAAGTTCTCTAGGGAACAGACTGAAGCGTTTCTGCTTAACTTGGTTTTCCAGTTGAGTCAGAACCTGGGTATGAGTGATGGGACTGCTTTTGAGTCCCACCAGTCTATCCCTTGGCTTGCATCTACCAGTAAAAGCCTCTTCTGTCAAACACATCTTGCTGATGTGTATAAGGTACCATCTGAAATGATTTTAAGAAGTTTTAGTACCACCCTAGTCAGAAACCCTGCGTGTGGTACTTGGAGGGCACTGAGTTTGGTTTCAGATACTGCTGCGTTTTACTGTTCTGTTTATTCTGTGTGTGTTTAGTGTAGTATCTATGAAATAGATTTTAGAATTCAAAATGTCTGGTTACACAAAACATACACAGTGGGAGCACAAGGTTGAGTAATGCAGTGTCTGGGCTGTGTTGAAAAGTTGAGCACATAAATTCTAAGTTGTTAAAGAATTCAAGGAGTTTAAGGAGCATAAAACTAGATACTTTAAGAAAGGATGCCAAGTGACTGAACGTTGGGGGAGGAATAGGAGTGGGAAAGCTGTGCAAAGAGGCCAAGGGCAAAAGCATGGCAACAAGAAGTAAAAATAGCAGAATAAAGATCACCAAAAAATAGCCTGTGGTTCCTTATGTGCATGTGAAACATGAACAGTGACCAAAATAACCTTCATGGAAAAGAAATCCAAGATATTTATTAAGAAGCTCTCTAGAACACCTGTGTGTGGATGTAGGTGATGAAATATTACTTTGTGAAGTAGCTTTTTACCCAGTGAAGTAAAATCAAGCCAAATTCCATTTGGTTTCTTTATTAGTTTAGTTGCTGAGATTAAAGATTTCACTTTCAAGTAGTTTAATCTGCTGCTCTTCAAAATTATAAACTCTTATAATTGTATCTAATGAAAATGTTCATTACATAATTTCATATTTGAATTAATTCCTTCCCTTAGATTTCTAGCTTATTTCCAACCAGTAGAGTTTATTGCAAAACTTTGGAAAACAAGATTTTGTTAAAATAGAGTATTTTTTTAAGTGTCAGGAATTATCAAGCATTTTATCAGATTTTCCTAGGGTCGTTGCTCCTGCAAATTTGATTTACCAGTTCACTAAAATGCTCTTTTTGAAAATATTGCATCTACGCTTGAGGGGAAGGGAGCTTACGGACTCAGAAATTGAGATAAAAAGTACAGAAGTAGCTCTGATAAAATTTCCTTGGGCTTTCTGCTTATATGTTTTGTTCTGACATTTTGGGGAGCCTTTTAAGTGGGAAAAGAAATGTTTCTTTAAACAGCTCTTCTGCTTATAAAAGCAACATGTGTGCGTTCACTTTAGCTCATAAGATTTGTTTGCACTCAGATTCAGGCACTTCGAGAATATTTTGGGGTGTATCTATAAGTATCTATAGCTCTTTAAGGTGAGGCTCATTCTCGGTGTTTATTTTGCAGGGGATTTTCTCCTTTCTATAATGGGATGGATTAAAAATAGCCAAGATTCAATCAAAGGGCCAAGCAAGGCAAACTAATCTGGTTTTGAACTACTGAGTTGGCATGTACACCAAGAGAGGGATTGGCACAGGGCTTTTTATGTTGCTTTGCAGCTGGCAGTGCTACTTTCAACTGCAAGTTTCTTTTTGAGTGAAGTCCAGCTTAGTGCTCTTATCAGTGCTCATCCCAACCAAATAACCTTTCTCAGAAAACAGGAAATCAATAGACTTTAAATTTATGTAGTGGCTTTATACCTGTCAGGGCACTGAATAATGCCAGGACCTGGGGATTTGCTTGGAGAAAGCCTCCCAGAAGTTAGTGATGCTCTTCGCAGCAGCATTATATTCTCGTCTATGATTTTCTTTCTCTTTGGGGAAATGAGGTGACGTTTTGTATGTGATTGTAGCCTCCTGCATCGATTGTTGGATACCTGTCTCACTGAAAGGCATTGTAATTAATGAGTTTTGAGAAGTCAGCTGTGTCCATGTCTAGGCAATTGATGATGTTCTCTGATTTACTCAGCGCCTCAAGCACCTCTAACTTCATCTGACTTCATCAAAGCTATCTTTTTAGGTGTCTTATCAAGTTTGTCTTTTCTGTAACAAGATATTTGGTGGTTGGGCTTCTTTATTGTCTACCTTTTCTTCCCTGAAGTGATCTCATTATTCCTTGCCTGCAGCGCTGTACTGGTATGTTGTCTCCAAAATTGGTTTCTCAGTCTTCCACACACTCTGTGTCTGCCAGGTTTTTTTTCCCCTCAATGGTTCCTGTTGGTATTTTATTCTTCTCTATTTAGATAAGTTTCTGTCACACCCACAACATTCCCAAATCCTCTTTTCTCCTTTTTTTGCTCGGTGTTGGCACCACTTCTTTCAACCACACTCACGACACAGGGATTCTTTCAGATGTTGTTTTCTCGTTCTCTGTCCCAACTTAGGTTGCCAAGAAACAGCCTACTTTTGATGAGAAAGCCTTGACTCCAGTAGTTTCCTGCTCTAAATCATTTCCTCACATTTTTGTCCTGATCTGTGGAGACACTTTGAGTAGCATGTTTTTCCACTCTGCTCTTTTCTTTTGGTTTCACAACAGTTCATCCCACTAATATGTACTACCACTCAAAAGGGAGACTTTACAGTGGAGTTCATAGAGAAGTTGTATTGTACTGGCATTTTGAATGACGGGAAACAAAATTAGATCATAGAATTGTTTGTGTTGGAAAGGAACTTAAAGATCATCCAGGTCTAGCCTGCCATGGCCAGGGGCACCTCGCACTGGATTGCGTTGCTCAAAGCCTCATCCAGCCTGGTGGATGAACAGTGTGAAGGGTCGTCCAATAATTGAGATTGTCCAATTCCTAGAAAGAGTAGTTACCTGGATGGTTTTAAAAGCAACTACTTCTTTAAATGACAGAGAAGGTTTAGACATGGCTTAGTCATCAAGTGTAGTGAACAGAACCAAGTCAGAGATATAAACCTTGGATACATCTTTCTAAGAGTAATACTAGGGTTCTCTGGGCCCTTGGGATAAGAGGATGAGAGGAGGACTTGCAGGAAAAGGTTAAGAGCTATGCTTCCACCACTTTGTCTTGCACTGCTGTATGAATATTGCCAAGTAAATGTTAAAGCTGTCCAATTTGGATTTTAGTTCAGAAAGTCCTGGAGAGTCAAGGTAGACTTGGAATTCTTCAGCATGAAAATTGTAGCTGATTTGGTTTCTATGAGTGGGCCTTAGCCGTGATCCTTGTATAAGGGTTGTCCAAAACCATTACGAAGCTCATGGAAAATAACAGGTGGGATGGGAATAATTCTATGAAAAAGATCCAGATGGAATAATTAGTGACAGGGGAAAAAGAAGCCCAAGAAAGTGCCATGGAAACAGTACAAATTTCAAGAAAGCAGTGCTTGTCAGTGGTGATAAAGTCATGACAGTGGTGTGGACAGAGGTATCTGGGAAATGTACTGAAGAGAGCTCTGTTTTCTTTGATTGAACCTCCATGTTTTGAAATTTTACCTTGAGATACCTCTGTCTGTTCATGCCTCTGGGGAAATCTGTTTCTTTTGTGCAATATGTACGTAGTTTCTTCTGCCTCAAACTGTACCAGACATGGTATCAGCTTCGCTACAGGTGCTAAGTACAAGGAATGTGTTGGTTTGATGCAAGCATTCTGCAGGTGGGGAGGGGGGAAACGCTATTTATTTCACGGGGACTTAGAAGTGTTTAGCAGGAAGGAAATGCACTGCGGGAGAGGTGGGATTTGTAAATCCTTGGGACAGCAACATATTCATTGCATGTTCTGTGCCTTGGGCAGCGTATTACTAGAGCCTATTTGTGGTACCTTGGTTTAGCTTAGTGTGCTTTAACGTGTTTTATTTTCCATCATTGTGTGGCATGGAAAAAAACAAATGGGGAAAGAATAGTGCTTGTTAAGGTGGAATAGGTAGTGCAGAGAGGGAAGAGGGAAACCCAGAGCTTGTCCATCCTCAGGGGGAGATAGGGAAGTTAGGGCACAGCACCAGACTGAAAGTCACAGCATAGCACCTTACCAAAGAGACCAAGTGCCTAAGAGTCTGGGAAAATACAATTAATGAATACAGAAAATAATAAATCAAACACTGACTGACAGAAAAAGAAAGATTTGCTACCAGCCCTTTTTGCTGAGAAAATCTTGATCTCGCCAGCTTCTAACTATATACATGAGAGGCTGTCAGCTAACTGATCAGGAAAACATGAGTAATTTATTCACAAGAGGCAGGTATTTCAATGAGTTTTCTGAAAGCAAAGGCTGTAAGATAAGCTGCTTGTTAGCCATGTTAATGTGGTTCATAGGAAACAGCCATGCTATACGTCACTGTTGTTTTTGATGATAATCTGAGCAATACTCTCCTTCTCACAAGCTGCACTGTGTGCAGTGATGATCCAAACGATGATGCATGTTCCCTGGAGTAAAGGTTGGACACCTATTCCTGATCTGATGACTGCAGGGTATACATAACATGCTTTGTAAGAGTAATTCTGTTGCAAATAAGCCTGGAAGGAACTTTTCCATTAGCTGTGGCTTTGCACTCGCTGAGGAGCTGTGGGGAGATGGTTATGAGCTGGGGGTCTGACTTATTATAGAATCATAGAATCATAGAACAACCAGGTTGGAAGAGACCCATTGGATCATCGAATCCAACCATTCCTATCAAACACTAAACCAAGTCCCTCAGGACCTCATCCACCCACACCTTAAACACCTCCAGGGAAGGCAAGTCAACCACCTCCCTGGGCAGCCTATTCCAATGCCCAATGACCCTTTCCCTGAAAAACCTCCTCCTAATGTCTAGCCTAAATCTCCCCTGGCGGAGCTTGAGGCCATTCGCTCTTGTCCTGTCCCCTGTCACTTGGGACAAGAGCGCAACTCCCTCCTCTCCACAACCTCCTTTCAGGTAGTTGTGGAGAGTAATGAGGTCTCCTGTCAGCCTTCTCTTCTCTAGGCTAAACAACTACTCTACCATTGTGCTGTGCAACCTTAGTCAAAACTTACCTTCTCTTTGTGTGAGATTTCCTGTCTGTGGGTAGGACACGCAAGGTGGTGATGGCTCATTTGTCTTCAGTCAAGGCAAATCCATGTCAGATTTCAATAAACTTAATAGACTAGGGACACAGAAAGCAGTCCTGAAGAGGTACCAAGTGGAAGGGTTTGGATTCACGTGCCTGAGGTGGATGGGTTAGAGCAGCCGTCCAGGTCCCGGGGCATTGCCCACACTTGCTGTTTTGTGGAACAGCAGTCGCCCCACAACATGAAAGCACAGCCAGCCTTTATAATATACTAAGTTTCTCTGAATTTCAAATCTGCTTCCCTTTATAAATATTGGCTTGGATTTGCTTAAATTTCTGTTTAAACTCCTGGAAGTAAAGGTTGAATATTTTTGGGAGCTTTCCAATATATTAAGCTCTGTTGCGTAAGTTGCTTCGCTACATACTCCTGATAAAAAGGTATGTGCTTTTTGTCATCTCAAGGCTCGCCATGAAATCAGAAAACTTCAGGCTGTGTCACTTTAATACACAAACATGCTAAGCAATACAAAAGGCTTAAAATCAAAGCTATGCTGTTATCTCTTCAGACCAGGAGCTTTTTCAAGGAGGTTCTAATGCAGAAGCAGAATAACTTCCAATTGCGTCTTTGAAGTATTTTAGTGTGATATCATGGACATTTAATCCGTGCTGTGGCTGCTTTAAAAATAGTAAGAAATTGCAAAGTGAAGCAGTAAGGAAAAGAAGTTGTTATAACATTTAATCAGACTGACTCGATAGAGAGTGCTGGTTCTATCCCACTATGGAATAAACCTGGTCACGGCTGTAACTTTAAGTCTGATGCTGCTGAAATGTCCCAGTTTAGGTATAATACACTGTGTTGATGCATAGAGATAAAAAAACTACTACAGCGATGGCTACAACATGTGCTTTAATGTTATCCTAAGACTTAGAGTCAGCAGAGAGGCAGCGTGTCCCCGGCAGCAGGCTTGGCTTGTAGCAAGGTGCTGGGTTTCTAGTTTTGTGTTTGGTGGTTTTTGTTCCGCAGTGGCATTAAACTCTGGCAGTTAACGCAGGATGAGAGATGTTTGACGAAACATTGGATCCTAATCCCAGCCAGCAGGTTTCAGCAACAAGTCATATGGCTGAATAATTTCCTTCTTCGCCCCCCTTTCTGCCTCGAATCAGTGATGAAAATAACCTGAAATCTACTTGACCTTATGCCTTGTTAATAAGTGCAATTAACAACCCCATGCCCTAATGAGCTAGAGAGGCAAAATTACTATGTACTATCATATTAATGAAGCTGTGTTTCAGGAAACTGTAGTTTAAACATTAACTTGTGTTTCCCTGGCATTGTTGTTATCATTCCTTTTCCTGCCTTCATTCCCCTTCACTTATTCTTTTTCCTTTAATTAGTATCCCTTTGTTCTTTTTTTCCCGTGTGTCTCTCTTTCCTCCTCATTTGCTCTTCTTTTATTTTGGGTAATTTAGCCAGTCAGGCACTGAAGTGATGTGAAAGATATAGAAATACCTCCAAAGGCAGCTGCAATTCTGCCTTCATCACTGCTTCCATGAATGTGTGCAGGCAAAATACTGGAGCATGGCAGAGATCCAGGGATGGGTAATGGGAACTGAGGGGTGTGCAGGAAGGGGAGACACTCCTCATAGAAAACAGGTGAACGAGTTGGCTCTCCCGTTAAGGGTAAGTTTGAAAAAGTAGGTGGAAAGCCCTGGAGACTACTTCTGAGCTCTGCATCATTCGCTGGCATCCCCTGCCTTTGCAAGTGCTGGGGCAAAAGGTCCCAAAGTGAGAGCCTGCTGCAAACAACCTCATCACTCTGCTCTGCTGCTGTTGCAGCCCTGTGGCATGGTGCATCTTCCACCTGCCACCCCGGGCAAGCCGTCACCCCTTGCTCTGCACACTTTTCTTTCCAGCCCAACACGAACTTCTCCCCATGGGCAGCAGCTGCTGGCTTTGCAGTCAGGCTCTGTGCGTGCATCTGCTGAGAGAATTTGCTGGTTCCTCTGTGCTTACAGGCACTTAGACTCCGTAAGCAAAGATGTGTTGATCATACAGGCAAGAGAAATTCTTTTTTTTAATTCTTTACCTGTGTACATTTTTGGAGG
Organism: Coccyzus lansbergi; assembly: GCA_033558105.1. NCBI lineage: Eukaryota > Metazoa > Chordata > Aves > Cuculiformes > Coccyzidae > Coccyzus > Coccyzus lansbergi. The sequence continues at coordinate 2,586,122 of JAUMJK010000675.1, forward strand.
GAAGAAATAATAACATCCAGGCATCGGTGTTTATCCTAACCGGAGGCTTGATTTATGCCTCTCCTTCTCTCAAGGGTACTGCTCTCAGTGTTTATGCAGTGAAATGGCGCTAGAAAATGAACATACTTTGGAAACTATTTATGGATCTGAATTGGCTGCTTTTCTATTTAATGAAGTCCCTGTCTTTGAGTCTGTGCCATTTAATTAAGTGGTTTGTATAATTACCCTCTGTCATCAAAATTACTCTCTGTCATCAATTCTGTCCACTCTGGAAGGTTTGTGTTTTCTTACTGAAGAAGGTATTTTATTTGATGCTGCTTTGCAAGTCCTTCAACTTGGGAGATGAAAAAGCACATAAAATGCAGAATCTCAAGGTAAAGATGCTTTCTGTAGCAGGGTGGACTGAGTTGAATAGGGTGAGATGCTAAGGCCATTCTTGTTCTTCTCAGTTCCTGATGTACCAAAATTTTATCTTATTCCTCTTCTTTTTAGGAGGAGGAGCTGGGATCTAGTCTCTGCGACATCTGCATATTTGGTAGAATAACTAGCCTGCTTTTTTTTTTTTTTTTTTACTATATTACTGGAGATATTTGAATGATCGAGTGTTCATTGCACGCAAGTAGTACCTCTTCATGCCCTCCACATCTGTTTTTTGAAATGTCCTTTGTAGCAGTGGTGTCACTTAAGTATCTTTTGCTTCAGAGCTCTGCGCCATCCTTACTAATGTGACCTGATAACATGTATTGTTTATCGGAGGGAAAATTTCCTTTTCAGCAGGATCTGCTTTGGTGACAGAGTAGAGATTGCAGAGTAACCTGGTTCTCCGTAAGAGTTTGAGTGACAGGTTCCTGCAGACTAAACAGATAACCCCACGTGGAAGATATTTCTCTAGTTTTGCCATTTGACTCTAGCTTGGGTAAAGTGAGACTGATGCTTGGTTCTCCTGCTGTAATCTTTCGGGTTTTTAAATTATTTTCCTTTATTTTGTTGTTTTATTAAACCCTCAGACATTCGTTTGATTCGCAAATTGCAGATGTGAGAACGAGACTGTTTTCTATTAACAATTCTGTAATTATTTTACTACAATCAGTCATTATTCCTCTATCATCTTAGGATTCCAGTAGCCTTTTCAAACACTATGTTGTACCATAATCTTATGTTTCATCTGCTTATCACCCGCATGATCACAAAGTCTGATGGGCAAGAAAAATCTTTTCCTGGCAGACTGGTGTTACAGTAGCACACAGGGAGAGGAGACAAAAGTTTGCTTTATTCTTGAACACCATTGGATTAGTTTTACATGAACTGTGAGTGCGATGCCTTCCTCGATAACTCCCGGCTCTGTATTTGCAACTTAGGTCAGTACAATGGTCTTTTTAAATCCTAAGCAAGGAGAGGACCTGAGCAAAAGAACCATAATTGCGTTTAAACAGAGCTCATCGAATCTCAAAGCTATTTTCTCCACAAATTTTAATTTCCATCCAACATCTAATTGAAAATGTCACCAGGCCCCCAACAGGAAACTGTTTAAAGGACTACACAGCCACATTTTCCTCGTTAACTATTTATGTGCAGGGTTTATTCTAGCTTTTGCAGAGACAGCAGGGGATGCTAGTAAATATGGCTGGAACCAATTGCAGTTATGTCATCTATTCATTAATCCCTCCAGCTCCTCAGAGTAAATGGCACAGCATTAACCCTGAGGCTGTGTGGCTGCAGATGCTTTCTTTCTCACACTGAAGTGGTTTGTCTAAATCCTTATCTCTTTCTAGTCACAGCATTTGATGTAACTGGGGCTCATTATTAATGTGATTTGTTTTCATGCAAGGTCGCTTGTATAAGAAATAGTGACCTAAGCGAAACCTTAATTATTGTTTCCAGCGTTAGTTTGTTTTACTAAAAGCCTTATCAGAACAGGTGTTGGCTGCTGGGCTCCAGGGAACAACATCTAGTCAAAGCTCTTGCTCCAGAACAGAAGCAGGTGACATGCTGCCTGCTGCTGCAGTGTTTGGGTGAGCTGGGTCCCTAAGGAGATGATGTGCAGGTGATTTATGGCTGTGGGAGGCTAAATGATATTTTATACACTCACACTCCGCAGTTGTTTGAAAGTTCATGTGCATTTTCTTCTTGCTAAGCTTTGGAGTTTTGAACTTGTACTTGAACGCTGTATTCAGTATCGGGAAAAGGAGAAACAGGAGCCTTGCAGGTGCCCCCCTGGTTCTGGGGGGAAGTGTGCCCAGAGTAGCAGAGTGGGAAGCAGTGTGTCTGATACTGTGCTTACATTCTGCTTCACACAGTCCAGCAAAAAAAATGAAACCTTATATATTTGCATTTTTACACTGTCTTCCACCCACAGTTATGAAAGAGTAATGCAGAAGGGCAGGACTTTATTTACCTTGTGTCCCAGCCTAAGCCCTGAGTAACTTATTAGGAAAAAAAGTTTCACGGAAAAGGTCATTGGGCACTGGCAGAGGCTGCCCAGGGATGAGATTGAGTCACATTCCCTGGAGGGATTTAAGGGACGGGTGGACGAGGTGCTGAGGGACATGGTTTAGTAATTGATGGGAATGGTTGGACTTGATGATCCAGTGGGTCTTTTCCAACCTGGTGATTCTATGATTGAACTATAAAGATGGGCATTTCTGCATGAGAGCTTGGAAATGCAGAACAGCTCTGTATGAGTCATCTAGAAAAATTACTTTAGTTAAAAGTAATGGTTGGGACTGCAACAAACCTTGATCTACCAGCCCTGACCCGCGTTCCGCTGAGCACACCTCACACCACACAAAAAGTAAGTGGGTAGCAAAGGACACCAAAAATACTGCCACGTTTATGTGCTGAGCATCTCAGGAAATGCAAGTTTCCAGCTGTATATAAGGTGTCTTGGGTGCTGGTCTCTTCACCCATAACCTGATAGAATCATAGAACAACCAGGTTGGAAGAGACCCACCGGATCATCGAGTCCAACCATTCCTATCAATCACTAAACCATGTTCCTCAGTGCCTCGTCCAACCATCCCTTAAACCCCTCCAGGGAAGGTGAATGAACCACCTCCCTGGGCAGCCTCTGCCAATGCCCAATGACCCTTTCTGTGAAAAACGTTTTCCAGATGTCCAGCGATGCCTTGCTCCATCCTGGAGACATCCTAGTGAGTAAAAGCACCCTGTGTGTGCAGTCCCCTGCTCTGTGGGACCACAGTGGGATTGAGCTGAAGCTTTTTAAGGAAGCTTTTGCCAAAACTATGATTTTACAATGGGAAATAGAATTTCTTGTTCCTTAACTTCATTCTCTAGATAAATTATTTGGACTGCATTTTTTTTAGTGGAATAAGAGTCTAGAATAGTTTACAAGTTTCTGACCAGATGGTTGAATTTTGGTAAAATTCTAGGCAGGTGAGAACAGGGTATTCTCGCTCTCCTGTGTAACAAACTAATTCTCAGGGTGTTTCAGCTCAGACTGAATCTTCCTAGTCCTTGGCATAAAATGATGTCTCTAAATCAGGAGAGAACATTTAGGCTAAAATATTCCACTGTACTCAGTCTTTCTTTGCTGGAAGGAGGAGAACAACAGCAAAGAAAGAAGAGAGCTTCTTGCTATTTAATTGAGTCTAATAGGCTATAAATACATTTCTTTTTCCCTCAACTGAAGTATCAGAATGAAAAGCTTCTGGTAAAACAGATTCCTCATAAACCATCTCGTGTCCCACTGCTATTTGGAAAAGCATCTGCACAGAAACACCTGTAGAAGTCCCCTAGAGTGGTTTTAAGGCACTTTAATTGCTGATGAAAGCTTTCATTTCCGGATCTGCATTGATGCAAGGTTACAGTGATGAAGTTTTAAACATCATTTTCTCAGGGATTGCACAAAGTTGCAGTCATTTTATAAAACTGATTTTTTTTTTCACCTTCTCTGTTGATTTGATGAGCTCAGTAAAATACAAAATGCAATATTTTTCTGTATTAAAGAATTCTTGATGCTAGCTTGCAAAATGAGCACTTCATTACTCTTGCAAAGTTGGTTTGGTTTATGAATTTCAACCATTATTTTCAGTGTTATTTCTCTTCTGCTTGCTTCTGTTGTTTTATGCCAATATATAAAATAAGAAATGATCCCCCATTGCTTAGACTTTATTATAGTAATATGAGAAAATGTTTCAGTTCTTCCTGGCTGAGAGAAATTTTTCTGGCAGGTCTTCCGCAAGTGCAGTCTCTGCTGGTGTGGCTGTTCGGGCATTTATATTGAGTAATCTCTTGTGACCATAAATTGTGATTTGGGACCTGGATTTTTTTATGCACTGTTAACTGCCAGTGGACAAGTATTTTCATGCATTTTAAAGCCTTTTTTCACATTTCCTAATTTAATATTCAGCTCATCTGTGTTAATAGTTACAACCAATTACCATAAATAATTGGGTTAAATCTTGACATACCTTTTTTTTTTTTTTTAAGTAATTGATTCAGACGTATTTTGCTTTGTTCCAGCTAAAATACGCCTTTGGGCAAATAAAACTATTGGTCTCATATGCCAAATATTAATATTATTTAGATATGGCCTTGTGGACATGCTAGTCATAATTGTTGCTTGTCTTTTGTGTCTGTGCTTGTGTTTTCTGGGATTTATTAAATACATCACATTTACACTAAGCTTCAGCTTCGTATTTGTTAAAACTAACAGGAGTGTTGTAAAATAAGTGCTTTGTCTTAGGCTAATTTTCAGTTTAATTTACCCACTAATCTTAATTCTTCTCCTAAAAAGAACATGAATAATAATTGGCTTCTTAGCACAATTAAGATTCAGAGTTTGTGTCTGTGCATATGCAATTTAAGTGCTCATGCATTTTCTTTTATTAGGGTAATAACTCCTCTTATTCTCATTTTACTTAATATATTCATCAAACATTTTGGGGGGGGTGTATGTATGCAGTTGTCTCAACATCCAGAATAAATAAATATTCTGTGTGGAATAGCCAAGCTAGTGAATCCCCTAGTAATATTTTAGAGTCTCGGAAGAGCTGAAATTGGAAGTTCCTCTAGAGGTTGCCCAGCCCAGTGCCAGTTGAAGCAGGTTGCTCAAGGACTTGTCCGGTTAGCCTTTGGCTGTCTCCAAGGATAGAGACTCCACTGCCTCTCCAGGCAACCCGCCCCACTGTTTGACCACCCCCAGCATGAAAAGAGTGTTTTTCTTATTGTTAAATAGAATTTGCTGTGTTTCAGTTTGTGCCCATTGCCTCTTGGCCACTGTCCTTTCTGTTTGTCCACATAGATAAAATCCCTCTGAGCCTTCTTTTCATTGGGCTTAACAGCCTCGTCTTCTACAGCAGGTGCTCTCCATGAGGAGTTGTCCTGCCTGTTGAAGGGATGGGACTTAATTTCTTTAAACGTGGGAGAAGTGATAAATAATGATGGTCAAGTAATGATCCAGAGAACCTTGCCTGATATTTTGATAGGAATGGTTGGACTCAATGATCCTGTGGGTCTCTTCCAACCTGGTGATTCTATGATGCTATATGTTGGGGTGAATGCATGCAGGTAGCATCGACTGTAAGTCTGTATCTGTAATATTGCAGACTGTAGGTCATTAAAAAAAAGATTTAGGAGCTCCTTGAGCTGCATATTAGATCTCAAGTCAACAACGAGCCAATGGCATAATGTAAATGGACAATTAAAGTAAGGAAGTAGTTTTGGGATTAGTAAGTCTTCCTCTGTGGTGTGTTGCCTCACAGTGATGATTGTCCCTAAAGAACAAAGCTGGAAAGTAGAATGTTCAAAGGAGAACTGTATAAATGCTTGAAAAGATTAGAAAGCGTGCACAATAACGTGACATGTAATAATGTACCATTAATGAGCTCCATCTATTGAGTTTATCAATGAGAAGGTAATGGGGTGATTTGATCAATTTGCATGAGAAAGAGGAATGTAGGTGAGCAGACATTTTACTTGATTCAGAGGCTGAAAGTCGTAGATAATAGCAGATTCAGATTGGAAATAATATGAACATTTTCTGTGGTGTGAGAATTTATCCTCTGCCAGTGAGGATAATTGACTTCCACGGGATATGGAAGCTTCTCGGTCTCTGAATCAGTCGCATAGTTTTCAAAATTATTTACGCATTCAAACAATGAGGCAGGGAGGTCCGATGGTCCTCAAGATGCCGGACAAGATAATCATAATGCTCCCCTTTACCTTGATAAAATTTATCTTCTAATTAGACATGCAGATTTCAGAACATTCCTTTTAGCTCTGGCAAGCTGCAGTGAAATCTCCGACAAACCCACCTCTGTGCTTTGTTTCTTTCTTCATCTGTAGAATTGAGTGACATGTCTTGGCTATGTCACGTAGAGTGTGTTTTTGTTCATTTTAATTAATTAAATCAATTATTTTAAAAAATTACTTGTACAAGTATTTCACTCCCCACTTCCTCATTGGAAAATAGAGAATTGCATTTATTCTCACCTCTTCTGATACATGTCCTGGATTAACGACTACCATGCTAACATTCACGTGCACACTCACTGCGATGTCACGCATTCTATATGACTAATGTTGGGGGGAGTGGGAGGGAGTCCAGAACATGTAATTTTCACATTACAAATTTTGTTGACTTCCTTCCTTCTCATTCCAGGGCATTTAAATAAGTCTGTTTAAGAAGTGAGTGACAGATGCTGTCTTAGGGAAGGAACTCAAATGCATAATTTAAAGCGGTAGATCATCATTTTTTTTTTATTTTAACATTTTTTATTTGGTGATATGTTTATTTGGATTGCTTCTAGCCCTAATCCACATATAGACTATGTCAAAAAAGATCAAGCTCTCCGTGCTCAAAGCATAAAGTTAGAGCAAAGCTCCAAAACAGATGGCCTTTTCTTTCCATTTCATGGATACCAGTTCTCACTGGGAAATTCATTATTTTCTACAGTTGAAGCAGCTGTGGATTACTGTAATTATGGATTTAATATATCTCTGACAATCCAGTGTGAATACTAATTTGAACTTTATACATCTCCTTGGAATCGGGTTAATTTTCTCATGATTATATAGCTTCTGTTTAACTGAAGATGTTTGTGAGGCTAGTATTTTTCTTGCTACGGAAATAAATTGTGCATGGATTGCAAAATAATAGTGGTGTTTTCAGTGTTCAATCTTACTGAAAGTCCTGGGAGAGCATTTCTGAGTTCCCAAATGTTTTCAGATATTGTTGTTTTGTCAAGAACCTTTTCTTAAATTGTGAGTTTGGCCTTCCTGGAATATAATATTGATCAGTAGTGAAGTATTTGCTTGAATATTTATAGAATCATAGAATCATAGAACAATTACGTAGGAAAAAAAAAAAAAAGAGAGAGATTTTAATAGAAATCATAAGTGAAGTATACCAGATATTTGTATTACAGGAAAACCCTACTGATGGGGCATGCTTGTTCTTTAAATAGTTCCTCACTTTAGAGGGCAAAATGTTTTTCTTGGTGCCATTTGTAGATCTTGTATTATCCTCTTGAGAGCAGATTATGTTTTGCTATCATATGTCTTCCTTTTGAATAACTATTCATAGCTTTGTGTCCTTATTCCAAGAGGTTTGCCTCAGCAAAATCCCACTGACTCCAGTGGAGTTATTCGTGGTTCATGCTGATGAAGGACAGGCATCTGATCCTAAATACTGGGCGTGAGATGTACGAGCCAGGGCTGATGTACTCTGAAATCAGTTGAAGTGTCACATGTGGATCCTGCAGTCAGTTCACCTCAAAGGCAGGCAGGAACCCAAAAAATATTCTTTAACCGTTACCTTCCGGTAGTTAGCACCTGACAGAGCATTAGGATGCCAAGCAATGGCTCTTGAAATGAGAGTAAAATGGGAACAAATACTCCCTGTGCTGTACCACGTGGCTGGGTGGAGGGAATAGACTCATAAAGCTGTCCTGTTCACCCCTGGAAGCAGGAACATCGCTACCAGAATGAAGTGGTCCAGGGGGAGATTGACTTTCCGGTCTTTTATTTAATCTGAGATATGATGTCTTTAACCTAACAATCTGAATTTTGTTTATATATATGAAAATATATTTTTTGTGCTGTACTTTTCTGAAAAAAACAGGAAAGTCTTGCTTTTGGTAGCATTGCTACCAGAACAAAAAAAAAAATCACTAATGGACTCTCTGAGATACGTTTCTTGTCCACAACCTTATTACACCATGTTTTTTACCATCCTACTGGGAGATTTCTAATAAGTTAAGTGCACTGTTCCTAGAATAACAAGTTGTGTGGGTAGATATTTCTTTTTCTTTAAAGATGTAAGCCCAAAAGGCTGTATACAAAAGTATTTTTGCTAGGGAATGCTAGTCTGAAATGCGGAATGTGAAATTCTGAATAGGATCATCTTATATTTCACATAACACCCTCATAGAAACCTTTTCCATGACATTGAACTGACTGAGTTGTGAATGAGGGTCAGATGGTTGCAGTGAGAGGCTTCCACACCCCACATCTGCTATCTAGGAGCATGTGTTGGGTCCAGGGGGACTCTGGACATGCATCTTAATCTTGGAAGATTCTCTGAAAAGCTTAATCTGCATGGGATTCAGCATCCTGATTTACATGGAAGGCTGTTTCTCTGGGATCCCCTAAGGCTTAAGAGAATCGAGCCAAAGAGTTGTCTGTGCCAATGATGTCATCAGTGGCATTAAGACTTTTAAGCACAGGCATGTTTGCTGGGATGAGCAAGGGAGCATTTGTTCCCTAGACTGCATTTGGTAGGAACTGAATTAGGAGGTCTCCTTGCACCCTGAGAGAACGACTTTGCTCTCTGTGCCATACAAATCTTGGTGCTTTTGTGCATGTAGGAATCATTTGATCTTTTATCCCATTTTTTAGGCATCAAAGTTAAACTGACTAGTCTGTAATTCTGCTTCTCTCTCTTTATACTGTTTTAAAAGTAGACCTGACATTTGCCCTTTCCAAATAGTTTCTCATCATCCTCTGAATTTTCAAAGAGGTGGTTAAAGAGATTGTCTACGTACGTATACCTGAATGAATTTCATCTGGCCCAGCCAGCTGGAAGATATATAATCTTTATAAGCACTTTTCAACATGCTCTTTCCCTATTCTGTCTTGTGATTTTGGTCATTTGCCTCGAATATTAGCTGCCAGTTGAATGCAGGAAGGTAAAGATAGTGAGAACTGTAGCAAGAAAAGACCTTAAATACTTCAGCTTTTATGGCATCGGCTGTCATTAGCTTTTCTACTCTGCTGAGCAGAAGAGCAATGTTTTGCCTGGGTTTTTTGTTATTACGGATGGACTTGTAGAACCTTTTCTTGCTACTTCGCTAGCTCCAAGTAATTTGTCTTTCATCTCCACTTGGTCCTCAGTGTTTGTTATTCTTTCATACTCAGATTGTATTCTGACTGTGAATGCATGTCCTTGAGTTTGAGATCACTGAGCTGCTTATGACTTAGCCAGGTTAATTCCGAGGCTTTTTCTGCATTGGGGTAGTTTTCAGTCACATGAAAGGAGGTTGTAATGAGACAGGTGTTGGTCTTGTCTCCCAAGTAATAGGTGATAGGACAAAAGGAAATGACCTCAGGTTGTGCCAGTGGAGGTTCAGGTTGCCACACAGCTCAGGGATTACTGCAGTTCCTAATGTGATTTTTATGTAGGAGGATTTTTTTAGTGAATAGAGAAAAATGTGATTTTTTTGCGAATAAGTTCTGCCAGTGTTTTTCATTGTATATAGATATTTTAAATTTTATTATATACATATATATGAAATATTAGTTTTCCATGGTAGGATGAAATACCCTAAAGTCAATAAAGTTGTTAAAGTCAGTCCTTTATTTAATTTGGAGAAGGGCTCTTCAAACTGAAAATGGATTCACAGGGGATGCTGCAGTTTCAGTTTTATAGAAAAAAAAGTAGAAGTCTCTTGCGACCAAGAGGGGTAACGGTTCAGCAATGTATATTTCTCGTATGCTGTTGTTTAGAAGCAGTCACCTGTGGGAAGGTGACTGCATGAGCAGCACCACCACTTCTTTGCATTTCTCACTGCTCTAGCACCTATGGCTCCAAGCTGCTTTCCCAAAGGGGTGGTGATGAGGAATACTAACCAGCAAATGTTGTACCTATAACTGATAGCTAAGGTCATGTGTTTCCCAAGAGCAGCAAGGTTTGTAATTCTTTCCTCCAAGAATAAGAGGGACTGTACCAAAGAAAAGAGGATGAAGTTCTTTTGAAGCCTCAGAGTAGTGAAATGGGGGGGTTTCCCCTTAACTTCTACCCGTGACACAAATACATTTATTAATGAAGGTAGATTTCATGAGAGCAGGGAGACCCTAGCATCTGCTGGAGGAGAATTGGGCATTGGAATAGGCTGCCCAGGGAGGTGGTTGATTCACTTTCCCTGGAGGTGTTTAAGGCACGGGTCGATGAGGTCCTGAGGGACATGGTTTAGTGTTTGATAGGAATGGTTGGACTCAATGATCCGATGGGTCTCTTCCAACCTGGTTGTTCTATGATTCTATGATTCTAGAAGCAGCTGAGCTGCCAGTAGACTGGCCAGCATGATGGGATGCTCAGCCGATGAGATGTTCAACTGAAGGGATGCTCAGCCAGTGTGGTAAGATGCTCAGCTAGTAGGTTGCCTGTGAGCAGAGTCCAGCAAACTGGTCTCTGGGTTGCAGTCGCACAAAATCCGTAAGGCAGGCACACGGTGGGGAGTTTCTGACCTGCCCAGGAATTGAATACTGTTGTCTGTGCAGTGAGAACTGAGGTAAGGTGGAAGAGTATGGAAATGGTGGAGACCTTTCTTGTTATTTCTGCTCACCTAGTAGCCTCTTGATTTCTTTAATACCAGGCACGTGCATAAATACATGCACTCGCACACTTTTTCATTTTTAATATTCCAGGAACTGGAAATGACTTTTTAAAACTATGATAAAATTACTTTTGTACTGAAGAGAATGTAGCGCTATCTATCTCATTGCTGCAGTGCAGCTAAGGATGTAATTACTCGGATTTGGCTGATCACATTTCTTGCTAGGAAAGGAGAGGAGTTCATATCGGTTCCATCATTGCTTTACAGTTTAAATCTTTAATGACACCCAGATGTAATGTGAAAGACAGCAGACTATGCAGGAGTGTTGAGTTTGCTTCTCACCACGGGAAAAAAAAAGGCCACCTGTAAGATCATGCTTGAAATTGTTACCATCCTCGGCCTCAACGCCTATGGATAAATTTGGTTATTGGGCTGCACATGGCTCACACCAGCTGTCCCTTGTGCCAACCATGGCCAACAGTTCCAGTGTTCTTCCCATCTGCATGTACCCATGTTTCTCTTCATTTTCACTTGGGCAGCAAGATCTGTGGGAAAAGACGAGTATGTTATTTCCGCGCTTACAGCCAGTGGTGTAAAAATATTTGCCCAGCAGGCATACAGTGTATTTCAGAAAACGAAGATGTATGAATTCTTTTGTTTTCTACTCTCCAGAACTGCTCTGTTAGGGAGAGCATAAAAGGTCCCCTCCACAGAGTAAAACCTCCTCTCAAAGGAAACATTAAACACAAATACCTGAACTTGGACTGAAGTAATTAGTATCAGTGTATCTTTTAACCTTCCCTTGAAAGGAAACCACTATTAAAATGTAACATTAAGTATACCGTACTCATGTGGAGGGTTCATTTAGTTTTCCTAGAATAATTTCATTCGTCTCGCACGGCTGAGCTTGCAGAAAGATTGAACACAACTTCAGTGATATTTTAAGGTTCCAGTGTAATCGGCACTTGACTTTGGAAAGCTAAATATAAACCTCAGAAAAGCCTGTTGCTGAATAAAAGTAACTTCTGGTCAGTTCCAGGCCTGAAATAATCAAACCTTGTTATCATTTGGTTTTCTCTTTTGTCTTGAGGCTGGCAGGGAACCTGGAGCACTGGGCAGCAGCCTTTGCTACATCTTCCTTTGCGAGTTATCTTGATAGTAGAGATGGAAAAGGAAGGAAAAAAAGGGACTATAATTCTCTCTTACAGTGAGAGTGTAGTGCTTGCAGGAGAGGGATACTAATTCTTAAACACCAGACAGTTGGTTTGCGTTTGGATCCAACCAAGTTGTTCTGAGCCCAAGCCCCAAGGAAGAGAGCTGGGGGTGGTGGGGAGTGACCCTGAAGGGACCGATACCTTCCAGAGGCAGATGCTCTTATTATTTACTCCCATTTACATTTTTTACCAGAGCTCCATAACGTCGGTACAATCATGCCACCTTGTGTTAATTTCTGTTTCCTTATGGCCCTGAGCTGCAGGAGAAAAATATTTAATAGCATTTTCTGTGTGTGGAGGTGTGAATATGTAACATTTTTTGTGCTGTTGAAGAGTCACATCTTCTATCTCCTTGTCCAGATCTGGTTGTGTATCTGTAGAAGGTGAATTGATTAGAATAAAGACATGATATTTCATAGTTATAATTTCAAACTATGTTGACAATGAAGTTGAGCTATTGTGGTACACGTCTCGTCCAGTGTGAGCAGTTCTTTTCTGGACTGCTCAAAAGTCCCTGCTGAAAGAGTGGGTTATGCCTCAGCTCAGGGGAATTTAGTCCATGATACCCAGAGCAACCTGGAAGTGTTGGGCATGTAAGGGTCATTTTGGCATAGATATGACCTGTGTGGTTTGCATCTTGGAGTTAGTAATATTGACAGTGTTTTAATATGAGGAGTTACATTTAAGAATGCTTTAATTTTTTTTTAAATATGGCATGGATCTGCATAAAGCTTTTCAAAAGAGAATGTATTAATTTAAACTGTACCTCTTTTCTGCATAGTCGGCTGCCGAGTATGTGAAGTCTCGCCTGCCTGAAGTCCTAAAACAACATCTTCAGGACTATGAGAAGGACAAGGAGAACAGTGTGCTGTCTTACCAAACCATCCTGGAACAGCAGATTTTATCAATTGATCGAGAAATGCTGGAAAAACTGACTGTATCCTATGATGAAGCAGGTATGAAGGTGTTCCTTTTAAGTTGAATTTTACTTAAAAAAAGCATTGCTCACTTTCAGTCTTTCTCCTGAATAGCAGAGCTTGTGCTGGCAAAATGAACCTTGTCCTCAAAGGAATGAGGTGACTCAGTGAAACATTTCCTTCTTCTAAAATCAAGTTGAGATAGAAAATTTTCCACTTCAGTGATTGAGTCCTAAGTAGATGAAAGGGCAGTTCTTTTTCTAGCAGTGCTTTGCCCTGATGTTGATGGACCTAGCCCTGCCTCTATTGTCTCTGCAAGCAGTACAGCCTGCTTTCTGCTGGTTTCTCCTTCACTGCTAACTTATTTTGGGGCTCACGTAGCCAAGAGTGTAGTGGATCAGAGTCACAGAATCTGATTTTTTAAAGTTGACATGATGCATGTGGACAGCCAAAACAAGATAATGTCTGGAGTGTTGGAGGTTACAGCGCAGTCACTGGGGGGTTTCAGTTTTGATATGTTAGTCTTAAGAATTTTGAGGTTTTCTTAGTTATAGCTAACATTTTTTTTACTAGCATTTTGCTTTAAACTAGTTAGAAACGCATGGTTACCTTTTGCAGTTACAAAGAATGAGAGAATCTGTTAATGTTTTTTGCTGATCTTGCAAAGTAGCCACCAGTATCTGCTAGTGGCTGCTCCCCTGAATTTTCACAAGTTTCTGGGTGTTTAGACAAATTGAAATTAACTAAGCAACTTTCTAAAGAAAGAATTTAACAAAATTAACAGTTCATTATTTACTGATGGATTGGTGTTCAGAGCAGCAAGTGGACTAGTGATGTGTACAGAGGTCTGTAGGGACCAGCCATGTGTTTTCCACCCTAGGTGTGGTCACTCTGGGCTCACTGCTGGGCTCTCGCTGGGCTCCCTCAGTGAGTGATGGTGAAGACACTGCTCTCTTTTTCTCCAGTTCACTTTAACCATTTGTGGCTGAGAGCTGTCACATACCATCTCCTTTTATCTTCAACCCTGCCAACCAGCCTCAGGCTGCCTTGTAGTACAAAAAGAGATTTTATATTTAGAGTGTCCCCATTTGGGGATTTTTCCTTCATTCCTGGTGGCACTTTCTTGTCCTGCTATTCCCCTGACTGTACCTGCACCGAGGTCCCCTGGGGCAACTGTGCTAAGTGCAGTTCCAGGTTTTCCTTCCAGCTGTTTTAGGCAGAAGCCTCAAACTCATAATTGGGTTTTTCATCCTGATTCAATCGTGTTTACCAGACACCAGCCCATGTAGATCACTCTTTTGTTTGGTGGCACCCTGCTGAAGTAACCGTCATCAGAGCTTTTCATCACTCACCCAGCCCTGGAACCTGGTGACAAGCTGGTGTTATTTTGTCCTATTACTTTGTACTTAGGCTGCAGTCCCCTGATGTACTTAAAATGCTCTAACTACTTCTCAACTTTGTTCCAACTCCTACACAGACTCCCACTCACTAGCAATACGATGCTCTTAAGCTACTTTGATCTCGAGTGCGCTCAAACAACTTAAAGTGCCATTTGGAGACTGCGTGTTCTGGGTCCTTGCAGGGCTGTGAGCTTTAGTAACTTCGAGTAATTACAGTGCTCTGTTACTTTATCAATTATAGTCATACATGCACCCAATAAATAAGGTGGATTCTCTTAAACTGCTTTGATTTTGGATGCTCTTGAGCCCTATATGGTGCCATTTACAGACATGTCACATACTAAAGGACTGGGAGTCATATGAGTTCTCGAAGTACAGCAGAGTTAAAATAAGGGCACAGGATATTTGTTTAATCACACAGACTGGTTTCAATGATGCATAATAAATAAGGTTCTAAAGTTGTTGCTTACTTTGCCTCTGTTTATCTTTTTCAACACAGAATCTACCAGTCCAATGAATCATGTAAATCTTTTCCCCTGGCTTGGTCACTTCATCTCTCCAGTCATTTTGATTGACAGAAGCTTGTTAGGAAGGAAAAAATGCAGAGGAGAAATCACTGACTCCTGTCAGAAGAAAAAGCAAGCATTTTCCTTTATTGAAAACTGTGTGTTTGTATAGAGAAAGTATAAACATCTGGGGATTTATATCATGCAATCAGATGGAAATGAGAATCTACTCAAATAACTAGTTTAGAAAAAGTCCCAGCATATACACACACGTTCAGAATGGAGAGAAACTGCAGCTTGCTGTAAATAAAAAGCCAGAATTTCAGCTTTCCAATCAGGTAGACACACCTCCAGAGATTAAAATAGAGAGTTCATCATTGTAATCATGTCACTTGTTTACTACAGAAGCAGAAACGGTGCTACCTGCTCTTGAAGTAAGATCTGATTGTGAGCAAAGCACAGAAAACAGGCAGTTAAATATAATTGCAGCAGCTTTTTGTGATCCCAACTGCCCCAGCTATCCAGCGCTCAAGCAGTTGTGTTGGTGACATTTTGCTTTTCATTAGACCTTTTCCATATCAGAGTCAATTTAATGAGAAGATCAACCTGCCAATGGTACATGCAAAATGAAGAAAGCAATCTTTAAAAATCAAAATGGTGAAAATGAAAGCAATCGTGGTGCAAGAGCAAAATACAGCTTTGTCTGGAGTGAGACTATGGGAGACATCAGCAAAACCCATCCCCAAGAGTACTGTCAAGGGTTTGATTTCTGTACACATGAGCAGCTGGAGTTCTGCTAAGTGTCTGCCAGGGAAACTAGAAAGAAGTGATAGAAGAGGTCATAGAATCATAGAATAACCAGGTTGGAAGAGACCTACCAGTTCATTGAGTCCAACCATCAAGCACTAAACCATCTCCCTCAGCACCTCGTCCACCTGCACCTTAAACCCCTCCAGGGAAGGTGACTCAACCACTTCCCTGGGCAGCCTCTGACAGTGCCCAATCATCCTTTCTGTGAAAATTTTTTTCCTAATGTCCAGGCTGAACCTCCCCTGGTGGAGCTTGAGGCCATTGCCTCTTGTCCTGTCCCCTGTCACTTGGGAGAAGAGCCCAGCTCCCTCCTCTCTACAACCTCCTTTCAGGTAGTTGTAGAGAACAATGAGATCTCCCCTCAGCCTCCTCTTCTCCAGGATAAACACCCCCAGCTCTCTCAGCCGTTCCTCATAAGGCCTGTTCTCCAGCCACTTCATCAGCTTATACTTGTCCTTAGGAACAAAACATAGTTCTCTTACAGCTAGGAAAAAATTAGCTCTTCTAAACATTTGAGATGTCTCATGACAGGGTCTGCATCTGGCTATCTGATGGTGGCAGAGTGCTGCACATAGGGTAACACTTCCATGGCAAGGGAACAGACCTTTTCCACTCCAGAAACCTTTCACATCTCTCATCAAAGACCATTTCATAAAATAGAATCATACAATCATTGGAAAAGAACTCTAAGATCAAGTCTAACAATCAGGTCAACACCGTTGTGCCTACTAAATCATGTCAAAAGTGCCACATCTACATGCTTTTTTAACACCTCCAGGGATGGAGACTCCGCAGCTTTCCTGAGCAGCCGGTTCTAGTGCTTGTCCACTCTTTTGGGCATTGGCAGCATGCTCATTCTCAACCACCTCCCCTCGCCCCAGGGATGTCTCCCAAAGCAGGTAGAACTCAGCTGCAGCCATTAGCCAGTATAAAACAGAACTGAACTAAAATGGCTTGGACTTCTGGTACAGTTTTGCATGTTTATATGACCTTTCTAGCAGCCTGCAATATTAATAATGTGCAGCTTCAATGGACTCGACATCCTAACACCTTTTTTTTAAAAAAATCTTTCCCTTCAGGAAACCAGTGTATCAGAGCTACCAAATAAAATGGGTTCGTCTAAAAATAGTCAAATGTTGACAAGATTTTTAGTGGAGTTTGTCTAAGGAAGCTTTCTAAAATGAAAGCAGGCCAAAAGTGACAGATGGGTACAAATCCTCTCATAATCTTTAAATCCCTTAGTTTAAAAGTGGCATTCTTGACTAGCTAAGGCTGGGTTAATTTTGTGCAAGAATACTTTTTTTCCTGCCTAGGCTTTATTGGATGTTAATCCTATTCCTCCCATTTAGAGCATCTCTGAGCATCTTTGTTGGTCAGTGACTACTCTCTACAAAGACAAGTTTAGAATATGGAAGGGCACTTTGGCATTTAACTCATGTGCCAGGTAGCTAAAGCCTGCTAGGAGATTCCGATGATGTGTTTGTACTGTAGTCAATAGGTTTTTCTCTAACGGATGGCCCCTCTCCCGCAGAGTCCTGTAGATATTGAGTTTCATTATTGTGTGACAAAAAAAAAGATGAATTTCGTTTTTCCCTGCCGTGAAGCAGTCATGAAAGATATTGGTATTTAGGCACTGTAGCCAGAGCCAGATGTCAGCCCAAAACATGTTTTCTTAGCTAGTATAACACAGGGTGCCCCACCTTTCCCAGAGCCACCTGCAAGGACAATGCGTGGCTGCTCCTCCACGTGTCCTCCCTGGGAGGGAACAAAAGCTTGTGCCTGGCCAGACCCTGCATGCCTCTCCCTGTAGATGTAGTTTGCCTTAGATTTCATTTGAAAAACTGCAGTTGCAATTGATGAGCATCATCACTCGAGATGATCACTGTCAGTTCCGTAGCGTTTCTTAAAGTGCATTTTTATGCTAGAAGTCCATGTCCCAAATTGCCTGAGTACTCCAATTTTAGCAACAAAATTTATTTTCTGCTGAGATAAAATGTGGCTATTACCACTCCAAAATATTGCAGCGTGTCTATGGATGAGATGGGGGGTTGTACTCTGCCTTCCCCAACCCTGCCAGGTGCTGTGCTCTCCCTAGAAATCACACAGCCCTTCAAAGCATCATCCTCCGCTTCTCACTCCCAGCACAATTCAGTATATAATGAATGGATAATGATTTAAATCAACTCCTCTCATTCAGCCAGTATTTCTGTGCTTCGTGGAAGGCTGGGTCTGAATTCTGTAGGAGCTGCAGCTGTGAAAACCTGCTGCAAGCCTAAATCCGAGGCTTAGACCTTCGTTCCAGCTGTAGGGCTGCAACCTGGTGTAGATCCAGTCCCATGAGCATTTGCTGTTTCTAGCAAAAGTGTAAAAAAGCGAAAAAATCCAAGGTTAAACTTCAAGAGACTGGCAAATCCATCTGTTTCATGCTAACGTCTATGCTAGTGTGGTCACGCTGGGTAAAGGTTCACTTTAATCATCAAGGGGCCGATGCTTCCCTGTTTCCAATTGCAGTGCTTCCTTTCAGGCAGTGCAGACAGGTGCATTCCCTCAATAAAAGAGACTGCAAGGAGAAAATGAGAAAATTAAAGCAGTAAAATTGCACCAGAAATATATCCTATAATTTGGGATAATAAATACTTTGCTAGGGAAAATCCTTTTGCAAAAAGCTTTACCAGGTAAAGTCATCATCGTGCTCCACTGCAGTGAAGATGAAGTAAGTTATCGTTTCCGTGGTGTTTATCTTAAAGGTTGTGCTCAGCAGTAATCCATTAAAAATGCAGAAAGAAATCTGTTTGGTTTGTTATGTCCACCTGCTTTATAATAAAATTTTCAAAAAGCTTCCCTTAAAAGATTCCTTGGGGCATGGTTTTGATAGATGGGTTTTGTTGTGTCCTGTTCACACAAGGCTCAGTCTTTGGGGAAATGCAGGAACACACTTTGAATAGTGTCATCTCGTCAGCCATTTAATTCCTTGTCCTGACAAGGAGCCTTGGGAATATTTCTCTTCCAGTCTTGGCTGCAGTCATTACTGGTAAGGCAGGGTATGGGCATCTTCTGCTGAAAGCATTGGGAAAAGCAGGAATCTGTAATCTCACAATTATACGGTGATCATGGTCCTGCTAGAACACGTAATACTGCCAAACACAAAATTACTTGAGTCTAAGAAATGGCTGGAAAAGCTTTATTTAAGTTTTTAGGAGGGATTTAAAGAGTAGGAAGGAAAGTCAAGCACTAAACACAGTAAAAACAACAGTTGGAAAGGCAGTGGGTTGCACAGAATATACAAGAGCATATAGGAGAGCCATAAAGAAGCTGCAAGGGAGGGAAGAGCCAGAAGCAAAGTGTTCTTCTGAAGAAAAAGCATGTGCAGGCAAAGGATGGTTGTAGTAACCGATGTGTTTGTAGTATTTCGGGGGATGTTGCTGGGGAGGCTTTGTGTGTAAGACCCTCCTTGGCAACCCAGTAAATTTATGTTCTGGTTTGTCTCAAACACATTGCCCCAGCAGATGTGTAACTAACAGCACTTGAATGTGTCAGGCAACGTTTATTGCTGTGCCAGAGGCTTCCTTCTGAAAAAAAGAACAAACCAGTATGGCCAGCAGGCCACTGCAGGCAGCAGCTTTCTCTCCAGCCCAGGTTAAAAATGATTTGTAGGCATTCGATCTCAAGAATGTAATCTAAACCAACTCCCTTCGCTGGGTCTTCGGTTGCTGCAGTGAGAACTCGCCGTCATGCTTTTCCTAGATAATAGAGTAGGACATTTTCCTCTTTATAGCCAGGTGATTATTGCTGAGTGTATTTAATCTCTGCCTTACACCCAGTGCTTTCTTTGGAGTGTGTGATTTCTTTTACCTATTAAGGCTGCACGTTAAGCCTGGCCACCAGCACCGAGTGCCCTGTTTTTCTGCAGAGGACCAGTACCTGCAGCAGAAATCACAGGTTAGTCAAGAGTAGGATTTTTCTCTTTTCCCATTCGATATCTGCATGGGCAACTCTTCTAAAGCTCTTCAGTAGTCATTGGAAAGAGCCTGGCATTTCTGGTGTGATTCAGGGGTTTAATTTAGGCATCTGCTTTAGTGTGTGCAGAGTCATGTCCTAATCATACCCACTCTTTGCTGTTGGCTGGGAATCAGCTTTTGCTCGCAGGTAAAATACAGGTAGGCTGCTTTAGGTGGGAGCTGAACACCAGCATAAATGTCTCTTGTCGTTGTACACATAAACCCGTTTAAATTACAGCTCAGAGTGTTGCTTCCATGCAAATCGTGCAACTGTAATTTCTTATCTTGGGGTCTTCCAGCATTCTGAAATATTGGCAATATTTGTAAACAGCAGACATACGCTTAAGCCAGCCCAAGCATGTTGTATTCTTTCACTCCATTAAAAGAAATGTTTATTATTCATATAATTGTAACCTTTCAGCAGAAGCTCGGAGCAGAAATAGAACTTTGACAGTTGCCTACTTGCCTGTGAAATATTCTTCACTTCCCCATCAATTTTTGAAGCAGGTATTCAGCTATTTAAATTTGTCAGCTAGCAGTCAGTTTTTTAGAACCATTGTAAATGCTAACAGCACTTGGTTCAGTGTGTTTGGTAAATATACATTGGGTAAACCCCAAAACAGATATTTTTTTATATGTGTGGTGAAACCTCTGTGCAGTGTAGGTGCAATGGTGACTGCAGGGCTGTGTCAGTGAGTTAGGGAGGTTTTTGTTAATCACATGAAGTGAACTGTTCTTACTCAAGCATATGTAACTATTTTCAGTCTTACTGTATGAATGCCATGTACCCTTCACTTTTGTATTTATATTTGTAGCAATTAAGAAAAAGAATTAAAAGTTCTACTACTACCAAAGCCCCACAGAAAGAGAAGAACCCAACACAGCCCTGTAGAGTGATGAGATTCAGAAGTGTAACAGAAAATGGTTTTTAAACCATTTAATAGTTTTAATACTAATGATTACTCACGGACCATTTCTTCTCTGTGTACTTATTGATTAAGTCTGGAAAGCATCTTACATCACAAACTCGTATTTAATTCAGTCAGAAGTTTTGATAGAGTTGGTTCGGGTTTGTGCGCAGGAGAGGGGTGGTTTGATGTCTCCTGCATTCAGGAAAGGTTGCTCCTCCAAGCTTGTAAAGGATTTTTTCAGGAATGCTGCTTTGCCACTGCCTGATTGCCATCTTCTGTGTTTGTATCTTTGGCCTAATGAAAGACTTTAAAAGTATATAAGCTCCGGAGAATTAAAACCACTGTTTGAGTTTCATGTTGCATAAGATTGTGTTAGATTTCATTTGAAAGCCTTTAGATTCAGTCGATGTGCACCATCGCTTGGCACGGTCAATGTCAATGCTGTAATATTCTTCCTTAAACTCGGATCCATGCCTTGCATCAGTAACAGATGTGAGTGTGGATTTATCTTTTTTATTATTATTTGTTAAAGAGGCGTCAGACAGAGATAGCATTTGAAGGCACAGCTTGCTAGAAATTCAGTGTAGGCAGAGAGAATATCTGTTCCAGGCCTCTGGAAGGAAGCCATCTATCTCAGCAGAGGTTTGTCACCTGCTGATGGATGCAGAGATGAGTGCCTGAAGGCTCTTGCGTTGCAGCAAAGGCAACAAAGTTGATTCTGCCTACAAACCAGATCTATTTGGGGATCCTTATTAAATTTCCCTGCAGTATTACCCAGACAAGCATAAACAGCAGCATTGTACCCGGGTGGAGGCACAAAATCTTCACGGAGTACACCTTTGCAAACCCCTTAATTACACCCGCAATTGCTAGATTTTAGTATTGAAATTAATCTCTTCAGTCTCACTGCTCCTAGCTTTGCCACATCATGTATGAAAAGCTAATATTTGGTTTCTTCTGAAAGCATTTTAAGAGGAGAATCATTAAGAAGAAAATACATAGTAATAAAACCAAGACCATGCACATTCGCAGATCTTTATGATCTGAGGGTGCTGCTGTGTTTCTGGAGCTCACTTGTTCTCTTGCACACATCTTAGCGTCATCGGTCCTTCCCGTCTGCACATTCGCAGCAGCGTTCAGCTCATGCCGAGCCCTGCTTTGCACGCACAACTGCATTGCATGCCACAATCAATCACTGTTAGCCTTTTCCATTCTTTCCTGGTGCCTGAATTATACATGGGGAGATACAGTAGGGGAGAAAGGAGCAGGAACAAAAGGAGGCTTTCTCTTCTCAAGTGACACTTTCTTAAAATCCTTATCCATAATCTATAACAAGCCATTAAGATGAAGAAATTGGTCATAAACAGGCAAAAACTGACTTTTCCTTGTGCCTTAAAGCCTTTCTAACAGTGGCAGTTGCTGAGTTTTGGCAGCATTGGTGCCTTCTGCTCCCTCTGTCTGCATCTTTCCATCAGCTCTGGCATTCTCCAGCTCAGCCTGGAGAAGAGGAGGCTGAGAGAAGACCTCATTACTCTCTACAACTACCTGAAAGGAGGTTGTAGAGAGGAGGGAGCTGACCTCTTCTCCCAAGTGACAGGGGACAGGACAAGAGGGAATGGCCTCAAGCTCCACCAGGGGAGATTTAGGCTGGAGATTAGGAGGAGGTTTTTCATGGAAAGGGTCATTGGGCATTGGAATAGGCTGCCCAGGGAGGTGGTTGATTCACCTTCCCTGGAGGTGTTTAAGACACGGGTGGATGAGGTCCTGAGGGACATGGTTTAGTGTTTGATAGGAATGGTTGGACTCGATGATCCAATGGGTCCCTTCCAACCTGGTTGTTCTATGATTCTGTGATTACAGCTGCCATTAGCTTGCACCTATCTTTGGAAATGTGTCTATCTGGATTTCATCTGCCAGTTGGATTTGCTGCTCTCATACAAAAGTTCCCTGCAACCAGTGCTGTTTTCACTCAGCCACGTGCCAGGAGGATGATTTCCAAGGGGATAGCTCTACACCAAAAGGTGAATGTTCAGCAGGTGTGAAGGTTTTAAATTTGCGAACGGACAAAGTAGGGTTTGATACAGAGAACTAGAAGATGCAGCTGGTCAATATAGAAAGAATAAAGTATGGTCTGAGGTGACTTTTGGTCAAGATTAGATTATTAGCCCCTGAGTCTGATTAACTTGAAAAGTGAAAAGTCACTAGCTCAATTTAAGCTGCAAGCCTTGCTCGGGCCATCCGGCCTCAATTTACAGCTCAGAGAAATCTGCATCAGCAAATTCTCTGTGTTGTATAGCAGAGGGGATGGAGACAGGGTGAGGCTCTCGAGATAAATCACAAACCTCCTTAATTGTGTGTAATTCTGGTGCATTATCACTCCTCATCCCTTTTTTGACTCCCGCTCCCACTCTTCTGTCAGTGCAGGAGGTACAAAGTGAGATTGCAGTCCCTTTGGACAGGGTACGTGTTTGTATTTGTAATTTGGCAATACACCTTGGGCACCGAAGAAATAAGTCTTAAATACTTCCTTGCTGTACAGCTCTGCCTGTATACTAATAAGTTTCTTATTTGTTTAGGAGTTAACACCAGTGATCCGTCTTGCCTCAGGGCCAGCTGGAGCATGCGGCAGGTATTTTCAGGGGTCCTCCAGGAAATTAACAGCAGCCTGATGGACGGTCCTGCCTCCAATAGGTGTTAGTCCTTCGTAAAAGCCAACCTCAGAAACCAAGGAGTAATGCGGTCGTAGTAAAAACCATTTGTCAGGTACAATTGCCAGCCGCAAGCGACCAGCCCTGTTAAGGCTGAGCGAAGCGGAGATGCACGCAGCATCTGTAATCTAGCTGCTAGTTATGCTGTTTGGGAAGGATTTGCTAATTACACGTCTTGATTTCAGTTCAGTGCCTACCCGCTGACACCTTATTTATAGCTGCTGCTTTAAGTCTGGTATTTGTGGCTCAGGCACCGCATGAAAGTGCGGGTCAAGTCCTGGGGTTCAAGTGAAGTTCTGCAGCCTTGATCCTTTAGTCAGGACTGAGATAAAGCCAGAGATGTCCCAGGACTTGGCACAAACTGGAAGCTTTTATTTTTTCCCAAGTGAGATTTTCATTTTGCTCCTCCCGATGATGATTATGGGCCTCGTTACAGTTGAAATTCACTAATGAAAGCCTGTTGAGCATCTAGCATAACATTTTCTAACCAGGTAAGGTCAGTCATGCTCTTTAACGGCCTCGTGGGGCAGCAGCATTGCTGACCTTGCTGCTGACACTTAAAATCACCAAGCATTGGCTTGGCCCAGTGCCACCAACAAACTTCTGCTTTGCTTAAAATGTGTAGTGGTTTCTGCATCAGCTCAGTACCGACCTGACTCCTTCAAAGTCAATTAGTGTCATAAACATAATACCTTTAATGTCCTTGGCAGCGTGATCTATTTTTTTTTAGTGGGGGAGGGCAATCAGTTCTGCAGACTGTGTTTTACATTGAAATTTGATGTATTTCCACAATGGGAAATGCAAACCTTTGGGATACTTCTAATGGATCTCTAGAATTTTTGTCTTGTAGATTAGAAAATTTTGGACAAATCTTAACAAACAGGATATGTGCATCTCAATAAAACTTCTTGTAGCTTTTATTAGTTTTTAAACTTTTATCCAGCTCTTCCTTGGAAAATTTAAGATGTTATTATTTTGAGGGGACATCTTTCCCAGTTGAAAACATAAAACTCCTTCCTGAACACCTTAAGAAGTCCACATGAGCCGCTTTTGTCAGCAGAGATGGGTATTTTTCTGGGCTTGGGAGGGTTGTGACCTCTGGCTTATCTTCCAATGGACATTTGACCCTTTAGAAATCTCACTGCTTCGTTCTTAAGATTGGATACCCCCAGCTCAAAGGAGATAAATTACATTAAATTGCCCTTAAATTTTAGTTCTGCTGTAGAGAGGGTCTAGGATTTGAAGAAAACATGTTCAACAACAGACTGGGGCCAGGTTGGGAATTAGGTGTAGTTCCTATCTGAAAGCAGTGACTTTTGGTTTTCAGTTTATGCAACCTGCTCTTTCAGCAGTGAAAAGCTGTGTGCTTGCCATCATTTTCGCTGGGAGCTGCTCTTTGTCTGCTCTGCCTGACATCTCTAAACCTCATGCTGAACCAGACCCTTCATTTCTGTTGCTTGGCTTACTTAGCAACTGGTTGCAGCTGTTGTAGGAATATAGTTTGAAATAGCAGTTGCAGTCTGTATATTCACTACATTGCATGGTCATTTTAGTTTCCAGAGCTTCAGGAGCTCTTATAATCAGAGGAATTCTGACTTTGCCCTAATCGTGTTCGGCCTGTGAGTTACAAAGGCTCGCATAGAATCATAGAATCACAGAATCATGGAATCATCAGGTTGGAAGAGACCCACTGGATCATCGAGTCCAGCCATTCCCACCAGTTTCTAAGTCATGCCCCTCAGTACTTCATCCACCCTTACCTTAAACACCTCCAGGAGGTGAGTCAACCACCTCCCTGGGCAGCCTCTGCCAGTGCCTAATGACCCTTTCTGTGAAGAATATTTTCCGTATGTTGAGCCTGAACCTCCCCTGGTGGAGCTTGAGGCCATTCCCTCTTGTCTTGAATCAGTTCCTGGATGAGCAGCCTTAGATACAATAAGGAGTTGCACCATGTAACTACACCAGCTTCAGTTTAGTTGTTTCTTAGAGTGAACAAGAAAAGTCTTACCACACAGATGTGCAGAAGGAAATCACAAGGAAGTGTCAGCTAGAGATTTCTTTCCCTCTCATGTCCAGCCCTTCGTGCAGGTTTTTGTTCCTGTCGTATCACTGCAAGGCTGCACGGGAGGTTTGACTGTCACAGAACGCCAGAGCCCTTCCATAAAGGAGATGGCACCTGTGGTTTTCTGCACTTTATTTAGCCTGGGGCAATACAGACATTTCTACCCAAGAAAAAAAATTAACCATTTTCCACATATTTCTGCTTCTAGCATATTAAACGGTGGAGTGTGGTGTTCAGGTGAAACTTAAGTTTAGGAGCGAAGCTAAGAAATCAACTTTTGAACTGAAAAAGTGATTCCTTCTGTATTAAGATTATTTTTCATAAGGACAAGGAATTCATCAGGCAGCACAAAGGTGGGAGCACTCCCCGCATCCGTGGCAGTATTGATGAGGCAATGTCAGAGCAGTCTGGAAGATGGAGAGGCTGCCCAAAAGGATTTCCGTTTACCAGTAATTAACTTTTGTTACCTGATGCACGAAACTTCCTTCCATCTCTTGTTTTCCTGCCTGGAAGACACTTTTAGGTATTTTTTTTTTTTACTTAGCTTCACCTCCATGAATCTGTGAGACTGAATATATCCCATATTACTGCATATTAGTAATATAATATATTATAGTATTATATTAATATAATTAATATAATATATTAATATTATTATATTATATTAGTAATATAATCCCATATTACTGAATATAGAATTATAGAATCACTAGGTTGGAAGAGACCCACCGGGTCATCAAGTCCAACCACATAATATGATTAATAATGGACAGGACTGAGTTATCTCTACATACTCATTGATTAAACAGGAAAACAGGAGATATCTAAAGAAAAATACAATATAGTTCTCTGTTTCAAGTACAAATTCTTAAAATAATGCTGAACACAGCCAGATAGGAATAGTTTCGTGATGGAAATTAAGCTACAATCTTAGAAAGACGTGAAGTGATTTCTGTGTATTTCTAAGAACCCGATGTTTCTTGTAATCTGTCTTATAAAGAGGGAGTTCTTTTACATTTAGAGTTTAAAAAAAAAACCCATTATGCTGAGATCATTAAGGTATTATGAGACCTTCAATTTTCAGAATGGTTCATGCTTTAGGGAACTGTCTTGTGCAGAAGAATTTTGCTACATTAAAGAAGGGGCAGGTGCAGCTCATTTGGAGATAAAACCAGCTCTAAGGGGATTCAAGGACGAATGCCTGTGTGATGTATAGGCAGTTCAGTCCCATGTACCTTGCAAGGCTTTTGAGGAAAAGGAGGTGGCTGCTGTAAAAATAAACATCCATTTTTCATAGAATCATAGAATCACCAGGCTGGAAAAGACCTATCGGATCATCGAGTCCAACCATTCCTATTTTGAGCAGTTTTGTGAGCGATCAGCAGATTGTTTCATTCACAGGCAGAGGGCCCAGTAATTTGCTGAAATTGTGTTATATTTTGGAGATTCTAATAGCATTGTCTCTAAATAGAAATGTATCAGAAATGGTGTGACCAGCAGGTCCAGGGAGGTGATTCTCCCTCTGTACTTAGCACTGGTGAGGCCGCTCCTTGAATACTGTGTCCAGTTCTGGGCCCCTCACCACAAGAAGGATGTTGAGGCTCTGGAGCAAGTCCAGAGAAGAGCGACGAGGCTGGTGAAGGGGCTGGAGAACAGAACCTATGAGGAGCATCTGAGAGAGCTGGTGTTGTTTATCCTGGAGAAGAGGAGGCTGAGAGGAGACCTCATTACTCTCTACAACTACCTGAAGGGAGGTTGTAGAGAGGAGGGAGCTGGGCTGTTCTCCCAAGTGACAGGGGACAGGACAAGAGGGAATGGCCTCAAGCTCCGCCAGGGGAGATTTAGGCTGGAGATTAGGAGGAAGTTTTTCACAGAAAGGGTCATTGGGCATTGGAATAGGCTGCCCAGGGAGGTGGTTGATTCACCTTCCCTGGAGGTGTTTAAGGCACGGGTAGATGAGGTCCTGAGGGACTTGGTTTAGTGTTTGATAGGAATGGTTGGACTAGAAGATCCGATGGGTCCCTTCCAACCTGGTTGTTCTATGATTCTATGATTCTAATCACTGTCGCTTCTGCTAAAAGAAATTGAGTAGCTGCTTAAACATTTCAGTAACCTTTAAAGGAGTAATGATGAAAAAGACCTAATGAGCACAATTAACTTGGCCTTTCACAAAATGTTTGATGAAGGTTGGATGTCATTAGAGATGCTGAGAAAGCACGTGAGAGATGGCACCTTGATTAGAAACCAGGTAAGAAGGAGGCAGGCAGATCCTTGGGACCTAGAAAAAGGTTTTGCAGTGATCCCACCCCAGTTACAGATTGTTAGGATCGATTTTGTTTGGAGAACTATTGCTTTCAGGACCCAGTTTATCCCTCCTTTTCTATGCAGCCCTGCATCAGAGCAAGGAAAGAGCTTCAACCCCTGCAATTCCTGTGTTCCCCCTACTGCTGCAGCATGAGTGGAACATAAATGTCTGCTGCTTGGTTTTATCATTGCTTATCCTATAGATAAGCAGTGGATAATTAAGTTTATTTTTATGGCTTTGGATTAGAATTGGTGGGTCACCTGGAGGGCACGCAGAGGCGGCATTTCATGATCTTGACAGTCTCACACCACTTTTTGTCTGTATTCCTGGTGACTGGGAAGCAGTCTCTCCCCTTATATACTTGCCCTCCCTCATATACTTATTCACAGTGTTTTCCTCGGTCTTGCCTATTCCACAGGCTATAATCAAAGTTTTATTTGCATTGCCTGAGGGGTGTGCGCAAAGCATGTAAAATAGAAATTTAGGAGACACGTGGCTGGTCTCAGCGGGAGGAACTGAGGCAGATGGGCACACAGGACAGCTGTATTAATGATAAAAATGTCACATATCTGCCCTGAAAACTGCTGGAGTCTTATTGTTCAGGATTTAAAGTCCCTGTTAGGCAAGTGAAAATGCATGGTCTATAAATGAGAAAGAAGCTGCATGCAGTCTGAGTTGCTAGTGGAGAGTAAATATAGGTCTAGATTTTTTTTATCCCACTTTTTGCATTGTTCTGAGTAGTTCTGTTTCCTTCTGGAGGTTACTGAAGCTCGAAAATACTAGTTCTTGCTTAATTATTGTGTGAATTCAAGCTTGAGCATTGTTGAAAAAAAGGCGGGGAGGGATTTCTTGATTTGATTTTTTTTTTTTGTTTATTTTTTAATCAATCCAGCCAAGTAAATACTGAATTTCCTGTTCTGCAGTCACTCTGAATGCATTTCTGCTCCAGGGCTTTAGTGCACCTCTACTTTCCAGCTGTAAGGCACCCCTGGACTGCTAGTATACACCATCAGTTTGCAAAAGGGGGTTCAGACTTACCAAAAAGCAGTCGTGACTGTTGATTTAACACACCTCCCATCGCCCTTGGAGTCACTGATAAGGTGGGACTGGTCTGAGATGCAGTTCCATTACTAGTTTGCTAACCCAGCTCTGGCATTTGTGTGGTGGCAATGAGATAGTTGTTATCTGTGCCAACAACACCTCGTGTGTCCTCCTGGCACACTCAGGGGAGTTTGGCACGTGTGAGTTTTCCATGTGGGCTGGTGCCCGGCAAGCCCGAGTAGGGAACACGGGGCTCATGCTGTGTAAACAGAACATTTTCCCCACCTCTATGTTTGACTCTCTGAAACAATACTGCAAAAGCCACACCCATCCAAACAACCGGGATATTCCCTTCCTAATGAAGGCTACTGGGGATCTTTTTCCCTTCACCTTCACAGTTGCAGCTGGTGCAGCCCATCTCCACCTTGCGCAAAACATCTCCAGGGCTGCGCATCCTTCACCTGGGGAGCTTTGTGCGCTTCCAGTCACCTCCTCGTCTTTTTCTGATCTCTTTGCACGTCTCTCCATCTCTAAAAATTAATATTGATTACATTTGGGGTTTTTTTTCTTTCTCTTGTCGCTTTGCTTTGTTTCCAGAAGTGAGATGAGATTAATTTCCTATTGCGTAGACTTCTGTTTAATACAGATGAGCCAGCACACGCCCTACCCATGCGGGAATTAATGCAGCTTTCAGCCCTTTGGGGTTTAATGCTTTTAGGCCAAACAGTTAAAAGGACGGTGCTGTTCTCTGAACATAATGGTGATGTTTCTGTTTCTGAGGTCGTCCCATCCAAAGCAGGCTGCAGGAGACAGTCAGTGAAATTGTTGGGATAAATATCTGCAAAGAAAGCAGGTTGATGCTTAATTATAGAATCATAGAATCATAGAATAACCAGGTTGGAAGGGACCCATTGGATCATCGAGTCCAACCATTAGGATAATTAGTGGCAGAGACCCCTCTGGGATAGTGGAGAAGCAGATCCAGAGGTCTATACGGGAATGTTGGCCATGTGTGTCTTTGCAGATGGGGTTATGCAAAATCATAGAATCATAGAATCACTAGGTTGGAGAAGACCCATTGAATCATTGAATCCAACCATTCCTATCAAGTACTAAAGAAAGCCTACAGAGGGGATGGGGGGACGGTCAGAGATGGGACTTGATAGAGGACAGGGATGAAGTGGTCTTCAGAAATGCTTGTGATTAGAGATGCAGAGGGGAAAACTGGGAGAGAAGTGTCCATCAGCCAAGATGCAAGGAGCTAGCACTGCTGGAGGCAGATACGAGGGATGATAAAAGCTCATTGTCCACACCATGGCTGGAAAAGAGACTGCAAACACGTATCTTCAGTGACGGCCATAAAAATGGTCAAGGATAATGACATTTTTTTAGAGAGGGGCATTAGGAAGATGCACTGCAAAAGAAAAGAAACTAAGAAGCATAGAGATGAGGTGATAACAAATGGAAAATGTTAAAACCAAATCACTGGGGTAGGAAGGTAAGTCCAAGCACACAAGCAACCTTGGCACATGCTGTGCAAACAGGGAAGCAACAGTTAGAACGTAGGAGGGGGAAGTCTTATTTCTCAGTTTTGTCTCGTAAGGAGATGCTGTGCAAGGAGCTATGGAAAAGCTGGGAGAGGAACGGGAAAAGCAATGAGAAGGCAGACATGGGAAGGCCAACTGTTCAGGAGGAAGAGCCTTGGTTGAGGACTACTGCCATTTAAGAGCCTGAGGTAGGGGCAGCTTGGAGGTGTGATTTCTCATGATGTAGAGATGAGCAAAAGCTCAGGGTTGAAAAGAGTGATGAGGGGTAGGAGGAAGGAAAGAGGTTACATGTGCTAACGGCCTGAAACCTGTGGGGCACGAGAGGCTTGGAAAACAAGGAAAACTCAGCAAAGAGGGAGAAAAGAGGGGCTGGTGAGATGAACCTGTTGCTTATGGATATGAAACAAGGTCAGTGAGAGGATTTCAGCCAAATTCATCCATCTAGAGCCCAAGAGCTCATTCCAAGCTACCCCACCAGCAGGGACATGGAGCCAAGTGTCCACTGGATTTTTTGACACCACATGCAACGCACGAGATCTCCAGCAGCCACAGGGTGAGATGGATCATGCCAGGGATCCCAATGCCTTTTAATGTATGAGTCAGGTCTTGCTTGCACTCTGGTGACTTCTCCTTTCGATAAAGTAGTTATCTAAAAACCGGTAGAACCAGTGCAGCCTTGACTTTTACAAAGTGCCTTGTCTGATACTAAAATACAGCACCAATAATCTTACCTGACTGGGAAAAAAGAAAGGCAAAAAAAAAACCCAACCCCATCTCTGCAGCCAGTGTAGTACAGGTTTTAAATTTTCTGGTTATTTTCTTTGTAAACTGCTCAGCAGGGCATTATTCAGGCAGCTGTATCGAGGGACTAATATAACATGTGTTCTCAATTTTAGGCCCTTTATGTTGGGAATTTTCCATTGTGCAATTGCATTAAATCTGAGGCGGCTGACAAGAGCACGATGTTTTCTAACTCTACACAAGGTTAAATGACTGAAATAAAAATAGATGGAAAAGAAAACAAAGTAAAAGAAGTTTGCTTTCTCATGTAAAGGCAAAGCAGTGGCATGGGGTCAGTGGCTTAACGATAGCCCTGCCATCAGTCGGGGACTGTGAAACAACTGCTCCTTCCCAAATCACTTTGGAAATTATCTTCTGTTTCAAGCTCTTTCACTCCAACTGCTCACATAACCAAGAGGACTGTGTTCAAAGTTATCATTTTTGTATAAATTGTAGTAGTAATGAGTATATTTGTGAGGCATTTCACTTTCTAACCGCCAGGGATCTACGATGTTATTTGCAGTATTTTCCTTACTAAGAAATATATGGTTGTTACTACTGCCTGTAGGAAAAACACACGCTGGGCTGATGTCCGAGGAAGGGGAAGGCAATCTGCAGAGCAGCAGGGTGGGCCTGCACGCGGGAGAGTTGACGAATTTAGAAATGCAAATGTCAAACCAAGAAAGCAGCGAAAGGTAAAGAAGGAGCTCTTCAGAAAGAAGCATTTGTTGGGTGGTGGATCGTGGAGGTTCCTGAAGGGAGGTTGTAGAGAGGACGGAGCTGGCCTCTTCTCCCAAGTGACAGGGGAAAGGACAGGACAAGAGGAAATGGCCTCAAGCTCCGCCAGGGGAGATTTAGGCTAGAGATTAGGAGGAAGTTTTTCACAGAAAGGGTCATTGGGCATTGAATAGGCTGCCCAGGAAGGTGGTTGAGTCACCTTCCCTGGAGGTGTTTAAGGCACAGGTGGATGAGGTCTTGAGGGACTTGGTTTAGTGTTTGATAGGAATGGTTGGACTAGAGGATCTGATGTGTCTCTTCCAACCTGGTTGTTCTATGATTCTATGATTCGCAGCTTTATGTGCAGCACATGGGTCTCTCCTGCAGGATGCTGGTATCCTTCTGCAGTTGGTTTTGGCTTTATATCCCTATCCAACAGGACTTAGACTTTCCTCCCATTTTAAATCACACAGGTGGTGTTTTCAAAACAGCTGCAAAAGCAGCTTTTCTTTTTGTCTCTGAAAGTCAGACACCTACAGCAGGTACCGGCCCTCTAGTCTCTCACAGATTGTCAGCACGATGCTGCTTGAATGTTTGTTAAGTTTTCTAAGTAAAAGCAAGGGAGGGTACCATTTATTGCTACAATTTTCTTCCTGAAGGAGAGCTTTATGCATTTGTAGAGTTACTGGCTTTCATTAAGGTAGAGAGCGAGGTGACCTCAAATGCTAAATCCCATTTTGTTCTGCTTGTGTCATCCACCGCACTGTGCTGCAGCAGTTTGTACCCTTGTTATAATCTTGTGTCTTTGTGTTTTGGATATTGGTATTTTCATTACTAAGCTCTCCAGGGTTGCAGTGGATTTATTCACTGGGGTACTAAGGCCAACCCCCTGCATCTGAACAGGGCACACATGCCTTCTTCACTGTCTTTGGTGCCATCTCATTTAGCCTTCAGAGGAGATAGTTCTTGAGCAGGCAGCTCATTTTGCTGGGGATCCTGGTGGACGGGTTCCTCTGCCAGTCCTGGTGCTAGGTGAGCCATTAAATTGTGCAGGTAGCAGGGTCTTTTAGGGACAGATGGGCAGCTAAATCCATTTAGGTCTGGCATGCGCCAGTCAATTGCAAAGAAAAATAAATATGTATGTCAGTCTTATGAAAAAATAACTCTAGTTTAGGGCTGTGCAAGACGGACCATTAAGTTAAAAATAAATTTTCAGAACACAGTGCATCTAAACACAACTTGTTTATTACTGACTGTTTTATTTATACTAGTCATGGGATATTCAACTACTGACATGG
The DNA here is from genome assembly GCA_033558105.1 of Coccyzus lansbergi. Lineage (NCBI taxonomy): Eukaryota > Metazoa > Chordata > Aves > Cuculiformes > Coccyzidae > Coccyzus > Coccyzus lansbergi. The sequence continues at coordinate 2,619,132 of JAUMJK010000675.1, forward strand.
GAACAGCAAACCGTAGTTTTTAACTCTGGATGTGGACAGCAGCACAGCAAGGGCAGCGATGAGAATTCAGCTTAAAGACCACAGAACATAGATATAAACCCAAGTATAGCTCCCCAGGAGCAAAATTGGGGTCAGGACTCCGCAGAGGATAGGCAGTGCTGGAATGCCCTGTTGCGCGTATTTTCATTAGAACTGTGTCTTTGATTAAAATCTACAAGCAGAGTTATGTTGCTTTGTGACTCGGCTGTTGGTTGAGTTTCATCATTGGGGCCCTTCTTCAGGCAGGCTGGCCCCAGCACTTCTTCCAGGGCACCCCAGCTGTGGATGCAACTTTATTTAAATGAATAATCAGACGTAAATGAACAGCAGAGGTGAAAACACAACTGTGTGCTTCTTTGCTCTACCTAAAAGGGAAAGAAAGCAGCCATTAAGTTAATTTTATTTATTGTTGAAAGATATTGGCACACATCAGTAAAAAATTTAGCAGTCATGTAACCTAAACTAAGTGCCAGGCGCATTGCCTTTTAGTGTTTGTTAGTGCATAGCTAAAAAGTTACTTGCTGTCATCCTGGTCTAAAATATGAATGAAATTGTGTCAACTGGTCCAAAGCCTGTGCAAGGAACATGTTATAGCTAGAGCGTTTGTGAATACAGCATGGACTAGCTGGAAGGGGAAATACAGAAGAGTCATGATCTGATGGGCTCTGCTCTGCTCAATGTTCATTCTACTTAAATGAGACCCAAATAAACCCCAGAGCACTTGTAAAACAGCTAGTTTTTCCAATATTTTCCTGCCTCCTTCCAGCAAATGCTATGCCTGGTGGATACAATGGCAATTGACTACTTAGATTTTCTGTGTATTTAAAGGTTAAAGTAATTAAAAATGTCGAATCTTTTCCTCTTTTCAATAAAAAAAATAAAAAGCCTGAACACAATTCTTGAGGGCATGAGGGGAGAGAGCTCTTGTTTACCCAGGCATGGTCCAGTGCCATAGTTTCAGTTCACAGAAGCTGCTCGTGGACTCTGGGGCTAATTTGTACTTCTAATACTTCTCTTGGCCATTAGGAAAAGCAAGACTGGAAGACACTCCTCCTACTTCAGCCTCTCTCTGCCATTATTAATTGGAAGAACATTTTCCTGTTAATCTTTTATATAACCTTTCATATATATATATGTATACACACACACACGCTCATATACGTTTGGTTTGCTTCCCATTCCCCTCTGATTTTTCCAGGTACAACTTGTCTGATCGCACTACTGTCGGATAAAGAACTCACAGTGGCCAACGTTGGCGATTCTCGAGGAGTCTTGTGTGACAAGGATGGGAATGCTATCCCCTTGTCACACGATCACAAGCCCTACCAACTGAAAGAAAGGAAGAGGATTAAAAGAGCTGGTGAGTTGTAACATTTTCGCTTTGGATTGAAAGTTCATTGTTTTTCTTCTCTATTCTGTCAATAATAAAGACTTTTCCCCTGAGAGAGACTGAAAAGTACTAGACTGAGGCATCAGCAGATAAAATCTTCCATTATTAATACAGCACTTTTCAATGGGACGTCACAGTGCAGACAGAGAAATGGATGCAGATTGACCTACCCTTTAATGAGCCAGTGTGGAGTAGGTTGGGCAGCTTTCACCTTCCACAGCCAGCTGACCGTCCCAGCAGGTTCTTTGCGATCTCTGCGGGAAGCAAAGTTATAAACAGGAGCAGCAGCATTATTCACACCAAACTGTATAAGCAGCCTCTATGTGAGAGACTGGGTCTGAAGCAGAGTAAGGTTTAGTTCTGAAAACAGGCAGAACATGAGTCCCATTCATCAAAGCTATTTTGGGTTCCCATGTAGCGATTGCTAATGAGTGCAAACATGTAAAATTGTAGCAGGGGCAGAGGGAAAGAATATAAGAAACAGCAACCTTTTGGCAATAAATCCTTCTGGCTTTCATCACTTGTCAGTTTAGCAGCCTTCTGGGCTAGAATGTACATTTAGATCATCAAGTTTAACAGCCAATTCTCCATGAATTTGTCAAAGTCTCTTTTGAAGCTATTTCTGCTCTGGTTCCCGCAGCAGCCTGCAGCAGGAAGTTATTTGATGAATGGAAAAAGTTCCTCTTGTTTGTGTTCAACCTACCAATGAGCGCTGCCTCAAGAGACACATCTCCTCCCTGCCTGCACATCTTCATCTGTAAAGTGGAAATAACAAGTTTTTCCCTGAGTATAAAACATTTTCAAAACCTACAGGTTATCAATATGCTCACAGCAACATAAATCTCTGCACATGCACATTGCGCACTTTCCTCTCAGTTTGCATTTATCAGGGAGGAGGTGTAGTAGCAACAAGGATCCTTCCTGCTGCTGAACAGAGAGACAAGATCACGAATGTTCCCAAAAGGGAAGAAGAAGTATACAGATCCTCAGAAGAAGGTACAGGAAAATGTCTCACTTGCCTTCAACACAATACTTGGAGGATCAATAAAACCTCAATGCTGTTCTGTAAAATTGCTTCCCTCTTGGCCAAGTCCAGGATCTGTGTTCACTTAGACAAGGCCTTCACTTAGGAGGAAAAAAAAATACTCTGAGTATTTCTTTTGTGAAGAAGTGGAGCTTTATAACACACCGATGTGGAAGATGATCCTGGATTTTTACAGGAATTGCCAACTTTGGAAGGAATTATTTTAATAGACAGGTAACCGTTACAGCTATCTGCAGCTAAACAAGAAATACTCTACCTAGCTTGGTGACTTAATAAATTCACTATTCCGTTACCTGTTGCCCCATTGTGTTGTCGTGATTGATATGGCTCATCGTGCAGTTAAAATCATACAAGCACTGTGAATTACTAATGCATACTTTTACATTTTTGGAACATCCCTTCTTTACATCCAGCAAGTGCAAAACTGAACCAAAGTGCCCAAACTGAATTGTCAAGTCTCCATTGCTTCTGTGACTAAAGTGCCTGACTTCTTTTCACCTGCTAGATACTTTCTTGTCATGTAGAACTGAAGAAAGTGACAACAACCACATCATTCTGTTACATCTTGGTTTTCCAGCTTTACTTTGCACCTCAAGCTACACTGTCCGGTGCCCTATAGGTAGCTGTAAAATGACCGTACATTTATGTTAGTAGGACTAGATTTCATTTAAAAGGGAAATCCATAGAGCCACGGTTGAGAAAATATCCTTCAAACCTCTGATATAAATCAATTTGAGGCAACCTGAAACAGCAGCTCAAAGAAAAGCGTGCCTTGCCCTCTGTATTCAGTGGGATGTTAACATTGGGATGACAAGTCCAAACTAATCCATCGTCTCTTGCTGCCATGGTGGATGTTAAGGAAGCTCACTGCTTGCTGCTGTCAGCAGTCAGCGAATTCAGTCCCTCTCTTTCACCCCCTTCCCAGCAACTGCATACAAAGTCTTAAGCCAACCCACAACCTGAAAAAGATTCCCTTTTATCAGCCCAGCCAACTCGAGCAGCTGTGGAACAGGAGCCCCAGAAACCAATGCCTGGGTTTCTCATGGAGTTCCTGCAGTGCCGTTAGAAGTCTCTGGTACCCAAACCTGCAGCCAAGCACCAGAAGGAAAGACAGCAGCAAAGAGAATGAAGCTGGACCCTCAATTTTGAGCTAAGGTGCCACATCCTGCAGGATTCCCTGCTCTGCAGCAGCAGAGTGTAGTTACAGCACCGATCATGGGGGTTTTGTCAAGCCTGACTTATTTTCACAAGGGGCTGGCTCATACATGGTCACAAGTGTGGTGGTGCCGCTTATCTCACAGCTGAATGAGATCAGGGTCATAGAATCATAGAACAACCAGGCTGGAAGAGACCCATCGGATCATTGAGTCCAACCATTTCTATCAAACAGTAAACCATGTCCCTCAGGACCTCATCCACCCGTGCCTTAAACACCTCCAGGGAAGGTGAATCAACCACATCCCTGGGCAGCCTATTCCAATGCCCAATGACCCTCTGTGTGAAAAACTTCCTCCTAATCTCTAGCCTAAATCTCCCCTGGCGGAGCTTGAGGCCATTCCCTCTTGTCCTGTCCCCTGTCACTTGGGTCCCACCAATCTGACTCATTCCTGTGGGACAGGGGAATGCGTGTCCTGTGGCACGAGGATGATGGTTTTCCCAGAAAACACAAGGAATCTCCCTCTGAGCAGGAGCTGGAGTGAAGGATGTAGTGTCAGCATAAGAAGTGGCCTTGAAACAACCATGGATTTGGCTTGTGCAGAAATACTCAGTTGCAGAGCCACAAGGTGACTGTTGCCGATGGAAACTTAATTATTCACCTTGAACACAATCCTCAGAGCTCAGCTTCCACTAACATGCAAAATGTTTGCATGGTTGCCAAATACCTATTTCTTTCATCTCTTCTCCAGTGACAGCCAGCACAGCACAACATTTGCTCTTTCATAAGCATTTCTATGTATTCTTTACAGAGAGTTTTATAAAAGAAAACATTACAAGTGCCAACAGACACTTCAGCAAACCACAGGAATTCAACTTATGCCATAGGCAGTTCCAGGCGCTGTGTGAGAGTGGCACTGAAAAGTCACTTTATACATGTAAGCAGGCAGCAGCAGCAGCAGCTCTCTCCTCTGCAAGTACCATTACAGGGGCAGGCACTGCTGCCCTCTTATTGTCTGTAAAATATCTACTTGAAACTGCCTCTTCCTAAGTGCATTTTACTTCCCCCGTTATTTCAGTACATACATACGATTGCACTCCAGTTGCTACAACCCTATCACTTAGGAAACCCCTGGGCGGGGTTTGTTTGCACATCTAAAGAGGAGATGCAGTAGGCTCATGGGTCCTTAATTTTTTGACTATGGAAAGAAATGTCTTCATTGTGGAGATTCCATAGAAGTACTCATGGAAACAACCAGATAAAAAGTTCTGGATTTGATGGTTTTAACACTAATCAAGTTTCAAGCTCTAAACAACAGTGAATCATTAAATGAAATATAGTTTCAGCTGAAAGCAGAAGGAATTTACAGATTAGATCAGCCAACCAGAAATGGAAATGTTATCATAAGATTTAGGTGACTGACAAATAGCACAGAGGCTGGAGAACAGAGCTGAAAACATTCTGGTGACAACAAAGAACAAAGACATTTGTAAGAAGAGCAAAGCAGACAGCTTGCAGATATAAAAGACAACAGTTCGCCTCATTTTGTCATACATTTTCGTGTTCCGTGTTTGCAAATTATATGTCCTGGAGCGATGTCCTCAAGTAACTTCATTCCTGTTCAGATGACAGGAATATCGCTATGAGACAGCTCAGGCAGCGGCATGCAGATGCATGCATAGGAATTGAAGATGCCTAAATTTTACTCTTTTACTTTGGACACTGTATAGATGCCTCCCTGGCACCATCCAGCTGTGTAACAGGCAGGTGCTGCCTGTATCAGTCATTGATTTCAGTGCAAAACGCATCTCACTGTAATCAACCCCTAGATAAATGATGTATTTACAAGTAGAAGTAGCGTTAATCCCAGTGATGATGATAATTGATCAGTCAGATCCCACAGTGTGGTTTTCTGCCTTGAAGTAAAATTCTGTGGTTGGTTTGTTTTTTTGTTTCTTTTTGACACAGTTCATTCAAGGCAGTTTGACAGAAAAGTCTATAAATATTTTTGCACTTGCTTCTTTGCTTTATGCCTTGAAGTGAGGTGTGAGTCCTACTGCAGGGTGTGTGTTCAGTGTTGTTTCCTTCATAGATCACCGAAATGGAGAAAACATGAACCACGCAGAAAAAAAGGAGGTGTTTACTAACACAAGAATGTAAAGATTTGCTTTCAGTGTTTCGTCTTAGCATTGCCATGAGGCTGCCTGCATAGCAAGCTGGGTAGGACAGGAATACCCATGTTCATTGAGTGTTAGTGTCTCTGGGGCAGTAGCGAGCACGAAGCTGCTCCATTTGAAAGCAGAACCATTCCAAACTTCTCCACATCAGCTGTTTCTACAGCACAAGCATCCACAATCCAGGTCTTCCCTGCAGCGCTCCAAGATTTCCTTAAAGCATCTCCTGCTTTTTGAGATATGTAACATCCGTACACCTCAGCATGATGCATTTTTGGGTGGGTCTCGCTGAAGCCATAGAATGCTTTAATTTTAAAATGAACTGCTTTAAGTGTTGGTGTTTCTCTCCAGGTGGTTTTATCAGCTTTAATGGTTCCTGGCGCGTTCAGGGGATCCTGGCCATGTCCCGCTCCTTAGGAGATTACCCTCTGAAGAACCTGAATGTTGTCATTCCTGACCCTGATATCCTTACCTTTGACCTGGACAAACTGCAGCCAGAGTTCATGATCTTGGCATCGGATGGTCTGTGGGATGCTTTCAGCAACGAGGAAGCCGTCCGATTCATCAAGGAACGCTTGGATGAACCACACTTTGGTGCAAAGAGTATAGTTCTACAGTCCTTTTACAGAGGCTGTCCTGATAATATAACAGTGATGGTGGTGAAGTTCAGGAATAGCAGCAAAACAGAAGAACAGTAATTACTAGGGGTTCTCTGCCTCACTGTGGACTTCAAACAGACTCTTACATTTTAAACATAGTAGGAAGCTCTAGTAAATACTGGTAAGATTCTCCACAAAAGGAACAGATCCCTCTGGTCTTTATTCTTTGCTTAACAAAAGGAGCAATACGATAAATACATTCTGAGTGGTTCTAAGAATTAAGTTTGTTCACATGTACCTGTCTCCTGTGACCTTGCTGCTCCTTAGGAACTAAACTGCAACCTTCCATTGCAGAATTTTCTTTACAATTCCTGTGTAGGCTTTTCATTTGATCCGTTATCTCTAATTTCTAATAGTCAAAGGTTCATTCAGATGTACAGCAGGGTCAGGGCAGTGCTGCCACTTAATAGCAAGTGATAGGAAAGATGCTGCTTTTCACTTGCAGGTGCAACTCTTCGGAATGATGCTGTCAGCTTTCTCATCTCTCTCCTTTTTTTAATCTGCAGTGAGAAGGTTGTGTGGAAAAGGGTTGTGATTATTGCCCTGTTATTGATATGAAGGAGGAAGAAGAGCCAGCTATTAACCTGTTATGACAGAAATGGCCCTCTCATTTATTTAACCTCCCTTCCCCCCCAATTAAATCCCTGCCAAGCATGTGATTACATATAGTTACAGAATTATCTGAAGCCCATGTTTATTCACTCTGTGCATTACTCTAATAACATTTCTTCTATGCCATATTGTATTCAAACCAACTAACGTTAAACACCAAAATACTCTGAGGCCTGATACCTTCTATATCAAAAAATATCTCTGCTATGACAGAAGAAGGTCTATCACTTACCGAGACTCACCCTTGCATTAGGTTTTTGGCACGGACTTTTTAAAGGCATATAAAAAAAGAAATGCAAAATTAATTTCTCTAATGACTGTTTGGAAAATTAATCAAAACAGGGCATTCCTCAGACCTACCTAGATGGAAGTCAAGCTTATTGAAGACTTCCCTGTACCACTGCAGATTAATTTGTGGTGTTAAACTGGGGGAAGACCACTTTAGAGCTGGGTTTTGGTATAATGTATTAATGCCAGACAGTGTCATCGCACTGTAGAGATAAAAGATAATTTAGATAAAAGTATGTTTAGATCTAACTTTCAGCATTTAATTGTACTTTGGAATCTGTGACTACTGTAAGTTTAAACAATGACAGTCTGAGTTTGCTCTGCATCTGATAATTCAGCTGGCTGCTCCATCATCTAGAGGTGGCAGCAGCAGAGTGTGTTAGTGGAACAGAGCCAGGGCCAAGCTAGAGGTCAGTATTTTTGGAAGGCTTGCTTACCCATGTCTTGTCTTATGATAATCCTTGGGATTCCTACCCCACAAAATGTGGTCCTGGATGAGCCGCTGACATCTCTTGTCTACAAGGTGATGGAAGCTGTCAGTGTTTGGGTCCTGAGATGAATCTGGGATACAAGATGTTAAATAACATTGTCTGTTTCTTGGGTAAAGATACAATAGCACCTAAGTGAAAAGCTACCTGTTCCTCACCACCCATGTGTAACATTTTGGGCAAGTGGCTTGCTGGTCCTGAAAATACCGTGTTGTGGTTGTGCTGAGCAGGTGTGATGTCCCTCGAGGCAAAAATGAAAGAGCACATATTCTGCTTTCTGCTCAAGAAGGAATTCCCATCTTGGTCTTTTCATTTTTGTTCCTAGGTTATCTCTTCCCCAACAAACTTCCCTCCTTCAGTGTGTTTGGAGATAATCACAGCTGTTAACTGGATCTGTTGCTATTTACCAGTGCTATTGAAATAGCTCTATTCAAATATTCAGCTTCATGCCAGACGCTGGGTAGAGCCCCTTGACTGAGGAACAGACAAGTGAAAAGCAGAAGTATGAAAGTATTCAGCATCCTCTGAAACCAGCAGGCAGCCAGCCTGCACGGCTCCATTCCCCAGTGAATTTTAAGTGCAACTTTGCTGTTAAATTGAGCAGCTAACAGGAAATGTTAATAATCGCAAAGTGCTTCAGTTACTTTAGTTGGAAAAGGTATTTGAGGTCAGACCGCTGCGAAATGAAAACCTTGTGTGATATTTTCACAGGAGTGCTTAATCATGTACTCATAATGCTACAGCATCGGTATCACAACGGTGCTCCAGGCAGAGCTCACGATGTGTATAGCATTTGCCTTTCTTTTCTCCTTCACAGATGATGTTCCCGTTGTACTGGCTGTTCTTTGTAGGACACTGCCTGCATGTTTGTCAAAACCACTGCCCAGGGAAAAGAAGAATTAGACCCAGCAGCCTACAGAACTCTAAAGCTGAGAGATGCTTGTAGAGTAGAGACATCACTACTAATCCTTCACAGGCATTTGAGAAGTTGGAACTGGAACACTGGTCAGCTCCAAAAAGCCTGTCATAGGCTAATGCCACTTGAGCAAAAAGCTCGTGGCTGCCACAAATTCTCCTGCAGCTCATGTTCTTGAGGTTAGCAAGCACTGCTAAGAGGTGCCCGACCTTCTCCTAAGCACAACTAGCTTGCAGGTTGCTCTGACACTTGAGATAGGAAAAGGAGGGGGCAGGAATCATAAGCATTCACAAACTCCTGGAGCAGCCACGAGGAAGCAGTGGGAGTGTGGCTTGCTCTGGAAGTAAGCCAGGCTCACAGGATTTAGGAAAATGCATAGTGCAATGCAATATGGAACTGATCTGCAGACTTGTCTAGATGTTTTCTCTAGGATTCATTTATTCTCACTCACAGACCAGTCACTGAATCAGCCCTATTTCAACCTTCAGGTGTCTGCGGTTGCAACAATAGTTTTAGCACCTACCATTTTCTCTGCAACACTCCCATCGTTGCAGTAGCTCTTCCCTGGCCGAAGATCTCTAGTAAGGTTGAGACTTTTGATTTTATTGCTTTCAAAACAAGATACAGCTATTTCAGTTTTATAGATGAAGGATTAATGGAGATGACAGGCTTTGTGCAGTCTTCCACATAGCACCGTGCCTACATACGCTCCCTGCTAGACATCTTCTTAGAAGTTTTTAATCCCATTTTGGACACCTGTAACTTTCCAGTCATGCTGATTTGTGCCAAATTCTGTTGTGATATATACAGCTGTTGGATGACAAGATTAAGTAATGTGCATATTGCTTACGCAGTCTAAATGATCTGGGATCTGATCCTCCACTGCCTTAATAATCTGTCCTACATCTGGAAAGAGTTGACAGATACTCTAGGAGAAATATCCCCACATGCTCAAGCAGTGCCACAGAATGTGTTACAGAACTGGAGAGGCAGTACTTGCAGCACACCAGCCTCAGACCTGCTTTTCTGCCTGGGCACCTCTTCAAAAGATGAGATGCATTTTGGTTAAAGTGGCTTGTACAGATCCGAGAGCTCCCTCTTGCTGTACACATTCATGGAAGGTTTTTTGTTGCTTAAGCCTGAGTAGCTACATTGGTGACGTCTGTTCCATGGCAGAAAACTGATATATTAAACTGATGCCAAAAAGCATCTTTGGTATGGTCCAAATGACGATAAAAGTACCTTGTAATTAGTCATCTTATCCAGTAAAGGATTTAACTCTTCCCAGGTGTACTACAAACCGACAGTTTAACTCATCTAGTACATTTTAAAGACACCATCATTCAGTTAATCATTCTGCTTATATACTTGTTGGGTCTTAGGCTGTTGGTTCCCACGACAGAAAGGCGATCCCTGTCACCATGTACAGTAGCTGCTGGAACCAGTGCAGGGCTCCCGGGCTGAGCAAATCCTGGTTCAGTGGGAGCACAGCTCCGTCTGGCGGCTGCCTGCCTGCTCCTGGGTAAGGTTCAGAGTTGCTCTCTCAGCCCTTGTGAGAAATGGGATTGGAAGTCCCCGTGTCCCTTGTGCCTGCAGTTCAAGAGACTTGTTCTCGCAGGCTGAATCTTACAGCAGTGCTGAAGCAGCGTGGGATGAACCTGTCCGTGCCCTGACACAGCTAAGAAACACAGAAACTCAGCTGCGTGACAGTCTGGCACAGCACAGTGCTGCCCTGTATCCTCACCCTACTGCACAGTGTCTTCCCAACGCTGGTGAATGCATTTCAGACGCTTGTTTGTGGGATCAGATATGTGCTCAAAGCACAGGCGTCCAGCTTAGGAAAACCTAGGACTCACTGCTAGTCGCAGGGTGGGCAGAATTGCTATTTTATGTCACATGAAGTGTACGCTGCTTCTTTTGTTCTCACATTCAGCACTAAGTGGTCTGGGTGTATTGATCCCATCTCGTGGGGAGGGATGGTCACAGGTCACACTATGAGGATGAGGTTAGCACTGTACTGTTAAAACTTCTAAAAATACAGAATTTGGAACAAATGAGCCTGTCTTGCTGAATAGAATGTTTAGATAAATATAAATAGAGCAAACACCAGCTAACGTCATGCACTGTCCACTGACTTGTGAACACAAGGTCAGTACCAAAACTACTGCTAATGTTATCACAGTATTACACAGTTCATGTAAGGCAAAATGTAAAAAAATACTAACAGAAGTTAGTACCAAAGCACTGCACCAGCTTGAATAATAGGGTTTGCTTCATAAACACTAATGCTGCATCTTGAAAATAAGGGAGTTTTGTTGTTCAGCTGCCCCTTAATATGTGACACCCTTGCTTTAAATAATACATTGTTAATGTATGCAATGCTCGTTTTACACAGAGAAGTGTTTAGTAAGGAATTATACTAAAGAAAAAAGCCTTCATGAGCTTTTAACTTCCTAAAGTAGGGGTTTAGGCCTCCAGTCCTGAAATCTGCCTGTACAAAAGCACAAGGTTAAAAAAATCAGAGTGATCTGCTGAAGCTGGGCATCCGTAGAGACCAGAGCTGCTGCCCCTCAGTGTTGTCAGGGTATTTAAAAATTATCTTTCTAAACCCAAGGACTCATATCTAAAAAGATACATACAATTAAGCTAATATTGATTTGAGTTTTACAGTGGTTATTTATATAGTGCTGGCTAGATCGGGCTTGGGTGAGCAGCTGGTTTACAGATCACTTTCCCACAGGTAACTTAAAGTTGTAGTATCATTTGTGTCCAGTTCCAAGTGATAGCCCAGATGCTCTGTTAAGCAAAACATGTGGTAGAAGCTGCTGAAGCCTATCTAAAATGATAAATAGAGGCTTACATTGGGAGCAATTCTTGAGTAAGGTTTGGGATCCACTTTTATGAGCAGGTCTGCTCAGTCTTAAGGAAGAACTCCATATTAGTTGAGCAGTAGGGAAATACAGCACTTATTTCTGCATTTAAATCACCAGCCGTCTATTCCTTTAAGCCTGTGGGGATGCATCAGTACTTCTAGGGACACAGATGCTCAGAAATCTGCTTCAGCCTGCATTTCACTGTTAGTTACATGGATAATTGGTTGTGATGTTTCGGAAATCTAAAAGCAGGACTGTCAAACGTGGCTCTCTAGGAATTCCTTAACTGTATTCAGGGGAGTGAAAGCAACATAAATGAAACTGTATTTTATCCGTGCTTGCTTTAATCTGGTATTAACAGGAGTCATAGAGTCAAGCTGTGTGGGTGGACAGTGAGATACCTGCTCAGCATTCCCTGCGCCACTGCCCAAACCACCACACTGACCCTGCCCTGGGAGGCAGATGCACTCCGTGGCCTTCGGTGGAGGCTGATGAAAACAGACTCTCACGCCAGAACTGCCACAGTCCCTCAGTGATTTGTTTTTTACTTTTCTTCTTGTGGTAAGAGAAATTTAGTTACGTTAAAAAGATGTTGCCTTTGGGAAAAGTCCCTTGGGGTCAATGCCGGTCTGTGCCCAGTCTCTGCACTGCTCTTTGGTAAAATGCTCCTTTATGCGTAAGCACAGTACAACATGTAAGCAGGGGTTGTCAATGTTGCTTTTACAAATTGGATCCATTTTATGAAATTCAAACCTTTCTACCTTTAACATGGCAAACTGTAACCATCCCATTGCTGTTAACCACAAAGTTAACAGGAGCAGAGCCTGGAAAAACAACGTTAGAACCTGTAGTGAGTGACTGTTACACTGAGCAAGGTTAAACCACCTCCAACCAGTGCATTTGGAAATGCTCTCTAAGAAAAGCATTGAGACGGACTCATTATGAAAATGAACCACACATTCAGAACTGTGAGGGCAGGTCAGAGCTTCATTAACCAAAACCCCACAGAGCACACGAGATAACAAACCTGCAAGGTTTAAACAGTCTGCCTCGGTTAAAGGTTGCTCCTGTTTAGTACAACGTAGCTGTATTAGTCTAACCAAGAGCCTCTTCAGTCTCCTGCTTGGAACATTTTTTCACTTGGGGCCCTGGTATAATAGTTTTAAGACTTTATCTTTACTGCAAGCTCAGGGCAGACTGCACTTTGCTCCCAGGGAGAGGAGCCAGGGCATCAGGCTGAGCCCCATCCCGGCTGGGATGGACATGACGCTACACATCCAGGCTGGGAATAACTCATTCAGATCATTTGGATTAATGTGGCCTGGAAAATCGCCCTGCTGCACAGCAACTATCACCAGGCCAGAGGTAAACAGAGCTCTGATAAATAAACCATCAGGAGAGAGGTCATTTGGGGTAAACCAGGTCTTTTTAAGGCCTTATTTTATAGGTGGGAAAACCAAGCTCCAAATTCCCATAACTGCTTAGACAAACTATACTATATCACTGGTCCTGTTTCTTTACAGGAGTTGCAGGGTGATGCTGCCTTTAGCTAAGAATCACATAACAGCATTTCAGAGAGACCACATTTCCCTTAATCCTGTGAAAGTAAGCGGCTTTCTGAGTTTTGGCAACCAAATATGGACATAGAGTAGGTGGGGTTTATTTCATTCTACAATTTTAGGATCTTTTAGTGTGTGGACTCAAGTACACATAGAAAAACCCCACACCACCAACCCCAATCATCAGTTTAGCTTCCTTTTAGCTTTGTTTTTCATAGAATTATACAATCACTAGGCTGGAAAAGACCTCTAGGATTGAGTCCAACCATTCCTATCACCCACTAAACTACATCCCTGAGCACCTCATCCACCCGTCTTTTAAACACCTTTAGCTTTTTTTTACCTCTTGCATGACACTAGAACCTTTCCTGATATTTGCTTTAAGCAGAAACATTAGCTTAGGTATGAATTTTTATGGTCTTTTAAGCAATAATAAGGTCAGGCTCAAATACAAACCAGATTTGGAAATGAGTTGTGTTTTTTTCTTTTGGGAAAAAAAAAAAAAAAAAAAAGCAGGAGGAGGAATATTTTAAAGTGTAAATTTCTTGAAGAATTGATGTCACTTTAGGTTACAGTTTCAGGTGGCATAAACATCACTGTGTATAAACCTACGTGTGAGAAAGCAAAAGCCTTGAGATCCATGACCAGTGTTACTACTCTAGGGCACAAATATTAAAAAAAATCCCTTGCTGGGTGACAGTTACATTTTTACCGCAGTCCTGTACATCCATTTCTCTGGGATACACGCTCCTTACTCTCTCACCAGGAGCACTGTCTGCTCTATCTATCCAGTTCCTGAAAATTGCAGTGTCTTTCATAATTACAGTTTTCTGAAAAAAAGAGCAATACAAACTGTGCTGTAGTATCAGTGTTCTCGTGACAATTTATTTCTAAGCATTTAGCGTGGCAGGCTTATAAAAAAGAATAGAGGGGTTTTTAAGAAGTATAAATAATCAAAGACCAAGTAAAACATTTCTCACAGAGCTCTTGGGATCTGACCACAGTAGTACAACGGTCAAATCACAGATCCTAAAACCATAGGAACAGCTGGAGTTTTACCTGTTTCTAGAAATACAACATCATTTTTTCCTCAGTTATGCAGTACTGGACCTTTAGCTGTTTAGTTTAACAAAGGAAAAAAAATCTATTTTTTAAAAGCTTTGACAGTCTTACCATCCATTCATAGAACACTGACATCTGAAATAACTGTTTAGAGTATTCTCCCAAGACCTCATTTTTATATCTAGAGAATTAACACGTTCTATAATTCCATCATAAAACCATGCACAGGTGTTGAAAAGATCACAAAACTCAGTACTGCCCATAACCACAATGTAACAAATACCTGGTGAAACCTCAATCGTGGTACTAGAGGTTTCTGCACCTCTTCTAATTTGTCTCTAAGAGACTATCTGAAGGACAGCCAAATGTAAATATATCCTCGCATCTCCGCTGTAGTACAAATAAGGTGGCAGTGCTCTGTCATTCCCGATGTACAGGATGTAACGATAGTATCTTCACTGTGTAGTTGATGTGTCAAGAATAATTATGTTAATGCAATTGCAAATTCTGTATTGTTGTCTATTAGAAGTGTAAACTACTGAAAACTTGGCCTTGCTGATATGAATAAAGTGATTAAAATACCCATCTTTACAGACACAGTGGAGTTTGTCTTCTTTAAGAAATATAGATCTTAGAATGTCTTACTTTTTTTCATTTTAAAATTTGAAGAAAGAAAACTATGTGAGGAAGAGCTATAAAGTCACGCTATAAATGCATGGTTTAATCTCCCCAGCATGGATCTGGAACTCTTGGGATTCATCATTACCTGCACATCTGTGGGTATATCTTTGGGGTTAGATTATACCAATGTATTAGAGATGGTTACAGTAACTAAACTGCACACAAACTCTACTGCATTCAGCCCTCAGTAGTCTGTGAACATTATCAAAGACACCAAAGCAATCCCATTTTATTTGGATACAGATATACCTAGATACACACACAAAGTGCATCATGTTTCAAAAATTTCCCACTGGCTTCTGCACAAAAGCCACAGGTTCATGACATGCTCAAAACGATTACGGAGGCAACATGTTCTGGGCCCCTCACCACAAGAAGGATGTTGAGGCTCTGGAGCAAGTCCAGAGAAAAGTGACGAGGCTGGTGAAGGGGCTGGAGAACAGAACCTATGAGAGAGCTGGGGTTGTTTAGCCTGGAGAAGAGGAGGCTGAGAGGAGACCTCATTACTCTCTACAACTACCTGAAAGGAGGTTGTAGAGAGGAGGGAGCTGGGCTCTTCTCCCAAGTGACAGGGGACAGGACAAGAGGGAATGGCCTCAAGCTCCGCCAGGGGAGATTTAGGCTAGAGATTAGGAGGAAGTTTTTCACAGAAAGGGTCATTGGGCATTGGAATAGGCTGCCCAGGGAGGTGGTTGAGTCACCTTCCCTGGAGGTGTTTAAGGCACGGGTGGATGAGGTCTTGAGGGACTTGGTTTAGTGTTTGATAGGAATGGTTGGACTAGAGGATCCGATGGGTCTCTTCCAACCTGGTTGTTCTATGATTCTATGTTTAAATAAGAAGGTGTAACACTCTCAGAGGTGATATATTGAATATAAGGTTTTTGCAAGATTCGTGCTGGGCAGGGAATAAATAATTAAGAGGGTCATAGGATGATGCAGTTGCAAAAAACAATTGAAAAAATCCAGCTAGGAATTTGGGGAGCATCTCCGAAGCTACTTTCTTGGCATAGACAGTATTCCTCAGTGACATGTCACACATTCCAGAGGACTCAGGCAGAAATTCTGTGGTTACCATACACCACGTGGAGAAGTGTCAGAGGAAGGCAGGGCAGTGTATTCCAAAGTATCCTGCATGTGAAGGTTACATAGGTGGAAAGCACTTTGTGAATTTCTAATATTTTAATTAACAATATTAAAATATCCCAGAGAAATGCTGTCATCACAGCTTTGCTCCAGCAGCACAGCCCTCCTCCAGTCAAAGTCAACCTTGTAAGTGTGGTTTTGATTTGTGTTTCCCTGTAATTTAAGTGTTTTTACACTGTAAAGGTTTAAGATTATCTATTAAAGAGAATCAAAGGCAACTTAATGAAGTGTTTGATGACAAATTTTGCCAGAACCCAATTATTTAACTTGATGTAATGCCATGCACTGCAATCCAATGTCAATACTTACAGATATCAAAATTGATTTTATAAAGAAAGAATTATTTATCTTCTGGAATAATAATGCGCACTTTAAGTATAGTTAAGCAAATTCCAACATAAACATCCTCAAATTTAATAATTTTGGCATAACACAGCTTATATGTGGTCACGGGGCAGAAACCACGCTCCCCAAAACACGACACACCAATTTCTGCAGCACTGAGAATTAAAAATACAGGTGGTCGTCCTCCAACATTGTGAAGGGCAGAACTCCAAACACACAGAGAAAAGAATCAAAGGGCAAATTGAGGGGGAAAGCCTAACCACAGCTCTCGCCAGGAAAAATCCCCTTCTCTTCCTATTTCTAAGGCTGAAAATGAAGTGTGGAGGTTGAAGAAGTGAGGTCTGAAAGCGGAGCTGGCACTTCAGCTTGGAGGTGTGCAGCTGCAGACCCTTGAGCTATTCCCAGGACAGATTCCCCACCACTGCCAGACTTTGTTTGCCGGCAGTTGTGCTCCAGCAGCACCGCGACAGCACGGGATGCACAACAGGAGTGGTACCAGGTCAAGAACTGCTCCTTTCAGGGAAATGTTTTCATTTGCTTGCAAGCTCGCAGCTTGCTGGCACAACACGATAAAGTCTGGGGTTATTCTCACAGATAAAACTGACCAACTTCAAAACACAGATAAGGAGGCAGGCAGTAAGCACGCTCCACAGTAATTTCAGACATGCTTCTCGCACTCTGCTATACTTGGGCAATTATTGAGTGCAAACAGTCATGACTGGAAAAAGGTGGCAAATTCTCATATTCACTAAAGTCCAATAATTACAAAAATCAACAGATATTCCTCTTTAAAGATTAAAAAAAATACCATATTTATAGCATCATATACATAGAGAAATATATCTGTCTTTAAAGCTTCCAGCAGAAATCATTTGTAAACGTATTCCTCTTCCTGGCTTCTGGTTTTTCTCCGTAGGGCTTCCTAGTAAGAGGAACTGCAGGTATTTTGGACTACAAAGACCTAATATTAGAATATTTTAAATGACCTTTAACAATGACTTGCCCTCACTTTGAACCACCCAAGCACTCTTCCTTCCCCCTTCCAGGCAACTTTCCACCGCGCAGGGATCAATAAGGAAGAAACACCCCTAGGCGAGGTTTGTTAGGAAAAAACCTCCTGCCCTTGCTGACCCCAGACATGTAATTTTAAGGCATTTTACTGTTTCCCACTAAACAAGGGCACCACAGTAACAGTGAGCACTCATTCCCCAGCTCAGTGATCAGCTCTGCACCTGGGCAGGAGCCCATGACGATTCCCCCCATGCTACTGCTGCCGCTACCAGTACCGTTATCATTACAGCTACCAAAGTGCTGCTGGAACCGATAGCGGTGAGGATTCACCCCTGATCCTCCCCAAATTACTACATCAGTCACACTTGGTAACATTCCAAAAACATGCAGTCCTGCCGGAATATCCTGCTGGGACAACTCAGGAACCTCCACCGTTTATATAAACCTCCGGGAGGTTTACTGTGCCAAGTCTGAGCTCTAATCAACTGATGGGCAAATCAGCTGCCTGGGCTGGTTTATTGCCCTGAGTCTTTCCAGCTGAGAGCACAGACAGAGCCCACACCGGCAAACACGCCTCACCCCAGCAAAGCACACACACCTTTGGACAAATCAAAGGTACATCGCTCCTTCTCTCAGATGCTCACCGCTCGGAACACACATGGACTGGAAGGCTGCATCGCGCTGTGCCTTGTGCTGCTGACAGCGGCTCTGATGATCTCACGCTGGCACATAAACTCCGAAGCAACGCAGGAAACCATTACTGGCAGTGGCTCCAAACCAAACTCTTGTTCAGCTCAGGCACAGCTGAAACTGAGAACCATGGAGCCTCCAGCAGCTAGCTGTTCGTCCTAGGAATAAACTTAATTAGCTCGTAAAACATCAGACGTCGCTTAATCACGTCTTTCAAGGGAAGTCTGATTTAATGAAGCAACAGTTGAGGCCATAAATACGGAATGCAGTTGGGACAAACACATGGAGCAGAGAATGGTGAGTAATCCTTAAATCACAGCTTGCCCAGGGACCCCAAGCACCCATCCACGCTGCTGCTGCTGCTCGCACAGAGGGAGGGCTTGGCCTTTACTAGGACAACCACATTTGAAGGAAATGGCCTGCTATTTTGCATGGAATTATGATTCATTTGACTGTACTAACAATGTGTTTTGCATAATTTCCTGTCTTCCCATCGTTCGATACATTCATATGCATTATTTATAAAGAAACGCAAACACTTTCTTTTCTTCCCTGGTTTAACACACAGCAACCTGCTTCTGAAAGAAATCCTACCCACCGTCTATCCCTGTTACTAAATATGCAAAACATACAACAGAGAGCATGTCCCTGTCATCTTCTGTTGCCCCCAATTATTTCTGTATAACCCTTTTAGCTTCAGGAGAAACCAAGTTATAACTTGTCTGTCAATGCCGAGGTTTATTTTACGCAACGTGTATGATCTGAGCAGCCAATGTCATAATTATCAAAACGATTACCTTATCAGTCAGCAGCTCGCTGGGCCAGAAG
The DNA here is from genome assembly GCA_033558105.1 of Coccyzus lansbergi. NCBI lineage: Eukaryota > Metazoa > Chordata > Aves > Cuculiformes > Coccyzidae > Coccyzus > Coccyzus lansbergi. Next base: position 2,638,091 of record JAUMJK010000675.1, read on the forward strand.
ACCTTCATGTTGTTTTGCTGGTTATGCACTTTCTGAATCAAAGACAAAGGGTAATAACTAATACTCATGCATCTGGGTAGAGGGCAAATAAATACTGCAAGTACCCAGTACACATTGGTCTTTTCCAGTCCAGGCCTGCTAGAGGGCAAAAGCCAGAGACTCATAGAACCATAGAATGGTTTGGATCAGAAGGGAAATTAAAGCCCATACAGTTCCAACCCCCGGCCATAGGCAGGGACACCTTCCAATTCATCAGGCTGCTCAAAGGCCCATCCAACCTGGTCTTAAACATCTCCAGGGATGGAGCATCCACGATTTCTCTGGGCAAGCTTTTCCAGTGCTTCACCACCCTCATAGGAAAAAATTTTCTTCTTATTACTAATCTAAATCTCCACTCTCTCAGCTTAAAAATGTTACCCCTCATCCTATCACTGCACTCTGATAAAGAGCCCCTCCCCACCTTTCCTGCAGCCCCCTTTCAGTCCTGGAAGGCTGCTATAAAGTCTCCCCTGAACCTTCTCTTCTCCAAGCTGAACAACCCCAACTCTCTCAGCCTGTCCTCGTATGAGAGGTGCTCCAGCCCTTGGTTCATCTTGTTGGCACTCCTCTGGACTTGCTCTAACAGATCCGTGTGACTCAAGACAACACAAATAATATTGGACTCTTTTTTATTGTTATTATTGTATTTGTAATGCTGGACAAAGACTGATCTTTTGATCATGACTCAAGTATTTCCCCTCTTCTTGTTCCTTTCCTGAAGGAAATCATCGTAGCTCAGTGGGCAACAAAGAAATAATATTTAATTTCAGGTAGCTTAATCTGAGTAAGGACCAGATCATAGATCCATATTTAATCTCCACTGTGCACAGTGCAGTTAAACTTGTTCATACAAACATAACTCACTGAGCTGGCAACTTCGATAGCTTAATCAAGGTGGACAACTTCATGCCTGAGTGAGGAGGAAGAGTACCTGACGGAGTCAGAGGCAGCCAGTTGGAGCAGAGCACATTTTTTGAGTGGCATTTGCTCATTGTCTGAGTGAGCCCACGTGCCCACACAGACTCACATGAGAAACCTCTTGAGATTAATTTGTTCCTGGGAGATGAGATGCACCAATAAATTGAATACCTTGTGGATTGCTAAGTATGGACAAACCGTAACATTTCTCCTCCTCCCTGGCTGTGTTTATATTTCATTTCCTTTCCAAGAAAGTAATAAAGGGATTTATCTCAGGGCAGACAGCTAGCGGTTCCCTGGATCATGGGTATAATCAGGCTGCTGCTGGTTTATACACATGATTCTGCAATGTAAAGGCTTCTTAAATAGTCATGTAAGTGTGGTTCACTGTTTAAACATGTTCCAAGACTGTAACCTTTGCGCCAGTGACCAATGGGTACGTTACTCATCATTGTTCCACCCACAGGCTTGGCACTGAACATTATACCTTCATAAATACTGCTTGTGTTTTATCAAGTTGATAGAAGCCAGAATATATTTGTACAGAGCCTTTAGTTACTTTTCCTTGTGCAAAGCTGCTTCTTCCTCTTCCTGACTCTGTGCTTCATCTCACATCGGAAGACAGACATCTTACAGACTGGCTCCAGGGAAGACAGCGAATTCCAATTTTCAGGGCTGACTGGAAAGCACCACAGCACAAATGGGCCTGCAGAACACCAAGCACTCCAAAGTCAAGCAAGCCAATATTCTGATGTTAGGACTTGACTCTGCGGGAAAATCAACGCTGTTGTACAAGTTCAAGTGTAACGAAGTTTTTCTAACAACTCCAACGATTGGCTTTAATGTCGATATGATTGAAACCAGGAAAGATTTTACAATGACCTTTTGGGATGTTGGAGGACAACAGAAAATGAGACAGCTTTGGTGCACTTTCCTGGAAAACACAGACGGCCTGCTCTATGTTGTGGACAGCTCGGATAAGCGACGCCTGGAAGAATCAAAGAAGGAATTTGTACTCATTTTAAAGGATGAATTTATAAAAAACGTACCAGTCATCATGCTTGCGAATAAGCAAGATTTGCCTGGAGCTTTGAACGCTGAGGAAATAACCAGGAGATTCAATATGAAGAAGTACTGCAGTGACAGAAATTGGTATGTACAGCCCTGTTGTGCTCTCACAGGGGAAGGTCTGTCAGAAGCTCTCCGTATACTAACTACATTTGCAAAGAACTACAGCCGATCAAAGGAGACTTCTACAATCTTTAAGGAAATCGAAACACTTTAAGAATTTCTGTCTTTAAATTCTGGTGCACTTTAATCAACATATTTTGTTGGACAGGCTATATCTGACAGTACTGGATTCTGCAGAACTGTTATATCTAAGTATTTATAAAGAACTTGGACAACATTAAATTATACTGTTATACCTGCAGGTGCTTGTGAGATACTACTCTGCAGCATTTTATTGGTGATCATATACTTGGGGTTATTCAGCTCACAAGTATGGCTGTGGAGGGATAAAAAAGGTGGAGTTAAGCTTCTGTATTTTAGCAAGTGGAAACAAAATAGGTGAGCAGAGCTTAAAATACTTAAGCATTTTGTCAAGGCATAAAATATCCAAGTTGTTTGTTCAGCAAGAAAAGCAGGGGATAAAACGTTGTTTTGTAATGAATGCTCTGTGGGTGTACTTCTCATGTAAAAATATGGTTGGTTTAAAGCTTAAATTCTCAGTTATGCACAAGAGAACCTATGAATCTGAAGTACTTGTTGGATATTTTTGCACTCTAGAGCCAAATACTCCAAACAGATTTTAACAAACAGGATTTGCTCCTCACCGAGCTGCAGGCAAAACTGAGATCCAGTGCTGTGTGTGAGGGGTAGGTCTGGTGTTAAAGACTGCCATGTATCATTTTCTTTGTTTCTGCACTGTTGTATTGCTCTCCTTAGCCAAAAGCAGAGCAATAAAAGCCAGTATGGGATCAACCCAGTAAGACCTGATCTCCATTGGTTTTTGGGTGAGGGGCAGAGGGAGGAGAAATGAGGGGGATTGGCCCCTTCGTTGTTTCATACAACTTCATGGATCCTGTCCTGCCTGTGCTGAAGCCACCTGAAATTTTGTTGCCGATAAATTTAGGTTTGATTAAATTTGACGTTAAGTGGCACAAAATTGCTAACCCTATTACTGCAATTTGTATAAAAAAATGCCAAATGAAATTTCTGTTAAGATTTCCTGATTCGTGAAGGAGTGAATTAGTACTCTCAATGCTATTAAAGCAACAAAGGATTGATATCTACAAGACTAATTGAACTGTATCAACCATGAAAACAGTTTAAACACTAAGGCTGAAAAGTTAATAGGGCTTGCTCTTTTAAAAGCAAGAGAAGAGAGACCATCTAATTATTGGTTATACAGTCCCAGAAAATCCAGCCCAATTATTTCTGCCTTCTTGCGTATAGTCTGCAGAGCTGGGATGCTCCAGTGGTTACAATGCTTGCTTAGATAGTTGGATTTTTTTTTCCCTGCTTCTGCCACAATCTTTGACTGCAAGCAAGTCAATTAATCACTCTGTGTCTCAACAGTCCCTTGGCAAAATGCACTTCCCAGTTACGTGCTCCAAAACTGTTGTGGCAAGGGTCAGCTTGTGAGCCTTTCCCCAGACTATGCCAAGTAATTCGCATAAGACATTTACATTTATTTCTTACTAATAAACAGGCAGGAATTTCAAGTTACAGAAGGGTGAAGCAGTAAGAAAAGCACTCAGACATACCCTGTTGTCTCATGCATATATTAGTCAAAGACAAAAAATCATCAGGTGAATTTGCTGAAATAGTAAACAAAGGAAGGTTTCTCATCAGAAGTTGTTATTAATATTGGCTGTAATTACCATGGGATAAATCCTGAGTCATGTTGAGACTGTATTTCTAAAAGGAGAACAAGTATTTAGACTTGTCATCCCCTGGTCTGATGATTTAGGTCCAATATAAAATAACATCTCCTGTCCCATTAGGGATTTTCAGAAGTCCACAGCAATGGGAATGTTATCTTTCTAGCCCCACAATTCAATGATAAAAATGTCATCTTTCAGATCAATAAATTTATAAACAGTTTCATGCTTATGTTACATATGGAATTCTCCTAATAGTTTATTCTAGTCATGTGCCTATTGTAAATCTGAATCTAGTTTACTGGCCTCAGGAATTCCTCAGAGAATAACACTCCTTGAGAGACTTAATGAGAGTGCACCAGGGTCTCTAATTAGACAAACAGCAATTTCTGAAGGGAGAAATAAAGTAGCGTAATAGACCAGCCTATATATCTAAAAAAAAAAAAGAGAATAAGCGTTCAGGCAGACAGTCCCTTCTTCAGGTTATCAAATTAGATTAAATGACAGTCACGCTGACTTGAAGAAAATATTACACTATGCTTCAAAGGAAATAAATAAACTCTATTCCATTCACTTCACAGAATGCAAGCTATTTAAAAATTGCCTAAGAGCTTCGTTTCCTGAAGAAGCCGCACCCACTTTATCTGCCCATGGGGACTGCTACCTTTGTGAATAATTTTTAAGCTTTAAAATAAATATCAATCAAGTTGGATAGAGACACAGGTTCTCAAAGGGATAACACTCCTGAAAGTTTAATTAAAAAATCAGTGAGAGAGAGAAAAGTGACCATACCGGTGCACCTAGTGAAGGGAAGGCTGATAAGGTATAGAAGACTAATCCCCTAAGAGAGAAACGTTTCATTTTAGCCACAAGAGAGCCTACAAGAGGACATAAATCTACAGAGCTCAGACTTAATTAGCTCCTCTGCTCCTGGAGCTAGTTGGTCTTTTTCTATGCTGCCTGAGTAAATAGTATTCTTTTGGATGAGGAGGTAGTGGATAGAGAATCTGCAGCTTAACATTTCCTTGCTACACTGGGTGTAAAGAATCTCCCTGACTACTCAGCATGTTTTGGGAAGGATCCCTGAAATGGGTATTATAAGGGCAGGAAGGTGCAGAGGAAATGGGACTTCTGGCTAGATTCTGCAACCCCACACTGCCCACTTTGCAGCCGATGCAGCCACAAAAAGACTGGGGATCCTTCTGCAGGAAGCACAGTTGCCAGAGGCAGGAGGGAGCAGCCTCACCACAGCGTCTGTGCCTTCTGCTGTCACACGTACACTCACCCCAGAGTGCTGTTTGGGCCCTGTTGGAAGCCTGGAAAATGTTTGATGTCCAATCCCATCATGTTTTACGCGGTAAAATCAACAGCAAGGAAGTTACAAGGCATTTTACAGCTCCATCCTGCTATGGAGAGTTTTAGCTTTTCTTCTTGCTTGGCTGAACAACACAATGAACAGAGTTGTCTTTCTGTTTCAAAGCCCAACAAAGCACAATTCCGCTTGTGCTAAAAATGCAATCAAGGGTATCCTAAGCCTAGCTTACTCCTGGACAAGCTTTGTTTTATTTTATTATTTAGAATTTATATAGGTTACTCATAAAAAACAACTTTAGGATTTTTGAAAGGTTTGGGGTGCTTTGAGAATGTAAAAAAATCACAATATGAAAGTTGCTGCCCCCCTTGGCAGTGGAACCAAAGTCTAGGAGCTGAAAAGTCTGCATTGGGTGAAAGGTCTCAAAGAGCCTTTGCCATCCCCGCCTCCTCCTCAGCTGTTTATATTGCTTTAGGGTTTGGAACTTTTTTCATTTGCTTTGCAAATAAATCACCCCCATGATCACCCTGGTGTTTCCTGCATTTTTTATTGATGCATGCTGGCTGTCCTGCGCAACTGCAATGAGGTGGTAGAAGCATTACAGCTATGCTGTGGCTGAAGTGTACAAGTCCTCCAGTGTCTGCTAATATTCCGTAGACCAAGCATACCGTACCTGTTCAATTCTGCTGACAGAACAGTCACCCACGAAGGAATGAATTGTACATGTCTGAAATAGTGAAACCTGAGGGACACTGTATCCTGTGCCCTCTCAAGGAGATTGTCTGCTGGGATGTGTTTGGATGTGACAATTTAAAAGCTGACAAAGCCAGAGTATGGGGAACTGTCCTTCTGACCGTGCATTGGTAAGATTACTGTGTTATCAAATCTTGATGAGCTTTCTGAGTTTTGAAATAGCTGCCATGGAGCTCATTGTACCAGTGGGATGAAATGCTATTTTAAGGGAAGCTGTGGAGCAGCATAAAAAAAATTGTAAATGTGGGTAGTAACACTCCCTCCTTCTTTTCCTGGGAGACAACCGTCCCAGTAATTGAACACTTTGCAGAATCAAAGGGAACTGTAGTGTATACGGAATGCAGGTCAAGGCTCTTTCAATATCAGATAATGTAGAGCTCTGCGAGTTAACTCAAAATGTCTCAGTTGCCACCTCCACATTTCTGACAAGCTAACTAAAACAACCAAAGGGAGAACTTTCATCTATCAGAGAGGTTCTGAGTCTTCTGCAAAGGAAGACAATACTTTGAAGTGCTGGATGCATATTGAACTGCTTAAAGGAGGCTTTCTTCCCCTAGTAAATGACCTATGCTGAGTTCTATGCTGCTACAATTAGACTTCTTCAATTTACAATTAGCTCAAGTACTCTAATTGAGCATAGGCATAAGGGTTCTGGATGTATCAAAGCACATCATCTAGATTACAGAAGTCTCTAATTTAGGATGTGAACCCTTGAGGGTGGAGGCCTTACTTACAAAGCACACACCATACTGGAGGTACAATTTGCAAATATAAATTCATAAAACAGCAGCAAGTCAAAACACATCTTTATGTGAACACACGTAGTTTTAACAAACTCTGCATTAGCCTACGTTTCAGTTTCTACAACATTCTGGTGTTTAGCTATGATAAACATCCTTGTACCACTCCCACTCATCCCCCATGTGTTTACAGCATAACTGTACCATATCTAATGCTCAGCTGGACTGCCACCAGGAGACATCTCTCTTTACCTTCTGTCACCCCTGTGTCCCCCTCCCCAGCCATATATTTACACCTGAAGGTCTCTGCACAGCAGAGCTTTCTCACTTTCCTGTCCTGCACCAGTTATTAAAATGGTGATGCCAGTTCTTGTCATCTTATTCTATTAGATTTTTATTGAGTGTTTTTGTGCTTGCTCTCATGCTGCACCCCGTGCTTGGAATTACCTAAAAAGATTTACAGAACCATTTCATTGTTCCTTCCTTAAAGCACTCTTTTCACATGATGTATGCAAAAAATCTTGCAATAGCTGTTAGGGTTTTATGACAAGGCCTTGGCCCATAGCTTTTGACGAGTATAGTTTTATTATTTCCTTGTTCTCCCCGTAATTATTTTTCTGTTCCCTTTCGGCCTTAGAGTGTGCTCGCTTTGCTGGAAAGCCCATCTTTTTGTTGCGTGCCTCACCAATGAGAAGAATTTCTAGACCTTATATTACTGCTCTAAGTAGCCTGAATCTCATGGAGTATCTGCTAAAATAAGCAATTTTGTGAGTTTAAATAAACCATCTAGCTCTAAAACCTGAGCCATATGGATTCTTTCTTTTTAGCAAACATAGCTGGAAACTGCAGTGACAACGTCATTGATCCAAACAAAGGCTAATCTCCCTTAGAAATGTGCTTCGCTGTTAAAGGATAACTGTGCCTTAATCAATAGTTTTCAGTTACTTTATCTCAAGCACACACATTAATCACTGAAGAACGCTAGCCTCAAACTTTTTGTAACTGATTCATAATTCTGAAAAAAATCTGGTTAAGTTTAGGACCATCACAGATTCATTTAGATGCAAACCAAAACTTAAAGGCATTCTGTGAACAGCTTAGCTACCATATGATAAATGAATGTCTGTCTCCTCATCGCAGGAATACAATGGGAAAGAACAGAGAAAAGAAAAAACAAGTAAGAACAGTTCTCAGGGTAAACATAGGACCAAGTACGTGCAGATACATGTTGCAATAGAAAGCCAAAAAAAATCATGTCCCAGGCATCATAGAATCATAGAATAACCAAGTTGGAAGAGACCCACCACATCATTGAGTCCAACCATTCCTACCAAACACTAAACCATGTCCCTCAACACCTCATCCACCCGTGCCTTAAACACCAACAGGGAAGGTGAATCAACCACCTCCCTGGGCAGCCTGTTCCAGCATCCAGTGACCCTTTCTGTGAAAAAACTTCTTCCTAATGTCCAGTCTAAATCTCCCCTGGTGGAGCTTGAGGCCATTCCCTCTTGTCCTGTCCCCTGTCACTTGGGAGAAGAGCCCAGCTCCCTCCTCTCTACAACTTCCTTTCAGGCATCAACTCGAGCAGTTTTTGCATTCCCCCATGATGCTAACACTGTGCTAAGAAGCCTTCTCTATTAATTTAAATAAACATTAAATAAACAAAAATTAAAATAAACATTTAATGTATGCAACCATTCATACATGCACTCACACACATAACTATATGTCTATTCTCTCTGAGCATGTAACATGCTAAAGGCAACTTATTTCATAAATGTTAGTAACTTTAGGTCCCAAAAATAATGCAACCTTAGAGGAAATGCTGTGCAAATAACTGACTCCTTATAGTAACTGTAAATAATATTAATCTTGAGTACATATAATTAAAAACATATAACATGTTGTTAAAATCAAATGTTATGGAAATTAAAGTAGTTTAAAGTAGCTCTTCTACTTAACCTATATAGGAAGACCTATTCGTAGCTATTCATATTTCTTAGCTACCACCTCCTTACTAAGGGCTACGTATTGAGCCTTTTCTTTTTGAAGATTAAGATTTTCCAGTGAGTCATTTGGTTCACTGGCCATTTAGAGTAATAATTCACTGCCACACTGATGGGTAAATTTGCCTACACTTTCCTTTCTTGTGCCTCTAAAAAGCCCCTACCAAGTAATATGAAAATCCAAGCCAAATACTAAAAAATCATCTAAATTGAGTAACAGTATAAAACCACGTGCAGAAAGTTTAGCATTTCCACACTGAGACATCTTGTGGCGCATAAGACATACTGCAGCTAATAAAACCAAAACCATCTGGTTCTAAATCCAAATGGTCACAACAGGAGCATGAGAAGTCTCTGTTCTGAGAGGTTTAAATTACATAAAAACCTTGTACATCATTTTTCACACAAAACCAGGTAATTACAACACTGACAAGACTTACTTTCAGATATTAAGTATTTACAAACCTGATAGCAACAATTTGTTAAATGAAAATTTCTGCACTTTAGGTAACATCTACATTCATTTTCCTTCCACATTATGACGGATGTTTCAGAAGTAAAGCATTTTGTAGAACAAGAACTTCATAAAAGTGACTGATGTCCAAACTGCTACTTCTTAAAAAAAAAAAAGTGTGTCAAATCAAAGAAATGCATTTACTTTAATATTGCATTTAGCGGACAAAAAAGAAATGCTGGTTTGAGTCACTTAAAAAGTAAATATTCCAATTCAACCTGAGCATCAATGTAATGATATTTTATAAAAAAATTGTCAAAAGATTTCTCTAAAGATAAATAATTTGGGCTAAAAATATTTCTGACAGATTTCTCTGATGAAAACTTAATTCTGGGAATCATACTATGGCTTAGGTTGGAAGGGACCTTTAAGCCTATCCAGTTCCACCCCGACACAGGACAGGGACACCTCCCCCTGGATCAGGCTGCCCAAGGCCCATCCAACCTGGCCTTGAACGTCTCTAGGCACAGGGCAGCCGCAGCTTCCCTAGGTAACCAGTTCCTGATATTCTGTTCACTTGTAAAAAGATAAAACTTTTCTAGCTGACCCATAGTTAAATGAGTTTTTGTACTTCCTGTGCTAAAACCATTTGGATAGGAAACACAGATGGTATTACACACTGAAGGAGTTCCTAACTGTAAAGAAGGCACCACAACAGTACAGCCTCTGACCTTAACTTTTCCTTTTTTTGGATCATCTCATCCTTTCGCAGTATTTCCAACCCACCAGAGCGGGAAAGGGGAAGACCAACAGCAACCCATTAACAGAACTGCCTCTCAAACAGGGAGACCTTCCATTGCAACTCTTTACATCAGTACCACAGGACCTCCCTCTATGTGCTTTTGCTTCTGCTTTGGAGGTCTTGGTAATACTAGCTCCACTAACCGTAATTAAAACCCAATTAAGTATGCTAGCAGTGTAATTCATATACACAACAAATTATATTAAGGTTTTCATACTTCCTTCACAGTTTCCTGATTTATTTACAGAATGTAAATGCTGAAAGGATTAAAAACTGTGTTTCTATCTCATGGGAATCCCTCCAGCAATCTGCTCGACAGAAGAAACAGTTATTTTCATATCATGGTGGCTTAAGAGGAATAATAAGCCATGGTTTACAAAAAACCAAACCCGACATTTACTTGAAATATCTTCTCATGTTAACGAGAATTGAAAATAAATCCAGAAAAAAGCATGGTAGAACATTCCATGACTGAGTTGGTCACTCCAAGGCTGATTCTGTAATGACACTCATCCTGACCTGCTGTCCCCTCTGACAGCAGCCAAACCAACCTCCCCAGCAAGAGCATCCTTGAGTTGTCACGCTCACAGCCATACACCTACAAGCCCCAAATGTCTGTTACAGTAGGTTCTCAAGGCTGGGTTCTCGTGGTCAACAGCATGGATAACACTCATTCTTTCTATCCTTTTCCCACCTCTTGATTATAACCATTGGTTTACACTAGAGGAAAAAAAAACCAAGCAGACAATAAGCATTTCAGGATTCCATAAGCACAGATCAGTAATATAGATGTCCAAAGCTTAACAACCCTATAATTCTATGAACTCATTACTGTGCAAGACATGGTCAATTAAAGTGTGCTCCGGTCAGTCCTGACAATATTGTAAGAAGGAACAATCAGTAGTGGGTTGAGTGGATCCAAAGGAGGACTAGTTCATTACTGTGGGAAAGCTTCTATGGGTGTACATCTGCTGCACTGGAGAGGAGACCAGGGGAGGGAACTTGTCCAGGGACCCTTTTGCTTCTCTTCCTTTATGGCCATGGAAAGAGTTAATCCCTTCTCCCACTTCCTCTCTGTCCCTATGGGGTTTTTTTAACCAAAAAGCAATACTTACCATTAGAGTGAGATATATATTTCAGCTATGACTCAAAAGTAAAATCTAGTCAGATAAGTCCATCTCAACATTAAGGTAAAATGGTTTTTTTTCACATTAAATTGATACTAATTCATTAAAGCCCTGAATACCAGCTTATAACTAAAAAGAGATTTTAATATCAAAAGAAAAAATTAACATTAAAAGAAAGTGTTGATCTAGGTTATCAGACAGAGGCATAAGCATTCTTGCAGCTACTATAATACCATATGTTTCTGGAAAATTATGTGGCCATTATCCCCTCCTAAAAGAAAAGCTGAAAGAGAAATATTGCCCTTCATCAGACATCAGAAAATCAAGGAGAAGTCAGTCAGAAATCTTTACGAGAATGGGCCTCGTTAGTGCTGCTGCTCAGAAGTACTCATTTTCTTCCTTACAGTGTAACAAAAAGATATGCATAGTTAGGGAAATTTCACATTTCTACTCAATATCAGTCCTTCAGACTTTCAAAATTCCTTATTCAGTTATGTGTTCTAGTTTCCTTGCAAAATTAGCCTGAAACATAGCATTGACAATAGCAATCTGCATCTGGACATTTACATTTTTCTTACATAAAAGAAGCATCTTGGATTTGATGCCATTTTATATGCTAAATTCTGCTCACTGGCAGTGTTAACAGCCAGAAATAAGATAGCTCAAATTTCAAGTGTTCCCACAGATGGAGAAGAGAAGGCTCCAGGAAGACCTTATAGCAGCCTTCCAGCACCTGAAGGGGGCTACAAGAAAGCTGGGGAGAGACTTTTTACAAGGGCAGAGAGTGATAGGACAAGGGAGGATGGCTTTAAATTGGAATGGGAAAGATTTAGATTAGACATTAGGAAGAAATTCTTCATGATGATGGTGGTGAGGCACTGGCACGGGCTGCCCAGGGAAGCTGTGGCTGCCCCATCCCTGGAGGTGTTCAAGGCCAGGTTGGAAGGGCCTTGGACAGCCTGATCCAGTGGAAGGTGTCCCTGCACATGGCAGGGGGTTGGAACTGGGTGATCTTTAAGGTCCCTTCCAACCCAAACCAGTCTATAATTAACGGTCTGCCCAGGGAGATGGTTGACTTGCTTTCCCTGGAGGTGTTTTAGGTGCAGGTGGATGAGGTACTGAGTGGCAAGGTTTAGAGATTGGTGGGAATGGTTGGACTTGATGATCCAGTGGGTCTCTTCCAACCTGGTGATTCTATGATTCTACGATAATTCAGTGATTCAGTGTGTCTAGCTTTGTGATTCTTCTAGCGTTTCTATGTACAATGTACATTTAATTATCTAAGCATATTGTATGTATTAATTTTTAAAGTACAGCTCTGAGGATCATCCTTCCACTTGAAAATCTGAAGAACTAAGGATATGAGGGCGAGTGATTTCTACAGACAATCAAGGGGAACTGAATCCAGAATATTGAAGTTCCCAGGCCTGTCAGAAGACATTAAGTTTTCCGTTCCTTCTAGAAACATTATGGAACTCACCCAAAACAAGCAACAGTAACAGAAGATTCCTGCAGTGCTACCAGAGGATGACTTTGTTCTAAGGCCATCTTAAGAAGGAATTTTTTTAACATGGAAACTTATCCTTGAATATTGCTGAGAGCACTGAAATAGCCTATTTCACTAACCTTTTCCTCAATTTTTTCATTTAAATGAAATTTTATTCCCTTGCCTTTAGTAGGAAATTGTTCTGTTTGAAAGGAAGAGCAGCTGGGACAAAGGCAGAAAAGCGCAGCTCCACAATCTCTGATTCATGATTGATTCCTGTTCTTTTTGGGCTATTTGCAGCTGATGGATTTTGTGATCAACTCTGGCTCCAGTACCAAGAAATTTGTTTGGCAATGGTTGTTTCACAATCTATAAATTTGCCTTCAAATAGTTTGATCTAATGCATTAAAACCTGGATATATGTGGGCTGAACTGTAGAAAACAACACCGATGTAAATTAAAAGCAATCCCAAAATCAAGGGTTGTATTAAATACAAGTTATACTAAATAAGAATAACTGAGATGACAAGTAGGCTCGTGTACTATTTCAGAGATAGCTTTGACCCTCTGATCATAAATTTTAACAGGACTGCCTCCTGCTTGGTGTTTGCAGTCATGTGGGAGCCCTAAGTTTATTTTCTAATCGCGGGAGCAGATGTTCAGCTGATGTGAATCAGCAAATGGCCACGGAAGCCAGAGGAACTACCTTTAATTTGTGCCATCTGGGGATCTGTTTCACAGCCTGTGCTTTTGAAGAAACAGAATATTGTGCATTATCTTACAACTAATCACATGGAAGCTTCCAAAAAAATGAGGAAGGAAAATATCCAGAGCTCTTCAGCCAGAAAACTGTGCTCATTACGCGGTGTTTCACATTTAAACAGGCCTTGTGGGAGGAGATCCTCAAGGCAACTATAATACTCAGGCTGTAAGCAAGCACAGGAGAGCAAGCCTGGCAGGGGACAGTGTTAAATGAGCAAGAGCGCTAAGCTAAATTGGCCTAGTGACGCCATCAGGCCTTTGGCATCATTAACATCTGATATGGGTCGGCACTGAAACCAAGACCAGGAACATCTCTCAGTAATTTTAGTGCCTCGTACAACATGATTGATGTGTTATAAATGGAAAGGCATTGAATCCTACTATGTTTTGGATATTTTAGGTTGATTTTCTTTTTCAGTTCTGTGCACACCATTACTCTGAGAAAATGTGATTCCAGAAAGTGAGTTTTTAAGTACCACTCCAACTAAAGAGTATTTTTTTCTAAGTAAAAACACATATAGTTTTTTCTAAATACAAAAAAATCTAGAATACGGTGTAACCAATAGTGCCAAATGGACACAATAATATAAAGATTTTTTATATAAATACAGTTTTTGACTATAACAGAAGTGCCCCATTGCACAAGAGAATGATCCCTGCATGAGAATGAATGTAGCCAGAAGTTATGAGAGCAGTTCAAATGGGTAATATAATAAAAGAGCAGAAGAGAAAGAATAGAGAGGCTCAAGCAAAATCAAGCACTGTACTAAAAGGTGACATCCCAGAGGTAGTTGCTGCTTAATGGCACGTCTGAAAAATTATTCTAAGACTAAATGCAAAAGTACCGTTCAGAGAGTAAAAAACAAATTTTCTCTTAGATTTAACCTTAAAGACGTGCTGTCTTTTGCAAAAGGCTCTCTTTAAGTTGTCTCCCCTGGAAGCAGCCTATGGTTGTTGTTACTTCACTGGAGGAAGTGTGAAATACAAGCGTGGCATTTGCTGCTCGTGGTGGGGGGTTTGCATGAGCTCCTGCTAAGGGTTCTGTGCTGTCTTGCCTGCGGGATTGCTTCGCCTCCACCTGCCTGCTCCTTCAGCAGCAGAACACTGTCAACACCTCTAGCTCTTTCTAGAAAAGGCTTTTCATGCTAAGGATCTACAGCAGAGTAGTTTATGTAAGAGTGAAAACAAGCACAAAAGAACTTGAGTTGCTTAATGGAGCCCAAGAAAATCATGATGCTTTACTTGAGTTGTCACTGGTCAGTCTTAGGTAGGTTACTTTTTGTAATTATGTCCCTTTTATAATAAAGCCCCTGTATTCTGTGAAGCTCAGTTTTGTATGTTTAGTCTGTGTAGGTGACAGTTTATGTCTTTTTCACCTGGTGCAATATTCACAGCTGACCCTTGTTTAAGTTCAGGCATTATTTGATATGGCTCTTGCAATGTCCCTCAAGTGCAGTTGGATCCCAGACTTGGAGACACTCTCAGTAAAATGAAAACAAATAGCTGTGTTTGCATACCAGATGAAAGATTATCATAAAATATTCCAGTAATCTACTTTCTGTTAATACTAGATATTCCATTTTGAGTCTGCAAAGGCAGATAAATCCCAGGATTAACAAGAATTTTTCTATGTGCAACACAAATCTTCTCAGCTTACCACAATATTTTGTTTCTTATACTGGGGAGATAGGTTTATTTGCTATGACAAGCCATCTGCAGGTATTCATTTTACCTAAATAGATGTTTAGGACAAAATATATTAGTAAAATATTTCAGATAAATCTACAGTATTCCTTGAAAGAGATTTCCAAGATAATTTGATAATCGCACATTTTCTAACTGCAAAATCAAGTGCAAAGTTCACAAATTATAGCTAGATTACCTGTTTGTAAATATAAACTATTTGTAACACAGATCTATCTAGCTGTGGATATACATACAGGAAGGACAACAGTGACTAAAAGCCATTTCAGATGTATGTATTCTGCCTTTTTTCTTTCTTTCTTCTTTGGAGCTTCAAATGATCTCAGAAATAAGAAATGCTTCTCTATGATGTAGCTGCTTGGCAAGCCAAAATTTTCACGTGACTGAGCACAGTGACCATGTAGCACATTCTCTGTGCCAGAAACTCTGAAAAGTGACAAAATGGGATTCTTACATAATCTTCACATTGTATTGTGGAGGAAACCTCCTCCCTTCCAAATGGTACCTCCTTTCTAGCACCTATGCATCACCAGATCGCTGAAGTATTGCAGAAATTATAACCACCTCAAGCTGCTCTAAGGTTATGTTTAGGTGCCAAGAGCAAACAATTTCAAACCACTCCTTATCAAGATGTTAAGGCAGCTCTCAGTATCTTTCCTGTTGTCAGTTGAAGGACCAGAAGGTGAGCAAAACCTAACTGACATCTTTATATTTGCATTACTATTCTTTTCCAATCTGAGAAACATGCAAAAATATAGGAAGATACAGAGCTTTGTACTGTAATATCATGTGAGGTTTAAACATTATCATGCTAAAAGAATTTGCATTATATGCATAATTTATTATGTTGTAGGGACTTACATTTAACCAAGACATATCATTCTAGGAAAAACTCATTTAGAATGAAATTATCCAGTTGTTTTCTTTTCTTTTTTTAAAGACAGACCAATGCCACAAGATCAAAAATTCCAAAGGGAATTGGTCTACTCTTTGAAACTGGTCTTCCGAGTGTTGGGAGATTTGCACTGCAGATCTGAGATAAAATCAAACCGATACAAAAATAACATGGTAATTGTCCCTTGGAGAGCTAACCAGATTAATTAGAATACAGTTAAACAAAATGCACTTGATTAATCTCTGATTATGTCTTCACTGAAGTCACACTATAAATTATTCTTCAGATGATACCAGATCAAAAATACAGATCAAAGACCACTGAAAAATAGTCTTCCTCTGAACATGCATAATTTAGTAAGAGCGAAGCATGTTCTTGTATTACATTTCACATGAAGGTACACAGTAAGAAACCCAGGCATGAAAAAATGGTATGTTAAAGCTGATAATGCAGCAATATGATTTCAAGATGGGTCCGGATTTGAAGGAAGATTCTCCAAGAAACACTACCTCAGTGACCCTCAGTTATTTTCAAATGGTTACTCATAAAATGACATGATTACCGCTCAGTCCCTTGCC
Source organism: Coccyzus lansbergi (assembly GCA_033558105.1). Lineage (NCBI taxonomy): Eukaryota > Metazoa > Chordata > Aves > Cuculiformes > Coccyzidae > Coccyzus > Coccyzus lansbergi. The sequence goes on from JAUMJK010000675.1 coordinate 2,654,555, forward strand.
TCTGTCAATCTTTTTCCAAGAACACAGAGGGAATGTTGACAGAGATGACTGCATTAAAAGGTCATTGTTACGAGTTAGGGCATTGAGTCAGTTCTGGTCGCTAGAGAATGTGCTGCCTTTCCGATTCCATCTTCCCCAAACTACATGCTGCATAATCAGTCAGTGCCTAAAGGTGGCAATGGTGGGAGGTGGTAGAGGCGGAATGAGCATATGTACTTTCAGGTTAGCAAAGTCATGGGAAAGGCAGCTATGAAAAGAGCAGTGATGGAGGAAAATGGGGGTTTGTTCCTCTCATGAACTCCTGGGTTTGCTCTTAGACACCATATATTTTTTACTTTCATAGCTCGACTAGCTATAATCTCAAGACATGGTCAGGAACGTAACACACTAGTACCAATGTACTAAAGTACAATTTCATTACTAAAAAACATGTGTTACTGAGACAGAGCCTCAAATATGCTTTAAGAGACTGATTCACAAAGAAACCACTTGGGGCCACAAAATTCTAAAACTCATTCTACCGAAATGTTTCTCAGAGACACTTAAAATTGTTCCTCAAAGGAAGTGACACCACAACTGATCAGCAAATTATTGATAGATCTGTGAAATAACTTAGTTTTGAAACCAATGACCCCATGTCATCATGTAACAGTAATTTTTCAATACTTTGAGTTTCTTTTCTTTGGAATTGCTTTGCAATTTGACTTGTTAAAATTCTCTTACTTCCTCCGATCAGTGGACAAGAAGATGCATTTTAAATGTACAACTAGATGAGTGAGTCAGAATAACAGTGATAGTGCTGCATCCTGAATTTTCACCTGTGTTGCAATAGTTATTAGTTGAACCGTTGTTGGTTTTAGGTGTCTTTTTTTTGGATTTTATACCCTCATTATGTAAAAAGCTGTGGTTCAGCAAGATGTACTGGAGCACAGTTGACAGTGTAATCCTATTCCCATCATATCAGCCATGTGATTACAATAGATATGCTCAGCCAGGGCAATTTTAAAGACAGAGAATAAAAAATTTAGCGACTGAAAACACACAACACAATATTTAGACAAAAAAGGAAGCAGTGTTAAAATATGTTTGAAGATTAAATCAAAAGTAGGGAGTTTTACTTCAGTTAAGTCAAACTACTCAGATGTAAATACAGCATTGTAAAATAAATTCAATGTACAAAATGTCACAGCAAATGAGAGATTTCCTATTCAGCAATGTAAAATATTTTACCTGCTGATCACTCCTTTAAACACTCAGCACAGAAGCTTAAATCCATGAGAAACAACCTGTCAATTCTATTCAACTGAGTTAAAATTGAATATGACAATAGAATTTGTTTTCCCATTTCTCCTTTTTATATATAATATCTTTCTTGTTTTTTTATTAAAGAATTCCTTCTGAAACAACAGCCTGATTTTGAAATACATTAATATTGAAACAGTGAGGTGTGATATAGGCATGGGTGTGCTCTTAGAATACCCTGTTTTCTTAAGGCTGCTGCACTGTTATACCAAACAAAATCAGGAAAAGCACTAGCTAAAGAGATGCTCTTCTTTTTTACTTTTTCTCTATGTAGTCTTTTAAAACATTGCCAAGCTGCAGTACTTTTTAAAATGTAAAAGCCATGTCAAGAAAACAGGAGTCGTGTACACCCAGATGGCAATGTGAAGGGATCGCTGTACCTACACCAGCTATGCCTGTATGGAATACCATCAGGACTAATTAACTCTGACTTATTTATCCTACCCGTATTGCCGTGACATTGTTACTACATTTATGCAACAGATGTGGCTGTGGTGACTCGGACTTGTGCCACTTCCAGTCCTGAGGAGAACTCGGTCTATCTGTTTTAACAGAATGTAGCCTCATCCCTGAGAAATCTCCTAGAGAGAAAACGCTAACAGAGCATAGCCTGACAGATCATCATCTTCATGTTTTCAGAAAGAAACAGAACTAGTTCTCTTTTATGATATCCATAAATCCCTGAACAACTCAGTTCACATGCTTGGGAAACTGAATTTCCCATCATACTTTTTTACATTTCTCAGCAAGTATCGTCGAAAATCATAAAGCCACTGATAAAGCAAGAGCTCTGTCAACATAAAGGACTTCACAGCAAGGAAACCCCACAGTCCCTGACTTAATTTTCCAATTATTAAGAATGAGTACAAACAAACTACATGCAGGATCAGGGCAGTGGATACTCCAGTCAGTGCTTGTAGATAGGTGGAGGTACTATTTTTTGGACCAAGTTATAGCAGTAGGAAAAAAATAACGACCCCCTCTGTTCTGTAAGTGTTTCTTTCTGTTTCCTTCAATACTCGTTACCTCTTTTCAATTTAAATCAGCCAGGTTAGCTTAAACACTTTGGATAGCAGCTTTTTCCCCCTCATATTCTGTCAGATTGCAAGGAACAGGTACTATTCTGAGCATATTTTCCTCACAAATTAAAACTAAACATTACCAGCATCATCAAGTCAGCTTTAAGAAAAAACTCTGGATATTTTGTAAGTAAAGTTGTTCGATTGTTTGTTTGTTTTCCTGCTGGCAATTATAGTAAATCTCACTACCTTTCTACCTTTCCCAGTAAATTCTTCTCTAGGCTAAACAATGCCAGCTCTCTCAGACGCTTCTCCTAGGACTTTTTCTCCAGCCCCTTCACCAACATCATTGCTCTTCTCTGGACTCACTCCAGAGCCTCAACATCTTTCTTGTAGCAAATCACCTCTCTTTGCAGGCTTTCCCGGTCTCACATGCAAAGTCAGACAGAGCTGGCTCCAAAGTTCCGAAAGAGCAAGAGTTCTGAGTGTCATGAAGTTCATAGTACATAGTAAGTTCATTAAAATCAGACCTTGGAGACTAATAAAACATGCATAAGATTCCTGGTAAAATTTATACACATGCATGTAAATGGGAAATGCATCCCGTGGATAGGAATTTTTGATAGGAATGGTTGGACTCGATGATCCGGTGGGTATTATCTTCCAACCTAGCGATTCTGATTCTGTGCCCGTGGTCTGGCTGCACACGATCGATGGAGATCGCTCCCTCGCGTTATCCAGGCCTGACGAAGGGCGTTCGCTTTCTAAAACCCCTCAACGAGTCTTAGAGAGTGTATTTGCAGTCACTTTTCCCCACGCTTTCGCTCCCACCCCACCACCCAAGATGGCGGCCACCGCTCCCCCCACGCCGGGCGCGGGGCCCGCGTCACGTGCCTCGTCACGGCGCGCGTCACGTGGCCCCGGCGAGCTCC